>OX421396.1:17725573-19197256 GCA_949126875.1 Lochmaea capreae
ATTTTTAGATTTCTGTTGACAAATTAACCAATCTACCAGCTCAGAACCTAAGAAACAATCTGTGTAAGTCTTGAGACGATACCTATGAGATTCAAATTGTAATCCAGTTGTAGGTTTGCACATTTCTTCATACAAGTTCCTGAGAGATGAGGAGTTTTGCAGAGCTCTACATTTTTCTTCAGTTGTTAGATACGATATGTTTGTACTAAAAAAATGTTGTTATTGTTTTATCTTATAATGGAATAAATAATATACTTACTTCTCTGAAAAGAATTTTTCTTCTTGATATCCAACAGAAACTTTTCTTTTAGCTATATTATCATCTTCATGTACAACACTTGTTTGTAACAAATTGTCTTCCAGTGATTTCTGAGGAATGGTACCGAATTTTGACTGCAAACTTTCTTGGAGAACTTTTAAATCATTTGTTAAAATTGCACTAAAGTCTGAAGATTGTAAATAGGACAGGACAATTTTACAACAATATGTACACACTTTCAGTTTCCCTATGAGAAGAGAGATGTTATTTTTATTATTAAAATTTGTAGGTATAATGTACCTGTACATCCAAATATTTTACCAGGAATTTGTTGGTTACAGCACTGCGAACAAAAAATTTGACCACACACTCTGCAATGGTGCCTTCTTCTCACAAATGTAAATTTTTCAGAACATTCATAGCATTCTTTGCTTACAGAATCTGGCATCCAATACTGTTTTAGTTCAGTATCCCCATAATCTTGTAGGTTCTAAGAAAGAGTATACATCTAATTCGATGAACAACATATTAACTAGGTATACATACTTACACTGCTTTTTAAAGCTAAGAGATTACTTATTCTTTTCAAAACGTTAGGTAAACTTCTCCCTTCATTTACATCTACGTCATAAACATTCGACGATTCTTGTGGAATAAACGAATTATCAGGTTCTAGATCTGTTGCCCAAGTTGGAAGGGATTCACCAACAGGATCGTTTTTTTCTGAGTTAGTTTCTTCAGAAGTAGCATTTTTTTTCCAAAAAAAATTTGCTAAGCATTGTCCAACGCTGTTTGGCCTTGGATCCTCTAACGGTCCGAATTCAGTTAATTTGTTAGCTGTCTGTAAGTTTTTACTCATTATGTCCTAATTATTACATCCATTTATAGGTGGTTTCTCTTTGTTTTGTATGGGTTATCGTCCTATTTTATGGTTATCGTTTACTATTGTTATAATTGACATCTGTTGACATATAGCATATGACCAGACCACAGATCTCCTGATTAGACCACAAACTAGAGGTGGAGAACTATCGATAGTCACAACTATCGATAGTAAGAAAATTAATTAATACCTGCATTCTGCAGGATAGGATTATACATTATTTGGGTATTGGGCATATATAAAAAATCTTTAATTTTACCAATATTTTGGAAAGCATAAATACTTTGTTAAAGCCAAGTATTTTGTTTAGGAACATCATCATTTCAACATTTTTGGATTTTAGTCGGAATCATCTGTCAGGGAAATAGTTATACAAAATACTTCTATTACTTGTTGTGATTAGCAAGTACAAAGTACAAGCCAGTGATAATATACACAAGGTCAGAGACAAGGTAGAATACAAGCCATGGAGACAGGTTTGCTCTTTATTGCAGAACTTTTTGCACTAGTGACACAAAAGCGTTCTTTATTGCAGTGTACTGTAGAACAAGGACGTTCTTTATTACAGTGTAACCAAGTACAGTGCAATAGTTCAGTGTACTCACTGCCCTAGGTCTGCAGCAGGGTCAGAACGTGCAGTGCAAGATAGATAATTAAAAATGGCCGAAGTCAACAAGGAAAATGAAATAGCTGTCATCGAAAGAGATGCTGCAGGAAATATATGTTCAATTTTTTTAACCAATCCGAACATTGGATGTCACAACACAATTCATGTTTGCTTAAGCACAATGAGGCTCTTATCTTTGGCTAGGCTATATTTATTCCTGCTACCACACATTCCTCGGTTTTTTGGAGTTTCTTCCTTCCATGCCTCTCTCCTGTTTGAAGTTTTGCCTGAAGCTATACTTGGGAATCATATTGTCCGATGCCATTCCCATTATGGGTCGATTTCGAGCTTTTTGTATAGCTAAACCTTACCATGTACTCTACTAATGGGTGCTTGCTCTCTAGTTAATCTATTGGTTATTAACTTTGCTTCGCCTTCTATGTAGACGACATGAAATGGTGGCACGTTGAGCAAGACTTCTAATGCAGCTGTTGGGGTCAAATATGACTCCCAAGTATTTTGCCTCATGTGCAATTAAAATATCCACCCTATTAAGAACTGGTGAATTTCAGTCCTCTCAATAAGTACTTTCTTTTTGGTAAAAACAACTATCGTGGTTTGAAAGGGTTTACAGTGAGTTCCTCCTGGCATCACCTATTGATAAAGTTTAGGGAAGTTTATGTCTGCTCCGAGACTGTAGCTGTGAATGTGCCTTTTGAAATAATCGCAAGATCATCGAAATACCCTATAAAGGTTGCTTAACACGAAGCAATACAATTTTCAAGAAACTGCAAATGATCATAGATACCTTATATCAAATGATGAATCTCAATGCTGTTTGACATCATGCAATTCTCTTGAGACTGCAACACTGCTGCCAGCCCAACCAAAAGTAGAAAGTAGAGCGCTGTAGACATAGGTATTCTCGTCCGCCATTTTGGTGCCTTGTTGTACGTTGACGTGAGTTCAATATAAAAATTTTTTCAACACAATATGTCAACTTCACACATCACAAACAATAAAATTCAGGCACCAAAATGGCAGATGAGAATACTCATCTCTTCAGTGCCTTATAGAAAGTAAATTAGTATATTACTAAACGAGCAATTTATGATAGCTATTATTCAGACAGGGTGACGTTTGCATCCCGAGCCGTAGGGCGCAAGTCACCCGAGTGAATACTGGCCATAAATTGCGAGTATATAGAATACTATATTTCGTCCATGACCCTTGATTTCTTTATTAAATAAGGCAAGTGTAGAACGGAAAGTATTAATTTGGTATTATTGACAATTCTAACATCAAAATTAATCAATTTCAGGAGTACGTCAAATGTGACATATGGAGATGGGCGATACTGTGTAAAGTATCGATAACTAGTACCGTTATAAATAATATATTGTTTTAAAAATAAAATACCGTTATGAAGAGTATCAATGCTGAAAATTTCGATATTTTATCGATACGATATATTTCGGAAACAAATTTCCTAAACAAAATACGAAGATTTAATAGCTTATTTTATATTGTACCCCCATATCTCTAGTATAAGTGGTCGTGGACAAAGTAAATATTAACCTCAAGAATAATTTATTCAAACGTAATATATAGTTATATTTCATTGTTATTTAAAATGAAGATAGCGAAAGTGAGACAAGCTCCTTTTGCGATTATCAATTCACAAATGATAAAACGCCAGTCACCACAATCAGCTAAGGATACTAAGATATCTCCTTAGAATTCCGCCTTGCAGGCTATAGAAAGATCACCAAACCGATAACATTGCAATGGCACCTAATTGCAGAAATTGATGAGCTGGGTCTCAACTGCGCATGCTTTCGAAATAAATATTGCATTGCACTTTGTCTAAGGCACTAAAGAGATGAGTATTCTCATCCGCCATTTTGGTGCCTGAATTTTATTGTTTTGTGATGTGTCAAAGTTGACATATTGTGTTGAAAACTTTTTGATATTGAACCAACGTCAACGTACAAGGCACCAAAATGGCGGACGAGAATACCTATGTCTACAGCGCTCTACTTTGTCTAGGGATTTTGCTAATAGCTTGTTAAGATCCCCCAGTGCTAAGTCTGTTGACTTGCCTGGCTGATCACGTTATTGTCGTTCGTTGACAAAACCTCATCTCTAATGTATCTGTCTATTAGTCTCTCTAACGTTTTTAACTGACTAACTGATTGGACGGTACTATTATTTGTGCTTCATGTCATTTAGTCTCCCAACTTGGGTGTATAAATCAATGTTAACGATAGACCAGCCTTCACACATATAAATCAAAGCGAGTACGATGCATGGTATCAATCAACGACGGTAGCATTCATTTCGGAAGGTTCATTTAAACTATTTTATGAAAACCGTTATATTGATAGAAAATCCTAACTGAAAAAATAATTAACTGGACCGCAAGCCGGTCATACCTATTTTAGACGCTTTTAACTTTTTCTTGCTTGTCTATCTTTAATACGTCATTGATATGTCAATGATAGTCCCAGTGTTAGCAATCGTGTGGTTTGTACTGAATATGATATCTATGGATAAGCTTCGTTATGGAGTTAATAAGGAAATAAAAACACTTATTGTAAATTTTATATTTTATACAAAAAAGTAAATGCCACACATTTTCATTTTTCAAGTTGATATAACTAAATGTTCATTTTAGTTATACTTTACTAGCACATTTTATTGAACAACATCCATACAGTTTGGAGGAAACTAAAAATTAATATAAGTAACATTTCAAATGAGGCAACTGATCGAAATTACCAATTTTAATGAGATGTTTGTTTGAAGCATTGAAAGTTGGAACGCAAATACAGTTAGGGTTATGAGCCTTAATTTTGCAAAAACAAAATGGTAATTTTTTTATTAGGAAAAAACAGTTTCATACGTACATCTCATCAAATATCAGCAGTTATATTTCAAAACTGCATAAGTGTTATCAATTTTCTCAAATTTTGAAAACCAAAAACTAAAACTAATAATCACAAAACAAAAAACAGGTTAAATATTACTTACTATAGAGAAAATAACAAATAAGTTTATCACCAGAAGATCCGACTAATAAGAGTATAGAAACTTTTAGAATGAAGAACAAAAAAAATGTTTAAATGTTACATGACATCTTTATCAAGGAAAAATTATTTAAATGGTTACTGGAATTTTCGAACACTTAGATATTTGACTGCGTAAAACGTACAACCAGTCAAATTTAGACTGGCTCAGCCATAGCTGTGCATTTATTCTCTGGCTTCGCACAGATAGCATCTCCAGTATTTATGCTATAGTTGCCCGTCTATTGTATACTTTATTTATACCGAAACTATATAAAACAATATTCCCACCTGTCAACATCTCTAGACCTTTTGTCTTCCTATTGGTGGTTTGTGACGTACGACTTTAGTTAATTATATAGTTTGTAGAAAGCCAGTTGGAACAGCCCATAGGCTGATAAATTCTAGCATCAGTCTATGGAACAGCCAAAAAAAAATCGAAAGGACCACTTACCGGTACTTCAAGTGGCCAACAAACGGTTTTACCATAGATGGCATATAATCTCCATTTAGATCAAAGTAGTTCTAATTTATTATTCAGTATATTTAGGCTGATCGAATTTGACAAGCTTTTAATATCTTTGAATTTGGAATAATATACCACACTGGAATCAACGGCAACAGTTCCATTTGGTGGTTAACTCGAAAACCATGATGAATTTATTTCTAAATTATTATATTAACGAGCACATTTTGTCTGTGGGTTATTTATCTCTCTACACAACTCTTTCTTTTTTTAGATCCTCTGCATCCAAATTCGGGAAACTATTTATAATAAAGGTCATAACTATCAATAAATATATAATAATAATAAATATTTACTCTGGATTTTCAAGCAGTTTATTAATGGCAGAGAACATTAACCAATCTGTAAAGAAATTCATATATTACGTAATTTCCTTTTCGGAGAGATTTTTCCCTATAGTCCTGTAGACGAAGGGCTGAGATGGAAATGTCGAGCGGAATGGTGCGAAGGTATTTTGGGCCGGAGATTACAATTTTTATATTTGTACGTCGCAAATTTTCTGCATATTAGCAGTACGAGCGAAAGAAAATTTATGTTTTTGCGATTATCTCCGTAGCTAACATAAACTAAACAAGTTTCGTATAAATGTTGTACGCCTTGGAACGACACGTCGAAATACATCAATATATGTTGAGTTTGATAGGGTTACTCGAAGAACTTGGTAAACATCTGCGAAATAGCCTTCTACGCTGCTAATACATTACACTACGAGCAGCTGCGTTAATATCGGGAAACGTCGAAAAATGGTTCTCATAAAACTCCACAAGTATTGTTCCAAAGCCTACATTTGTACAAAACTTTTTTCGTAAATGTGGTTGATTATGGGGATAACAATCAAACACTTAAAATTTCGAAACACGACAGGTTTTCGTTCGTACTGCTAATATGCAGAAAAATTGCGCCATGCAAATTTGAAAATCGTAATCTCCGGCCTACAATACAATTGAAAGGTCAATTCGCACCATTACGCCCGACATTTTCGTTTCAGCCTTTCGTGTACTGGACGTATGTTATCTATGTACTGGACTTCCTAGTATAGGATTCATGAAGAAATTAGAGCATTTTTACCAATAGGTATTTTGATGAAAGACATTTCTTTTTAGTTATAAAACAAAATACCCTAAAGTAAATAGGTTGCCTACTAACTTTCAGCCACTCGCTCGATTAAAATGTGCGGGAATACGTCATCGTGCCTGCCCAATTCGAACTGCTCTGAGGGCTTGTTATTGAAACCTCTATGAAATCAATAATTATTCTTCCTTAAAATGCTGGTAGCTTCAAAGTGCTTTATTGTTAACATGATGTCTTCCCCAGTTTCTTTGGCCTTCTTCGAATTGCTTTTGCAAAAAGCAACAGTACATGTTTTTCCTCCAGGCATCTGGTAAAATAGAAAATTCAACTAGATAGAAACATATAAGCTTCACATTGGTCCACAATTCAATAAATGACCATACAATGTGTTACATGACTTTAATTAATTTAAAGTTATAGCTGTTAACTTACGTTGCTGAAGATCTAGTAACTTAAAACACAATACACACTATTAATTGTCTTTCTTTTATAAATAAAATTACACAAAACTTCCATGAAAAACTACCATAAGTACCAAAAACAAAACACTGAACAAGGCAGGCACGAAGATGCGCAATATGGCGACGTCAGATGACCTTCAATAGTTTAAAGGCAACCCATGTACTTTAGGGACCTTGATTATTAATTACTTATTAATAGTTCCCCACTATACATCGATATGACCATAGAGGAAAATAGATAGAGTTGGTATGCTATAAGCACGAGTGTGAGTGAGAACGTACAGTTATTAAAAAGAGAGAAAATATTAATCCAATCAAAACCTCCCTTCACTAGTTGACAAAAGAACGCAAAGTTACATCAGAAAGTGATTTGCACGCATGCGCAACGAAAAACATTTCTTTCACATCTATTATACGTGAATAATTACACGTAACGGTGCTATCTAGTGAAAGTCAACCGATCTACTGATCTAGAAACCACTTAATAGACCTACTTGAACCATGAAATTGAATTAAGTACTTGTAGTAGTATAATAATCGCCAAGATGTACCGTTGACTTTCTATCTGCCTTTACGGGAAGAGACTCTTCCTTGCAATAAAACTAAGCTTGGGTATGATTCGGCAATTATATAGAATATTACAGTTTGTTTCGAAGTATGATAGAAAGGGAGCCTGAAAATTAGTTGTTCAAGGAAATAGAAAAATAATTCCAGCAAAAACTTCTCGAATCGCTTCCTTTCAATGGTTTTGACAATGAAGTCTGTTTGGGAGACATTTCAATGGATGCTTTAGTCAAGAACAATCCCATGCTTATTCCAATGATGAATTGACTGAAATACAAACAATGAAATTCGATATAACTGAAGAAAATTTAAACATTAAAACTACCATAAAAAGTTAGATTATGAATACGATTTTTCCATTACTTTGGGAAACAATGTTTAAAGGTCTTGCTGATTCCAGACCCAATGCTTTACACCTGTCCCAACTGTGGTAGCCACGAACACAGGCGCGACAAATGCGACAAGGCAAAAAAACCTTCTTGTGACGACCTCCCCACAAAACCAAAAACTAAAAATCACAAAACAAAAAACAAGTTACTTACTACAGAGAAAATAACAAATAAGTTTATCACCAGAAGATTCGACTAATAAGAGTAGAAACTTTAAAATTAAAAAAAAGTGTTGCATAACATCTTTTTCAAGGAAACATTTTTTAAATTGTTACTGGAACTTTCAACACTTAGATTTTTGACTGTGTAAATGGTACAACCAGTCAAATTTAGCCTGAGCACTTCTTGCCGGAACTGTTGTGACGACCACCCCACATCCGATCCAAAATGCCTGAAAAGGCAACTCCCACACTCAAAACCACAAAAAACCGCCTTCATATTTCTACAAAAACCTCCCATGCCATTCGACAGGAGTCCAAAATATTCTCGAAATAATTTGCGTTATCTTGAAATGCATTCCCTTCCTCCCTTAGGACGGTAATTGAAACTCTCCTATATCTCATATCACAACTGCTCTGTCCAAGAGCAGGGCATATTTTAGTTTCACACCCACCTCCTAACCTCGGACAAATACTTTGCCCTCACCACACCTACCACGCGCCGAAACAGCGGAATTTCACCTAAAACCAGAAGATCTCAATGGAAAGTGCACGAAAAAGGTGCGATTCACATATGAAAAAATACACAAACCCCCCCCCCCTTTCCTATTCCAGGATGATGGATGCAGGTTTTATAAGGTTTTTCCTGCATCTGAATCATCTGAAGAGGTCTAAATCTCCTATAACAGGGTGGAATCAAATTTTATGCGATATATAATGGAGGATAAATTAAATTTCAATAATAACATTTTTATCGCACAAAAAAAAACAATCAGGTGAGAACTAATGAATGCCTAAAGCAGAGTAAGTCTGGACTAAAAGTTTTGACAATAATTGGTAACTCAAAAAGCTCAGATAAGTGGGGGAAGAAGAATGTAGATTCTGTGAAGTGAAAGAAGAAACCTCTAATCACATACTTGAGGAATGCGTAACAATATGGAATCCTAGGGCACAACATATAGGAGACTGCAGAGTAGGTACTTTTACTCAAAGATATCCTCAAATTCTTCCAGGATATGGGACTAAAGTAACAATTAGTTCCTGAAACTTTCCTCGGGAATTGTAAAAGAAAGAGAGCAAAATGGATCTTTCAGGTCTCAGCGAATGTCACTTCAATATACACACATATCTAGAGTATTAGCATTATGAGAGGAACTGCAATGTTCTGCGAGTAAAATCAAAGTACTGTCGGGGTAATGCGAGGGTAATCTGGTGTACAAAATATTAGTTGCCCTAGAGCCAACGGTATACCTGGGCGAGTATTATATTTTTGTACATTCATCGTATAAATATAATAAACAAATATAAGGAAATAAGGACATATAATATATTATATTTCTTATATGTTAAAACACACGCCAAACGCTTTTAAGTCGGATCTTTATGTGTAAATTAAATGTACATCATTTCAGCCATAGAACTCATCTTTTTGGGAATATGCACAAACGTTTCGAAATAACTCGCAAGTTCGTCGATAGTAACGTCACACGGAGGGTTTACGTTCATTCTAGCTTGGTGCGAACAGCTACCGAGACTCGTACTTGGATTTTCAGATTTCTGCACGTGAGTTTGAGTTTGCGCTTTCAGAAAACTAGGAGCGGTATATTTACTCGAACTCGCTTCGTTATCGATACTCAAAAGTTCACAGCCGTTGATGATGGACTTGAAATCGTCGGTGCGGTTCAGCATTTCGCCGAACTGTTTTTCCCTTTTCGGATTCGTCGGTGGTACTTTCGGCGAACACTTGAGAAATTTTAATACGGGGTCTCTCAATATTTTCTTATTGGGTTTTTTGAATGACGTTGTGTGTTTCACGTTGAGAGGTTTAGAATTGCTGCAAGTACACTTGGAACCAAAATTTATGGAGGAAAGCGACTTTGTCCGTCTTCGTTTCATGAATGGATTTTGTTGTTTTGGGTTCTCGGTAGATTTTCTATTAGACTTAATATCTAATTCCAATTTTTCCAAAGAATTCAACAAATTTACGTCTTCTCGTAACATGTCGCCCTAAAAAAAGTTATATGTAAGTAAGCAAATGATTTAAATATTTGCATGATAAAATTCTAAAAGATAATTGATGGTTTTATATGACGCCATTTTGCGGTGGATCGATTGTAGTGCTATTTAGCGGCACGTGTTGAAAGTAGATATAAGGTAGAAAACTGGGAAATCAGAAACTGTAATTAGTGTACAGCTATCTACTTTTAAATCACTTAATAATGTCAATGTTGCCATGTTTCAATTATGAACTAACTAGATATTTCAGAGTTCCTGTAAAAAACCAAGACGCACATCTTAAATATGTTTGTGGTATTATGAATATTATGTTTTCGTTTACATTTTGAAACTATTAAGTTTATCCATAATATATACTAGAAAAAAAGGTTTCTTACAATTGTGTACTTTATTTGTTTCAAGTTAAAAACATATATATTTAGTGTTACAATGTTACCAGCGCAATACCATAGTAAAATAAAATTGTTTCAGTTTTCCAAAAGGGCCATGGACCAAAAAATTGTCGAGATATCCACGCAATTTTAGAGAGGAACATATTCTGAAATTCAAAGATGACAATAATGAAGGGATGACTAAGCCCCATAATTTGGGATATAGAATGTTCAAAGCGAACGAAGTTCAAAATGCTTTAATTCATTATGATGACAATGGGAATACATAATAATATATTAAAACTAAGGTTCATGCAAGTATGAAAAGAACAATTTACACCTCCGGAGCTTTAATTAATGGAGATGGCGAAGTGATCTGGGGTAAATGCAATTGTATGGGTGGAATATTGGGTAGATGCAAGCATGTGTTTGCAATGTTATGACAAATGTTGGATTATGTCCGTGATGAAAAACAGTTCATTGAAGATACTGCATGTACCTCTAAAGCACCAGAATGGGGAAAAGGTTCTCCAACCCTTTTTGAAATCAACCCCCTTCATGAATTTAGTTTACTAAGCCAAACTAAAGCTATTGATCTACTTTTCGGAAAAACGTGAAAAGACATCATCATCATCAACACAACATATCCAGCCACCACTTTTTGTGCGTGGCAAAACTGAAACAATAAAGTTATTTTATTTCACCATGGTATGGCTGGTATTGTGACACTTACTTCATAATAGAAATGTGGCGATTGGCGAACAATAAATAGATAATGTATTCAACTTAAAACAAACAAAATACACAACTTTTCCAATTTTATTAATATCACAAATATATTTAAGGTGAGTCTCGGCTTTCCATAGGAACACTCAAATATCTAGTTCGTTTATAATTGAAACATGGCAACATTGACATTTTCAAGTGATTAAAATGTAGATGGCGCCACATTAATTACCCTTAGTAGTTACCTATTTGTCTACCTCAGGCCTACTTTCGATAAGTGCCGCTAGATAGCACTACAATACGATCCACACGATCCACCACAGTATGGCGTCAGCTGAAACCATCAATTAAGTATCATGGTTGATTTTGATTTTTGCCCTGAAAATATGTCAGATTTCCCTCGTATTTATTACTTTAGCTGTGTAAGCAATACTTTTTCAAAACAGAAATGTAAGTATTTCAACCCCAGCCCTAAATATGCGGTAGAGATACCCCACAGAAAGGAATGGCAAGACCCAAGCAGACTGAAGTTTCCCCGAGGAGAGACCTGGTATACAGACGGGTCGAAGACTGGGGAAGGGACAGCAGCAGGGGTGTATAGTGAGATGAGGAACACAAGGTGTATCATAGGATAAACATATTAACTGACAGCAGCTCTAAATAGCCGCAAGGTAACATCCAGACTGGTAGAAGAATGCCAGAAAGAATTGAATGAACTGGAAGACCACGGTAGAGTAAGACTATTGTGGGTGCCGGGACATAATGATATTTCTGGAAATAAACAAGCTGATGAACTCGCGAGAAGAGGTTCAGCAACGACATATGTTGGACCAGAACCAGTTCTTGGGACGACAAAGAAGGTAGTCCGAGAACAAATACGAAAATGGGTTTATTCATGATGCCTAAGGCGTGTTAGTTATATATATATCTGTTTATCCTTTCTTAACACTAAAACTATGAAACTTCACCAACGCCAACATAGACTACAGTGGAGAAACACTACAAAGCAGGTACACAGTAAGACCTTCATAACTGATATATGTGTAAAACGGGCTGAAGAACTACTGAATGCTAGTAGGAACAAGCTAAGAATTATTACAGGTTATCTAACGGGTCATGCCCCGGTAAAGGATCATCTGCATAAAATGGGGCTATATAACGGGGATCTCAGCTGCAGACTTTGTGGCATAGAGACCAAGACCGTAACCCACATTTTATCCGACTGTGAGGCATTGGACTCAAGGAGACAGACAATCTTCGGAGAGGCCTACGTGCCGGCTGAAGCATATGGCATGCCAGTTGACCTATATCATCTACTTGAGGGTACGGGAATAAAGGTGGGAGTAGAGTACAATAAGCCAACAGGCTGTAGTGCTCCCGGTACTAGAACGGCTCCCAAAAAAAGTGTTTCAACCCTACTAATACCGTAGGCGTATCTTTCAGGTATTTTTAGGTCTGAACGTTCCAGACCTAATAAAAAACGTTTCTCAAACGTTATATGAATTATATTTTATTAAACATTTGACGAAAACTAAAACAAGAGGCAAACTTTATTTTGTTAAAGAAAGTTTTAAATATACTTAAGAAAGTTTTTCATTATATCTGTTTCTAATAACAAAATAAAAAAAATTCGAGAAATAATAATACTGCATTTTTTAGTCCCTTCTCGATTATCTGACAAATTTATCTATAACAATATCTATTTTATTGCATATAAAACATCAGTGTTTGCAATGATATGTAAAATTATTTGGAGAATGAGATAAACTTATGTTGATTGCAAAAGAGTTTTTCAACTTTTTCGTTTCGTTTATTTAAATAATGAGATGACGATCGAATACGTCCTTTTCAATTCTTGAACACACCTCGTTCCAAAAATGATAGATGACATTTGACAGCGTGTGTTTTGCAGGTGACCGTTAATTTTCGTTCGTTTTTTTAAACGTTTTTATTTCTTTTTTCTGGAATTCGACTAAAATCGGCAGTTTCTTGGAAGATAAGTTTTTCCTTGTAACTAAAATAAACATTAAAATAATTCGTATTTTCAAGTATTGACTGTAAAGTTACAACTTTGGTAGTGACTAGTGTGTGATTATCTATGAAAGTTTCGTATTTTTGCCAACAAATTTAATTGAATAACTTAAGATAGGCTTGAGTACATAAGTGAGAAATAGTACTTTGCAATGTACCTTATTGAAACGTTCCAAATATGTATTTGACGTTTGAAATAAGTTCCTAAAACGTTTCCAAAAATCCTACTGGCAACGTTTTAAAGAGGTGTTAAAAATGACGTTCCTAATACGTCTATTAAACGTTAAAAAACATTTCCGGAAAGTCCTTTTGAACGCCCGTTCAACGTTCAAAAACGTTTTTGGTACGTAGAGTAAGTTGTAGCAAACGTTCAAAAAACGTTATGGGGACGTATTCGTGTTATTAGAGAATTCGCTACAAGTTGGTAGAAAGGTTCGTAAAACGCTATTTATCGGTTATAAGCAATTTTTTTGTTTATCTGAGTAAATTTAAAAGTCGTAGTTAACTTGGGAAAATGTGTTATTTGAATACAAAAAAAACAACTACAATATAGTACAAGTGATTTAAAATGTATTACAACAATATTTGTAACAAGAAACAGGGCCCGCTTCAAGGCTTATAACCCGGACATTTGTCCGGGGCGGCATTTTCAGTGTCAGAATGTGAGAAATTATTATGAATATTGAAATAAAAATATTAATTATAATAGCATGCCGCCTTTCATTTGTAAAGAAGTTTCTTATCACTATTTTTACAAGAAAGTTAAAATACGTTTTTCATCAATATATTTGTAAAGAAAAAATAGGTAGGTAATTATGAAAAAATAATTAATTAGCCAATACTAATAAATAAGGGTAGGGCCTGTGAGGGGTATGCGGTATGTCAAACTATGTGGATCGGGAGGTTTGGCTTAAATGCCTGGCCTGTGTAGATGAGGACCGCTATAAAAACCTCCCAAATACTAAGGTTGTGTGGATGCTGAAGGGATGGATGACCATGGGTTATTCGGCCTTGAGACCACTAACCTCGGGGAACCTGGCGCACCCTGTTGCATTTAGCCTTGTACCTGTATAAGGAGCTCTGCAGGTATCGACCTCCTTTCTCATATACTCGTGGGAACAAATATGTACCGGAAGAGAAAAAAAATTATTGCGGAGCCTAAAGAGACTCCGAGTAAAAGGGATTCAGAAGATCAGGCAGCAATGGAGACAGAAGTGTCTCCTACGCAGTCAGATACCTCTGAAGACCTAGATAAAACCACACCCCCAGGAGACGTTGTAGCGAATCCTGTGGATCATAAAGCTTCGTTTACGAAACTCTCAGGTGCCCCGCTGAAAAAAATGAGGGAACAAGGAATTGATACCAAGAACAAGGAGTCGATACATGGACGGCTACTATGGGCTAATCTGTGACAATGAAGAGTCCTTCATTATGAGGGACTAATTGTCACAAAAAACCAACTGGAAACTCATCAAGAGTGATGAACTTCCAAAGCAGCAACGAGTCCTAGCCCTGCTTCCGGAGACTTAGAAAGAGGATCTGAAAGTGGGGTTGAAAACGCTCGAGAAACATAATACAGTGCTGAAGGTGGATCGCTGGATGATCCTCGGCTCCAAGTCATCCGTCAGGGGACTGAATGTGAGTCTCCGGATTGATGAGGAGTCCATGAAAGAACTGGTGCGGGCTCAATGGAGACCCGCATTATCTATTCCAGCGTGCCAGTTTTAAAACCCTGAAAAACGACCGACGAGGAAACAGGGACTGATCGAGTACCTGAACCATCAACCTCCAGAGATATTCAAGGTGCTACAAGTTAATTTGCAGCACAAAAAGACAGCCACTGCTGTTCTATATCAAAGAGTGATGCTGAAAACATAGACATCGTTCTAATTCAAGAACCTTGGATAAACAAAGGTAAGATACTGGGGCTTAATATTAGGGGAATGGGACTGGGGTTAAATATGCAATGTGGTCCATATTTTTAGCGATAATATCACAAACGTATCCTTTTTCGATATTGCTAAAACTTGTAAGAGATCAGGTTTTTTGTATGATGCATCAAAATACAGGTGATTTTTTAACAAATACTATTGAATTTCCCGTTTACTGCTGTTGTTATTGCCTCTTATTGATGGTACAATATTTAAATGCCATATGAGAAATATCTCTCCACAAACGTCAGAACGAAATATCTGGGAACGGAGTATAACAAATAGCTCCTTTTGTAATTATAAAATAGATTCGAAGAGGTCCAAACTACAAGACTCCCAAAAAGGCAAACCATAGCGAAGGTGTGATTCAAACAGAGAGTAGTAAGTTGTTATGAGTCAGACAAGGAGTTAATAGTAATGAGATCTTTGCAGAGATTGAATGTAAAGTTGGTATATCTAAACTACTCCAGTTTATAGTGTCATCAGTCTATGACATCATTAATGAATACCAAAAAAATAATTGGACCTAAAACTGAGTCCTGGGGTACACCACAACTAACTGGTAAATTTTCCAAATCTTAATCATTTGTTTTCTACATTCAAGGTGAGATCCAACCATTTTAAAGTGCATTGAGCTCGAAAAATAAAGACATTGTTAGTGTTTTTTAATCTATAGAACGAACTTTCCAACCAAATCAAAAATCTTATTACCTTGAATTGAATACTATAAAATGAAGCCTGTCAATCATTGAGGAATAAAAAATAGCCCTGATAAATAATCGTCGATAATACCAATCCAAACATTGACCTAAAAGTCCTACAACTATGGCATGAGGATTCACATTAGCACATGAAAATAAATAATGCCATGTCTTGAGAAGTTAGACTCACCTATGTTCAGGGTGTCCCAAAGTCTCGGTCTCGGACAATTGTGCAGTTATGGTAG
Source organism: Lochmaea capreae (assembly GCA_949126875.1). Taxonomy (NCBI): domain Eukaryota; kingdom Metazoa; phylum Arthropoda; class Insecta; order Coleoptera; family Chrysomelidae; genus Lochmaea; species Lochmaea capreae. The sequence goes on from OX421396.1 coordinate 17,741,581, forward strand.
AAGATAGAATCTTCAAAATTTGTTGAACATTGTACCATAAACAAACACATATTTTAACATTATTATTGACTATATAGAATATTCTATAAATGTGCAGCTAGATTCTTTTTAAATGGAATACCCTGTTTTTGTTAGTGGTTTGAAATCCCCACTTAAGAGCTTTTCAAAAATATATAACCTTATTAGGTTATACAAGGCATTTTGTAGAATATGGTCAATAGTATATAAAAATTATTCCTAATCTGTCACCCCGCCAGTCACTAAATTTAGTAATGTGTGAAGATTTTTTCATTTGGGTGAAGTACAAAACATATTTTAATAACCACATTGAATAATGCTACTCCTGAAATTTGGACAAAAACTGTAAGAAAATGCAAAAATTTAATACTTGATTTAATATTATAATTTACAATCCAAACAAGGAATGTAGAGACAGTGGTTCTGATTATGACTGCGAATCTTATGATTGAAAATATATATTTATTGAATTACGATTTAATATGAGTTTCACTAAATATGAGCACAGTTATTATAAGTAAGAAAAAATAATATTTGCAATAAATAAAATAATAATATAACAAATTATAGCATTTAATCGATTAAAAATGTTGCAGAATAATATTATCATGTCCTAGACGTCTGGACATCTTTAAAAGAAAAATACCTAGGTCATGTGCCCGACTATCTCCAACATAAAATTAGAATCATGTTCACACCCATAATACAAGACTTAGACATGATTTTTATATTAGGACAATCAACACCAGCTATCCTTGAAATTTAATCTTTTTTAAAGGTTTACTGCAATTTAATGACTTGCCAGAAGAACTAAAGAAATTAGAAACAATTAATGAATTCAAATGAAAACTATGATAACCGAGACGATAACTTATCATAGTTATACATATTGTAATGATATCTTATCTTACAATTTAATCTTTTATACTGGGCTAGCTCAAATAATCTTTTACTATCTAATAAAAATTGAATTTACGTTTTTCTAGCATGATTTGACTCTGCATAGAGGCAAGTTCTATATTTGGATTTAGAAAATAGATTTACCCACTGTAGATTTCGAATTTACCTAATTGATTCTCACCTATTCAATTTTAGGAATCACAAAAAATTATAATTGGACACCAGGCATCAAACATTAACAATAATATATTTTACAAACCTTCCAGTGTAGCATTAACAAATCTAGTCTATTTTTGAATTATTATAATAAATAATTGGCCAATTTTCACGCTAAATTAGTTTCTAAAGAATGTTTTTTCAATATTTAAAATTTCAAAATTACAACTAATAAAATCTTATTTTCAAAAATTTGAATTGATTGCTAGGTGATAATTTAGGAGCTTCAATTCTCTTATAAATTTCTTGAAATAATTTTTGTTGAATTGTTTTCTTCATAAAATCCAAAATGGTTCAATTAACTAACTTCCCAGTAATTTTGAATTTATAAAATAACCCCCAGTGACTTCTGTCAATATTCTTAATTTTTCTTCTAAATTTTATTCAACTTGCGAATTATTCAAAGAATAATGGAATATATTATTACTTCACCTCTGTATACATCTAGCAGTATCGAGTTAATTCATATTATTTTAATCATTTAATACAACTTTTTGGAGATATCCTCTAATCTTTTTCTGTCTCCTCTAAAATTTTATATCAGTCAGTCAGTCCTCTTGTCCTTTTTTCCTTCTCAAATTTTTAATAAATAATGTCTAATGAATTTATTAGTTACATTCTCTACTTACAATTTTCAATCACACATTACAATATTAAAATATACCTGGTAACTTCTTAAAACTGATTAGGTGTACAGTATAATTAATTATTATTCATTAGTATACTTATTTTAGTTAAATTTCCAATAATATTAATTCAATCTAAAAAAAAAGCCTATCAATCCAATTTTGTAGCTTGTAAATTTTAATTTCCTTATTACTTTAGACTTCAAATTTATTCCTCTTCAATATATTATATTGTGAAATAAAGCATTTATATTTAATATTTGTGGGATTCACAAGTATACCACTCAGTACAATTGTCGATGCCCTCATCTAAACAGGCCTTATTTGTGACTGTGTGATTAAGTATGATGTTTTAATTATTTATTTCAAATGTCTCTTTGTATTTTTGAGGTTTAAATGCCAATAGAAGAAGTTTTTAACTACAATGGAGTTATGTTTAGTGATGAAGATGGACCATTTTAAATGGTCTCTATGAAGAATTCCTTCTTGGTGTAGTATATGAAAAATTGTATTAGATGCTGCCTTCAACACAATACTTCTACATATTGAAATACCATGCAAATCCAGGTATTTTGTGTGGAAAAAAGGGACACACTGGAGTAATTGTTCACATACATATTAGGCAAATAATCTGGTGGAAATTACATATTATAAAGCTTATATATTTTCTCTCCAAATAAAACAATAATGTTCCATTAGTCACATAAATAGTTTAGGTTTGTGCTATTATCGAAATATGTATACTTATATTCACCTTTCAAATGTACGAATTATATAAAAATAATGTATCTACTTTTTTCACAATATAAATATGCCATTTTATAAAATAGTTACTAATCCCTAATTGATTACAAGTTACAACTCCAAAATTTGTTGTTATTCATTATATTATGGAATGTGTAATAAAACAGATAATGTATATTGGATGGAAGATTTCGAATATGAAATGTATTGAACCAAAACCTTTTGATAATAATAGTACGTATCTGTTTTTAAAGTTATACATACCATCCCAATAAACTACACTCATTATATTACGGAAAAGAAAATATATGAATAATTTGCACTAATATTAGTCTGCACTTGTTAGTTTTTAAACAGTAAAAATAAATATATCAAAACACCACGATCAAAACACAAATAAATGATGACTAATTGCCATTTAATGTGTCAAACTGTCAAACGTAACTTCTTCTGTCAAGGTTAAGCTAAAATGTGACTTGTGTGTGACAGAAATTTTTTGTATAATCAAAAATAAGAAGAACATCTAGGTTAGATTCTATAATCTCTATCAAAACATCAAAAAATTTAAAATGCAGATATTTTCCAAAAGAATAATCGCTCAAATCATATGTTCAACAAGTAGAAGAATAACTGTAGAAAGAAAATGTATTAGAAATGTCTCCACCAGCAAACTAGTAAAAGGTACTTTTAGAATAGGACTTACAGGTATAACTGTTGGTGCATTACTTGGAACTGGATATTCTATCCATTATTACAACCAGCCTCGTGCACACATCCTAAATGAGCAGGTTATAATTTCTACAGTGAAAGAAATACCAAACGTCAAACCCACTAAAGTTGTAAGTTTTTTAATAAGATACCCAATTTAAAATGTTATTGTTAACATATTTTGTATTAAGGTTAAATATGCAGAAGATCGTAGTGGTTTGCAGTTGACACTGTATCAGTATCAAACATGTCCATTTTGTTGCAAAGTTAGAGCTTTCTTAGATTATTATGGTATATCATATGATCTTGTTGAAGTGGATCCTGTCTTAAGACAAGCTATAAAATGGTCACCATATCGAAAAGTCCCAATTCTAGTTGCTAAAGTAGATGATGATGAATTCCAGGTTAGTGTTCCATGCTACATTATAATTAGATTTTTTTAAAAACATATTTTTAGCCATTAAATGACAGCACTATGATAATATCTGCATTAGCTTCATATTTATTTGACAATAATAGAAAGGACTTACCAGATATAGTTAAATGTTTCCCTCTTATTAGTTACATAGATGACGATGGTGTTAAAAAGAATGAAATAATGAATAGGTATTTTCTAATGCTAAATAATACAGAATATCAAGGCATTGAAGAAAAAAATAGGTAAGTAGGTAGTATAATAAATACAAGTCTTTCATAATACATTAATATTCTATTTTCAGTGAGGAGAGAAAATGGAGAAAATGGGCAGATAATGTGCTTGTTCATACACTATCTCCAAATGTGTACAGGACTTCAGATGAAGCACTACAAGCTTTCAATTGGTTTTCAGAAGTGGCACATTGGGAAGCAAATTTTCCAGCTTGGGAACGTTATCTTATGATTTATGTAGGAGCATCTGCAATGTGGCTTGTTGGAAAAAGGCTGAAAAAAAGACACAATCTTAAAGATGATGTGAGACAGTCACTGTATGATGAATGTAACATTTGGTTAAAAGTAGTCAGGTCTAAAGGAGGACAGTTTATGGGAGGATCCCAACCTAATTTGGCAGACTTAGCAGTATATGGAGTTTTAAGTAGTATTGAAGGTTGTCTTGCTTTTAAAGACTTGCTGGAAAATACTAAAATTGGCACTTGGTACTTTAAAATGAAGGATAACATCGCCCGGCATGAGGGCGCGAAAATTATATAGATCGTTTTTGTGTTGTTCTTTTGGTAATTGAAAGGATATATTGGTTGGAAATGTTTGATTTCATTTTCATTTTGTCCCTCTCCAAGATAAATAATTATCAAAAGATTATTATTGTTGAAATCTAGTTTGAAAACTAGAAATTGATGTTTAGGAGCTGCTTGTCCACACATTTTGTACAGTTTATCTATTTTGTTCAATTTTTTGTTTGCATTTTACAAATTCAAAATGAGAACAAACAATTTTCCTCTCTTTGTCTTTTGGTTACTGTTAAAACAGTCTACAGTTTAAATTATTTATTGTCTGTAAATATGTACTGTTTATTTTGCTTCAGTTTTAACAATAAAATGTATATACATAATTTGGTTTTATTCAGGGTCGGAATAACCACTAAACTGACTAGACCATAGCCTAAAAGGCATAAAATAAGTGCTGCAGAGCCATTTTATTAAAATTTCTTAATATGGGATACGCGTCGATATGGGACGATGCTTAACAAATTTCAAAGACATTTTTGAATAATGTCGAAGGAAATCGATTTGACGAGATCTGACTCTACACTCAATTTGCAAGTTCCCAGCTTTTACATCACCTAATAAATTTCCCCGCGAATGATTTTTCATTTGAGCCCGAAAACATATCTTTCCTCGGTATACCGTTACCGAAGTCACAGAATACACCAGGTTGTTGGTGTATTCTTTGCCGAAGTACATACATCACGCCTATGGTTGAAAATGTGTCAAGTTTTTTTATGGAATATTTAAATTGGACACATTTGTGAAAGTTGCAGAGGTGTAGACTAAGTATGTTATCTGTGGTGTTGACTAAGTACCTAGTTTATCTATGGTGTAGACAACACAACTTCCAAATACTTGTCATGACTGGCAGTGAGCAGTCATTGACTGCTCACCGACTAGAGTAGCAGAGACGAGAATTGGACAAGAACAAGTAATGACGTGTACATCTCCAAAGTCGCTATATATCACAAAGTACACCATCATGGTGTACTCTGTGCTAGATATATCCTCCATCCCTCCATGGTACCAGGGAGTAGAGCTTTCCGAGAGAACATATATTTTGTCTCTATTTTGCTTGGCTGCTCTGTCACTGCACTGCAGTGACAAAGACTAAATATCTGTTCTCTAGGAAATCTTCACTCCCTCAGTCAAGAATACAGCCCCTGGTGGCTGGAAACTACTTTGAACAGGGAAGTACCTATCATTATCTATGGTACCTATATCATTGTAAAAGAAGAAGAGGCTAATCAGCTGCTCAAGTCATTTTACAAAGCTTTTAAATGTTATGAAGCTTCACAAAAAAATAATAGAAAATAAATATGAAATATGTTAAGATTACCCAATAAAAAAATCCCAAATAGGTTTTGGTTTTCCTCGTGTAAGAGTAGTGAATGTTCTTCTTGTAATTTAGTTAAATTTGATTTTGTTGTAGATTTGGATCAAGCCTATGTGCCGAACAAAGTAGAGAGCTTACCTAAAGCAACAAATTATTTTAAGCCTCCTCTCAAAGATGTAAAACCTTTTAGCTTAGTTCTGCCTCCTCCCAATATAACAGGCACTTTACATCTAGGACATGCACTTACTGCCACTATTCAAGACGTTTTAGTGAGATGGTACATTTTTTTATATTCCCATTTTGCATATATATCCTATATATTTTTTTCTAGGAAACAAATGCAAGGTGTGAAAACAGTTTGGATACCTGGCATGGATCATGCTGGCATAGCCACACAAGTTATCGTTGAAAAGTTGCTCTGGAAGGAAAATCAACAAACAAGACATCAACTAGGCAGAAAAGTGTTTTTGGATAAAGTTCATAAATGGAGGAACGAAAAAAGCTCTGTGATAAGTGAGTATCTGTTATAGTGGATTTTGGTTATTTCAGTTTTTACATTTATAGAAAGTCAACTTGAACGGATGGGTGTTTTACTTGATTGGGAAAAGGAAATTTTTACACTAGATGAACAAAGATCAAAAGCAGTTCAGGAAGCTTTTATACGTTTGTTTGACAGTGGACTTATATACAGGTAAAAGAATGTCAACACACTATATTTTTTTACCAGTTAATAATAATACAACTCATATAAACTCTTCTCAGAGCAGATGCATTAGTAAATTGGTCATGTGTACTGAAATCTGCTATATCAGATATAGAAGTGGAACAAGTGTCTATTAATGGATCAACTAACATTTCAATTCCAGGCTATGAAACACCTGTAGAGTTTGGTATTCTTACTAAATTTGCTTATTTAATAGATGGAACAGGTAATTACTTTAGAGTATATAAGATTAGTGTAACAAATCATAATAAATACATATTTATTTGAAGATGAAGAGATTGTTGTGGCTACCACTCGTACAGAAACTATGCTGGGTGATGTTGCAGTTGCTGTTCATCCAGAAGATTCTCGATATGCCAGTCATATAGGGAAGTTCTTGAAGCACCCATTTAGACATGAAAAGATTCCGGTGATAGCTGATACTTTCGTAGATCAAGAATTTGGAACTGGTAAGTTTATAATTGATTGAAAGTTTGCATCCATGTATCCAGTAGGTTATTTTTCAAATAATGATGTTACCTACTGAAATGTTACCCAATTTAAAATATGACAAATGTGAAACTATCTACTTGGAATTGTACAGATAGGGAGTTGAGGCACACGGAGCACAACTGTATCTTATTTGTGTAAACATAACGAGTTACGACGGCGTTACCACAGCGAGAATTTCAACAATAAGTAAATGATGAACAAAGTTAAGAAGGGAGTATAATGTTAACCCTGGAAAAAAATTCCATGATCTCTATCAGGAATCATCCCATAATCTGTGTAACCTCATTCTAGATGCTTAAACATACATGGGATGCAGTAAGTGAATGATAATATTAGCAAATGATAGCATGTAATTGTTCTTTTTAGTAAAACTAAAGATACTGTTATCTTGCTCCTATTTCTTTTGCATTTACGTGGGGTTGCCAGAAGAGGAATTTAATTATATTTCTTCAAATTAGCCCCCTAACAATCTTTACGTATGTCTGTACTAAACATATCAATTTGTACTGTATTGTAATATTTGTAATCTCTGGGAAGATACAATCAAAAGGATGGTTAAGCAGCCATTCAAACTCTTGAGTAATCAGTTCCAAAATGGTGTGGGAATGCCTAAGCAAATTCAATGAACTAGGCAAGAACAATATAGCAAAGAAGGGTACTGAAACACCCTTTTGGGGGACGGAACCCTTTTGCGGTATCAGCTCCAATGTAATATTGAAAAAATAGGTAAAACCAAAAAAAAGAGAAGATCTGACCATTGGAAAATCAAGGTTTTTAAATATTATTTGTTTTATTTAGTTTGAACCTTTTTCAATCAGACCCTGTGACCATTCATTGTGACCTTGTTGTTATTTGTGGCAATAGAAGCCAACAATATGTTTTGAACTAAACTATACTACTATACATAATGTATAAATTTACGTTTGTTCACTAATTTGTTCCAAGTAGCAGTACCGGCGTACGATAGTTCGCCACCCGCTGACACAGACAAAACGAACCTTGCTTTAAAAATGCTTTTTTGAACTACTTTCTTTACTAAAGAGTCTTTGTATATGACTATAAGATAAAATTTAGACTTTATAAACAAAACAAATTTTATGATGGAGCGTTGGGCGTGTCGCCCTCAAAAATATTCACTACCTGGTGCTGTTGTACCCAAAAAACCCTTGTTAAACAGTCACTGCCAAGATAAGTTATAAAATCTAATTAAAATATTCTTAATGTTCGTTTCAAAGGAGTTGATAGTACAGAGCGCCTATAATAAACGGAGGTCGGGAGTCTCAAAAAATGTTATTTCTTTATTTATGTTTCACAATAAATCTAGACTAAGAAGAAATAAATTGTGACTCGGTCACCCGGTAATCGGTCAAATAACAATAGGTAATAAAATGCAAATGAAGCATACGCAGTAAACCAAACGGTCCATAGTCGTAAAACAGGGTTATTTATGATTTTTGCTTAACGTTTATTATAATTAATATTATAATGAAAATACAAAGTAATTGTGCACTAAGATTTATATACACACATATTCTAAAAAAAAATTATAACAAATTATTGCAGATGAACATTACTTTAACTACAATATATACAGCATTATTAACTAAATTCTTCATCAAAAAAATCTGAAGAATCGTCCTAGTTAATAATTAACGGTTCGATTCATCAAAAAGTTGCCGTACTTCTTGAAGTTTAAAAGTTTTGTTGTTCCTGGCAACATAACCTTTGACTTGTGCCCATATATAAGCTCTATTGGGTTCAGCTCACAATAGTAAGGGGGTAAGCGATGTACAATAATACCTCTACCTTTTGCCATCTCATCGATTACAAATTTTTTAAGCTTTGCCTTACGCTGTCTAACAATTTGCAAAAGTTCTTTTTTCACCATTGTATCATCGAAATTTAAGGCTTTACACTGCAACCACTCATTTATTGCCGCTTTTTTCCATGAACTTGTGGGAATCTTCTCTACTAATCCAAAATTATAGCTGGTGTTATCCAATACAATAACTGAATTCTGGGGAATGTACTCGATCATTTGTTAAAGATATTCCTCAAAAACGTCAGCCGTCATTTCTTCGTGGTAGTATTTCCTTGAATTAGATTGAAATTCCAATAATCATTGATCCAAAAATCCGTTTTCACTGCCTATATGGGTTATAATAAGCCTGCGTCCCTTTCCAGAGGGAAGTCTTAATCCTGTTGACCAACCCTCCATGACAGCTTGTCGGGAATTCAGTATATTTTTATTTTGCCTGACTTTCGATATGGTGTGTCCAATAAGAGAATATTTTCTGTTCTGTTTTCCCACCGGAAGTTCATTCCATGAAGAATTCTCCATACTCTAGTTCTTGATAGTTGTGGCAGGTTTTCGTCATTCTGGGCGGCTTGCACAATCTTATCCAATGTTGGTATTTCTTTTGCGAAATACATACCCCGGGTGAGGAATAGGTTCACCGAGGTTCCGGCATTTTCTCTCACGCAAAAATCCATAAATCGTTGATTTTCCTACCCCTATCATATCGGCACAGTTCGTAATTATGTCGCGAACAGAACTTGTGGGGTTTTGGTGTATAAGAGCATCATGAACGTTCAGGATTAATGTTTTTTCCCGCAAAGAATATGCACTTTTGCTAACTCATTGAATAGTAATTTGAGCAAAACTTGAACTTGAAGCCATCTTAATTAGACGAATAGACGTTACTTGCTAGTTGCCGAATACTAACTACTTCAAATTTTATTCTATACAGGTAGGTACTTAGATTTAAATATTAACAGGAAATTGGGTTGTACCTTTATGGGTTACGGGGTAAGTAGTTCCGTCGCGCCTATGGTTTACAACTATTTTATGGTACGAACCGTGTTATCAACTCCATTGGGACAGACTTTAAAACCCCTGATTACAAAATTGATGAATCTCTAGGAACAGTGTGACACAATACCCAAACAAGGTTAGTCAATATGTCCAAAATCCAATTTAATATTTTATTAATCAAATCATCATAACACATCTACGAGTCGCTACTGTGTTAATTCGTGTTGGTTTTCAATTATGTTTACCATCGGGAAAAACCAGAATTATGTAATAATACCGAGTAAATTTTTTATATTTTGTTTTTGCCAATTCGAAGGATTCTTCAATCGCTGTCTGATAAAGTTCTGGTATGATAAATATCTCCAGTTAATAAGGTAAGTGTAAATTGTATTAATTATTTTAAATTTAGAAACAATTTAACGGCAATCTTAACGATTGTGTCATTTATTTAGGTATAATACTTCAGTTAGGAACAATATTGTGGAAATGCAGTCCCGGATTCGTATATTTCTATATATTTAGATAACGTAGAATGAGTACAATTATTTTTCTCACCTTCATTACGGTACATTTGGTTTCTGATTTATTTAAAGGTTGCAAAAAATGTTAACTGATCGATTTTGCTCTGACGATAAAGACGAGACAAAGTTTTTACGCAGTAATAAATAAATGATCTCATTGACGTCGAAAAATCTACGGTTACATCACTCGGAATTTTTATTTCGGTATTTATTTTTTCACTTATTTTGTATTTTTAAAATTGAATACCAGAAAAGTATAATTTTTTGTAGTTTTCTTTATATTTTGCGGAAATACAGAAAAGAAGAAGAATTTAGATGAACAGGAAAGGAAATATTTAAAACAAAAAATTTAAAAGGCAACAAATGGTGTTTTAAAAAACATTCAAACGTAAGAAAGTAGGTGTAAAGGAAAAAAGAAAGTAAGTAAAAAGAATAAAAAATTAAAATATAAAAAGGAAGCATTCAAAAGAAAAAGAAATAAAAAAAGGATTTAAAAGTAAAAATAGATATATTCAAAAAGTTTAAAAAAATCTAAAAAATGGGATGAAAGAGGAAAAAAAATAAAAAAGGGAAATGCAAAAAATAGTAATTCATCATAAACAAAAAATAATTTAAAAGTAAAAAAGGAAGTATTTATAAAAAACAGCATTTAAATGTAAAAAAGAAAAAAACAAAAAATTATATATACAAAAAAATAAGGAATATATACAAAAGAAATTGGAAAAAAGTGGGATGTGAATAAAAAGAATCGTAAAAATAAGTATTTATGGGAAAATAATTAAAAGTAAAAAAGAAATAGGAATAAAGATAAACAAAAATAAAAAAAAGGAAAGTATATACCAGGACCAGTTGTAAATGAATCATGAGCCACCCCTATAACTTTTAAATGGGTCTATAGATTTTATTTGTTGGTTTGTATTTTGGGCCAATTAATAAGCCTGACTTCTGGTTTAAACAGAGTCAGCTTCAGGAGCAAGTTGTGTTAGAAATTAGAAGCTTCAATGTTCTGCTTAAATTCAGAAATAAAAAGCTAATCAAAATACCGGAGTTAGCATGCAAGTTTCTATTGAAAAAAAATGAGTTTCAATTAAAGAATTTTGTTCTATAAATTTAATCGTTAATAAGCTTCAACAAAATAAATAATTTGCAGAAATAATATTTTAGAAGTAAAACAACGTTTGATCAGTATATCAAAACTTTCCCAATACAACCCGACAAAATTTCAATAAATTCCATTTACCCATTTAAGAGTTATAGGTGTGGTCATGTTCACACCCGGTATGTAAAAAAGGGATTTAACTGAATACAAAAAAAATTAAAAAAAGGAAAGATTTCGGAAGATATATTAAGAAAAGGGAGGAATTTGAATAAAGGAAATGCATATAAAAGATAATAAAAAGAAAATATATAAAAATGAAAATTATTTGAAATTAAATAAATATTTAAAAATAAAGAAATATACAAAAAATAAAATGAATTTATGAAATGCGTGTATATGTACGACTTTCAACATACTTGGTGTATTTTCATTCTCATTTTATTATACAAATACTATCAATTCAGAAACTGTATTATAAAATCTTTTATTTAGAATAAAAATTTTAGGTTGTCAGTAGATGAGCTCGTTGATCATTGAAACGCCAAGAAGACGGACAAGACGTTTGATTTCAATTTCTTGGACATTGTCATGGAGTTATGGCTAATAAAGTAAGTATGTCTCTTTAAATGATTGTGTCACTTCCTTATAGCTATTAATGTATAGACGAGTTAAAAGTGATTGATATGACAGAAGTTAAAAAAGATTTGAATACAGTTGGCTCATATCGGAAAACCAAAATTTTATTTCGTTAATTCTCACATTGAAAGTAGAATACAAAACCTTTACCTTTCGGATTGCAGTTGTACGAGCCGAACGTATTTTTGGTGATAGGAAAGACTTGACATCATAATTGTTTATGTCTAATCTCTTCCTGAATTATTTCGCATGAATCGTATAGGTATATCAATTGTTTCAAAGATTATAGGAAAACAAAAAAAATTCATTTTCGTGCAATCGCACGCGAAGTCAGTATTTCGCGTAACCAGCACAGTCCGCGAAATTTAATTTCGCGGTCGTTACCTATAGCAACGGCTGCGAAACCAAATGTCACTTCCAAATTTGAATATCACTTCCAAATTTGACATTTATAAAATACTACAAAGACAAGGATTATTTTTTATTGAATACCAACAAATACATAAGTACTTATATTATTTAGGATGAATATTAACATTAATTGTACAGTTTGTGTTATTACTTATATTTACTCCAGAAGTTGAAGCAAGAACTGTCAAAATATTTTGTATATATTGAAACATATCATTTCCATAACACACATTGTTAAATAAATTGCATTGCTGTTAATTTTAGAGCAATAATATATTTATTTACAATTATCTAGTTTAATAATTTTAACGATTGCACGAAAAATAGTGTGTATGTCATGGCCGCGAAACTTTTTAACGACCTCAAGATTATCTTGCCTCGGCCGCAAGCGGCCTCGCCGATAACTGTTCTTTCGGTGCATTAAAAAGGTATTTCGCGGCCTAAGCATACAAATAACTATTTTAGTCAGCAGGAAGCGATTTTTGTATCAATTTTTCATGTTTATGCAAAATTCAGTTAATATGACGTGCGTTAAACTTTTTTGAAACAATACACGAGCCTATTATAAACATCCTTTATTCTTTATCGTTTTTCCAGTAGGGTTTGCACATTTTTCTAGTTGAACTTGACTAGGTAAGTTCCAACAACAATCAGAAACTGTCAACATTGATTAGAAAATAACTGATCATAGCAAACCCCGTTTAACTTAATGTCTGTCGTGGCATATAGCCAAATAAGTAGTTGTTGCTTCTTAGTGAACGGTCTGCTCTTTAAAAAATACTTTTCCAAAACTTTGTAAGGCGTTATAATGGCATTCAACTAATATCTTTGACATCTATGGAGAATATTTATTTATATTATTCATTTATTTGAATATAATTCATATTGGATGGACAACTCCGCTTGCGACACGCATATATCCATCAATTAATAGGTTAATAACACTTTCGAAAAACACGACCCAACCAAAAAATGTAGCACTTAGTTTCGACCTCGTCAAGGTTTATTTTTATTACATAAATATTCAGACATCGGCCAAAATTTGTCGTACAAAATTTAGTTTAGCAATAAAATTTAATAGAACATTGTAATAGTAACTCTGGGCGTGCTTTTAATTTAAAGAAAACAAACGAATGTAGTTTTTAAATTAGTTTGGCAAGATGACAAATGCATTATAAGTAGTCATAAGTTAGGTGAAAATTAGTTTGACTACAATTTTATTTTTGAAATTTTTTCGAATTAAATGCGCAACAACACTCAAGGTTATTACCGCCTGGCAGTAAAAAACAAACATGACATTTTGTTGTATGATAGTAAGTTATTTGTTGTTAACCCAAAATGCTTAGATTGTTTCAGGTAACTACTTGAATAATATTGTTACTCCTTTTCGTATAACTTTATTTCTTCAACATTAACTTTAACAATTCTATACTAATAACGTCTCACTATCAGAACATAAAAGTCCAATCTCTAATACTTCAAAACTGAACTCACTAATGTATGTTATCCTGCTTTTTATACTTTCCACATGTTCCAGACAGTTCTCAATTTTTCAATGACATTTCTAGACTCTTCAATGACAGTTCTAGATGACTGTCTTCTTCTTTTCCTTTACATGTCCTCAGTACAGGACCGACGTAACATTGCTCCCTCTTTTATAGTTATTCGTCCCAAATAATCTGACTGCTGGGGTCTGGTTGGAGCCAACAAGGAGGATTGGGCCCGCACTAAAGGGATAACCTCTCGACATGGATGACCTTGGGCTTACTCTTCACTGTCAATTGCATGAGGTAGACCCTCGACAAACTTGTGTATGTAGTATCCGAGGGAGAATTTCTCCAAGAAGGACCTAATGAACAGATTATTGAGTCTGATAAGAGCTACTGGTCTCTTCACATAAACTGCACAAAAAGCCGGAAGGCAGAGGTGTCGAGGTCTCTAAGCCTCTGACTGTTGGTGCCGAACTAATCAATCAATCAGTATGTACGTCGAGTCTAATCTTCACCTTATCGTTACAAGGCTTCAAACTTCCACGAGCAAAATTGTGGACCTTTACCAATTTTTATTTCAAGCTTTCTATGTTCTGCTTCTTCAAGAGAAAGTCATCCGGAGAGGAGATGGTGGGAAAGCTTCATTTCAATGACAGTGACTAGCATAGATGGACTATAACCAGTTGACTCGTGTTTAGAACTTTTATAGACTAGACGAAATAGAGGAACTAAACTGTCCCAGTCCTTTTGGTTTTCAGAGACGAACATGGTTTTATGATGTCTTTCTACCATTCCATCGGACTGTGAGTGAAAAGGTGTAGTGAGTTTTTGTTCTTGATTAGAATGCAATTCCGAAGGGATTCCGTGTCTCGCAATAACGTTGATTAGAAATGCCTCTGGAAAAGGTGCAATTTCGAGCCATTTGGAAAAAGAATCCATTACAACCATCAGGTATTTGTTTCCTTTTTCTGTCATGGAAGTACACCACATCAATTGCAAGTCTTTCAAAAGATACTGTGTCATTTTTTTTCGGCTTCTTGTCTTAGGACCTTTTCGACCTATTACACAAATCACATTTCTTGCACCAATCTTCTACGTCCCGTCGACAGTTGACCTAATAATATCTTTCCCGAACTGCCAGTGTTCTTTTAGTGACGAAATGTCTTCCTGAATGGCTACTATGAAGTTCTTCTAACACACTTCCGATGTGTGATCTTGGTAGTACCTACCAATTATTGAACAATACGTACTCCACCAGGGCTTTCTCATATTCGATGCAACAGGCCATCATGAAGATACAGTGAAAATTTTACATGAAGAATTATGTGTTAAAAAGTTAGTTTCTCGTTGGATATGGAAGAAGAGAATGAAATTGGTGTCAAAAACACTCTAAACCGGCTTAACGCAAGAAACTCAAAAAATACGTACAGTATTAATAATTGTCAGTGGTGATAAATCTTGTATTTACTCTTATGAATCTGAAAAGCAACGTCAGTCGACTGTTTGGGTGTTCCAAGATTAACCAAAACGGACTAAAGTTTCTCATATAAACCATTTCTAAATATTGTTCATTCAAACCTCAATTTTCAATTGAAAACTCAACAGAACTAATTAATAATATTCAAAATATAAAACTAACTCATCTACTCATCTAAATCTATTCCGCAGTATACCTCCTAATGAAACTATAACTCTTGTTTATAACCTGCTCACGTACGATAATGTTAATCCTATAATTCATGCTGATATAATAACTTTATTAAAAGTTTGTTTAAATCAAAATTATTTTCATTTCAATTAAGAGGTTTATAGCAGTAAAGATGGTTTGATTATGAGCAACCCTCTCAGTCCCCTATTATCAGAAATTTTCATGGATAATATAGAAAAACTCATAAACACCCCCTTAGCAAAAAATTGTGTACTGCCACCGATATGTAGAGGAAATTTTAGCTTGCTTCACCGGAACAACTAGATAATTAGATAATTTCATTACTTACATCATCTCAATTCATTAAAATATCAAGTTTACCGTAGAAATTGTACAAAATAAGTCTATAAACTTTTTAGACCTTACAATTTCAAATATAAATAACAAACATGATTTTTCTATATTTCACAAACCATCACATACAGACATTAGCAGCTTTCAATAGTATGATACATAGACTCACTGACAATTACAACAAAGAACTAAATATCATAAAACTTATAGTGGTTAATAATAATTACGATCCAAATTTAATAGACAATATCACAAATAAAAAGATACTAAAACATACTTTTGAACAAGTATTTTCTTCTGATAAAAAAAATTATCAATTTAAAAGCTTAATATACTTTGGAATACCATCCTTGACCCGGCGCGACTACCGCTCATAGATTTTCTATATGCTAAAATCTCAGACGTGGAAACCTTGTTGACCACCACCCTCCCTCTAGCTTCCCAACATTGGGAGTCGATGCACATGCAGTATTGCAGTGATCAGTTGTAATTTGTCTTTACGATATTTTATGTAAATCCGAATTTTTGGTAGTCGGGTCCGGCTCGACGAAATTATTCGTTCAAGTTTTTAGATCTATGCCTAAAGCCGGTCCCAGACACTACGTGTATTTGGCAAACATTTGGTATTCGGACGTATTCGCGTAGCGTGTGGGAAGTTAACTTTGGCAAATATTCGTCCTTCATCATTTTCCCGGCGCTGGTCGGAAACTAGCACGAAGTAAAGGATGCCGTAGTTGTTCGAAGTAAACTACGTGTACCTTTGCTATACTACGGCACCGTGTGGGAGATCAAGCAAACATTCGTACAAATGATAAATATTGGCCTATTCGCCAAATACACGTAGTGTCTGAGACCGGCTTAAGCCATACAAATATATATTGTGAAGAATGTGACAATATTTTGTATAGAAACACTTTATTCGTTTATATACTTTCAATAATATAAATCAAAATGTGCTCAGGAAGCTCTAGATTGACAATGGGTCTCTGAGACCCGGCGCGACCAAATTTGTAAAAAACAAGGGCGCGAGTACCGCCGGGTTAAAAATCAAATCATTTTTAGAAACTTAGACTTGAATATTTGCTTTAAAATCGATTACAATTTATCAAAATTCATTAAAAACAACAAATCTAAATCTTCAAAATTAAACAAATCAGGAGTTTATAAATGTTGTAATGACAACTGTGGTAAAATTTATATAGGTAGAACATTTAGGAATTTTAAAACTAGAATTTCAGAACACAAACGGAGCTACGACAACCAAAAATTACCAACACAATTTCGATTCAAATTTTGAAATTTTGCATATAGAACCTCAATCTCTCAAATTAAAAATTAAATCTTTTAGAAGCTCTTGAGATAAATAAAAACAAATATTCAGATAATCTTCTTAACGACCAAATAGATATCAACAATTCTCCCTTATTAAAACTTTTTACCTAGAATAGAAAGGTTCCGGTAAGATTGTTTGTGAATGAATTTCCAGGTAAACTTGTTCAATACTTTAGTTAATCCCATATTTAGACACTTTTTTGGTTTTTATTTCCATGTAAATAGATTATAATACCTTTGTCAATATCCGTAAAATTCCCTATTAATGCACTGTATAAATTAAACATTTTTCATTATACCTCCACTCGTTTGAGAAAGCTACTGTGTTAGCGAAACGCGTCACGAATATATATTGAACGTAGCTCTAATATAATGAATATTTGAACAAATTAAATTGTTTTATTTCATCGTTTGAAATATCTGTTATCTTCTATGAAAAGCGTCGACTTCACCATGGAATATTCACACCATAAGCTTGATGGAGACTTCAATACAGCAGATTTTTCGTGAAACTACGCCAAAACCACGATTTCTGAAACTGCAGTAGCAATCTTTATTTGGCACCATTTCTTGAAGTATTGATACGTTGCTCCATACCTCTTCCTTGATTTTTCTGGCAGCAGCGACAGACAAAAGCGATATTTCCTGATTCATATATATCCATTTGGATGTTATACAAATCAATAATGTTAATCTTTCTCAATATTTGATAATAAACTATCAGCTTTACGTTGTTGATAACATAATGCTTATGACGCAATAGAAACCGGTCAAAGCTGTCCAAAATTTCATGGGAAAAGTATAGAATTACATTGATGAAAATTCAAGAATAAATTCTGCTGGGAGTAGAAAAAAATCTTATATACCTCACGGGATGTAAGCATATTTTCGAACTTCATTCGACTTGTAAATGTTACTTACATCCCTTATAGTATAAATAACTATTATCTCACAATTAAGTTAAATATGCTTGGAGTTTTCCCCAATTTTCACTTCTATCCGAGTCTTTGATTGATATTTAAAAACGAACATATATATTAGGTAAGCCAATTCATATAGTTTGTCATTTTTCCAGTAGATAACTAAATAAATAGTTTTGCAAGACGTTCTGTATAGTTTTTACTAAGAAGTACATTTAAAAAAAATAGTTTTCTCTTTGCAGTGGTGCTGGTAGTCCCAGTTATTCACCTGATTTATTTATAAACCCATTAATGTCCTCTATCGTATAAATATTATTTATAGAAAATTTAAATGGTATAAATTTGGCATAGTCGGCCTTTTATCTTTTGGTCGTCTAAGCTTATGATCGACCGGTTATTTTTATCATTTTACGATATGGTTCTGAGTGAAACAAATATTATTATTGTTCAGCTGTTGTATAAAACTGTAGTTACGTAAGTTTCATTTCGAAAAGTGCTTACACCATTCCACGTGTGTTTTTTCTAGTTCGAGGATAGTTTTTATTTGTGTAAGTATCTGTGTGGTTTTTAGATGCTGTGTAGCTTTTAACCAGCCAAAGTTATTCAAAAGCATTACCGTAGCCGCGGTTGAAAAAATTCGGTTATTTGCGGAGCCAAAAAATACAATTTGCTAATTGAAATCACAAAAAAAATTAATAGCCTAATCAAAGTACACATAAAACCTCACAAAAAATAAAAAAACTTGAAAATTCAAAATTGGGTATTTAAAAGGGTGGTGTTTAACATGAGAAAAATTTTACGATGTTAGGCATGCAATTTTCCGGAAAATCGTCGAGTGAAAATTTTTGTTCTTGTTTTTTCGCTCTAATTGTTTAAATAATAAATATACAGAAAACCTTCCAAATCAAAATTTGAAGCTAATGCATTTATCTACAAATTTTGTCGAGAAAGTTTTTCTCTAAATTGAAAAGTTTACGAGATAAAATTAATTTCAGTGGTATTCAATTCGTGGTTACGTGCGAACGGCCCGTGAGCCAAATTTATTAAGCGCTCGACTTAAAAGTTAATAATTTTGGGCTTATAACATTCTGAAAAAGTAAATAAACTAATGTAAAATGTAAAGAAAGATCTCAACTTTTAGATAGAAATACTTTCAAATTTGAAAAAGTAGATTTTTTTACTGTAATATCAGTTTATTATAATTCCTATTTAATTAATACTTATCCCAGCGAAAATTCCTTTTGGATTTAGCATTGCAAATGAGCATAAAACATTATTATAAAAGTAAAGCCATGAATATTTAGAATTTTAAACGAATGCTTCTTAAAAAAATGTTTTTTTTGCATGCTTAATTTTTTTTTAAGACTTCATTCAATTATATCTTTTTTCGAGATTAATATAATTCAATGAAACTTTACTACTAAACGCTTTGAAGCATCTACTTTCGAAACTACTATACAGTTTTTCTATAAATATCAAATTTTTTAAAATAAATACTTAAATCAGAGGTCTGTCAGCAAACCTATAACTTTTTATACCGTTTATGATATTATCTAAAAATTTGTGAACTTTATAATGAACCTATTAAGAAGTGATCGCGATACGAAAGAACTCACCTATGGCTCAGGTAAGAAAGAGATGGGAGCACAAATAAAGGTGAAAGAGCAGGTGAGAGAGCGTGGAAAATCGATGATAATAATACATTAAAAAATTTAAAAAAATAATTTTTTTTTCAATGTATTTGTAGATACCCCATTTTAGAACACATTTCATATGAAAACTTTTTTTCCAAATGTCATTGTTTATTTACTATCATAAAATTAAAAACATGAAAATTGATGATGTTCAAAAATACTACTATGGTAATTTCGTATATATTTTAAAAACTAATGCAGATACAAAAAAAATATTCAGACAAGTTTTGTAGATAAATGTATTAGCTACAATTTTTGCTTTCAACATTTTTCTGTGTTTTCATTATTTAAACAATTAGAGCGAAGAAACAAAAACAAAAAGTTTCACTCGACGATTTTCCTGAAAATCGTATGCTTAGCATTGTAAAGTTTTTCTCATGTTAATCACAACCCTTTTAAATACTCAATTTTGAATTTTCAAGTTTTTTGTGTTTCTTGCGGCATTTTACAGATATTTTGTGTACTTTGACTACGCTATAAATAGTGTATTTGACGATTTCTACAGTGACATAAAAATGAGAGTAATAAAAGTTAATTAATTTTAGCAAAGAATTATGCCGAAAACTCTGAAACTCACCACGAAAAATTTTTGTCAATAAAATTTTCTGTATGATACTACCAAAAATTCGAAAATTTCCGTAGTAAAAATATTCAACATGTTCAATATTCTCTAGACAAAATTTCATAAAGTGCGCGAGAACAGCGCAGAACCGCATAATCGGTTTGTTTGACATTACACTCATTAATTGCCTTAAGAAATTTATAAACTAACCAACAACAAATTTCTGCAACATCTAATATTACAAATTCTTTTTTTTCACCATTTCTAAAAAGAAAATAAATCTTTTATTATTGAAAATAAATAATTTTAGGTTAATGAAAGTGTGTTTGTTTAATTCTTCTTCTAGTAAATTACAACAATGGCCCCCTGTTTGCTACGTTTTTAAGGAGTTTTAAAGGTTAATCTGCAACTGGCATACATCAGCTGTAACAAAATCACACAGTTGCGCATGCGTATCGTATGAATTACTCTGAAAATTTTTGGAAGATTTATTGCCCGTGTAATATAGATTTCTAGAAAATGTTATAAAATATCTGGCAAAATTTTCGTGGTAAATTTCAGAGTAATTTTCGGGGTTAATTAATATCCCTAGTGCATTTAATTTTTCCGAAAAAATTCGGAAAAACGAGTTTCTTAGTAATTTGTTAAAACATCTTAGACACAGGAAAAATTGGATATACGATGGATATTTGGTAAGATTATTTCCTGAGTTAAATATAGCTATTTGTGTATCAAGAGCAGAAAGTAGTACAATCTGTCGAAACTACCAAAAGACTTTCTGCTCTAAATACACACAAGATTTTTTCTACTAACACACCAATATTAACTACTAGCTCTATTTTATCTATAAATAAAATTAGGCGTGCGCCAAAGTTACTTTCTGCCTAAGAGCACCAATAATGTCAAATTATGACAGCTCGCGGAAAACATCAACTTTGCATTTGCTTTTCAAGGCACAAAAGACGACTTTCGATAGTGATAGTGGAAAAAACATTTCATTTTAATACATTTTTTTAAATTAAAATAATAAGAACAATATAACTTTCAAGCTAGGAAAAGTAATTACTTCAAACTCATTTTAAATTACAATTAATATAAAAATTACAATTATTGTAGGTTACAGGAGTATTGTTAGCCATATCACAAGGCAACATGTCAAACTTGCATGCAATTTTTTCGATTTTTTATTCCGGAAAAACTGCTGACAGCTAAGTTGACAGTTGTTAAGTAATTTTTCCACTTAAAATTTATATTTGACATACCAATTCTTGATAGCGATTGGTCAAAATTAGTAGGAAGGAAATAATCACTTATAATCTCCCTAGAGCACGAATTATTTCCGGAAATTTTCTCGAATTGCGAATTTTCTAACTGAGGAAAATTTCCGGAATATTAATTCCTGCTCTAGGGAGATTTGGTAAGAAAATTTTGTACCAAAACTTTTTTAAAATAGAAATTAAATTGGTGACATACTTATTCGGTGACATATTATTATCCATCCTTCATTTATTAACCTCGGATTTGATGTCAAATATTGTAATTTCCCTATGCTCTAGTAAAACAAGGTTTAAATAATAATCTAAAATAAATATTAGTCTTTATACTTTTCCCTAATTTTATACTACTAGAAACAAGGGAAAGTATTAAAAGAATTAAAAATAATAACACATAAAAAATAAATGGCAATTTTATGTGTTTATGACAGCTGTCAAGCCAGAGGGAAATTTCCACTTATTAATTTCCCTCTACGCAGGGAAATTTCCGAAGAAATTAGGTTATTGTCATAGCAACATGCCAAAATGCAGGCATCTGATTGGCTAAAATTAACTGGTATAAAATGTTCGGCATAACCCGCTGTATTTCAGAAACTATTTATCGTACAGCTTGAGGAAAAAATCTGTATTACAAACTCGCATACGAGAAACTGCTGGAAATTAATTTCAAGTTTTCTACTAAACTGATAGAGGACGTAGTTCACAATAATAACACAAAATCATAATTTTTCTATAAAGAATGTACCGTTATACTACCGCAAAATTTAAATATTCGTAATCATTAGATCATTTTAAGTAAGTTTACTGCAGTAATTTTTCCTCTATCTTGTAAAATAGCTGGTAGGGGTAAGTGGGAAAGCTGACTCAATAAAACTGTTATAACTATTTGTACAAACTTAGTATCATTTGAAAGTAAATTCAAAGCCTAATACAATATCAGATCATCGTTTCATTACAAGTGTTTTAACGGCCGCTAGGTGGCGGTAATTGAACAATGGTTTTGTTTTCAACTTTGTTTAAGAATCTTCAGATGCGATTATATATTTTTCAATAATTTACTCAAAAGAGGATGGAAAACCACACCTCAATATCTATTTTCTAAGTGAAAAAATCGGCCTACTAGTGGATCGATAAATGGTTTCTCTAAATAATTTTCATACATTTTCGATAACAATAAAATATATTTCTCTTTATATCAACTACGCACTCCCCAATCCAAGTTGAGAATTATACAAAATTTCATTAATACATGAGTGAAAGTTAATAATAGGATATTATTAAACGAGCAATTTATGATAGCTCTATACAGCTCTAATATAATATGTATACAACCAAAAAAGGCCCAAATTATAAAATCTTTCAGTTCTTTAACATAATATATGCTTATATCCTGCTTATATCATCTCAATAAAATATCTATATGATAGTTAAAAAACTATTTTATAAGTATGTTTTTCAGATTGATATTATAATATGTCCAAATGTGCGCTATACAACCTTTATAATTATATTTCTTAGAGATCGTATAGAGCGGTTTAAAACCATTTTAGTAATAGTTTAGCGCCCTCTATATATAAGTTAAATTTTATACGATTATTTTATTCTTTTGTGAGACAACTTACAACAAAAATATCGAATAACGTTGATTTAATTGTCGCCGCGCATTGCTTGTCATGATTCGAAAAGATGGACTTATAAAAGAATCGCCATATTAAAAAAATGTATAATAACAAAAATATGGAAGATATTTTATTAATTTATTTATTTTGCACTACTAATTTTCCTGCGTAGCAATAAATCAAATATAATACCACATACCTCTGTAAAAAGTATATGTATTATGTACTTTGTGTCCGAAAATATTCTTCTACAACAATGGCGACCGCCGACAAACGCTTAACCCCACAAATAAACATGGCGTTAACTAATACAATAATTATGTGTCAATAAAAACATTAAACAATGTTTTAAATTTATAAGAAACTCTATTGAATCTTATTATTTTATAGACTTGTTTTTAATGGCACTATAAAACTATTTGTCAAACAACTGGAGTCCGAGATTTTATTCATTTCAGAGGTTGTCAAATTTATTATATTTTTGCTTCTATGATTTCTGTTTCGCTATACTACCTATTACACAAAAATGTCGCAATCAAACTCCTTGAGTGATAAAATACTCCTTAATTCGGCATAAGAAAACCCTTATAAAATAGTTTAGTTTCATAAGGCCATTATTTTGCTACTTGGGCCATCTCTAGTCATCTATGTACCGAAATGTTAGTGTTTTGTTGTCATGGCAAGTTATTAAATGCAAAAGCGTGAATTATGGACCATAATTCACTCTAGTAGATATATGGGTACCATATACCTGTTCTATTCAACTGTGGTAAAAATTGTGGAGAAAATTTAAAGTAGATCAATCAAGGATACTGTATTTATTGGTTAAATAATATTCACAAGATGGTGAATCGTTATATACGAGGATGTATTGATATCTAGTTAGCCTAGACCAGTTCCATGTATAAACAAAATATTGCGCTATAGGCCCCGACGGATAGCCCGGGAAGTAGTTGTTGCTTCTTAGTTGAACCGTCAGTGTCTTTGGAAAATATATTTCAAAACTTTATAAAGCGTTAGAATAATTATTATTCTGCGATATCTATTGGTAACACGCTTTATTAAATACAATATTACAGGATCTTCAACCAAAATACAGGGTGATTGATTAGTGTGATAAAGTTCAGTGCCTCCTTTGTCCTTTGAGAATATCAATTTGAAAATTTGATGGTTTATGGCCATCATCAGTCTTCACATTTTTAAATTATTTACAATCTTACAGGGTGTTCCAGAATGCTGTGCCATATCAAAGTTACATTCTTTTAAATGAAACACCCTATATTTTATTGCATATTTGGAATCAGCTTGACCTCCCCATCAAAATAATATAGGATTATGATGTGTTCTACGGGGTATTTAAAAAGTTATAACCAATTTTCCATAAAAATTGTAACAAGTTCAATACCCTGTACACTGTAACAGAAATTCAATAATGAAAATCTGTTGCGGCCAAAGTATTCGAATAGTAGTAAAAATTCTGGAAAATTATTTGTTTCGTTAATATTCATTGAATCTGATACAGGGTGAATCAAAATACGAATACATTATTTTCTCCGTTTTTTCAAATGGATCACCCTGTATTTTATGAGAGTATCGAAAAGTACTACCAACAAACTTCTTTTCCCTATACCTTAAGTTATTAGTTCTTGAGATATTTTGATTTTTCTATGCAAAACATTGATTATATTTAATTATGTAACAATTTATTAATTGTGATTTGTCAAAAACTGATATTTGACAATAACATGACATGACAGTAGGTACATTATAGTTTTTTTATTTAGCGGTTTGGCATTAATGAATTTTACTAGTGATGAAATGATTGATATGATCTGATTATTGGGAAAATGCAATAAAAACGCCTTACTATCAGCAAGAGTATACCATGGACGTTTTCCTGAAAGGCGGCAGCCTACAAAACAAAAAATTCTGTGAGAAGAAAATGAAATTAATGTTTTGCTGGCAGTTACTGAAAACCCACACACAAGTGTAAGGAGCTACGATTCATAAAAATGGTTGTGTTAATAGGCATAACTTTCACTATTATTCATAAACTAATCCATATCACATACTGACACACAGTCAAACTGGATGGTCGTTGAATATGTGGATGGGTATTGTTGGTGAATATGTAGTAGGACTATATTTTTTTGATATAATAAATGTTTTGCATAGAAAAATCAAAATATTTCAAGAACTAATAGTTTTAGGTATAGGGAATGCTTTATAAAAGTACGTTGGTAGTACTCTTCGATTCTCACATAAAATACAGGGTGATCCGTTTGAAAAAACCGAGAAAATAATGTATTCGTATTTTGATTCACCCTGTATCAGATTCAATGAATATTAACGAAATAAATAATTTTCCAGGATTTTTACTACTATTCGAATGCTTTGGCAGCAACATATTTTTGAATTTGAATTTCTCTTACATTGTACAGGTTATTGAACTTGTTATGGTTTTTTTGGAAAATTGGTTATAACTGTTTAAATACTCCATAGAACACATCACAACCCTATATTATTGTAATGGGGAGGTCAAGCTGATTCCAAATATGCAATAAAATATAGGGTGTTTCATTTAAAAAAATGTAACTTTGATATGGCACAGCATTCTGGAACACCCTGTAAGTTTGTAAATAATTTTAAAATGTGGAGACTGATGATGGCTATAAACCACTCAAATTTTCAAATTGATATCTCAAAGGACAAAGGAGGCACTGACCTTTATCACAATAATCAATCACCCTGTATAACCTATCAAATAAAAATAGACCTTCTATGGTAAGAAATACAAAACAACAGTATTCACTCAGAAAATACAATCTAATAACTTAAACATAAATTTCGTGAAACTAAAAGTACTAACTTTTCTGGCTTTCTGGGAAGTAATCTGTCAATAATTTCGGTGAAATCAATATTTTCAGAGAATTCGGATTCGATAGACATGATAGCCAAATCTGTAAGCCTTTCTTGTGTCATATTATTTCTTAACTAAGTAATTTTAAAATTTTTTAAATTTACTGAAACTTCTTTCGCCTGAAGCCACAGAGAAAGGTTAAAAAAATTCTCAATGCCAGAGCAAAATTTGGAAAACAGGGAATGAGATCATTTTTGACTATACTTTCCAATATTTCACAGTTTTTCACCTGGAAAATATTTTTGAATGAAGTTGTATTTTGAGAGATACATAAAAAATTTTGCTTGATTGATAAAGTTAGATGAGGCCTGCGGCCGCCCCTTGTATTAGCCGCCCGCGTGAGGTGCACGCGCTGCACACCTGCTAAGATCGGCCCTGGGTGTCTAGCCACTTTATATTATATTAATAGAAAATAACGTAACTATATATAGGTACATGCTTATAATTGAATATCGACGGCAACTGAAATTCATTTATCAAATAATGAATCTAAGATGAAAATTTCTACTTATTACATTTAAATGCTCACACAGCACGCCACTGTTATTGGAATCTGTGACCTTTGCTGTGTGTATTTGCCATTCCTTGTTTTGGAATGAGAGAATCGATTTAGATGTTGGTTACAAACAAAATGTGTTATCAGTATAGCGGGTTATTCATCTAGTCTTTTTAAAGATCGCAGATTTGTGCATGATGTATGAAATTTGCATGCAATTCAGCTCATGTGACTGGATGTGTGCTTCAGACGCAATTTCAACAATTTTTTTTATCAATAAACGTCATAAAAATTAAATTTTACAAGACAGATCACTTTTTTTTTGGAAATTTTCTTAATACCTATGATACATTTCAATTTTTCGCTGTAAATCTTTATAGAAAACCAAACATGTGTTTTAGTTTAAGTATAAAAGTGGTTTTTTTTCTGTTATAATAGAAATATTTTTATATTGATTGATTTGGGGGTTATTGTAGACTAAAATAGACTTCTATTCATACTAATCGGTGAGTGTGTTGAATGACTAGTGATCTATTAGACATAATTATATCAAGTTTGAGAAGTGCTGGGTAAATATCCAATAACTTTCTTCATAAGGTAGTTTACTTGTTCTTTAGGTAAGATAAATATTGTTTAATATTTGCAAGGTTTCAATAAAAAAACATCGAGTTTATAGTATAATCGATGCAACAAAAAGAACATGTGAGTTGACCAGAACCGCAAAATCCACAGTAAAGTACATAAGCTAATTCATAAACGAAAAAAACGAAGAGACGCTAATGAAATCAAATGTGTGGTCCAAATGCAAAAAAATTAATCCGGAGAACGTTATAACAAGTGATACCAACCCTAGATTGTATAAAAAAAAGTAATTTTTTGTTTCATTTACAGTAAGAGTTCATGTACCTCACTTTGTTTCTTTTCGATTTTATTTCAATTTCATATCAGTTATTATTTTAAAAATGTATCTTTAATACCTTCCACTGTTTTGGAGATACCCTGTATAGTACAAAATGTTTTTAAAATGTGGCCATTATTAAACTACATCTTTTTTATTTGAAACATTTTTTGATGACAACTGCCAATTAGAAATAAATCAAAGCGTATACGGTGGGCCACCCTGTATGTTTCAACAGTTTAATTTTACCGACTACGGATCTATTACTGTTTACTGTATAGTTGTGAGTAAAATTAGTTTGCACTGTTTCACAATAAAATAACAGTATGTGGCAAGGTCTCTTTGAGGATTAAAAAGCCGAAAAGATAAAAAAGCCATACATTATTTCTAGTCTTGACCTACCCACAAGCGAACAGTTGATTCTCATTGGTGCAATGTGGCTTCCGATTGGTACATGAAAAATGTACTTGAATTGCTAGTCCACATGGACTGTTAACGTCCCAGGGTGGGTTTAGTTCATCTCTGTTATTTACGAGATATTATGTTCTTAGATGTTGCTGTGATTGAGATTTTGTTTTATTGACTAAAACTATTTTGTTGGTAATAATCAAAGTTATGGCTTTTTGGCGACCATTCGAAAAGGAAAATATTGTTATAGGCTCTTAACAATGGATATACCTACTAAAAGAGTAAACAGACGTATTATTTTATGCCAACATAAACAATGTCAAAGTTTATTTATTTATTCTGCTTGATTCCATGTCGCAGTGAATACAGGGTTAGTTTAAAGTATGGAAACATCTGAATATCTGACAAACGGAAGAAGATAAAAAAATATTTTAACACGTGTTGCAAGGTTACCGTAGGAGCATATTTTCATGATACAACAAAACTTACAGGGTGGTCATGAAAAGCGTAGTGACTGCAGAGATTGATTTTTTAAATGGAACACCCTGTATAATATATCATTTTATGAATCCTTTCGACTTCTAGATTAACTTTGTTATTAAGTACCCTATTCCCAAATTCTATGGTTACGCAGATATCGGCACTTTAATTATTGCATTACATGTATTGATAAAACTAATAGTAACCATAAATATCTTATGCACGAAAATCAACAAATAAAAATCTTTTCACATGTGTTGCAGGGTTGCCACAGAAATATAAAATACTCGGAGTGGTAATGAAAACCGTTGCCAGTAAGCCTCTAAATGTTTATTCTAGTATTACATCTTGAATTCTAATAATAAGAATCAATATTCAAAGAAATGAAGAAAAATAACTGAACAAATTCTATAGTAAATGTTCAAAGTGCAAACCATTTACGATTTGACATTATCCAAGTCTTTTACAAAATTGTCTAATTGAATCACGTAAATATGTTTGTGGTATCAGATTTATCTCTTCCAAAATACGATTTTGTAGAGTTTGTGAATCAACTGGTCTATTTTTGTAAACTTTATTTTTAAGGTATCTAATGGGGTCAAGTCTGGTGACCGGGGCGGCCATTCTATTGCTCCTCGACGTCCTATCCATCTCTGTGGAAACACTGTATCTAGATAGGTACGTAGGTTTTCGGCCTGCCAGGCTTAGGACAGTTTTCAACATTTCCAGTCTCTCTATACCTCTTGACAGTTTTGAAAACGGTTGATCTGTTAATAACGGGTTGAGGATTCAATTCATTCAATATCGCCAAAGCCTCGTAAAGTTAGGATTTGTATGCGTTCTGTATCACTAAGATATGTCATTTTATAAAGTGACTGACGTTAACTAATTTTGACAGTTCATTAATATTTATTTGCAAAGCATAGCCAGACTTTGTGAGAATAAGTACTTATTTTGTAATTGTCGATATCTGCCTAACCCTAGAATTTGGGCATAGGGTACCTCATAGAAAAGTTAATCTAGAAGTTGAAAGGATTCATAAAATGATATATTATACAGGGTGTTCCATTTAAAAAATCAATCTCTGCAGTTACTACTCCTTTCATGACCACCCTGTAAGTTTTGTTGTATCATGAAAATATGCTCCTACGGCAACCTTGCAACACGTGTTAGAATATTTTTTTTATCTTGTTCTGTTTGTGAGATATTCAGATGTTTCTATACTTTAAACTAACCCTGTATAATAAGTTTGATTGTTGTATGTATAAAACATGAATATTTTATTGGTAAAATTTTTTACCAAATGTTTTGAAATTTCTGAAAGTGGAGAGTAGGGATTTGAGACAATAGACAGAAAGAAATTTGGTATGTTCTAATCGCTATCTACGCAAAAAATGATACAAAATATGTACAGACAATTTAAACAAGAAGATAATGGGTCAAAGCATGGAGCTGCTGAAAGTATACATAATTGACAAAAGTTTAAAAAAAATCCATTATTACACGGTAAAACTGCTATTCATCGGAAAAAGAGAGTACAGAAATCGCTAGTTCGTCGGGATCCTGCAATAATGAAAAATTTGTCTGAAACCGGTTCTGCTTCTGCTTACAGATTTCTTTATCTCGCCGACAAATTGTGAATCGGTGCAAATTAATTTTACTATACAATGAGGGATTTATCAATCCTTAAGGCCAGATACCCAGTCAACAAATATTGTGACATGCTCCTTACCATGTATGATCACCGAATATAAGAGGCAGACGCGGTAATGGTAGCTCATGGAACATTAAAGGGTAACAACCGTCCGTAGCGCCGTGGTTGCGTAAGTGTCCCGGGTTCGAATCCAGGTGATGCTTTCATTTTCCTTCAATTTCCAGGTTATACAGGGTGTCCAAAAACACTCCTGCCAAACGTAAGCCACATGTATGTATGTATGTATTTTGGGGTAACATTCACTGAGACGTAAAAGATCTATTGTGTCCCCTTACTTCTACTTAGTTCCTGAGGAAAGTCTCCGTAGCTCCTTTAGTCCTATTCCGCTGAGGAATTTTAGGATTACTGCAGGCTTCAACTTAGGTAACTGTCCCTCTTCTATCCAGTAGTCTCCCAGGTGCTGTGCCCTAGGATTCTGAATTGCTGTGCAGTTCGCAAGTATGTGGATGGAGGATTCTTCTTCCATTCCACAAAACCTACAATCTTCTTCCTCCACTATTTTGAGATTTTTAAGGTGCCCATTCAGGCCCGTTCAGTTCAGTTCCCGTTAGGATTCCTGTTAAAACTCTTAGTGCAGTTTTGCTTTGACTTATGCATTCATTTGATCTCAACAGGTTGTAGTCACCCAGAAGAATCTTTGATTGCCTAAGCCTTACTAGATCTTTCCAATTGTCAGATCTTCTATTTTCTTCGGCTTTACCTATTTCTTCCAATATTACATTGGAGCTGATTCCGCAAAAGGGTTCCGGCCCCCAAAAGGGTATTTCAGTCCCCCTCTTCGCTAGTTCATCTGCTATTTCGTTTCCTTCTATTCCAGAGTGTCCTGGAATCCACAGTAAGGTGACTATATTGTTCTCGCCTAGTTCATTAAGTTTGCCTAGGCATTTCCACACCATTTTGGAACTGATTACACAAGAACTCAGCGCTTTAATGGCTGCTTGACTATCAGACATTATGATAATCCTTTGCCTTCTATATCCTTTGTCAATATTGAACTGGGCACACTTTCTTATTGCGAGAATTTCCGCTTGAAAGATACTTGGGTGTTTTCCCAAGCTTTTAGAGTGTTTGGTGCCGGGCCCGTACACTCCTATCCCAGTTCCTTCTATTGCTTTTGAGCCGTCTGTGTACCATTTAATGGCATTCTTTCCAAGTCTGGTAATGGTATTTGGATCCCATTCCTTCTTGTTGCTTAATTCCGTAACGAATTTCTTTGAAAAGTTATACTTTTTCATCATACCATCTTGTGGCTGTCCCAGGTTGTCTGATTTCTAAGAAGTGAAGAGGTGGTTTTCTTTTTAATGATTCCCTCTCTACTTATTCTGTATCTTGTTCTTTCTGCAACACTCTCCACCACCATATGGTGTGAGGTTGAGAATCACTTCCATTGCTGCCGTTGGGCATGTACTCATTCCTCCTGTTATGCATATACAGGCTAGTCTTTGAATTTTGGAGAGGTTTTCTCTCGTCGTCAAGAGGCTAGTTCTACTACTCCACGCAATGGCTCCATAAGTGATAATTGGTCTCACTATGGCAGTGTACATCCAACTCAGGATTTTTGGGTTACAACCCCAGTTTCTCCCTGCCAGATTCCTGCACACCATTAGAGCCTTTTTGCTTTGTATGTAATCTCCTTCTCGTGTTTGTTCCACAGGAGTTTGCTGTCTAGAGTCAAACCTAGATACTTGACTTCTTGTCTCCATTCAACGTCGTTCCCATCAAGTTTAATGGTTTTGAGGTTGAGTTTTCTTTTCCTAGTGAAGGCTATCAAGATGGTTTTGGTGGGCTACATAATACTAGATGTGATTCTATGTCCATCTAACCTAATTTACTTTTATCCAAAAGTTCTTCCTAAGGAATCTGGAGCTAAATACAATCTTTTACATTGCAGAACTGTAAGTTTGGTTAAATTTTTTGTGTATCAGTTTTTTGTCAAATTTCACATCAAATTGATAAACTGTAAGGTATTTTCCAAAAAAAGTGCTCGTGTTTGAATTTGCTATTATGTACCGTTTTCGATAAAAAATCAATTTCATGTTTAAACTTCTATAATTATTTCTACTTGGAACAGAAAAATTGATTCTTTTTAGTCTAACATCTTAGAAACTCTCTTTCCGAGTGTAATTACTCAAACCAAGTATCTTCTCTATTTATAACACTGTCATGTAAATATTTGTATCTGGAAGTTGATTTATAACAGTCGGAAAACATCTGGCCTGGAAAACGGAGATAATTACTCGTGTCTTAGTTATAGCATAATGTGAAAATTACCTGTTTAGTGATATTGAGTTTAGTTAGAAAAATAAATATTGAATATTCTTGTCTATCAATATTTGGTGAGTAAAGCGATGGTGGAAATTTATTAGTTTATCTGTAATCGTTATTCATTCAAGTTAAGTTCATTTCGATTTTATATTATTCGGTTGAAGGAGAAAATAATAGGTTTGTTCCTAACTGTTATGAACATGCTGCTGAGTGTGCACAGTATAATATTATAAATATTCCAGCAGAGAAGATTTTTGAGCCAAACTTGTTTAGTATTTCACACACTTGTTCAAAACAGTTTGTTACTTGTTCTCTTGAACCATTTTTCTTTTTGTCCCTTTTTGGTAACAGCTTTGTTATGTTATATTTGTATAATATTGATTTTTGTGTATGTATACAATGTGTCCACAGATGGTGTGCCCAAGTAGTCCAATCAATAGGGAAATTTTCAAGAACGAATTGTAAACAGCAAAAAAAATATGGGCACATAGGTCGTGCGATTTCAAAAAAGATAGCGTTTAGTGCACTAGCAAATTCAATCGTGAACATGTGCAAAAAAATTCGCAAAATGCAAAAAACGGTTTTTTTGCGTTTAAAAAAAAAACTACTACTTCTAAAAGAAAAAGTTGTAAATATTAAAAATACCTATCATTTAATCTTTGGTTTATGAAAATCGGTTCATAATTTTACGAGAAAAACGGGAAAACCCACCGAAAATAGCGTTTTTTTATTTTTTGTAATAAAAAATTCATTTTTCAATCAATCCACTTGAAACTTTGAAAAAATGTAGATGTAAGTAAGCCGAAAATCTTGCTTTTTTCAAATATTGAAACAAATTTTGTTTTTGAGTTATTACAATTTTGCGAAAAAAAGGTGTTTTGGTAAATGGGCTCTTCCTACCCTTGGGGTGGTCCTACAGAGTTCATCGGAAGCATATTTTATTCGTGAAGACTTGTACTATAAGCTTATTAATGAATTACATTGATTATATATAATTTTAGCGTCGAAAAATGCGTTGCGAAATAATGCAAAATTTACAGACTGGTTTTTTGATAATAACTTTTTTATTTTTTATGGCATTCTATTTGCAATTGCAGAACTTAGTATTGCTCTTTAAAACTGACATTTTTCAAAAAAAATAAAATTTGCAGGACTTCAGGGAGCCGAGATATATTTTTTTCCAAAAATTTTCTGACGGCGTACCTACTTTACATGGCATCGACTCCTTTCTTACGGCAAATTAATCTTAAGAACTGATATTTTAAAAAAAATACATTGAACATGAACATGTCGAAAATTGTTTAAAACGTGAGTGGAAGTGATGCGCTGATGCGACCTGAAAAACACTACTTCCCGGTCTTGTAACGTAAATTACTATTGCCGGTCCCTCACGTCCATTTTCCGGTATTGATCGGCAAAACGTTATTTTCTGGACGAAAAATTGTCCAGAATATGTATATTTTCTGGTCGGTCTTAAAAAAACATTTTCAGTATTCCGACTAATCCTAAAATTTTTTAACTGATGATATTTGGAACACTTACTCAAACTAATTGAATATTTAAAGTTTTTTGTCAAATTCAGTTTAATGTTCTTCTTCTCTTTCTTTGTTTGGTTCAGCAACAAAAATGCATTACAATGTTGATGGTAGTTTCAACATAATCGTAAAACATTTGTACCGGTGGGCCATATCTTAAGATTGGTTAGTAGTACAAATTACGAAGAAATAATTCTTTACCAAAAGCGACATCGAGAAAAACCTGTAAAACCTCAAACATTTCTGCGTATATTTGATATTACAAAATTTAGTCTCTACTCAAACAAGAGATGGGAGAGAGTGGGAGGTTTGTTTTGGAAAAACGGCTGTGAGCTCGGTTCTACTTGATCCATCTTAGCAGACTTGGTCTTATTGGAAGCAGATCTTTTCCACCATTGTAGAGCTTACATACTCAATCCAACTGAATTAGTTAAGTTCACGTTAGAGGGCCCTATATAACTTTTAATAGAAACCTAGCTTTCTTTAGAGTACAGTGTTTCAATCATGGATTACTAAAGTCATTGAAACTGGCAACAGGCTGTTGCTGATTTAGTTTACTTTTATCTTCCATGATTAAAACTGCATAATTCCATTTAAAATTCAAAAATATAGATGTGAAAATTGTTCGATGAGATACGGTATGATACCCATGATACTCCAACGAACAGTTTTGTGGATTCATCGGGACAAAGCAAAACAAAGGCTCCACTAAATGAAGGACAATGAATAACAATAATAAATGCTGGATCAGAAACGGGTTGGGTTCCAAAATGTTTATTGTTGTCAGCAAAGAAATTTTGATGCAAGCTTAGATTATTATCAACATACAACAGCTGAACTCTTCGAAAAACGGTTTGAAAATTATTGATTGCCGAATATACCGGAAAGAAGTATACCTACTTGTGATGGACAATGCAACTTATCATAGTCTTCAATTGAATAAAGTACCAAATAACAATAGTAGTAAAAGGGAAATTCGAGAATATTTGTTAAAAAATTAACTGTATTTTGAAGAACAGTACAAAAAACCTGATATCCTACAAGTTTTAGCAGCGTTCAATATCGAATAAGAATACGTTTGCAATACTCAGTGGTATCAATAAAAATGGAGCATTTACTCGAAGTAGGTGCTTAATAGTAAAAGCATCTACTCCTAGTAAAAGGTCGGAGTAAAAGCAAAACCTTCAACTCATATGAATAATGAAATGCATCTGCTTCGTTTGAAGGTAGTAAATCATCCATTATTAGATAGCGAAAGCTCCATTTATTGTTAAAAATACAATTTAAATGTGAAAATGCTGAATGCAAAAATCTCATCGGTATATTTGGTTAACGTGTTTATGTTTGTTTTTGTGCGTTAAAAGAAATAATGTACATACCTACCTTTATGTATTTGAATAATAATAATAATCAGTTCAGTGCAAAACATTTGAGCCAGAGTCATCTGAATCCTCGGATTCCAAATCAAAAAAATCTCAATTTGAGGATATAATTAATAAGAAAACTACAATAACATAACTCCCGGTATAACCTTTGAATAACTGCACAAGCGCTTCATATTAAACTACATACCTACCTTAAAAATATTTTCAATTTGTGTGCAGAACTTAACGCCCTCTTCTCCATGCTTTCTCCCAAAAAGTAGGAGGCCAACCATTCAATATTTTCCTCACGAAATCTGTACAGTTTTTTAAAATCTTCCAGTCTTGTTACCCTTCTTTCTTTAAAGAATTTCGGTTTTCTATTGGGTATTTGCATAAAAGCGGCCATAATGTAATTAAACATCCATCGGTGAACGTCGAACTTAAAACTGAAGTCTACTCGAGGGCTATCTTCACTTTATTGAAGCATTTGCTTCACATATGTAGTAAAAGGTTAGTTTTAATCATATTAAATGGAGCATCTACTCTGTTGATCTAGCAAATGCTGCTTTTACTTCAGGGATAAGCTTTTGCTCCAAGTAAAAGGTTTTCCTTCAATTTTTATTCATATAAAAGTGAGTAAATGCCACTTTTCACTATAGTAAAAGCATTACCTTCAGTTTATTCATACTGACTATCACCACTCAGTATTACGGCTTCCCCCATTTTGCATATTTAACACTATAGAACACATGTGGCATCAGCTAAAATCCAAAGTTAGACCTGAAAACGTTCCACTCACATTAAACTTAAGTGTTACAGTTAATTAGAAATGTGACAAGTAAAATATTCCTATTGATAGCTG
The DNA here is from genome assembly GCA_949126875.1 of Lochmaea capreae. NCBI lineage: Eukaryota > Metazoa > Arthropoda > Insecta > Coleoptera > Chrysomelidae > Lochmaea > Lochmaea capreae. The sequence continues at coordinate 17,777,864 of OX421396.1, forward strand.
GAAAAATTCAATTCAGCATATTATAAAAGGTTGAAGGTATAGAAATGCTAATGTTACTGTAGCACCCTTAGTTATTAATTTAAATGTATTTTAACAGTTTAAATTGTTCAATTTCAATTAAAAAATGAAAGTTAAATTTGTTTTTGAAAAATTTAATGATTTTTTTTATCAAAATAAATGTTATGTATGTTATAGTATCTAAATTTGACCGACTGCGGATCTGTTACTGTTTACTGTACGATGAGGGATTGATAAACTTTTATTACTAAATCCTAAGGCCAGATGCCAAGTCATCGAAATAATGTGAAACGCTCTTTTTCCTCCATCGCTTGTACAACTTTATTTGATATTATAGAAAAATTGGAGTTAAATATTGAAAATTCTTAAAAATTTGGCGCTTGAAATTTTTTCTCCCGTACATCTAGTTGCGGATACTTAACAGCATACGAAGCGATTACCGTTGCCGGTTGTCTCGTGACCCACATAGCGCATAAATCTTCTCCATGTTTCTCCATTCTCGGCTTTTCGCATCACATTTGCCACTCTGCGAGATTGTAGTAGGTCGATAAATCGGACAGGACAGGTGGTCGCCCTCGTTTTCGCTTTTCATCAGTTTTTTTTCCATTAATAGTTAGGTATTCAATACCGTAACATCCCATGCGTGTCCAGGAAATTTCTATCCATTAAACGACGATTAAAATCAGTGTTTGGTTTTTCTGTACAGTTCAGGAGATCGTTGACATTCATCTCGAAAATTTCTCTGACGTCATGTCGCTTTTTAGGTCCACGATTTTAACCTGTAAGTAGGCATTGGAAATAGTAGATTGCCATTTAGTCTTTTCTTTGAATATTGTACATATTTTATTAGCGTTTTTTATTTTTAAATATTTTCCCCTGTATTAATAGTCCCTTTTACCACTATCTCAATGATCTGTGTAATTTTTTTGATTGTCAAACTATCTTCTTTTAGATTATTCTTCTCTTTCCGATACTTGAAACATTTGCCAAGGGTGTAGACGTAGGGGGGTGAATGACGCAATGGAGTTTAAGTTTTCAGGATATTTTTCGAAAAAAATTTTACTTAGAAATATTTAGTCTTATCATATGCAGTGAAAAGATTAGAAATTTCATCAGACGTAAGGGGTTAATTACTTATTATAGTGTGAGATTGCACAGAATATTTTGTTGTAAGAAATGTAGAATAAAGTCCGTTTAGAGATAATTCGTTTCTGCATCTGTATTGAAAGTATACAAAAATTTTCAAGAGTGTAGACGTAGTGGATAAATTGTGTTATATAAGTTTGAATTTGAACTTTAGTATGAAGTCCATTTGAAAATATTTGTTGTAAGTTACCATCTGGTAAAAAACGTACCATCTACTTGGAAGAGATTAGAACGTATTGGGGTATAGAAATGGGTGATAAATGACTTTTGTAAGTGTAGAGTGTTTGTTGGAAATACTTCAGTATCAAATCTGATTAGAGATATTTCGTTTTTAAAGTAGGTACTATCTGCTTTGAAGATGTTGAAAAAATTCTCAAAGTTGAGTAAGGTATTTATTGGAGGAGCTCCAGTATATAGTCCGTTTGGAGATATTTCATTTCAAGATACCATCTATTTGAAAATTTACCTTCTGAAAAAGAGATTAGAAAACTTTCCAAGTGCGTAGACATAGGGTATAAATGACATTTAGAGATATTTCGTTTCAAGATACCATCTGCTTGGAAATTTATTACCTACTGGAAAAGCGATTAGAAAACTTGCCCAGTGCTTAGACGTAGGACATAAATGACCTGCATAAGTTTGAGTTTGTAGACTATTTGCTGGATAAACTGTAGTTTAGAAATATTTCGTTGAAAGTTACCATCTATTAGAAAACTTATTATCTTCTCTTTAAAAGAGATTAGAACGTATTGATGATTTCATATAAATAGGGGATAAATGATCTGTGTTTGAGTTTATACAGTATTTGTTGGACAACTTAAGTATAGTATGTTTGGAAATGTTCCGTTGTAAGTTACCATCTGTTTGAATTTCTAGCGTATTTGTTGGAGAAACATCTGTTTGGAGATATTTCGTTAAAAAATACTATATGCTTTGAAGATGTTAAACAAATTTTCAATGAGGTAGACGTTGGGGATAAATGACATGTAAGGTTGAGTTTGTACAGTATTTTTTGGAGGAACTTCAGTATAAAGTCCGTTTGGAGATGTTTCAAGATACCTTTTGCTTGAAAATTTACCTTCTGAAAAATTCCCAACGGCGTAGAAATTGGATATAAATGACATACAAGTTTGAGTTTGTACATAGTTCATTTGAAGATATTTTTAAGTTACCATCTGCTTGAAAATGTACCTATATGGAACTGAAGACTCGTCAAATGCGTAGACATAGGGGGTAAATGGTTGAGTTCGTACAGTATTTTTTAGAACAAATTTTTTCCGTTTAGAGATATAGGCTGTAAATTAAGTCCTAGTGTTGGAGTTCAAACAATTCTTGTTGAATGCAATGTTGTACAAAGTCCGTTTTGAACTATCCTCTGCTTTTAGAAGATTGTAGGCGTTGAGCTGCAAAAAGCGGAATGGAGTTGTTATTACAAAATATTTGTTTAGTGTTGTGTAGTATAAAGTTTGTTTAGAAATATTTTGTTTTAATTTATCATCTACATTGCAAAGATTGAAACATTGATTGGAATTAATATTAGCAATAAAATTGAAATTACTTCACAGCTATTCCATAAACGAGGACAAATAAATACTCGCAATGTGAAAAAGCCTACTAGACTCTTAAAAACCATGTTGTATGTATTTTTTTAAACTGAATTGGAGCCATTCTGAAGTGGAAACAATTACCAATTCTAATACAACTAATTGTAATCAATAAAAAATACAACTTACTAGGATTTTAGATATGAATAATGTATTATTCTATTGCCACTTATCTGCTTTGAATTTTCCAGTTGTTGGCGTATTGAGAGGCTAAACTTTGTATCGTACGCCTTCATTACATACTAAATTCTATACCTTCTCTGTCATTTGCACCTACTCTTTGTATTTCTACAAAATAGATCACAATGTGTTGAAAGTTATATAACACCATTCAGTAGTGTCTATATTATTCTACAAGTCTTTGTGCATCATACTTAATAAAAGGATGACATAAAAAGAAATAAACTTGAAACTACTTTTTTCTGTGATTTGGATCAATGTTATTGTAGGATATCCTTCCGAAGACGGTCAAATAGGACATTGAATGACATGTAACTAGAAATGCTTTTTATTGCCTATACATTATTGATATTTTCATGAAAAAGGTTTGGTTATTTTTCAAGATGAAAGTTTTAAATTTTATTAGATATCCTCCCTAGGAAGTTTGATCAAAAATTTCAGAATTTAAAATTTTCACTTTATCACGTTTTTCATTTTTGTCTTTCCTCTTGATTATATGTTTGTATATAAGTATGTATGTATGTTTGTATGATGGGGTGACATTCACTGAGACCTAAGAGATCTATTGTGCCCCTTACTTCTACTTAGTTCCTTAGTCTCAGAGACTAGTAGCTCCTTTAGTCCTATTTCCCTGAGGAATTTTAGGATATCTGCAGGCCCCAACTTAGGTAGATATCCCTCTTCTTTCCAATAATCTCCTAGGTAATGTACCCTAGGATTCTGAATTGCTGTTCAATTCGCAAGTATGTGGATGGAGGTTTCTTCTTCCATGCCACAGAATCTACATTCTTCTTCTATTTTGAGCTATTTTTTCAGGTCCCGTTTAGGCGGCAATGTCCCGTAAGGATCCGTGTTAAAACTCAGTGCAGTATTACTTCTACTTATGCATTCATTTGATTTCAACGGGTTGTAGTCCATCAGAATCTTTGATTGTCTAAGCCCTACTAGATCTTTCCAATAGTCAGATATTCTCTTTTCTTCGGCTCTGCCTATTTCTTCCAATTCCGTAATGAATTTCTTTGAAAAGTTACACCTTTTCATCATACCATCTTATGGCAGTCCCAGGCTCTCTGATTTCTAAGAAGTAAGGAGGTGTTTTTTTTAATGATTCCCTCTCTACTTAGTCTGTATATCGTTCTGTCTGCAACAGTTTCCACCACCACATGTAGATTATTTACCTAAACTAAATTTGAGGTGGTCCATGCCCGTTAATATTTTTTGTTAATTTTCCGAATCCACTTTATCAGTTTATCGTCATGCCGAAACAAAATTAAATGTTTTGTAACAATTTTGATATAGTTAATTGATAAAATTATGAAGTGTATATTATTATCGTCATACATACCCACACTTCTGTAATAAAAACGAAAGTTATTATCACACTCATCATTTGTTGTTATCTTCTGCGTCAATCGTAATCAGTTGCTTATGTCTTGGTAGGATTTTTAAAGAAAACTTGTCGAGAAGTTTACTTCAATATATAATTTATTAGCAAAAAATCGTGACTGTTTGTTAATAATAAGGTAGGATTACTCTATTTAAATTATTTTGTCCACGACTACTTAATAATAAGTCAATATTTTACCTCCTAACAAAAAGTATATGGTACCCATATATCTACTAGAGTGAATTACGGTTCATAATTCCTTTAGAGTGAATTATGGACTCATAATTCACGCTTCTGCATTTAAATAACAATAAATAATAATAATCGAAATTTTTACTATTGATACTTTTCATAACGGTATCTTTTAATATTGATAATTTCAAAACAATATATTTATAACGGTACGGTGTATCGATACTTTACACAGTATCGCCCATCTCTATATGTCACATTTGACGTACTCCTGAAATTTATTAATTTTGACGTTAGAATTGTCAATAATACCAAATTATTACTTTCAGTTTTGCACTCGCCTTATTTAATAAATAAATCAAGGGTCGTCGACAAAGTATAGTATTCTACTCGCAATTTATGGCCATTATTTACTCGGGTGACTTGCGTCTCACGTCACCCTGCGTGAATAACGGCTATCATAAATTGCTCGTTTAATAATATACTATTATTAGCTGTGACATTTTAAATACATTTTATTTTTTAATAAAATAGTGACTTTTGCTACGATAACAAGCATACATTATTTCCGTATATGAGTCGTTTTTGTTAAGACAATCAAATTAGTTCAACCTAAAGCCCGTGTCTCACGGTCAAATTTTTGATCAAATTAGGTTGACCAAAGTGACGTATTGACGTCATACCTATAGTTTGTTCAAATTTTAAGAAACTGTCTTTCACACCATCATTCAAAATTTGACCAAATTTATTGACGGATGTCTAACTGGCGTCTGTCATTTGTCAAAATAAAAATTGTTGGTGTTGTTTTAATGTGATTGAACTGCAATTTTTTTGTATTTTCCACAATGAAAATAAAAAAAATTAAATCTGTTTTGGGTCTTTTAAGTATAGCTATTGTTCTGGCATGCTGGGCTGGAAAAATAGAAAAGGAAAAACGAAGAATGTGGGCTAGATATTGGCTTCTTCGACGAAACGAAACCAGTCATAGCAATATTTTTATTTACATTTTTACAATGACATTTATGGCACTCACGTCAACCGCAAATATTCTTTTTCCCGGTGTGGATGGATTCGGTCCCGGCAGGTCATAGATTAAAATGTGTAAATTTTAATCCCTTTATCTATAGGCGTATTGGGTCCCAATGGTACTTAACTACCTGAAGATATTCTTCGGGGAAATGTACCTCTTTTCGGAAATCCAATCCTCCCTCTTTTTATTGTATCTGAATGTTTAAATTAAATACTATTTCATTCATTGTTTATATTTCATCGAGTGCATTTCATATTTCAGATCAATTTGTCTGTTAATTGAAAATTATATATCTGAAGAATCTTTATTTCCTCCATCCCTTTGGGCAAAAAATTTGTGTTCAGTTCCTCGCAGCATACGAAGGGTAAGGGATTAGGTATCAGGTAGCAAGGTCCACAATGACAGTGCGAGGGATTTTGATTAGGTAATATTTACATATTGCTAGTAAATGTTTCAATACTGCATCACGTCCATTGAAAATTATTATAATAATCTGTCAATTACACAATTCAATTTTTCGATTCGGATTAGGGTAGGGGGTAAGGTAGGGTGGTTTTGGTTGGGTTATTATTGAAAATTATTATAATAATCTGTCAATTACACAATTCAATTTTTCGATTCGGATTAGGGTAGGGGGTAAGGTAGGGTGGTTTTGGTTGGGTTATTATTGAAAACTCACGAATGCATAGATACATTTTCCCTAATGTTAGGAACATAGCGGAAGAAATATATAAATAAATAAAACAATAGTGTGAGGAACTGCAGACCTGTCTTAATCCTACCCTCCGTTCGAAAAGGGATTAACGCAGGTAGATGCGAGGAACTGCATCACGTCCTAATAAATATATCAAATTTTTAAATTAGTTTTACTACCTGTTTTTCATTTGGTTTAACAACAGGTGGCTGGGACCGAATCCATACATTATTATTCAGGTAGGACTAAAGTTCGGGACCCAATAAGCACGCTATTTTTGAACTACCTGCTACTTGGGACCCAATAAGCATATGCCCCTTTTTCCACCAATCAAAAGGAGAGTTTGTTCAAACTGACCTTGAAAAATAGAAACGCCTCTATTTTTACAGGATTTGATCAAACTTAGAAGATGACGTCATATGCTGTCAATTTTTTGGTTTGCTCAAACTAATTTGATCAAACATTTGACCGTGAGACATGGGCTTAAGATTAGTCAATTCTGATAGATAAAAATGTCAATGTCAAATACATTAATTGTAAGTCGTTTTTAAAAGATATGAACTTCGTTTTTCATTCATCGTTTATTCATATACTTCTATGGCTCACTGCTCAACTTAACAGTTTTTAAATCTGTCATGGAATGTCACTTTTTTCATGTAACTGAAAAGAGCTTTTTTTCACGATTTCTGTGATGAGATGAACTATTCTATTATGGAGAAAAATTATATAAGAAAACGTAAAAGGATACGTTCGCCATAAAAAGCGTAGTTATTTCATGCTCCATATAAGCCGAGGAAAAAAGGTCGTAACGTGTATCTAAATTAATAATTTTTGGAACTGCAATAAAGAGAGCTTTTTCAAATGAAAACCTTTTTTTTTGCCCTGAAGGATATTTCTTTGATAATAATGTCAGGCCAACTCTTTATACATTTTTTGCTTTATATTTCATTTAGGCCACTTGATTTTACGTCTAAAAAATTTCGAAATACTTTTATATGATTTTTATCCCTAAAAGAAATTATCGATTTCTCTAACTTTTTGAAGTGTAATGTCTACCAAGGAGCATAGTTTCACTTTGAGACTCAAAATATACTAAGTAACACAATATCTTTTCTTACAAAAACTTAATCTTTTGTACATACATTTAATTTTGAATAACCAGTAACCACTCAACTCGTGTTTTCAATACGACAACCGGTATAGTTAATTTCCAGAACCGGCTCCCAAGATACTGAAGCTGTTTTGAATGATACTAAAACATCACCTTCATATGGAACTTTTTGCAAGCATGGAGCAAATGATGGCAATTCTTAGGCTGAAATCGGGAGATTTATGGTCACCCAACAATGTTCGAGAAGGACACACTGATATGAACTGGGACAATACTAGATGAACCCATATTTCATACGAGTTTTGATAGCATGACACCGGAGAATTAATTCACTGAGCGAGTGAAAATCATCATCCCGTCTAGGGAACAGGTGATGTACCCAGGTTTTTTTTTCTGGAGAAATCATCTGGTTCACCGATGTTCCAAAACAAACCATGGCACTGGGGCTGGTATGAAAGGACCTAGAAAGAGAATGATCTTTCGCATTGGCCGATATACGACTGTGTTTCAATCAGAGACGATTGCCTCTATAGCCTGTATTGATGAAAACATCAGAAGAGGATATACCGGACAAAAAATAAAAATAGTCACTGACAGCCTGGCTCTACTTAAAGCTATCAGTAATCCAACAACTCGGTCTAGACTGGTAAAACACTGTAAGAAATCCCCTCGCTCGCAAGGGACAACAAAGTGTGTCTAATATGGGTGTCGGCACATAAGGGGATTGTAGGTAATGAAATGGCTGACCAGTTAGCTAAAGAAGACTTCATAAGTCCGAAACCTTTTTGTGGAATCACATGAGGGGAAATCGAGAACTGGCTAGGTAGGGAACACCAACTCAAATGGAGGTCGACACAAGGGCACCAACCTCCATACAAAGAGTTTACTGAACAAGGTAGACAAGGAACTCTCAACCAGGCTATTGAAACTGAGTAAGAGTCATTTGAAGACCTGGTGACTGGACACTGCACCATAAGGAAACATCTGCACAAAATGGGCAAAGTTAGTGAACCTATGTGCAGGAAATGTGAACTCTATGATGAAACACTTACTCACATACTCTGCTTCTGCGAGAAGTTTCATGGACTCAGGCGGAAGCACTTTGGAGAGGAAATAATACAACCATTACAACTACTGAAAATCCCTCCAGTAAAACTAGTGGCCTATATAGAAGACATCGATTATGCGGAACGTAGTGGACGCCCAAATGAGGCGGTAACATCAGAAAACATCAACAAAATCGTTTTGAATTATCTAAAAGTGGAGTTGCGTGAGTTAGCTGACACCATAAAGATAACAAAAGAACGTGTTGGCTTTATATTGCATGAGCAATTGGCTATGATAGTGCTCTGTTGTAAGTGGGTGCCGCGTTTGCTCACTGTTGACCAAAAACAAGAATATGTTTATACTTCTGAGCAGTGTTTGACCATGTTTTAACGTAACAACCCGGATTTTTTGTGTCGATATGTGACAATGGGTCTCTCAGAGACCCAGGGGACGTCCCAAACTCAGATGGGAAGATCAAGTGATTGATGACCTAAAGAAAATGGGAATCCGTGACTGGGGTAGAAAAACAGAGGATAGGAAGGAATGGAAGACGATTACAAAGATGACGAACTCACACCGCATGCTGTAGTAAGCAGAAGATAATCCACGGACTGATCCACCGTACAAAAAGGATCAAAAGAGCTCAAAATGAGCGGCCTATACTCCGACAACAGGAGTGCCGGCCTATATATATATATGTGACAATGGATGAAACTTGGATCCATCATTTCACTCCGAATTAAAAACGATCGTCATTTAAGTGGACAGCAACTGGAGAATCTCGTCCAAAGCGCACGAAAGCACAACAATCAGCTGGAAAGGTTATGGCCTCGGTATTTTGGGATGTACGTGGTGTAATATTCATTGACTATCTTGAAAAGGGATATACCATCAACAGCTAACATTATATAGCGTTTGAAGGCCGAAATTGCCGTATATGACAAAGAAAAAATTTTCATCAAGACAACGCACCGTGTCACAAGTCAATCAAAACAATGGCAAAACTACATGAATTGAACTTCGAACTGCTCCCACATCCACTGTATTCGCCAGATTTGGCTTCCAGCGACTACTGGCTGTTCGCAGACCTAAAAAAAATGCTCGCTGGTAAGAAATTTGGCTCGAACGAAGAGGTTATCGCTGACACTGAGGCCTATTTTGAGGCAAAAGATAAATCGTTCTACAAAAGTTGTATTGAGATGTTAGAGCGGCACTGGAATGATTGCGCTGTTCTTTATGGAAATTACGTTGAGGAATAAAACTAATTTTGAACAAAAAAAAAAGTGTTTTCTTGTTTTTTTTGTTAGGCCCGGGACTTTTCAGCCCATGTGTTATATAGTATATAATATACTTCACATCTACACTTATATATTGTAATGAAAAGGAATTGGTCGTACTATTATGTCAAACTCGTTTTACTCCCTCACTTGCATCTTGTATATTATATTTTAATAAAATGACTGAACTGTGGTTAGCTTATGCTGGCCTTATTCTGGTTTATATTATGATTAACTCAATACTAATTAATTGTCGTATATCATCTTTATAAAAACATATATTTTGCTTACAATCACTTTGGCATGTTTTATAATTTTATATTGATTGGATAAACATATCCAATCAATATTGTTAAAGTGATTTATAAGTATTAGCTGACTCTAGGGTAAATTAATAAAATAGTTAAATGTTTTATAACTGATGAATTACTTTGATATACGAGGGGCATTACACCATGACAGATCACGCTCCCATGAGCCATTGGGACTCGCTGTATATGGAGGATTAGACGTGTATTACTTTTAGCTTCCTTCACCCAATCCCCTAAGGCACTAAGACACTAAAGGAAATTCATACAGATTAGATAAATGTGGAAAAATATACCTCCAAATTCTTAAACTAGTAAATTTTTTCAACGAAATTCTTATCCGAAGCGAAAATGAAGTCGTTGAACTTGTTTTTTGGTAGTCCTTGTGAACTTTCAGGATCTTTCTTGTACTCTTTCTCTCGCAACTTTTTTTTCTTTATTCCAGTTACGTAATAACGGATAAGTATGTATGTACGATGGGGTGACATTCACTGAGACCTAAAAGATCTATTGTGTCCCCGTACTTCGACTTAGTTCCCGAGGATCTTCTCAGATACTAGTAGCTCCTTTAGTCCTATTTCCCTGAGGAATTTTAGGATATCTGCAGGCTTTAACTTATGTAAATGTTCCATTTTCTATTCAATAATATCCTAGGTGCTGTGACCTAGGATTCTGAATTTCTGTGTAATTCGCAAGTATGTGGATGGAGGTTTCTTCTTCCATGCCACAGAATCTACATTCTTCTTCCTCCACCATTTTGAGCTTTTGCAGGCGGAAATGTCCCGTTAAGATCCCTGTTAAAACTCTTAGTGCAGTTTTACTTTGACTTATGCATTCATTTGATCTCAACGGATCAGAATCTTTGATTGTCTAAGCCCTACTAGATCTTTCCAATGGTCAGATCTTCTGTTTTCTTCGGCTTTGCCTATTTCTTCCAATACTACATTGGGGCTGATACCGCAAAAAGGTTCCGGCTCCCAAAAGGGGCATTATACCCTCCCTGGAGACATCCATGATCCATTGGGACTCGCTGTATGAAGGATTAGACGTGCATAACCTTTAGCCTCCTTCACCCAACCCCATAATGCACTTTCAAACAGATATGAATATACCTCAAAATCCTTAAACTAGTGAATTTTTTCAACGAAATTCCTATCCAAAGCGAAGATTAATATTTTTGAATGCTACTAAGTCGTTGAAATTGTTTTTTGTAGTCCTTGTAAAAATCCAGGATATTTCTTGTTCTGATTCTCTAACAACTTTTTTTCTTTATTTCAGTTACGCAATAATGGACATAGAGAGATCACAAAGCCACGACCTAAAATGTAGTATATGCAAGAATTATCTCAACATAGCCCCAGTATTAACCTCGGACGATGGAAAAATAACGAAATGCGGTAGATGCCAATACATAGGACCCACCTTAAACAACCGAAACACCTTATACGAATCCATAGGATCCAAGTTGAAATTCCCTTGCATGAATCAAGAATGTAAAGTTAGAATGGCATGGAACGACGTCCAGCGCCACGAACGATCTTGTCAATTTCGAAAGATATCCTGTCCTTTTTGGAACTGCAGAGATAAGAACATATCGTTCACTTTAAACAGCGATATTGGCCACTTCGAGAGCTGCCATCCGGGGTCCATGCACTACGGACCAATTTCGTTAAATTTCAAAGTTATCACTCACCATCAATCTTTTATAAAATTACTCATCGTAAACGATATTCCTTTTTTGATGTTTATTCACTGTCTTAAATTCGGCGAAACGGCAGTCCTCATAGGTGTATTTTCTTGCGATAACAAACATCACGATTACGAGATAAAAATTCGTTCCGATACAGATTCCAATAGATTTACGTTGTTTAAAGAAAAAGTACAATTGTACGACGAACAACAGCATTGCTTGTATTGCCTACAAAACATTTGCTTCCTTGAATATCACAAATATTCCAAAAAACATCCCGACAACCAGAACCAAAGGTACAAATTGTATTCGAACGTAGACGTAGCGGCGGCCAAATGTCTACTTCAAACCGAAAATTTGTTGTTCGATATTAGCGTACTGGAACATCGAGAAGAAGAAAATGGCAGTATTATTAGTAGAAATAGCGATTGAATTTTGTGATAGCAAAATACAAAATTGTATAAAATTATGTTATGAATTAAAAAAAATTCTTTTAGTTGATAAGTGTTATTTCTATGAATTGTTAAGTAATAAATGTTTTGTGATAGTTTGGTGATTGTTAATGATTTTATGTACCCATTATACTTAAGTTTATATATACAAGTAGTTTTGTTTAATGTTAACTCCATTTTTATGTACCGCCACATAGTTTTACACTTGTGGTCTCCTTTTGAAAATAATTATTTGCTCTTTCATCAATTTGTGTTACTGGCCCTTTCTTTTATAAAGTTTGGTTCGCACATCTCTGGTTTTTTTGTCAAGTTTGCAATTGCGTCCTTTGTTTCACCAAACCACTTTTTTTACCTATCTGTGTTAGCGACACAAAAAAAACTTGAAAATTCGTAATTTTTTCAAAAACTCATATATTCGCTGTTTTTCAAGTTATAGAGTGGAAAACAACTCGTTTGTATGCGCTTTATGTGCAAGTACCTTGGGATAATTACTTTTGGTGCAATTGCAGTTTTTTAATAGGCCAAGCAACGGAGCATGCGAGTATAGTAATTTTTAACAAAAATCCTAGTAGAAAACGGATGATGCCATCATATAAAAGTCATTACATAGTATCATTTTGATATGTTTTGGACACGCAAATGTTGTTCAGTAATTTGTTATAAACATTTAAAACCCATAGAGATACTACAGATAGAGGCAAAAAGCCAGCTCGTAACCCGACTGCATGTAAGAATGAGATAGAAAGTCAGAGGTTTAGGCTGTCTTTTTCTAATAGCGCGCATGTTATATATACAGACAGACAGAAAAAACTCTGATCGTCTGTCTCTTTCTCTCTTACTGGAGTTCGGACGGACATTCCCACTTACACGGTGGCCTATGGCTTGTTCTGTAGTATCTCTGTAGTATCTAAAACGTACTGAAGCAATATCAATGGTATGCATAGATAAATTATAGATAATTAAAATACGAACCAAATGAGAGGTCGAGCGAGTCAATCGGATGATTAGGAACCGGGAAAAACCGGAAAATTAGTCATTTTTTTGAATATTTATATCTTCGTCATTTTTCAATTACAAGAGCTAAAACTTAGTATAAAAGAAGTTCTTCGTATGCCCTTTATATGCGCGAAGAGCAGACGCCAAACGACGGTTACTTTTATCGCAATTGCAATTTTAATTTTTTCATACGACAATTTTCAACGTGTCTGGATGCGTGGTCGATTGTCTGATTTTAAATTTGAAAACGGTTTTGAAAAGTGTAAATATAGAGCAACAAAATGTATATTCTCGATTTGAAATCGGGTGATGCGAAGTCAGCCAAAAACGCCAGGAAACATCGGCGGAAATGACTGAGAGCTGGAAAGCGGATGAGTAGTGGGGGAGATCGGTGACCGAGAAGAAATCGAGCTGACACTGACGCGAGGCGTGTCTATTGATCTACCATTGAGATTGCTTCAGTACGTTTTACGCTATATGAAAAAAACTAAAAAAAAGGTTTTTTCCGTTTTACCTATTGCTTGGTCTATAATGCAATATTTTGCAGTAGGTCTGTATGCGTTTTTATCAATTTTAATACTCACTACACCTTTTTATCACCAATTTTTACTCTTCATTAATTTCAACAATTTCTCCATCTCTTTATATAATTTTTACAAGCTACACTTTTTTCATCAATTTTAACACTCAAGGTACATTTTTTTTCTTAGCTTCAACATTCCCTTCATTTTTTTTATCAATTTTTCACTTGCAGCCCCTTTTTTATTAATGTGTAGGTACATTCGCATTATCTTTTTTGATAAATATTTACCTTGGGAGCATCTTTTTTAATCAATTTTCATACCACCTCAACATTTTTTTCTCAATTTCTTAACTCACTGCTCCTCTTTCTGTAACGTTAATTTTGTTCACTCTCCTCTTATTTAAAATTTATTAAACTATCGTATGGGTGGCGAGTAGCCAGTCCTTTCTCATGCCCAGCGCTGAGAAATGTATCGAGGTTGAATTTATCTATAGTCGATGAAAGACAAAATTTTAGTTTATTTGCGGATCAAATCGATACCGTCTGTAGGAAAATAGTCACTTCGGTTTACTATGAATTATTCTGATTTCAACTTTAACAAAAATGAATAAAGAATCCACTTCCGGAATTTAAATTCTTTTCCTAGTCCAAGCAAATGAGCTTGATAGAGATATGCGACGTATGTGCATTATCATTCACATGATTTCATGTTTAATATTTAAACAGAAGCAAGCAGAGATTTGGTCTTTTTCTGTGACAAAAATGCTTTAACAATAGCTTAAAATTTATTTGGTGAGGGTTTTCACCTAAAACTTTTTCTAAGTGCATTCATGTGAATGCACTTTCTTCCTGTTTAATTTATATATATTTATATATATGTATAAATAAATGTACAACAACTCTACTACTACTACTACTACTATGTTCTCTGAGCAATGAACGGCCGAATTTGAATTAGACACCGGACCTCAATAAGACACCGGACCTCAATAAGACACCGGACCTCAATAAGACACCGGACCTCAATAAGACACCGGACCTCAATTATACACTGGACCTCAATCACACGCCAGACTTGACCTCAGAAGAAGACAGGAAAGTACCGTCATTAGTAAACATTATTAAACAAGAGCACTCGTTAAACTAATCATTTTCTTCCAACTGTGATACATATTTTTTTTAGTCATTATACAACTTGTAAATTTAACAACGTAGTTCATATTCCTTCCCTTCCAACATTTCCAGGTTTGTTGATAGAGAGTGTTGATTTGAAACAAGTCAACTAATATTATTCAGGGTGGCGCCCACTTACCTTAACTTTACTTTAATTCCTTAACTTAATTTATTGATTGATTTGTTAACTTATTAGATTCATTTATTTCAATATAACTTCAATAATTTAAATAAGTAGTATTACCCGCGAACCGGTAAGACTACTCCCTGAATTTATATTAGTTTGGTTGGAACTCACGCCTGAGCAGCTCTTTATCTGAGTAGCCGTTACATTTCCTCAATTTTACACTTTTGGCACCTTTTTTTTTATCAATTTTCTCATTCGCAGCTCTGTTTTTATCAGCTTTAATACTCTGCAACTTTTTTTTATTGATTTGATCTGTTTTTTATCAATTTTTATACTTGCGTAATCTGTTTTTATTAATTTTTATATTCGCTTCACCAGTTTAGCAATGTTTACACTCGCTTCACCTTTTCTTATCAATAATTGTTACACATGCTTCTTATTTTCTTAACAATTTGTTAAGTTTCTTTTTTTTAACAACTTTATTCTCGTTTCATATTTTTTATCAATTTTAACACTTTCTGTACCTTCTATCTATCAATTTTTACACGCGACACATTTTTTATAAATAATTTTTACACGCGACACCTTTATTTCACGAATTTTCATACTGGCTTCACCTTATTTCATAAATTTTAAAACTCGGAAAACTTTTTTTTACCAATATTAACACTCGCATCTTTTTACTACTATTTACACTTGCTTCTTCTTTTTCATTAATTTGTTCAACTCGTTCTTCCTTTTCGCCGATTTCTCGCTCATTATTTATTCTCTTCATTATATATAGAAATCAAATGAAGCCTTCGATCACTAGATGAACAAGTCACATTCCCAACCCTACAATAGACAATTTTAATTTGGATGATAATTATCACTTATAATTACACGAGAGCTTTTTTTTGTCGAAGGAAACTTGACATGTATCAATAAGAATTTGGTTGCCTGGCAAGTTAACGAATAAAACTGCCTCTGAAAAAATCCGTAGGACGAGGACGAGGACGAGGAATTTTTTCTAGCCGTTTTTTGAGTTGAATTACCTAATGGCAACAAAATTCGAATGATAAATGTCAAGTTTACTTTGACTCAAAAAAAAGCTAAAGTGTAATTCGGTAAGACCATTGAATGAATATGTAAATCAAAAAATTAGAAAATGAGATGTAAATTAGTTTATTTAATTTAACGGAAAAGTACAATTGTTAAAAACACAATTATTTGAAATAGCTTGATGTTCATAACTTTCGTGTCTTTTGTTAATATTTTGCTGCATGCTAGTATTTTGAGCGGTGGTAGTAACTGTTTCCTGGATGGTAGTACGAATGGAAACAATGATTTCTCTATGATATTCTTCATCTAACTGAAGGTACGGTTTTAATGACGATGGGTTGCTATGTCCCGTAATTTTCACGTTTTTGTTCACCTATACCACTCCTGAACAATTAAGTTACGGCGGCAGCTCGATTAGAATGGTTCCTAGTTTTCACCCGCTTGATATCAAGTACAATATTTTTCTCCGAAGATTTGGTCCATTTAGATATTTTGTTGACCCCAATAGGAGAATTCTTATACCATCCTTTCGAATTTGTTTTTTCTCAGAAAGGATTTGCAGTTCAAAAAAACTTTTCACATGTAATATGGTTTCCCCGTCTTCCCATAATTTGTTTAAACAATCTTACTGGACATACACAATCTTCTGCAGTGTTAGCTACCAACCATTTACTGTCGGCCAACTTCTGATTTCCCCTTTGTGTTGTCTTCGTAAACACTGGGTTATATTCAACTCTTCCAGTCTCTTTTTCACGGTTGTCTGCCTCGATTTTAAAATAGAATACCTTACAATTTGCTGCTTCTCCACCTCTCCAAGCCAATTCATACGCAGCAATGTGATAAAGTTTTCTTTGAATGCCTACAGGTTCTTCTTCATTACAGGACAGTGCAATTTCAAAAATTTCTCGTTTTGTGAGAGCATTAGAACTCACGTTCCTTTTTTCTGGGATTGCTTGTAAAATTTTGCGTTTTATGTCGCGTGCATTTCTCGCTTTTTTAAACTGTATGTCCGTGAACGGATTAAAAATTCTTTTATAATCTTTAAAGTACTTTTCTTGTAACATTTTTGCTGAAATGTTCCAAAACGTCTTGGCTACACTCTCTTTATAATCTTTTCCATTGTTCTTCTTCATGTTGAATGCCCAGTCACATAAAATAGAAGCTAACTCTTCAGTGGAAGTTTCGGCAATGAGTTCATATTTTTTTTCCAAACAAAACATCAGAAATTGTCGCCAAATTGATGTAGTCGGATTCACAGTATTACGAGGCACATTATCATTGATGGCTTTTTCAATTTCTCCATTCGAAGACTCTCCAAATCGCGACATTTCCACAAATGAAAACTTTTCTGACAAAGCAAATTTGAGAAAAATTGACATAACGAGTTGTTTACAATGCTGGTTGCCATGCTTTTAAAAGTTAGGTTCCGTTATTGTCGCTGGAAAAGTTAGGGCAAACTTTTTTCGCTGTCATAATGACAAAATCACGCGGCTTATGGGATTTTTTATACATGAATTAAATTGTCACATTTAAACCATGCTCAAGCCATGGCTTAGATAATCATACTGTTAACATTCTAGTTGATTTGTTCTTCGTAGAATAGAACAGCCTGAGTTTTCATTTATTCCAGATCTCAGTTGTTCAACTAGAAAACCTCCTACAACCTGTTTTTTCTTTCCTAGTATTTCTCATTGAAAGTCGTTCGAGGTAACTTGTAATGTAGTTGAATCAACGACCAAGATAGTTCTTATACTGCCGTAGGTATAGTTCGTATTATAAGTAGCTCTCCACGGAGTGGTCTTGACAAGACAACTTTTACGTAGAATGTACCGATTTTAACATTGATAGCACTAAAAAATGTAACAAGGTACAATGGAAATGTCAGTCTAAAACGTTTTGCATATTTCTATGTTTAGAGGTTGTATTAAAAAATGTCTGTTTCATACAGGAGCCGTTAAGATTACACCAGCTCATGATTTTACTGACTACGAAGTGGGAAAAAGACATTCATTAAATCCTCTGTCGGTAATCGATGAAAGTGGAAATTTAACTTCAAATTGCGGACAATTTTCTGGACTACGTCGATTCGAAGCCAGGTTAACTATCACCGAAGAACTACACAAGTTAGGATTACTTAGAGGTAGAGAAGAACATCCGATGGTAGTACCGATTTGCAGGTAATTATAATAAACCTTATAATTGAAACACGCTTCTATATATTTACTTTTAATTTAATGTATTTCACAGTAAATGGAAAAAGTCTATAATTTAATTTAATTTTTTTTTCTAAATTCTAGTCGTTCTAAAGATGTCGTTGAATTCCTAATACGCCCTCAATGGTTCGTTGATTGTAAGACGATGGCAGCCGAAGCCACCCGCAGCGTTAAAGAAGGACGATTGTTAATCGAACCAAAATCCTTAGAAAAAACTTGGTTTTCTTGGCTAGAAAATATCCGGTAAGTACGAAATCTCTCAAACCTTGAAATACCATGAAATGTGATTATTTTTGCTTTCCATAGAGACTGGTGCATATCGAGACAGTTGTGGTGGGGACATCAAGTTCCAGCTTATTTGTGTTCGAGCTCTAAGACTGAAAATACTGTATGGGTAGCTGCTGAAGACGAGCATACAGCTAGAACAAAAGGAGCTTCACAATTTGGCTTAGATGCTACCGATGTCGACGTAAAAAGAGATGAGGATGTTTTAGATACTTGGTTTTCTTCTGGACTTCTTCCCTTTGCGTCATTTGGATGGCCAGATAAGGTACAATTTTGTTTACTTATACTTTTTATGCCAGCTTTTTATCTTCTTCTTTTATACCACCTAATAGATGCCCTATTCGTCAGATATGTCACGATGTGAGTTTTTTCCCTTTTCTACATACATCTTCGAAGATACCAGAAAAAGTTATAATTATAAAAATTGTAGCTAATTGATCGGCTAGCGTTAGATTGTGATGATGCATTCAAATAATCTACACCAACAGATTTTTCATAACTCCTATGAGCTAAGAAATTAAAGGCTGTAAAAAAGCTAACTATGGGAGGTGTTCTAGTATTTCGACTACCATGATTCAAAAAAGGCAACAAGTCTTGGAATAATCCATTAGCAGCTTCACTGTTTACATTTTTCAACCATTATATGAGTTTACCTTCTGTTCAATTCATTCAAAACAATGCGTAACTGTTGATTCATTTTAAATAAAATGTGATCTTTGTAGAAGATACCTACTCAGCTTTATCACATTAATTAATCTCCCTGTATAATTCAGCTCACTCCTCTCTCTTTTAAGTGATATTCCTCATATTATCTCTATTACTTATTGGAATCCTATGGTCGAATACATTTTTTCGCAATGCGTATGAGGCGGAGCCCAAATACACAGATTGAATTAACACAAAATAAAGAGTTCTTATGGTTCACATAAATATTCAGTGTACAAATAACTGTATTTAGACAATAGTTAGTTTTATTAGATAAATTAATACTGTGATTAAATTGAAAATTATTTAGACATAATGAATAGATATAAATTATACCGGTGTTAGTAAAAGGAACTCTATCAACTTCAAATTAATTTCGTAAAAGTGAGGCGGCACAATAAATCTTTTAGGTCTCCCCATTATACATACATACATACAAATCGACACACAATTTCATTTCTCTTTCAGACTGCCGATCTTAATAAATATTATCCGTTGACGTTAATGGAAACTGGTCACGACATACTGTTCTTCTGGGTGGCACGAATGGTGATGCTGGGAACACAACTTACTGGTCAATTGCCTTTCGATAAAATTTTTCTTCATGGTATTATTTGTGACGCGTATGGTCGAAAGATGTCGAAAAGTTTGGGGAATGTTGTTGCACCGGAAGATGTCATCAATGGAAAAAGTCTTGAGGTAGGTACAGTTGTATTAAAAAACGGGTACAAGTATTGGAAAGATTCGTTAACGTTTATTGAGGTTATAAAATGTCATAGGTTGGCAAAAATGAAACTCACAGAAAAGGGCTCAGTTTGGACAACTATGACATTTGATCCAGATCACGTTACCTAATATGGCCGTCCAGGGCAAACAATTTGGACAGTTGGTCAGTGTTGTATTGTCTATTCAATGGTAAACAGTGATAAAGATTTTTATTTTCGATTTCATTAGTGTGTTTTATGTACTACAATTAAGAAGAGGTCTCCCTAATATTCACACAAAATTTCACCAAAATCCGGCAGATTAAAAAATAATTATTCAGAGAAAAATTGGATTCCAAATAAATTTAGCTCTCAGTGTAGATTAGATTATATTAGAAATGGAGTGGCTCTTTGTCCTATCCCACTGCGACCTTTACAGATCTGTTGTGGTCCTCCCTATTTTTAGAGCTCGATATCTAGCTTAGAACAAACTATATTGAACCAAAAAATAAACTAGAAAAACGAAACGTAACATTCGTAACAATACATGGAATCCAGAGGAAAAAGATAGATAATGATAATAACCTATCAACTATTCTACAAACGCATTCGACGTGTTGCTTCGGATAACACTTTAAACTCGTCTATTACATTGTCATAATTCACATTCGCCGTTTGCTCTTGTTCAATGAATAAAAAGAGAAGTGAATCGAGTCTCTGTTGTGACATGGTACTCCTCAGTTTTGATTTAACTTGAACCATTTTTGAGAACGAACGTTCACAAGAGCAACTAATAACTGGTATGACAGCAAATATTTTTAAAAGCGTGAAAAAGCTAGTAAGTGTATATTTTGTAGTTGTCTGAGGAAAGGATCCAAGCCATCCAATCATCAAGATTAACACCTTTAGGAATAGAATTATCAAATTTTATTACACTCAGCTCGGCAAGCAATTCTTCTTTTTTTATTATAAATTTATTTTCAATTAAAGTGAACGTTAAAATTTAAAAACTATAAATTGTTTTTAATAGATGGATATTTTGAGGAATTGGGGTGGAACGATTAGGGTGGGCCATGGCCCACCCTGCTCCCCCTGTAGGCGCTCCTATGCTGGATACCGCCTCCCTTGCGTAGCTCTCTGCCCTTGGTTTTCCTTCTCCGCACCCTTACTAGGTCTTCGCACTCACAGAGTATGTGCTCCGTGGTTTCGTCTTCTTCCTAGCAAAACCTACATGTGTTTTATGTATATGTATTCACTGTGGTTTGACTTTGCGTTTCATCGAAAACCTACATTGGATTTTAACCACATTTGAGAAATGGATAAACTCCTAGATATGGACTACAAAGTAAACTTTCAAAATATACACAATGAGCAACGTTCAAAATTGAATATAGGTACACAATACACACTCAGTTAAATAATTACAAATATGTAAAATAAATTCAAACGAATGGTAGAACAAATAAAACCGCAACCCTGAAATTGTTGGGACTGATGGTAATATTAAAGTTGTTTCGGCACGTGGATGTAGAAATTTCTCCCCAGTAATTTTAACTTTTTAGATGGTTGAATTTTTATATATTAAATATAATGTACTCACAATAAATAGCAAATAGCACTGAATTTAGGATGATTGGTTTCCACTAATAATTGAGAAGTAAATAGCAAATAGTACTGCATTTAGGATGGTTGATTTCCACTAATAATTGAGACTATACAAAATAGTAAAATTCCCATTTTATAGGGTGTAAATTTGTTGACCACTGTGGCTTAAATTTTCTACGTCTGGTCTAGTCGACGATTGCAGAGAAAAAGCGCGCGATGAGAGGGAACTACCCTTAAATCATTCGAAGAAATATAATTTTCATTAAATCTACTTGGAGGCGGTTTATATAGTCAAATATGGCCGTCTTGATGTGATTGGAATACTTTTTCTTCGGAAAAAATTAACCTGCCTCAAAAATTTAATGTATCGTTTAAAACATAATTTAAGACATTAACCTACCTTGTTTATGTTCTTCATTAAGTATGTATTTTCGGGCGGCAGCTCAATTCTTTAAATCAGTTTTCCTAATTATTTTTAATACGGTTGTTATTGAAGTATTAAAGTTTACTGCCACTGTTGTCTTGCAGTTTTAAATGGATTTTCCCAGTAATTTGATACATGACTGGTTGTGATTTTGATTAGTTAAGTTAGGTTTATATTGTTTAATATAACGCACAGTGTACATGTTATAGGATTTCTCAGGTAGTTTTTTTTCATTTATATAGGATATTGCTAATTTAAGATCCAAAATAATAAGCTCAAGTATTACCTTGCCTACTAAAAGGGAAACTCCATTAACGAAAGTAGATCCCACTTTCAGTATAAAGCCAAATTTTGTAGGCATGTAAACTTTTGAAAGCCTACATCTGCTTTTTGTTGCGAAAACTATGTAAAATTACTAAATAACTATTTATATCCATATCTAGGAGTTCATCCATTTCTCAAATGTGGTTAAAATCCAATGTAGGTTTTCGAAGAAACGCAAAGTCAAACCACAGTGAATACATATACATAAAACACATGGTTAGGTACCTAAATTTTGTAAATTTCTACACAAATCTTAATCCAATAAAAAATGTTTGTGGGCTTATGGTGAAACAATTAAAATGTAATTCCATATAACATCCTATTAGAAGAAAGCTTGACAGAATATGAAAATTTAACGTTAAATTTAATTGACTCAATGGGCCAGGATTTGTTTTTTGTATTGTTTGTTTTTATTTGACGTCGGCATGTTTCTGCTACCATGGTCCTATAATATATTTGTTAGTTTATTTGTTTGAACTGCTTTAATTTTGAATTACGTGGATCTCCTATCCAAATTTTGTTAAATTGTAAAATTTTTCCTTTTTCAATTTAATGGCCACTCATGTACAATTCTTTAAATCGGGTTTTCTAATTCTTTTTAATACTGTTGTTCTGAAGCATCAAAGTTTACTGCAACTTTTGTATGTCTTGTCGTATTGACGTGATTTTCCTTTAAACAATCAGTTAAAGCTTTGTGTAGATCTATTCTAGTTGAAACTGGCGTTTCGTTCCTATTTTTTAACAACAGTTTGATCCTTATCGGTCGTCTAATATACAAACCATCTATTTTAAAAAATATTCGAACAAGTAACAATGTAATATTTATGTATTTATTGAAATATCTCACTATTTCCAAATTTAAGCTAGTTGTGTAAATGTTCTAATACCTTTTTTTATTTTTCCCTCTTCGTTTTATTGCTTTAAAAAAGTTTAATTTTTTTTGAATGTAATAATTCAAAGGAATAAAAATTATTTTCAAATTTGTGTGGTGTAAAAGACGTTATTACATATAATACTCGCCTATTTGAATTACCCATGTAATATTAACGTTGGAATTATTCTATTTTACGTTCCCATTTTATAGCTTCAGTTTTTAGATCACTTTTCCATAAAATGATAGCAGTTTTTCTTGACAATAAAGCATATTCATCTCTCTAGCTTATTTAAATAAAAAGAGATTCAGTAATGAAACTAAACTAACCAAAAATATATGTTTTTATTTGGGCACAACTTAACCAAAAGCTGGTCCGAAATTCACCTATGCAACTCAAAAATTTTATAAAAGCAACCTATCAATTTTTTATTATTATTATTAAGACACAAGACAATCCTTAAGGACAAATAAAATCACTTTTCTCCAAAATAAACACTCTTGTGTCGCTGGATTGGCTAATACGTGTACCCTTTTGTTTAATACACCTGTCAATAAGTAACTTATTATGCTGCTTGGGATTGGTGATTCACAAATAGTGAACATACCTGTATATTTTGAATATCAATTACTCAGTTCTAACATCCTTTAGAAAAAAAAACTCGACTCACGTTCTCACTTACGTTATTTGAAAAGCTAAAAATATTGTTTGTCCACTTTAAAAAGTTGTTGAGTCAATATTTCCCTGACTAATAATGTTATATTATAACAAATCCTACAGTTAACCCTGTATAAACATATCCGTAATAAAAACTGTTTGACATTAGGAAATGGAAGAGACATCTAAAAAGAATTTTACACTCGGAGTACTATCAAAAGATGAATTTGAAAGGTCCGTTCAGGGTCAAAGGAAGATGTTCCCGCAAGGAATTCCAGAATGTGGCTCAGACGCTTTGAGATTTACGCTTGTATCGCATAACGTTAAAAGTAAGTAAGTTTTAACCACCATGAGTATTTCACCGATTAGGATTTTATAAGATATGATAACCTCTATATAAATCAGACAATCATCAACTCTGAAAAAATTGAAAATGAAGTAAGTAAATCTAGAAAACTTTCAACACTTAAACTGGCTTGTTGACTAAATAATTTTCTCGACACTTATTTGATACTATGTCAAAATTTAGTGACATTTTAGTTCCGAGTCTGATTTTTTACGCGAAAAGGAGTAGTCAATGGTGAAATAAATAGTGACTGTTTAATCAACCCATGTCTTGTTCGATATGAAAAGATTTATATCATTCTCTCTGCAGCCTAGGAACGGAGCTATCTATGTTTGTATACAGGAGGGTTCATTATTGTGTGAGAGTACAATAACTTACTAAGGATAAAAAATACAAAGTTGTTGTATTTGCGACGATACACATTTATAAAATATTTTGAGATATACTGGGTGTTCAGCATGAGCGAGACAACATGCTGTTTACTTTTTTTCAATAGTACACCCGGTATTTTTGTTCACCATCGAATTCAGCGTAAAATTCTGCCTCTAGACCTACCTTTTTTTTTCCTATAAATTCCGACGTCGCCAAGCTAGTACGAAAAATATGAAGATTTGAAAAAAATAGGTGAACTATAAATACTGCCTAGTAAACGTAATGTGGTAAGCAACTTAAACTTATTTGGTAGGTACGAAGGTAAAGGATGGCTGATATGTCTGAACAGAGTTTCGTTTAGTGTTCGTGGTATTTTTTGGATAAACATTAATTCAGGAGATTTATGACTTAAACATATTTATGTTTTTAACAAGATTGCTCTGAATGTGAAGTTTATAATACTCATATTTTCGTTAATTTTATGTGACAAAATCAAACCAGTCCTTTTCTACCTTTAAAAACTGTAATAAAATAAATGAGGTGTCTACAAAACTCAAAATAAAAAAATTGAACAAAAATAACTAAGAACTAAAAACGTTAGATAACTGTTTTATTAAATGTTCAAAATGACCAACATTTACCTCCATACAGTATCTTTAATTGTCTACTACATATTCCGGGTCCCAAAACGTTGTTCCAGTCCCTCTCTCTCAAAAAGATTTTTTAGTCATTCTCATACCATGTAGCAAACCTTTGCCTTTTTTATTTTTTAATCCATATTGGACAGGGCACACTTTCCTGCGGACTTAATTTCCGTTTTAAAGATGCTTGTGGTTGTTCCTGAACTTTCAGAGTGTTTTGGTTCCTGGTCTCAAGAATAAATTAACATTTTGTTCATTATGCTGCGACAGGGAGTAAGGAAATAAGAGACACTGAGTAAATTTAATTTTCATTTTTTTAGGTATGTATATAAATTTCGATGTAAACGAATGTTATACAAATAAGTTGTTTTGTAATAAAATATGGCAAGCAACAAAGTTCGCCAAAACGTGGTATGACAACGTATCAAGTCAGCAGGAATTAAATCGTCCAGAATACGACGAACTTGTAGTGGTCGATAAATGGATTTTAAGTAAATTAACTACAATGGTGGATAAAGTTGTTGATGGAATGGATAAGTACGATTTCTTTATATGCACAAACGCCTTGAAAAATTTTTTATATTTCGAATTTTGCGATGTTTATTTGGTAAGTATTGATACTGGTATTAATAGAGAGATATCGGTAAAATGAATAGCGCCTGTGAACGTCCTGCGGTATTTAAATTTTATTGAACAGTTATAGGAAGCCACATTTTACCAGCGCCCCTCGCTAAGCGCTATTCGATAATGTGACTTAACCTAGCTTTATTATTATTGTGTCTTTTTAATGAAATGTGTGTGTTTGCCTTATCCATATCCGTTTTTTTTTGTATTATCATGATTGAAATAAGTGGTAGGTACACAACAAACATTTACATAACCTTTAACTTTAACATAGAAAACTCTAAGCGTGCCCGGTTTGTTAATTATTAAGCGCTATTTCAAATACCGCCTGTCGCTAGGCTCCGTAAATTACACTTATACGCTGTTTAGGGACGTTGTTTTAAGAATCAACTCGCGCATAGCTTAAATGTCAAAATAACATATGTGCTAATAAGGCCTGACGCTATTTGGGTTACCGATATCTCTCTAATAACATGCATTTTTATTATAAGGAGGATAATCTCATATTTTTTAAATTTACTTTTTTTATTGAAACGCCCTGTACATTACTGTAGCAATGACTATATTCTCCTGTTCGCCCTTCCTTCCTTATTTTAATTATTAGTTTAAAGTTTAAATATTGTATTCAACGGACCTAATGTTGATCGTACAAGTTAGATTAGATTAGATTAGATTTTATGAGGTGGCTTTCGGCCTAATCCACTGCGACCTTTTCAGATCTATTGTGGTCCTCTCAAACTCTAGATTACATTCTCCAGCCTGACTCTTTTTAAAAAGTCTATTAGCGTGGAGACTGAACCTTCCATATAGCTCTCTGCCACTGGCTTTTCTTCGCCTAATGCAAAAAACCGCACATTTGCCAGGCTATCGCACTGACATAGAATGTGTTCCGCCGTTTCTTCTTCTAGGTGACAAAACCTGCACGTATCTTCGTTTGTCAATCCCATCAGCTTTAAATGCCTATTGAGCTTACAGTGCCCCGTTAACAGACCCACTACAGCTTTAACAGTTTTCCTGTCTTTGGCCATCAGATCTGCTGTAAATTTTGGCGAGTGTTCTAATATGAACTGTTTCGCTTGCCTCTGTCCTGGTGAGTTCCTCCACCATTTCAGAGATTTGTGGGAGACCCACTTCTTTGTTTGTTTCCTTGTTATGGCTTTTGCAACGCCGCAGAAGGGTTCCGGACCAACGAACGGCATTGATGAGCCTTGCTTGGCCATTTCATCTGCTTTTTCGTTGCCCTTATGCCCCTCGTGCCCCGGTACCCAGGCTACCGTAACATTGCTACGCTCACCCAGTGTGTTTAGGGCCCGCACACAATCCCATACTAGCTTAGAATTGACCTCTACGGAGTTGAGTGCCTTTAGCGCTGCTTGGCTGTCTGTGAAGATGGCAATTGAACGATATGTTCTCTTCTGCCTTTTAATTTCTTCCACACAGTGGTGAATCGCCGTAATTTCCGCCTGGAAAATTGTGACGTTCCTTGATAGGCTTACTGGGAAGGATATCCCTTGCTTTAGCCCTACTATACCGGCTCCTACGCCGTCTAACGTCTGTATACCAAAAAACATCTGCATGTATGGGTACACCTTTTTTCCAGTCTTCCCTGTTTGGTATAGTTACTCTGAACTTATTTTCGAAGCTATATCTCGTAGCTATTGCATCGATGGGCTGTCCCATAACGCCGTCCGCCTTTAGCTCCTTGATTAGCTTCCAGTTGTCAGCACCATGCGTTTGGCTTATATGTTGCTGGCTATGTATTAATCTGTGCATTACAGATCTCGCTTCACCTTGTATGAATATGTGTAGAGGTGGCAGATTCATTCATTCGTACAAGTTATTGAAAGTCAAAATAAACTACCACTGCTTTGCAAGGGACAAACATCTATGGGAAGAAATGTCGTAAGGAAACCACAGGAAGTTAAGAAAATCAAGTGTTATAGTTTTGTTGTACTGAATAACTGAGTACTCACTGTCGCTTGTTAATTAGTTCGCGTTCAGGAAAACTCGGTGCCGCCGCACCGGCCCGTCAGGCGCTAGTGTCTAGTCTCACGACCACTTCTCGCCTCATCTCTTTCGCACCCTTGCGGTTCCGCTTAGAAAATAACATTGCGGGGGCGATTTGTAGATAATGTATTTTTTTAATTCCAATAGAAAAAATGATAGAGCCTGGCTGCCCCTGATAACTTTTGGTTATCTGGCTACCAATTTAAAGCATCTCAACGAACACCTTTTATGTACAGATCTCCTTGAGTCTAGCGTCCTTAAATCTAACCTTATTCTAAACGATGGAAACGATTTCCAAGTTGACGTAAACTGATGATGGTTCAAATACCTATAGCACTTAAATACACTCCCTTGTAATCGATTTTTACAATTCCTTCTTCTCATTTTAGGAAACGGCAAAACGAGGTTTACGATCTTCAGATAGTAGAACAGCAGCAGGTCATATGTGGACTATTTTAACGTGTTTAGACGTTGCTTTAAGAGCACTAGGACCATTTATGCCCGTTTTAACTGAACATCTACATTCTCGTTTACCACCATTACTAGGACAAGAAAAAATACTAAACTTTCCCGAAGTAAGTTATGAAATTTTTTCAAATAAACTAATTCATTTGAAATAAACTTGCCAAAAGTGCACAAAAATATAGTTAAATGTAAATTTTGTTTATCATTATTTAATATTAGTTGGTTTTCAATCCTTCGACCTTGTTTGTAACTTTTTTCTTTACAATATGTAATATTTTTTTTTCTTTTAATGAAACATTTTTATAACAGAAGTTGAACTGGAGCAATGAAGATTTAGAAAAAGACATCGAAGAAATACTCGATGTAGTAGTGGCGATACGAAGACTGAAAAAAACGTTCAATGTTAGTGTTAAGAGCCAACCAAAGTGTAAGTTTTTTTTTATAAAATTACTCATTCAATTAATTTTTTTAAATTTTGTACCGTCTTTTCTTTTGTACTGAGTCGGAGAATACTTGACAATACAATAAAAATCAGTCAACTTTAAATCACTTTTTTCGAGATTTTGGACTTACAGTTAACAGAAGCAAACATGAGACCCGGAAAATATGCCAACTAAAAGAAAGGTCATCGCAACGAGCCAACCGGGAGTTAATGTTAACGATTGTACATAAGTAATTGTTAACATAATCAAAATAACATGACCGAGAGATTTCATCAACATACATCAATTTTATTTTAGCGTCTGTATCAGTGTTGTCAATGCGGGGATAATTATCTGATAATTCGACAATTTCGCTAATTTGGATCCAATAGTTTTTCGAATATTTTGCAGAAGGGATATATAAAATGGCTATTGTTTTTGGGGATTTTCCATTTTGACTAGGGTCGAAGACTTTATTTAGATAACCACTGTGTCCTTTTGGTAATTTGAATCGTAAGTTCGGGTAAATTTTATTTTTGCATCGGCAACACTGGACTGCATTTATTATCTGCTTAATAAATAATTACAGAACAATCAGTCTTTGTTAAGACTAATTTGATCATTAACTTAACATAGTAAGGTATGTACTATAATTATTTTTAGCAAGTTTGACTTTGTTTACATATCTCTTGACAGTTAACACTTATGGTATCGATATTTGGTTATCGATTCAAAATATCGATTGTTACTGCAAAAATTCAACTACAGCGACATGAACACGCCCACCCAGGGCTCATGTTTGCTTCTGCCGACTTGTATTTCTGTAATATATGGGGAAAGAACTATTTTCTGTATTTTCTTTTCAAAATGTGTAGCTTAGTAGTTTCGGGAAAATGATAAGAAATTGTTAATTTTCATCTATTCATCTTTCATCTTTGGAAAACGATTTATTGCAAAATTAGAAAATATTTAAGACTCTTACAACAACCCTTTTAACTTGATATGTATAACCATGAAACCTTTCCAATGATATCTATCAAATGGTACATTCTGTCGTCAATAATTTCTGAAAATCTTTTGGACCAGTCTTTCTTATTTAATGATTTTCTTCCATATCCATTTGTTATATTTATCCAAATTATATTTATTAAAATAAAATTCAATCAAACTAACTATTTCAGTGTTACTTATGACGACATCCACATTTTTAAATAGCAATTTATCTATAATAGAAGACTTGACGGGATTTAAAAATGTAGAAGTATCCAGTGAGATAAACGGAGAACTTGATGGTAATAGTCTAAAAGATAAAGTCGGCAGGACGATGATACATTTAGAAGTATCCGAAGAAGTCAAAAAAGCATTACAGTTGGATTTTGAAAAAATCGAAAAAAAGAAGGAAAAACTGCAAAAGGAATTAGAGAAAATTAGGAAGATGATATCAGGATCTACTTATAAAATTAACGTCACGATAGAAAAACAAGAAATTCATACAAAAAAGGTAATTCATTTACCACATTTTGTAAGAAAGTATTGTATGTACTATACATACATAAAAACTTCAATATTCATTAAACAAACGAATACTTAATAACAAAATGTTTTTTCAGATTAAGCAGCCTTGAATTTTTTTATTACAACATACAGGTTGTTAAATTTTAATTATACTAATGACAAATCTGTTTGCTTTACTCGATAAGAATACAATACAAGGTGTTTTGTTAAAAAATACTGCTATAAAAACTTCCATCTTTGGATCATCCTGTATACATCGACATACTATTTTTATATTATAACGTTAATGGTTTTGTAAAAGAGCTGAAAACGACGGGTATAAGACGTGTTATCCTGTATAATATTTTGTATTTTCAATGAATTAATTTATATGCTTTTGCATTCAATCAATTGACTAAAACTTATTATCGAAAGATTTTTGGGAACTTTCGATCCCTACTTTGGGTAAAAATGTTTTTTCTACCTTTCGGTGTAAGGCAGATTTGGTTGGGGTTTATTTCGTTGGTTTACTTGTAGAACTTTATTTTTTTTCTTCAGTTTTTCTTACATCAAATGTCCAACGTCAAAAATGATAAATTTTGTCCTATAATTGGAGTATTTTTGTTATAGATAACATTGTTGGAGGAACAGTTATCCAGGCTCGACTATATTAAATTTGTAAATGATTTAAAAAACAAATAGTTTTGTTAATAAAAGTTTTAAGTTTAAAATTTTGTTTTGTTACATTCAATAACAATATTTCTTCTGAATTATGGGAGATATTGAAAAAGTTAATGATTCAATTAAACTTCATGAAAGGGGAATCACTGTCATATGGTAGTAAATATATTATTTGATATTATTTAATTGATCTATTAGTTGATTATCATTAACTTTTGTTTTATTAATCTTTATGTAATTATATATTAATTCTAATTATTTATTTCATTTCAATTGGTAATTTATTAAAAATAATTTCTATCTCAGGGGTTTGGATTCGACACTAAATTAATTAAAAATAATATTCCGTTTTAAATAACCTTATTTATTATACAATTCCATTAAACATTACAACTTTCTGATTTTTAAATTAATATCTATATTCTATTTAAATTTTTTTTTTAAATTGATTTTATTTTTCATACATATA
This sequence comes from Lochmaea capreae, assembly GCA_949126875.1. Taxonomy (NCBI): domain Eukaryota; kingdom Metazoa; phylum Arthropoda; class Insecta; order Coleoptera; family Chrysomelidae; genus Lochmaea; species Lochmaea capreae. Next base: position 17,809,170 of record OX421396.1, read on the forward strand.
AAACATTGAATTTCTAATTTTTTATAATAGTCTAAACTTTCTACGATTTTCAAAATTTTTATTCTCCAAAAGGTTACGATTTTAGTTCTTAAAATTTCTCATAAAATATATATTTGAAATATTATTTCCCTGTATGTATTTAGGTATAAATCAATCCTTCAAACTCTAACTTCTAGTTTTTCTATATTCCATATTAAATACATTTGTAATTATATTATATTAATTATTCATCTCCAATTGTTAAATGATTTCAATTCAAATTTCCAATACAATATTTTCCAAACTTTTACGGGTTATTATTTTTTACTATATTTTCTTCCTGTCAATAATCTCTCAATCAATCTCATCTTAATGATCATTACCATCTCTACCCACATTCAATTTTTATCTTTACCATTAATAGCTATTTTTAAAATTTCTTTCAAATTGATTAATCCAAATCGATGAGAAATTTTGTGCTGAACGGTGTCAAACCGAACGATGAGTAATCGGAAAATGATCAATCGGACGTAATTTTTTCCATCGGAAGATAAATTCGATTAGTTATCGCGATTAACGATTTGTTTATTGTTTGAATGTCAACTTTCAACAATATTGAAGTTTAACTTACTTCTGCCGTTTCTTCTGGACATTCTAAAGTGTTAAAAAAATTGGAGGTCTGTATATAAATTGGTATTATTTGCTCAAAATAATCCTCATTTCGTACTTGTATTGGCCTAGATTCTATTATCAAAAGAGGCAATGGTCTAGCAAGATTATCCACAATATTTCCTACTATGTTTAGGCTTAGGGTGTGTTGTAACTCGGTAGGTTAACCCACTGGTCACAAGACCAGTGGTTAAACTATGTTTAACCACTATTCAGTAGTTAAGCCTTTTTCCGTTGTAACACGAATTGTTGATCAAGGGTCACGTAACCAATGGATTTCAGTTGACAAATCAACCTTTCGTTACCGTTGTTGTCATTAATATTTAGTAATTTAGTTTCATGCTGGGTATTTTAAAGTGTTCTCGATTGTATTTGGTATGGGAAATAAGCGTTGTGTAAAATAATTTGACTTATTTTTTTATAATAAAGCTATATTTATTTCGGTTCAGTTTATTAGTTTTAATTTTCTCTATATAATGGGTAAGTTTCTAGAGGCTCTAGGAATCATTTTCGGCTCGAACAACTCATCATCTGTGAGTTCTTGTAAATCAGCTCATGCTTCTTCCAATTCCCCCATTTTGTTTATAACAATTCGTACTTAATGTTGAACGGGATAAATATATTATCCTTATATAAATTATTTTTTGACTCATTAACAAAAATAACTATAAAACGTCAATTGCAAATATAAATTGTCAAATTAAAACAGACAATCAGATAAAACAAGTAAAATTGCATTGTTCCGTGTTTGACCATAGGTTAACTCTCCGAGATCAGATGCTAAACTTTTCGAAGGTTAACCAGTTGGTGAACGTCTAAAATTTCGTGTTACAACAACCCTTTAGAAGTTAACCAATGGTTAACTATAACAATGGTTTAACCTACCGAGTTACAACACACCCTAAGGGCGCGTTGTATCTCACACCTAAACTCGGTTTAATTATAACTGATGTTTAGACTGATGTAATAAATGATAATAAATAAATCAATACGTCACAGTCTAAACATCAGTTATAATTAAACCCAGTTTAGGTCTGAGATACAACACACCATTAGTGCATCATCGTCAAAAAAAAACTGATCAATTATATTATCCATTTTTATAATTCAAATTAGGGATACTGCACTTAACTTGAAACAATAATTTAAAAATTATTATCCCGCGTATATTATGTCTCTGATTATGTCAAAACTTTCTTTCAAAGTTCGATGGTATTCTCAGATGTATTCAGAAAAAGTTATCGAGATTTTAGTTATCGAGTTATCGATTTCTTATCGTTAACTCATCGTTTTTGCTTTCTGAATGGGGCCACTGACAATTCTTTCTATCACAAGTGATGTATTTTCTTTACAAATTATAATTTCATAGATCTATACGATTATTAAATTTCATGGAACTATACAATGTCTACACAATATATATGTATTGTTGCTGATGCCATGTCACCATGGTAAGTTACATGATGAACAGCACTGATGAAACTTTATTATCAAAAGCAGATCGAACGAAAACGTCGTTGCAGTCCATGAAAGTCTGCAGGAGAACTCGTGGCAGGCATTTCTACGGTGGAGGTCATATACACTTTGAGAGGGGGGGGGCTATGGGCGATTGTCTGATACGACTGAACCACGGTAAAAATACACGGTATGCTGACTTGTCGACTCAAATTGTGCACGCTCTGCGCATGACGTCACTTTGGAATCAGAATCAGAAATTGTTGGATAGAGTTGTACGTGTTTAGTTCGTTTTTCCTGAGATTTTTCGATTTTTCTGCGTTAATTGTTATTGTTTTATGCTAAAGCCAGTGTTTAAAATTATTATAGAGTTCATATAAGTGTTTTTTGTTTTAAAACGTTTAACGTTATTTTACTTTAATTATAAGACCATAATGCCGGGCTGTGTCGTGGCTACATACAAAAATACCAATCGCAATACGAAAGAAACGGTATAAAATACTTGCGAAATATGTGAATTGTATAATGCATGGTTTTCTACCTGCTTTGTCCAAGTGCCAAAGTTAAAAATCCCACTATAAGATGAGAAAAGTATTTTGACTTATTTTATTTTAAAGTGTTTTTTAATTGTTAATTACACGAGAATGTTAATCTTTTTAATTTCTGAACAACTGCGGTTTCCCCCCTATGACCGCCACTGGCACTTGTTTGCTCATGGTGCTTCAGGGCGTTTGGAAGAAGACTCCAATTTAAGCATTTAGCGCATTTTTGATGATTCATGTTAACAAGTAAAATTGCCAGAACTATAAGTAAATTTATTCTCTGGAACTAAAAACTAAAGCTAATGTTTATTTTACTTTCTTACATTAATTTTATTTAATGGGCGCATTTTAAAAAATTCAACTAAAGAGCTAATTTAACAGTCGACGTTCCTTGCAAAGTCGCATACTTTCCTTTCTTTATCCCACATAGTACCAGCAGGACACGAAAACTCAGCCGGCAATCCTCCAGTACACTCGTAAAATTTGCTACAATCAGTAGGGTTTGCAACAAACGTACCATCAGGCTCGTCTTGACATACTGAACCTGTAAAATACATGGAAAAAAGACTAGATTAGCCATATGCATATTGAAGAAAGAGTCAAGCTTTTCCAATTGATTTTGGGTGAACTTCACCTATTACTGATAACTATCAACAGGTATGCAACTTTTATACATTTCGTTAAATATTAACACCTAGATGAGGATGTGAAGGGGGCGGCAAACATTGAGCTGCACACGGTCTGCCAACATCTAAGCAGTAGATTATGGTCCTATGGTACTCACCTGTAGTGGTAATAGTTACACTAGAAGTCTGATCTGTAACACCAGTATCATCAGTACTAGTTGTAGAAGTACTACTCATAGTTGTGGAATTTCCGCGACCTTAAACAAACATATTACGTACTAAGTTAGTATAATTTGACTTTATACATACTGCAGTCTACATTTTCCAAATAATCACAATAATTGAATTTGATATTCCAGTAGAATCCTGCGGGACAATCCAAAAGGTATCTTTTTCCGTGGTCGCATTCATAAAATTTGGAACAGTCGTCTGGATAATAATCATAAGTGAAGTCGTCTAAGTAAGGACAAGTCGGATCAATAGTGTAATCTGAAACTTAATTATGTTATTATCTATCTTAATCTGCCTCCACTACACATTTTTATACAAGGCGAAGCCAGATCTGTAAGGAAGAGACTATTGCAAAGTCAACACATAAGCCAAACAACACACAGTGCTGGCTATCGAAAGCTTATCACGAAGCTAAATCGGATGACTTAATGGGGCAATCAATTGACGCAACGGCCACGAGATATAGCTTTAATAATAAGTTCCAAATAACTATATCAGGGAGGTGCGTCCATACAGGCTATGGCTAAAAAAAGGATAGCTATTCAAACAAGCCTATCTCAAGACATCATAACTTTCCATGCGGAAGTGACAGCGATTCACCACTGCTTTGAAGCAATTAAATTAAAAGACATATCGTTCAGTTGCTATCTTCACAGAAAGCCCAGCAGGACTGAAGGCACTTGATTCCATAGAGGTCATCTCTAATGTAGTATGTGATCACATAGGTACCTTAAACGTACTTATGGACCATTGCAATGTCATGGTAGCCTGGGTACCAGAGCACGAGGGTCATAAGAGCAACGAACTGTCGGATGAAACGGCCAGACAAAGTTCATCTATACCATTCATGGAACCCAAACCCTTCTGCAACGTCGCACAGTCGACAGTTAATATGACAACAAGGAAATGGGTGGTCCTGACAGGCTATGCTTAAAGCTATCAGCAGCCCAAATACTAGATCTAGCCTGGTAAAAAACTGTAAAGAATCCCTCAACAGGCTAGCAAGAGACAACAAAGTGTCTAATATGGGTGCCGGCACATGAAGAAATTGCAGGTAATGAAATATCTGAACAGTTAGCTAAAGAAGGCTCTACAGGAGACTTCATAGGTCCGGAACCGTTTTGTGGAATCACAAAAGATTGCATAAGAGGGGAAATCGGAAACTGACTAGATAGGGAACACCAACTCAAATAGAGGTCGACACAAGGGCATCTCCATACAAAGAGTTTACTGAACAAGGTAGACAAGGAACTCTCAACCAGGCTATTGAAACTTGGTAAGAGACATTTGAAGACATTTACCGACCTGGTGACTGGACACTGCACCCTAAGGAAACATCTGTACAAAATGTTATCGGTTTTAACAAATTATCCAAATTCATTAAAAACAACAAATCTAAATCTTCAAAATTAAACAAATCAGGAGTTTATAAATTAAAATGTGGTAATGACAACTGTGATAAAATTTATATAGGTAGAACTTTTAGGAATTTTAAAACTAGAATTTCAGAACACAAACGTAGCTATGATAACCAAAAATTAGATTCCAACTACTCAAATCATTTATTAGCAAACCAACACACTTTCGACTCAAATTTTGAAATTTTGCATGTAGAACCTAAATTCTTGAAATTAAATCTTTTAGAAGCTCTTGAGATAAATAAAAACAAATATTCAGATAACCTTCTTAACGACCAAATAGATATCAACAATTCTCCCTTATTAAACCTTTTTACTTAGAAACTTCCTGTACGATTGTTGTGAATGAATTTCCAGGTAAACCTGTTTAATACTTTAGTTAATCCCATATTTTTTTTTTTGCTTTTTATTTCCAAGTAAATAGATTATAATACTTTTATCCGTAAAATTCCTTATCAATGCACTGTATATAAATTAAAAACTTTTCATGATACCTCCATTCGTTTGAGAAAGCTACTGTGTAGCGAAACGCGTCACAAGTTGTATTTGAACATAGTTCAATTGTAATGAAGGTTTAAACAAAAAATTTTATTGTTTTATTTCATAGTTAAGTATGAATCTTCATCAAGTAAAAGCCTCATCTATTCAAATATTAATAGGTTTGAAAAGATCGTATGGGCATAACTAGTTACCATTCAAAATAAAATATTATCTACTTTTTACTCACCTTCGGTTCCACTTGAAGTAGTGGTATCTGAGCGACCTAGAACAAATATTTCACAGAATATGTTTATTGGTGAAAATGCGTAGCAAACTTATATAACCAATAATTTGTCTTATTTCTTTAAGCTTTCGTACTTTATCCATCACAAATTGATTGTCCAGCAATATTTTGACTTAGTATTTCCAAATATTGAAAATATTGAGAATATAAATTGGAAGGCCAGAATCCTAAACTAACGCATTTGGACTTTTTAAGAATAAATGAGTTCGTAATATCAGGTACTAATTTAATAACAACCTATAGGCAGAAGCGTATTATTGGAAACATTAATTAATTGTCTTGCAGTTTTTGTGACAACCTTATATAAATAGTGCTCGACCGTAAAATATATTGTTTTCCATAACCTTAATCCTTCAACATTTTGTGTTCAAAAATTTGCCGGAAAAGTTCCTGCTCCAGTTTTTTGTGAGTATTCTGGATAAGGGTAGAACAATAACTAGGAATTACTATTTGAAGTTACTGGCAATTCTACGTGAAAAAAATCATGGAGAAAAGTTGCGGAAAGTTGTCCAAAGGTATTTTGCTTTTGCATTATAATGCCCTGCATGCAAATTGCAAGCTGCGTCCCCAACTGAAAAAGTAAATTTGTATCCAACGAAGGTAATATAGAAGCTATAGAGGCCTCGTTTGCAGAGCAGACAGCAAAATATATTTTTCTTGAAAGGTCCACATGCCTCGCAAGTGAAGCACTTTGACTTTCAAATTTTGTTCGCTTCTCTAGTAGGGAGGCTCAAAATGTTTCAGTAGTTAAAGTAGTACCTAAATATAAAATACGAATTAGTTTATACATACTGCAGTCTACATTTTCTAGATAATCGCAATAGTTGTATTTGGTATTCCAGTATAATCCATCCGGACAATCCAATAGAAATTTTTTTCCATGGTCGCATTCATAAAATTTGGAACAATTGGCTGGATAATAATCATAAGTCAGATAATCCAAATAAGGGCAGGTCGAATCAGCGGTGTAATCTGAAAATAAAATATGTAAAGGAAAAAATAAGTGAAATAAATTTTATTCGGATGAAACAAATTTTTCAAAAGTATTTGGACACATTTTTGATGGGTTAAACAGTGTAGCATTGTTGATCTGAAAGTTAAACCTGGATAAGGAGAATAACAACAGGTTTGGAAATAACTTGACTATTAAAAGTCAAATATCATCCACTTTTCGGTTTTTTCATTATTTTTTTCACTCACCTGTGGTATTAGCACTTGAGGGACCTACAACAAACATTTTAAAAATTATATTATTTATTGGCGAAAGTGCGTTGCTTGCTTATTGTGACATCACCAAAAGTTATATTTATGGTATACTTGAAAGCGGCATCAAATCCGTAATACTTTTAAAATCTTAAACTAATTCGAATTCAAATGTGACGAAATGAATAAACTTTTTCAAGCAAATTCTGTAGGTGCCTTTTCTGTGTCTGTCATTCGCATTTTCACTTAAAATATAACAATTCCTATCCGCACAATATTTCTTATACCAACCTTGAGATTTTTTTTCTTCCAAACGGGATTAGCGCCCTATTTCACCACTATTTCCCAAAATTATATAATACCTAAATTGGATTTATGAATTCCTAAGTGCAAATTACGTTTCACCACGTGCTAGGTGATACCTAACATTGATAGGAAGTAACATCAGGATAGCTTACTAGGTCTGCCTAAAGAGTTTAGGAAATACTTCACCTCAAAATAATTTGTCAGCTTTGTTGACAGCATTGAAATTTTATAGATTTTGTTGTTGATCAGTTATTTAAAAAATCTGCAAGCTCAGCGAGCTGTATGTTTTGTAAAACGTTCGGCAGCTCGTCAAATAGTGAAAATGAAGGGCCGCTAGAACTTCTAATTCGTCCGCGTACCAATTATTTTGACTCGTTCGACAAACTGGGCGTATTCGACTACACAAAAATTTTGTGAAGATGTAGAAAAAATAATGAAAATTATCAGAATTATTATAATTTTATTACTTACTGCATGAAGAAAGCCCTATGAGGCAAGCCAAGAGGAAGTCTGGAAATAAAGTTGACTTTTAATGCTTTGTTACACCGGAAATATTCCATATTATAAGAATAATTGTTCAACCACTTGACCTATTGCATATACCTTAGAATAGTCTAGAAGTAGGGTCTAGGGTTGGGGTACTATATCAGAAAATTATTCGATTTTATCTGAAAAGTGATTATGTTTACCTGTTTAAAAAAAATGAAGATCGGTTTATTCCAGACTGAATATTGCATTCAATTAATTTGTTTTGTTTTGGAAATTATTTAATCGTCTGTTTTCCAAAAACATGTTGCTATAGTTACTTTACTCTTATTTATGCTGTTGCCAACATGCTCCAGAGTCGGAAAACCATCTTATCTTTATATTTATGGAAAAAATTCACAAAAAATACTTGATTAATAACCGTAAGCACCTTTTCCACTTAAAATAATTTAAGCATAACAATAGTTTATAATTTTAAACTGGTAGGTAATGTAGGTATGCACCAGCTTAAACTTAAACACGCAATATTAGAGGTTTAACTTATTTAGTGCCGGCTGTTCAAAATCGTTTCAAAAAACGTTTAATACTATCTAGGTTTAGATTTACCGTTGTTCAATTTCGGATCAATAGATGAACCTAGTTCATCAGCTCAATAATTATTGTGTCTGCGAATATTAGTTCGGTAAGAGCATGAGAAGTGCTCTTTTTCAGATACATGGGTACTGTATAAAGGTGTGTTTGGTCAGGAACCTAAAAGGTAGAGGCATGTGGCGATAACAGCGCTGTTCTGGTCATCATCATTCATCAGTACATTTCGTGTATTTGCTGACTTTCAATATGTTACTGTTTATGCTGCTGTCTCGTGAATCTCACGAGTTAAAAAGTTTTAAAAATCTATTTTGTATCTATATTCATCAATGAACAATTTTTTATGCCTATTTATTGTCAATAATTATTGAAAATCCTTCATAGTAGTATTAAAACAGCACAATTGCCAATAAATAGTGACAATTAACGGTTTTCTCCTAAATGTTTATTTTAACATAGTATGAGGAATGGTGATCCTCTACACACACCACGACCTAAAAATTCCAATTTCTATGAAATCGTACATTTTCTCAAGAGTAGATCCATGCCGTAATAATATCTGGTATAATGATATGGAGATTGACATCTACCCATATTAGCTTAAAAATAACATTGTTTATTGCTTGCTTCACGTACGCCAGTGTTTGTGGGTCGTACTTTCTCAGTTCATTGGATATGTGTTGACCAAATGATATATACGGATCTGTGGCTGAATTGACGCTGTTTTTTCTAAAGAGTGTCATCGCTTCTTCAAGAATGGGGCCTTTAGGTTCCGCCAGTGTCGAATTTAGGCTTCCTGCCGTTCTAGGCCCGGTAAAAAACCATGAGAAAACCAGTGAACGTGTTTGACTTTTATCCTCTGAACTCAAGTGACTCTCCTCTGAAATCTGCCGCCCCTATCCCGCAGCCTATACGGCCTATTTATAAATCCAGGACTGGGTTCCGTTGCTTATGGTAATGTTTATGCCCAAAGTCATATAACAATGCATGGTTTTTATATAGTTTAATCAGTGCAAGACACTGTTCGTTGTTCATCACGTAAATTTGCTTTTGAGCTTTGAGCATAATTAAAAACCGACAAGTCACGGCAAGATCAGCCTCGCAAGAAACAACGTTACGAGGTACGCCTCGCGAGGTAGTTTCGCAAAGTCAATACGCGCCTTAACACAGTTTTAGGTATCTTCTATAAGTTCCTTGTGGCATTACTTGTTATTTTTTCTTATTTTCTTGGGAATCAAACCACAATAATGTTTTTTTTTTTTTTTTTTTTTTTTTTTTATCTTATTAATAAAACACCTACAGGGTATGAAACAAGTGTTTACCGTAAGCCAATACACACTAATAGGTATTTGAATTTTGATTCAAATCATTCTATAAGCGTTAAAAAAGGAATATACGATATACGATAGGGCCAGAATTATTTGTTCTAATGATAATCAATTCACAAAGGAGAAAACTTTGCTGAAAAATGTTTTAAATGCCAATAATTACCCGGCAGAATTTGTAAATAAAGAAATTAAGAATAAAGAGAAGGGCTCATTATTAATACCCCATAACAATAACAATAATATTAATAATTCAGCTAACATAATTTTTAAAAACTTGACAAGACCGTATGTTATGGGTTTATCAGAAATAATTAAGAAAATTGGTAATAAATTCAATATTCGAACTAGCTTCAAATCTAATAATACGTTGAGATCTATTCTAACAAAAACGAAGCCAAAAAATGAAGAACAATCTTAAAAAAACTGCATATATCAGATATCTTGTGAATGCGACAAATTCTATTTAGGTGAAACATCTAGACCATTGAAAGTCCGAATAAATGAACATAAAAAGTATTTCAAAGAGGGAGTTCTTTAAGTCAGGTATTTGCAAACATGCTTGGGAAGAGGGGCATAAAATTCAATGGGATTCGACAAAAATAATATTGAAAGAGCCCAATAATAAAAGACGAAAAATCAAAGAAAGTGCTTTAATACAACTAAATTCAGATAAATGTGTAGCTAGTATTTCAGCCGAATGTAGTCAAATTTGGTTACCAATGTTAGAAAGAGAAAATTCCAATGATCAATTACCTGCGTTATCAGGATAGCATCATAAGTTTTTATCCAGGTTTTCTTATGATTTATCTTTGGAATGGTTGTTAATCGATACACACTTCAATACACAAAATCACCAAACTGAGTTATACATATTTTGAAAACAAAAATAATTATACACAAAAAAGTAACAACAAACGCGTTTTTATTAACAAAATTTCCAAAATAAGCAAGAAAAAAGCGCTATCCCAATAAAAACCGTTCCTGGAACGTGCACTTCACTGGATTCCATTTCTAGTGGACTACATATCGTTAGAATGTCATAAAATAAAATATTTTGTTTCTCATTTTACCAGAGGTGTGATCTACTATGAATGGACCTTAATAAAATTTGACAACAAAGTTTTGTAGTCTTAAACTTCAAAATATTATTGATTGTCTAGTTGTCAAATTTTTTCGTAGTGTCAGATAGGGACCAAAAAACTATTTTTCTACTATAAAAAGTTAATCTTGACAACGGTAGCTGGAACGCTACCGAAACGTTGAAAAAAAAATAAAAAATAAAAAAACATTATTGTGGTTTGATTCCCAAGAAAATAAGAAAAAATATCAGTTTTAGGTACTTCGGAGTATCGAATTATACTGATTTTATTGAGGTCATCTAAAGTGTGGTTAAAGGATAGAGTGCGGAGTGGCGCATATTAGAGGCTAGGAATGGGAACTGAATCACCTGGATTCTTACGACTTTCTCCAATACTGAAATTAAGAGCCACTACAAAGAAATACCTGTTACTTTTTTTTTACTTTATCTATCAAAAGGTTTTGTAATATCTTTATTCTCCAATTTCTCTTTGCCTTATGCTTGAGTAGCAAAGTATTAATTTGGGATAGATTAATAAATTAAAAGCAAAAAAAATGATAAAAAAATGGCAAAAGAAAAGGTGTGTTACTTACAGATCATTTTCGTTGAAATTGGAGCAATAACAGTACGAAGTCGGCAATTAACTGGAGGCTATAGCAGTTTAAATAAAATATTTAGAGTTAAAACTTTTATAGATTGCCTTATCTACTGTTATTTTGACTAATTCGTTATAAATCTAATGCAAACCTCCATTTTCCACTTGAAATACACATTAAATTAATTCACAAAACTTGTAATATCACCGCGACATAAAAGAATTAATACGATTATCTTATACTAAAACCAAAAAAAATAACTGCACTAAGTAATAGTATTTCAATTTAAAGAGCTTACGACACTTTCTAAAAATAAAATTTTGCAAAACATGAAAGTCAAGAAACCGAACAATAAATGTAAATCAAACATAACCATATAATCAAGTATATGACTATAGTGACCCTGTCAAATATGCAGACATTTGAATATGTCAAATACAAAATCAATCCAGAAAATTATCATTGTTGCATCGGAATTGCCTAAAATGTCCAAACACCATATCTCTTTCTGGCATTATGCTGAAATTTAACATCGACACGCCCAACAATTTACAGAACAAATGAAATACAAAAATAATGAACAAAACTATCATTAAAATAAAAATAAAACTATGATTTTTCGTTATTACTAAGTAGATTATGACAAAGACAGAATAATGAAAGCGCATTGAAAGTGAAATGAGATACAATAAAAATTCATGTCTGCTTTTCTTACAAAGGCTAAATAATCACTTGACCTAAGATTAAGCTGTAGCATTATGGGTCATATTTTTGAATTACGAAAAATATAAGATTTATGAAAATAGAACAGAATATAGAATATATATATATATATATATATATATACAGTGTGTCCCAAAAAGTTTTATACAAATGGAGAAAAAGTTTATCTTACATTTCACAAAAAAAAATATTCTTGATAAAAAGCTCTGCATAACTTGTAGATCCATAATCAAGTACAACATTTTTAAAACATTGGCTGGAATACAGGGAAAATCAAAATTATGATTGGAGTGATACGTTCCTAGTTCATTTAGTGGTAGTTCATCAAGAAAGTCAGACAACTGATTATTTAAAAATTGTAGGTATCTTTCTCTATTCATGTTATTTCGAAAAAAAAATGGTTCAACAATTCTGTCTTTGTAAATGCCACACCATACATTCGTTTTAAATGAATATTGATCTCTGGTTTGGACATGGAAATTGGGATTAACATCGCTCCACCATCGACAATTTTGCGAACTTACTGTACCATTAGACGTAAACGTTTCTTCGTCAGAGAAAAGTACGTGTCGTGTCATAAATCTGTTGTCTTCCAATTCTCCTTGGATACGAGCACAAAATTCGAACCTTCGTTCAACATCTCCTTCTTTTAAAGTATGGGTAAATTGGGGTTTGTATGGTTTAAATTTATTTGACTTTAAAATTCGTGCAACTGTACTTTTAGTTACATTCAATAAATTGGATCGTTTTCGAAGTGAATATTTTGGATTTTTCACGCATCACATCAATTTCAATATCTTCATTTCTAACCCATGCCCGATGTTTCTCTCTAAATTTATTTTCAACACTTCCAGAACTCTTGAATTTATTTATTACATATCTGACAGTTGTGAAATGTATTGTTTTATCAGGGTGTCTATTATTTTAAAGATTGCTGCTGCTTCCCTGTTTTATAATTTTCTTCAACAATGAGAACAATTTCAATTTTATCTTTAATACTCAATTTTACTGGCATTTCTAATTATTGCAAACACACACACTTATGTAACATTTGACATTTGTTGGATGAGTAAAACAAAATCAGGCGCTTATTATGAACGGGATCTTACGATGTTTCGTACTGCGCATTAATCTAACAATTGCTGACGTGTTTATTGCAATAATCTTGTAATTTTTATCTGGAAAAATCACTAATCTACAAGTGTGCATAATCTTTTGATACTTAATAACAATTTCAATGAATATTTTGAACTCCACTACAGTTTGAACGTATTTTACTATCACTCCAAATCATAATTTTGATTTTCCCTGTATTCCAGCCAATGTTTTAAAAATTTTGTACTTGATTATGGATCTACAAGTCATGCAGAGCTTTTTATCAAGAATATTTTTTTTTGTGAAATGTAAGATAAACTTTTTCTCCATTTGTATAAAACTTTTTGGGACACACTGTATATATTATTTTTTGTGCCCCGTAGCTTTGGTACGCCATTGGAATAAAAACTATCATTCAATTTTAAGACGAACAACTCCTGTGAACATGTGTAATAAGTTATGTCGTTAATGAGTCGTTACAGGGAGTTGAGTTTTTTGTAATTAACGAGCTTTGAGTATAAGAGAAATTTATTTCGACAATACTTTTTCTTTAGTGATAATACTGGTTACCAAAACTAATAAGAAAATTAATGTTTATTCTCATCAGTGGCCTTTAGAATTTTGACAATTGTGTCAAACCTAAATTGAAACGCAAAAACTATAACGAAATTTGTATCATTCTAATTTTGTTGTAACACCAGTTCTGCTTTGGTTTGTGTTGTTAATAACAATGATGTCAGTAAGCACCAAAAAGAACGACACCTTCGGTTGAAACACGCGATCTGTTGACGCATCTTATGAGACATATTCGTATCAGAATCCAATGAAGCTATCGCTTCCATAATCAATTAATTCACTCAAAACCAAAGAAAATATGGTTATGCTTCTAAAAACCCAAACTGTTGTGTTAGTTGTAGTAGTTTTAAGGAATGCTAAAGCTGTACGGCAAACAGAACATGGTGGCAGCTTAGTGGTCCTCGCGAGTTGACATCGTATAAAACCAATCGGTTAAGCCGTATAAATCCGGTAATAAAAACTAACCTATCATTCGGTAAGAAAACAGTGCACGAAGTTCACATCACTGTAAAATGTCTACAACAAACAACCCTACGACAACCACTTCACAGGTGCAAGTAATGTCTTCTATCAATGTTGCACCACCGGAAAGATTTAATTTTTCAATGCCAGCAGCATGGCCAGGTTGGAAAAAGAAAGGCATATGTCAGTATCGGGACTCCTTTCTAAACCAGATAAAGAAAAAATTGACATGCTTATGTATATTATGGGGGGCTTACCTAATGCAAACTGCCAACGACAAAACTGAAATTGTCGCTTATATGCGTCAAGACTATTATCGGACATTATCTCAAATTGAGAGAGAAGCACTGGCTTTAACGTGGGCAACGGATAAATTTTCCGAGTACGTCACTGGCCTACCATCCCTCATACTTGAGACTGATCATAGACCGTTATTACAGGTTTTACAGACAAAACCAATTGACGAACTAACACCGCGCTTACAACGCATCAGATTCCGCTTAATGCGCTATAATTATAAAGTATATTATTCTCCAGGAAAAGATCTCGTGGTAGCGGATGCCTTATCGCGAAATTTTCCTGATAATGCACAAATACCAGAGAAGAACGAATTAGATTCCGAAACCGAAGCGCACGTCAATTTAATTTTACAATCGATTCAAGTAAAACCGAATTTTCTAAAACAAATTAAAATTGAACAAAATACCGATCCGATCGTAACAAAAATATAAGAATACTCTGAAACAGGTTGGCCAAGCAAAAAAAAATTGCCTGACGAACTTCTTATTATCAATATATATTTGAGTTTTCGTTTTCCGACGGAATTTTTTTACGAAATTCAAGAATAGTAATCCCTCAGTCTCTGCAGCTAACAGTTCTGAAATTCATACATGATGGACATTTTGGTATGTAAAAACAGAGCGAAAACTTCTGTCTGGTGGCTAGGTCTCTCTACACAAATTGAAAACCTAGTACGGAACTGCCCGCACTGTGTTGAACATCGAACCAATCCGAAAGAACCCATGATAAGCGATACATTCCCGAGAGACAGTGGGAGAAAGCGGCTTTGGACCTTTGAAAATGTAACGAAGTATGTTACTTAAGAATAACTGACTATTATTAAAGATTTTTCGAAATCTTCAAACTCACTAAAATGACTGAATCAGTCATTATTGAGAAGGTAAAAGAAATATTTTCTCGGTATGTGAAATAGTGCGTTCGGACAATGGTCGACAATTCCGAAGTGAGTTTCAGAAATTTGCCAAGGAATACGATTTTAAACTGACAACAAGTAGCCCGCTTTTTCCTCAATCCAACGGTTGTATTGAGGCGGCTGTAGAAGTGGCAAAAAATTTAATTAAGAAAAATAATGATATATATCGAGCTTTGTTATCCTATAGAACTACTCTTTTGGAATGCGGATTTTCTCCAGCGGAATTGTTATACAGTAGAAAAATTAAGTCTTTTTTACCCATTCTACCAAGCCAACTGAATTGTCAAGTAGATTTAAGTTCTCTGGAAGAAAAAGAGAGTAGGTCTAAGGATAAGAGTGCTAAACAGTTTAACAACAGACAACGGAAAAAAAATTTGTCAGATTTGAAAATAGGAGATTATGTCTGGGTAACTGATCTTAGAATCCATGCAAGTATAATAGAGTTTCCGGAAAAACCGCGTTCATATTTGATTCAATCCAAATTCAGGGCACATTATTACCGTCGTAATAGATGGCATTTAATACCTGCTCCTTATTATACCAAACCTAATCAGTTTACTCCGGCATTAGTCTCATCTGAACCAGCACAAAACGAATCAAATTCTTCTGTATTCAAAAGTGTATTCAATAAGGCTAGAGAAAATATATGTACTCCCTCCCATTCAAATGTTGAACAAAAACAAAACTCAGCTATTAATGAAAATGACTTAAATGAAAGTAATGTGCCAGTGTCTCAATCTGTGTCACCTAAATTTAATGTGTCACCAACCCCCAATGTGCATTTGTCTCCAAAAACTCAATCTGTACCTCCCGACGCTCAGGTGTCACAAAGACCTAAAAGCAACCTTTTATCTGAGAGACTATGTGGGTTGAAACTGCATGATTTTTGTTTAATTAAAAATTGTAAAAATGGGAGATGTTGTGTTAGTTGTAGTAGTTTTAAGGAATGCTGTACTTACGGCAATACCGAGCCAGAGAACTGGCAGTAAGAATCTCGATGGCTGACAGCAGCTAGTTTTCCCTAATGTGTGTCTAATAAATATATAATAAATATCTAACTAACTCGTGATCTTTCATTTATAAGGACCCAAACAGAATACAAACGAATCAAATATTTCCT
Source organism: Lochmaea capreae (assembly GCA_949126875.1). Lineage (NCBI taxonomy): Eukaryota > Metazoa > Arthropoda > Insecta > Coleoptera > Chrysomelidae > Lochmaea > Lochmaea capreae. Next base: position 17,825,648 of record OX421396.1, read on the forward strand.
TATATCAGCTCACTTCGAAGTGAGTAAATAATAACGCGAACATTAGTTGAGATTAACTAAATCTAAGGTCTCAGTCAAGTGATAATTTTTGGTATTTATAAAAAACATATTTTAAAAAGAAATATAGACACTTTAATTGAATAATTCTAATTTGAATGGTAAAAATTAAAGCTACTTTTAAAGTAAAGTAATATTTATTTTATTTTCTTTCAATTTTTTCCATTTAACAAACAATTATTTGAAAAAATGTAACTGTTTATCTGTTTGAACAATCAACGTTCGCTGTAAAGTCGCATAACTCCTTCACTTTATCCCACATAGTACCATCAGGACATGAAAATTCAATCGGCGCCTCAATCATTCGTAAAATTTGCTACAATCAGTTGGGTGTGAAACGAACGAACGATAAGGTTCTCCTTGACATACGTTAGCTGTAAAATAGAATCAAAAATGAATTTAAACATAACGATTGAATCGTAATTAATATCGAAATATACGACTTTTGTGATTTTCAGGTTTCACATAATGCAAGGTGGAGGATATAAACTTTTTAATAATTCATCTTATATCCACTTAATGAATGTTTAGAAGATAAGTTGAATTTTGTGCGTTATCTTGTTTTTGGTAGATAGCTAGAAAGTATAAGACACTGTATAGTTCAGTGTTTGGAGATTTTCACCTCCGAAACCCCATGGATATGCGTGAACCTGAAAAAATGAATCAATAATAGCTCAAGAAGCATAATTAAACCCATCTTACTGTCCACTAATATCCTGGATGGTTAGGCGAAGATAATGTGATTGAAGATGTTTCATCCTCTTTCATACACAACCGACAGATAGGTTCATCTGTATATGTATATGCCAATTGTATGCATGAGTGACCGATGAGAGTAATCCTGTCATTTTCCTTATCTGCTTTAATATTTCGTTAGTCAGCGACCCCGATGGTTTTTTTGACTAGGAGGTTGATTTGGTCTAGCTTTGGCACTTAGCTCCAGCACGTCTGATGTTTTGTCTGGATCCTAGATGTACAACCACGTGCTGCAGTTCTTAATATTCCAGATTCTGGTTCAGGACTAGCGAATTCAGTTTCAGACCTTAGCTTTGCTATGGTGTCTGCCGTTTCATTGCCTACAATACCAATTGCACCGGGAACCACTTTTTGCTGCTGTAAAGTGGTAGTCTCAATACTAAGCGAATAATTCTAAACATTCAACGTTAAATAACTCAAAAGGGGGAAGACATACATGTAATAAAAAACTCTTTCCGCTGACCGAGCGTTATTGAGCAATATTAATGTGCACGAAGTAGGTCATTAATGATATCCCAGTCCAAAAGATAGACATCTGATCTCATAATACTCACAGGAATTCTCACTGAATACTGACAGTGGAACATGAGAAAGCGGAACACATTATCCCGCAATTGCCTTAAATACCCAGCTAACAGTATGACGTTCTTTGTACATAATTCTTTTGTCACCAATTACGTCGTTTTGACTTCTTGTATGACGTCAAATCGACTGAAATATGACGTGAAAATGTCACGTCACCAAGTTACGTTAAATGACGTCATCGTATGACGTGGAATAGATATGTTTTATCGACGAAATTGTAACGTATAGTTACGTTTTTCACGACGTCATATCAACCTATTTATGATGTATGTATCGATTTTGGGACAGCACAAAAACCAAAAAGTGTTGGTCTAGGCTGTAAGGTCGTCGACGCCATTTACCAATAATTACCTAATTATTTAACAAGACCATATCAGCTGGGTACATAAAACAGGTCTACTTAGAACCTTATTCGGCTACAAACCTACATGCAAAACGGATAATAGGCCAATCGACCCCCTTGAAATCTAATCTAATATTCAAAGCGCGCGTTTACTTTCCGCATTTTTTATTTGTTTTTTAAATAAAAATTGTGCTCAAAAAAATTAAAAGAATATGGCAACATTTTTTTATAAAATACTATCGGAAAAGCAATGAATACGATTTAATGAAAAGGCCTATTGCTCACGACGCAATTTGCTGTTGTTTATTATCATTATTTGAATTATAATTGTATTAGTTTGCATTTATCAAATTATGACTGTACTCTAATAGTGTACCAACAGTTCACATTTTCCCACCTGGTACTCACCTCTGGTTGTAGTTGTGTCAGTAGATTCAGTACTACTCACAGTTGTGCCATTTCCACGACCTTTAACAAAAATATGATTACCACTTAAAGTAAAGTAACATCAAGTTTATACATACTGCAGTCTACATTTTCTAGATAATCGCAATAATTCTGATCTGTATTCCAGTATAATCCTTCGGGACAATCAAAAGCATATTTGATTCCATGATCACATTCGTAAAATTTGGAACAATTGCCTGGATAATAACTAAAGGTCGTATAATCTGAGTAAGGGCAGGTCGGATCAACAGTGTGATCTATAATTAAATTGTGTAATTAATATAAAGTTACATTTTCAAATAATAAGTATGGTCACAGGTTTTCGATTGGATATTGGATACTTGGAGGATATGTATGTATGTATGTATTTTGGGGTAACATTCACTGAGACCTAAAAGATATATTGTGCCCCCTTACTTCTACTTAGTTTCTGAGGAGAGTCTCAGAGACTAGTAGCTCCTTTAGTCCTATTTCCCGGAGGAGCTTTAGGAACTCTGCAGGCCTCAACTTAGGTAACTGTCCCTCTTCTATCCAGAAGTCTCCCAGGTACTGTGCTCTAGGATTCTGAATTACTGTGCAGTTCGCAAGTATGTGGATGGAGGTTTCTTCTTCCATTCCTCAAAATCTACAATCTTCTCCCTCCACTATTTTGAGCTTTTTAAGGTGCCCATTCAGGCGACAATGTCCTGCTAGGATTCCTGTTAAAACTCTTAATGCAGTTTTGCTTTGCTTTTATGCATTCATTTGATCTCAACAGGTTGTAGTCACCCAGAAGAATCTTTAATTGCCTAAGCCCTACTAGATCATTCCAATTGTCAGATCTTCTCTTTTCTTCGGCTTTACCTATTTTTTCCAATATTACATTGGAGCTGATTCCGCAAAACGGTTCCGGACCCCAAAAGGGTACTTCAGTCCCCCTCTTCGCTAGTTCGTCTGCTATTTCGTTTCCTTCTATTCCAGTGTGTCCTGGAACCCACAGTAAGGTGACTATATTGTTCTCGCCTAGTTCATTAAGTTTGCCTAGGCATTCCCACACCATTTTGGAACTGATTACACAAGAACTCAGCGCTTTAATGGCTGCTTGACTATCAGACATTATGATAATCCTTTGCCTTCTATATCCTTTGTCAATATTGAACTGGGCACACTTTCTTATTGCGTGAATTTCCGCTTGAAAGATACTTGGGGTTTTTCCCAAGCTTTCAGTGTTTGGTTCCTGGCTCGTACACTCCTATCCCAGTTCCTTCTATTGCTTTTGAGCCGTCTGTGTACCATTGAATGGCATTCTTTCCAAGTCTGGTAATGGTATTTGGATCCCATTCCTTCTTGTTGCTTAATTCCGTAACGAATTTCTTTGAAAAGTTATACTTTTTCATCATACCATCTTGTGGCATGTCCCAGTTTGTCCGATTTCTAAGAAGTGAAGAGGTGGTTTTTTTTTAATGACTCCCTCTCTACTTAGTCTGTATCTGTATGTATTTCTTCATTTTATTTTTACTTCGAGTTACATAATTTTCTAATAGGTTAGTTTTAATTGTGTGTCTCTGTAGCTCATTATCATTTTTCCAAATTACTCAATTCCTTTGTTTCATCTACAATTTTCTTTCCTTTTTACATATGTTACGAAATTTTTTATATTGTTACACGTCTTCAATGGCTTAATCATTAAAACAAATTGCTGATCTGAAGGTTAAAACTGGGTAAGGAGGATAACCATAGGATTGGAAATACCTTGTGACTATTCAAATATCTACTTTTTGTTTGTTTGTTTGTTTTTTTTAATAATTTTTTAACTTTTAACCTGTAATATCAGTAGTTGAGTCACCTAAAACAAGAATTTAAGAAATTATTCTGCTCGGTAGATAATAACGATTAGTCGAAGGTACGGGGATGGATAACTTCGATGGGTTAATCATTAGTCAAATTGCTGATCTGGATAAGGAGGATAACGATAAGTTTGGAAATGCCTTGTGACTATTCAAATATCTACTTTTTGTTTGTTTGTTTTTTTAATCATTTTTTTACTCACCTGTAGTATCAGTAGTTGAGTCACCTAAAACAAGAATTTACGAAATTATTTTACTCGGTAGATAATAACGATTAGTCGATGGTACTGGGATGGATAATTGGGCGGGTGAACTAAATGTGGGAGTAGAGTACAGTTAGCCAACAGGGTGCAGGGGCTGAGGATGGCTAGCAAAACAGAAAAAAACTTTATTCGTAGTATTTTTGCCATGTAGGTACCAGCATGGAAATTAAGAAATTATTTCAATGCTGGGGTGCTAATCAATAAATATTGATAATATTATGGAATTCCAGTAATCTAATTGAGTCGACAACTTGCTTAGTTAGTAGTAAATAATGAGTTTATTGGGGTTCACCTACATTTCTCGATCGCATGTGTCTCGTAACTTACAGCTACAGAAGATCATACTGAAAGATCAGTCAGTCAATCAGTTTGGTGCGCTTTGCAGGTTGTATGAAATTATTTTAAACAGCGTGGAAATTTAAACTATGTTTGCCTAGGTATTATTGATTTAAAAAAAATTTGGGAGATTAACTCAATGATGTCATTGGATAAAAAATGGAAGCTTCCTTACTATAGTGACATAGTTTATAAAAAAGCTTTGATAAATAATTGAATAACAAAAAAATAGATAAATATAATAATTGAAAAACAGATTGTGGGTATCAATAAAATCTCTAATAGGTATTTTTATCACAAGATTAGAGTTATTTTTATTTATGCTGAATTACATCAATCTCACTAATTCATTGTCTTCCTTTGAATTTATGAAAAAGTAGATATCAATTTCAAGGTATTAGTTAAATTTGTTTTTTTTGTCCATATAATAATAATAACAATACATTTATTGCTTCTCAAATATACAGTTTACAGCAAGAGTTGGGGATTAAAAAAATATCAGTATCCTCTATTAACAAAAATAAATTATAGTTTAACAAAACTAAAAAACACGCTTTGTAAGTTATGTAACTATTAATTCGATTGGGTTGTGCTCAACAGCGCAGGCACTTGAACTGAATCTTTGTACCATTTCCCATGTTATCTACTTCCATTCCAGAAGCTTTGTGCCTTCTACGAGGATGTATTGATATCTAGTTAGCCTAGACCAGTTCCATGCATAAACAAAATATTGCGTTACCATAGCAACGAACAATAACTTACTAGAAGTGTCAGTGTGAAGTTTGACGTCGAAAAAGTAAACCATAGTTACGCAATAAATTAAAAGAAAAAAGATGTCCACCGAAATTGTGAAAATTGAAAAATTGGAGTATCGAGCCATCATCAAGTACCTGTATTTAAAAGGGTTAAGAAGTAAGCGGATTTACGAAGATATGCTTAGTGATCAATGTCCTTCGTATGCGACCGTGAAAAATTGGACTGCAAGCTTCAAAAGAGGTAAATTTTCCATTGAAGATGTTGACCGATCGGGAAGGCCAGTTTCTGTGTCAGTCCCCGAAAATATCGATGCAGTTCATGACATGATTTTATCAGACCGTCGAATTGGGCTAAAACGGATATTTGAAGCACTGAATATTTCATACGCACGCGTTCATCATATAGTTCACGTCAATTTGGACATGAGAAAAATTGCTGCAAAATGGATCCTCAAATGTTTGAATGTTGACCAAAAGCGTGCAAGGGTAGAAGCATAGCGTTCGATCTGTGATCGATTTGAAAACGATGTAGACTTCTTAAACCGAATTGTTACTATATGAGACTTGGGTACATTTCTACGATCCAGAAACAAAGCAACAATCGATGGAATGGCGACACTGGTTCTCCAAGACCTAAGAAGTTTCGTGTCCAAAAATCTGCTGGAAAAAAGTTCTTGCTTCAGTTTCTTGGGATTGCCATGGAGTAATCATGATTGATTTTTTGGATATGGGTAGAACAATAACTGGAGATTACTATTCGACATTACTGACCACTCTACGGGAAACAATTAAAGAGAAAAGACGCGGAAAGTTAACCAAAGGTGTTTTGTTTTTGCAGGACAACGCCCCTGCACACAAATCTCATGTTGCCATGCAAAAAATTCGTGATTTAGGGTTTGAATTACCAGACACCCCCCTTATTCACCAGATTTGGCTCCGTCCGACTATCATCTCTTTCCTCAACTGAAAAAAAGTTTAAAAGGTCGTTAAAAAGGAGGTAATAAAAGCAGTGAAGATCTGGTTTGCAGAGCAAGAAGAAACATTTTCTTTGAAAGGTCTAGAGACGTTGCAGGTTCGCTGTAATAAATGTATCCAATTAAGAGGAGAATATGTTGGGTAATAAAATATTTTGACATTGAAATTTTGTTTGGTTCTATAGTAGGCTAAGAATTTTTCAATATATCCTCGTATATAGGCCACTAGTTTGACTGGAGGGATTTTCAGTAGTTGTAATGATTGTATTATTTCCTCTGCAAAGTGCTTCCGTCTTCATGTAAGCAGAAGCAGAGTATGTGAGAAGGTGTTTCATCATAGAGTTCACATTTCCTGCACATAGGCTCACTAACTTTGCCCATTTTGTGCAGATGTTTCCTCAGGGTGCAGTGTCCAGTCACCAGGTCGGTAACTGTCATCAAATGTCTCTTAATCAGTTTCAATAGCATGGTTGAGAGTTCCTTGTCTACCTTGTTCAGTAAACTCTTTGTATGGAGGTGCCTTTATGTCGACCTCCATTTGAGTTGGTGTTCCCTATCTAGCCAGTTCCCGATTTCCCATCTTATGCAATCTTTTGTGATTCCACAAAAAGGTTTCGGTCCTATGAAGTCTCCTTTAGAACCTTCTTTAGCTAACTCGTCAGCCATTCCATTACCTGCAATTCCCTCATGTACCAGTACCCATATTAGAGTCACTTTGTTGTCTCTTGCCAGCCTGTTGAGGGATTCTGTACAGTTTTTTACCAGTCTTGTTGAATACTGAGTGCTTTAAGCAGAGCCTAGCTGTCAGTGAATATTTTTATTTTTTGTCCGGTACGTTTCTATCAATACAGGGGATAGAGTCAATCTTCTCTACTTGAAACAGAGAGAGAGAATCATTCTCTTTCTAGGTCCTTTTATACCAGTGCCATGGTTTGTTTTGGAACCGTCGGTGAACCAGATGATTTCACCAGAATTACCTGGGTGCATCACCTGTTCCCTTGATGGGATGATGATGTTCACTCGCTCAGTGAATATATTCTCTGGTGTCATGCTATCAAAACTCATGTGAAATATGGGCTCATCTAGTGTCCCAGTTGTATCAGTGTGTCCTTCTCGAACATCGTATAAGTCTCCCGATTTCAGCATAAGAATTGCCACCATTGCCTCCGCCCTTACAAAGGTTCCAAAGGAGAAAGTCCAATAAGGGCTTCAGAGGACTGCAGAGGACACTTCTGTCCTGCTCCACCAGACTATTGTTCTATCGTACTAAAAAGTAAAAAATAATTCTTAATTTAAGAATAAAATTGTAAACGAGAAAATTAATGTCATTATGATAAAAGCGTGGGGTGCTCTATTCCGAAATACAGAGTTAGATAATAAATGTAGTACAAATCACCCCACACTTTTACCACAATGACATTAATTTTCTCGTTTATAATTTTATTCTTAAATTAAGAATTATTTTTTACTTTTCGGTTCAATTTACTATAAATTGTGTTTTTTTTAGTTTGTTTCAAACTCGATGCCCGATCAAAGTTATGTTTTTTTTCAAATGGAACACTTTATATTCGTTTACTATATTGTATTGTCATCCGTCCTTGACGATTGTGCAAAATTTCGAATTAATCTGAGCATTTGAAGTGGATAAAAATCGAATTTAAAGGTTGCATTATAAATGGAACACTATATTTTATTACTATATTGTATTGCCATCGGTCCTTGACAAGTGTACAAAGTTTGAATTAAATCTGTTCGTCTGATATATTTAATATCTCGCAAACATCTTGAAAGTCTAATAGTGAAGCATGGCTATTCAGATTCAAAATGGTTTGAGAAACTTAATTTAGAATCTAGTTGAACACTTAGATCCCTTGCTGGTTCTCCATTTAATGTAATCAGTTATAGTCGACGTAAACCGTATAGTGCCTTCTTAAAGATGCCGGCTTTTTGTTTGATCCTAAGACTAAGAGTATACCGTCATAGCCCAGTCAATTTTTTAATTATTCAAAATGCTTACTTAGTTGACGATAAATTCATTTAATGTTATAATTTCAACTAATTATCGTTAATAGTTATTTAATAAACTAGTTTCTTAATGAAGGCGATTCATAATATTAATCACCCATTAACGAATGATGAAAATGTGAATTGTCAAAAAAGTTGTCATTGTGAAAAAGTTATTGTAAATTTGTAATTGTGCAGTTATGGAGTTAGAAAACACTGCGCAATTACCTGCTGCAGTGTTGGCGAGTGCAAACTTTGGTATATTGTCTATATCAAAATGTCATCAAAACTTCAAAATCACAAACAAAGTGCGTTAATGACGTCCATTAACGCATCCTTTATTAATTAAAATAATTCATTAATATCGATATTAATAAACGGAAAAAGTGTGTTTAATAATTTTTATTTGTTAAATAAATTTATCGCCTGTCTAACGATTATTTTTAAGCCGCAATTATGGAGCGCCATCCTACTTTTTAAGATACGAATGGCCACTTTCAGAAAGGACTGATGATCAGTAGTGTCGTTCGGTCTGATCCATTGTTTTATATTTTTTATCATTCACATGTCCGCGTATCATCGGTCACATATAAAGCAATGTAAAACAATGAATCACGACCGATCGTCAGTACAACTCATCAGTCCCATCTGAAAGTGGCCTTAGCATGTATAGAACATAACACATTTTTAAATGAATCTTTACCTAATTGACGACTCGAGCTTTCTTTTAATGTATTCACGGTTTCTTTCAATCTAATATCTATTTGTTCTTTCCTCTGCTATTTATAACCCGAATACCTATCAAACTTTGCTTTAAACTAAACAATTTTAACCTATTTATATTTTAAAAATATCTTAAACACAATACCAGACAATTAACAATTAACACTACCTTATATCTCGTTTTATTAAGAAATTTCAAAAAATTCATTATTTTTTACATCTTTGACTGAACTATAACTATTTTTGAGAGAGGGTTTATTTATTTTGAGGGAGCACGCAGGTGTTCGCTTTATAGTTGGTGGTCTGACATCAACAAAGTGTAGTGTCTCTTGTGTTTTGTGTGGAAATTGTAGGTAAATATTCATATTTATTAGAAATTTTATTTTTGTTGAACATTATATATTTACCATGTGGGAAATATCGAGTTCGGTCCAAAATATTGTGTGTAACAACGACGAAAATGTAAATAATAGTGATGAGAGTGATGATTTTAGTGATAGTGAAATTAATGAAAACAGGATTCGACGACATTTAAATTTGGAAGCACAGAAAATATGTTTCAATGTGTATAAGAATCTACGGGAAAAGTTTGGTTTCCATGAAAAAAACAGAGCTAATGCAAGCAGTATCTGATTTAACAGAAGTTCCCCTGTCAACTATACGTAAAATAGCCAAAAAAGGGCCTTATGAAGGCAAGAAGCGCTGTGATAAGGGATCGGTCATACCTTTAGATGCGTTACAGAAGAAATGAGTTACCTACAATTGAAATAATAAGAAATAAATTAACAATTAATGCCGACCGTAATGTAAATTGCTGTCAAAATCCCATTGAAAACTGGATTAAGAAATTGGGATTCAAAACGATTAATAAACGTCAAACAGTCATGTCCTGTCAGTTTGTCAATAATGTCAATTTTGTCATTGAAGTAACCTACTTTGAGGTTAGAAAGCCCAACGTAACCTGTTTCGTATACGTATGGGTTGATTGATGCTGCTTTAAAGGATAATTTGCAGTGAACGTAAATCGATACGTTAAGGTATAGGGATACGGATACGGATACGCAGAACATTTTATGGTTTGCTTGAAGTGTCTAATATTCTATTATGACAACGGAATCCGTTAATTGCGTATCGGCCGTGTCTCGTTCAAGACTTTTCGTCATCCAGCTGAAAGATTATGTTTTGATTCCGAGAAAAGAACAAACCACGTACCTACAACGTAATTCTACAGAAAAATCCCAACATCGTGTTGTCATGGAACAGCTGAACAATATAAACAACGTCAGTTTTTTGTGTTAGCGAGTTCGCTTTAACAACGACCATGGACGAAATTGAGGAACAAAATCAAATTTCTTTAGAAATATTGGGAGAATATGAACATTTTGAAGAGTGGCGTAAAAGCAACAACGTAAAGGTGGTTAATGAAAATGTATTATTAGTTTATACGAAAGGAAAATCAGACGCTTATTCTCCTATCTCGCTGTGGACCAAGATTTCAATGTTGAAACTTGCTTTGAAAGTTCATGACAACATCGACATTTCAAAGTTAGTTATTTTAAATGGTATTTTCAGATTTGGAAAATTATTTTTGTTCTTGAGGCGAAAGTCTGATGGATTCACATCAAAGAAAGCTAAAATTTTGTCTGAAAAAGAAGTAATTAAGTTTTTGTTGGAGGCAGATGATCATACATGGTTGCTTGAAAAGGTTGTATTGTTGTGTGGCATTTTTGGCGCCTGTAGACGAGACGAACTTCTGTATCTGTATCTGTAGAGTAGGGAGGGTGAGTGTAGGCTCACAGCACTTAGGCCACATATGACCCATTGTACATCCTCCCGAGGAGTTGTCCTCCTAGGTCATCGTCCATCCTGTCCTTCTCAGGAAGGTGAACAGGTCACCAGGAGACATCTCCTTTATATCGGCAGGTGTAGGCCAAGACTCACCGAACACACACTCTCTTATCGACGATAACTCCGGACACTCGCATAGGACATGCCTGACAGTCTCATCTTCCTGTTCACACATCCTGCATAGAGATGTGTCCACTAGCCCCATAGTATGGAGGTGTTTCCTTAGTTGACAGTGGCCAGTCAGGAATCCCACTGTTATACGTAGGTTTCTTCTGGTCATCGCCAAGTATTTTTTCGGCGCCATCTTCCCAGGGTCGCCCAGGGTGATCCTGGCAAAACTGCATCCTTTGATTGCCTCCCATCTCTCAAGGGATTGAGCATGGGTGTAACGTTTGGCTAGTTCCGCAATTGTCGAATTCGTCAGGCCGTAGGTGTCACTGGGTCCAAGAATTTTCAGTCCAGCGGCTTCCCTGGCTAGAGAATCAGCAATGCGATTTCCTTTACTCCTGTCGTGCCCTTTAACCCACCTCAGGATAATATTGTTATCTGCCGAGGCGTTAGCTAAATCTTGGTGGCACTCTAGTACTAGTCTTGATATAACACGTTGTCTGTTCAAGGCTAATAGGGCTTGTCTACTATCAGTGCAGATTATTATGTTTTTGTCAGAAATTCCTTTTCTGATTAGTTCTTTTGTGGCAATTGAGATACCAGCCAGTTCTGTTTGAACTACGCTGGTATTGTTTCTCATTCCCCACTTGATCCTTAGGCTTAGTGCTCTCGAGTAAACTCCACATCCTGAGCCTTCATTCATTTTTGAACCATCTGTATAAATGCGTATTGCATCTGCAGCATCTGGCTCTGTGTTGTGTTTTATTTGTATTTTGTAGGGTTTATTAAACAAAAATCTGGGTTTAATTGCATCATTGGCTGCCTGCAGCAGAGGTAGCGCAGTAAGCGCTTCCTGCCATAGGCTTAACCGCAAATTGCCCACTCCTACTTCGGGGTTTACACCAGCCTTGCGCAATCGTACCATGGCCATCAACGCAACCTCCTTGACATACAGGTCCAGAGGGGTCAGACCAGTAATAAGCTCCATTGCTGCGGTTGGTGTTGTTCTCATGGCTCCTGTTATGTTTAAACAGGCCATTCGCTGTATTTGATATAGTTTTTGAATGGCCGCTGCTTGTAGAACCTTCGGTCCCCATGCAATTGCTCCATACGTTAACATAGGTCTTATTATTGCAGTGTAGATCCAGGAGACCACTCGGGGTGACAGCCCCCATGTGCGTCCCACTGTTCTCCGACACTGTTCATAAGCCACATATGCTCTTTTTGCTCTGCTGTGTAGATGAGAGTTCCATGTTAGTTTCCTGTCGAGGGTAATACCAAGGTATTTCACCTCTTCCGAAAAGTTTAGTTTGCTTTTGAAGATTTCGGGGGATTTTAAACCCGATAAACTCCTTTTCCTGGTAAAAAGGACCATCTCAGTCTTCCTGGGATTGATCGAAAGTGAGTGTTCCTTACACCATGTTTCAATTAATTTGAGCCCATCCTGCGCTCTATCGCACAGTGTGTTCACAAATTTGCCTGTCTGCAAAATAACTATGTCATCTGCGTATGCAATTGTGTAGATTCCATTGTTGTTGAGGTGATTAATCAGGGTGTCCAGGACTATGTTCCACAGAAGGGGTGATAAGACCCCTCCTTGCGGACATCCCCTCATGACCAGTCCTCTTACTGTGATGTCTTCTACATTGATACTTATTGCTCTACTAGAGAGCATCTTGAGTATCCATTCTCCTACTACCAGAGGTACATTCCTGGAGTTGAGTTGCTGGGTAATTGTTGGAAAGGTTGTTTTATCAAACGCTCCCTCTATGTCTATGAATAAACCCAGGGTGGATTCTTTGTTGTCCAATGATCTTTCGATTCTGCCAACCACTTGGTGAAGGGCCGAATCAGTGGACCTTCCCGGAGTATATGCATGCTGATTTGGATGAAGTGGGTGGTGAACTAGCACTTCATCTCTTATGTACCGCTCGCATAACCTCTCCATTGTTTTTAAAAAGAACGATGTGAGACTAATTGGTCGGAATGCTTTTGGTAAGGTGTAATCCATCCTACCTGGTTTTGGTATGAATACCACTCGTACTTCTCTCCACTTACGGGGAATATATCTCAGAGCCAAAGAGGCTCTGAAAATTCCAACCAGGTGCGGCATAAGAATATCCATCCCCCATTGAAGTAGGGCTGGTCTTATTCCGTCAGGTCCTGGTGACTTGAAGGGGGAAAAGCCCGATATGGCCCACCTTATCTTGTCCTCGTCAATTACTGAGCTAGCAAATTGCCAGTGAAAGTTCATGACAACATCGACATTTCAAAGTTAGTTATTTTAAATGGTATTTTCAGATTTGGAAAATTATTTTTGTTCTTGAGGCGAAAGTCTGATGGATTCACATCAAAGAAAGCTAAAATTTTGTCTGAAAAAGAAGTAATTAAGTTTTTGTTGGAGGCAGATGATCATACATGGTTGCTTGAAAAGGTTGTATTGTTGTGTGGCATTTTTGGCGCCTGTAGACGAGACGAACTTATTAGGCTGACTGTGGAGTGGATGATTTTAAAAGCACCAGTACCAGAATTTTGGCTACATTGAGGTATACTAAAAATAAAAAGAACATGGTATTTGTCATTCCCAAAGAAGGACTTCCTTTTGATGCCTATGGTTTATACCAAAAATAGGTAGATTTGCTGCCTTCAAATTTGAAAATCGGCGGTTATAGGAATTGTAAATGTGTAAAACAAGTTGTGGGCATTCATACTATTGGAGCTGTTCCAAAGAAAATTGCAGCATTCTTAAAATTGGAAAATCCTTAGCTCTATAAGGGGCACTTGATTCGCAGATCCTTGGCTACTATGCTTGTAGAAATTGGTGGCGATCTGTTATTGGTGAAAGAACTTGCAGGTTGGAACTCCTCTGCGGTGCCGGAGTCGTCTTTGAAAATTCAGTTTCAAAGAGAATGAAGATAGCAAGACAACTATTTCATAGTAATGAGGCCACACCGACAACAAGATCAAATACTATAGATTGTAAATCTCTCATCGATAGAACAGAAATTTCAAATAATAGAGAGTTATTGTAAAACAGATAAAGGTTAAAAGTAAAGGTATGTAAAATATAATTATTGTAACTGATTTAACCATAGAGATACTACAGATAGAGGCAACAAGCCAGCTCGGAACCCGTCAGCATGTAAGAGAGAGATAGAAATTCGGACGTTTAGGCTGTCTTTCCCTAATAGCGCGCATGCTATATACACAGACAAAGACAGAAAAACCTCTGATCGTCTATCTTTTTCTCTCTCACCGGAGTTCGGTGTGACATTCCCACTTACACAGCGGCCTATGGCTTATTACCTCTATCTGTAGTATCTCTATTGATTTAACACTAAGATATTTTCTTCTCTTTCGGGCGCGGAACGTAAGTTACGTTCCGAACCGAAAAAGAAGTAAATACGTAACAGGTTGGCCAAATCCGCAGACCCCAGAATTTGTTAATTTATTCGCTGCGGGGTCATTTTATTTCAATGTGATATTTCCTCCCAACATTCTTTTCCTTTAGTAAAAGAATCCCGAGATACCACTTCCCTTAATGTAATCGTCCTCATATTTAAATCGCAACCTTTTAGGTTCTTCGCACATTTTTTTTCTATTAAATACCTACAGACTGGAAATGCAATCACAACTCAAATCAATAATGTAAGGTTAACTGTCACTGTCAATTTCGGAAAGTATTTCTTCTTTTCTCAATTTAATCGTCAAAAACGTCAAAATTATCGATCATTTAATTAAAGTTTAGCTATCCTGTATTTTATTTAAGATCCTTTAATAAAAGAAGTCAAATGCGCATGCGTAAATGTCATAATAAAGGAAACCTTTATTAAAAGACGAAGAAAAAGTGGTTACAATAATTCTCTAATAGCAATTGTCAAATTACTTCTAAAATTTATAAATAGTTAGTATTATTATAATTATTGTTATTGTAAGCAGAATGAAGTTTTGAAAAAAATATCCGAACAAGTGATATCTTAACGGCCGCCGGTGGTGTAATACCGTGGGATTGATACATTAAAAGGTGGAAAAAAGGTGTGTTATCTACTTACAAATCATTGTTGTTAAAATTGTACCAATAATAGTACGAAGTCGGCAATTAACTGGAAGCTGTAGCCGTTTAAGTAAAAGTTATGGAGTTGAAACTAGTTTTAAAGATAGCGTTATCTACTATTCTTTTGACTTAACCGTTATACAGGATGGTCCTTAAGTAATTGTACATAGAAGGATATAGTACAATTTCCACTTCAAAATATTGCGAATTGCGATTTAAAACAACAAAATTTTGATATTAATTTAAACAGTAAAAAAGTTTAGCGTACATTTATGCCGCATACGTGGTCTATGAGGCGCACTCTTCAAAATACATCGAAATATCCAAAAACACCCACAGTCAAATTTTTTTGCTTACACGTCAAAAATTCTCCGTTTCACATAAGTAGAAGCCACGTGAAGTTTGCCAACTGACTTGCGCAAAAACCAAAATCGGTCATGTCGACAGCCATTTTATTATTGACATTTGAGGTTGTGTTTGAATATTTTTCAATATTTCAAGAGGTTTGGCTAGTTTATATGTGAGTGTTGTATGTTTTATTTGATCTAAAACCATGCATCATAAAAAACTTGTTGGTGTTAAAAGAACAATTATCCACAGTCAAGGCCGACAGATTCTAATTTTGTGTTAACCTATAAAATGTGAAAACGTTATGCTACTGATGATGATGAATTTTATAATATGGCGCTGGCTCGCGCATGCGACTGCAACTTCACGCGGTTTCTTCTTATGTGAAACGGAGTCTGACATCCTGTATCTCTCTAAATATCAACATTTTATTAATGCTAGTTGGTTTACATCGCAATATTTTATTGTGAAGATTGTACTGTACTTTTAAGTACAATTACTTAAGGACCATCCTGTATGTCTAATGCGAACCACCATTCTCCTCTTGAAATACACATTAAATTTATTAGCAGAACTTGTAATATCATCGCGACATTGAATGATATCTGTATTGATATGATTATCTAAGATCAAAAAAATCAATTATTGGAGTGTGTGCAGGACGTCAATAAATCAAACAACAAAAGTGAAAATTAGATGAAACTGCATAAATCTTTGATAATTTGATCATACGCTTCTCCTCCAAAATACAGTATGTGCCAAAATAAACAAAAACCGAAAATGATAAATATGTAGTCGGAAAGATTCAGCAAATTCTTTTTTCTTTTTCTATTATTGACATATAGAATGTATGGAACAGAAAGTTAGTAGATTTTGGACAAGTCGTGAATTAATATTAATTATTGACATTAAAACTTGAATTGGCAGATAACCTGTCTCGATTGAACTGTCTTGAGTATATTGATAATAGGTTTGTTGGTAGAGCTATTACAAATGGTTGAAAACTGGATGATTCAAGCGCAGAACCTCTCTGTGAATGGTTTTTATTCACTACGCACGGTTTTTATTCATTGCGCGTGAGTAGTCCAGCTTCCAACCGTTTGTGATTGCTCTACGAACAGGCCTATGAGCTGCCTTGTTGTATCGTTCGCAATAATCAAAGGAGACAAACATATTCTTAAAAAAAATGTCTCTAGATTGCAGCTGCAAGCCAGTTAACAAACATAAATATGGTCAAAAGAATTACCGACGAAGGAAAGATACAGAAGGCCAATGCCTTTATCTAAAAATACAACGATCTTTTGGAAAGTTCAAATAACTTAGAGCGAACTAACTACAGAAGCGTTCGGGACATTACCAAAAACTGTATGGAAAACAAAAATAAATAACTATTAATGAACGGAAATTCACTAAAATGTAAACTAGATGTTCACCTCCTATTCTAAGTAGTCTACGACAAGTGGTGTGTAAGATGTACGGCGAAAGAAAGCATGCATCGACAGAAACAATTGAGCGGCTCTGAGAAGAAATGCCTGATGTACCAGCTCACTCCAGTTAATGTGATCTGAGATATAGTGATGTGATAGTAAGCACCAAAAAGAACGACACACTCAGTTGAAACATGCGATCTGCCAACGCATCTTCAAGGGGAATATTTAAAATATAAGACAGATTCGTCTTAGCATCCAATGAAGTTATCCTTTTCATAATCCACTTGCGGACCGTGCTTAAAACGACCTGTCATTTTTAAAATGCTAACCTCTCAACAACATCCTCACTTCCATCCTAAAAATGATATTAAACTGATTATATTATTATGTCAATGGATTTTGCGAATATTTGAACTACTTTTAAAAGTCCGCCCGTAGGTCAAATAACAGGAACAAAATGTTTTAGGCGTGTTTTATGACCAAAATTGTAACATGCGGATCTAAACGATCTTAAAACGTCGTCTAGTTCCAGATTAGTCCAAAGACATGCAAAAGGTAAAAAAGAACGTTGAGCGAACGTTGTCTGTCTAACAAAAAATAACGTTCGATTTGCTGATGTCGAGTAGTCATTGGCCCGATCGACTTCGAGTTTCCAACGTCAGATTAAGTTATGAACTGACGTTGTAGGTGAAGGTTGATTCAAACAACAAAATAATACTTAAAACCCATTGATTTAAGTAAACTTTGGCCACGACCACTTGATAATAAGTCAATATTTTACCTTCTACCAAAAGGTATATGGTACCCATATATCTAATAGAGTGAATTATGGTTCCATAATTCACGCTTTTGCATTTAAATAACATGCCATGACAACTCAATACTCACAACATTTCGGTACATAGGTGACTAGAGTACAATATAAAATAAACTATTAAATCTGCGTATTTTGTTTAGGAAATTTGTTTCTGGAATATATTATATGAATAAAATATCAAAATTTTTAGTTTTGATACTTTTCATAACGATATTTTCTAATATTGATATTTTTAAAAGAATATATTTATAACGGTACGGTGTATCCATACTTTACACAGTATCGACCACTTCTATATGTCACATTATTTGACGTACTTCAGAAATTTAGACGTTAGAATTGTCAATAATACCAAATACCAAATTATTAGTTTCCGTTCTACACTCGCATTATTTACTTGAATTTAATAAATTCAAGTGTCGTGGACAAAGTATAGTATTCTACTCGCAATTTATGGCCATGGTTGGCTTGCATCCCTCGCCTACCGCTTGGGACGCAAACGTCACCCTGTGTGAATAATGGCTATCATAAATTGCTCGTTTAATAATATACTATTATGTCCTTTAGCTTATAAATCAAAAGTCATTATAATATCTTGATTTTCCAATTTACTTTGTTTTAGACAGAGCAGCTAAGTATTATTGTGGAATACCATGAGATTGATAAATTAAAAAATTTAGAAAAAGGTATGCTACTTACAAATCATTGTTGTTAAAATTGGACCAATAACAATACAAAGTCAGCAATTAACTGGAAGCTATAGCAGTTTTAGTAACATTTATGGAGTTGAAACTTGTTTTATAGATTGCGTTATCTACTATTATTTTGACTAAACCATCATAAACTTAATGTGAACCACCATTTTCCACTTGAAATGCACATTAAATTTATTCGCAAAATTTGTAATATCATCGCGGCATTAAATAATATCATTCTGTATTAATATAATTATCTGAGATCATAAAAATCACTTCACAATGGAATAATATCGATTAACTCTCGGAGTGTGTTACAAAAAAATGAAGATCCTTTTTTCAGATTGACATTAAACGTCAGTTTTACTGACATTTATCGATCTTGAAGTAAGACTTTTACTGCCTAGGCAGTAAAATGATTTTCAGTCCCTATAGGCACTTATATTACTATTGCTTTTGGGAGACAATAAAGTACAAAATTAATGTTTGTCATTATCATTATTGGTATATTATGGAAATTATTTATATATTTAGGTAATAAAATTGAAAAAGCCAAATGAAAATTCCAAAGAAAATACATAAAAAATAAACTACCATTATACTGTGTATAATCATTTTTTTTCATTAAATTATATATTCGTTTATTTTCTTATATTATATAATAATTAATTTTTGTATTTTGTTCCTTGATTAAAATGTAATAAAATGATTACGTTTATTTCATTCATATTTCTTTTTACCCTTTATTTGAGCTTAAACGACATGAATTTCTCACCTTTTTTATCAATTAAAATGTTTGTACTTTTTTTCCTAAGAAAGATATGGTCACCCTAATTATACACCATTATTCCTATCATCAGTGTACAGAGAAACACTTTTTTTTTAATTAGGTAGGTATATGCACAAGAGTATTTCCCAACAAATGCCACAGCAGGAGACAGCTATGTGTATATATGTATTTAAGTATTTAATATCGATTAAGAGGTAAGAGGGTATTCCAGAATATTCTCAATTTGATGCAATACATCAAATACTGTGACTTTCTGAAGCCTAAATCTTTGGAAGAATTGAAGCTCATCTAAATCTTCATAATAACTGCTTCTATCGTATACCCTCAGCGGAAATCCAAACTCAATTAAATCAAGCACTTCCATATAATCCTCAAATAAGTCATCTTCCAATATAAACCCCAAATTATCCATATTCATTTTGCCTATTAACTTGAGTCTGCACTTAAACTATTATTTAATTTACCAACAATTTAACTTATTAATTAATTACTACTATTAACTTTTTGAAAATATAAAGAGAATATAGACAAAAGAAAAATAAGGAAAATATATAAACTAGTAAAACGAACCAAACGAAAAGTAACCGAAAACACAAAAAAGTTTGTTTTAACGCTGACAGACCATTGACAGACGATGGTTTTGATGCAAGACATTTCGTTTTTTCTTTTTAGATTCGAAAGTTAATACTTAACTCGAATTTAATACCCCATTTTTCTAAGATTAAAAATAATCCTAGATTTACGAAATAATCATAGATTAAAACTGCGGTGCAAATAAAAATTTAGACTTAACTCAGGATTAAACAATCGGTGCAATCGGTTATAAACAGAATAGATCAATAACCCGCTATTCTGACAACACACTTTGCTTACAACCAACATCAAAATTGATTCTCTCTTTCCAAAGCAAGGATAGCAATAGACGCAGCAAAGGTCACTGATTCCAATAACAGTGCCGTGGTGTATAAGGATTTTAATTTAATGGAAATATTTATCTTATATTTATTTATTACTCGAAGAATGAATTTTAGTTGCCGTCGATATTGATAGTAGTACGGATATGAAACTCCGTGTTATAAGAGAAGAATGAAAAATCTTGGAACCCTTCAAATTTTATTTTAAACGAGATGTTTTATAACATACAAAAAACTGTCACCCCTTTTACTCCCTACACTTAACAGCTACTCCCTTAGATTTTTTAAATAGCAAGAGATGACGTGCGATACTTCGTTGGAAAGTAGTTGATGACAGCTTATAGTTGGTGGTTGTTGCGTTTATGTAATAAGTGGTTATAGGGTCAATTCTATAAGAAGTGGTTAAAAATTAACGGCAAGCCGTTATATTTGACGAAGTTTACGCTATTAGAAATGTTTTAATCTATACATAGTCAAGATTAGGATTTGAATTTTAACAGATTTGGTGTCCAATTAAGAGTTTTACGTTCTTATTTTTAAGATTATTATGCGTACAGAATAGTAAAATGGAGTTAGAAGATTGTCTAATTTTTAACCATACGTTAAAATTTACCATTTGCTCACAGAATTGCACCTTATGCACGATATAACCAACCCCGGTTAACTTAGAAGCTAGAATAATTCAATGTCTGTCATGGCATATAGCCGGAGAAGTAGCTGTTGCTTGTTGGTGAACAGTCTGATCTTTGAAAAGTATTTTTCAAAAACTCTCTGTAAGGCGTTATAATAGTATTTAACTATTATATTTGACATCTGTTAATAAGTATTTATTGAATAATTCTATTTTTAACGATACAAATTAAAGCTACTTTTAAAGTGGTTTAATATTTATTTAGTTTTCTTATAAATTTTTCTTAATTAATGATATTAGTTTAAAAAATTTAATTTGAATAGCTGGTTTCACAATCAACGTTAGCTGCGTAGTCGCATACCTTCTTTGTTTGATCCCACAAAGTACCAGCAGGGCATGAAAATTCGACCGGCTGTCCTGCAAGACATTCGTAAAATTTGCTACAATCAGCTAGGTCTGGAAGCAACGTACCATCAGGTTTACCTTGACATACTGAAGCTGTAAAATAGAATCATAAATGAATTGAAAAATGATGGTTGAATTGAAATTATTATTAAAATATACAATTATTGTGATTTTCAGGTTTCACATAATGCAAGATGTTGAATACTCCCTCGTATATTCCCTTAATGAAGCCTAGCAGCTTGCTTGCTACTTTTCATGTTATCTTGTGTTTGCTACATAGCTAGAAATAGTTCAGTGTTCTCTCCGAACACCCCGTGAATTTGCATGAACTTTAAGGAATATAGAGATATCGCAAGCTATTTTTTGGGTTCCGCTAACAAGGGGAAACGATATTTTGACATAAAAACATGCGCACTTTTATCCATACCTACGTTAATTACGTTTAGCGTGTAACGGTATTGAGGCACCTCATTAAAGGCCAAGCCACACCAAACATTCATCCATCCTTCGGATGGACAGGCTGGATGTTCAAAAAAGATCGCTCGCCAGCTTGGCAAATAGCGCAACGCAGACCGAGACATCCGTCCGTCCGTCCGTCCGCTGGGCGTTTAAAACATCCAATGGATGGATGTTTTGGAATCGCCGGGGGAGCGATTTTTCCTTCGTATCCGCATGGACGTTTCTCCTCCACATGAGCTCTGGGCCCGGTCACACGCGCTCCACTCGGTATCAGACAAAACTACCCCTGACCACCTACAGTCATCAAGCCACGGGATACTTTTTGACAAATCACTTTCACACCAAGGTACATTAAACGACATAACAAATATTCGTTGATGAAGAGATTCATGAAAACATCCGTCCACTGGATGGATGCTTTCGATGTGAATTGGAGCGCTCCGTGGACGTCCATCCATCGGACGGATGGATGCCGGTGTGGCCCAGCCTTTAGGTGGACGCTATTTTGAAGTTTTGGATGGAACACAATCATGAATTAATCATAAAACGTTAAATTGATTATATGTAAAAGACGAAATAATAGGTTCGTTCCCACCAACAATTCTGTTATTGTACGTAACCAGTAACTGAACTGCATGTGTAAGAGATATTAGTAAAGCTACCGGTAATCTTCTACCAAACGGTTGGAACGTATTTTGAACTATACCTTTTTAAACTAGAAGGAGCATTTTAGGATGCCTCAACCACACCACTAAAAGTTACTAGATTGGGAGTGTGCTTCGAAAGGATCGTGTTCAGACTTTTCAACTAAATGAAAATTACGTGAAATATGTATTGTACTGCTCGATGTTGTCGTGGCCAATGAGGGATCAAGGCATGTCTAAATATCGAATGATGATTGGCCACAGGTCATTGCGAAAGTAGTAACCAAATGTCACATTATTGTGAAAAGACGTAAGGTTATAATAAGTAGTTTATGTAAAATGTTTTAAGAATTTGAGTATAAATGAGAATATAGAAATGCAATTGTATGATTGAATCTATAAGATCTGAGGCTTTGGTATAGCAAAACTAAAAGTGAACAGAAGTTTTGTTATAGAAAAATACCATAATATAGTACTGCAATGTATGTAAAACTTGATGTGATACTTATATTATTAACAAGAAAAAATAATCATGGATTTTTTTCATGAAAGGGAATAAATAATAAAAATAGCAAATACCTTGGGTAAAATATAATACTTTGATAAAAATAAACAATAAACAACAGACGTGGTAGCAATGATTGAGCTAATGACTATTTTTATATAAATAAACACAAAACTGACAAATGTCAGTGTCAATGGTATCAAAAGAGCTGTGTGAAACTGGTGGCAATCTGACCAATCACTAGGCAGCAGAAATGCCAACTTAAATTCAAATCTCTCCTCTTAGTTTAAAAACAAGGTATAGTTTAGTAGATGCACCAAATTCAGTGAACTTTCACTCCCACCACCGACTGCAGCCATGCTTGAAGTGCTTGCAACCTCATTAGATATATCTTGGCCACACAACAAGAAATTCTTCCAGCCCTACTTGTCCAAAAAAGAATACTCATTTAAAATAATAAGATTCCAAAAATATAGGTATTCCTCGACAAAAATTCTTTTAATGAAATATTTTTAAAGAATTTTTGTCCCGCGCAATTTTTACAGAAATTTTACACCAAGGTCTAAGAAAATATTCAACCTCTTGTGGTTTAACTAGTGATTATTACGAGATTGATGGAAAGAGATAATTTTTGACAGAAAAAAAAATTAGAAATACATAAAAATAACCCATTGAATTTGAAAGACATAACTGAAAAATATAAGAAATACACGTAAAAGTATATACAACTTGGAGATAAAAACAAATACCCTTACAAAAGACGTATTTGGCGATGCTACAAAATTTGACGAAGTGACAGAATCCTGAACAGGAAAGTAAAATTCCAATTATTTTTAATTTGAATAAATAGTAGAAAAAAAGGAAATTTGGAAATAATAATAACAGAAAGTATTTGAAAACTGGAAAAGCATAGAAATTTCACATAGTTTAGATCATTATAAAACAGAAAATTTTATATTTGATACTAATAAGAAATTTAATCATATTATGTGGAACATAAAGTCAATTGTTCAGAGAAAAAAAATAGGATGATTAATTTATAAATTTAAAATTTGTAATTTTAAATCAAACTGTTGAATAAATATTTGAAACAGAATTCTATTTAAAAATAATTCAATATGGAACCCAATCCTGAGATAAGAATTTTTATAATAAATTAACAATTCAAAATATTTCACACTGTTCATAAAAATCAATACAATATATACTCCACCACAAATAAAAATCAATACAATATATACTCCACCACAACCAATTTTCTAAGTCTTATTTATATTTAGTTTAGAATTGTATTACTTTTCAATTCTTAAAATATTACTGCCATCTAGTAGTGCACCAGCAGTTTTTAGTTTTGCACCAGATACTCACCTATGGTTGTATCAGTTATTCCGGTAGTTGGCTCATTTGTAACATCAGTTGTGACATCTTCACGATCTTTAACAAAAATGTTATCAATTAGGTATTGTACTATTCTATATTATGTATTTTTACTATATATTTATATGCATTGGATCGTTACACCTTGCTTAATAAAGTCTATTCTCGAAGGATTCGCGTTATTAATATAATGGACAAATTACTGAGGTCAGAACGTTTTGATGTAGATCCGAACTCTCCTAAAGCTTCCCTCGAATGGTCACACTGGAAAACTACTTTCAAAAATTTTATTTCGTCTGTTAAAGGAATAAATGACGAAGAAAAACTCAAGCTACTTGTAAATTATGTGAGTCACATCAACTTTAAACTTATTGCTGACTGTAAGAAATATGCTGATGCTATGAATCTGCTTTTGTGAATTTTAGCAACGAAATATTTGCAAGACATGATGTCATGACTAGAAAATAACAATTTGGAGAAAATGTGGATCAGTATACTAGCTAATGACTGTAATTTTAAACCTGTTTCTTCTAATCAAAATCGAGACGACTACATATTACTGGACTAACTTCTACGCACATTAGGCAGCGTTTGTTAGAGAACCATACTTTAACATAAGAGGAAACTATAACCTCAGCTCAATCACTAGAATCGAATTCAGCAGCTTATATTTCTACTGCTCAAGTTGTTAATTAAATCCAATCAATCGAAAAATCGCTAGAATCCAAATCAAGCTACGTCTGCTGCAGTTAAAAACTTCAAATGCTACTACTGTGGATCTAATAAAAAACATTTACGGAGTTCATGTCCAGCTAAAAAATTCTGTTTGCTCCGAATGTGGTACCTAAGCAAGGACACTTCACAAAAGTATGTCAAAACAAGTAGTATAAACCTTCATCAGCTTCAATTTTACCTGTTGCTTCTTCATCTATCTCTTCAAACTCTAAATATATTGCTGTTGCCCCACAAAGCTTATTTAAAAGTTAAATTAAAATCAAATTTAACGGAAGTCCTGCCGACGCTTTACTGGAAGCGCAGAATCGTACCTAAATAAAAACTTTGCCTCATTTTTGACGTCTCTCTATTCTATTCGTTCCCTCTTGTGCACAGCTACCAATACTACACCGAATGAAATAATGTTTATTCATCCCAGAAAATCACCAAATGACACTCAAAGTACGATCCTTTAGTTAAAGTGGTTGAATTGATAGAAGCTAATCCCAAAGTATGCTGTTGTAAGAAATGAGGATAGTCGTGAAGCAAATGTTTCTCTAAGACATCTTGCACCGTGTGGAGATAAGACTACATTGGACCAATCAATCCAAAAAAGCAACGGATTCGGAAATTTCCGAAACAACAACTGAAGTAGATAGCTCTTAACTTAATTCTAATAAATTGGAAAACATTCACAATTTGGCTCAAGACCTTGAAGGAAGCGACTATTTCGAAACTGAAATTCCTCAAATTACGAGATGTGTAGTAGTAGGAAAAAAAACTCCTACCTATCTTGAATATTTGGTTGAAAAATAGAGCTGGGATCGAGAATAAACTATCTACTATATATTTATATTTATTGGATCGTTACACCATGCTTAATAAAGTCTATTCTCGAAGGATTCGCGTTATTATTACACTTATTAAAGTTAAGTAACATTAAGTTTATACATACCGCAGTCTACATTTTCTAGATAATCGCAATAGTTGTGTTTGGTATTCCAGTATAATCCAGCAGGACAATTCATGACATATCTTTTTCCATGATCGCATTCGTAAAATTTCGTACAGTCTCCTGGATAATAATCATAAGTCAAATAATCTAAGTAAGGGCAGGTCGGATCGATAGTGTAATAATCTGTAATTGAATTGTCGAATTATTATAATGAGAATATTTCCATTTTTTTAGAAGTTACGACATTTTCAAATGGTACAGGTTTTCGATTGTATAATTAAAACTGGAGCCTTAGATACATGGAGGATAACAAAGGGTTTGGGAAAACCGTATGGACAAACCATTTGCAAGCTGCATGTCTCGATCCCACCTTCCAATATAAAAATTATTACTATTGCTATCGTTTGTACATACTTGATTTGTACTAATTTGTACCGCTAAAAAATTGTTTGTATAGTTTGTCTCAAAGTATATCGTCTTCGCTTTTTCGGCAATCATCTAAATACACTATTTACGACCTTCTTAAAATAATTTTACCTGAAATGAAACCCAACAACAGTCGAGTGACAAGGCAAGGGCGGGCCATCAGGTATAAATGAGTTTTGTATCGGGTTGCATAGAATTCATTTGGTAGTATTAAATATTCCGTTTTAGCGTGCGTTTTCAAAGAACTTTCTATACGAGTATTATAAGTTATCATTAATTTTGTTCGCAATGCTGCGGCGAAAACACTTGTCATTAGATGCAAAGGAAATTGTGAAAAATGTGTATGCAAGTAAAGGATTCATAAACAAAAAGCTTTAAAAGAAATCTGCTAATTTACAAAGACACCAATATCCTCTAATTTTTCTACGAGCTTGCGGAACATGTCAAAATAAAGAAACAACATGTTCATTTTTATTAAAGCATGAAGAGAAACTACAATCTATTCTACTACTTAGGATTAATATTAATAATAAATTGGCAATTTGATGCATTCTGAAAGTTGATCGCTGATGCTATTAGTTTTTTTGGTTCAATAAGATCGGTTGGTGAATCTATTGCTGCTTCGATTTCTTGTGTCCAGAGACTGGTTGTGACAAAATTGTTGTTGGAAGAAGTAGCCCCATATGCATGTTCTTTGTCGGTGGATAATATTTTGCTAGACATTTTTCTCCGCATTTCCGTTGATTCTTCTAAATACCCTTCAGCCACGGCTGTCGATTTCCAACCTCCCAATCTTTTTATACGGGTAATACCTTCTCCACTATCTGCCGATATGGTAGCCGAAGACCGCCGAAAACTGTGGCCGGTATATAATTCGGGGTTAGGGAGTTTCAGAAAAGCTGCAATTTCGGACGGATATTTACCGAAGCAATTCACGCCTAAATTTGGTATTATCAATATAGAAGTTACTGTGTGACAAATATGTATACATTTATTGATATTTTTACTTCTTTCTAAACTAAATTGAGTGCGGAAAAGTGAACTTTTCCGCACGCAACTAGAAAAAAAACCGTCACTGAAGCACGTATAACTTTATTTTTTAGCAGTTTAAATCAGTACAGGTCTAGTACAAAAAATAGCAATCCTATTAATTCGTATATTCGGAAGGGGGGGGAGTGCTGGGGACATGCACAACCATTTATAAAGAAAGTATGTCTACTTTTTGTTTTTGAAAGAAATGTATTTCACTTTTTTACTTACCCCTCGTAGTAGTGGTATTTGAGCGACCTATAACAAATATTTCAATTAGTGCGTTGTGCAGGTGTATTAAAAAAAAGAACAGGGACTACCGACAGAAATGAAAACGCAAATGATTGAATCCCTCTTAAAAATTATATCGTACGCCTATGGTAAATGGAAACTTTCACAAATAAATTGATCCCATATAACAATTACGCCCATTGTAGATGTACATTTTCACGATTAAATTAAGCCTTCGAAAGAGACATTGTCTCCATCTGTACAACCAGAGGATGCCCACAGGGAGGAGTAGCATCCCCATTAATGTGAAGTCTGACGGTTGACGAACTCCTGTGTCGTTTGACGGACCCCGGAATATCCTGCCAAGGATATGCCGATGATATTGTCATAACAGCCAGGGGAAAATTTGAAAACACCCTTTGTGACATCGTACAAAAGGATCTGAACTATATACAAATAGTTGGTGTAGGCAAGTGGGACTCGGCATCAACCCCACCAAAACCATCTTGATAGCCTTCATTAAGAAAAAAAAAACTCAACCTCAAAACCATTAAACTTGATGGGAACGAGGTTGAATGGAGACAAGAAGTCAAGTATCTAGGTTTGACTCTAGACAGTAAACTCCTGTGGAACCAAACACTCTGAAAGCTTGGGAAAAATCCTAAGTATATTTCAAAGCGGAAATTCACGTAATAAGAAGGTGTGCCCAGTTCAATATTTACAAAGGATTATAGAAGGCAAAGGATTATCATATTGTCTGATAGTCAAGCAGCTATTAGAGTGCTGAGTTCTTGTCTAATCAGTTCCAAAATGGTGTGGGAATACCTACGCAAACTTAATGAACTAGGCGAGAACAATATAGTCACCTTACTGTGGATTCCAGGACACACTGGTATATAAGGAAACGAAATAGCAGATGAACTAGCGAAGAGGGGGACTGAAATACCCTTTTGGGGTGCCGGAACCCTTTTGCGGAATCAGCTCCAATGTAATATTGGAAGAAATAGATTAAGCCGAATAAAAGAGAAGATCAGACCATTGGAAATATCGAGTAGGGCTTAGGCAATCTAAGATTCTCTTCTGGGTGACTACAACCTGTTGAGATCAAATGAATGCATAAGTCAAAGTAAAACTGCACTAAGAGTTTTAACAGGTATCCTAACAGGACATTGTCGCCTGAATGGGCATCTTAAAAAGCTCAAAATAGTGGAGGAAGAAGATTGTAGATTTTGTGGATGGAAGAAAAAACCTCCATCCACATACTTGCGAACTGCACAACAATTCAGAATCCTAGGGCACAGTACCTGGGAGACTACTGGATAGAAGAGGGACAGTTACCTAATTTGAAGCCTGCAGATATCCTAAAATTCCTCCGGGAAATAGGATTAAAGGAGCCTCAAAAACTAAGTAGAAGTAAGGGGGCACATTAGATCTTTTAGGTCTCAGTAAATGTTACCCCAAAATACATACATAGGTACATACATACAACCTTCAAAAACTAAATCGTGTGCCAATGATAGGCGGTGATGGTTGGGCGATTTCATCACCAACCCAAAAGGTTTGAATCTATCAAACACAATGCGGCTAAATAAGTTGTCACTTCAATAAAACGCAATTTAAACGATACACAGTAAACACAAATGTGTTAATTTTCAATTTCACTGATCCCATTTGGAAATATTCGACTGTCTAGAGCAAGACTAGAATGTTTTTCATGTATTAGCTGAGTAAATTAACCCCAGGGTCATTTCCAATTCATAATTTGTCAAAAATGGTAATCATAGGCGAAGAGCGTCAGTTTCTTAATTCTGAAGATTGTTGAAATATTTTTATTTTATAAGGATTGATTTTATAGTAGGACGTTAAGGTTTCTTTGAACTCTGAGGCACCCTTGAAATTAAATGGTGTTCTATAGTCGACTAAAGAAGCCTTAAGGAGTAGAGTAGAGGGAGTAGAGCTTTCCGAGAGAACACATATTTTGTCTTTATTTTTCTTGAATTCTCTATCACTGCAGTGACAAAGACAAAATATTTGTTCTCTCGGAAATCTTCACTTCCTCAGTCAAGAATACAGCCACTGGTGAGATTACTCACCATTCTGGATATTTCTATGCCACCCACTTCCTTAATATAGCGTACCTTTTGAGAAAAGATACAATACGGTTTATTGTATTACTTGTAGAAGATGAACTTGAATGAAAAAATGGATAACGGGGATTCCGTTTGTTTTTGATATTACCAGTTTGGTATTTTATGGTCTAAGAACATGTTGCACTACATCCACTACAATTTGATTATAAATACGAATAAAATAAATAAATTTGGATGATACATCGGATTCAAATATGAACTACAAGTATTTATTTCAAAAAAGAATTTATTTACATAGTTACTATGTAATCTTCCTTTAAGGTATTCTCAGTGTTGGGAGCAGCTATAAAACGAAGAAGCTGAGGACTTCTTTAGTGAGTTAGCTCCGGGGACGCCTTCAAGAAACAATTATTAATTTGACCCTTAATATAAGAACTGGGAAAAAGGTGGTCTTCCATTTTTGGTTACTATTCGAACCTTTTCACTCTGACTAAAATGACAAACAATATATTTTGGATTATTATTCGCCAAAGTGAAAATTTATCAAATCAAACAATATAAACATTCAATTTTGAAAATAGATCCGACATTTATGAGCTGCAGCTTTGACAATCTATGCCATTTAATAACCTCAAATAATTTTAGCCGATTTCACGGAAACAGGATGACGTTGAAGTCTCTTAATTGTGAGTAAATTGTGCATGTGGAAGAAATTTGAACAATTGTGATCAATTTGTGGGAGAGCGCTGTTTCTTCTTTATTTAAAAGAAATGTTTCTACAATTTTGATATCTACAATTTAATTGTGCGAGAAAGCCTGACAGAGATATCAGCGTAAAAGACTCCAATCTCGAGTGCTCTGCGTTGTGCTTGCAAGCTGCGTCTCAAGCTCCAGAGGAATTTATTCAAGAATTTATGAAAATGTTCAAGGGTCGATATGCTTTCGATTGGGGACATGATATTCCTTATCGGAAACATTTGATCTATGTGTCCTAACATCCTCAACTTGAATATAAAATATGATAATTAGTTTATACATACTGCAGTCTACATTTTCTGGATAATCACAATAATTATATCTGGTATTCCAGTATAATCCGTTGGGACAATCCATAAGATATTTTTTACCATGGTCGCATTCGTAAAATTTCGTACAGTCTTCTGGATAATAATCATAAGTCAAATGATCTAAGTAAGGGCAGGTCGAGTCAACAGTGTAATCTGAAAGTAAATTATGTAGTTGATAAATTGAGTGAAACGAATAATGATCTTCTTTTTTCAGATTTTTCTACTGGATAAATGGCATTGGCAAAACTAATTACCCAAATGAATTTTGATTATTGACATTTTATTTCTATTTATCATTACACAGTTTTTACTTCGAGCTACATACTTTTTCAATAGGTTAGTTTTAATTGTGTGTTTGTAGCTGTCCGGATTATTATCATTTTTCCAAATTACTCTATTTCTATTTTTTATCTCCAATTTTCTTTCCCTTTTTCATAAGTAATGGAATTTTGTATAATATTGTTACACGTTGTCGAAAGGATAATCAGTATAGCAAATTGTTGATCTCAAGGTTAATACTGGATAAGGAGGATAACAACAGGATTGGAAATGCCTTGTGGCCATTCGAATATCTACTTTTTTATTGTTTTTTTAATCATTTTTTTACTCACCTGTGGTATCAGTAGTTGAGTCACCTAAAACAAGAATTTAAGAAATTATATTGCTCAAATATAGATAATTTTTTCATTTCGTTCCTACCTAAGAATTTCTTACTTAAGAAGTACCTAGATAAAAATTCGATTTGGAAAGTTTTCTATATAAAATTAGTGCGACTGTCTTTCTTTATCCATAGTATTTCTTAAATAATTTTTAATTCGTTTCAATTTTGAAAAGCTCCTTTCAGCGGAAATAGTACTTACAGGTATTGTTAACAAAATTTCAATGACAATGTAAGCATAGGAGATGTAAGACCTTGCCGCGGTTGGGGGGCTCCCGACTGGAGTGCCTTCGGGGAGAACCAATGCAAACCCTGGGGACCCTTCCGGGTCTAAGAAACATCTCAAACCCAATCCAAGGTGTTGCGCGACCCGTGCCGATGGATGCATGGCGGTAGGGAGTACCGTCACAAACAGGGCCTTTGGGAAACCAAGTAATCAGCCTTAGCTCTGTGCAGGGAGCTCCGCAGAGCTGGACCACCACCACTTCGAAGAGAAAAACGATATAGAAAACGAAGAAGAGATGGTGGTAGAGGACTGTCCTGACAAAACCTCAACCAAATCATCCTCGCAGTCAATTGAACCTCAGGCTATTATCAACCTGGTGAAAGCAGGGGAATCATCAACTGCCAGCAGCGTAACCCAGCGTGAAATACCCGTGAGAAATCTTGGGTCTAACCTTAACAGGCTACACATTGACAAGGTGAAACTATCTGGTGCACGCTGATGATCTTCAGATCATCAACATCAAAAATGATCCAAAGGGCGCCATTCTGATCGTGGGAATGGACGAGAACTCCCTGAAGGAGATGGTCAAGAAAAAGCATAAACTCTACTTCAAGAACCCTGGATATCAGGGAACAGAGTCATAGGATTAGGTCATATCTCAGGTAAGTTAATATATAACTCAAACTCAGGTAATGTAAGAAGTTGAATTATTGTCAGGGACTGCATTAACACAATAAAACTGACAAATGTATGGTTCAGGGACCTGTTGAATTTTCTAAATTAACGATTTTGTTTAAAATACCCTAAATATACATTTTTGTAAGTATGTTAATTGATGTCAGTTTTGACAGAATAAAAAGTCACGTTAAAAAGTTTTTCTTTTCTGTATAATTTGATAATACTGTTTTGCACGAAAGTCTCCGTAGTTAGAACATAAATTTAACAAACATAAATTTAACAGGTTATGGGCCCAGACACTGCTGACTACTGATAAAGATAACCGAACGGAGTGAAGAGTGTGGTTAAATAGTATATCAAATTTTGAAGGTGAACATTTTTTTTCAAAATGGAATTTAAGCCGCAGATTGAAAAGCTGGAAGGAGCTTCTAACTGGATGAAGTGGCGAAGACAAATTGAATTGCTTTTGCGTCATCATGAGATCTTTGAAATTGTGATAGGTGAAAGCAAAATGCCTGAAAGACCATCTGAAGCTACATCTGCAGAAGTCCAAGCACGTTACGATACAGAAATGAAGAGGTTCAAGAAAAGTGATGCTCTTGCTCATTTGATACTCGTTGGAAGTATGAACGATGTGAACGTGGAGTTGACAGCAACATGCGATAACTCAAATGCAACGTGGGATAAGCTTGTATCAGTTTATGAACAAAGTTCTGGACAACGTGTTGACAGACTCATGGAACAGTTCTTTAGTAGTCAATATAATTCCAACGAAGATATAGCAACACATATTGCTCGTCTTCAAAGAAATTTTCGTCAATTAAACGATGAATTGAAAAGACTGGTTCATACTGAACTGCCGGATTTGTTACTTATGAGCAGAGTAATGTCCACACTTCCAAAGGAGTATTTCGAATTTAAAAGTGTATGGGAATCAGTTCCTGTTGATGAAAGAACTATCAATAAACTCACAGAACGTCTTCGCCTGATTGAAATGCGATTGCCTGCGAAATCGTTGGAAAATGAATCGAGTGCATTCGTTGCAAAGTCATCCTTGAAAAATAAGTATTCTAAAAGGGTTGGAAAAGAAGATAAACCCCTCAGAAAGTGTTTCAAGTGCCACGAAGTCGGACATTTTGCGAAAAACTGCCCGAGACGTTTGCAAGAAAGGGAAGAAGCCTCAAAGAAAGCAAACAAAGTTGAGGGAGATGCTTTTCCATGCACAGAGAAAAAAGAGCTAAGTCATTTTGCAGAAAATAATGAATGGATAGCTGACACAGGAGCTTCTGCACATATGACTAGTAGTAAAAGGTACTTCGTTACGTATAACTCATTCTCGTGTCCAAAAGAAATCCAAGTTGGAAATGGTTCAGTGATTTTGGCGTACGGTCAAGGAATTATCAATGTTAAAATGAAGATTGACGACAAATGGTTTAAAAACCATCTTGACAACGTATGGTACGTTCCTGAAGCGAACAAAAATTTGTTTTCTGTTGGTCAGACCATTTCGAAAGGTTTTGAATTTAAAGCTGATGAAAATTATTGCTCTTTTATTAAAAATGGTGTCACTAAATTGAAAGGAACGCGAACATCAAGAGGACTTTATGTACTGGATATGAACGTTTGCATTCCTGAAACTTCTGCCGTAATATATATCGCAGAAACTATTCAATTATGGCATGAAAGAATGTGTCATCAGAACAAAACACATGTCAAAGAAATTTTAAAGCGTCATAATATAGATATATTGCCTGATAATGACGACAATTTCTGTGAAGGCTGTATATTTGGAAAACAACATAGAGGACCATTCAGAACTCGAGAAAATCGACCTTCAAGGCCAGGTGAATTAATACATGCTGATGTTTGCGGGCCCATGCAAGAAAATTCGTTGGGTGGTGCAAGATACTTTGTTTGTTTCAAAGATGATTTTTCAAAATTTCGTCGAGTATTCTTCATCAAGACAAAGTCTGAAGTTGTATCAAGTTTGCAAATATTCATTAAAGAAGCAGAAGTAGCCAACAATAAAATTGTTGAGTTCCTGAGCGACGGTGGAAAAGAGTTTGATAATGCGGAAGTGAGAAAAGTTCTCCAGAAATATGGTATAAATTTCCGTATCACTATGCCATATAGTCCTCAGCAAAACGGTGCAGCGGAAAGAGAAAATAGAACTCTGGTTGAAAGTGCCAGGACTATGATTCACTCGAAGAATTTGCCAATCAATCTTTGGGCTGAAGGTGTCAATACAGCATGCCATGTCTTGAATCGTACAGGTCCAACAAGTGTTAAAGATAAGACACCAATTGAGCTGTGGAAAGGGAAAAGTAGTAGAATAGATAATCTCCGTATATTTGGAACAAATTGCTATGTACATGTTCCTAAGCAGCGTAGAAAAAAATGGGATTAGAAAAGTGTGAAAGGTCGTTTAGTTGGATACTGTGGGGAAAAAGATGGTTACAGGGTATGGTTGCCTAACGAAAACAAAGTTTTAACAACAAGAGATATTATTTTCAAGTCCGAAGACATCGTGGAAGAGAAAGTTCAAATAGAAATGGAAATAAATACAGATGTTTCGCAAGATTCGGAATCAAATGAAGATAATATGGTTGATGAAAACTCTTTGAGCAATATCGTGGTGGACCCTGAACCAGAAACATCAGAGGAAGCTAACAAAAATATGATACTTCGTAGTGGACGCAGGGTACAACTACCATCATATATTAACGATTGTTTATTTTTAGCTGATTCTTTTGAGCCGAAAAGCTACAGTGAAGCAATGGAATCTTCTGAAAGAGAACAATGGAAAGAAGCAATGCTTGAAGAGATGAACTCACTAGCTGAAAATAACACTTGGTGTTTGGTAAATTTGCCAATGAATAAGAAAGTCATTCCAAATAAATGGGTGTTCAAACAAAAATTAAAACCTGATGGAAGTGTTATTCGTTTCAAGGCACGGCTAGTAGCAAAAGGGTTCAATCAAAGAGCTGGAGTAGACTATGATGAAACATTCAGCCCTGTGGCACGTTTCGACACAGTAAGGATTATACTGAGTGTAGCTGCATCAGAAAGACTGAAACTCCTGCAGTTTGATGTGAAAACTGCCTTTCTGTATGGTGAACTTCAGGATGAAGTGTTCACGAAGCAGCCTGAGGGATTTGATGATGGTACAGGCCGTGTTTGTAAATTG
Organism: Lochmaea capreae; assembly: GCA_949126875.1. NCBI lineage: Eukaryota > Metazoa > Arthropoda > Insecta > Coleoptera > Chrysomelidae > Lochmaea > Lochmaea capreae. Next base: position 17,861,003 of record OX421396.1, read on the forward strand.
AATCGGAGTCTGTATGGATTAAAACAATCACCTCGTTGCTGGAATAAACGTTTTGTAGATTTCATAAAATGCCAGGACTTGAAATTAAGTACAGCTGATCCATGTTTATTTTTCCGAGTTAACGACAATCGAAAGCTAATCGTAGCTATTTATGTTGACGATGGACTAGTAGCAGGAAGTGACGAAAATGAGATCGCCTCATTTATGCATACGTTACAGAATAATTTTAAAATAACCGTAGGTTCTCTGGATTATTTTCTAGGCATGCAAGTAAAGCAAACTGTTGAGGGTGATATCTTCATTAATCAAAGTGCTTATATCAATAAAATATTGGAACGGTTTAATATGAAGGACTCCAATGCTGTTTTAATACCATGTGACAAAAACTCGTCAGATGGAAATGACGAAGTCTTAAATAGTTCCGTACCGTATCGTGAGGCTGTTGGTAGCCTAATGTATTTAATGGTTGTTTCACGTCCCGATATCGCATATGCAGTAAGTGTCGTTTCTGAAAAATTGAATTCACCAAAATTATTGGATTGGCGGGCTGTTAAACGCATACTAAGATATTTACGTGGTACAATTCATTTCGGACTTGTATATAGAACAAATTTATCGACCAATAATTTGGAAATATTTAGTGATGCTGATTACGCCGGTGATCCAGAAACTAGACGTTCACGAACAGGTGTTGTCAGCAAATTTTCTGACTCTGCAATCACTTGGCTCAGCCAGAAACAGAAAAGTATTGTTCTTTCGACAACTGAAGCAGAATATATTGCTGCTAGTGAAGCAACGAAAGAGCTTATATGGATAAAACGACTTCTCGAGGAAATACTTGGTCAAGACATTTTTCCTATATTATTTATGGATAATGCAAGTGCTATCAAGTTAGTGAAAAATCCAGAATTCCATAAAAGATCGAAGCATATTGAAATAAGGTTTCATTTTGTTCGAGAAAAATACCACCAGGGAGTTATGAAGATTCAGCATATTGGGAGTAGCAATCAAGTTGCAGATGTGATGACAAAACCTATTTCTTCTCCGAAGTTTGTTGAAATGAGAAAAATGTTAGGGGTAGTTCATTTGTAATGATCGTTTTACACGTTAATTTTGGGAGGAAGTGTTGAATTTTCTAAATTAACGATTTTGTTTAAAATACCCTAAATATACATTTTTGTAAGTATGTTAATTGATGTCAGTTTTGACAGAATAAAAAGTCACGTTAAAAGTTTTTCTTTTCTGTATAATTTGATAATACTGTTTTGCACGAAAGTCTCCGTAGTTAGAACATAAATTTAACAGGACCTAACAGCAGTAAATCTTGAATACCAAGAGGCAGGCACTATGAAGAAGCTCATTTTAACTTCTGTATACCTGCCCTACGATTCTCCTAACCCACCTTTTTCTGAAGAACTGGAGAGGCTAGTGCTATACTGTGGGAAAAATAACCTACAGATCATCATTGGAGCGGATGCCAATGCCCATCACACCGCTTGGAATAGTAGCAACATCAACCAACGCAGTGAGTACTTACTTCATTATATTATTTCTAATAACATTCTAAATAGGGGCACAATCCGATGAGCCCAGTCTCTCGGATCACAAATATATTCATATAGAAGTCAAACAAATCGACAAACCAGAGCGAATATATCGCAATCCTCGGAATACTGATTGGGAGAAATATCGAGAAGACCTTCAACTTAACCTTGGAAATATCAAAACAGTAATCAGCACAAAAGATGATATAGAGGAAGTATGTCTGCAACTGCAGGAAGCCATCCAAACCATTTATCATCAAAACTGCGCAGAATCGAGGCAAACGCTCAGAAAAAATACCCGCAAACTATTCAACAAAGCGAAGAAAACCGGGAACTTGGTAGCATACCAGCAAACCCTGACCAAATACAAGAAAGACATCCGGAAAGCAAAACTAGAATCATGGAGGAAGTTCTGAGAGAGCTCGAATCCATAAAATTCTAACCAAAAGCCCGGCTCAAACAACGGGAACCATTGAAAAACCCGATGGGAAATTCACTGCAAGTGGGGAAGAAACTCTGAGTTTACTTCTTCAAACCCATTTTCCAGAGTCCACCATAGTTACCTCTGAAAGCACTAACCCACCAAACCCTAACATGTTCCGCAACTGGGCAAACAAAGCAGACTGAGAATTAGCTAAGAAAGTGGTAACTTATGGTGGCAATAAAATGGGCCATTGACTCATTTGACAGCTTCAAATCCCCGGGACCAGATGGCATAATACCAGCTCTATTACAAGAGGGTGTGGAGCTTACAGCTCCACCCCTTTGTAATCTATGTAGGCCAGCCTAGCAATAGGCTATATCCCGAAAGCCTGGAGAGAAGTAAAAGCGGTCTTTATTCCCAAACCAGGCAGAGATTTATCTCAGGCCAGGTCGTATAGACCGATCAGTCTATCATCCTTTATGATAAAGGTGACGGAAAAACTGGTAGAAAAGCATATTAGGGAAACCTCTCTTAAACAGAGGCCACTTCACCAAAACCGACACGCTCTTCAACCAGGCAAATCCTGTGAATCGGCTCTACTCCAGCTGATCTCAAGAGTTGAAAATTCACTAGACAACAAGGAAATCGCACTGGTGGTCTTCCTTGACATAGAAACAGCATTAGACCACACCTCCTTCAACTCCATAGTTAGAGCGTGTCGGTAAATAATGAGTTTATTGGGTTTCATCCTAGTCTTGAAATTTCAAAATGTAACAAAAAACTAAAGGTCAGAAAACAAGAACATATATTCACAAGTGCAAACAATGTGTTCTGTGTCTCGCAACCTACAGCTGGACAAGATCATACTGAATGACGTCATCAGGTTTGGAGCGCTCTGGAAGTAGATTGAAATGATTTTAAATAGCGCGGAGCTTTAAACAATATTTGCCAAGTTATCATTGAATTGAATCAAATTGGAAACTATTCCATAACAACTTTGATAAATATAATTTGTTTCAATGAAATCTTTGATGGGTATTCTTATCACAAGATTAGTGTCATTTTTATTTATTTTATATCACATGCATCAATCTGTTCAATCCATTATCTTCCTTTCAATTTATAAAAGTACTTAGATATCAATTTCAAGGTATTAGTTAAATGCGTTACTGTTTCAGTTATGATTGCACGAGATGTTTGTATACAGCGTTGCTGAAAAGTCTCGCATCTAGGCATTATCTTTGAAACGGATTAAGTTATGAGATTCTAGAACGATAAATGGGACTTTATTCTGCATATTTTAGAGCATTTATCGTACGGTCGCCATCTTAAATTTTTTAAAATGTCATCATAGGTCAACTTTTCTCGTAGAAATTTAACAAAAATATTGAAATTGTAATTTTGAACAAAACTGGATGTTACAGAAATTTATAAACTAAACATTCATTCAGGTTGCGAATACTTTATCACAATAAGTGCTCTAAATGCTGGCCATCTGTTGTTTGACAATGATACAATCTCTCTTCGGAACTACGAATAGAATCATTGAAGATTTGTGGGATAATTCCCTGCATGTCGAGACGTTTAAATTATTCAAGTTAGTTGGTCTGTTATTATAAACGCGGTTTTTCAGGTAGCCCCAGAGAAAAAAATTAAATGGTGTCAAGTCGCTGGATCTTGCGCTCAGAGAGAAAATTGTATTAAAAGATATACTAACGTCTCTTTGACAATGGGGAGATGCATATCTTGCTGGAAGTATACGTTCATATTAAGAAATAATCGATTTATTTCAGGTGTAATTGCACTTTGAAGTACATCTAGATATCTATCACCGGTAAGCGTACCTTCAATAAAAAAAGGACCATTCCAAAGGGTTTTCACGAAACCCACCCTCAGACCCTCACATTAACTTTTTGTGGACGCTGTGTACAAAACTCCTCAAACCAGTGCGGACTAGAAGTTGACAAGTACCGGCAATTATGTCTGTTGACGTAATCGTTCAAGTAAAATGTGGCTTCATCACTGCAGAATGATGGACAGTAACGGATTATATGCAAGCATACATCTGTAGGACTTTGCTAAGTTTAATTTATTATTGTTAAAAGGCACTTTGAAAGGGAATTTATGGAAAATGTAGATAAAATTTTAAGTTATGATGATTTATTTCAATTCCTAGAAAAGGAATGTGATTCTGAACAAAACAGTATGTTAACTGAGAATGAGGATAATAGATTTTGGGAAAGAGTCTAAATTCAGACAAAATAGTGTCAACTAATACTCTAAAATAAGTAAACAAACTCTTTCTATGACGAAACGTGACGTTTCTACAATTAAATGGAAAGCAAAGAAATTAATTTACAAAAAAGGGAAAATTATGCTTAAGGCGATCAAATGCACATTAGGTACCTATATCTCTAACTAGAGAACCAACTGATTATTTGTGTAAGTGATGTTATAGGAAACATAATATTTTGTTACATTTTTCTAATAATAATGAACAGAAAGGGGACAATGTTAATGAACAAGCTTCAGGTTAATCAATAGTGGATGCTTTGGTAACAACTAAAGATCACATGTACCAGATAAAAAAGTATAGAAATGCATAATGTTGGGGTATGCTCAGACGGGATATAGACTACAGGATTTAGAAAATCACAAGTTAATTATTGCAAGAGATGTAAAGTTTAACAAAAATGTGTTTTGGTATGAAGGAAATAAATGTATGGAATTTAGTGGATGTCTTAATGAGAGTAGGAATGAAGATAATAGTCAGATTGGGAATGAATCAGAAAGTAAAATAATTGTTTGATTATTATGAGTTTTGTATGGCCTTTGATGTGTATAGTTTTGTTGGGAATGTTCCTACAAAGCTTTGAAAAAATAAAAGATAGGGTAGATAGAGATAAATGGCTAGAAACTATAGAGATATAATTGAAAGCTATAGAAATGAATTAAATAACAAATGGGAAAAAGTTAAAAAACCGGCGAATAAACAAATTTTAGATACAAAACGGGTATTTAATTTTAAGTAAATGGAAGAAAATAAATTTAAAGCACATTTAGTTGTGAGGGGTTTTGCACAAAAGTGCTCAGATTATAATTAAATTTACTCACCTGTAGCGAAAAGGAGGACTATAAGGCATTATTAATTTTGGGAAATCAACTTGGTTATTTTTTCCAGCAATTGGAGGTGAATGGATTTGTAAAATGGAATGGATTTGTAAATGAAGACATCTACTTCTACCCTCCAAAAGGGATACATTTATAAGAAAAATATGTTTTGAACTGAAGAAATCTTTATATGGACTAAAACAATCCTCCAAGTACTGGAATGATGAAGTTAATAAGTTTTTGTTAGAAATTGGTTTTTGTCGTTCAGAAAATGATTTGCTTCTATATATACTAAATAATGAAAATGAGCTTAAGTTATACCCACTCATTTATGTTGATGATATAATTTTATGGGGGTCAAATGAGGATCAAATTAATGATGTTAAATTAAATTAATGAACAAGTTTAAGATGGAAGATAGAGAGGATCTTCAAGGTATTTTCTTGGATTGAAAATAGATTATGATAGACAGGGAGGCGTATTGGAGGTTTATCAGGAAAATTATATTAAAAATCTCTCAAGATAACTCTAATGGTTGCTCAACACCAATAGAAAAATATCTTTAACATGAACTTTGTAACGAAATGAATAAATCCTTAAAATCGTTCAGAGACTTAGTAGGTTGTTTAATGTACTTGATGTTGGGAACCAAATTGAATATATATTTTACTGTTAATTATTACAGTAGGTTTCAAGTGCATATGTTTGTGAAGGTTTTTGGTTGAAAAAACGTCTTAAACTTAAGTCATAATTTTAGTAATATCAGCTTTTTTGAAGACAATTAGGGTAGCTTAGGCTTTCATTAAGATAATCAGGGTTGCTTAGCGTTGTTAAAAATCCAGCAAACAATAGAAGAGCGAAACATAGATTTCAAGTTCAATTTTGTATGGGAAAATATTATAAATGGAAAAATAACATTCAATTATATTGATACTGCTAATCAACAAGCTGACATCATCACAAAGGGTCTACCTGTTAATTAATTTCTCAAGTTTAAAGATATGTTGCCTTTAAGAGATTTTAGCGAAGGGGGTGTTGGAGTTACATTAAAATACCAATAAGTGTAGGCCAGCCCTAAGGTTATTGAAATTTTAGTTTTTGAGAACGAACTAATAAGAAGAGGTGAGTTTAGGTATGTATTACAATTAGTTGCAATTTTAATTTTCTGCATTAAAAGATTTTTCGTTTATTATTAAATAAAAAACCAGTTTGAAGTTATGAGAGTTTATAGTTTATTAATTTACTAAGAAAACACGAAAAAAACACAGTGTTGTTCTCTACTGATAGGATTTGTATTAGGGATTAAGGTGGCAATTTCCGGCAGTGCCGGGCGTTGATGGATAGTGCAAGTCAAGCTAGTTTTTATAACAAATAAATTAGTGCAGGAACTTGGTTTCAAAAAAATCTAAATTGATGTTTTCAATCTAAGGATTAAGCCAAATATCATGTTTAAATTCAGGTATAATTCATATAGATATTTGTACGTATCCTCAGCCAAATTCTGTGATAGGGGTTGTAGGTACTTATTGTGACTTGGATAAAACATTGGATGGGTATAAAGTCGAATTAAAGTCATTTTCGTCTTTTAATTTGCCAAAAAATTGTAGGGAACATGTCATCTTGTCCAAGTGGTATGCATTTTGTGAAGCTTCTCAAGTGGATTATACAGCAGTGGTGTATCTGAGGCAAATTCCAAAAGATGGAATTCATGCTAAAGCTAAGGTGTTTCTACTGAAAATAATCTCCATTCCAAAATTAGAATTATCAGCAGCGGTTTTAGCCTCTAATCTGTTTGAATATATGCGAGAGACTTTTCAAAATATGTTTTACATTTAATAATGCGTCAATGTGGTCTCACTCCAAAGTAGTGTTGACTTGAATTAAATCGTCACCCCACAAGTGAAAGCCATTTGTAGCCAACAGGGTGAGTTATATTCAGACTCTTGTATCTCCAGACTGTTGGTACCACGTAAACGGGAAAAATAATCCTGATTGTGCTTCAAGAGGAATGTTTCCAAAGGAACTTTTGTCACATAAAATGTGGTAGAAAGGTCTACCGTGGTTGTATGATCACTTTGAGGTTGAAGCTTCTGAGACAACAGGAAATAAGGAAGTGATTGTAATCCAGGAAGAAGTTAACTCTGTACAAGAACTTCGACAGTGTGCTCATGTTACAAAGGTCAAACCAACCAATTGGATTTTGGAAAAATGTGTCTTTATGGAGAAAGATTCTTAGTACAGTGTCAATCTGTCGACGATTAATAGAATTACAGATACATAAAAGGGAGGCAGAAATCTCAAGGAACAGGAACTAAGTGATTAGCAAAAGTGGTCTTGGTTTTGTTAAAAAATAAGACCAAGACCATCCTTACAATAATTTTGCTAGTTGATAATTGATTTTGAATAATTAATAATTTATAACCATTATTATGTTTACGAGTAAAAAAAAATAAGTAACAGGTAAAATGAACAAGACCAAGAGTTTGTACGCAAGACCAAGACTATCCGAGTCTTGGTCTTGCTTTGCTCATCACTAACAGGAACTACATCAATCAACTTTGGCCATAGTGAAGGTTGTTCAGTCTGAAGTATTTAAACGTGAAACTTCCAAGTTGAGGTCTAATGGAAAATCTCTTAAAAAGTTGGCCCCGTTTTTAAACGAGGGGGAGTGCTCAGGATGGGCGATCGTATTCAAATGCCGACTGGTCACTTTCTGTAACGGATTCAATTATTTTATCTAAATCTCATCGACTTACAAAATTGATAATTCTATATTTTCATAACAAGTATCTTAATCCAGATCCTCAAGTAGTACAATATCTTATTTCTCAACAGTTTTGGATTATATCATTCAAACAGAGCTTAAACGTGTACTTTCTAGGTGTAACAGGTGTATTAGGACAAATCCGTACATGTTGATGGGAAATTTACCTGCATTCAGACTGTGAGAAATCAAACCGTTTACCAAGAGTGGTGGGAGGACCCTTTAATACTATTGTGTCACGATACCATGGTGTTTGCTGAGTCAAATCTTATTTCTGCTTATTTGTGTGTAGTGCTACCAAAGCGGTGTATCTAGAATATGTGTCAGATCTTACGGCAGATGCATTTCAAAAATTTGCTCCAAGGCGAAGTACAATCGGTGATATCTACAGTGACAATGGTGGGTGGCTACAATATTTCAAAGAATTATGCTAAGTTCCTGGAATAACAGTTGAATATTATTTGGCATTTTAATCCTCCTTCGGTTCCTCATTTGGGAGGATTTTGGGAAGCTGGAATGAAGTAAGTGAAAACTCAACTCAACGTGTGGTGGGGGATCAAATCCTCACAGTGGAGGATTTAACACTTTGCCAGTACAACTTGAGGGAGTTTCAAACTCCCGTACTTAATGTAGCTGCGCTACAGATCCTAATCACCTAAATGCTTTTTCCCCTAGCTATTTTTTGATGTTATGGCCAGTTAGTACAGTGCTTGACATAGATGTGAGAGATGTCACAATTAATAGGTTAAGTAGGTGGCAACTTGTACAGCAATGCCCGCAACATTTTTGGCAGAGGTGGAGAACAGAATACTGACACACCTTGCAATAAAGAAACAAGTGGGTTGTGCCTCAGCATGTTAGTGTTGATTCTGGATGAGAATCTTCCTCCCACTAATTGGAGTTTGGGAAGGATTAGTAACACATATCCGGGAAAAGATAAAGCTGTGAGAGTTGTCCAGCTGGAGACTATTAATGGGTTTTATTGACCGGCTGTTGGTCAAATTATGTCCATTACCATCTCAATAGCAATGTAGGTACTGTTTATATTATTTAGACTGTTGAGTTGTAGTGTACCTAGTGCATTAAACAGTATGTAGGTATAGATTTTGTTGTTGTTGTTTTGCTTTGCATAATAAAAATAATGTTTATTTTGGAGGGCGAAATATTTCGTCGTTGGAAAAAATGGCGCGTGCAAGTGTGTGTTTGCTGGTCGTCTTGAAAAGAGTAAAAAGTTGAGTGCATACGTGCTCGAAATTTGAGGAGTTAGCAGCTTATAGTTGGGGCCCAAGAATCTGCACGTGCGTATGATATTTCGGGTATAGACAATTTACCTAGACCATTAAATCGAAGTGGACGAAGTCGACTAATTTAAAAGTAAGTGGTTTGATATTTGCGCCGCCTTGGGTCTCACGATGTAATACAAGTTTCAATTTAATATTACGAAACAGTATAGTTAAAATTATGCAATTATTTATATATAAATTATATTAAAATCAACGACATCTGCGAAATGTCTTTGAAATTTAGTGAAGATGTGGAAAAAATTAAATAGATTATCAGAATTATAATAATTTTATTACTTACTGCATGTAGAAAGCCCTATGAGGCAAGCAAAGAGGAAATCTGCAAATAAAATTAAATTTTAAATGTGCATGCTTGTTACTTAGGGAATATACCATTTTCTCAAAAAGTAAAATATTCAATTGAATCTATTTAATAAACTGAAATATAAAATTGTCTTGGTACTGAAAAAAAAATAAGGAATGGTAGATCGCTGAGAAAAATTCAAAATACCAAGATAAAATTATTCTTTAACTTTGTTATTTGTGAGATACAGGCTGATGAAATACACATTTTATTTCAAATCATCTGGGGGAATTGAAATGAAAATTTAAAATTTTTTGTAGGTCATATACTACAATTAAAACGCGTCGTATGATTGGTTGTACTACAACTCCATACACTTTGAAATTATCGTTCTAACAGCTGGATCAACAAATATCGTACAGCCTGTGTGTATAGTACGAGCAAGAAATATAGTGATGCAAAGCGATGCTGACATCTTCCAACTGTTATTAAATCGTGAAGTAAAACGAGAATGATCTATTCTGAAAGTAGAGTCGCAGTGACTCTAAATCTGTCGAATTTCAATGATAATATTATTTAAATATATCATTTAATAAAATTGGATTTGTCACACAATGACATCTTAATGCACATAATTAAATGATCCTATAAAATTTTATAATATATTACGTTCTTTATTCAATATATAATAATATATAAGAAAAAAAATATTTTAAATCTGTAGCTGTGGCTACTAATATTTAGAACTATTACAAGAAATGATGCGTTATTGTTCCTACAGATTATTTATCAAAAGTCTTTATAATAAAATTCAAATTTCCTTTTTTTAGAGAGAGCAGCAAAGTATTAATGTGGAATACCATGGGATTAATTAATTAAAAGGTTTAAAAAAAATCTGTGATACTTACAAATCATTATTTTAAAAATTGAACTAAAAATAGTACGAAGTCGGCAATGAACTGGAAACTGTAGCAGTTTAAGTAAAATCTATGGAGTTAAGCTTGTTTTATAGATAGCATTATCTACTATCATTTTGACTAAACCATTGAAAATTCACCATTTTCCACTTGAAATACACAATAAATGTATTCACAGAACTTGTTATATTATCGAGATATGGAAGGATACCTGTATTAATATAATTATCTAAGATCACTTCACAAAGGAATAATACTCATCAATCAGTTTTTGGAGTGTGTACAAAAATAAAATTATAAGAAAACAGGATGTCAATAATCCAAATAACAAAAGTGAAAACATGTAATGCAGAAAATTAGATAAAACTAAATAATTTTTCGATATTTTGATCATATCTTTCTCCTTCAACATAAAGTGGGAAAAATACCTTAAGTTGTTAAGTTACTAGATTTGGGCACGGCGTAAATGAATATTAATTGACATTAATATATTTTGACGTGTTTTTCACCTTCCTTTGGTTCCTACCAACTGGGCACGCCACTTGGACACCCTCAATGCAAGATCTTTAAAATAATTGCTCGGGCGCCAGATTTTGTGACGTCGTTTACTCCACGGCCCATTGACCCTAAGCATCGAGGGTTCCAGATAGCCTCAGATGAAGATTACGGAAAATTCGCCAATTAGATCATCAATCAACCTATGGCATCAGCCTCAGACTTGTTTGAAGATCGTTAATTGTTGAAAATAATTATTTGAATAAAATGAAACTCAATGAAACTTTACCGGCTGAAAGTTGGACAACGCATGGCATCGGCCTCGCACTTTCCCCACAATCAGTTCTAATTTCAAGCTATCGTACAAAATGAACAATTGAAATAAACTAAAACGAAAAGTTGCAGTTAGGGAAAACAGAACGACCACAGGCAATAGATACAGTGAATTTAACTAGATATTCAATCAACCTATGGCATCGGCCTCAGACAAGTTTGAATATCGTGAAATTATAATAAAAAAAACGAATTATTAGAAAAAAAATTAAACACAATGAAACTTTACCAGCTGAAAGTTGGACAACGCATGGCATCGGCTTCGCACTTGCCCCACAATCAGTTCTAATTTCAAGCTATCGTACAAAATAAACAATTAAAATAAACTAAAACGAAAAGTTGCAGTTAGGGAAAACAAAACGACCACTGGCAATAGATACAGTGAATTTAACTAGATATTCAATCAACCTATGGCATCGGCCTCAGATAAGTCTGAATATCGTGAAATTATAATAAAAAAAAACGAATTATCAGAAAAAAAATTAAACACAATGAAACTTTACCGGCTGAAAGTTGGACAACGCATGGCATTGGCCTTGCACTCGCCCCACAATCAGTTTTAATTTCAAGTTATCGTAACAAAATGAACCATTAATAAATAAAAACTATAACAAAAAGGTCGCAGTTTAGGTAGTTAGGAAAAACGGGACGACCACTGACAATTGATACAGTGAATTCAACTAGATATTCAATCAACCTATGCATCGGCCTCAGACAAGTTTGAATATCGTAAAATTATAATAAAAAAACGAATTATTAGAAAAAAAATTAAACACAATGAAACTTTACCGGCTGAAAGTTGGACAACGCATGGCATTGGCCTCGCACTCGCCCCACAATCAGTTTTAATTTCAAGTTATCGTAACAAAATGAACCATTAATAAAAAAAACTATAACAAAAAGGTCGCAGTTTAGGTAGTTAGGAAAAACGGGACGACCACTGACAATTGATACAGTGAATTCAACTAGATATTCAATCAACCTATGCATCGGCCTCAGACAAGTTTGAATATCGTAAAATTATAATAAAAAAACGAATTATTAGAAAAAAAATTAAACACAATGAAACTTTACCGGCTGAAAGTTGGACAACGCATGGCATTGGCCTCGCACTCGCCCCACAATCAGTTTTAATTTCAAGTTATCGTAACAAAATGAACCATTAATAAAAAAAACTATAACAAAAAGGTCGCAGTTTAGGTAGTTAGGAAAAACGGGACGACCACTGACAATTGATTCAGTGAATTCAACTAGATATTCAATCAACCTATGGAAAATTAAACACAATGAATCTTTACCGGCTGAAAGTTGGACAACGCATGGCATCGGCCTCGCACTCGCCCCACAATCAGTTTTAATTTTTTTTTTAATAAAAATCGTACGAAAATTTATAATATAAGTAAAATCCAATTTAAATCTACCTTATATTGAGCATTCAACTAATTGTAAAAAAAAACTCAAGTCAAAGAAAACACTAATAATAATAAACTGGAAATAAATTTTTTTCTTATCTTTTGAAAAGAAAACCCAGTAGGTAACTAAAATGCGGTAGAAAATTTAAACAATTTTGACACTAAAATCTTTATCGGAAATAAAAGTTTTATTTTAAACTGAAAAGAATATTCTGCGGCTTTACTAAAATAAGTTTACCTGTACTTTAACATTATAATTTTCTACTCATTCAAGAAAATCTCGAACGGTCGGCCACTATATCTATCACCAAACCAAAATCTAATTCTCAAAGAAAAATGTTTTTAATAGTTCTTCCGGAATTGTCTACCCGGAGGAAACGGTTTACACAAAAATAATATTCCGGTAGACGAGAGCACAAACCGTACTTAACAGCTAAAAATTAATAATCATAAAATCAAAAATCCCCCTCTAAACAGTCTGTTCTCGAATTTATATCTTTATTCCTAACTACTATTTTGGCATTATCGGAGAAATTAATTTATTTATTACAAAGAAAAAGAATTCTAATATACTAGACGCCTTTCGTTTTAATTAAAATAGTTGATATACCGGACGTCCGCAAATCTGTATATTTTTGAGAATCGGAATTTATATCTTTTCATATTCTTAGATTCCAAATCATATTATGTTGAATTACTAATAAAATAAATAATGAAAGTAATGCTACTATACTAAAACGGTACTAGAAATTGTAACGAGTTATGTAAAAATTACTAAACTCAAAATACTAACGGAAAACAAAATAAAGTAAAATCCAAAATGGTCCCAAAAAAAAATAACTCGTTACAATGTTGATATAGTTTACAAATTTGTATCTTCACAGCAAACAAAGCAGACAAAACATATTATTCAAAATAAGTGTTTCTAGATTGCAGTTGTAAGCCGGTAAATATGGTCAAAAAAATTACCGACTCTGCCAATTCAAAAGAACTCTCTCTGATGAAGTTACTCCAATGAAAACTAGATATAGGTACACCTCTCATTCTAAGTATTTTACGACAAGTGGCGCATAAAATCTTCGGTAAAAGAAAGCATGTATCGACAAAAACAATTTGTGAGCGGTTCCGAGAAAAAATGCCTAGTGTACAATGTAACAAAAAAACGTTTATTAACTGGATACGTAAAAATGGTTTTAAGTTTAATCAAACTAGTAGTAACATTTTCTTAATTAACTTCCTGCAGGACCATCCAAGAGGTTACAGTTGCATTATAATACTGCATTAACTAAGTGCAAGATAACAGGCTAACAGCATGAAAAGAGGATGGTTTTGTTGAAGATGCAGCTATAGTTTTCAAAAGTAACCGAAAACCTGCGGCTACCATAAAAATATGAACTGCGAAAACTTTGAACAATGGTTCAAATTAAATTCATACCCAATCTACACGAACCCAGTTTGATTATCATGGATGACATCAGTTACCATTTACGATTGGTAGAACCAATTTCATGTTTTGGTTGGACTAAAACAAAATTACTAGATTGGCAGGGTATAAAAATATCAATATTCAAGGTATACTTATGAAATACCAAATATGGAAACAAAGTTGCCAAAAAGAGAGTATTATTGTTATGCAGAAACAGTGGATCATACATTTTCACGTTTACCCCCATATCATTGATAGTACAACAGTATAGGAATGGTTTGGTAGGAAAGTGGAAGAAACTACGATTAAGAAATTATCAAAACTAATTTCCATTTCCAAATAATGGTGGGGGCCAATGGGTGAGCTGAATTCCATATATCTCTTAGATATGCATTCGGATCACATGCCCATTAAAAATTCACAGCAATCGACCTTCAAGTACCTTTTCGATCCGATGAAAGCAATCAATCCTTCCGAATTGTAGCGGACATGAGCTGTATGGATCCAAAATGTACGCTAAGTGCAGCTGACGAAAGACAACTTGTTGAAAGTATTGGAGAGCATGCAACAGTTTTTCAAGGGGAAGTTTCCGCCATTGATCTATGCGTTGACTGGATACTGGAGAACAGCTACTCTAACAGGTAATTAAAAATATTTTTCTACGATCACTATCGAAAGTCGTCTTTTGTGCCTTGAAGAGCAACTGCAAAGTTGATGTTTTCCGCGAGCTGTCATAATTTGACATTATTGGCGCTCTTAAGCAGAAAGTAACTTTGCAGCACGCCTAATTTTATTTATAGATAAAAGAGAGCTAGTAGTTAATTTTAGTGTGATAGTAGAAAAAATCTTGTGTGTATTTAGAGCAGAAAGTCTTTTGGATACTGTCTAAAACGATCGAAAACACACATGCGAGGTTATTAAATACAATTACTTAGAATTTCACGTAATAACACTCCGAAACCGTCAACGGAGCTCGAAATCACTCAAAAACCCTAAATTTCACTGGAAAACTAACAGGATGACTTAATAATTCACAAAACCACTCAAATATACCTGAAAAAAAATTGGCGTGGAACATTTTCCATCCTTTTTCACTCAAATACACACAAAAACACATAAGAACACTGAAAACTGTCTAAAACGATCGAAAACATACAATATACAATGCGATAACACTCCGAAACGGTCAACAGAGCTCATACAGCCTCAATTCCACCAAAATGAGAGAGATGAATTAATGATTCACAAAACCACTCAAATATACCCAAAAACAAAAATTAGCGAGCTATTGGACCATTTTCTATCCTCTTTCTCTCAAATACAGACAAAAACACATAAGAAATAACAACTCATACATTCGTCCTTGCACTTCGTTTCAATCTTCAATCGCAAAATAACTATTCACCTCAAACTTGTATTCAAAATTTTTTATTGTTTACGCGCTTTGTATCTCAGATTTTTTATTTTCTTAATAAACCAAAAATATTGAATTTATTGTTTCAACCCTTAGTTCGTGGAATCTACTCATATTTGTTTTAAATGAAACTAAAAGTTTCTAATTAACTTCACTTTAAAAATAAAAAAAAATATTAGAAAACTAAATTGAATTGTTAATTATTTCGATATTTAAAAATATCATCGGCAGAATGACAGAAGTTACATTTGAAGTGGAGTTAATTGGAAACTTTTAGTTTCATTTAAAACAAATAAACCAAAAATATGTTTTTCGAATAATCCTATATTATTGTATTGTATTATCAATGAATAATACAATGTTATCTGAAAAAAATGAATTATTAGATTCAAATCAAATGATACAGGATGTAACATGACGCTCTCAAAATAATCTAAATATTGGTTACTACTGACAAGATATCTCAATTTTTGGAGGCGGAATGGTTTAGTTATTTTTCTACTATCACTATCGAAAGTCGTCTTTTGTGCCTTGAAAAGCAACTGCAAAGTTGATGTTTTCCGCGATCTGTCATAATTTGACATTATTGGCGCTCTTAAGCAGAAAGTAACTTTGGCGCACGCCTAATTTTATTTATAGATAAAAGAGAGCTAGTAGTTAATTTTAGAGTGATGGTAGAAAAAATCTTGTGTGTATTTAGAGCAGAAAGTCTTTTGGTAGTTTCCACTGAGCTTTCTGTCTCGACCAAAGTACTACTTTCTGCTCTTGATATACAAACAGCCAGGCGGCAATAACGGCACTGCGCACCAACAGTTACAATAATTCAAAACTGGTTTGAAATACTAGACTACTGCTAAAATAGCTGGGTGCAATCAACAAGGTTGTCGTGGTATAGATTCCAGGTAACTTTTGGAGTGATGAAAGCCGATTCCACAATAAAGGTGTAGTTAATACACACAATGCCCATTATTGGTCGAACAAAAATCGTCACTGGGGTAGTTCAACTCGCTTTGGTGTGGGTTATTAAATGATCATTTGATTAATTGAATTACCTAAACTTTGGGAGACATTCCTTTGGCAGAGTGAAATACAATAATCTGGCAACAGAACTGTGCTCCACCTCATAATGCAGGCATTGTTGTGGACTATCTCAAACTGTTTTTTTCACAACAGATGGATAGGTACTTACGGACCTATAGCTTGGCCTTCCCGCTCGCCCGATTTAACGTCACTGGTCTTTTGTTGGATTAGTATATCAAACACAGTCTGTAGATTTAAATGATCTTAAAGAACGCATTCGTGAGGCATGTCGTAGTATTACACCAGCTATGATTCAGACTGCGAGCACAAAAGCGCTTTTAAGACGTTTTGAAGCTTGTATGGAATCTGCGGGAAATAATTTTGAACTCTTACTGTAATTTTTTCTTTATTATTTGTATTTTATTTTGATAAGGAAATTTAGAAATTACAAAATGTTAATTTTTTTGGTGCTAATAATAAGAGCCAACAAGTATGTTACATCGTTGTATTCCAACTAGAGCGACAAGCAATTTGAAAATAAAAAGTGAGGAGTTTCTGATAAGTCACTAGGAAGGAATTTTGATGCCATTCACCAGATATTGCCAGTAAACGTTAACTTGGGACACGGTGTATAATACATTCATGCCAGCACTTTTTCCGATTCTCGAAGAACATGATTTCAGCCCACACAATAACTATGTCTATGAACACCGCTGAACTAAAAAAAATGCGAATAAAATGTTTAATATAATTTAATTTAATAAATTTTAAAATGAAATTCGAATATAACCACAAAAAATAATTCAATCAGTATATTCTAAGCATAATTGACAACTTTACAATTGACGTTCTTAGGAAAATCACAAGTTAATCTGCTTTCATCCCACCAAGTTCCATCGGGGCAATCTTGAAGATTAGATTTTCCATCAATACACTCAATAAATTGGGCGCAACTCTTAGCGCTGGCAAAGAATGTTCCATCCGGCTGGCTGTTACATTTATCTGCAAAAACAAATAACAGATTTTATCGGCTGAAAATCGGAGAATGGAAAAACATTCCTGTGGATCGGTAACTTTCAAGAATTAAATTCTTCTTAGGGTGTGTTAAACTTGCAAGTTATATATTATCATAAAGCATTTACATATGAGAGATAAGAATAGCAGATGTGTTCATGGATTTCCAGGAATAATAATAATAATAATAATTTTTTAATCCGTTATAAGATATTCATACAAATGTATAGGACAAGTCAACTACATATGGTGGTGGAAAGTGTTGCAGAAAGAACGAGATACAGACTAAGTAAAGAGGGAATCATTAAAAAAAAAACACCACCTGACTTCTTAGAAATCAAAAAACCTGGGACATGCCACAAGATGGTATGAAGAAAAGGTATAACTTTTCAAAGAAATTTGTTATGAAATTAAGCAACAAGACCATTACCAGACTTGGAAAGAAGGTCATTCAATGGTACACAGACGGATCAAAGACAATAAAAGGAACTGGGATAGGAGTGTACGGGTCAGGATCCAAACACCAAACCCCAAGTATCTTTCAAGCGGAAATTCACGCTATAAGAAAGTGTGCCATGTTCAATATTGAGGGGGATAGAAGGCAAAAGATTATCATAACGTCGGATAGTCAAGCAGACATTAAAGCAATGAGCTCTTGTGTAATCAGTTCCAAAATGATGTGGGATTGCCTAGGCAAACTCAATGAACTAGGCGAGAACAATATGGTAACCTTCCTGTGGATTCCAGGACACACTGATAAAAGGAAATGAAATAGCAGATGGACTAGCAAAGAGGGGTACTGAAAGACCCTTTTGGGAGCCGCAACCCTTTTGTGGTATCAGCCCCAATGTAATATTGGAAGAAATAGGCAAAGCTGCAGAGAAGAGAAGATCTTACCATTGGAAAGATCTAGTAGGGCTTAGACAATCAAAGATTCTGATGGGCGACTACAACCCGTTGAGATCAAATGATTGCATAAGTCATAGTAAAACTGCACTAAGAGTTTTAACTGGGATCCTAAGGGGACATTGCCGCTTGAACGGGCACCTGAAAAAGCTCAAAATAGTGGAGGAAGAGAAATGTAGATTATGTGGAATGGAAGAAGAATCCTCCATCCACATACTTGCGAATTGCACAGCCATTCAGAATCCTAGGGCACAGCATCTAGGAGATTATTGGAAAGAAGAGGAACATTTACCCGTTGAAGTTGAAGTCTACAGATATCCTAAAATTCCTCAGGAAATAGGCTACTAGCTACTAGCTACTAGTCTCTGAGACGTTCCTCAGGAACTGAGTAGGAGTAAGGGGGCACAATAAATCTTTTAGGTCTTTTTAGTCAAAAGTGATAGGTAAATAGTATATAAAATAAAGTAGATAGACAAATTCCAGGAATTCATGAGTTAATTTATTGTGTAACTTCATTTCCACAAATTTAAAACTTTTAATTTTGAAGTTTTACAGTGGGTTATTCGAAGGGTGTTTGAATGTCTTGTATAGTAGTCATGTCCATACGATTTAGATTCAAAATTATTGAAATTTTCTTTTACAAGTAGAAGAGTACGATAAATATAAACACTTTAGAATGAGATGATCTCGTGTTGTTGCTGTTAATACACTATCCCCTGAGTAAGATGTTGTTACTTAGATGACTGCAAACAAGACCATAATAATTATTACTGTTGTTGGAATGGTATCCTTTATTCTAGAAATTACATAGAAAAATTTATTAAGCTTTGTGTTAACAGCATTAATCTAATCAGTCCATGTCAAACTGTCATCTCTACACACACCTAGAAATTTTGTTGATGGAACTAATAAGTAAATTTGAAAGATAATGGAAATACATTTTTGAAGACATGTTGGGACTTAAAATATACAAATTGAGTATTATCAACGTTAATTATTAAACCATTTTCTCTGGACAAATCTACAGATGATCTAATAACAACATCTGATGATGACATTAGTTCCTCGTGAAGGGATGCCGAAATCGCTAGTGCAGTGTCATCTGCAAAGATATTCGAAATAAGAGACTTGATGTGATCGGAAGATTAATAAAAAGAATAAATATCAGAGGTCCCAAAACAGATCCCTGACCTCTTTATCAATATTGAAAAATTTCGAAGTAGAATTTTGATATGCAACTAAAAATGTTCTATTGCTTAAATAATCAACAATACATTCCAAGAAAATTTATCTGAAACCTAGGTTGTGAAAGTCCTGCCACGTGCGAAATCTAAATCGGTATATACCTACATACATACTTGAAAAAACAAGCAGAGGACAATGTTGATCTCTCTGATCTAAACCCATATTGGTGAGGGGATACAATATTGAAATGCCCAAAAAAGCATGATATTTTGTTATATACTACATATACATAATTTGAAGCCTATATTTTTATGTATGGGAATAACTCTTGCAGTTTTAAGTGAGTTTGGAAATTGACCATTAGCCTCAGAAAAATTTATTAGGTAACTCAAAGGAGTATAGAGTGCTTTCCGGATTTTAATTTTTTTCTGGATATATCGTCTAAACCTCTATATTACTTGTTTTTGAGATTTTCAATTGCGTTCCCAACGTCTTGATATGTGAATCGTGTGAAAAAAAGTTTTATCTGAAATTTTTGAGGAAGTTGAAACGTTAACTTTGCGGTTAACCTTCCAGAAAATAAAAATATCCAAAAATCACTTTAGAATTTTGATTTTTGGTGGAATAGAATGAATCGAGTTTCTAAAAATATTGCAATCGTAAAATTAATAATTATTTCACATTTGTGATTTGTGGTGGAATAAATTAACTAATCAAAAATCAATATTCTAGAGATATTTTACCGCGAAATTTAAAATTTTCAAGTGTCTTCAAATAAGAACGGAGAAGGCACCGGCTTCTTCTGGTATCGTCAGTTGACGAAGTAACTAGTAGAAACTATGCAATATTCCATACAAATATTTATCCTTTGTGCATATTAAACGTATAAATTGACGAAGTTATCTTATAAGAATCTGGATTACTGCACAGTTTCTGGGAATACAGTTTCCTTGAGCCTGGATTACAGTTTTCTGAAGTACCTACAATTATTTTGAGCATAGTTTCCTAAAGGACAGTTTAAAAAAATAATACACAATTTTCTATGTATAAGTCAGAAGGTAGAAAAAAAAACCAGTTCTATCCGTTCAACGCATCAAGACCTGAACACTAGAAGAAAAAAAAGAGATTGTATCACGCTAAAGATCATTTATATCAATTGATGACCATTTTGTATTTATTCTTAGGAGTTACTAACCTTTTTTATTTCTAGTTATTTGTTTTTATACTCTATAAATGGTTAAACTTTTATATCAATATAGTTACCTATATTAATTTTTATATGTGAAAGTTTTATTTTTTAAATCTCCACCAACAGTTATCATTTCATTTCCAATAGCTAAATTATTTTCGAGTAGATTACAACATACTTAGAAGTTAGCTGTTCTTTAAATTTGACTTTATTTCTAGTTTTATTTTAGGAAAAAAAACTAGTGGCGCCCTAAATACCTTTCCTTAAATTTTGTCTTTCTTAACATATAGCTCATAACAATGTCCTGAGAACTGGCTTTGGTATCCACCAAATTTAAAGTCAGTTAGGTAAGAACCTACATTATATTTTCCTTAATGTTTTTTGTCTCATTGGCAATCAACTTAAATTGTTTCATTGGCGCCCAACGTGGGGCGAAAATGAAACGAAATCTTTTTGATTGCCAATAAGACTTAAAAAAAATGATGGAAAATATAATGTAGGTTCTTGACTAGCTGTTCTTCAATTTGACTTTAGTTCTAGTTTTCCTTAAATTTTGTCTTTCTTAAAATATAGCTGATAACAATGTCCTGAGAACTGGCTTTGGTATCCACCAAATTTAAAGTCAGTTAGGTAAGAACCTACATTATATTTTCCTTAATGTTTTTTGTATCATTGACAATCAACTTAAATTGTTTCATTGGCGCCCAACGTGGGGCGAAAATGAAACGAAATCTTTTTGATTGCCAATAAGACTTAAAAACAGTTATATCAGATTTTTTCTGTTTTCTACCTATTTTCTTATTTACCAAATTCCATGTCTTTCTAGATATGTTATCTGATTATTTAATAAGGACAGTAAACATTCATAATGAAAGGTACTATATCTTTGAATTAATTGCCAAATCAATATCATTTTGAGTATATACTTCCTCGAAATTGAGTAAAAGTAATATATCAGATTGAAATTGCGATAAGCAATAATTTGATTAATTGCGATAATAAATTAGCTTATTTAGATATTTGTAAATTTACTTTGTTGAGATCAATTATAAAAGAAATTATTCTTTAATCGCTAAAATCACCCTCATATACATTAGATTCACAAAATTCAAAATTAACATTTCTTACAATGTAATCGATCATGGTGGATGACAAATGGCCTAATTTATTGGTGGAAACCCTTCATAGAAGTAACCCGCTAATTATAACTAACAAGAATATCATGTAAAATTTGTTTATGGAAAGTTTGATAAATAATCAATATTGTAATCTCCATACAGAAAATGTGATGGGAATAGACCGGTTTAACGAAAGACATCTTGTGGTTGCGGCGACCGTTGTCCACCTATAAGTTTATATAGGAACTAATATAACTGTAATTTATATAGAAAACTGTAACTTTGAGATGGTAGATTAACAAGATTACGTTATAAGTGTCACTGTTTACTCGTTCACTATACTAGACCTATACGTGTCCTCGTTCTCTCGACGAGTCCTTAAAAAGAAAGAAGAAATATACCGTTGCTGTAATTTTAGATAAACCTGTACAAACCCTAAATTACAGTTTCCTTTTAAAATTAAAGTTAGCTTCTATTATTTCGTATAAAACCGATAGGTGGACAACTGCAACCACAAGATGCCTTACGTTGAAACGGTCTATTGCTAAAATTCTAAAATATTATTTAATTTAATAAGAAATTCGTTAGCAATACCTCCTGTATGCCTATAGATACTTTTACTTACCTTACCTTATCTTAACATGCCTATTTGAGGAATCGAAAATGTCGTTTTCCTGTGCGATCGCACTACTTATAGTCTCACCTTGTACTTTTCAAAAATGAATGTTTTTTTAAAGCTCCCGCTATTGATCAGGAAATAATAGGCGCAGTCAGCAGGATTGTTCGACGGAGAAGTAACAATAATCGTTTGAAAAAAGTTCTACAAGTTGTCATACATACATCGCTGAACTCCCATCTACCGGTCTGATTGAAGATACAATCGCCAATATCTGCCCACGCAAAGCAAGAAGGACCTATATAGCCCCAATTCAACTGGTAACCTAACCTATAAGCTTAAGTTACTCTAACCACCTTTTCAGAATAACTTCCAATTTAGATCACTAAATCCTGTGTTTGTTCAGCTAAATTTACCATTTAACCAAAATAGATTTGCATAAATGATACTACCCGTTCAAAACATTCATATAAGCCAGTACCAATGGAGACTTCTTCATCCAATACTCGAACACGACCACAAAATAATTAATTTGCAGAGGAATTTGAAAATCCATTTGACCAATCAAGTGACAAACTGCTAATGAAAATTTTCGGAAAGATTCACCTCACCCGAATCCACCGTATTTCAATTAAATTTATTCACCCTACATTTTTATTTCTTCCCTAAAGTCAAACTTTTTGATTGTCACCGGTAGCACCCGTAGTTTTATGAATCCAAATTTAACTGATAGATTTTATAACGAATATATTTATGATGAAAATTTCCAAACGGCTCTTAGTACTTCTATCATGATGAAGTTATGAACATACCAGCACCCGTAGTTTTATGAATCCAAATTTAACTGATAGATTTTATAACGAATATATTTATGATGAAAATTTCCAAACGGCTCATAGTACTTCTTATCATGATGAAGTTATAAACATACCAGTTTTTGGCAATTTCAAGGTTAATGAATTTCACCCATTTGACTTCAGTCAAAAATAAATTATCAAATAATTGTTTTTTTATTTGGTTACTCAAATTAACGCTTTAGCGACGTTTTCGCGATGTCACCCTACAGTTTAAATGGTAAAAAATAGACATATATGTCATATCAGGTGGAAGAGGATTAGGAGGGTGAACAAAATATACAGGGTGTCTTATTTAAAAATACCTGTGACATATCGAGTAGCCTGTCGAGATTTAGCTAACGCCTCGGTAGATAATAATATTATCCTGAGGTGGGTTAAGGGGCACGACAGGAGCAAAGGAAGCTGGTGTCGAAAAAATATTTGGCGATGACCAGGAAAAACCTACGTTTAACAGTAGGATTTCTGACTGACCACTGTTAATTAAGGAAAAACCTCCATACAATGGAGCTACTGGACACACCTCTATGCAGGATGTGTGAACAGGAAGATGAATCTGTCAAGCATGTTTTATGCGAGTGTCCGAAGGTATCGTCAATAAGAGAGTGTGTGTTCGGTGATTCTTGGCCTACACCTGCCGATATAAAGGAGATGTATCCTAGTGACCTGTCCACCTTCCTGGAAAGGACAGGATGGTCGATGACCTAGAAAGACAACTCCTCGGGAGGATGTACAATGGGTCACACGTGGCCTAAGTGCTGTGAGCCTAACTCACCCTCCCTACTCTACAGTTCTAGTAACCTGAACCCCCAAAAATAAATTGCCCTAAACTCTAGTTTGGTTATTCCACCGACAGTACCGTTGTACTGTTTTCACATCTAGTAAGATAGAGAAGATCTTTGAGATAACAAGATTGGGACAATTTTGGAAAATCACGCTACATCTCGAGAATTAAACAACTATAGCTTTTTTAACGAAAAAGTTGATATCCTAATTACTATTCTAATCTCCGAAATACCCAGCAAAACCATCCAATTTAACACCCTGTACGTAGTATGCAAAATTTGAAGTCTTCTTTTTACAAAGTGGTACTTAATGGAGGTTGTGGTACTTACTGGTTGTTGTAACCTCAGAGCGACCTGAAACAAAAATGAATGTCAGACAACTAACATTGTAAAATGTCAGTATATTTGTATAAAAAATCCTAAAATTTGACATTTTCAAAAATGGTCATCTCTTGAACTACTCATGGGATTTTTATAATTTTTTTCGTGAACGTAGGTCAATTCTTTTGTAGCAGTACAGTGTTTAAAATTGCTAAATGCTACAAAATACTACAAAAATGTGACGATATTTTTTACCCGAAATCTCACTATAGGATGCAGCAACTACAATATAAGGTGACAACTGGTGCCAAAATGTAGCAACATGCTTTATGAACATATTTTATTTCACGTTATTATATCTGTTGATAAATAAGTTACACGCTTTCAAATGAAATCCCTCAAACGCAGTCGTCGCGTTGAAAATTCTTAACGAATCGTTTAGCCAGCTTGCATTCCTGATCTCCGTCCTATTGAACAGCTCTGGGACCAACTACTGCAGGGACACATTCGTGGTCTGCCTGTTTTGACTGTTCCTTCTAAGAACTTCGAGTTGCAGTACAAGAAAAATTCGATGCAATTCCTCATCCGTCAAGAGTAGGTTGCACTCGATATTAGCGCATTACATTGGTTTGTTTTTCTGAAATTTTGATATCTTTGTCAGATTTTTGGGAAATTAAATATTGCTTTTAGCTATTTTTATACCGTTGGCTTAAAAACAAAGAATCTTCCTTAGTAACCGAGATAATAGCTTGTTTATGAAATATGGACGTACACTTTGACACCAGACACTTGTTACAGTTGCTGCCTCCTATTTCAATCCTGTTTCAATTTTCGGGCCAGAAACATCTTCACATTTATGCACACTTTTTATTTTCAACTTCAACTCATTATTAAAATTTCAACCAACCTTAACATTAACCTCTCACTCACAAACCCCATTCCTTTTTCTCCAACCCCTTCCTGGATTATATACTTTCAGGTCAATACTTATTTATCCACATTTAATAAACACGGAACATCTAAAAAGCTCATGATTAAATCATTTTTTGAAATCATTCATAACAATCATTACGACTTTGTATTATACTCCGACGCTTCCAAAAGTGGTACTGGCTCAGTTACCACAGCAAACAATCTCATTAGCACTTCCCTAATCCCTCCTTTATGCAGTGTGCACACTGGAGAATTGTACAGTATTCTACAAGCGTTGAAGCACATCAACCATTCCAATAAAAAAGTTGCCATTTATAAAGACTCTCTAGCGTCTATCCCATCTATCCAAGAATTATTTACTGAACATCCCATTGTCCAAGAAATCCATCACTCTTATCACCATATTCATTCCCTAAACACCACAGTCACCATCATATGGATACCCTCACACATTGGTATACCTGGAAATGAACTGGCCGATCAGCATGCCAAAACAGCGTCTACTACTGCCACAATTACTTCTCATATCCAAATTTGCAAGGATGTTAACGCAGAAAGAAAAAGAATCGTTAGATATATGTGGCAAAGTCACTGGAGCTCCACCAAGACTTCCCTACTATCTATCCAGCCTATTATCAACGCACCTCTGTATACTGACCCCACTGGACTCTCTAGACAAGAAGTATCAATATTACGTAGACTTCGAATAGGTCACACCAAACTCACACACAGCTACTTAATGACCTCAAGCAACAGACCTTCCTGTCAAAGCTGCCAGTGCCCACTTACTGTTAAACACATCCTGGTTGATTGTCGCCAATTTAGCACAAGAAAACGACAACATAATCTCAAATCCCAGCTGCAAGACTTCCTAGGGGACCCAAACCAAATCGAGACAACACTGAAATTCTTAAAAGATATATCACTCTATCATAAACTTTAAACTATGTTTTTAACTATCTGTAATAAACGTAATCGCCCCTGTGGCCATAGTTGCCGAGCACGTTAATTGAATAAAAAAAAAATTTCATCCTTGATATTGCTACAAAAGAGTTGACCTACCTAAAATTTACGGAAAAAATGTGACAAAAACTCGATGTTTAATAAACTAGTAGTGCTCTTTGTTAATCGAAAAATTGAAATTAGTACTTACTACAGTCCACATAATCTGGGAAATCACAATAGTTTTCAATGTGATTCCACAAATATCCATCAGGACATTTAAATTGATATCTTGTTCCTCCGTCGCATTCGTAGTATTTTTGACAGTCACCTGGATAATAGTAATAGGTGATAATATCTGAAGGATAAGGACATTGTGGAACTGGATCCCAGGCTATAACCAATAAGTTTTATAGTAGTATTGTTTTCAACAATGTGAAAATAAACTTTTTGAAATGTTTTTTATAATGTTTTGCTCTTACTTGTAGGAGACGATGCTGGTGTGGTGTTACTCGGTGTAGCTAGAATTTAAAAACTAATTAATATTACGTAATGTAAAACAATGAAATGGAGTGATAAAAGAAGCATTTAACAATCTCAAAAAACGTTAAAAATCACATAAATAATTAAGTTTTATTCGGATTTGTGATAATTAGAAAGAAAAGCAACGTTTTCTTTCTCTATACGATTAGATTATATCAATATGGGGCTTATGTGGCTCTTCTTAAAACCTTGCCTACGTATTTGTTGATGATAATAGGTACGCTCCTTTAATTTCGGTGATAATTAAATTATTTGGCCTGTTTCATTCCTAGATTTTCCGGCATTTTGGACCATTCCCGAGATTTGTTTTTATCCAAGAACTGCTTTCGCTCTACCACAGAAAAACACTGGTTAATCTGTCTCTCCATTACCATTGTGATATGTGTGGCCAAGGACAGTCTGTTCCAACTGCCCACTATCGACACGTGTCTGCAAATGAGCATCGGAATGGGGTATAAAAGTTAAGATATCCTTATTCTCTCTGATATTAAACCAACACTTTAATTCTTAGTATTTCCTCAGATCGGATCTATACAGGTATGGAATTGCCTTCAAAAACTCTTAATCTTGCAAATAACATAGATAGAGCGCTCAAGGAAGGGATTTTCAAGAAGAATCTATTGAAAAGACTGTTGAGCCTGTTAAGCACAACCTCTTCACATAAATGTTACAACCAAGAGCTCAAAAAGCCGAAGACTTGAAGCTCCTGATTGGACGTACTGGCTAATCAATTAATCGGGGATCGTGGGATTAAATTAATTTCCATAAAATAAATGAACATTTGCAGAACAATATTCGTTTCATTTCCTAAAGAGCAGCCTCTGTGTATCTAGAAAATGTTAGATAGTGCTTTTGTGATCTCACAGAAATATTTCAAACTGTCCAGGAAGGATGTGCAAGATATGCTTCAGATATATGGCGGACTTTATGTACTTACTTATCGAAGTAGGTCCAGCACCTGTAAAAGTAAACAGCATAAATTAGAATAATAACTAGATCAGGACGGGTTATTATTAATTTTTATAATACAGATTGAAAAAATAATTTTAAAAAAATGTTTCCTTCATAGTAATCCTCCTAGGTTTTAGGCTTTTAGTGGATTCTCCGAACGCCACAGTTAACCTTTCAGGTGCAATGAAACATTCAATTTTATTTTTCATACAAAATTTGATTACAAATTATTTTATCCTTTTTTTGGTAACCAAAAAGCACACCAATACATATCTAACCTTTATATCTGTTCAAAACAAACTGAAAATACAGCATAGGTATTTTGGGGAGAAGTGTACCAACATAATTTAAATGAAACGAAAATTGAATGTACAGGGAGTCACATAAGGTAGGGTATTTCAAAAGTTAGAGGAGATAGAAAAACAGTAGTTGAGATGTCATGACTTATTTTTTTGTTAAACAAACCATGGTCTAACCAGATACTCAGGAAGCTGTTTCATTTTCTAAATGAAAGACACTTTTCCAAATGCTATCTCAAACATCTTCTTGATCTTACTGGTTGTCAGAAAATACTTTTCTGGTATCCTTTCCCAATATTTTCTCACCCGATATAAAATATCAATATTTTTTTTCCTCAGGTATTCAACGTCGGCCTATTCCTGCAGCTGAGGCTACTCACCGACGCCAGGAGCACACGACCTCTAATCGGAAATTTTGCCGAACCCACTTTTCTCTATCGAGCCCAATATTGGTTGTAGGTCTCCGAAAGGCGACATACCTACATTATACATCGTGCTCATTGGTATAATGTCTGTGAGCTATGATATGCTACTCAGTAGTCTAAAGTGTTTCGCTGCAGTGTGTACGGGCGTTACGATAGTGTTGTACCAGTGGTCACCCATCCAAGTACTAACCGCGTTCGACACTGCATCACCGCAAATATCGCATCGTGGACGTTCCACTAGAGTGCTGGATCGACGCTCCTAAAGTCTTTTTTAAAATATACGTAAAATGTCTGTTAGGCCAACAAAAAATGTAGTTCCTAATCCTACCATTCAGTTGGGCCTAAAATATGAAATCAAAGGAGTAACTAGAATATCAAATTCCAAAGTATCCAAAACTTAACTCATACAAATCCGCAATAATTGTTTCAGAAATTAAAGTTTCTATCATTATTTTCAAAATTCTTTCTTTGAACACATTTAATTTTCAATTTCTCGTAATTATTTCTTACGATGGCATTTTAAAACATCCATGTTCTCGTAAATTGGCATTCAGTCTTTTGAAAGTTCTCACTTTCTGCAATATTATTCCAGGGTTACTTTGAAATTCCAATTCAGACGTAGTAGCGCTCAAGTGTTTCCCCTTCCGGTATAGACTACCAATTTCTCAAAATATTCACAATTCATGTTTTTACAAGCGACTTGTATTCTTTAAATATTGACTATTACAAATTAATTGATTTGACAGCATCCAAGGCTCCTTGATATTAACAGATTCAACTTAATACATTATTTACAACAGTACTACAGACCCTTAAATTATATTCTCTAAATCGAGAATGGGACAACTCACTAAAGATCTGGTCTCCTCTAATTTCCGAAATACCTATAGCTTTGCGAACAACATAGCGATTTTTAGCAATGGGAAATTCGCAGAAAAAAGCTGCTTTCACAAATAGTAGAGTTCTCCCGTAGGTTAGAAAAACTAGAAATATCCAAACTGGTTAAACATCTGGGAATTACCCTTGATCGTGAATTAAATTGGAGGACATATCTGGAAAACATTGCCACCAGGGCAACTAGGCTTTTCTGGCAACGCAGAGGAGTTATGGGCAAAGCCTGGGGAATACGACCCGAGGTGGTTCACTGGCTTTATACAACTGTGATAAAGCCAACGATCACCTATAGAACGATAGTCTGGTTGGGGAGGACAGAAGTGTCTTCTGCAGTGAATACGAGTAATCAAAAGACAAGCTGTCTTTGGTATTACTAGGGCAATGAACGGCATGTGGACGGTATTGGAACTTTTTGGGCGGACGCGATGATGGCTGGAATCAAGAGGTATATAGTCTCCGAACAAAGTTCCAGGACACACTGATACAACTAGGACAATAATAGATGACCCATATTTCACATGAGTTCGGATAGCATGAAGCGAGTGAACATCATCATCCTATCTAGGTGATGCTCCCAGATAATTCCAGAGACATAATCTGACTCACCGATGCTTCAAAACAATCCATGAAACTGGGGCTGGTATAAACGGACCTAGAAGGAGAATGCTCTTTAGCCTTCGGGAAACTTCATAGGTACGGAACCGTTCCGTGGAATCATAAAGGATTGCATAAGAGAAATCCGAAACTTGCTAGACAAGGAACACCAATTCAAATATAGGTTGACATAAGTGATGAAACCCCGACTCACATACTCTGCTTCTGTGAGAAATTACAAGGACTCAGACGTAAGTACTCTGAAGAGGAGATAATACACCTATTAGAACTATTCAAAAATCTCCGAGTCAAACTAGTGGCCTACATAGAAGACACGAAGCTTCTGAAACGGAAGTTGATGATATAGGAAATGCTACAAGGATTAATTTCTAGTGCCTTGGCTGTTGAGAACAACCCAAACGAATGAATGACCCAGCAAAACCATTCAATACGTAGACTGCAAAGTTTGAAGTCACCTTTTTTTAACAGAGTGATACTTACTGGTAGTTGGAACTTCAGGGCGACCTGAAACAAAAATGATAAGTGTCAAACAACTAAAATTGTGTTATCTTTTACCAGTCAACTTATTTGTATAGAGTGACTTTTGAGTATGGAACGCCTCAATTATCTCGGAAAACGATAGTATGATTTTTATGGATTTTGGTGTACAACAATCTTGTGATATGGCCGATAATATGATGTCACATTTTCCCTTTTTCCAGAATAATAATATTTTCCATCCAAAAATAACGAGTTGAGATTTTAATTATATTAGGATATGGTGATATGCTTAGATGTCAACAAGAAACATTAAATAAATATCTGTAATAATTTATATCCTAACTGAAATCCCATAACAAGATCTACTGTCAGTAAATTAGTGAAAAAGTTTACTTGATTAGATTAGTTTAGGAGTACTCAGATGATGATTTCGATAGACGTGTTTAGAGACAGGATTGTGGAACAATGTTACAATCAAAACGATCCGAATTTATTAATAACTGTTATGTTTTGTGATGAGGACACTTTTTCTACTAATGAAAACATGAATCGGTATGTTTGTAGATACTGGAAATACTCGTTAGATTCGTGAATCCCACACCCAATATCCAAAAAACTGAATGTATGGGTTAAAATAATAGGCGACAAAATAATCGATCCCTTTTCATTGAGGGAAACAAATGGTCCGGTGTATTTAGATTTACTAGAAAATAGTATTATACCTAAGGTTATTTCCAAATCCAAGTAAGTATTTTCAATTACAGTTTAGTGTAGAAGTTTCATTATCCGAAACTTTCAGACAGTAACAATACAGGGTGTCCCACTATAAAGTAACACATTTTGACGGCTTATTACTCGAGAATGGAAAAAGATGTCGACGTGCAGTTTTCGCTAAACTTCTTATATGTCCTTCAAATTTGTATTGACATAGTTGCCAAATGTATATTTTTTCCCGAAAGCACCGAAAAAAAAATGACCATTTTTTAAACGAAATTATCGGTTTATTTTAAATACAACACCCTATATTTTTTAATACCATGTGAAAGTCCCTTTCTTCCCCTTTCCAAAAATGTATACATTATCGGCATATACTCAAGTTTTTAGGGAAAGATTTAATTTTTTATGAAACCATGTCAATAACTTCCAAACATAAATTATCACATTTTAACAGCTTGGAAACGTTATAAATTCGAAAAATGAGACAAGGGATTGATGAGCGGCTTTCACTGAAATTCTTAGAAATGTTAAAATTTTTTATGACATGGTTTGCAAGTCTTAAAAGTCGTCTAAAATTTTCGTAAGAAAGTTACTTTTGTTAATTAATAAAAGTGACCAGGATAAGATCCAGAGCCATTTTTGACAGAAGTACGCTTATACACGAAAACAGATATTAACTTGGGTACAACAATTTACAGAATCGGGAAAATTAGAAAGAAAGAAAACATTTAAAACAAACATTTTTATTTACATATAAGAACAAAGAACCAAACATAACTTCATAAAACGCATCAAAACAAAAAAAAAATTATATTAAATAAATAAGTTGTTGTATGTGACCTCCATCTGCATCTCTACATAATCCTAATCTCATCCAAAAAATACTGAACGCATTTTGCAGCATTTCTGGTGTTATGGTATTAAAAACATTTACTATGTTATTTCCTAACTCCTGAAGGTTTGTAGGGATTGGGTTATAGCATCTCTCCTTTACATAACCCCATATGAAGAAGTCTGGTATGGTTAAGTTCGTGGAATATGAGGCCCACTCGATGGGACCACCTCGACCTATCCATCTGTTGCCAAAATGATCTGATAATGACTTTCGAGCAACTAAGGAGTAATGTGGAGGAGCACCGTCTTGTTGAAAATATACAGTGTTTATAATTTCATCTTGTTGTAATTGGGGATACAAAAACTCCTCCAACATGTCGGTGTAAGTGTTTCCGTTAACTGTTGCTTCATGTCGTAGATTTTAGTTTTAGATACACCACACCAGACATTTACTTTAGGAGCATCCCTTTCAAATTCGTTGAACGCTCTTGGATTCTCATCTCCCCAAATCCTGCAGTTATGCTTATTAACTCTTCCAATAATATGAAATGTGGCTTCGTCTGACATTATTAGGTTCAAATTAGGCTGAAGTCTTACCAGATCCAACAATGTTTCTGACATGAAATACCTTTGTTCGAATGAATGATTCTCTATTTTTTGGAAAGTTTGTATTTTGTATGCTTTAAATTTAATAATTTTCAGGAGCCGGTGAACCTTACTTTTTGAAAATTGTGTGATTTGGGATATTTTTCTTACAGATATTCTATTATTGTTAAGTGCTAGAATTTTACTTACTTCCAGAATATCATTGAGCATATTGTCCTGGGCGTTTTCAGGTGTTCTCGTTTTCCTTTCTGTTTTTCCGGATTCTGTAAATTGTTGTACCCAAGTTAATATCGATTTTCGTGTAGGCGGATTTCTGTCAAAAATGGCTCTGAATCTCCTTCTGGTCACTGTTACTGATTTTGTCTCGGCATATAATACGACGCATCGCGCTTTTTCTATCAAAGTGTACATTTTCGATTAATAAATTTTACAGTGTTCGTTGTTATACTTCATACTACAAAAATAACCTTTTGACGTTTGTTAATGTCAGTTATATGTATTTGTTTCAAAGCGACCTTTCCGTGAAAAATTAACAAAAGTAAATTTATTACGAAAATTTTAGACGACTTTTGAGACTTACCAACGGTGTCATGAAAAATTTAAACATTTCTAAGAATTTCAGTGAAAGCCGCTCATTAATCCCTTGTCTCATTTTCGAGTTATATCGTTTCCAAGCTGTTAAAATGTGACAATTTACGTTTGGCAGGTATTGACATGGTTTCATAAAAAATTAAATCTTTCCCTAAAAACTTGAGTATATGCCGATAATGTATACATTTTTGGAAAGGAGAAGAAGGGGACTTTCAGATGGTATTAAAAATATAGGGTGTTGTATTTAAAATAAGCCGATAATTTCGTTTCAAAAATGGTCATTTTTTTTTCGGTGCTTTCGGGAAAAAATATACATTTGGCAACTATGTCAATAAAAATTTGAAGGAAATATAAGAAGTTTAGCGAAAATTGCACGTCGATATCTTTTTCCTTTCACGAGTAATAAGCCGTCAAAATGTGTTACTTTATAGTGGGACACCCTGTATTTGGCTGCAACGAGTTGGTGCTCCACCTCACTATGCGCGTGCGGCCAGCCAATACCTGAATAATGTGTTTCCCAGAAGATGGATTGGAAGACGTGGTTTTATCGAATGGCCCCCCCTATTACCCAACATAAATCCAATAGACTTTTTTCTGTGGGGTCACTTAAAAACATAGTTTATTATAAAAACCTGCCAATACTTAGAGATTATAAGATAGGATAACCACAGAAGTAAGGATAATTGAGCAGTCAGGGATGTTTTAAAATGTATTGCAAAGTTTAAAAAATCACATGGATTGTTGTAATTAAGTATGTTTTCTAAAATTCCTAATTTGTTTACTACTCATATCTCTTACATGGAACAAACATTTGAATATTTGTCTTCAATGCTGTAGGTTTTCTGCGCTATGATTTGGATAAATATTTCACTGCACCAGTTCCGTTTAACTTCTTACTAATTCATTGACAGTAGACCTTGTTATTTTAATTCAATCATATTCATCTAAATGTATTATTTTAATTTCGGCGAAAATAATGTGAATGTAGCTATAACTCTGAAAGAACATATACATAAAAAATAATCGGTATTTCTTAAGGATTTCAAGAGGCAAAAAATATACAAGGTGATCTATTTGAAATAACAAAAATCGAAATTATTTCGAAAAAAGGATAGATCTGACAACAATGTAAATACCACCATAATATCGGTAATACTTATTCTGGTAGTTTTTAGTCCTGTCTAATGATGTCTGAACTGAATGTCTGTCTTTAAGAATGCGCGTATATTAAACAGATTAGAAGAATTGAAATTATTACTTACTGCAGTCTACGTAATCTGGGAAATCACAATAGTTTTTGATATGATTCCACAAATATCCATCGGGACATTTAAAAACATATCTAGTTCCATGATCGCATTCGTAGTATTTTTGACAGTCACCTGGATAGTAGTCATATGTGATAATATCTGAAGGGTAAGGGCATTGTGGATCTGGAGTCCATACTGTAAATAATAATGTGGAAATAAGTAACTGATGTTTTTTAATGATATTTTGTTCTTACCTGAAGGATTTGGTGCTGGTGTCGTAGGCTTAGTAATTGGTGCAGCTGAATTAATAACAAATGAAATAAATATTATTCAATTTCAATATGCGTATTAGAATAAGGAGTACATACTAAATACAATCATTCAGATTATAGACTCGTGTTAAACAGAACAGTATTTATTTAAATAATTGAATCATTTTGAACTTCAATTATTTTATCAATAACTCAATCTTCGCTTTGAGTCTCAGTCTATGAAAGTAACTAGTATTTTATGGTTACTAAAATAAGTAAACAATGACCTAGATCTTAGTTTTACAATGTATAAAGAAAAACCGCATGGATCGTAGTACCATATCTCGTGGTTAGTATATATGCAATAGATGAAAGTTTCACTTGAAAAAGAGGTGGAGAGAGAGAAAGAAGAGGGATGAGGGAGAGGAGAGAAAAGAGATAAGAGTAAAAAAGAAGGCGATAAGGGAAAAGAACTGTAGATAGAAAAAAGAGAAAAAAGGAGTCAGAGGCAGGAGAGGATGAAATAAAAAAAGGAAGAGAGGGAGATATTTGGAAAGAAAAAGAGAGAGGTGGAGAGTACGGACGAGAGAGAAAAGAAAGCGAGAGAACGACCGCGCGAGAGAGAGAGGGATGGATGAAGAGAAAAATATGATAGGAGAAGAGCAGAGGGATACAAAGAACAGGGTTCCCATTCTCCGGCTTCGTAGAAACGATCAAAATATCGGGATTCTCCCTCCCTCCTTGGACCTATTACTGAAGGGTGCGATTCAGCCTCAATCGAGACTACCCGTAGACTAAACTTTGACGATGTTGCCAGAATTATTTAGAGCAATGGCCACATAAAAATGGGTCCAAAACATGAAAATGAGAATAATAATGTCTACAACCATTAATAATAGTTGCGCAGTGGGTCTTTGTCATAGAAAAATAATATAAGTATATGTATTTACCGATTCAGAAGAATGCCTAGGCAAACTTAATGAACTAGGCGAGAACAATATAGTCACCTTACTGTGGATTCCAGGACACACTGGAATAGAAGGAAACGAAATAGCAGATGAACTAGCAAAGAGGGGGACTGAAATACCCTTTTGGGGGCCGGAACCTTTTTGCGGAATCAGCTCCAATGTAATATTGGAAGAAATAGGTAAAGCCGAAGAAAAGAGAAGATCTGACAATTGGAAAGATATAGTAGGGCTTAGGCAATCAAAGATTCTTCTGGGTGACTACAACCTGTTGAGATCAAATGAATGCATAAGTCAAAGCAAAACTGCACTAAGAGTTTTAACAGGAATCCTAACGGGACATTGTCGCCTGAATGGGCACCTTAAAAAGCTCAAAATAGTGGAGGAAGAAGATTGTAGGTTTTGTGGAATGGAAGAAGAATCCTCCATCCACATACTTGCGAACTGCACAGCAATTCAGAATCCTAGGGCACAGCACCTGGGAGACTACTGGATAGAAGAGGGACAGTTACCTAAGTTGAAGCCTGCAGATATCCTAAAATTCCTCGGGGAAATAGGACTAAAGGAGCTACTAGTCTCTGAGACTTTCCTCAGGAACTAAGTAGAAGTAAGGGGGCACAATAGATCTTTTAGGTCTCAGTGAATGTTACCCCAAAAGACATACATACATACATACCGATTCAGAAGATTGAGCTCATGTACTCTTTCTCGCTTTCATTCCAAACAGCCACTGAACAATTCATTGAGGTAATTACGATAAGTGATAATTTTACTACGTATTACTTTGAAAACAAATTTTTATTGATAAGAGTACCTAGAATAAAAAAATTTAAATAGAACGTATGTACTTACGTGGAGTTGTAGCTGTGGGATCTATACCTGTAGAATAAAAAAGATTATTTTGATTGGTTAGTTTTATTTCGGAACAATTAAACACGTTTTCTTGTAGTTAATGGCATAAAATTTGTATGGGATATTACACTTGGTTTATCGACATTAGAACAACGAAGTCAATGTGTTGTCCTTGAGATATCATGTTAATTTAAACAAATATTGTTGATGAAATGACTGAACTTACGACAATCTACGTCATATGTATAATCGCATGTCAATAAGTCTTGATTCCACCACAGATCATCTGGACATGACATTAAAGTTGGAACACCTTCATAGCATACTATGTATCGGGAACAGTTTGTGTAATCCGGATAAAATGTAATTGAATATCCTGGCAAAGGACATGTATCACCAAGTACCATTGCTGTAATTGATAAAATATTGTAAATATGGTAAATTGGACATTTAGGGAAATTATAAGAAATTAGAAGACCCTTTGGAAGAGTGATCTGTATATTCCTTTGGTTCCGGAACTTTCAGAAACTTGGTAATAGTAGAGGGCATTTTCCAAAATCCTTTTTCATCAACTAGGGCGGCAGTGCATTTATAATTTGGGTAATGCAGCGAACTTACTAAAAGAGTCTGGATATAATTTATTGCCCTTTTCCGATAAGAACAGTGGCACTTTCAGCACATTCACTGAGACCTTTTGTGCCATCTTTCCTTTACTTAGTTCGTGAGGAAAGTCTCGGGAGTCTAGTCCTAGGAGCCTGTATCTCCAATGACAGTGCTTCACTATCGAAGATAATGTGAGAGGCTGTTTCCTCCTCTTCCATGCACAACCGACAGATAGGTTCCTCTCTATATAATATGCCAATTGGATGCTTCCTCAGGGCAGGGACAGAAAGAAAGCGAGTTGATCGCAAACCGGTTATCGGCGCTGATCGTCGCCTAAATTTACTTAAGCCGGAGATACACATGTTCGTAGCTTGTACACTTGCATGCCAGCTACTTGAATATGAAAGCTACATGTATGTGATCTTTTGGCATGCAATGTGCAAGTTGGGTGGTGGGGGAGTACGAACTGCATGCCAAATTGAATCTGTGAACACTTACGACAGGTGCTAGCATGTCAATAATCGCATGCAAGTTGTGATCGCCGTCACCATTAGTTTTTTTTTTTCGTGTTGTTGATACCGTATCATTACGTCTTGGTGGGGAGGTAGAAAGACCATAAAGTTTATTTTAATCCAATTTTTCACCCAAATACGTCGTCTTCTTCTGTTCAGTTTAGGTTTGGTTATGTGACGTACGCATTCTATTGCAAGTGATAATATTACACTATTTAATTTGCTTCGAACCTTTTCTATGTGAAAATTCAAAAACTAACAACACTTTGGAATACTGGAACAGGTTCGCGCGCATACGTTGGTTCTAAACATCTTTTTTTGAGTGGATTTTGATTATTCTTACCTTACGGTTATTACAAGCCAGTTTTATTAAGCTTGTGTTCATTTTTCTCGATACATATTTATTCTTATATAGCGATAAAAGCGATCTGGATGATCTTTTAATTGTTTAAATAACTTATGGTATTCCCCAAAATGTGTTCTATTTTGATTAATAGGATGAATACATCTTTTCCGCCTTTTTAATTCTGAAAACGGATTGTTTAACAAAATTTCTTCGTCTGATGATTTTTGCACTAATTTCAACTTTCAGCTAAGTAAAATATATCTACGAAAACAGAAGCCGATTCCGAAGTATGTGCTAGCCTGTCTCCATCGGTACCGGCGAGCAGGTAACCCGCTTTCTTTCTGTCCCTACCCTACAGTGACCAATTCCCGAAATATAATGTTTTTGGTTGATATTTGAATAAGATCCTGACTTTTTTCTCAATTAAATACTACTTACCACCAGCTGACAGAAGAATACATGCTTCAATTAAATCTAAAAATAAATAGATAAATTATAGTTTTATTCTCATCCTTAATAAATATAATAAAGTATTTTTTAACAAAAATATCATTTTTCTTTCAACTTTATCTTATTTTATATGTAACTTGGCGCTGCTGTAACCTCTTATTAAATTATATTGAGCCTTTAACTCATTTGTCTACTGATTGTCTTCTATACAATTCTGTATGGTTCTTCTAAGTCAAGGCATCACTGGTGACAGAATAGTCAGTATAATTACAAGTCGACTTTTGTTCCAGACACTGTATAAACCAAAAGGTCTTCAGAGTCAATCAATGGAACGTCCCCATTTATTCTAGTCTTATACAGTGCGTCCTTGCACTTTGCAGTCAACGTTTTAAAAATAAAATATGTTAAAAATTTCTCAAAATTATTTTTTGGTGGAGTAGACAAGTCTGTTCATCATTGCCTTTGAAGCAACAAGATAGTAGGGAATTGTGCAGTATTCCTAATATAGTTTAATTTTTCTTGAAAATATGTGGTTTGGATTCTAATCTACTAGGATTACTGCACAATTCTTGAGTCACAGTTCCTGGGCCACAATTCTTGGGTCACAATCCCTAAGAAATAACAATTCCTGGGACACAGGATTCCTAAGAAAATTCCTGGATAAAAATTCCTGAGACACAGAATTCCTGATACGCAAAATTCTAGAGACAATACATTTTCAAGACACACAGTTTCAAGGACACACCGTTCCCAAGATACACAAGTCTTGAATAATCTAGTTCCTGCTTAAAGCGAGTACATGGAAATTCCAGACGGGACGTTCTTTATATCAAATTCCTGGAATACAGATTATCAGGAAAGTAATTGTTAAATTTAAATCTATTCACCTATGTTTATTTCTGAATATTGTAGTTTTTATGTAATTTAACCTACTAACCCTTTTTTTAACCTGTACATTTGAAACTCCTTTTGTGTATCATTACTTATATATATATATATATATATATGTTTTTATTTATACACATAAGCTATGACTACCTTAACTTCAGTTATTTTTTTTATGGGTAGATAACAGCTTTTAAAAGCTAGCTGATTTTATAATTTGAATTTTTTTATAATATTGTTTTAAGGATAAAATTATTGGCGCCCTTTATTTTTTTTCTTATTAATATTTGTAATATTTCTTTCATTCAAAAAAATTTGTTATAGTTATACTGTTATAATAATTTAAAATAAAAAATCGAGCTGCTCCGGCAATTTTTCACATATCTGTTTATTTGGCTAATCATAAGTTTATGCCTTAATTTATGAACACATTGTATATAAAAATGTCTATAAAACAAAGATGGCAGTTTAGTTTAATACATTAAAACCACTACTAAGAAGAGCAGTCTGACAGAGCTGAGAAGATATTTCTCTATATTTTACAACAGTAAAAAGAAATGTCGGCTTTTTGTGACCAGAGCCAGTGAATGTAACTCATATAAATTAAAGTTATTATAAGTTTATATACAGGCCATTATTATAAATTAAAAATAAGAAACAACGTTGCAGCTATTACTACGTTTTATTGTAAACAGTATGTTTGTTCGTATTTTATGCGCTATTGTATTATTGATTTTCTGTCATTGTCATATCCCACTTAACAACGATAAACAATCAGAGGTATACAAATTTTAATTTTACGTTAATGATAGTATTAATTGGTTTATTTATCATTTTTTTTTATTTCGACATATTTTTAATTGTTCTGTTTATCGTTAAATATGTTAATTTGGATTTCTAGTAAAATGATGCAGGAAATCTAACCACAAAATACGAATATACAATTCAGCCACAACAATGTGTGTGTGAAGTTACTATGATTTAACATATATTAACATTAATTCAGTAAACGGCAAACCCCACATGTGATTAGGAGTTAATATTGTATTAAACAAAATAATTATCATCAATGCCAATCAATATTAATGCAAGCGCTAATTTTTTTGTCGTTAATAGTGATATATCCAAGATGTCATTTAATAACGAATAACATTATTATTATTATTGAAAACTACAATAGGTACTATAGAATTTATACATTCAACTAGACTAAAAATAAACTTACAGTTCATTTTTTTTATAACACTACACAATAAATAGAAAGCTGTTGGAAAATCTATTCTGTTTGATTAGAGAAATAGTTAACCGATATTTATATTTTTTGCTGTTTACTTTTAAAAATCATATTAATAATTAAGATAAAGTACTCTGAAGTAAGTTATCGGAGGATATGGAGAATTAAAATATCTTTGAAACTGACAAGTTAATCCTTTGTATCTATTTTGATTCGATGAATTTTTGTCAGTGATTGCATTGATACTTACGTAGAATCTGTAAAGGATGTTTCAATTCGATATATTTTACACGGTAGGTATCCCGAAAACCAAATCTAGCTCTGTGACATTCCCACCATTGAAGAGATCAAAACCGTTCTGCTGGAAGGTCATACCAAAAAACGCATTTCATTTTGTTGACACCAAATCAACATGTTCTTGGGTATAATATTCTCAGGAACATCCGAAAATATCTTGTCCCTTAATGGCTACTGGTAGTATGTCAATATATGTTTTTAATAATTGCCGTGGAGGTACAATTAATATTGGATACTTTTTTCAAATAAATAAAATCTATTAATATTACAAATACGTAGGTTACATTCATAAGTAATATTCAATACATTATTTACTGATTCTGTATTAATTTATTATTTTCTCGGATGAATTTTATTTTAGTATATTTATTTAAATCGCTGCCAAAAAAATTTTGTGTACGCCGCGGCTGAAATACTACTTTGTTGCTCGCCTCGCTTCGCTCGTCTCGCAATTTTCAGACTCGTCGTCTGTCGAGACTACCAAAAGACTTTCTGCTCTAAATACACACAAGTTTTTTCTACTATCACACTAAAATTAACTACTAGCTCTCTTTTATCTATGAATAAAATTAGCGTGCGCCAAAGTTACTTTCTGCTTAAGAGCGCCAATGTAAAATTATGACAGCTCGCGGAAAATTAGGCGTGCTTCAAAGTTACTTTCTGCTTAAGAGCGCCAATAATGTCAAATTATGACAGATCGCGGAAAACATCAACTTTGCAGTTGCTTTTCAAGGCACAAAAGACGACTTTCGATAATGTTAGTAGAAAAATAACTATTCTAATAATAACTAACCATTCCGCCTCCAAAAATTGAGATATCCTGTCAGTAGTAACCAATATTTAGATATTTTGAGAGCGTCATGTTACATCCTGCATCATTTGATTTGAATCTAATAATTCATTTTTTTTAGATAACATTGTATTATTCATTGATAATACAATACAATAATATAGGATTATTCGAAAAACATATTTTTGGTTTATTTGTATTAAACGAAACTAAAACTTTCCAATTAACTCCACTTCAAAAAATGTAACGTCATTCTGACGATGATAATTTTAAATAATTCAATTCAATTTAGTCTTTAAATTTTTTTTTATTTTTAAAGTGGAGTTAATTAGAAACTTTTGGTTTCATTTTAAACAAATATGAGTAGATTCCACGAAGTAAGGGTTAAAACAGTAAATTCAATATGTTTGGTTTATTAAAGATTAAAAAATCTGAGATACAAAGCGCGAAAACAATAAAAAATTTTGAATACAAGTTTGAGGTGAAAAGTTATTTTGCGATTGAAGATTAAAGCGAAGTGCAAGGAGTGAGTGAGTGAGTGAGTGAGTTGTTATTTCTTTTCAGAGTTCTTATGTGTTTTGTCTGTATTTGAGAGAAAGAGGATAGAAAATGGTCCAATAGCACGCTAATTTTTGTTTTTAGGTATATTTGAGTGGTTTTGTGAATTATTAACTCATCCTGTTAGTTTTTCAAAGAAATTGAGCGTTTTTGAGTGATTTTGAGCTCCGTTGACCGTTTCGATGTGTTATTACGTGAAATTGTGTGTAATTGTATTTAATAACCTCGCATGGTAAGTTTTCGATCGTTTTAGACTGTATTCAGTGTTCTTATGTGTTTTTGTCTGCTTTAGAGTGAAATAGGATAGAAAATGGTCAACGCCAATTTTTTTTTTAAGTATATTTGAGTGGTTTTGTGAATTATCAAGTCATCCTGTTAGTTTTTCAGTGAAATTGAGCATTTTTGAGCTCCGGTGAACGTTTCGGAGTGTTATTACGTGAAATTGTAAGTCATTGTATTTAATAACCTCACATGGTGTGTTTTCGATCGTTTTAGACTGTATTCAGTGTTATTATGTGTTTTTGTCTGCATTAGAGTGAAATAGGAAAGAAAATGGTCCACGCCAATTTTTGTTTTCAGGTATATTTGAGTGGTTTCGTGAATTATCAAGTCATCCTATGAGTTTTTCAGTGAAATTGATAGTTTTTCGAAGCAAAGAACAGCGCTGATTAATTTCTGACTTATAATTTTGTAACACCCAATATATAACGAAGTTATAAATGAAACGACTACTCAAAATGATCTTTTTTTCAAGTGTATGTATATACGGGAACATACGAACCGAAATACCATTTAATACGCCAGTAAAACTTCTTTAACAACAGCAATAAAAGCTGAGAAATGTACTTCGTCCTCAGAGGACATGGGTTCAATCTGCAGGTCGGACATGTCGTGCCCCCAGAGGCAGTGCCCCCTGAAACTCCCCTTTTGTTTCTCTTCTAAATCCACTCAATGGCGTAACCAACATTTACCTCAAGAGGAAGTAAAATGCTCACACTATAACAAAAAATATTTAGATTACAAGCTGAGATGTAACGCCATCTTTATTGATCCCCGCAGAATGTAAGCAGAATCATCTCATAATCAAACAACGCTGCTAGGAAATGACGATTCCGTTCAAACAAGTAAGTAGAAAACGCTAATATATTGCAGCAGTAACTACCTTTTCAACGTCGTCATTAGATGGCGCTTGGAAAAGGTATTTTAATGTACTTTATGGAATAGTTTATTTTAAACATAATTATAAATTTTCTATCATTTTTAATAAATGTGTTTTAAATATTTTTTTTATGGCAGACAGTATTATTGCCCCCATACTGTTCCGACTATGCGTTCGAATGGTCTTGGTGTTATCGAAGGACTTTACACAACTTCTTCTCCGTCCATCATATTTTATTTTTCACCTGAAGTTCTCTTTACTATCGAAACGTGACCAGAAGTTCGAAAGAAGTCCTAGGAGAAACGATGAAAAAGAGGCAATGGAGTTACAGACTCCAACTCAGTTTTTATTTTGTTTGGAGATAAAATACGGCAGTTTGATTTGCTACCGAAACATGATATGGAACTTTGGCGAACACGCGTTACGGTGCGAAAGAGAATTGTCACCACGTTTTGATTTTGGTCTCGATATTTTCTGTTTATCGATAAAAATGTATATTCAATTATTATCCAATGCTATTACACCCTGTATTAGTAGGTTTAGTATTTTATTAATGAGTTTAAATCACATTATAATTATCCATTCCATTTTTTTTTTAATTAATGTCTTTTCCAATTTCTCTATTGTATCAATAATTATTGTTTCTCTTTTGCTACTTAACATGTTAAACATAAAGTGAGTGTAAAAAACGGGTTAAAACTCCGCCCAGTACTCATTAATCATTCGTCGATAAAACAGAGTTCTTTCAACTTCCGCGACCTTTCAAGTTCATCAATATATTTATCGTTTCTCTCAGCCATCAACAGAGATCTTGTTCGGTTTAGGTGAATATGACAACGCTGCTTTACAATCACCTCCCTCAGGTGCTCTTGCAGTCTCGTCGACATCGCAAAGTCGCGAAACGCAAACCAAAGAAAACCACCGCGACAACCCTTCTCGCGATATCTTCGAGTAGCTCCGGGTGTAATCGTATGGCGAATGCGCCGATATGCAAGCGAAGCGCTGTTGTCGGAGTGTTTGAAGTATATAAGAAACTAGGTTTTGCCCGCGACTTCGTCCTCGTAGCAGTCGAAAATGGTTTAATTAGTTTTTTTACTTTATTATGAATGTCAGTATTACATTGCACCAAGCTTTTAAATGAGCTCAACGCTTTTTGAATTAAATCGGATTAAGTTTTCAAACGTGTCAAAACAAAATGTAATTTAAATCAAAAGCATTAAGGAGTATTTATATCAACTTCGATGCAAATCACCCCCAAAATAACTTTCTACCCCTTTTTAACCCCGTTAGGCGATGAGTTTCAATAAAATAGGAAACACACCTTCCATCAATTCTATTATAGAATGTTTACGCAAAATTTGATAAGACCAAG
Source organism: Lochmaea capreae (assembly GCA_949126875.1). Lineage (NCBI taxonomy): Eukaryota > Metazoa > Arthropoda > Insecta > Coleoptera > Chrysomelidae > Lochmaea > Lochmaea capreae. The sequence continues at coordinate 17,905,792 of OX421396.1, forward strand.
GAATCACATTGTCCCATACTAACTTTGCCCCCGTTTTTCACCCCTTAGGGCCGCTTTTATAAGTTACCGTTAAATCTTCGAGTTTACTCACATCGGTTTACCATACAATTAACTCTATCTGCGAAAACTTTTGATTTTATAGCTCCATGTCAGCTGTCAATTGATGAGGAACTGATCTGCTGACCTCACCGAATGGTGATCTAAGATTTCTAGTAGTTGCCTAATAGAATATTTACTAAGACGAAATCTATGCAGGAATTCCTCATCTGACCATAGGTGTATATGTTCAGGCCTTCCTCTGAATATCCTATATCGAGGTGTGCCTCAACAATTTCAATGGTATCATCTTCGCCATCTGTAATCATCTGAAATATATTTTGAATGTCGTTATACATTTCATCAAAATCGTAGACAGAAATGAAATGATGGAGAATTATAAACTCATAATAATAATATAATGCTTTCATATGTTAAATCTCTAAGTTATCTGGCACCTCATACACCTAGTAAGTTAACGCATACAATTTTGGGTTAACACCTACCCATACAACGCATCCGTAGATTAAAGAAGAATTTATATCAAGGTCACAGATAACTGCAACCTATAAAAGCGGTCCTTAGGGGTAGAATTTCGAAAAATGCTTTCTTATCAGATGCCTTCGTCATACAATATACACTTCCTACAAGTTTCAGGTCTCTACGATCAGCGGTAGGGCTGTGCGTCAGTCAATTATTTAGGACAAAGCATTTTATATGTACCTATGAATAAGATTTTCTACAATTTTTTTGTGCGAGCAAAACTTTAAGTTTCCAATTTCCAGTCCTCTACAATGTGCTTGCGAAGATCCTAGGGCACAGCACCTAGGAGACTACTGGATAGAAGAGGGACAGTTACCTAAGTTGAAGCCTGCAGATATCCTAAAATTCCTCTGGGAAATAGGACTAAAGGAGCTACTAGTCTCTGAGACTTTCCTCAGGAACTAAGTAGAAGTAATGGGGCACGATAGATCTTTTAGGTCTCAGTGAATGTTACCCCAAAATACATACATACATACATACATGTGCTTGCAAGTTCCATCGCAAGCTCCAGCGGAATTTGTAGCCTAAGGAGCTTGACGAGTTTAAACATATAAGGTGTTGCTACATTCGTATTAATTGGTGGACGTGACATAAGGTATAAAATTTCAATATAGCTCCCGAGAAAAAGAAACTAGAAGGGGAAAAGTACTATAAAAACATGGGTATCGAATTGTGGGTAATAATAAATAGGGAATGTCAAATATATATCTAACCAAAAAATTGTAAAATGAACTAAATTATTTGTAAAACAATATGTCCGACTGCCGGGGATGCAGAAGGCGTTGAAACTTTAACCGTGCAATAACTTGTTTTTGCGTTTCAATAAAAATATTACTGCAGTCAGGTTTGTTTTTATAGTATAGATACATGGATAGTGTCATTGGAAACACATTTCAAATTCATCAGATGACCCACATCTGTACCTATATGAAGAAATCATCGTTTTCCAAAGATACCGTCACGAGTATAAAGAATAGTTTACAGAATGCGTGACAATAAAGATAGACAGGATTTTTTTCTGGAATAACTCAACTTAGAAAGTACCATTCTGTATAAAATGTGATTATGAATGTCAGTATTGCATTGCACCAAGCTATTAACTGCTTTCGATGTTCTTTGAATAATATCGGTTTGAGTTTTCAAATGTGTAATTAAATCGAAAGTATTAAGTAGTATTGATATCAACTTCGATACAAATCACCCCCCCCCGAAATAACTTCCTACCTCCTTTTAACCCCGTTAGACGATAAGTTACAATAAAATACGCAACACGCCTTCCATCAAGTCTATTAAAGAATGTGTATGCAAAATTTGAAAAAGACTGTACCAAAGAATCACGTTGTCCCATACTAACTTTGCCACCGTTTTTCACCCCCTTAGTCCTGAATTCCGAAATGAGTCCTGTAAGAGACTTACCGGATGTATCACGTAGCGTATTTTATTTCACACCGGAAGTGTCAATATTTGCCAGAATCAGGCGCATTTTTTTGTATTAAAATCACACTACCACTTCTACATAGCAACGATGTAAATATGTGCATGTCAATAAATTGAAATTACTGTTTCTGGAAATTCAAAATGTACAATTAATATAAATATATGTAATCCTTCGAACACAGCGATTGAGTAGGTAGTTTAGATTGTATTTTCTTAAAAAAAGTTCCATTTAAGGTTTTATTGTGTCGAAACTCAAAATTGTCAATCCGGTCGGATACAGTTACCGGCTCTGATATTGTAATAGCTCACTTACTGGACTCAAAATGAAGTCAGTAAACTAAATCTACCAGACAGTATGAAATAAAACTATACTTCCCACTTGCATACATTGCGTCCATGCTACCAATACGTATTTAGCTAATAATGAATAATAATAATAATAATAATAATAAATGATTTTATTGGTAAACTACTATACAAAATTAATATTGTGTAACATTATTCTATTAAATATCAATACCATAGCAGTTACCAAAAGGCAGAGTTCAAGCTGTTGGTCTTCAGAAGACTTAGCTTGCTCTTCCACTCAACCCGAAAATTTATGCGTTGGGTACCTACTTTATGAACGCACCGTAGGGATATACCTAGCTATTCAATTTTCACTATATCGACTTATTGCAGTTTTAGTTATTGACTTATTATTATTTCGCTCCTATTTTGTAATAATATCGCTGGTCATTTCTAGAAGACGCAAAAAAGTGCTATCCTCGAAGAAAACCTGTAACGTGCACGTTGAGAGAAAAAAATAAAAAAGATCATGCTTCCATTTCCCAAAATGAATAACGAAAAGGATAATGAATACCTACCACAAACAACATAATCAGCATGAAAATATTTGCAAAGATTGTCTAGCTGTATATTTTTTTGCTATTGTCAGTTGCAGAATAATAAAAACTTCATTCTTCAATCGTTATACATGTTCCCATCTAATTATTATACAAATATAAATAAGAAATGTTTTATATGAATTTTATTTAATCATAAAGTTGAAATGCATACCGTCTGACTATATGTGAGTGTAATTTGGCAACGCCGCGCCGTATGTAGCAGAATACCGGCATTTTCAACATGGAAAACGCACACGGACATCGCTTCCTATAAGAAGAGAAACAGACCGCGTTAGTATCGCGCTAAGCACGGATGTATACGCCGAAGACCATGTCAGGCAACATCGTTGCTGAATGGTTGAGATCTCTTCACCTCGGCCAATACGCCGAAAGTTTCATAGACAACGGTTATGACGATCTAGAAATATGCAAACAGGTCGGTGATCCCGATCTTGATGCAATCGGAGTGTTCAATCAAGTGCACCGAAGCAGGTTGTTACAATCTGTACGAACCCTTCGCGAAGAAGGAGCCGCATCAGTTTATTTCACCCTTGAAGAAAGTGTCGCGGTTCACGATGAGTGTTTTTGTGACAATGTGAGTGCTAGGTCTTCCAGAACATCTTCTGGTAGGTCCGAGAAAGATACCCAGAGAGTTAACGCAAGTCCAGCTAGTTCTTCCGCTGAAAGTGGTCAAGAAGTTGCTAAATATTTGGATGAATATGAGGAAGGTAAAGCTGAACTAGTGAAAATTCCCAGATTGCAGCTGAAAGTGTTACTGAGGGAGAAATTAAGTCAGGATGGTATCCGGTTGAGCTCTCAACCTTATTCAACACAGGTGAGTGAGTGATTTTGCACCTGTTAGTACTCTATATGACATTATTGTATATTTAATATTATCATAAAAATAATTAAATGAATATAAGAACATGTTAATAACGTAGTCACAAGAATTATGTTTTCCTTGTTTTTACTATTATTAATAGTCTACAAAAAAACCTTTGCTTGTAAACACATAGAATACTACAAGTTTTTTGTGGATAAACATACATAAAGAAACCTTCAACGAAATAGCTTAAAGTACTGTTAATTGATAAGTAAATTGATTTTGATAAATTATTTGAATGTTTAATTTAGTGCTGGCTATTATGATGTCCAAATGTTGATATATAGGGCGTTGAAGTTTTATAGAAATTATATAAAATTGGTGAGCATAGGTTTGTTAATGTTATAAACGACCTGTTCTAATGTAGTCTCAAATGTTTGTTTTTGTCCTTTACATAAGTAGGAATTTTATGACTTAGTGATCCATGTTAGGTCTAAGCAAACAAATAAAAAATATAAGTTGATGGTAGGTAATATTTTTAAAAGTGATTAATAAAATACTTAATTAGTTTATTATGACCTACCAATTTTATCGGTATCTTCAGAACGATTTAAGTTTGTTGGTAGCATACATCGTTAATGTTATGTAAATATTTTCATAATACATTGGGGTTATCTGTAACCGTGAAATTTTTCATTATTATACAGAATGGGGTCTTAACTGGGTCCGGTGAATTATACGGAACCACTAGTTTTTGACTAATTTTGCATAAATCCATGGAACTCACATATTTTGAAGATTATCTGTCGAAAAATTTGTGGTGAATTCAGAATTTTCCGAGAAACTTGCATGTATGTTTGTTTGTTTGTAACGCAACCTTTAAACTCGATTTTTACCCACTTTAAACGCTCAGATTAATTTGAAATCTTGCACACTTGTCAAAGACCAATGACAATACAATTTAGTAATAAAATATAGGGTTTTCCATTTATAACGTAACCTTTAAACTCGATTTTTACCCACTTTAAACGGTCAGAGTAATTCAAATTTTTTTTTGCACGCTTGTCAAGGACCGATGACAATACAATATACTTATTAGTAAAATATAGAGTGTTCAATTTATAACGAATCCTGATTCTTACCCAATTTAAACGCACAGATAAATTTGAAATTTTGCACACTTGTCAAGGACCGAGGACAATACAATATAGTAGTGATATATATAGGATGTTCAATTTACAATGCAACCTTTAAATTCGATTCTTACCCATTTAAACGATCAGATTCGCTCATATTCTTCGCAAAATCAGTAAGAAACTTGTGGTTCCGTATAATTCATAATAATTCGCTTTTCTTCGATATTCCAAATTTAATCATTTCAATCACTTGCTTAGGAGGTAGAATTGGAATGTATTAGGTTTGTTCCAACAAGCTTGAGAATTAGTTCAGAATTTGACTGAGTTTGCGTAGATTGAAATTAAGGACGATAATTTCAATTTAGGCAAACTCAGTAAAATTCTGAACTGATTCTCAAGCTTGTTGGAACAAACCTCTTATTGTAGCTTAGCTTTTTACTCGGCTTTTTATCGGGTTTCCCAAATTCATATATTTTACAGCTTATCAAAATTAATAAATTATAAGTTCAAAATAATGTTCATGGAGAAAATTGATCTAAAAAAAACAATTTCTGAATAAAAGGATCTCTATTTAAAATTTGAGTAAAAAAGAGTAAACTTTGTGACCCTCGGAATTTTATGTTATTTTCAGCTTTATTCAGCAGCTTACCCCAGAGCCCACCTTAATTAAAAAGAATACTCAAATCCCGCAAATATTTAAGTAATGGTTTGAAACATGACGTGGCATATAGGTTACGAATTTCTATACTGAAATCACAAATTAGGATAATTTGATCGACCGTCAGTTTTAGCGGCGTTGTCAGATGATATTTATTTTCCTCAACTTTGATACATTTTCTAATACGTTAGATGAACATAAAAATATATTAATTTGCATTTACAAAACTAAACAAAATTGAAATAATGAACATTGGGTACTGCTTCTGCCGGAGTCCAAATTTAAATAACGCATCGCAGGACAATCTACAATTGTTCATTTATGTAACATTTTTTTTTTCGAGGATTAGAGGAAGGGGAGAGGATATATACAGAACTTTTAAAGACGACTGGTGATTAGACGTTTCTCAAAAATTAAATAAGAGAATTATGAAATTTTGTATTAATGACTTTTCCGACGTTTCGAATCTATCTAAAACAATATTATTTTGACAGCACTTTCGATTATCCCGGAAGTTGATATTAAATTTGTTATTTCAAATGGTTCACTTCAAAATTATAGATTTTGCGTTTAATTTTAGGCCATTTTTGTCTGATCTCAATATTCCGTTTACGAAATATTTACCTTTTAATGAGTGAATACACAGTTGAGTTCATAATTAAAAAACAATTGTTACCTAATTCGTTCATCAGGTGTGAGACAATTCATCATAATATTTGGTGTTATTAAACGTCATATGAACTTTTATTTCAATTTTGTTACCAATTTTTCCAAATGAAAAACCCTGTAGATTTTTGGATTTCGCAGTTAATTTGTTTGAAATCAGAATACTTAAAAATGATATTATACTGAGAAAAAACCTATAAATAAAATTTGGTTTAAAATTATCTGCAAAATTCAAAAATGTAAAAATATTCAGGGTCTATCGTTTTAAAAAATTGAACAAAATTGGCATAAAAATTTCCATCCTGTTTAACGCTTGATAAGGATAAATCCCGGCATAAATATTTGATGAATTGTACTACATCTGACAAATAAATTAGGTAACAATTGTTTTTTAATTATAAATGATTTTTTCTAAAAATATCATAAAATACTGAATACCTCGGAAACGAGGAAATATTGAGATTGGATTATCAGAAAAATGGACTTAAACTGAGCGCAAAATTTAAAAATGTGAAAATCTACTGGGTGTTCCATTTAAAATAACAAATTAATATGTGCTGTCATAATAATAATATTTTATATTCTCGCAATGTCGTAAAAGCACCCAATATAAAATTTCATAATTCTATATTTTTGAGAAACGTCTAAAGGCCAGTCATTTTGAAAAGCTCTGTATCGTGATGGACTGATTTCATTTTCACTCCACATTTTTACGCACATTTACAAATTAACGTTTCTTATTTGCGTTTTATCTTCATGACAATGCGGTTACTTTATCTGTTATCCAAAGACTGAAAAGAACCAAACCTCTCGACCTCATGTGGTATTTTGAACCAAAAAGCAATGTTTCATTTTACTAGCGATATGGTCAATCACTCTAACGATTGGGTGAAATAGTCAACAATAAATTAATGGAATTATATGGAAATATTTGGATATAATTACATCGTATGTACCAATAACGTACTCGCTTACACACATACACACACAATAATCATCTCGGATGTTATTAACAATATAAAACGTAAATCCAATTACGATATTTCAACAGAAATTTGTTTTTATCATTTATGACAGTTTATAATATCCGGTAATTGAAATATTACGCCCGGATTATAATATGCGGAATTATTAAATATAGCAGCGCTAATAAATTTGCAGAATATCGGTTTTTGAGAATATGTTTATTGGTTTGGTGAAATAATTAAACATTTTAATAACGCGTTTATGTCGATTAATATATTATATTTTTGATTAATTTTGATATATTATATAGTTTTATACAGGGTGTCATGCTTACAGATACTAAATATCATTTTATGTAGGTACATCTAATTTACCTTCGTCCAAAAGTTTCTCCTTAGGGAGTTATTTGACGATAACGTTGTTAAGTCAGTTATACAGTGTGTACATAAAGCAACGTATTTTGCTAATATTTCGATTTCCGTTAGGATTACAAAAAAAAATGTTGAATAAAAGTTTTTTCAAATAGTCCAGACCATCTGCATAAGTCAATTAGAAGTATACAGGGTGCACCGTTGCTCCAAAATAACATATTTTTTTAAATATTACACCACCTATATATTTTGAGTTTTTCAAGTACAACCGTCAAGACTGCATAATTCTACCTTTAATAATTCCAAAGTTACATTGGTTTGAACCTAAAATTATAAAAAAATTGTTCATGTCAAAAAAGTAGGCAGTAGGTTTTTCTGTCCTAAATATTAATTAATGAAGTTTTAGGTTTCCCGCTAAAAATTTCAGGATTCCCGTTAAGAATTTCAAGTTTTCCGCCCAAATTTTAGGTTTCCCTCCAAAAATTTCAAGTTTATGTGAGAAACCCGAAATTTCGGCGGGAAACTTGAAATTTTTGGTGGAAAACCTGAAATTTGGGCGGGGAACTTAAAACTTGAGCGGGAAACTTGAAGTTCTTAACGGGAAACCTGAAATTTTGGGAGGAAACTTAGAATTTTTGTCGAAAAACCTAAAACTTTTTAAATTAATATTATTGACAGAAACACCTACTTTAGTCAAATGCAGTCTTATCATGCGGGTCATACGATTTAACAAAGACATACTCACAGTTTTTGTTTTCTTTTATTGCGTTTAATCATAACTTCCGAATAAAATCTGTTAGATCAATAAGACAGACTTATGCAATTTTGACAGGAGAAAAAAGGATATGTATATAGTTTTTCACCAGCTACGTTTTTATTTAAATATGTCAGTTTTGTGACTTTGACAATTCAAAGTGACAATATGAATAATAAGAAGTAATTTTCCGGTTTTTTGGATCCTCAAGCAAAGTAAAGTGTTACTTAATTTGATAGATTATTTCGATTATGAAAGAAAAAGTGGAAATTCGTCAACCAGTGTACTTGAAACAGTAGCGAAAGCACTAGGAATTAGTTTAAGGACGGCGCAGAGAATTGTGCATGAAAAAAAAGCATAATATAATTCCGAGGAATACTAAAAAATGCAAACAAAGAAAGCCAAATACTGAGGATTTGCGGAAAATATTAAAATGGAAGTTCGAGATGTTATTTATGATTTATATAGAACAAAAACCAATATAACTCTTCCAGTTTTAGAAGCTTTAAAAATTCGAAGTGTTCTGGAAATCGGAATTAAATCATTATCAAAATCAATAAAAAATTTGGGGTTTCGCTATAAAAAATAATGTAACCGAAGATTTTTGTATGAGCAGCCACAAATAGTGTTCAGTTTTTAAAAAGATATACTGAAAATGACAAATCAAAATTTTAGAAAGTGGTAATTTTGGACGAAACGTGGATATTTTCAAAATGGAAGGGGTTCAAAATGTTGGCAAGATGAGTCTGTAAAAACCGTTAAAAGGAAAAATTTCCATTTTTTCTTTTTATTTCTTGAAATAGTTAATCAGATTAAATACCATTGTCTTTTTTTGTTCTGAGAATAAAATTTTCAAAAAATTGCTCTGTTTATTATTATTTTCGTTTTAAATAAAGAGACTATTGATTAGATTATCGCAATAAAGATTATATACAGCGTGTTTTTGGAAGTTCTTACCAAACGGAAACCTTTTTATCATTGATTTCTCAGAAAATTTTAATCTCGATAAATGTAAGTGTATGTTGAGAAAATTATTTTGACGTACATCCAGATTTTCGTTGGTGATAGCGGGTGAAAATTAAGCACAAAATATGACGATAGTAAATAAAAATTTTTTAAAATATAGAATCCGGAACAGGAAAATCCAAGAACTGACAAAACTCGAATTTCTGCAATTTTTCGCAAATTCATATTGACATTTCTTAGAAAATATTAAATGGAAAGAACTTTGGTTAAATATTTAAAAAATATGTTAATACGTTTTTTAGAGCAACCGTATACCCTGTGTAATTCTAATCGAGGCAGATGGTCTGGATTATTTGAAAAACTTTTATTCAATATTTTTTTTTGTAAACCTAACGGAAATCGAAATATTAGCAAGTTACGTTACTTTATGTATATCTACACTGTATAAGCACTAGACCGCGTCAAAAAAAAGTTTTTTTTTTTTTTCGATTAAACGTATGTAAAAAGTTTCTTCAGTATAAAAAAAAAATTCTCCTAAATTTTGAGCTCAAAATCTCAAAAATTGGGCTGGCGCATAGGGGGGTCCCCTTTCCCGTTTAAAATACATAGGAAATTTTTTTTTTTTTTGGTTTTAAAATATCTGCATGCATAAAATTGTTAAAAATTTTTGCTTCTCACTATCTTATAGGAAATTTAATTCTCTACAAATTGCTTTCCGGGTTTTTTTTTAAACTCAACCGCAACGAAGTTACAGGGCGCTGGATAAAAGGCAAAAAATCAATTAATGATTTAAGAATCGAAAACAATTTATTATATTAATTTACTAATAGATTAACTCAAAACACTTAATTATTCAACAAAATCTGTCAATTTAACATTATATGAATTTTAGTTCATTTAATTAATTTAAGTTATTATATGTACAATTTTTTGATTTATTGTTGACTAGTTTGACTCATGTAATTTTGTATATTGCACGTAGGGTACAATTTGCGATGATTCTGTACAACTTTCCATAAAAACTGTTTTTGTTCTTCATCTTTAGTACTAAACTGATTAAATTCTTCAACTAAAGCAACCGACCCTTTCGATTCTTAAATCATTAATTGATTTTTTGCCTTTTATTCAGCGCCCTGTAACTTCGTTGCGGTTGAGTTTAAAAAAAAACCCGGAAAGCAATTTGTAGAGAATTGAATTTCCTATAAGATAGTGAGAAGCAAAAATTCTTAACAATTTTATGCATGTAGATATTTTAAAACCAAAAAAAATAAAAAATTTCCTATGTATTTTAAACGGAAAAGGGGACCCCCCTATGCGCCAGCTCAATTTTTGAGATATTGAGCTCAAAATTTAGGAGAATTTTTTTTATATACTGAAGAAACTTTTCACATACGTTTAATCGAAAAAAAAAAAAACTTCTTTTGACGCAGTCTAATAAGCACGAGTATAAGCATATCTCAAAAAAACCGCTAACTACAAACTTTGATCATTATTTATACGACCATGAAGTAACACATTGTTTACGACAAACGCGTTTTTTAAAGCCATCAAAAGCGTTCAACGTGGGTAGATTTGGTAAAATTTTTGTGCACCAGTCTTTTTCAACAAATTTTATATTAAATTCGAAAACGATAACGTATGTTCCAAAAATAAAAATCAATTTTTATTTTTCGTATTTTTGCATTTTATATAATTATTTGATTAGTAAACGATCCTCACTGTATCTAGGTGGCTTTGCCAAATTAACAAGAACTTATTTAAGCAGCGGTAGCCATTTTGTAGTTCACTATCTAAACTTGGCTCATAATTTGTTGTTTAATAATTGATTTTGTTGCTCCAGCTGTTCCCCAGAAACGCGCGGCCCCCTATACCATAACCATAACTTAGGGTAACTATGCAGCGATATGTCGGTAACGGAGGGAACTACCGATACGAGGCTGGTGGAATATTTTGTTGCTAATTTGTTCAAATGATCTATTTTTCTCGAAATACTTCCCTCTGTCTGAATTGATTACCCTCCATTTGGGTTATTTGCAATATTAAGTTATTGTAGCCAACTGGGATATCTATTCTTCAATTTTAAAATCCTCCATGTCTTAATATCATTCATAAAGAAAACCTCTATCCTTTTCACTTTCAAAAAAATGATGTGAAGGTAATGGTGATTTTCCTTTTCTAGTAGTTTTTGCAAACTAGTTACTGAACAAAAAGAACTTAGATTTTATTCTGCGATGTATCTAAGTTTGATCGAAGTTTAATTTAAATAATGCACATAATTAGGCTTATATTGGTGAAAATCCTCACACCATAAAAGAGACGAAGCATCAGCAAAGAATCAGCAAATTTCTAATTCGACTCTAAAGGGAACCCTCAAATTCCAAATTAATTTATCCATTATACATATCTGTATTATTGTTCAAATCAATTTATTAACGGAAGGAAAACAAAAATTATTATATGTGGAAAAATGTAAACATTGATTTGTTATTACAATAAGATTATTTTCAAAATGTTAGAAATTGTTTTATATCCATGGAACGATCCCAATATTTTACTTTTACCGAAAAAAAACTCATAAATAAAGAAAAGTGGTTTCTTCGTTTATCCCTTTTTTCTGCTTCCGGACCGATTATCATTTCCCGTGCCAAAGAACAATTCCATAAAAAGAAAAAAAATAGGGAATCGCGTTGAAAACCTTTACATTTTTCTAACTGCCTCCACAACATGATCCTCCACACAATATTACTATATATCTTCGAAATGGAGAAATTATTTAGGAAACTCGAAAGTTCTGAATTATTCACCGTATTTTTCATTATTTTTATTGAATTTCATCCAGTCAACGTTATATGTATCCTAAACACGAAAAATGGCCAATACGAAAATTCGCTAAAACTGAAAATATCATTTATGAAAAAACGTATTTTTTTTTAAAGGGATCGGGAAACTTTGTAGTGTTAAAATGTGGGGGATGTACGTTGATATCTCGAATATTATATAATTTATAAATCGGTATTCTTTTCACGCGTTTCTCAAGTCTTTTACATGTAAAAGATAATTAGTTGTGCCGTTTTCACTTTGGTGTAAATTACACAAAAATTTATTCCTGTTAAAATTTGAAAAAAAACGTGATTCATAATGAATCGTGCCAGAATTATTATTGTTTTAGTTAAAGAAGGGCACTCACAGCCGTTTGTGGCGGACAGAGTGGGTGTTTCTCAGAGTGACGTGTCCAGAACAAGGAATAGGTTTTTGGAGACCAATTCAGTGCAAAATAAGCATCGCTCTGTTAGACCACTAGTCACCAATGAACAACAGAATAAATTCATAATGATTCCCATTCGGAGAAATCCCTCTATGTCTATACCAGCCCTCCAATGAGAGTTCAGACATGCTACAGGAGTCAGAATATCGCGAGGGGTGAACCGCTGACCAAAAGTTGTACACTAAAATACCATATTTGACAAATAATACCAAAATTACCAACTTAAAATACCAAAAATTACCAGAAAATACCAACATTACCCCATATATTACCAAATATATACAGCATTATATCCTCAGAGTCTTCAGAATGGACCACAGTGTCATTGTTAGAAACATTGAGTTGTACGCTCGGTTGAACCTTAGCCTAATCAGCTTCAAACTTATCGTCTCTCTCATCTAGAAAATTGCTTATTGTATAAGGCGGATTTTCAGCTGGAAGTTTGATATCTAGACATGTGTCCCTCAGTGCTGACACCACCATTTTTCAAGCAGAGGTCTATGCCATCCTCATGGTGGCTGAACACCTGATCAACAAAGACCGATGCAAACAACACATAAGTATCATGTCGGACAGCCAAGCGGCATTAAAAGCACTCCAAAGTAACAGCTTGAGATCAAAAATGCTTCATGAGTGCCATCTGGCTCTAAACCAGCTGGCGGACAAGAATAAAGTTGAACTTGTCTGGGTGCCAGGGCATGTGGGTATAGCAGGCAACGAGGAGGCAGATCAGCAAGCGAAACAGGGTGCACAAAAGTCCTTTATAGGACCAGCTCCCATGTTTGCTTTTGGACAAAGAGACTACCAGAAAGTCATTACCAACTGGATCAACAAAGAAATCAACAGAACCTGGAATGCTATTACAGGTCTCAAACATTCAAAGAAATTCCTCAACCCTAACAAAAAGAGGGGAAGGGAAGTGTTAAAACTAAGCAGAAGGGAGCTAAGACTACTTTGCGGCATACTAACAGGACATATCCACTGCAGGCATCACCTGAGAAAGATGGGACTGGTGGATGATGACACTTGTAGGTACTGTGGTGAAGAGGTGGAAACTATGGAACACATTATCACGAGCTGCCCGGCGTTATGCCGCAAAAGACAGAAATTCTTAGAATTTATTTTCATCCTGGAAGAAGAATTACTAAACCTACCGATCAGGGGCTTGATCGACTTTGTCAATGACATAGATCTCTCCGGAATCCAACAAGAGGGGGGCACAAAAGATCTTATTTGGTCGCAGTGCAGGAGGTTGCGAAAAACACTCACCCTGTTCTTAATAATAATAAAATTGATATCTAGTGTGTATGCAGCTTCTTTACTGCAGAGTATTCCTAACGAAGCTGAGTCCCCTATAAGCCTCATTTATCGCATTTTCAATAATAAAATCAAGGTCAAAATTTAGCAGCTCTTCCTCAACTTCCCCATTTGTCACCAATACCTTCAGCCTTTTTTGTTTCCATGGGAAACACAAATGTTTCTTTGAGATCAGTTAGGACACTATTTAAGTAAGTACATGAGAAATTCTACCAATGTGTGATATGGAATCTCTCGTGAAATCTCTAATAAAAAAATTTATTTTAGTCAAAAATGTAGAGACGTCATTGATCTAGCAGCTCTAAACAAAGACTCACACGGTTGGCTGCTAAAAAGCCAAGGTATAAAAAGGTTAACATTGAGGTTTTCATCTGCCTGAAATATTCTGATTAATTTTAACATGTCCGTTAATTTCAATGCAAGTGTCCTTTTTAATTATAGATGTTAGTACGCACGCGCATATGAAATAAATGTTTACGATAATACGACAATACCTATAAAAATACCAATAGTACCTACCAAACAAAACACCAAATATTTCCAAATAATACCAAGTTTTTTAAAAAAATACTAAAATATTTCCAAAAATACCATACAGACAAACACCATCAGCGATTCACCACTCGGATTACCCATAAATTGTTTTTCAAGTTTGTTCACTATAATTTATTTCAAATTGTCTCAAGCCAGTTGCGGTGGTGTCTCGAGTTTAGTATACTTACAGCCAGTTTCACAATATTAGGTTACCTCATGGTTAAGAAGTAACCACCGGTTACGAAAAAATTTGGGTTGGTATAAGTGTAGGTTAACTATTAAAATAGCTATGTTCGCGGGTCACGATTCGAACCGATTCCGAACCAGTCTGGAATTAACTCTAAATTGTCTAGAGCGCATGCTTAGTTCCGAACCAGCAAATAGTTTTAAGTATACCGTGAACGGTCTTAAAACCACAGATCACCTTTCAGGACTTGAACGAAAACAAAACAAAACACTTCTGACAGCGAACAAATGGAAAATAATAAAAATAAACAAAATATAAAAACCAAAATAGACTTAATATATAATTTAAATTTACCTTACACTACACTTGGACAGTAGACAGCTAAATTAGAGTTTCATAGAGTTTGATATTTATTTATAACTTTAAAACACAACAAAGCAAACAATGAACAAGTGAAACAACAGGTAACTAAAATAAAACAACTGACATCGATCATTTGCACATGAGCAGCCGACCCGAACTTTCAGTCCTAACCAAAATCAGAGAACTGCTAGGACTGATTCCGAATCAATAACGAACCAATCCGATATGGTCCGCGAACCCCGAACTATTATTAAAAATTCAGAATTATATTAACCGCGAACGCCACTTTTCAGAATACTCATTCGAATACTCCCTGAACTGGTTCGGATTGTGACCCGCAAACATTATTTAACTGGAACCCAAAGTACCGGTAACTGTACTAACCAAGGAAATCTAACCTAATTTATGGTTGTTAACTGCATCAACTGTTAAATTTTAAAACTGTATATTGTTATTTTTAATTACAAACAATTAGAAATATGCACGATTACGATGTTAATAGATAATAAATAATAATATAGAAGTGACGATGAAGCCAGATGGCCAAAAATTATTAGTCCAAGAAGTGATTATTTTGAAAAATTCGACAATTACGAATTTTTCTGCAGATTTCGTTTGTCCAAGAGGATAGAAGAAGTCTGTTGGAAGAAATTGAGGACGCTACTTCCCATCCTGCAGGACGATGAGCTTTATCAATTTATCAAGGATTAAAAAAATATTTTTAGTGAAATTCTCCTTGATTACAGAAATGACGTTCTTTCTGCACCTTTTTAGTTTCAGTACATAAACTGTAAAACATAACCTCCAAAGGTCTTGTGTTTACTTTCATTTGACATAAAATACCACACTATCGATTGTTTTCATACCAACGCAACAAAAATTATCTGGCCATTAGTTAAATGGTGATTGTGAATCAAGTTCTATTGGTTAGTGTCTCGGTTGAGGTTACTTACCCTAAGAGGTTACCACCGATTGTGAAACTGGCAGTTAAAAAGTGAATTTTTATTATGAAATGTTTTGAGTTGAACATGATATCATTTAATCCGTTCGTTATTAAGAGTCAATGCGTTACGTGCGTTCTCGCCAAAAAAGGTTTAATGTAGTGAAAGACTCTGTAGAAAACATTGGAGGTAGGAATCAAATATTGCCAATTAATCAATTGATCTATGCTAATAAAAAAGGGACAATATACCAACAACCCCTTTTGTGTCAGTTTTCGTAATATGTGGAACATATGTCTCTAGCTTTGTCGACGTTTGGTTTTTATGCGCGCTGTTAAATTAAAGTTTTTTCCGTAAAATGTGTTCGAATTTGTTTCGTCGTTGTTTTTCCGGGATCGTTTATGTTCGAAAAGCGGATGCGACCGATATACTACTACAGAAGAAGGGTTATAGCTATTTTTTTCGGGGATAAAATGAAATGACGTGATGACTTTGTAGTTCTTGTTATTGAACCGAACGGGTTACGAGAATGTTGAATGGTGTAGACGCCATTTAGTAAATAAAAAAACTATTTTTGAACTGAAAATTTCTGGTAACAAAAGTAAAATAAGAAAACCAATATTTTTGGTGGAAAAATGTGAATACAATTTCATAAATTGCTGAAATTCAGTTTGATTTTGTGACATTTGGAATTAATGAAAGCAAGTTTACACTTTCATGTTATACCGGGTGTCCATAAAATTTCCTGCCAAACCTAAACTACATATACTATGAGATTTTATGTCCATCTAACTCACCATCATTATACAAAAATTCTTCCTAATGGAGCGTTTTTTGAAGATGACGATATTTAGTCTGTTTTTTGAACATATCGAAAAAAACCGCTACAAACTTTATTTGGTACATTGTATAACCCTACAGTAATAGTTTTTTTTCTATAAACCCGTGTTTTTTATTGCCATGACAATCTTTCATCGCGGAGTTGGTAATTTGGCCCCCAAAGATGATGTCACGAAATTTCAACAGGTAATTTGGTCCCCATGGCTGACAGGTATAAATTCCCTACAAGTAATTTCGTCCCCGCAATCATTATAATTTATTCTTCAAAAATCGACTAAAAATACGAAGGTGGTTTGGTAGGGGTAGGTTTGGTTGGGTTATTATTGAAAATTATTATAATTTATTATTCAAAAATTGACTAAAAATACAAAGGTGGTTTGGTGGGGATAGGTTTGGTTGGGTTATTATTGAAAATGATTATAATTTATTCTTCAAAAATTGTCCAAAAATTGAAAATTATTTTTACAAGCAGGTAGTCATTTTAATTTGGGGGCGAAATTACCAGCCGGATTATCGAAGTGCCTGGCTACCAAAGGATTAACACAGGTAGCGGGGACCAAATTACCCATCCCCTTTCATCGAGGGGTGGGAAACTGCTGAATATGGTTAAATTTTATGATTATTACTTTTTTAACAAAAGCAATAGCCGATTAACAATGCTGATTTTGGTCATTTCTGGAAACTGAGTCCGGGGTCTTGTTTGGAATAGTTTGGTACGTTTCTCCCAAATTTTTGGCTCCTAAGATGCATTAGGGGAGTTGCAAACGCAAAAAATCCAGATTTTTACTTTTGTTATTGGTAAATTTTCTTATGAGTTGAAATGAAAAAAGAACGTAAAACAATATTGATTAACTGCAATATTGATTAAAGTGCCGTTTGCAAAGACCCTAAGGATCTGAGAATTTGACAGAAGACGTTCCAAATTAGTCAAAACAAGGCCACAGAGTCAGTTTCCAAAAATGGCCAAATCAACATTGTTAATGGGCTATGGCTATTCACATTTTCCAAAATCTGTATCTACCAAAACCAAAATGAATTTTCTTATTTTGACCAACTCTATTTTAATTTCTGAAGAAATTGAGGTTAGGTATTGTCATGTTTTTCTTATTTATTTAAACAGTTTGTTACGGTGGGATAAAATTATACACACACTACTACTAATTACTACTGATTTACTTATTGAAGAAACACTAATGCCCGGTTGCAAGAACGCTTATTAAAAATGATGAATGATTAACGGCTAATCAATGAAATAATAACTCGTTAATTCTTCAAATCAACCATCATTTACACAATCAAAATGCAACGGATAGGTACCTGCAATGATGAACAATTAATCGACCATTATTTTTTTCGTGAAATCGGGTTCCCATTGATGGTTCATAATTTTTTAATCAACCATCATATGATGAGAGATTTGATTAGCGTTCTTGCAACCGGGCATTACTAACTATAATAAATTTAATTTATATACACACCACTTAATGTTTACTAATTTATCTACACTCGGTATAATTATTGTCCTAATATATCTTTAACACTTAAATATTGCACTATTTATATACACTATTCGATTCACTGTAGATCACCGATTCAGTGTTTACTAAATAACTATCCCACTCACTCAAAAACTCGCGTATGTATAGTCCTTCGCAACTCCAGAACATTCTTGAATTTACCACCTCTTCGTATGCGGAGCTTCCAGAATAGTCGGGAATAAACCATCGCATTCGCCAAAATTCATATTTCACGACAGGACCGGCTTCTGAATTACTGAGTTCGTATTAACAGAATTAACAACTAGAATATTGAGTTTTTGGGTTCAAAGACCATGGTCTAATACGGTTGGATCCAGACGTTTCGGTTACAACTACGACAGCCATTGTCAATGGTCACTTAAAATTCAGTTCCCACTAATCTAGGAGTCAAAATTACGTCAATATCATCTGGAAATCAAACATTCTAATTGGGTGGGAAAAGTAGGTACTCAGGTCTTCTTCTCGCTTCCATTGACAATGATTGCCGTAGTAACAGCCGAAACGTCTAATTCCAACTAGAAATTTTATTGCCAGACATGAATAATAGTTTCTATACGGATTTTCTTGAAAAACTCATGAAAAAATTCTGAGATCATTTGGAATTTCCCTACATGCTCCGTCTGTTATTTTCACCCCTTTAAATAATCGAGTATAAACAAAAAATAACTTCTTTATTTATATAAAGGTTACATTTATGATCATTAAACGTTTTTGCATTATTTTTATCGTTGTGATGTGTTTGTAGAACATATTGTACTTGCTATATGTTTGAACTCGTAATAAGAAAATTTACTCGATTTGTCCTTTTTCTCTTAAATTTTCAACTAATTTTAAATGATGTTCAGACTCCAACTGCAAATGTCCTGTTAATTTGATCATGTCTTGCTCTCCACACGTTTTGTGCAAGTGCAGAAATAGTGGAACTTTACGAATTTACGCCAATTTTTTCTCCCGAGACTCATTTGGTCCATTTTGACATACTGTTAATTCCAATAGGCATGTTTTTGTGCCAAATTCCTTGAAGAAATTAAATGTAGCTTTTGTCAAGGTAATTGCAGGTAACTTTTTTGTCAGCCGCTGCTATGGTATTTTGCCAGAGAAATAATCTAAAATTGTGGAGTGTCGATTTTCGACACTATAAACTCCTTGTTTAAATAATTCAATTAATAACATAAAACAAAAAAAATTAATTATCCAATCTTGAGACATCTTTATTAAAAATATTGAAGAGTGCTTTATTTTTTCCCGATGAAATGAAATGTCGATTATTTAGTGTGGCTATTAAATGACTGAAGGCATCGAGCAAATTTTTAACATATTCTACGATCATACATTCTACTGGTTAGTGAGACCGCAAGATGCCGTCAACCTTCACCCGAGAAAGTAGATACTTCATCTCATTCAAGTGAAACAAATAAAAAAAAACAAAATGAAAAGAATAAATTGACGATGGGTGTTCGTTCGACCGACAACTATATAGGCTTAGGACGTGATTTTAAACTTAATATAATATTATAATCAATTGAAATTAAAAGTGTTGATAATTTAGAAAAAGTGTATTGAAAGAACACTCTGGTCGTGTTGGTGCACTTTGACGTTTCTTGAAACCAATAGAAATTTTTTATTTCAGTAATTCATATATGTTCTATCCAATCAAAACATTTTTATAGTGGAAATAATCTACTTACGCTGAGAGAACAATTGGACAATACCAACATGGATTTCGGGAAAATAGGTCGACCACAGATGCAATACACATTGTAACACAGACAATAGAAAAATGCTACGAACATGGTATAGACTTACATGTAATATTTATAAATTTCAAACAAGCATTTGACAGTGTCTCCCGAAGTAAACTATTACAGGATATGAGAGAGTTGACAATACCTTCAAAACTGATCAGATTGACAAAAATGTCGATGGAACAATCAAAGGCAAGAGTAATAACAAGAGAAGTAGTCACGGAAGAAATCTCGATTGAAACAGGAGTAAGGCAAGGAGACGCCCTATCCACCACACTCTTCAACATCGCCTTGGATGGAGCAGTAAGGCAGACTGAAATAAGTCGAACAATTGCGCAAGCTTCAACGCAGGTAGTAGCATATGCCGATGATATAGCGTTAATGGCAACAGACAAGAGAAGCGTGGAAAACGCACTGTTAACTCTCATCAGAGAGGCAGGGAAAAGAGGGTTACACATTAACGAAGAGAAGACAAAATACCTCATATGCTCAAGAAGAGAGAAACCGAATATAAAAGATATAAAAATATGGGAAAATTGTTTCGAAAAAGTGTCACTCTTTAAATACCTAGAAGTAATTATTACCTGCAACAACAATCGAAGTGAGGAAATAACCCAGCGAATACTAATGGGCAATAAGATGTTTTGGAAGTACAAAAAAATACTGAAAGATGGTAATTTGAGTAAACAAACAAGGCTGAAAGTATATAAAGTAGCAATACGTCCAATTGTAACATATGCAGCTGAAGCAATGTGCCTCACATCCAAGGATACAAAAAAACTAAAAATATTCGAAAGGAAAATCATACGAAGAATTATCGGTCCCAAAAGAATAGATAACGATCAGTACAGGAGTCTATACAATAATAAGATTGAAGATATTCTAAAAGGGGAAGATATCGTTAATGTAGTTAAAGCCCAAAGACTACGGTGGTGGGGACACATTTATCGCAGACAACCAGAGGAGCTAATAAGAAAAGTCACTGCATGGACCCCACAAACAACAAGACCAAGGGGAAGGCCAAAAGAAAAGTGGGGGAATAAAATAATTGAGGACATTAAAACTCTTGAAATTAGAAACTGGAATAAACTATGCCAGGACAGGAAGAAGTGGAGAGAAATTGTAGACAAGGCAAAAAAACACAAACAACTATGAAGAAAAAGAGACCTCAGATAACAAGGCGGAGTGATTCACCGCAATAAAGGAATCCTAGAGCTCCAAGATGGAGCGCCAATCATTTCACCAGAAATGTATAGACTAATATATATATATAATCTACTTACATTATTCCAGCGAGAATAATTCAATGTACATTGTTTTCATTGAATGACAACCACATGACAACGGATTTTCTTGATTTGACGCGTCTGTCATAAATTTTCAAGAAATTCGTAAAATGAATCTCAAACGTTTTAGTGAATCGTCAGTCGATGATATAAATAATATAATCATTGAAAGTGCATGTAAGAATACCAAAATAAGCAGCGCGTCGATTTGGAAACAATTCCAATTATTTTGCGACGAGAGGGGATATAAATTGGAAGAGAAGACATCAACAACAAAACTAGCCGTTATTTTGAAGGACTATGGGTTCAATATGAAGAAACAGAACGAAAAAGACTATAAAGAAGCTGTGATCAAGACAATGTGGAATAAAACCGCAGAATTAATGCAAGAGTTGTATTACGACCAATTTAATAAAAGATTCGACTCATTCAATGATATCGAATTCAAATACGCCAGGGATGCTAAGAACACCAAGCGTAAGTTATTACAGAAAGAGCCAGAAAAAAGGAAACAAAGTTCTGCAAGTTTGAGCAAAGGAGAAATCTTGGACATGATAAAACTCTACGACGAAAACACACCGTCTGGCTTGCAGAAGAAATTTTATCATATTGCTTCATATGAACTGGAATGGCGTGGTGGAGAAGGTTCTCAATGTTTAGTGCATTATTTCAAAGACGAAACGAACAATGCGGGGTTGACCACCACAAGAATAGCGTATAACCCTATATTTTCCAAGACGGCGCAAGGGGGAGCACAAAGATGTGCGGACAGTAAATGGTTAATACCACATACCGAGAACCCTGATATTTGTCCTGTTCGATTGCTCAAGAAATTACTAAGCAAACGAAATGCAAAGATCAAAACTTCGGGCTCTCGTGTCTATTGCCTGGCAACAAGTTTTCTAAAATCTGCCGAATTATTTATATATATTTATAACATTTTGTCAAAATTTGTTTATGCTCCGACGACGATTTCACACAGAATTCGAATTTTTAATGTAAGGGTTGCTAAATGCACCCCCTGGTTCCCTCAGGAAGTCGAATTTGTTTATCGGGGAGTAAAGGACAAGTGATTTGAAACATTTTGTCAAAATGTGTTTATGCTCCGACGACGATTTCACACAGAATTCGAATTTTTAATATAAGGGTTGCTAAATACACCCCGATTTTTTTATTAGGAAGTAAAGGAGAAATATTTGGTAACATTTTGTCATAATTTTGATATGCTTCGACAAAGATTACACAAAGCATTCGAATTTTTAATAAAATAATTGCAAAATACGCTCGTCTCAGTAATTGAAAAAGACTAATTTTCAATGAAACAATTGATTTCGTATAAATCAAAAAAAGTTTTGGTGCGCCACTGGTTCCCTCGTTCGGGTGACTTCGGAAATATTGGCCGCTATCTTTGGCCGCTCTCTTCACACCGGTTAAAACCTGCTCAGCTATATCTCTTTAATAAGTTTTCAGATTTCAGACTGTATAATATACTGAGGTCATACGGTTTGACGTCACAAGCAGTAGTAGAGCGTTCTCACTGGATTGGAATTCAATTCAATTTATTTTTCTTAAAATTAGAGTACCGATTATCAAATATTTACATATTGTTCATCTTTAGAATATATTTCGAGATCGACCACATTAGCCTAGGCAAGATTGCCTGTCTGCCATGTGCTCGATCAGAGAAATTTTGTGTCAAATGTACTTTTGTTTGACAAGGTGATTAAGCTAGATTTCTGATATTAAATATTTTATTTCCGGATGTGAATAATTTGAATCATTCCGCATTTTAAATTCGTTTTAGTGGCTGTTTGTGACCAAAACAAAAAAAAAATAGTTTTGTTGATGACAGGCGTTTTCATATACTTATGGTTTATAGCATATTTCTGCTATTTAAACATTTTGTTAAACAGAAAACACCTTTTATCAAACAGTGCTGGGTACTTTGGTTTTAAAAAGGTATTTGAAATTAAAAAAAGAAATACAAAAATGTGGTTGAATTACCAATTTTTACAAATTTCCTTTTTCCTTGCTTTTTTTAACGATATTGATTTTATAAAAAAAAATCTAATACGATCATTAGAAGCCGTAAGTCATAGTTCCCTAGGTGATGTATTTAATAAAAATAAAATGTTGAAACACATTTTTTTAAATCCACTTTTATCCTGTGAAGGCGCGTCCATATTATGCCGATTCGATGTAGACACGACCGGTGGAACGTGCCAATAATAAGCCAGCCGTGTCCTAATGAAATCGCTGAGTCAGTCTCCTTCAAAGGAAGCCAATGAGAACGGATAGTGGGGACGTGCCAACCACTGGCCTCTCGCGGCTTTAGTTGTGATTCAGACTATATGCCAGTTAGCACGTGCTTTCGAATGGAGAGGACGAACGGGAAAGTTATTAATTTGACAAAAGGTACGTTTTTTTACATCATTTATTCACCATTGGTTGACTGACGTCAGTCTCCGCTGCAACGACATGTTAGAGTCATCAATGTCACATAAAAAACGCAGTTTTTGTTGTTTACATCATTCATTATTATATCTGACAACTGACAATCGATACCACTAGACATTTTTTGAATTTCTAACGCTGTTAACAGTGCAGTTAATAATTAATCATCTCATTCTAAATTGATTTCTATTTATTCGTCCAAGTCTGTAATAATTCAAATCCTTACTTTTTTGAGGTTAAGCTATCATTTTGTAAGCCACCAAATTTATCCACCACCTCGAAACAGCGGTGGAATGGTTTGCAATTTTGGTTGATGCAACATTAATAAATGAACCCACCATGAATGAATCCACCATGAATATAAAAACGCAGTTGGTGGATCTACCGGTGAATAAAAAAACTTGCCTAAACCTATTCCGGGATCGCCCTGGACCCCAATTCTTGACCGTTCGCAACACTCAAGGCTACTCGCTTCCTAACGAATTTGTTAAAATACTATTCTTGAGCACTCTCTGCTTTGCGCATTCGCTTGATAGTGTTCGTTATGCAGCCAGTAGATTTTTGTACGTGATAACCAGATAATCTTTATATTTATACTGAAAGTGATAGATAAGTGACAGCGCATGTATAGGTTGATATTATTTTTGCTGAAAAAAATTAAAATTGTAATTCTGTTCGAGAAATCGAGTAAATGAGCTTGTAAATTCAATGTTAATCGATCATTTAGAGCTAGCGGAAATAGAAGTTCAAAATATCCGGGCTCCGCGCAAGTTTTTTGTGAAATTACCACTAATCATTTCATCCTTCCCTTGCAAATATTCCGCCATCATTTTTCTTTGCTTTTCCGCGTAATTCATTTTTCAAAGTTTTTGGATCCATTTCATAAAACATTTTTAAATGGATATAATGAAACATAACCAAAAAATTGGAATAATTTGACAGCGTCAAGATGAGCGAACGCTTTATTTACGGTATTGCCAAATTTCTCAGGTCGCCCTTTAACGAATCACCTCAAGAATTGCATAGTAGTAGAGTCTTCGCTAACTACTGCTCGTTATGCCGCGAATTCGCTCGATAGCGAGTGATGTCAAGAATTGGGCTCATGTTCTGTGAACATTGGGCGACTAACCTAAAAAAAACACATAATATGTTGACGTTTTTACAGTCGCTGGTTTTGCCAATTGACGACAAATCGCGGCATAGTGATAGATGTTTGATAGATGTGCTCTACGTTGTGCATGGAAACAGCTTTGCAATACTTATTCCATCCCAGAAAAATTTGATCCGGACTAAATTTATTTCATGATAAAAGACCCATAGTGCAGAAACTGACTTATCAAACCACCTCGTAAAAATGTCATTCTCGCCATTATTCGCAGATAAAGAAACAAGATGTTTTATTAGGCCACAATTTCCTTTTTCTTTTTCGCTTCAAGTTCGTATCGGACTTTTTTCATAAAGCACAAAAAGCACAAAGCTGCAAATAAAGACATCTTAAAAGAGCGACAAACCCGCCTGGAGATAGAAAGAAAAAAAAGAAAAATTACCGAACATTGGGAAATCTTCGGATATAAGTTGACTTGCAAATCATATTCACAATGTTCCGACACCAAAGCGCAAGATGATAAATCAGTTGAAACACGTCATGAATACAAGCTTTGTAATCCGCATTCGAAAAAGGCTTTACACTCTGGATTTGAATTCGAAAAATGGGAGCGAGGAAAAGGCACTAAGGCTGGGGTATTGTTGTACGTTGTAACTCAAAATAGAGCATTAAATTTAAAAAAAATATCTTGAAAATACCATTTGAAACTGACACATTTTGGAAGTTATTTTTAACTAAAGGATATGTGTGGTTTCTACCAATGGGTTCCAAATTTCGAAAAGCTTTTTACCGATCATATTGAAACATTAACAGTTATGAAGGTCGAGAGAAAAAATTGCCTATTTTTAACTGAAATTTATTTGACTCACTTGGATGGAACATCCTATATATTTCTGGAAAAATAAATACGTTGTTGTTAAACGAAAAGCAATAGCGAAAAGGAAACCTGTTGAATCTGAAATTGGTTGTGAAGGAGCAAAGGACGATTCATCCTGGACTAACAAACGAATTATCGAATAAATGACATCACTTGTAGTACCTCCCTTCCTTATCCAATACATGGCAACACTGTGTTGTACCCATTCATTGCCTGCCATTCTGGTTGATGTGTCTTGACATAACAGCATTTCAGCACAGCGATGCCAATGCATTTTTAGACCTATGTTCAGTAAAAAAGAGACCAGATTTGTATATGTATTTATATTATACAAAAGCATTTGTAAGAAGGAGTACTTAAGAGCATCCCTCTACAAAAACTACAATGACATTTCTAGACATCGAAGGTGCTTTTGACAACATCAAAAAAGAAATCCCTAAGAAAAATAGGAATAAACAACACCACATGTGGATGGATAGGATCCTTGATTGAACATAGGAGGATTAAGGGACATATGCCTCAAGGAGAAGTATAATTGACGTAAAACATATAGTGCAGCTATCTAATCGTATATCCCCATTTTTTAATCCAGTTTTCAATGGTTTTCTTACAGCAATTTACATTACGGCCGGCATTTGTCAATTTATTTCTTATTATTTCAATCGTACGTAACTTATTATTTATGTAACAGTGGTTTTTAATAATTCTGTCAAAAACACACCTAAAGGTTTGACCAATCCCTTATCACATCGCTTCTTGCGTTCATAAGGCCCATTCTTGGCTATTTCACGTATAGTTGACAGGGGAACTTCTGTTAAATCAGATACTGCTTGCAAATTCTGTTTTTTCATCGAAACCAAACTTTTCTCGTAGATTCTTATACACATTGAAATATATTTTCTGTGCTTCCAAATTTAAATGTCGTCGAATCCTGTTTTCATTACTTTCACTATTACTAAAATCATCACTATTATTTAAATTTTCGTCGTTGTTACACACAATATTTTGGACCGAACTCGATATTTCCCAAGGACGCCACATGGTAAATATATAATTTTTAACTGAAAATATAATTGCTAATAAATATATGTACCTATACTTACTTACAATTCCCTCACAAAAACACACACACTTTCTTGATGTCAGACCACCGACTAAAGAGGACACCTGCTACCCTCTCTCAAAAATAGTTATAGTTCAGTCAAACTATTAAAGGCACAGTTTCGTTTATTAATCGCATTGATTAACAAACTAGTTTAATTAAGTAACTATTAACGATTATTAGTTGAAATTATAACGTTAAATGAATTTATCGTCAACTAAGTAAGCGTTTTAAATTATAATATTGACTGGGCTATGACGGTATACTCTTAGTCTTAAAGTCAAACAAAAAGCCGACAACTTTAAGTTCGCACTATATCTTTAACGTCAACTATATTTTCACTACTTCTGTTGAACCTAATTGTGGATGACTTGATCTGCAGGTTAAATGATCTAGGCATATGGACGCAGTGCTTTGTGGACGATATGGTATTTGTCAATAATAGGAAATTCCAGGAGACGGCCATGAATGTCTCACAAGAAGCACTACGAATCGGGGAAGACTGGTGCCTTGAAGAGGACCTCTTAGTTAATCTGAAGAAAACTAAACTAGCTGCTTCCACGAATAGAAGAGTTCTTCCACAGGGTAGAGTACTGCTGTTAGGAAAAATACTAGAAATATCTAAAGAAGTTGGAAACTTGATTCCAAACTGAATTGGAGGAAACTCCTAAAAAAAATTACTACCAGGTCACTGTTGGAACAACGTAGCCATGGCACTGTGAGTGAAATTTTTGCAGGGAGTATTGATAGCAGTTTTAATTTAGGTATGAATTTTGGTTCCAAAATAAGTAATTCTTATACAGATAAGTTTCCTGGACATAAAAAATAGGTGTTCAAGTACACATCAAAACAATTAATTAATATAATGGGAAATAAAATAACAAAACATTGGTAATACTTCAACAACAAACAAAAAAGGAGAACCGCTAAAATATTTACGTATTAACTTCTCTGTCGGACCTGGATTCTGGCTCGGTGGTGCAAAGTTCTTCCAACGGAGTCATAACTTTCTAGTTAAGAAAATATTAAATGAAAAAATAATCGACATTTCAGTATTTGGCACATTTTGACTACTAGTAGAAGCTTCAGGACCTAAAAAGGAAGTATTTTTTGGATACTTTGCCTTTTTAGCATCTGCTTCCTCAAATTCCCTGCGTTTTTGAGCACCAGATTTATATTTATTGGTATTTATTTTTGATATCCTTACACTAGTACGTTATTGGACGTGAATAATGACACAGAACACACTATAACTCCAGTAACGAGAATATAGGGATTGTTTTTTAAGTTTTAGCACCTAGTTCATAAACATCCAAACAAACTGAAGGCTGTTTTATGTAATTATTTTAGTTACCATTAATATTGTGTAGTTTTGTATGCCCGTTTCCGGAGTATGAGAATATTGTTTTATGCATTTTTATTTGTATTTGTAGTTCCGCTCCCGGGCCGCCAGGGGCTTCGCACAAATTGCACACCGGTAGTTCCGTCACTGTACCAGATCGACTAGGCTTCAAACAACTGTGACAAGGCCAACGATCACCTATGAAAGGATAGTCTGGTGGAGGAAAACAGAAGTGTCTTTTGCAGTGAATATATTAACTGCAATCCAAGGACAAGCCCTAATTGAGGCTGGAATAGGGAAGCATATGGAGCCTGATCAATGTAAAAGAAGTACCCACTAATACAACTGGGAGAATACTAGAAGAATATGAGTTTGGATAACATGACACCAGAGAACTCACTGAGGTAGTGAATATGATAATCCCTTTCAGGGTATAGGTGATGCACCCATGTAATCGTGGAGACATCATCTGGTTCACAAATGGTTCTAAAACAAACCATAGCACTGGAGCTAGTATAAACGGACCTAGAAACAAAATGTTCTCCGGCGAAGATAATGTTAATGTAGCTATAACTCCGAAATTTGGCATTTATATCAGCCATATCACAAGATCCTTGTACACTAAAATCTATAAAAATCGTGCTATCCGTTTCTGAGATGATTGAGGCGTTCCATACTTAAAACTCACTCTGTATAAGCGTTACTCGAAATTTAGAGATTACATTTTCGATGAATATGCAAAATACTTGTAATATTGAGTTCATTTGGTTTATATATTTTACTACGAATATTCTTTTAATAAATTCCAGTAACTGTCTGATGACATTTATATTTTCAAATTTCCGGCACATTTTCCCCATAAAACGATAACGGTCCTCGTAAAAAGGGTTGTTGTGCGTTTTATGCTTATCGATTATGGAGGTGTTGGAAACGAGAGACTACTAAGTGTATTTTCTGCATGAATGAAGCCATATTATATTCTTCTCAGACGTATTTTTTACATTTAATGGGATAATGTCACGTCGGATAAATGGAAAAACCACATTACAGTTTCTACTACTTATTGGCATTTACCGGAAAATGTGGAGACATTACATTTTAATGTTTACTATTGTAGTAACTCGGTAGTGGGATTAAGAGTGCACTTTTTTGGATCAATACACTCGAACTATACGCAACAGTTTATACGTCGGAAAATGGTAACACCTAGTGTTAATTTAATTTGCTAGAAACTTCATCGGAAAAGCAAACACCCATCTAAAAACTGGTACCACTGTACATAGACAAAGAATAGTACCAGAGAAAACTAAGAGATGGCCAAGTACATGAGAATTATTGTTTGATTGGCAAATAAAATAGTCCTGCCAGCTCTATTCTTGTTTAGCTCATAAGTTCAGGGCATGTCACATCTTTGTGTTCTTTTTGCTAAGTAAGCATGGAATTTTTGACACAATGTCAAACCTTAGAAAACAAAGTTTGTTTGACATTCTAAGCGGTAAAAGACGTAAAAGTGACGTGCTTTATCAGTCTTTGTCGTTTTGATGTGTTTTTGGGTGTGTTTGCTTATCTTTGTTTTGTTTGTGGTGGTTTACTAAATATAGTGTAATTTTAACAATTAACGCTCTTATTTATAAACTTTGTAACAGTGGGCTGCTTTACAATTATTTTAGACTTTTATTTGGTGATTTGTTTGTGTGTAAACTGTTTTCTATCGCTATCGATGGCCATTGTAGGTAAAAACACTCGGTTACATTTTTATTTTTTTAATTATTCAGTATGGCTTCAGTACGACGTTGGATAACTTGTGGAAGCAGTACAGACGATACAATAATAATACTACATCTACACATAGAATAACATAAAAGTATACAAAGCAAACTAGCCACAGCTATTTAATATTAAGAACCAAAAAAATGTTTCATATACACCCTTTTTCAATAAACTATGTTTTTTAGTTTTGTGTTTCTTTAAATGAAAGAAATGAGAAAATGAAACAAAAATAAACGAGCGGGCTTACGCGCGGGTTTTTAAGTTGCCTGAGAAGCGAGAGCTCCATCTCCATCTCCACTCACTGTATAGTCCAGTGGACCAATTTATTATTGTAGAATAAAAACTTCACATGTACTTGGCCGTCTCTAGTTGTCTCTGATAGTACGTTCACTCGTCGTCGGCACTTTCATGTAGTTCTGATAAAGACAAGCCGAAAAACGATCGTTAAAACACACATGTATCGTATATACAGGGGTCGCGCGAATTACTACCTTAATAGCTTGTTGATTTTTAGATGGAGAGTTTGGTACGGATAAAAATGTACGTTGCTAGAAAACTATTTAAAAAAATGATGTTTTTCTATATACGGTACGTTCTAGGATTTAATTGGAAACATCAAATTATAAGAGATTAACTAGAATCATTCATTAGAATAGCGTTTACTACAGTATATAAATGAAATAAAAAAGTTCGAGACTGTTATATCGGAAGTCAGAATAATGCTGCTTGTAGTCTAGTCAACATGTGCCTTTCAGGTCTAAGTTTTTAGCTCGCCTCGGAAAATGATGATCGAGGAGTCATTCGATTCGTCATCGCATTTAGAAACTTTTTGAAAAATTTGGAGTTTTGATTGCAGAAATTACAAAAGTTATAAACAATTTAGTAAAAAAAAAGGGTGGTTTTGTTTTTTGCGAATATCTCAAAAAGTATTCAAAATTTTCGAAATTTGAAAAAAGATCCATAAAGAGGAAGATATTTCCTAAACAAAAGTCCTACCTCCCGGAACTCTAGGACCAATATTTATAATTTTTCTAGAGGGTTGAAAATACGGCCGAAAACGGCAACTCTCGCTTGCGTAAGCTCCGCCCACTTTGGACCTTTAATGAATAAATATTATTTAAATTTATTAAATATGAAAATTAAGAAATCAAAAAATTCAGGCACCTATAGGATAGATCAATGAACAATAATCCGGCGATCAAAAATTTTTATCGCGATTTTTCAATTAATTATCCATTAATTAATTAACAATTTTTTGTAGCACGAACATCAACATTGAAAGTACGATAGTTGTTCAACTATTAACCTGGTATTTTTTTCCTTTTATGGAGCTATCATACAAATGCTATAGAAAAGATTCCCGTTGGAAAAATTAAAAAATTGTTAATTTTCATTTTGTTATTAACAATTTACTTAAGTTAAAAATTATCAACCTCGATTAAACATTGAAAAAAATATTTTTTTTATAAAAATGCTATTGGTCCGTTTTCTTATGATCATAATTTATCTTGTTCTTCGATATCTGAAAAAAAATGTTTATTCAAATTTTAATTGTTTATACAATAAACAATTTGTTATAAACAAAAAAAAAATTTTATTTTTTTTTAACTTTTTAATCGAGGTTGATAATTTTTAACTTAAGTAAATTGTTAATAACAATTTTTTCATTTTTCCAACGGGAATCTTTTCTATAGCCTTTGTATGATAGCTCCATAAAAGGAAAAAAATCCCAGGTAAATAGTTTAACAACTATCGTACTTTCAATGTTGATGTTCGTGCTACAAAAAATTGATAATTAATTAATGGATAATTAATTGAAAAATCGCGATAAAAATTTTTGATCGCCGGATTATTGTTCATTGATCTATCCTATAGGTGCCTGAATTTTTTCATTTCTTAATTTTCGTATTTAATAAGTTTAAATAATATTTATTCATTAAAGGTCCAAAGTGAGCGGAGCTTACGCAAGCGAGAGTTGCTGTTTTCGGCCGTATTTTCAACCCTCTAGATAAATTATAAATATTGGTCCTAGAGTTCCGGGAGGTAGGACTTTTTTTTAGGGAATTTCTTCCTCTTTTTGGATCTTTTTTCAAATTTCGAAAATTTTGAATACTTTTTGGATATTCGCAAAAAACAAAACCACCCTTTTTTTTACTTAATTGTTTATAACTTTTGTAATTTTTGCAATCAAAACTCCAAATTTTTCAAAAAGTTTCTAAATGCGATGACGAATCGAATGACACCTCGATCATAATTTTCCGAGGCGAGCTAAAAACTTAGACCTAAAAGGCACATGTTGACTAGACTATTGGAGCGTTATTGTTCCTTCAGCTTATTAATCAAAAGTCATTATAATATCTTGATTTTCCAATTTACTTTGTTTTAGACAGAGCAGCTAAGTATTATTGTGGAATACCATGAGATTGATAAATTAAAAGGTTTAAAAAAAGGTATGCTACTTACAAATCATTGTTGTTAAAATTGGACCAATAACAATACAAAGTCGGCAATTAACTGGAAGCTGTAGCAGTTTTAGTAACATTTATGGAGTAGAAACTTGTTTTATAGATAACGTTATCTACTATTATTTTGACTAAACCATTATAAATTTAATGTGAACCACCATTTTCCACTTGAAATGCACATTAAGTTTATTAGCAAAATTTTTAATATCATCGCGACGTTAAATAATTAATTAATATAATTATCTAAGATCAAAAAAATCACTTCACAAAGGAATAATATCGATCTACTCTTGGAGTGTGTTACAAAAATGAAGATTCATTAAACGTCAGTTTTACTGAAATTTATCGATCTTGAAGTAAGACTTTTACTGCCTAGGCATTAAAGAAATCATCATAATGTATAATACATTAATGTTATTTCGTCAATGGAATCAAATCACTTCCACGTCACACATACATTATGCTAACTTTACTGTACACGTACACATATATTCTTCAAAAAAAACTGTCTCTAGATTGCAGTTGCAGGATTGATATCAGGTAAGATCAACAGGCACGCAAATCTACTGGGGTGAAAAGAAAAAGGCCATGTAGAGATTCTGTCCCCTAGAGGAGGAAACTGCAGAGCTCATCTTATAGCCACTGCGACTGCTTGACGAATGTACAGTTCCTTGCAAGAAGCCACCAGCAATAAACCTTATAACCACAATAGATCTGACAATTTCGCAGTGGAATATTCCTCATCAAATCTAATCTCTAACTACGGCAACCTTGTTAAATGCAGACAGATGACATACTTTACAGAATCCACGCCCGACACCAAAAACCAGCGGCCAAGAATTGAACATTTTAATCCAGTCAAGCAGTCGGCACATGGGTCTTCCAACTACAAAAAAATATCGTTGATACCTCACACACAGCAGGACGTTCGACTATTCGCGAGAACGTCGAATGGATTCTGTTCGTACGAATGAATTCACACGAATCGAACGGTACTCGAAAATTCAAATAGCAATATCTTCCAAACACAGTGGCGAACTACTTTGTAGATCTTATGTGTCATTTTATAGGTATAAAGTGTAGTGTAAAAAGCACGTGACAGGAAGATTATAGGTATGTAGTTTGTGTTTATTTCCATTTTGTGTATCAGAAAACTTTGTCGCATCTTCCGTCATTTCCTCAGCATCTTGCAAATCACCAATTATTTGATGCATAAAAGCTTCATCTGCGTTCATTTTTGTTCAGTAGTATTATTTATCAAAAAACTTAGTAAGTATAATGATCGCTATATCCACAAGTTGTTTGGTTTATTTGTTTTTCTGACGTTCTGACTCTACTCGCTTACTCCCATGTGGGACTGATACGACTGATAAATTCATTCGTATGCAAGTCGAACATTCGAGATTTCGAAGATACTGCTCGAACATAACAAATCCACTCCCATCACATGAAATACGTGGGAGCATTTGGTCGACGTTCAAAGATACGGCTCCAGGTTTTATTCCAATAACCACTTCAACATCTACTTACCTTTATTGAAAAACTCTTTACAATATCCAAACAATAAGGTAGAGTTCATAGAATTAACGCAAATGTACTGCCCTCCTAAGAAAGAAGGCAGTATCTCCACAATTGTTAAATGCAGGGTAGTTGTTCTTTCGCTTATCATTGAATACGTTCATATTTTTATGCCATATTTCTATAAATTTTAATTGAAATGGAGGCTACTGCTTTTAAGCAAGGCCTATTATTACAATCGGTAAGAATGAACTGCATCAAAAAGCAGTAAATCCAAATAGTCGGAAAGCGGTGGTTTGCAGCTTGACCGATTCTAAGTTAACATATTTTTTGGCTTCTGTCTCTTCACTGTCACACCCTTCATAATCAGAGGGAATCTTCAATTCGTTCTAGTAGTTGTGCCTTCGTTCTGGATTGATGGTACTGTGGACAGATTGTTAGGATATGGCTAGAAGAAAGTTGTATATTACAATTACTTCTTGGTGGTTCTTCTTTTTGGTTCTTCTTTTGTGATGTGGTGTAGAAGCGTTAGTGATGTGTGACGAATACGGAGGCGGTTAACAACAATTTGGTTTTTCCTTCCCCATGGAAGAGCTAGCGTAGATCTCAATCGAGGTTTGATATTTCTTCGAGTTTTGAGTCGCTTACGTTCCAAAATTTCTTCCAAGTGTTATAAATATGATCCTTAATCGTATTTGTATTTAATTGAAAGAACTGGTGGTCGTCTTCTCTTGATCACTATTAAATTTGCATAATATCTCGTGCAATGTTCCACTCGCCAACCAGTTTTTATCGGGTTCACAAAACCAAAACTTTATCGGGCTCAAACAGGACCAAATTTTATTTTGTGTTAGGTCACTACTTTGTGATGAAAAATAACTTGTGGACTGTAGTAATATTCAAAAATACTTTTAATGGATTAAACAATAATCTTAGTACAATAGCTCTACATAATAAATATATATAAAAAACGGAAAATAGTGCGTGCGCTCTATACGAGGCATTGTGGAGAAGTGATGACACGCCGGAAAGTATGCGCAACTGCTGACGGTTGGCCGTTAACGCTTGGAACCCTCCATGGGCGTAACAGTGAGGCTTTAACAACTGGTTTTAATTTTTTAAGGATCTTGATAGTTTTATTTAATTATTTAAAGCTCAATAGAAACATAACCAAATTTTGTAATCTTTGATTTAACCGGTATTTCATTGAACGAATTACTCTTTTTCAAATGCTTTATTATCTTGTAGTGTATTATTAGAAAATCCTGTAATAACTTCGAACAGAAAATTGCCTATAAACACTTCTTTATAGTTTACAAAAGCTCGTACGGAGGATGAATCCCGTTCAATCCTTCACACGGCAGTGGTTCTTGTCTGACAACACAGAAAAGCCGATTTCTCACCCCCTGTTTCCACCGATTTTATTTACATAACAATAAAGCCGCAAATCAAAGAACGTTCTGCGGTGACAGGTTGATATCGGCTAAAAATACACTCGTTGAAATCGTTTATTTATGAAAATTAATATGGCATTTATAATGGTCTATCCAGTGTCGGGTCGTACGTTTTTTTTAAATGAGGTTTTCACTGTAGTTATTAAAATTATTGAATTTTTTCCTGTTCATGTCCTATCGATAGATAACACATGGGAATAAAGTTTTTTCTGTGCTGTTGCAATAGTTAACAAGAATTGCA
Organism: Lochmaea capreae; assembly: GCA_949126875.1. Classification (NCBI taxonomy): domain Eukaryota; kingdom Metazoa; phylum Arthropoda; class Insecta; order Coleoptera; family Chrysomelidae; genus Lochmaea; species Lochmaea capreae. The sequence goes on from OX421396.1 coordinate 17,941,379, forward strand.
ACTGAAATTCAACAAATTAAGTTGAACGATATTGTCAACTACTCTAGTTATTGAATAATTGCCCATGGCAGCTCTATTTCCGCGTACAAATAAAATTCTCAATAAATGCACTGCTTCGCCCTACAACATGTATGTATGATCGGGTGACATTCACTGAGACCTAAAATATCGATTGTTCCCCTTTACTTCTACTTAGTTCCTGAGGAACGTCACAGATACTAGTAGCTTCTTTAGGCCTATTTCCCTGAGGAATTTCCTCTTCCATTCAATAATCTCCTAGGTAATTTGCCCTAGGATCCTGAATTGCTGCGCAATTCACAAGTATGTGGAAGGAGGTTTCTTCTTCCATGTCACAGAATCTACATTCTTCTTCCTCCACTATTTTGAACTTTTTCAGGTGCCCGTTCAGGGGGCGATGTCCAATTAAGATCCCTGTTAAAACTCTTAGTGCAGTTTTACTTTGACTTCCATCAGATCTCCTCTTTTCTTCGGCTTTGCCTGTTTCTTCCAATATTACATTGGAGCTGAAACCGCAAGAGGGTTTCGGCCCCCCAAAGGGTCTTTCAGTCCCCCTACAACATTCTCCAGAACCATCTAAAAGTAAGGGGATTTAAAACAATCAATCATATACTTCATGATGTCATGTTTCCTTAAAAATTCTAGGCGCGACAAGCCACGCTCTTAGCTCTACCTACATCTTGTCCAGTGTTTACCTACTATTCAAATTGAGATTTACCGGTAAAACTCTCCATCCTCGCCATGATGTAGAATCAAGAGTTGTTTAAAGGCTAATGCATGCTCTACACATTTTAACCTTAGGGTTTTTTATGTCACCCGTTTTTTCTTCCTTCTCCTCTTCCGCCTAGCAACAGTCGATAACAGCATTACTGTAGCCACACAAATGGTTGGCCTGTTAACAGTTGTTTTTTAGAATTAACTAACAATCATGTACAATGTGGCAATACACTAAAATATGTACAGGGTGATTCACTACTTCAAAAACCTGTCGGGTCTCTATGTTTTTCTGAAAGGGAATCATCCGAAACGCTTTCTTTCACTTTCCCAGATGTTTTCACTAGAGAACCCGCTACTAAGAACCACCTTCCAGTAATTAACTGTTCTTGACTTCATTCATCCTTAGAAGATGTATAAACAGCACAAAATATTATCAAGAAAAACACTACGAGATTTATCTAGTGGCCACAACATAACCTCATAACATCACAGATACACAGATTAATCTTTCTCGCCAGTCAAAATATTCCGAGTAAACAGATTTGTATCGGACTGATCTGAGAGGAATTACCGAACAGTTCAGATTTACCTCCCCTACTTCTAGATGTAATAAACGAACCATTCAGACTACGAAGATTGATCGGCAAATAACGAACGCAGCAAAGGATTTGTCCAAAGCCGCTCAACCTTGACTAATCCATTATATTGTGTCAATGACGACATCATCGCTTAATAAACAACACCCAGTCGATGTTGTATACTTAGATTTCTCCAAAGCTTTTGATTGGGTTCCTAAACGAAGACTTCCACATAAAGTTGATCACTTTGGGATGCGAGGGCACTTGCATCTATGGATCTGTTTATTGTATAGGTGATTTAAAGTTAGAGTTTGAGAAGCATTCTCAGAAAATCAATTAGTGGAAAGTGGCGTGCCTCAGGATTCTGCTCTGGGACCTTTGTTATATATAGTTTACACCTGCGACCTTCCTTTTTTTAAGTTTCCGGCAAAATATCTTTTATTGGTTGCTCCCTCTCAATGCTGCTAAGTGCGTAGTTCTTCGAATCGGTAAAAACAACCCACTCTGCAGTAGATAGGTACTACTTCACAAACAGTCAAAATTTATACTCCGCATGCTCTCAAAATAACTTGGGAATTATTAGCAACAGTAGTCTTATTTGGTCCGACCATATTTTATCAATAACCAAACGTGCTAACACCAGGCTGTGTTTTATATGGAAGTCTTTTTCGAGAGTTACGTGTTAATCTTTTTTTAAGCTTTCACCATATATATGTAAGTCCCATTCTTGAATATGCGGGGCCCACTTTGTATTCTGACTTGATTCGTGATAGAAACTTATTAGAAAATGTTCAAAGAAAAGCAACTCGACTTCCCTTGGGACTGAGAAGACGTTCTTATGTAGAGAAACTTGTTATGTCCAACTTAACTTCTTTTGAACGTCGATGTCACCGTGGAGATTTTATCACAACATTTAAATTATTAAAATTCAAGTTCGAAAATATTTCCCTGATATTTCCATTGAACCAGGACACGAATTGAAACTTGAAAAAGAAACTTTGTGACCAGATCAAGACAAAAGTTTTTTATGCCTTGAACGATTTGGATGTTGACACTATCTCTGCTTATTTTAACAACATATTTAAAAATAGACAGAGCCGCCTTATATATGTATCAATAACTTATAATTTAATATTTATCTTGATACGAATTATTCTACTTTTGTTTCATTATATTTTCTTTTTTGTTGTTTTATTGTTCTGCTAGTAGATAATTGAATTTCCGATTTTAAATATCCCCAAATAAAACTGTAATAAAATAGGTACTTCAACGCTATGATAATTTGAAAAATTGGGGAACATTAATAAATCCCCCTGTGTCTTTTGGTTATGAAGTACCATAAAATATTTATTCTTATAATCACCACACCACTATCTACCTTTACTGTATGTAAATTTCCAAATGAGTCACTCTGTATAATTGATTACTTCAATAACAACAACTGTACTTGTGACCCACACCCAGGTAAATTGTCTTACTTTAAAATGTAGTCAGTTATGTTTCAATACAAATAGTGTCAACATCAAGAAATACTCACGGATCCGTTAATTGTGGTAGGAGTTACAAAAGACTAGATACTATTACCATGTGATGAAATTGGAAATGTGTTTTATCATGAAACGTGACTATCAAAAGTGATGATGAAACCTAGACATTTCGTGGAAAGCTAGAATGGCAGTTCTCAGTAATACAATTTAGAAGTTGCGACTCTGATAGATCATCTAAAGGTTTCAGATACGATATTTAATTATAGTTGCCAAAACTTAAATTACAGAAGTACATGTCACACATATCTAGTGAGATGCGACTTATTTCTCTGGAATGGAAAACAAAAACGAACTTAGTGAAGTGGCTTTTTGATAATATAAAAATTATCATACGTAATAATACGAAGATCTTGATAAATGGTCGTCTATTTTTATTGCATTTGAATTTCGAGTGTTTTTTAAAATCAATTCATCGATATGTAATTTTGGTATTAATAATCTGATTATAACTTGATTTCCTATTGCATAGGAGCAAAGGAAAGGGTCGACACTAATAAAACGACAATAAACCATTGGCGTTACATTTTTCGGTAAAGACCTGAATGGTTTCATTTGTCGGGTTTATTTAATAGTGCAAAATTTGGGCAAGTATCATATCACTAGTAAGTAATTATCACAGTATTAAGAGTCATTCAGTTGGGCCAAAATACCTGCTATAATCTGTTACTGAAAATAGGTATTGTAAAACTGTGTGAATTAAATTAAATAATAATTAAAATGTCAGACGACGAAAAAAGCAATCACCATAGTCGTTTATGTGATTCCAAAGAAAGTCAAGAGCAACAGATTCAGGTGCCTAGAGAGATCAATTAAATAGTCATCTCGTTTGGTTAAAACAGCCGGAAATCGAAAAAAGATACCTTATCTCTTTTAAGAACTAACTCGTAAACTAAAGTCTAATTATCATCTATGAAAACAAAATAGAATTTGACATGCGGAGCCAGAACAATATGGCCAACCAGTCAGTGACGTCTTTCTGGAATGGTCTGTTACTGAATTTTAAGCAATGTTTTTTATATCGAAGTGAATTTTAATTGTTGAAATCAAATCTTTTGGAAACTCTACTGGCCTGTTTCTGGTTATGTAAGAAGGGAACATATTTTATATCAAAACTAAAAATATAGTTATAACCTTAGATTAATACATTAAAAAGATACCTTCTATAAGTTCCTTGTGGCATTACTTATTCTTTTTTCTTATTTTTTTGGGAATCAAACCACAATAATGTTTTTTTTTTATATAAAAAATAAAAAAAAACATTATTGTGGTTTGATTCCCAAAAAAATAAGAAAAAAGAATTAAAAAGATACATTTGTTTACATTTACATCACATTCTAAGGTAACTTGCCGACCCTTTGCCAGATGTTTTACTTTTCCTTTGAATTGCGACAACTCAATTATAGGACACGATAGAAACGTACAGAATAAAAATGTACTTTTAAAAAATTACATAAAAACTACTTTAAAATAAATATCCTAAGTAGTTTATGTAATAAAAATATGTTTTTGCTTGAAACTTTTGAGGTTTAAACCAAAAAAATGCGAGTTAATAATTTTGTGTATCTGATCAATTTTACCTGATTTTACTACGAAGTTTCAACGTTCCTAGTTTATTGAAGCTCTTGTTTTCGTCTTTTCAGGCGGACAGATATAATTAAAAACAATATTTTTTTGTGAAAATCATGATTCGTCAGTGCCAAATTTGTAAAAAAAACAGTATGAATTATCCTAACCTCTCCTTTCACCTGTAAGTAAATAGTTCTATATGCCATTGGCGTTGTAAGAACACATTGTCCGACTAGTCCGACAGTTTCTTCCCACTCCTTGAAAGTTATTGATGAAAACATATGTATGGCGATAGAATGTTAGCCGCCTTTTCGGATAGTTTTATGAATGACTTGCAGACTATATTTGTAGTATTACTCTAAAGTTATAACTGTACTGTATGACCCATCCCTACTCGGCAAAACCCTTAAAGTGACTGCACGACATTGGCCACCATCTTATCATATTAATGAATCCCCATCCATTGTTGTGAAATTTACGACCCTATTGTATTTGAGGAGATACAGGACGTATATATTTAGTTTTTGTAAAACTAACCTGTTTTATCATTTTATTCCACATAGAAAATAAATATAGTTTAAAAAAACTAAAAAAAGACGCTTTTAAAGAATGTTGGACTAAAACGCAATAAAATTTGAGGTGTGAAATTCTAAAACTTAATGTTGATGCAGATAGTATATCGAATTTCTAACAGAGGGCGGAGAGTTGTAAAATTAGCTCCGACTTGAAGAGAAAATTAACAGTTATTACTTCGATAACCAATCCAGTCTTGACGTGTGCACTTGCTGTTGAATTAAAAAAAAATATAAATTTAATTACAATAATTCAAATGATTTTATTCTTATTCTTAGTAAATATTTAAAATTAACTTGAATATCCAGCATTTACGTATAGCTTTTTGACTATCAAAAAATATTCATACTATCGTTCATAGTAAGCGTTGACATCAAATTCATATTCGATATTTACAATTGATATTTTTTTAAGTGAATAAACATTCATACTGTCGCTCATAGTGAATGTAGACATCGAATTCGTTCGGTGCAGAAGCCGCGGAGAGTTACATACAGACATACAAACAGACAAACATACAAGTGAAGCTAATAAAAAGCGTGTAAAAAGAAAAACTCACCCTATATTTATAGTACTTTTGAATAAATAATGAGGTACTCTGCTCCTACGGAAAAGGAAATACAGTATAAAGCCTGAGAGGTTTTGGACCAAGTGATAGGTAAATATTTTCGACAAAAATCATAGTAGAAAACGGATCATCAAATGTTTTTTAATAATTTGTTATAAACTCTTAAAACGAAGAGACCGTTTTTTTTTCTGCTGCAAATTATCAAAAAATTAAATTTGCAATTGCGATAAAAGTAACTGGACTCTTTCTACATGAAAATGAAATTGGGCGTTGTAATTTTTAATCAATTAATATTCATCAACACCTAATATAGACAGAGTAAATAAAAAAGTTGACCTGAAAATTAACGGAGTAGTTTCCAGTTAAACTTCTTGAACACTCTGTATTACTTTTGCTCTGAATCTAAAAATATTCTCGTTTCAAAACGAAACAAAAAAAAATTCTTTCCAGTTGACATCAGCTATAAATATACAATAAGAATGATATCCCACACTTCGAAAAAACAAACTTTGCGTGCTCGCATAACATCAATCTTCAAATTTAAGTACTTTCCTGTAATTAGTAAAGAAAAATGCTTCAGTCAACCAACGATGGTAAAAGAATTCGGCAGTGTTCAGATGGAACTGATTAGTAATAACAAATTAATTTATCCGACGTGCTTGACGTTGAGGAAAAAGGACAGGATCGGCTTGATAACTATTCTAAACATATTAATTAAAGTAGCGTTAGTTACATTATTTATAACTCAAGAACTGTAGGACCGATTTTAAAAATATATTATTTCTCTTATTAGTCTTCGCCCCGAATAGCAGAATAACTAATAAAATATCGGAAAAATTCACGAAAAAAAAGTATACAAAAAATTAAATTATGTTTAAAAAAACATCGATAATATCTGTCAGATTAGCTAATTTTCGGAATAACGTTTATAGACGATTGGAATAAACAAAAGCTATTCTTCATCTATACAGAGTGGAAAGTCTAACTGGAACAAATTCTGTAACTTGATAAATAAAGGTTTATCGCGAAATATTTGAGAGATTTGTTTATCTATTTAATAATCTCTGGGGCGGCAGACACCTCCAATTTTTTTTAATGGGAGGGTAGGTTCATTAATTTTTTATTTGAAAGATTTTTCAATTGCAAATACAATTCCATTTTTTTTGTTACTTTTTATCAGCAATGTGTCGGAAATAATAAAATAAGGAAATATTCACTGAAATTACTTTAATGCAATAAATGTTCAAAGTGCTCTCCACCTTGTTGCTGACAATATCCTAATTGATTATAAATAGCATTTTGTAACACTTCCGGCGTTACTTGCCTGATTGGGTCCCTGATTCTTTGTTGAAGCTCGGCGATGTCGTTAGGTTTAGTGGCATAAACCTTGCTCTTTAGATATCCCCTTAAAAAAATCTGATGGAGTAAGATCGGGTGATTACAAAATGGTTGTCATTCCCAGGATAACATATGCATCTCTGGTCTGGTGGCCAAAGATTAGACAAACCTCTGCGATGCTAAAACTAAGCAAGGTCCAAAGACTTGCATGCATAGGCATTACAGGGGCAATGAGGACTACTCCTACAGCGGCGCTGGAAACAATGCTAGACCTTCCTCCGCTACATTGTGTTATAATGTGCGAAGTAAGGGCAGCTCTAACCCGACTGGAAAAAGCATCAGACTATGACGTGGCACATCTCGGCTGATATGGGAATGAGGCGAAGAACTTAGAAGACTGGCGACTCGGAACAGTGTAACATAGGAATCGCTGACGAACTGACAAGAGCAGGATCGTCAACCCTGATAAAAAGACCCGAACCATCTGTGGGCATTCCCAGATGCTCCATTAGGTCATGGTTAAAAGTGTGGGTGAAAGAACAGCACAAAAAACACTGGAAGCACACGCCCAGGCAAACACATGGGAAGAAACTCATAAAAAAACCATCAGAAAAAGTAGCGAAAGAACTGCTCTCAATGAGCAGTAACAAACTATGCACCATAACGGGGCTTCTTACGGGACACTTTCCCACAAAGGAGCACCTGAACAAAATAGGGCTGTATAACGGAGACCTTACATACAGAAGATGCAAAAAGGACACCGAAACATCTCTGCACATATTATGCAACTGTGAGACGCTGGACTACAGGAGGCAGAAACTGTATGGAAGACCCCAAATGACTCCAGAAGACTTCTACAACCAACCAGTAAAGAACCTGTATGAGCTAATACAGGGAACGGATTGGCTGAATAGGCTGTAGTCAGAACACTAGGAGGATCCACAATAAGCCCAAGAGACTGAGGTGGTGCCGGCGAAGGGACGGCTCCTTAAAAAAAGATCGGGTGATCTTGCTGCCCTCTCAATTGGGCCCCTTCTTCCAATCCACCTATTTGGAAACACTTCGTTAAGATAGGTCCGTACATTTTAAGCAAAATGTGCTGGTGCCCCATCTTGTTGAAACTATATCGGTTGGTCAAATAAATTGGAATCCAAATTATTGGGGAATAAATTTACTAAAGTCGGAATCAGTTCTTCTTGAAGCATATTAAGGTATTTTTCCCCGGTCACGTTTCCATTGAAAAAAAATACCTACTATGCGATCCCCAATAATTCGAGCCCAGATGTTTGTTTTTTGAGGCCTTTGGCTATGGCATTCACGCATCCAACGAGAATTTTCGTCAGCCCAATAACGGCTGTTCTGTCGATTGACATGCCCATGTAATGTGAACGTAGCCTCATCAGAAAACAGCACACAATCCAAAGCAATTTGTCCACCATCGATAGAAGCCATAATTCGTTCGAAAAATTCGAGTCCACGATCAGGATCATCTTCGTTAAGCTCCTGCAGGTTTTGCATCCTATATGGGTGCTTTTTGGCTTTCTTTAAGAATTTTTAAAACGCTTGTGTGACTGACACCATGAACGCGAGCTATTATTGCCTAGCTGGAGTAACAGGATTTTCTCCAACTTCCAACAATATGTTCAACTGGGCTTCTTCGTCAACTTTTAAAAGTTTCAATTTTGCTAATCGTACCTCGATTAATTGAAGGTAATTCTGGATGAACTTCAGTAAACAAACGAGCGACTTCAGCTTGTGTTCGAATTCTGTCCCCATATCCGATCATCATTAAAATTTCGATACAATCCGTCTCGGGTAAATAGGGCATTTTCTTATTTTTGGTTTTTAATATACACGCTGAAATGCGAACAAGTACTAACAAATCAATCACATTCGAGCAGGTTTTTTATTGGACTTATCAAGTAAGAAAAGTGTACCTATAGATTGAAGTAATTACAGTGAATATCTCCTTATTTCATTTTTTACCGACACATTGCTTATAAAAAGTAACAAAAAAAATGGAATTATATTTGCAACTGAAAAAGCTTTCAAATAAAAACTACTACTCTTCCATTAAAAAAAAAAGTTGGGGGTGTCTGCAACCCCCCAGATAGTTGAAAAGATAAACAAATCTCTTTGTAATATGCCCCATTGAAAATAAAAATTGACGTGTTTCTGGAATTTTGCGATAAACCTTTATTTATCAAGTTACAGAATTTGTATATAAAATCTATATATAAAATGTTTTGTCCTGAATGTCCAACTGACGGATCAACGCACGGCCTAAACCGCTGATCGTAGAGACCTGAAACTTGGAGGGTGTGTCCTCTGTATGACGTAGGCATCCGATTAGAAAGGATTTTCCGAAATTATACTCCTAAGGGGGTGAAAAACGGGGACAAAGTTTGTATGGAACAAAGTGATTCCTTGGTCCAATCTACTTCAAATTTTGCATAAACATTCTTTAACAAAATTGATGGAAGGTGTGTTTCTTATTTTATTGAACCTTATCACCTAACGGGGTTAAAAAGGGGTAGAAAGTTATTTTGGGGGTGATTTGCATGGAAGTTGATATCAATACTCTTAAATGTTTTTGATTTCAATTACATTTTATTTTGACACGTTTGAAAACGTTGAACTCACTTGAAAGCTTGGTGCAATGCACTACTGACGTTAAAAACTAATTAAAAATTCTATTGGGATCATTTTCGACTTCTACGCGGACAAAGTCGCGATCAAAAGCTAGTATTTTATATAGGGCCATTAAAAGTGAAAAGCCCTATATGTTATTGGCAAGGCATTGTTAAGTAATGGGGTGTGCGTGCAAAGACGGCAAAAGGGATGTAGCAAAATATGAAATCATCGCGACCGCTGGAGTCGTTGCGAAAAATTGTTCAACAAGGTAAGAAGGGTGAGATTTCAGTTAAAATAATAAGGTTTTCGTGTAGGTAGGTATATATTTTTTTCCTTAAACTTGACAAAAAAAAACAACTTTTTTCCTCCTTGAGAGATCAACAAAATTAGTCCATGCACGTAAAAAAGATTGATTTGGTCCAAAGTTATGAGAAAAAAACCATTAATTTCAATATTTTTAGTAAACAAACGTAAAAAGTGATGCTATCATTATGACGTATTCAAACTTATACCTACTACATCTAATTATTCCTTTAAATTCACAAATAAAAATCTGAATTCTGTAACTTCATTATCATAATCTGTAAATAATATGCTGTTGGTATATTTCCCTGTGATAAGTTATGTGTCGTTATTATTTTCCAGAAAGTCAATTCTGCAGACATGAGAATGATTAGTTGTAAAACCCAGTATACCGCATAGTAACATATTATTTCGTAGATTGATAAATCATAAAAAATCGGAATCGGCTTTAATCGGAAAAAAAATTCGTCGAGATTCCTTAAAAAATAACGTCAAAGTTGAAGGAATACTGTTCAACAATTTAAGGTTGCAGCAAAATCAGCCACTACAACGAAACTGCTGAATCAGCACTACTACTTTCAAATACTTTCTCTAAAGTATTCACACAAGAAGATGTAACTGCACCATTTCTGTAAACACAGTAAATGTTTCACTTTCCAATATCCCTTTCGATTCTCAGCATGTGGAAGATAAACTTAAATCGCTAAAATCCAACTCATTACCTGGCCTGGACAATATATGTATCATTTTAAAACCATGTGCCGAGGTTCTATGTCATCCTTTATCACGTATAATGAATGCTTCTTTCAAGACTCACTCACTACCACCGATATGGAAAACCGCCACAGCTACTACCATGCTTAAAAAAGACAACAAACTTGACCCAAGCAATTATATGCCAATCAGTTTTGCCCCTGCTGTTTGCAAGGTTATGGAATCAATTATATGTAACAAAATGTTTTCTTTTGTACTTTACCTCCCCTCTCAGCAGCATGGTTTCACACAAGACGTTCAACTCAACAAATCGTTTGTTGTGTGGAAATGATTGGACTATAGATTTTGATAACGGTTTATCTACAGACGTTATTTATCTTGATTTTGCAAAGGTTTTTGACCGGGCTCCAACTCGTAGATTATTACATAAGATTGAACATTATGGTATTAGAGGAAATTTGAAGAGCGCGTCAATACTACATTTTTTCTGCTGAAGCTTGTTTTAGAGTTCCGCAAGAACCTGTTCTGGGACCATTGCTACTTTTGCGTATTTTTGTTATATACGACTGATGTCCCTGAGCATATGGAAAATTGTTCTTTCCACGCAGACGATGCTAAAATATATGCAAATCCTACAGCAAATCACCTGTCTCTTCAATCTGACTTGAGTGCAGTGTCTAAATGGTGTTCAGACTGGTTATTACCGCTAAATATAGATAAGTGTGTCGTACTACATAATATAGGCAAAAAAAATCCTAACCTGTCGTATACTACATGAACAATCATGTGTTAATGACCGTATTATAAACAAAGACTTGTCCTGGTCTGAGCATATTCACAGTGTGCAAGGAGAGTAAATATCAAATATTCTTAATATATAAAATATAAATATTTTGGTAAAGTGTCACCGTCAACATTCATTAACTTAAACGCCACTTACGTTCGTCCTGTTATGGAATACTGTGAACCTGTCTTAACATCTTCTTAGAATAGACTTGAAAATATGCAAAGGTTAGCCACAAGACTTCCTTCCGGTCGAATACGGCCTAGTTATGAGCTTCAGCCGAATTAACGTATTTTAGTGAAAGCAGAAAACGTGGTGACGATAGTATTATTTAAAGCTATATTTGACATGTTTGGTTCTAATCTGTTACCCAAGATGCTACTCCCAGATTCAAAGACTAGCCTGTATATGCATAACAGTAGCAGTGAGCACATGCCCAACGGCAGCAATGGAAGTGATTCTCAACCTCACACCATTACATATGGTGGTGGAGAGTGTTGGAGAAAGAACAAGATACAGACTAAGTAGAGAGGAAATCATTAAAAAGAAAAACACCTCTTCACTTCTTGGAAATTAGACAACCTGGGACATGCCACAAGATGGTATGATGGAAAAGTAAAACTTTTCAAAGAAATTCGTTACGGAATTAAGCAACAAGAAGGAATGGGATCCAAATACCATTACCAGACTTTGAAAGAATGCCGTTCAATGGTACACAGACGGCTCGAAAGCAATAGAAGGAACTGGAATACGAGTGTACGGGCCAGGAACCAAACACTCTGCAAGCTTGGGAAAAACCCCCAGTATCTTTCAAGCGGAAATTCACGCATTAAGAAGGTGTGCCCAGTTCAATATTGACAAAGGATATAGAAGGCAAAGGATTATCATAATGTCTGATAGTCAAGCAGCCATTAAAGCGCTGAGTTCTTGTGTAATCAGTTCTAAAATGGTGTGGGAATGCCTAGGCCAACTTAATGAACTAGGAGAGAACAATATAGTCACCTTACTGTGGATTCCAGAACACACTGGAATAGAAGGAAACGAAATAGCAGATGAACTAGCGAAGAGGGGGACTGAAATACCCTTTTGGGGACAGGAACCATTTTGCGGAATCAGCTCCAATGTAATATTGGAAGAAATAGGTAAAGCCGAAGAAAAGAGAAGATCTGACCATTGGAAAGATCTAGTAGGGCTTAGACAATCTAAGATTCTCTGGGTGACTACAACCTGTTGGGATCAAATGAATGCATAAGTCAAAGCAAAACTGCACTAAGAGTTTTAACAGGAATCCTAACGGGACATTGTCGCCTGAATGGGCACCTTAAAAAGCTCAAAATAGTGGAGGAAGAAAATTGTAGATTTTGTGGAATGGAAAAAGAAACCTCCATCCACATACTTGCGAATTGCACAGTAATTCAGAATCCTAGGGCACAGTACCTGGGAGACTACTGGATAGAAGAGGGACAGTGACCTAAGTTGAGGCCTGCAGATATCCTAAAATTCCTCCGGGAAATAGGACTAAAGGAGCTACTAGTCTCAGACTCTCCTCAGAAACTAAGTAGAAGTAAAGGGGCACAATAGACCTTTTAGGTCTCGGTGAATGTTACCCCAAAATACATACATACATACATCTGTTACCCATTTTAATTCCCGGGATGGGGACATCCATATAAGTTGAAAAAAAAAATGTTAGAAACAATAAATAGACAGAATTTTCTCTCTAACAGAATATTTTCATACTGGAATTATTTATCTAGCAATGTGGTCCGTGCACCGTCTGTTAATGCTTTTAAAAACCAGTTAGACCAATTTGTTCAGCTTTCTTAATTTTGTGAATGTATTTTTTATTTTTTTTTCTTGTGCATTTTATTTTTCTTTCCATTTTATAACAAGCAATCGCTTATTTTATAGCATGTGCTACCCATAGTATTATAATTTATTTTATTTCATCATACGAGCTTTATAGAACTTCGGTTCTCAGCTTATAATTTATTGCAACAATAATAATGTGAAATGGGATTTATTTCTTAAACTAAGGTCCTCTAGTACTACATTAAAATATATTTATTACAGTATACAGTAAATAATAAGTTATGAGCCAAATATAAATACAAAACAAATTTTAGTACCGTCACCTTTGTACATTCATGCTATTTGATAGCTCGTCTTAAGATCTTTTATGTGTCGGTGCTATACAAATTTATTTTTAGTGGACACAGTATGTTGGTTTCATCTAAATTTGTGTTTAAAATAAACAGGTGTAACTTTCATTTCTTGACTTAACATGAAAGGATTAAGGTTGTAGCTGTCGCAGATATACTGGACGAGTTAAATTTAGATTGGTTTAAAATTTCTGTACCTATAAACAGTTCGTTTTAATTTACGGGATGTTTTCTTCAGTTAGAATATGTTATTTCAAATTCAAAACTTGTTTGGTGACATAAATATACTGGATGTTCCAGGAGTACGTACCAAAATCTTAGAGGGGTTAAAAATAATGATAGTAATGTATTCCAAATTTGTCACTTATTTCCTTCCTTAATAAACTATAGGCAGAGCTACTAACTGAAAATTGTTCCTTTTCTTCATTCTGCATTCGTAATTTCAACTTTTCTTTGGTCACCATTAGCAGAGACCGTGGAGCTTAAACAGAAGTTCAACCTTGTTCATCAGAAGTTCTGGTTACATTGAAACACAATATCTTGCATTGTGAAACGCTGCTGAAAAATATCTTATCGCTTTTCCATCATCATTACTGGTTAAAAAAGGCTTCAGTGTGATTACAAATATTTCAACATAACCAAGAAAACCGTTTGATTTAGGGCTGCAACTCATCAAAATTAAAATAGATTTAGCTAGATTGGTAAAAAATCATTAGGTTCATCCATCAAACTGAATTTTTTTTATTTATCTTTACTTTGGGATTTTAAGAAAATAATTACCTACTTGAGTATTTTCATGTAATTTGTATTCTTACGAAATAAACGTAATTTTGTCAATGATCAGTATTTTATTTGAAGCAAACTATAGTAGATTTGGTAACTTTAATGCTAATAACAAAATAAATACCATCTGTTTTGTATAATTCTCAAATTCCCTGGATGACAGTGGAACTGATATATACCATTTTCTTTTCTCGTTGAGACTTTTCATCTTTGTCATGGTTTTCACAAGACGAATGAAGAAAAATAGCCAACCAAGCCTTAGGCTCTCTTGGGGCCTCTTTTGGGGGCAGGAACCTTTTTGTGGAATCAGCTCCAATGTAATATTGGAAGAAATAGGTAAAGCCGAAGAAAAGAGAAGATCTGACCATTGGAAAGATCTAGTAGGGCTTAGACAATCGAAGATTCTTCTGGGTGACTACAACCTGTTGAGATCAAATGAATGCATAAGTCAAAGTAAAACTGCACTGAGAGTTTTAACAGGAATCCTAACGGGACATTGTCGCCTGAATGGGCACCTTAAAAAGCTCAAAATGGTGGAGGAAGAAGATTGTAGATTTTGTGGAATGGAAGAAGAAACCTCCATACAAATACTTGCGAACTGCACAGAAATTCAGAATCCTAGGGCACAGCATCTGGGAGACTACTGGATAGAAGAAGGTCAGTTACCTAAGTTGAAGCCTGCAGATATCCTAAAATTCTTCCGGGAAATACTAGTCTCTGAGACTCTCCTCAGAAACTAAGTAGAAGTAAGGGGGTACAATAGATCTTTTAGGTCTCAGTGAATGGTATACATACATACATAGGCCCTCGTGGTCTGTAGAGCTGTTATATATTTATATATACACTTGATATCCACTGAATTTTATGTCTATTTATTTTGTTGAATTTTGATGAGAAAACCATGTCAAGTTCACTGACAACCGACTGGAAAGTTTTTAAATTTTTAAGTGTTTTGTATCAACAGGGAAACAACTGGAGGTAAACTAGGATTTTGAAGTGATGTGGCTATGAGGGTCTGAGGTTTTGGAAAAAGGATCTCTGGCATAGAATAGTTTGGGAATTCCTGCTCTAAACCGATAGAAGGGACTGGAGTGGGTGTATACGTGCCAGGCACCATATATTATGAAAGCTTGGAAAAAACCCTAGGAGTCTTTCAAGTGGAAATTCACGCCTTAGGAAAGTGTGTAATCAGTTTCAAACTAGTATGGCAATGCCTAGAAAAATTCAATGAACTAGGCGAGAACAACATCGGTACCTTACTGTGAGTTCGAGGAAATGAAAAAGCGGATAAACTTGCAAGTAGATGTATTACAGTAGAAGTGAAGAAACTGACAGTTTGTCGGATTTGCGACGTGCTGATGTGCCCCACAAAATAATTTGAATTATATGGGGACTCCAAATCGAAAAATTCAAGAAACCGTGGTATAAACGAAACACCCAGTAAAAATTTACGTTCGTACGATGTCAAAAATAACAAATATAATAATAATTATCAAGATATGTACATATATAACGAGAACTAAAACCACGAGTTGATGAATAGACTTGTTAAAAATTGGTTTTTATGACGGTACATAGGACAGTAAAATCTAAAGACGAGACATTGTTTTTGGATGTGGTAACGCGATCGTAAACAATTTATCGTGTAATTATGTTATAAAGAGAGGTTTAATTATAACTGAGGACGCCTCGTCACGTATCCTTTCAGAATCTTTATTTCTTCTAAGTAGCTTGTTGCTTCTGCAGAAGACAATAACTGTAAATTGTGGAGAAAGGCTATTTTAAAAGTGGTCGATTGTTTCGATGTACTGAAAGTCAAATTCGTTGTGGAATATAAAGTGATTTTAAGAGGGAAGTTTTTCTCTTAATAGACGTCCGGACTGAATGGCGATTAGGAAGGTTTTGAAAGACGGATTCAGAAAATGATTATTAAACTTTTTTGCTCGGTATAATTTGACAAAATACCTTGTTTTATGAGCGTAATAGCCAGTAAATAGTAGATATGGTTGAATTTAAAAAAAAATAGAGTGAAATTTTAATCAATCTCTGACTATTCACCACTAAAATCCATTTTTTTCCTTCATCCCTTCCGTAGAAACAATTGATATTGTCACATTTCCGTTACTGAAAGACATGTATTGAATGTGATTTTAGTGTCTCATTCAGTCCCAGAGCTCTCGAACGGAGAACATACAGATTGCGTAAATTACATCCGAACCGTCCGGATTACACAAGTACGACAGAAAAACAGCTGAAAGAAAGAGAAAGAATAATTATGCGCGGTCATTAAGGCGTGTACTTTGTTTCACGTTACTTATTTCCCGAGACTGGCCGAATGCTCATTGCCCCCCTATTTTAACCGCTGTTGCCAAAAGCGCAGATTAATTTGTACAAATGATATTTTTGTCTCGTTATCGTTGACTTTTTTTCGAGGGCGAAAATACAGCACGTTTGTGCCAGCATTACGCCAAATAATCTTAGAGATATAAGATCAAATCTTTATCACAGATTTGGTTATTGTCTGGCACAGGAAGGTGGTTTATTTGAGCACTCAATTCATTAAAATTATGTTTACCTTTAGAATGGATTTTTATTTTTTCAGGAAGTTTATATTTTATGTTTAGAATAGGTGTAGGTACCTACCTACTTATTTTATTTTTTCAATTTAATTTATTAATGGAAGGGATTTTTAGTTTATTAATTATGGTTCTCCTAAGAAATGCTGTTTTATTTTCAAGTTACAATGGCTAAAATAATATCCTATTGTAGTTAGAAATTGTCAACTGGGTCTGAAATGATCATGTTGACAAAAATTAATTTTAAGATGTACAGGTTACGTAATAACGATTGTATTTTTTATTTCTTTAACACCCTCACTCCTTCCATGTTGGGAGCATACTGAATATCACGAACTTGTGAATTCTCTCTGTAAAGGGCCATTCGGTCAGTCTCGGGAAATAAGTATACACCCCTAAGATGAAACAAAGTGATGCTCGCGCACAATTATTCTTTCTCTCTCTTTCACATATCCTTGTCGTACTTGTGCAACCCGAGGCCAGGGTTCCAAAGTAATTCACGCAATCTGTATACCTTGCACTGATGAGGCGCAAATACGCCGAAACCAGTCTGAAAGTTATGTTGTCCCTTCTAATTGCAAACCAGAATGCTTGGTTAAATCTTGTAGATCATACCGACCCCGTTCGACTAAGAAGAGCAATTCATTGTCCGGCGGTGCCTATGGCCTGGGAAGTAGATGTTTCTTCTTAGTTGAACGGTCTCTATTTTTTTAAAAAAAATTTCAAAACGTAAAACGCTAGAATAATATATTTCTCTACGACTATACAATAATGCACAAATTATTTTTACATATTTAGCTGAATAATGATATACATTCTTCACACCAGTGAAGAATGAAATAGAATTCACAATTGTTAGCCAATCACATTCTATGATTATCAGAAATCACGCTAAAATTAATAAATCAAATCGTCTCTTTTGAAACGTCAAATACCTAACTAGGTAAATCGCTTCTGACAGCGCGTCGTTTGAAACGCCAAATTAGTCATATAATCAAAATTTTACGTATACAGGGTGGACCGTATTTAATTCACGTATACAGAGATCTCGTGAACCACAATAGATACAATATTTATTAAATGGAGGAAAAGTTTGGTATATTAATGGGAAATTAGATGGTTCAAAAAAATTTGAAATATATCCACTAGTTCCGGAGATATTTAACAAAATCCGAAAATGGTCCTTTTCGTTTTTTAAATTTGCCGTCGTTATTATGGAAGATATCAAAAAAATGATTCTCAACTATTTTCAATAAACGAGGTTTTCTATAAATTATCATACCAAAAATTTCTTTACGACGTTTCGTCTTTAAAGGGTCACCATCAACTTCATTTTTTTAAATACGGACCTGGATTTTTTATTGCAATATTTTTTAGTTTTGTATAGATACATACAATGACATAGCGTACTTGACGATTCTATCACGTTTCGTCTTTAAAAAATCATCATCTTTTTCAAGTCCAGTCTTCTTTACTAAAGTCAAATTAATAATTTTAAATAAGAATTTTCAAGGAAAATGATTAAATTCAACAAATTTTTTTTTGGAACTTAATGACAATGAATAAATAATGATGGTTTTACAAATGACACTCTAAGGTAGGAATAAGTTAAAAATAAATTAAAAAATTCAATAAAAAATCAAGTTGTTCTGTGCAATTCATAATTCGATCCTCCTTGGCATATGAGACGCATATCTACTATATAATTCAGCATATTTTTGCTGGAAACTTCTTTTTTTATGAAGCCCCATACAAAATAATCTATGGGGTTAAGACATGGAGATCAAGGGGGCCCGTTGGTACCAATCCAATTATCTTCAAAAATATTCATATACTGTACAACTCTTCTCAAATTTTCAGAAGTTAGGTACTACTACGAAGTTATAAAACGATTTTATTTAGTTCGGCACGTAACATCTAGTTCTTGTTAACCGATTTTCATACATTTCCCGTTAACCAATTTAACACATTTTTGGACACATGTTTAGTGCATTCATTTTTTTTCAAAATTCTTATTTGATGCCCAATATTTAAAATTATTAATTTTACTTAAAAAAGATGCTATGCTATATCATTGTATGCATCTATACAAAACGTAAAAAATATTGCAATAAAAAATCCAGGTCCGTATTTAAAAAAATGAAGTTGATGGTGACCCTGTAAAGACGAGACGTCGTAATGAAGTTTTTGGTATGGTAATTTATAGAAAGCCTCGTTTATTGAAAAAAGTTGGGAATACTTTTTTTGACCTTTCATAATAACGACGGCAAATTTAAAAAACGAAAAGGACCATTTTCGGATTTTGTCAAATATCTCGGCAACTAGTCGAGATATTAAAAATTTCTTTGAACCATCTAATTTCCTATTAATATACCAAACTTTCTCTCCATTTAATCGATATTGTATCTATTGCGGTTTACGAGATCTCTGTATACTTCAATTGAATCCGGTCCACCCTGTATATATATAAAGTGGACAACAGTAGCGATAGTGAAGATTTAATATGTCTAATTATGTATATTTATGTTATCTCTATTACTATTCCTGATAATGTGATAATTTAATTTAAAATGTAACGGTTTTTATTAAAAATATGAGTTACCTATATCTACGTTCTTTACATTTTAATAAATAAATATGGTCGATAGCTCAGTGGTAGAGTTACTTGACTCTTGAGGTTAACGCGAACGGAAGCGACGCTTCGACTAAGCGCGCGTGAACCTTTAGGGGGGTGATCGAGATTCGATTCCCAAAGGAAAAGGTATAGTCTTTTACTTGTGTAGAATGGTTATTATTCACTTGGATGATTCCAAAACTCACTTGCTGCGCTCGCTCGTTTTGGAAACTTCATCCGCGTGAATAATAGACATCATTCTACACTCGTTGTAGAATTTACTATTATTCTTCGATAGACATTGGTAACACGCTTCACTAAGTACTATAATGTAACAGAAAACTATAATATTGTTGGTGTGACGTTTGAATAAAAGTTACAAGCTATAATAATAATAAAGCATATTTCATAATTATTGTCATGATGACATGACATTATATGCCGTTTTTGGGTGTTCATGATACATATAAAATGTTGCGACTTAAGGTCACGTGAAAACGAACCTTGAGACATAATCAATTAATCAAATTTGGTCTAATGGTAACAATAGTCTTACAATTGCCCCATAATATTATCTTTACTATGCGCAACAAGTGCTTGCTACACATTTCTCTTTTTTTTTAAGTACACTGGACGTCGTGTTAATACACCGTGAAATAACAATTACAATTTCTAAGTTCTATCAACTCACAATATAACCATGGGTTATATAAAATAATCTTCAAAGGTGTAATCATTGTTGATTATTTTTGTTCCGTTCGACTTAGTTTAAGATAATTAAAGAGCTAAATATGGTGCAGCCTGACATATTATTTACATAAATAACCTTCAGGACGTATAAGTAATTTCTTTAGGTTATTGTGAGACATGAAATGGAATAATTAAAATTAATTATAGAGAATTTACTAGAAATAACATACCATCAAGTTAGCCTATTTGTTCTATTATACTTATACGAGTAGGTGCATAAGTATATGATGCTTCTAGCGTCACATTATTTCGTATGATTATTATAGTTGAGTTTCCGTATGATGACGGGGAAAGAATGTAAAAGCCACTACTGTATTAGACTCACAAAACGTGAGTGCTGAGTCCATTAATTGTGTCTTCACACTAAAAAATTCGAGGGATAAATTTATAAAGATTGCCCTATTAATTGGACGCCCTATATTTTACTACTATTCCGGATTGTCATCGGTCCTTGACAAGTGTGAAACAAAATTTCGAATTAATCTGAGCGTTTAGAGGGGGTTGAAATCGAGTTGGAACATAGCGTTAAAAATGGAACACCCTATATTTGACCGCTATACTGTATTGTCATCGGTCCTTGACAAGTGTGAACAAAAAATTTCGAATTATTCTGAGAGTTTAAAGTGGGTTATAATCGAGTTGGAACATAGCGTAGAAATGGAACACCCTATATTTTACTACTATACTGTATTAATTGTCATCGACCCTTGACAAGTGTGAAAAAAAATTTCGAATTAATCTGAGCGTTTAAAGTGGGTTAAAATCGAGTTGGAACATGTACAAAATTTGAATTGAATCTGTTCAAAATTAGTAATGAGCAAAATTGGTCTTGGTCTTGCTTTTCCCGGTCTAGCTTTGCTTATCACTAGGGTATAGTAGTCGCCCGATACAATAAATTTGCTAGTTTTTAATTGATTGTAAATTATTTAATAATTTATAACCATGATGATCTTCAAAAATGAAAAAAAGTAACAGGTAAAATGGACCAGACCAAGACTTTGTACGCAAGACCAAGACGATTTGACGCATAGTCTTGGTTTTGCTTTGCTCATCACTAGTCAAAATCAAGTCCAAAGAAGTCGGTTACAAACATACAAATATACAAACATACATACAGTGAACCTTATAAAAGCGTGTTGAAAAAGGTTACTGCAAAAACGCAACATCGGGCAAATAAGTTGTCAAAATAAAACTTAAAAATACGATTATCGGGAAAATAGGAATAGCCCTTTTATCTGACCATAACTGTCAGGGGTGGACAAATTTTTGTCTTTGAAGAATCAAACATTCGAAGTCTACACTCCATAGATAATAGGCATTGGGCTGGATGTGAAAACGATAGTTCGTTAGTATCTAGCCAAGACAAAAACTAAACCGTCCTCTCCAGTTGCATGTACGAATATATACATCTGGAGCCCTCTTGCACCGAGTTAATATAGTATTATCTTGCCATCTTCTTATCTGACCTTTGCTAGAAATCTCAGTTGATAATGGTTATTTTGCTACATTGTACTCACATCAGGCATTTTTTCTCGGAACCGCCAATTGTTTCTGCCGATACATGCTTTCTTTTGCCGTTCATTTTATGCACAACTTTTAAACTACTTGGAATAAGAAGTGGTCGTCTAGTTTTTATTTGAGTAACTTTTTCAGAGAGAGTTCTTTGGTGTTAATCGGATTTTGTATATGTTTCCGCTACAGTTTAATCAAATGATCAATTTTCTCGAGTTAGAGACCGGTTTGTAACCTTTCCGAGACCAAGTTTATTAAAATCCGTTCAGTCATTCAGGGAATCAATTCTTGACAGTGATAGAATAGAACGTTACACGGGGTTACTCTATTCTACTTAACTGCTGTTCTCTTAAGATCATAATTACGTTTTTTGGAACGTCTAGGAGGGAGAATGAAACTGGGAGCAAATCCACATCAATGCCAAATTTCTTGACCAATCATAAAGCTGAATTTTTTTATAGACACAATGTGCGTATTTCAATCTGTCATGTGAATTTTCATCAGTTTTTAAATTAAAATTTTCAATTATTTGCAAATACAAATATTGTTATATTATAATAAAAAATGACAACCCAGTGCTGAAGTGACAATAATAATTACCTATGCCATAATGCACCGATTGTCGAACATCTTACATCATTTCTTCTCACAACAAAAATCTTTGAAGATTGTTATTTATTATTATTTCATTTAATATAATCTAAATTGAGCAGCAATGAGAAAAAAAATTAAGGTTAATAGTCCACAACGTCATATACATTTAAAAATTATTCAGTGTTACTTGGTTGATCCCTTCAATTTACCAAGTGAAGCATGAGGGAGCCATCCTTCTACTGACGTTCGATAGAATAACCATTTATCCATTCCCAATAGAACCACGTCTCCTTTCTCTCGGTTATTCTACTTCCCGGTTTTCAAGAATCGGGTCCCAGGAGTTATAGCTGTTTATTTAAAAGACATTGAATTACCCTCCACCACTTCGTCAATAATTATTCGAATAAAGCTCAGCTTTAGAATATGGTATTATATGAAATATGCTCAATTTTGCTGAAAAATGCGGTTTTTAAATCATTTTCGTATCATTTCTCAAATATAGAATCTGGATTGAGGTAAGTGCCCCAATTATCGGCCACTTAAGAACATTCGTCAACTTCAAAAAGTTGTGCAGATGTTATATTTTGGTCTTTCCCCATATGATAATTTTTATAAAATTACTGAACTATTCATTGAAAGGTACGTTATATAAGATCAATTTTATAATTAAAAAAACTTGAATATTCGAAAAATAATGTGAAAAATGCATTATTTGTCCGTATTATCGACCAGTCGTAAAACATTCTGTCCCAGTCATCGGCATACTTACGTCCCAATTATTGCCCGCTTTTTACAGGACATCAAAAATGAAACAATAAATTCTTCAATAATGAAACAAAATATCTAAGAACATTTTTGTATTCAATATTGATGTAAAAGTTATATTTCTTCATTTTCAGAAGTTCATACACCCCTCTTTTATTCAGGAGTTTTGGTTTTGAAATTTTGGTTATTACTTAATTTCTTCGACAATGAAGAATATCGTCCTTATTTTCTCCATTTCCAGTTAGTGCCACTTTCAGTCATCGTTTTTACAACAAATTCCTCTAAATTTTCATTAATGATTCCAATAATCAGGCCAGGAAAACGAGAATCATCATACATGACAATTACGTTGTCTCCAATGTCCAATTCTGAATCAACAGATTTGGTTACATCTTCGATTTCAGTATCGGAAGAGAGAGAACGTTTTTTTTCTGTTATTTTGATTCGTTGGAGCTTTAGTTTTTGCATTAGTCTTCTTTTCTGAGTATTTCTTGTTCTTTCTGTTTATTTTTTTCCAATCTCTGCTGCTTTCGTTTTCTTTTTCTTCTTTATCTTTTTCTTTTTTCTTATCCTTTCTACTATTGAATTCGCTTTCCATTTCTCAGAAGAAGCAACTGCAGGAATTTTTTCCTTCGGCTTCCGCTTCACTTTTTCCCGTTCACTAATTTTTGGTTTTCAGAAAACTACTTTCTCGTTATGGAACGCTATAACTGACGTTGGGATGGATTCTGATGGAGGAGGAGTTCTCTCATTGACTTTTCTATAGTGGTATTCCATTGAATTTGTGGGAATAATATCAGGATCATTAACTATTGTAGACATTTCTGGCCTTTCAGAACTGAGTAGCTCAAGACATTTTTTTCCGGATATTTCAGGGTGAGGTGATTAATCGTCCACATCGAATAAAATAGAATTCTTAAGAATAATGTCTAGATTTAAGCCTTCAGCTGATACATTGATGTCGCTGAAATTGCTAAAATTCAAAGATGGTAGATTCACGTATGTATTATCATTTTCTACACCGACATCCTCTGGAAATTTCTCCGCAATATGTTCATCCATTTTATCCGGGATACATGAAGTTTCATTCGAATTCGAAAGCAACTGTATCACAATGGGTCGGTCCGCAAATCCATGACCATTTGAGCAAGTATCTATAACTGTTTCAATGTCTTTATCAATGGGTATAATAGGAAATTCCTTTGCCACATGCATATCGATTGTATCCTGGAATATTCCATTTAATTTTGGAAGCATCTCCACCAAAATGGATCAATCCACAACTCTGTCACCATTTGGAGATGTATCTTTATCAGTATAGATATTTTCATCGACAAATATTAAGGGAAGTGGCCGATAATTGGAACGTACGGACATTCACCTTAAATATACTTATTATTAATCCTCTTGTTTGAAAAACTCCGTCACTGGGTCCTCTGCAAACCAAATAAAAATATCTTCTGATGTTCCTTGTGTTATTTTTGGGAAATGGAACCGCCATCTTTTTTTTTATTTTTAATTCATCGTTTTGTTAGCGCTCCAGCTACTGTTGTTAAGAATAATTTAATTTCTTGAAAATGCTTGTTCCCAACTGACACTCAAAACGCGACAACTAAACAATCAATGATAGCATTCTGAAATTGGAGACTGCAGAAAAATGCTTTCAAATTTTATATTTTATTGTATTTATTTTATAATGAAAAGTTGTACATTATTAAACGAGCAATTTATGATAGCCATTATTCACGCAGGGTGACGTTTGCATCCCGAGCCGTAGGCGAGGGGCGCAAGTTCACCGAGAGAATAATGGCCATAAACTGCGAGTTGGATACTATACTTTGTCCACGACTCTTGATTTCTTTATTAAATAAAAGTTAAGTAAATAATGCAAGTGTAGAACGGAAAGTAATAATTTGGTATTATTGACAATTCTAACGTCAAAATTAATGAAATTCTGGAGTACGTCAAATAATGTGACATATAGAGATGGGCGATACTGTGTAAAGTATCGATACACCGTACCGTTATAAATATATTGTTTTAAAACTATCGATATTAGAAAATATCGTTATGAAAAGTATGAATACTAAAAATTTCAATATTTAATCGATACGATATATTTCAGAAACAAGTTTCCTTAATAAAAATACGCAGATTTAATAGTTTATTTCATATTGTACCCCCATCTATAGTCACCTAAGCCGGAATTTTGTGTTGTCATAGATATGCTATTTAAACGCAAAAGCGTGAATTATGAGTTCATAATTCACTCTAGTAGATATATGGGTACCATATACCCTTTGTTAGGAGGTAAAATATGGAATTATTATTAGGTGGTCGTGGACAAAAACTATTCATTGTCATCTTTCACATTCTGATTATAAACGACTAGGAATGTTACTTTTTTCGTGAGATATGATTATTTATGTTCTAAAATGTGTGTTAATCAGTATTGCGGTTTTGTGAATTCAAGTTTGTATTTCTTATTAACAATATCAACATTAAGTCATATGAAAACCTCTACAAAAACTTCTGCTGCTCTCCTGATAGCTAATAGATTATGGAAACTGGGCTTTTTTTAACATCAATACAGTATATCAAAAATCAATAGCAAAATCTTAAGCATTTTTCCATCTGCATTTAGTTGTTCCATTTTTCGTGTTTTACTATTGGGCTTCACAAAACTATCATTTTCCCTGCCAAATCCATTCAGGTTTACTCAGAAGAATAACTGATGTCGAAACATGAGTATATGGTTTTAACTCAGAAACAAAATTTCTTCTCTTATTAAATATCAATTATTATTCAAATGTATTCAAATCAAAACAAAAATTGATAGCAAAACGTATATCATGTAGAGTGATGGGCCTTTTGGGTAAATGTCAAATCCTCTCGCGATATAATTGGCTATAATTACAGATTCTCATACCTCTCTAAAATATCTCTATGCTTCAACCGTCGGAAAGCTTTTACAAAATTATGCAGACATGAAACTGTGTAATGCTATACGCATTACTAGAGCGACTGTTTAATTCTAATATACAGTGCGTACAAAAAGTCTCGCATTGATTCAATTTTCTAAAATCATATATCATTTTTAAATTTGAATGCCTATACCACTGCGACCTTTTCAGATCATCAACTTAGGATGCATATGTAGCTCACAGTGCCCAGTTCACAACAGTTTTAACAATATTCCTTTATTCATACATTAAGTCTGCTGTCTATCTTTGCCCTAGTGAGTTGGTGCACCATTCTTTGGATTTGTGAGCTACCCACTTTTCTGTAGCCCTTTTTGTTGTTGTTTTTGCAGCGTTGCAGAAGGAATCTGGTCCAACAAATGGCATTGACGATCCTAGTCTGGCAAAAGTTAATAAACCACCCTGTATATTGGTTATGAATAATGATAGATGTATGTTCCACTATCAATTTATTGGAGACTATTCACACGATTTCTATAAAAATTAGTATAGATGAAGAACAAGAGAATAAACATGGTATACATACCTTTACTGTATGCGCATTTATCAATGAATCACCCTGTATATTCCAATATTTCGTAAAGTTTTAGTAAATAAATGAATATAAAAAACGACCTTCTTCACGAAATTTTTTTGGTTATATGAAATATGAACTCTTCATGAACTTCAAACTTATTTTTATATGAAGATGGGAAACTTTTCTTTTGTGCCTTTATCAAATCGGGTGGGCTCCAATTCACTGGCGGCAGGTAGTTATTTCGTCAGTCAAATTCACTTTTGGCAAGAAAAATAACTCACTTAATGATATTATCCTTCAGAAACCACAATAATTCTGTTTCCAAAAATCCGTGAAATAGAAACAATTTATAGTTATTCATTTATTTATTATAATAAATAAATAAAAATAGTATATTACGTGAGTTATCTTTCATAATTTGTATAAGGATCTAGAAAAAACCAGTGGATAACTTTTAAACACTATTGTTTTTAAATTATGCATTTTTGCATCCTTTGGTAGCAATTCTGAAAGCAGTTTTTCCACTCGCTTGTTGGAATATTCAAAATAGAGTTTTTGAAGGTGTTAACTGTATCTTCTGGGGTCTGGAACCTTTGACCACGCGATTCATTCTTAATTTTCGGAAAAGTAAAAAAGTCATTAGGGCTTAGATCGAGATCGAGATCACAAACTCGCTTCTTGAAATGAGAAGTGGCAACATGTTGGCCACAATTAACTACAACCAACCACACCATATCCAGCTAAACTGGAATGGGGTGGAAGCATGCAGTAAGGAAAGAACGTTGGGGTAGTACACTGACATAAAAACTGGAAGTGAAGTCCATGGTTCCAGACCCAGGAGCAATATCCACGCATCGTTGGGGAAGTTTGCAACTGTATTCCAGGCATAAATCTATGCTATCGACACGTGTTTGCCATTGAATTCTCAGGCAGCACTAAAATCTTTAGCATGTTTCCAGATCAGATCTAGGCTGGTCCCGGACACAAGGGTATTGTAGAGGCAGACACCATAGTAAAGCTAGGGTCTGAAACTGTATTCGCTGGTCCCGAACCAGTTTTTGGGTTATCAAAAACTGCTGTACGTGGTTGTATATCTCGATGGATTCAAACTTAACATCAGTCGTACTGGAGACACGTACCAAAATAGGAACACAGCAAAATTCTGGTCAAACCCTCGGAGACGTTGACTAACTAAATATTTAACCTCAACAGGGGCCAGATAGGATAAAAACGGGATTACCCACGGATTACTGTACTCTAAGGAAGCACATGCAATCGGCATGTGGAGAAGAGCTTATCTGTAGGTTGTGCATGGAAGAGGAGGACACAGCCTCTCACATTATCTTCGAATGTGAAGCATTGTCTTATTGGGGATAGTATACTCTAGTCCTAGGAGTATTCAAGGGAGGATTTATCCAAGAAGGACCTAGTGAAAAGACTGTTGAGCCTGGTACTACTGGTATCTTCACATAAACGGCGCAACCAAAAGCACAGAAAGCCTACGAGATGCCGAGGTATCAAAGCCTCTGACTGTTGATGCCGAACTAATCAATCAATCACCGAGGAGATACGCATTTAAATGTGTACTTTATCTGTACCCTCCATCAGCCTGTATCTCACATGTTAAGAAAGTTGGAGAAAAAATGTATCTAGCTCCTTTTAATTTACGGTACTTTTCCACGGGACACCCTGTATGAATATAGTGGGCACAAAGATAACGTATATTCACCGTACATAGTCGCACTTGTACGTGTGCAAGCTGTAGATGTGAATAACTGTCCTTAAATTAACCATCTTCATCTGGGTGGTCCAAGATTTCATCATGAACGTACTTTTGCGAGTTTTTCTTTAAATTGCAAAATTGCAGCCTATAAATTATTTTAAGTGTCACTTAAGGCTGCCATTTCACGCACGCTGAAAAAAAATTTAACTTCAAAATGTAAACTTTGTCTCGTTAACAATTTTAATTTGACGGAAAAATTTATAGACGTTAGATTTGTTACGCCGCTGTTGGATAGGAATATTTTTTTTAGGTAGCGCCCGCCCCCGCTTAATTATGTGGTATTACGAGTCGATTATAGATCGAAGGCTGGGATAATAGAAACTAAAGAGCTTTATCTTTTTTAAACATTAATTATTTAAAGATCGCTTCGTGTTTACTACATTTTTTTGGAAATAATCCTATTATGCTGGTCGACTTGTTTGAGTCAAAACTTCAGATTCGCGTAAAACGATTGTTGATCGAAGATTGTTCTACAGAGTGTCCCTAATTAATTTTTTTTTCATTCATATTTCTTGTACTTCGACATCTACGGCCATTGGCACAGTACAGTGATATTAACAGTATTATATTTTATTATATAAGTTGGCATAACAACCTTAATTTAACGCTTGTTAGTTCTGTGCCGTCAGGGTAGGTAAAGAATGATTGTTCCAATAAAACGCGCCCGATTAAGTCTTTTCTTTCCCGAGCCCATCTGACAAGTCTCCGATACACTGCAGCCTAATTGCTTATTGTATTTTTGCTCGTGCTTTCTCATAGCATCCAGTTTACCCGTGCACCAGTTTGTACAAGTTTTTAGCTGGGTGTTTGCCATATAGCTCTGCGTTTCCTTGCGGTTGGCGAAGTAATAACTGTCTTTTACGATCACGAGTCTCGCATGTAAACAGTACATATTTCATTGTCTCCGTTTTCCTACCGCATAATCTGCATGTAAGGTCTCCGTTGTATAGTTTTAATTTGTACAGGTATTCCTTTACTGGTGCCTGACCAGTCATGAAACCTGTTATGATTCTCAGTTGATTTCTGCACAGTGTTAGCAGTTCCGCTGTACGTTTCAGGCATGGTTCTTTTATGGTTTTCCCATGCATTTGCCTTGGGACGTTTACCCAGAAATTTTTATGTTGTTCTCTGATCCAGGTCCTTACAGATCCTCGTACTATAGTTTTCGGTATACCGCGAATCTGTACTGGTTCAGGCTGGTCTGACCTTCTTTTTGCAAATTCGTCAGCTTTTTCATTGCCCTCGATACCCTGGTGACCTGGTACCCAGATCAGCTTGTCGTAATTCCGTTTGTCTAACGTCTTCAGTTCTTCAATTCAATCCCATACTAGTCTAGAGGTCACGTTCTGGCTTGAGTTTGCCTTAAGTGCCGCCTGACTATCTGACATGATATGGATCTGCTTGCCTTCAGCAGCTCTCCTGTTGTTTTCTCTCGCGTATTGCAAGATTGCATATACCTCTGTCTGAAATACAGAGGTGTAGTTTCCCAGTGCGTAACTATAGCTGTCACCTGGTTTTTTGGATTATACTCCCGCTCCAGTACCATTTACAGTTTTAGACCCATCGGTGTACTATGTCTGTCCCTGTCTAATGGTACTGAGTTCTTAGTCAGCCCATTCCGTTCTGTCTACAATCGACACTTCGAATGGGCTATCAAAGGAATATCGCCCTGATGATCTAGCGTTTAGGCTGCGTGTTTTCCAGTCTACGGATACCTAGTCTTGCCTCTCCCTGTATCACAAGGTGTGAGGGGGGTAGGTCTTATACTACTTTCATTGCTGCTGTAGGGGTAGTTCTCATGGCCCCCGTGGTGCCCAGACATGCAAGTCTTTGCACCTGGCTTAGTCTCATCACAGTCATTCCTTGCTGAGTCTTCGGCCATCATACCGAAGAGGCGTATGTTAAGGCGTGCTTTACCACCTTGTTGTATAGCCAATAGACCATGTCAGGTTTTAGACCCCATTTTCTCTCATAGGAACGTCTGGACACTACTAGCGTGGTCTCCGCTTTCCTTTCCGATGACGTCTTACCCTAACGTCAAATAAATCTGAACGCATCCCAGGGCTAGTTCAAAATATGGTAACATCCAAGGTCCTTAAAGTACCTAAATGGGTGGCCTACTATCTTTCAGCCAATCAGAAGCTCGAATAAAATGCGCTGAAATACGTCATCGTGCCTGCAGAATTCAAACTACTCTGTGGGTTTGCTACTGAAACCTCACTATAAAATCAATAATTATTCTTCCTTGAAAACTGCTATTGGCTTCAAACTTTCTAATATTATTTCTGAAGAAATAGACTTGTTGAATGAAGATGGCAATCTTGGTAAAAATCTTCAACTAGCCTCCGACTACTTAACAATAAGCGTCACTACGTATCCTCAGGTATCTGGTGAAATGGAAAATACAAGTAGATAGCTTCACCTTGACCAACAATTCAATAAAAGACCTTATAATATGTTACATGACTTTTATTAATTTAAAGTTATAGCTGTTAACTCACGTTGCTGAATATCCAATAACTTATAACACAATACACACTATTAATTGCCATTCTTTTATAAATAAAATTACACGAAACCATGAAAAACTATCATAAGCACCAAAAACAAAACGAAAACAGCACTGAACAATGGTAAACTGATATATACGGCAGGCGCGATGACGCGCAATATGGCGACGTCAGATGACCTTCAATAGCTTATAGGCAACCTATTTACTTTAG
Organism: Lochmaea capreae; assembly: GCA_949126875.1. Lineage (NCBI taxonomy): Eukaryota > Metazoa > Arthropoda > Insecta > Coleoptera > Chrysomelidae > Lochmaea > Lochmaea capreae. The sequence goes on from OX421396.1 coordinate 17,972,479, forward strand.
GGACCTTGGGAAACATCTGATAATCGCACAAACTAAAGAAGATAAAAAATATATTTTAAACGTGCTGCAAGGTTGCCATAGGAGCATATTATTTTCATGTTAGAACAAAACTTACAGGGTGGATTGATTTTTTAAATGGATACCATCGAATTTGGGCATACCTCATAACAAAATTAATCTAGAAGTCGAAAGGGTTCATAAAACGATATATTATGAAATCGCTTCAGTCACTATGCTTTTCTGGACCACCCTGTAAGTTTTGTTGTTGTATCAAAATATGCTTATATGGCAACCTTGCAACACGTGTTAAAATATTCTTTCATATTCTTCTGTTTGTGAGATATTCAGATGTGTCTATAGTTCAAACAAACCCTGTATAAGCAACATTAAACTTGGACAGCACTGCGCAGCTTTCTGCTAACATTTTTACAGAAATATAATCAGTAGACGCAGAATTGAAACTGAAGCAGGATTTAATAACTGTCTGAAACGGGTTTTTGAGGTCTTATTTATAATGAAATCGGGAATAACAACTCGAGAGTAAATAGAAATATATTTTGCTGTTTTATTAATTCCGTTTGGAGTTGATAGTTTTCTTTTTTCTTTTGGAAACTTAAATTAACTGATGTAGATAAAACCCCAATGTTCACTATAAAGAGATTTTTAATTTGTACTGAAGGAAATTGGGTCTCGTTTCATAAATTTTCTCGACTAGGGAAAAATGAATTAATATTTTTGAAGCGTTTCTACCAGAGGTTCTATATCCGGGTAGCAAGGTAATCTTTTGTTAAAGGTAACCTAATCCTATACCCGAATACTGTAGTCTTGGTAAATCTAAACATATTTCAAGTGATTCACAAGTACCATTTCATTCCAAACCTGTCGTGGACCACCGAAAATTATTATTTAGGGCGCATTTCATTTTAAATAGCATCTAAAAAATTGTTCAACTGCATAATAGGGAACTTTCCAAAAACTCCCAAGGCTTTCTTAATCGCCAAGGCTTTTTTTTAAATCAATATTAACTTGGAAAGCATAGTTTCGTATATCCACGTTATTTAAAATCATTGCAAACGACCTTTATAGCACGCCAAAGCGGCTGGCGTCATTAAGTATGATTCCCCGCTACGGCGTAATAAATATTATGAAGCTGCAACGTTATTTAAAACGAGGGCAGCACTGGATACCAGGTTCATTCTTTTTAGGCTGTTGCATAAAAATATCTAATGTAGGCACAATTTGCTGTTTAGACAACGCATATAATGCTCTTCACATTATATCTACATCACATCTATCTAGTTTCCTTCAACCACCAGAGTCCTTCCGTTTCTTTCTTCATAAAATGGGGTTACTTACTATTCTAAACACTGTGGAATAAGGTGTTCTTGTTAAAGAAGCACTTTCTTGCACAGCTTGATCCTCGGTCATTCCACGTTCCATAAGGGAAGTATAAACATTGAATATACTCTGTTCACCATGATGGTGTAACATTTGTCGATCAGTGGCGTAGCTGAGGGTCCGCAAACACCGCGGTGCGGGGGGGCCCCACGAGCGATCGCGGAAAAAATATGAATGCTACCTAAATTAATCAAGTCATTCAAAAAAGATGCCTAATTAAATAAAGAAATTCAAGTTTTTATACATACATAGTTTTAATTATTTAATTATTATGAATGATGAAGATCTCCGTACACCAGCAGAACAACTATTTACCTTATACTCTGAATAAATTTCATCAGAAGTTACCCATTAACTTTTATCACTCAGAAACTTAATTAAAAAAAATATTTCACGCGATACTTCAGTTATAGACTTACCTCTTGGGCTTATTCTGTTCTGACTAAAGCCTATTCAGCCAAACCGTTCCCTGTATTAACTCATACAGGTTCTTTACTGGTTGGTTGTAGAAGTCTTCTGGAGTCATTTGGGGTCTTCCATACAGTTTCTGCCTCATGTGGTCCAGTTGCATAATATAGAATTATTAGAATATTCAATAGAAAACCACTCCTCATTTTTAAGTAATGTCCCGGGCGTAATGATAATAATTGAGTTATATTGAACATTACCAGTAACAGTTGCTTCAGCAGAACTATCTTTTTCAAAATTAAAACTTATTAAAAATTACTTACGCTCCAGTATGTCACAAGTTCGATTATCTGCTTTAGCTTTGTTATCAATTGAATGTGAACGGGTGAAACAAACTAATATGGATAAAATCATCGATGAATTCGTAGAAAAAAATGTTAGACGTTCTAAAAGTTTCGAATAGAACCTAAAACAATACTTTTTTTATGATAAAGAATTATTTTCACAATAAAAGAAATGTTTTTTAATTCAAATTTAAATTTCTACTTATTTCATGAACTTAAGGGGGAGGCTCGTGAATAATTTTGTTGGGAAGCTTATTTTTCCATCTACGCCACTGTTCGATTATTTACTATCTAAAGCTACTATCTTGCTCATTCAACGATCAACAGAATTGTCTGAGCTGGGTTAATTAGGTTTCATATGGTGGTATATGTGGCAATAAAAAAAAATATGCTCTCAATTGCATAAGAGTGGCTGGGGGTGCTGGCTTTACTTGGGAAGATTTTCGCGGAGGGGCCCCTCAACTCTCAGCTACGCCACTAATGTCGATTAGTGGTAGTGATGAGCAAAATCGGTCTTGGTCTTGCAGTCTTACACCCGGTTCCTGGAAAACCCCCCGAGAGTAAAAGAAGTCCCCCATCACAACAGAGGTATTACATAATAAACGATGGAATAAAACAATTTAATTTGTTTAAATCTTCATTATATATTTGAACTAAGTTCAATATACAAGTACGACAAGGATATATGAAAGAGAGAGAAAGAATAATTGTGCGCGGTCATCACTTTGTTTCATCTTAGGGGTGTATACTTATTTCTCGAGACTGGCAGAGTGGTCCTTTACAGAGAGAATTCACTAGTTGGTGGTATAACGGTGGTATTCAGTATGCTCCCAACATGGAAGGGGTGAGGGTGTTAAAGAAATAAAAAAATACAATCGTTATTACGTAACCTGTACATCTTAAAATTCATTTTTGTCAACATGATCATTTCAGACCAAGTTGACAATTTCTAACTACAATAGGATATTATTTTAGCCATTGTAACTTGAAAATAAAACAGCATTTCTTGAGAGAACCATAATTAATAAACTAAAAATCCCTTCCATTAATAAATTAAATTTAAAAAATAAATAAGTAGGTAGGTACCTACACCTATTCTAAACATAAAATATTAACTTCCTGAAAAAATAAAAATCCATTCTAAAGGTAAACATAATTTTAATTAATTAACTGCTCAAATAAACCACCTTCCTGTGCCAGACAATAACCAAATCTGTGATAAAGATTTGATCTCATATCTCTAAGATTATTTGGCGTAATTCTGGCACAAACGTGCTGTATTTTCACCCTCGAAAAAAAGTCAACGATAACGAGACAAAAATATCATTTGTACAAATTAATCTGCGCTTCTGGCAACAGCGGTTAAAATAGGGGGGCAATGAGCATTCGGCCAGTCTCGGGAAATAAGTATACACCCCTGAGGTGAAACAAAGTACACGCCTTAATGACCACGCATAATTATTCTTTCTCTCTCTTTCGGCTGTTTTTCTGTCGTACTTGCGTAATCCGGACGGTTCCGATGTAATTTACGCAATCCGTATATTCGTGACGCGTTTCTCTAACCCCGTAGCTGTCTCAAACGAGTGAAGATTTAAACAAACTAAAATGTTTTATTTCATCGTTTAGTATGGATCTTCATCAAGTAAAAGCCTCATCTATTCAATTAAATAATATTTTCATTTCACTTAATATATAGCCATATTTTTCTCTACGTCATATCTTTTCTCTCATTTTCCTGAATCTGATTATCGAATCGCCTCTGCAGTCCTATATTATTGATTGTATTTAAGCTTTATTTAAACATCAGTTTTTTCAACTTAATTCGTTATTTTTTCACCACACTGTATACCTCGTATTTCAGCACGAGCCCAATGGCAAGATATATAATTTCCACGAAACGAAACGTGTATGCCTCTAGCAGTATCCCATATCCCGTCTTTATCCATATGCCACTAATTATATGTAAATTGGCTGTTAATATGGGATACCCAAATTCCAATTTAGACATTATAAACAAAAGAAACGTTAATCTAGTTGGGTGGTCGGAGTGTTTTGATTAAAAATGCGTTTTAAGTGGTAAAATGTTCAATTATGTTCGTTTTCCGTCGACCGAGCGTTTATGAGCTATATTAATGTACACAAAATCGTTGATTAATGACCCCTATTAATGCATGATTTACATTAATCACCGAATTTTCTATGGGCACCCCAACGCACATCTTATACATTTATTTATATTGACAGTTACCTGTGGTGTAGGCAACCAAACATACAATAACATATTTAAAAATGATTCCTAGCATAGAATACTTCTAGTTTTTGACTTACCTATCGTTTTTATTTCATTATTCTATAAAATTATAATAATTATTAGGGTTAAGACATCCAAAAAACAATTTAAGAAACACGAAAATATTGACTTTGAACCGACGACCTTCTCTGTGACATTTCAATGTCATTATTTAATTTTGACAGTACTTACCTATGAAACAAATGAATATTTTTAGTTTTTAAATATTAAGAAAAAGGAATACAACTTAGTCGACTGAAAAGTTTTGTAGCTAACACGAGTATTAAATTAACAATCTCGAACATTACTACACTTGTTGGTTAAATAACTATTATCTGCCAGGTCCTGTCGTAAAATTTGACGTTTCTAGCTGGAATGTATTCATACTATTTAAATAACGAATTTTTTTAACTCCTTAATATCGGTGGTACACATTACTAATGGGTATGATTTGTACCCAATGGGATTTCTATAAGCTGTGCGTGCAAAATATCTACATTGTATCAGTTGCTGCGAGGAATGTATTAAAAAATACGAAAGTGACGCTTGAAATGATGTACTATCAAATCAACAAATCAGAAAAATCTTCTATTCAAAGAAGCCAGGAGTGTTGCGTATGAATTGCATACGCCTTCTAATAATGAGAGGTACATCATCCAAGACACAACTGTATTATGTATTATGCTATTATACAAATTTATAATGCTATGCTAGTATGATCGAAATCCGTTTATTTCTAAGAGGAAAACAATAAATTAAAACCTGAAATTTAACAGATACATTATGGAACAAAAAGCCATAAAATACCCCTGGTGCCCAGCTAGACCCCGAGAAACGGGAGGATGAGAAGCGTAGAAAAATTTCCGGCTTACTGTGAAGTCTTGATTTTCTTGTTCCCAAACCGGATTCCGATTGGACTGTCTTGAAAAGTTGGCTTCATCTATAAACAAACCCAGGGGTGGATCTAGACGTACACGTCACAAGGGGCGATCGATGAGATAGTACCTCAAAAAACAATAGAATTCTCCGATTCACATAGGTACACACATCAAAAATTTTAAATAATAAATATTAAATATTTCTTGCAAATTTTTGAAAGAAAATCGAAATTTGGAAGCTCATGCTAGGCGATCGTCTCCCATCGCCCCTCGCTGGATCCGCCCTTGCACAAATCACTGGCAGCAAAATTGGGTTTTGTCTATTGTCAAGACTCCATGAGGAGCGGATATATTTATGTATGTATGATGGGGTGACATTCACTGAGACCTAAAAGATCTATTGTGCCCCCTTACTTCTACTTAGTTCCTGAGGAACGTCTCAGAGACAGTAGCTCCTCTAGTCCTATTTCCCTGATGAATTTTAGGATATCTGCAGGATTCAATTTAGATAAATGTCCATCTCCTCCACCTTCTTCCTACACTATTTTTAGCTTTTTCCCGTTAGGATCCCTGTTAAAACTCTTGGTGCAGTTTTACTTTGACTTATGCATTCAGTTGATCTCAACGGGTTGTAGTCACCCATCAGAATCTTTGATTATCTATCTAAGCCCTACTAGATCTTTCCAATGATCAGATTTTCTCTTTTCTTTGGCTTTGCCTACTTCTTCCAATATTACATTGGGGCTGATACCACCGCAAAAGGGTTCCGGCCCCCAAAAAGGTCTTTCAGTCCCCCTCTTTGCTAGTCCATCTGCTATTTCATTCCCTCTTATTCCAGTGTGTCCTGGAATCCGCAGTAAGGTTACTATATTGTTCTATCCTAGTTCATTGAGTATGCCTGGGCATTCCCACACCATTTTAGAACTGATTACACATGTGGAGCGGATAGTTATTATCTCATTGGGTAGCAAATTTTGAAAACATAGAACATGGTATGGATACGGTAAATTTTCTTCCAGAATATTTAAGCATTTTTGTAATAAACATACTTGTTGAACAATTTTTCTGGTACCCGTTTTTGGATGTAAATAATTTGAAGAACTTCATCTTCAATTTGTAGAGCTTTCGTATTTCTAGGGCTTCCAATACTAGATTTTGTAAAAGTTTCCTTTTTTGTGTAAATAAAAATGCAGTTAACTAAATCAAAACATGTGAGCGGTTGTTTCGATAAACACGCAATTTAATCTTTAGCAAACGTAGACATCGTTATATGTCACAAGATAATAGTTTAATACTATTATAACGCCTTACAAATTTGAAAATTACTTTTCAAAGAGCAGTCCGTTCACTGAGAAGCAACAACTACTCCCCAGGCTATATGCCACGAATGGTATTGATGGTTTTTTCGATTATTCAGTTTTTAGTTTTCTATTTTAGAAACATGAATAATTGTTAATTGAAGTCAGCATTTCTCTACTGCCCACACAGTCGTCCCATTGCGGTTCCGAAAACGAAATATTTACCAAATTTGAGTCAATTTAGAATGGTGAGAACGAAATATAGAGAAAATCCTTGAAAGAACCCTGTGTCCTTTTTATTAAATGTCAAATATTGATTAGAATCCCACTATATAACAACGAATAACGTTTCCAGCTCTATGCTCAGCTCGAAAAGGATGTGTTGTTCATTCGCGTGGAGTAATGCAGTGAAACCATTAGTGGATAAGGCACAATGAGCACAATTCAGGCAATTGCTTTTAATGGGTTTTCGTCCAAAACTGCTTCGAAAATGAACAGATTTTTTAAATCGTAGATTTTTATAACTTATTGTTTTCCCAAAATGTTCTACATAAAAATATATAACCAAACGAATGTAAAAAATAACTGATTAATGAACTGGAATTTATGTAAACTATGTTTCATTAACATTAACAATATTTTTTCTACAATCACATTTATTAATGAAATAAAAATAGAAATTTATATAGGTATTTTATTAAAACGTTAAACAGAAAGAATATACAAAATGAAAATTTAATATAGAAAAATCAGTTGAGTGTATGTTTAATAGTGAACAATGAATAAATGAATAATCAAATAAATAGTTTACTTATTTTTGGTTTGAATTTAAAATTTTTACACCCAGAAATTCACTAAGTATAATAAATATGTTGAAATGTCAAAAAAGTTGACAGGTCATAGGTAGCTTTGTTTGACATTTCGGTGCGGAAAAGTGACATAACGTGGACTTTTCGCATTACTTTTCCAACGGTTATCAACAGAATTAAGAAAAGGCCTGCTTTGCGTATAAAAATTTATGTAGAAAACCGTGTTTAGCATAGTGAAAGTAGGAAAAAATATATGCTTAGCTGAAAGTTTTGACGTATTCATCCCGGAATCAACCATAATTAAATGAGTAATGTAGGTAATTGTTTATAACTTTATTGCTTTAATAATACCATTAATTTATTACAAATAAATAATTAAATTGAATAAATAGACCATTCCAGATCACATGACTTTGTCAAATCAATAGTCATGTCGAATACAAGGTTTTGTTCAAGGTTGTTGTTTTTCGGCAGTTTCTCGTGCCTCATGGCACGTGAATTTGTCAAAAATGTCACTCGCGAAATTGCCAAGCAACAAACTCTTATACCTTTTGAAAATCTTGAAGACAAAAATTTTTCTTTTGTGTTATTAAATATGACAATGAAATATTCGTTCCATCACTATTGACCGCATCTAGATATTTTGTTTTCTTCAAAAGTTACTATAGTTGGAATTTGTGATCAAATTCCCTATAGCTTCTGGGTGTGAGTTTATTCATACGAATACACTGGCAGATATTTTACGCGACAAGTGTAAACCTGCCATATAGTATATTGTGTCAATAGGGCAGAAAATAAGCTTTAGCAGAACAAGACTATTAGATAATGATAAGTTAATAGCTGCTAAAGCGTTTCCTGAGTGTGTGACACACAACTGATTTTCGCCTACCGAATAAACCAACTGACGTTTAATTGAAAAATTCACTTGAAACGTCAAAGTTATCAAGTGACAGATAGTGAAAAACTCTAAAAATCATGGCGTTATGAATTTTACGCCCTATTTTTGGTGTTCATCTAATTGGTTTTCCGGTTAGGAAGGCGGGAAAAAAGTTTTTTGAACATAAACCGCATGGTTCATGCTCAATATTAAACTTAATTATATAGAAAACATTTCCACGGTCTCTAAACGCGTTTCAAATGACTAATCCTTCCAAATAGTACCTACCGATTAAAAATAATAACTGTTAATTCCCAACTCGCTCCGAAAGCTGCATCGCAGTGGTGGGATTTCGTATACCATTGTCATAGAATAGAGTACAAGCCCATGTAGGGTCGTTATCCCCGATAAGTTTATTAGTAAAGCATTTTGTGGTAACCCGCTGAACAGTCTAAAATAACGTTAAAAGCTTTAAAGTAAGACTGGTAATTCTCAAAGCTTTGCCGATCCCTAGATATTATCCGTAAAGGACTTTGAAAACTAGAGAATTCACAATACACACATGCAACTGGATTAACTAATTCTCTACGAGGTCGATAGATTTTCAGATACTTTGTTATCTTGTAAAATTACGTTTAATACCATTTATATTCTTATTCCACTTTTTGTTACATCTGAGTAGTATGTGGATTAGTGGATTTGACATACTGAGCTGTGAACAAAGTTGGTACGATTATTTGTGTCAAACTAACATCTTGTCAAAGGTATTGGGTCTGAGATGCGGCAAACGTACTTATACAAAGGAATTCAAAAAATTTGCCCACAAAATCGTCTAGGCAGTTTGTTTTTTCACCGCAATGTCTCTAATGGTCGCTGAAAAGCGAGCTCCCTAGAGTACATAGTTTGTCTATTAATTATTGAAGGTCATCTGACGTCGCCATATTGCGCGTCATCGTGCCTGCCGTAAATATCAGTTTACCATTGTTCAGTGCTGTTTTCGTTTTGTTTTTGGTGTTTAGGGTAGTTTTTCATAGTTTCGTGTAATTTTATTTATAAAAGAATTACAATTATTATTAGTGTGTATTGTGTTTTAAGTTATTATATCTTCAGCAATGTAAGTTAACAGCTATAACTTTAAATTGATAAAAGTCATGTAACATTGTAACATGTTATATGTGGAGCTTATATTTTTCTACCTATTTGTATTTTTTATTTAACCAGATACCTGGAGGAAAAATTTGTAGGGTTGCTATTTGCAAAAGCAATTCGAAGAAGGTCAAAGACACTTGCGAAGACATCATGTTAGCAATAAAGTTGAATAAGCTCAAGTACTTTCTTTTCAGTCGAAAAAATCCTTTTAGAGCTATCCAGGAGGCTAATTATTGACCATTTACAATTTACGAATACTTGTTAATATCGTTGTTGCCACAGTAATACTTGGAATACTATATGCATTTTGGTTAATTGTGATAATAGCCAGTACTCGTTAAGATGCGAAGGGTCAAAAATAGGGATTGCTATCCCGGAAGGTTTTTGCTATACCGGGATTACGGATTAATTCCAATAATTGTCTGTCTGACAGCCAACTGACTTACAGCACATGCCAAAACACACAAACACAAGTTTAAATTCCAATTGATCGGCCGGGTGTTTTGGAATAGTCTATACCGCTCCAAAATCTTAACCTTAGCTTTTGTATGACATGACAGTAGTCGAATCGTAACATTAGATCTCAACGGAATATAGTCACTCCTTAGCATCTTTGATTGTTTAAGCCCTACTAGATCTTTACAATGGTCAGATCTTCTCTTTTCTTCGGCTTTGCTTATTTCTTCCAAAATTACATCGTGGTGAAACAATATGGTTTCATGGATTTTTTCATTAAATTCTGAATGTACCACAAATTGTTTGGTGAAAATATCTAAAACCTTGTGTAAAGGATTCCCAAAACGTCACGAGTTACGGAAATTAGAACTGGCAACATTGTCCATCCACCGCTCTTCCGTCAGAATTTAAAAAAAAATGTTTTTGTCCACGACCACTTAATAATAAGTCAATATTTTACCTCCTAACAAAAGGTATATAGTACCCATATAATGTCTACTAGAGTGAATTATGAACTCATAATTTATGCTTCTGCATTTAAATAACATGCCATGACAACTCAACACTCACAAAATTTCGGTATATAGAGATGAGGGTACAATATGAACTAAACTATTAAATCTGCGTATTTTGTTTAGGAAATTTGTTACTGAAATATCATATCGATAAAATATCGAAATTCTTAGTATTGATACTTTTCATAAACACAAACGTCACCCTGCGTGAATAATGGCTATCATAAATTGCTCGGTTAATAATATACTATAATTTTAGTATTTCTCTCTTGATAATACACTGCACTGAATATTGGTATATAATATAAATGTAGTATACATTCTTCAATTTTTAAGTGAGTAAATTAAATACTTTTCTACCGTACAGTATGTACCGACATTTAAAATGTACGATAATTAAAAACGAACTTTAAATTCCAAGAATACTATCTGGACTAGATAAGGAATTCAACCGTCATGTCGTTGAACAAGTGAAAAAGTTACAGTTGGTACGTAAACTACGATAAATAAATGCAAACAAGTCAGTTTTTTTTATATTCCAAACGCAGAGAAAGACTTTGCGAACTTGACAAGTAAAAAGGAACATTTACAGACTTGCTTAGACAACAAGTTTTTGTCGCCGCCCGTACTTTTTCTTAGTCTGCTTTATCGACAATATCATGTCTCTTTTGCTATACGAGGTAGAACTGATTGTTTTAAAATAAGATTAAGTATAATATGTAAGTCAGCGACGTAGATAGGTAGTTACGGCCTTTCACGATGGCCGGCAATTAACCGTTTCTCAAAAATTACATGAAATTTTGTTCTTTCCGTTATTTTCTTGGAAATTGAACCCCTACTCATCTTTTTATCAAGAAAAATTGAGTTTTTTTAAATTTTTTCCCTCTCTGACACAAAAAAATTCGACAATCAATCTTATTTTGGAGTTTAGGAGTGCAAATTTTTTTCAAGGTCCATACCATGGAGACTTTATAAGGAGAACTAACTCATACGGATAAATTGACAAAACCTGTCCTCAAGTTCGTCTATCTAAACAGTTTGTTTTTTCACCGCGTTGCAAATACGATACCATTCAAAATAAGTAACCTTAGTTTTTATAAATGACAGTAGACAAATTGTAAACATTACTTATGACCTAATAATAAAAACTCAAAGTTGGAACTAGAAAGATTAAAATTGTTAAAAATTAAACAGGAGCAGGGTGTGAGTTGTTAGAAATTATTGCAATACAATAGTGGTATTTTTCCCCGAGCCCGTCTGACAAGTCTCCGATAACACTGTAGCCTAATGGTTTATATTATTTTTGATCGTGCTTCCTCCTAGCACCCAGTCCAGCACCTTTGTTCCCTTCATCAGTTTGTACAGGTTCTTAGCTGGGTGTTTGCTATACACTGTGTCCGTAAAGTATGGAACAAATTCATTTTTAGCTAAACAGGCCATTTTAAGAAATAATCCTGAAACACGTCGATTTTTGATTTTAATTTACCGTATTTTCAAATAATACACCCCCATTTTGTCTCAATTTTCGGATTACTCTAGCTGAGCTGATTTCAAAAATGTATCACATGTTGATTCCAATTTGTTCAGGATGGACAAAAATACAATAGTTTTGTGTGTGCTCATAGAGTAACGCGTAACATACTTTATTAGTTAAATTAACAATATTATCAAAAATACTTATTGTCTAGCGGACAGAATATGATGAAATAGGTACATGACTTTATAAATGTTCGAACTGCAGCCCTTGCTGTATTTGACAGTAACCCAAACGGTGTACAAATTCTTGTTGAACGTTGTTAATTGTGTCTTGAGAAATATTGTTTATTGCCGTCCGAATTCTCTGTTTTAATTCTTGAATATTTGCTGGTTTCGTTTGATACACAACATTCTTCAGATGGCCCCACATAAAATAATCCAAAGGATTGAAATTCTGGTGACCTCGCTGGCTATTCAATAGGTCCACGTCTACCAATCCACCTGTTCGGAAAAATTTCATCTAGGTACCTTCTAACATCTACAGCATAATGTGGAGGTGCACCAACCTGTTGAAACCATAAACTTTCATCAAAACCTCCAGGATTACTTTATGAGCACACACAAAACTATTGTATTTTTGTCCACCCTGTACCAATTGGAATCAACATGTGATACATTTTTGGAATCAGCTCAGCTAGAGTAATCCAAAAATTGGGACAAAATGGGGGTGTTCCATTTAAAAAAAATGACGGTGACGTCGTTACTCGAAAGTAATTCACCCTGTATATTAGATTATTATTTTCAATTAGGGTAGATTAAAATCAAAAATCGACGTGTTTCAGGATTATTTCTTAAAATGGTCTGTTTAGCTAAAAATGAATTTGTTACATACTTTTGATATAAGTAGTAAACTGTGAAATTAATTTCAAAAAACTACTAGTAGGTATGCTCTTTATAGAGAAAAATATGAATTCAGTTGGTATTTAGATATAAATAGGAAATTAAAATATTAAAAAGTTTAGAACATAAATTCTCAAAGACTTGTTATACTAATAATTATAACTGTGCCGAACCTTCAAAGTCTTCTAATATTCCATGCCGAAGAAAAATGTTTTTACTTCCAAACGATCACAATTTAAGATATTTTCAAAAACCGAGGACGAAAACGGATTTCTTACTCATAAACTTTTTCTTTTCTGTTCCCTAACCTCACTTACATAACATACTGTCAAATGAGCTAGCAACCAATAAAATACCATGCACTGAAAGTGTATCCACGGTTCGTGATTGGCTGTTATTGTTCTGCAGTCATATGTTTTTGGTATGGTATTGGCACTGGCGCCCTCTACCATTGCCAAAAATTGAAATAGATGGAGTTAGATCTCCTTATATAGTCTCCATGGTACATACATTCAAATTTTTGATAGGGGTAATATATCAAGACCCTATTTATGAGCGTATACATTTTTTTATATTCCCGCAAATAGTTTTGTCTGAAAACTTAACGAGTTAAAATCGGAGAATGATGTTCTAGTTGTCAAGTTTTTTTGTAGAAGTGCCATTTAGGGACACACATTTTTAAAAATTGATTTTTATCTGGGTTTTTTTTCGACACTATGAGGCTGTCTAAAATATTATTTAGACAGCACTTTCGGTTATAAACGAATATTAAATTTATTATTTTAAATGATGCTTATATCGTATATTCGTATTCTTGGATTTTGCTCATAGTTTTATGCTACTTTACCCTGATAAGTAATATCTCATCTTTTTCGAGATATTCAGCTTTTTATGATATTTAAAAAAGCCATACAATCTATTAGTGAAGTATGCACTGTTAAATTGATATTTGTTTATCAGATTTTGGACAGTTTATCAAAAATATTGTATTTCCATTAAGCGTCCTACAGGTTGTTCTAAATTTTCATTTCAATTTTGTGACAAAAATAATGTGAAACTTAATTTTTTTATATAAAAGAGCCTATATATTTTTACATTTTTGGATTTCTCAGATAGTTTTAGGCCCATTTTCTTTCTGCAATGTTTCACAATTTGTCGGCGAGATAAAGAAATCTGTAAGCAGAAGCAGAAGCAGAACCGGTTTCAAACAGATTTTTCATTATTGCAGGATCTCGACGCATTAGCGATTTCAGTACTCTCCTTTTCCGATAAATAGCAGTTGTTTTACCGATAATAATTGTGATAATGGATTTCAGTGAAACTTTTGTCAATGATGTTTCCTTTCAGCAGCACCATGCTTTGACCCATTATTTTCTTGTTTCAGTAGCCTGTACATATTTTGTGTCATATTTTTCGTATATCGCGACTAGAACATACCAAATTTCTTTCTGTCTATTGTCTCAAATCCCTTCTCTCCACTTTCAGAAATTTCAAAACCTTTGGTAAAAAATGTTAATAATAAAATATTCATGTTTTATACATACAACAATCAATCACTGCGGCATGGCAAAATCTATGGAATCAAGCAGAATAAGTAAATAAACTTTGACATTGTTTATATTGGCTTAGAATACTACGTATGTTTACTCTTCTTGTTTATTAATTGTTCGGAGCCTATAACAATATCTTCCTCTTCGAATGGTGTCCAAAAAAACCATAATTTTGTTTATCATAAACAAAATAGTTTTAGTCAATAAAACAAAATCTCAATCACATCAACATCTGAGAACACAATGTCTTGTAAATAACAGAAATGAACCCACCCTGATACGTTCACAGTCCATGTGGACTAACAATTCAAGTAAATTTTGCATAGACCAATCGTACCAATGAGAATCAATTGTTCGCTTCTGTCTGTGTAGGTCAAGACTAGAAATGATTTATGGTTTTTTTATCTTTTCGATTTTTTAATCCTCGAAGAAACCTTGCCGCATACTGTTATTTTATTGTGAAACAGTGCAAACTATACGCGTTGATTTATGATTACGAATTTTGTGCTTTTAAAAGGTCGCAAGTTGAGTAACAATCATTCTAGGAATTCTGTTATTGACTGTGTTACAAACTTGTGGTTCAGTTGACTGATCCGAGAAATTATTGTTTAGTGTTGGAGATTTCGAATTTGTGATTAAACTGCAAGATAATCATGTGAACTTTTTCACTGAGTGTTATTTCTTTATTGTTTTATGTCTCCATATCAAGGCCGTAATTGATTGTTATTTACCTGTTGAATTTATTGAATATAAAATATCTGACCTTTGATAGTGATTTAATAATAATTCGTTCTCACATGACAAATGTATCTGGAGCGTGCAAATGCATGTAATCCCTTTTGTTCATCGCACTATTCGGATTCGACGACAGGTCAAGCTCTAGTAGCTGAAGCTAGCATGTAGCGAGTAATTGCACCACTCAGTACTAGTAGCATGTGTAGATTAATACGAGTTTAATACCTTCACGCTTGAGGATAGTCCTAGAAGGTGTCGTGGTGGCCACTCTATGTACCTAACATAAAGTAAAACTCCTACGGACTTACAAATAAACCTGTTATAAAATATTATACTTAGAATAAATCAAGAAGAAGGAAAATGACTACCAATAAACTCGGAATAACTTGAGAATTTGTTATACTCAGTATAAGTAGTGACCCAAAAGCTATACTGACCCCTACCCTTGTTTAACTGTGTTATAACCTAAAAGAAATTGACGTTTTTCTATAATACGGATTGTTCAACACGTGAGAAAAATGTTTTTGAAAGCTGTAGAGACTGTTGAAGAAGTTAATGATATCATTAATACGGAAAATAGACGGAAAACGAATTTTTAAAATAATTCACCACTCCGCGTGACTGCTAATACAAATGACACGAATGTAGATAAACAAACTCGTTCTTCTTTTTTTGCACGTAAATGCATTTGTCAATCACATAGAACGTCACGAATATGACAAACTTTTCTTGAAATTTAGGGTGTTCTATCTACTTGTGTGAACGGCTACGACGTTGCCAAACTATTATTTTGGAATAAAAGGAGAATAGTTATACCGATGTTATTGCGAATTTATTTGTGGAAGAGTTATATTTTCCTTATACTTGGTATAACTATTCCTATCATAAGTTCGGTATAACCTATGTATACAAGCTTTTTTATTAGTAACACAGCTAGGTACTAGGCCTCGTTGGTAGATGAATTAGTTATTGAATACAATGAAAATTAAATCCCTTTGTGTTTGATGATACACTTACGCATATTTTCTTTGTTACAGGTAAGCACGACTATGCGCACATGGTAGAGCCTCGACATTCCTTCTCGCGTTACATGGAGATTTGTTGGTACCCAATAATTCCTGTTATATCTATCGAAAACTCAGTTTTCTTCCAGCTTCATGTGATGTAACCTAACCTAAAATGGTAATTTTGTTGTCTTCATTATCAATTTTAGGCTTTATGGGTTGAATTGATCTTCATTCATTCCACAGTTTTTGAGGAAATAATGAATGGTACCATATGCAAATAATCATAGTAACGAAAGTTTCTCAGAAAATTTTCCTAAATTAGCTTTACAAAATAGTAATTTACGTTACAAGACCGGAAAGTAGTGTTTTTCAGGTCGAGACAAGCAGACAAGCTTGGAGAGACCTGAAAAACACTAATTTCCGGGTGCGTGACGTACAATATTTTTTTTAAGACAGACACTTCGATATGCATTCAATTCTTCATCGGATAATTCAAAATCTGAATTCATATTATTATTAAATTTGCGCACTCGCGAAATAAGTTTGACATAAACGACAAATTAAAAATCAACGAACTGTCATCACTCGACAATATATCGAAACGTTGTTGTCATAGTAACGAAATCACGGTAGATTGTATTATAAAAGAGCGATTGGAAAAATGAAAAATCAGGACCGGAAAAAGCTTTTGCCGGTCCCTCACGTCCATTTTCCGGTCCTGATCGGCAAAACGTTATTTTTTGGACGAAAAATGATCCAGAATGTGTATATTTTCTGGTCGGTCTTAGAAAAAATGAATTACGGTCGGACCGTTTAAATAAACCATCACATTCGCATACGTGCAAACCTAGTTCTAAAAGTTTTCAGTTCATTATGAATAGAATTATCAAGTAAAACAGCTTCCAGGGATTTCCCATCAGCTAATATTCCACTTTTCGCAAACCCTCAGTTTACTTAAAATTATTAGAATAGGAATGATAATTTTCCAGTACTCTAGACTCAACAAATTTCAATGATCTCTCTTATTTTCCTGCTCAAACATACTCTTAGTAAAACTAACTTCATCATTACTGTGTCTACAGTTGAAACGTTACCGGAATATCTCTTTGAATTATGTGATGATGCAAAATGGTTCGCTTTACAAACTGACATACGTTTAATAAGGATTAACATTTATTACTAATACCTACACCAATTCATTTACCACGGGAACTTTTCATTTACTCATTCGTGCTCAACAGCACAAGCACTTGAACTACATTTTTCTTTCTACTTCCATTGCAGAAACTTCATGTCTCTTAGGCCACTAATTTAACTGGAGCGATTGTGAGTAGTTCTAATCTATTTATATGTTGCAGGCCAAAATATTAATATCCGGTAAAACCATACAAACCTAAAAAAATAACCGCCAGAGAAGAGAGGGATACAGTTAAGTGTGCATTGATTGCAATCCGGCAAAATAGTTTATCCTAAGTGCGTTAGGACAAACTAGTTTAGCCAAGGCGAAGCTAGTTCATCCGAATGCTCTTAGGACGAACTAGATTGTCCTAGGACAAACTAGTTTGTCCCAAAGAACGGTTTGGCCTGTAACATAAAATCTCGTGTCGGCTTGACCGATTTCCATGAAATTTATTATGTGTGGGCTGGGCTCAACAGCACAGGCATTTGAACTGAATCTTTGTACCATCTTATGTGTATTTGGTAGGTATGGAAATTATTGAAGTTAACTACAAATATTGCTTCAGACTGAGTGACATATTCAGTTATAATATCACAAGAGCATAGACAATATTCGTTTATTCACCGAGTCACGAGACGTATTTGGCGAAACATCACGAGAGCGCAGCTCGAGTGGTGTTTCGCGAAATACGTCAAATGAAGAGGTAAATAATCGAAAAATATTGTCTATGCTCGAGTTGGTATTCGTTACGATTATATAACGAATAATTTGGTGTTAAATTTTTAATTTCTTGATCAATTTCCCCACTTGAAATGAAACCAAAGCGCTGCATTTTGAAGAATTAACTGACATTTCATTGAGCTTGTCCGTTACTATGGAAATGATCACAATATGGCAGGAGGCGAAACACCAAAACGATTATATCACGTCGTCAAGGGGTATATTCACTTATTAGAACATGAGTTATATAATTAACAAAATTCAGGCTAGGTATATTGACCCCTCCAAACCAAAAATTTGTATTGCTTATTGTCTGAGAAAAAATGGTTGTTTCTTCGCTTGAGGTAATTAGTTCGACAAAAGCAATACATATTTTATATAAATAACCAGTGATATAAACTAACGCGTTTACATCTGAGCTGTAATCAGTTGTAAGACCTTTTAAAGGATTTGGTGGTTCTATTGACGGTAAAATAAGATTCACACAGTTTTCTGCCAAGTCTGGAGTAATATTTAACAACAATCCATTAATGTCATTAATGCAGTTGGCGCCGTCAGCATGATCAAAATACTTAGAGGCTTTCCGTAAATCACGTAGCCAATTTTGGGAGGGGAGGGGTTTGTGCTAAGACTACGCTGGGTCACGTTGTGGGGGGGGTGTCATAAACCGTGGGACGTAGCTTTTATAAGTTGTTCAAATAAAGCGGGCATATTAACTTACATGATTAGCTTGTTTCACCATTTGTACTTAGGGGGGGGGTTGACCGAATGGTACGGTAAGCTACATGGGGGGAGGGGTGAGTTAAATTGGCAAAAATGGAGCTACGTGATTTATGGACAGCACCTTAAGAGTAAACAAATTTTTGAATGCTCTAGAAAACTGTATAGGCGTTTGTTGAATTACTACAACAGTTTCTAACTTGCCCACAAAATTTTTCAATATATTCTTGGTTTGAATTTCTTGTCAGTGAAAATGTGTAGCCCTTTGATTTAAATATACCCCAAACAGCTTTGACCTATTTTATTGTAAATTTCCACCTAAATATTAATTTCATTTTATTAGTTAAATTTTGTCCTTCACTGTTAACCACACCCACATCTTTCAGTGAATTTTCAAATTCTTCCAATAGCTGAAACTGTTTTTGGGTACCATGAACGCATTAAAAATATTCAAATGGCACGAATTTAATAAATCAAAAACAGCATTCATGGTTACAATGAATTTAGCAGTTACCTTGGCTAATAATCTGATAAACATATTTTACTTTCATTTTCTGAAAATTATTTGTAAATATATGCTCGTCAGTTAATTTTCATCCTTGGGAAATCTAAAGGAAGATATTTGTACAACCGACCAAACAGCACATCCTCCGCATTTTATTTTTAATAAATATCCCGTAAATATCTCGTAATATTATTTATATATTTCACTGCATAAAGAGTCCAGCCTGTATACTATTAACTCCGTTCGTACCTTCAAACTACAAAAGACACACGGTATCTGTCTATCGCACGATTAGGAGCTTGCGCGATACACTTCAAAGTATCGATACGTATCGGAACGGAAGGTATCGATACAATAGAATACTTATCACAAAGTTGCTACTGAGCAAGTGGTTTAGAACAAGGTCAATGGTTAGGTTTCCACTTTTCTTCAATTGGTATTCTGTAGAGGCAACCAGTGGTTAAGAAAGTTAATTTATATTTGTTTCTGAGCAACCACAATATTTGTGGTTGTTAACGTTAGCAACTGTCAGAGAAAGGTAGAAGTGTGGTGATACGAAGATGGATCCGTGGATTATGAACATTTTGTTAGATCATGAAATTAACGAAATACACTGATGCCCGATGATTAAATGTTCAGGCGTTAATGGTGTGATATCCTCAGGGTCGGAGGATAAGGGGGAAATGGTACGTGAATTCATTATTGCCTCTACTTATGTTGATAATGTATAAAAATGTTCAAATGACCATGAGTTTGGTTCATTAATGAAAGTGAAATAGATCAATAACTTAAAACATTGCTTATTCATGTACAAGAAAATTAACGTGGAAATAAAACAACGTAATTTGTTTAAATCTTCATTATAATTGAACTAAGTTCAATATACAATTCGTGACGCGTTTCGCTAACACAGTAGCTTTCTCAAACGAGTTTAGCATGGATCTTCATCAAGTAAATCTCATCTATTAAATTTTTTACAAGAAAATTGTTTCTCCTAGGATTTCGAGCAAATAAGGGCTAATAAAATAAAACATTCATCAAAAATTCTTAGTTTAAAACCATTCATTGGCGACTCTGGCTTTTTAAGGGTTGGTGGAAGATTGTCAAATTCAAAATAGTGGAAAAGTAGGGTCGATTTACACTATAAAAGTGCTTGACTGCCACTTAGATACAGAATAGGCCTGTTAATGTATCAATACTCAGAGTATCGATACCTTAACGATCCGCTGCCAGCGGATCTATTCAAAAAACAAAATGTGGCGATGAAATGAATAAAATAACATCAACGAATATTCACGCTTATTGATTATATGTCAAGACTTGAATCTTAACTCGACATCTTATCAACTAAATTACCTAGTTTATTAATTTATTTCGTTGGATTAATCAATCATTCAACGCCCAACGGTTCAGCTGACAGCTGACAATTTTATATAAAAATCCGATCTTCTAAATCTAAAGTAACCTAATCGTAACGTATTCATTTTTCAGTAAACTGCAAACGACGAATAACGGTTGCGTGAATATATTTGCTTTTGTTGGTAGTGTTGTCAAGTCGTACAATAGTAACTCCTCCTTCAGGGTGTAACTATGGAATAGTACCCTGAGTTTGCTGAAGGAGTACTGTGTGGAA
The DNA here is from genome assembly GCA_949126875.1 of Lochmaea capreae. Lineage (NCBI taxonomy): Eukaryota > Metazoa > Arthropoda > Insecta > Coleoptera > Chrysomelidae > Lochmaea > Lochmaea capreae. The sequence continues at coordinate 17,993,327 of OX421396.1, forward strand.
TGATAAACGATTAATCGACAAACGATTTATCTCCTTTGGAAATGGTTTCTTCTGTGGGTTTCTTTCAATAAAACGCCGTTTGTAAATGTAAGCTTCTCCGTAGCTTCACCACGATCTAGTAAAAGTAAGTCAGAGCTTTGAATGGTACTTCTTCTTATTACGATACTGGCTGGCTATCTAAAGCTCAGCCTCGGAGACGATTCGTAGATAAAATAAATGTCTCGAGCCGAAGCTCGGAGACAAGTCTCTGATAAACAGTTCGTAGAGAACTCTTTCTCTAATTGTCCTTATTGTGCAAAAAAAAAGGAAGGATCGATTTTCATTCTCCCCCCTCGAGGGGAGCGGGCCGCTATAGGCTTTCCGGAGCCTCTTCAGCCAACATTGGAAGGAATAAGGATTGTTTTTGGTTCAGGGGATGGTAGTGAAAGGAACGGTGGTAGGTGCCTGAGAGGTGTGTACTGACCCAGCATTCGCCTATTGCTACGAGAAAACCTCTGAAAAAACTCATAGCAGGTCAGGCGGACCTGGGATTTGAACCCCGGTCCTTCCGAATGCAAGTCGAGAGCGTAACCACTCAATTGCACGAATATTTATCCTGATTGGCGTAGTTACGACTGCGCCAATCAAATTCCTCCGTGGTGCCTACATCAGGACGCACGGACTGCACCCTCGACGGTACTGTCGAGCCCGGGAATTCTGCTTATGCTGTGACGTCACGGGTATTGCCCGATTTGACTGACGTCACACCACGTATTTCCCACATTTTAAAATTTAATTTAATTATCTCAAGCTCTGACTTACGCAGTTGAGAACAGTAGATGGTAGATGACGCCATTCGCCGCTACCACTAGAGCGCTGTAGACATAGGTGTTCTTGTCCGCCATTTTGGTGCCTTGATGTACATTGATGTTGTTGTTGTGTTGGTCAAGTATTTGGCATGAGATTCGGTATTTCTACTCAGAGACGTGGCCAGCATCCATTCGTTATACTTTCTTAATTTTCTGGTGTTAATAGTCTGAACGAAACTTGGTTGAATAAAATGTTCTGTTCAATATCAAAAATGTTTCAACACAATATGTCAACTCGACACATCACAAAACAATGAAATTCAGGCACCAAAATGGCGGATGAGGATACTCTACTACCACTAAAAATCCCGGATCCATACTTGGAATGTATCGAAGACCATAGTATCGATGCAAAATATCGAGTATCGGAAGTAATTAGTCATAATAATTCGTCAGCTACAAGCCTAGAATATTATAGGTTTGTTCCAACACATCAAGAAACCGTTCTTGGAACGGTGACGCGCATGTGAAATAGCAAAAATGCGTTCCAACCACGAGAGAACCGTTTAGCGAACGATAATGTTTTTGTTCCAACCCGATTTGGTATCGTTATGGAACCGTTCCAATAATGATGATTTCGATACTTCACTGAAAACAGGTATCAAGGGACCTGACTTGCGCAGTACATAAATATCCATATCTAGTTAGGTTAGTTGCCTTGATTTGTTGTTTTTGTATTTGTTGAATTTTGTGGGAACGAACTTATTTATATTTGTTTGCGCTATCTGTTATAAATAAACAGTTTTTTACTTAACAACATGTACCATATAAACTTAAAAGTAGGGTTATGTTTGATACGTTTCAGTGATTTATGTCGAGTCAGTAACCAAACCGTTCCAACCATGATTTATTTTGGAATCGTTATTAGAACGGTAAACACTTGGCGCCTGCGTAACAAATCCCTAAGAACGATACCGATAACGATTCAGGAACGATTACAATTTGTGTGTTGGAACAAACCTTATAGTATTCAACGAGTGTAGAATGATGGCTATTATTCACTCGGATGAAGTTTCCAAAACGATCGAGCGCTGCGGGTGAGTTTTGGAATCATCCAAGTGAATAATAGCCATTCTACATAAGTAAAAGACTATACTTTCTCCACGACTATGTTTAAAAAAAAGTTTCCGTCGGGAATCGAACCTCGATCGCCTGCCTAAGAGTCAAGCATCTCTACCATTGAGCTATCAACCACATTTATTCATTGAAATGTAAAGAACGTGAATATGGGTAACTTATATTTTTAATAGAAACATTTACATTTTTCAATGGAATTATCACATTATTAGAAATAATAATAGAGATAACATAAATATACGTAATTGAACATATATTAAATCTTCACTGCTATCGCTTCTGTTGTCCATATTGTTCTCTATATATACGTAAAATTAAGATTTTATCATTATTTTGACGCGCTGTCAAAAGCGATTTACTTAGTTAGATATTTGACGTTATAGAAGAGACGATTTGATTTGTTCATTGTAGCGTGATTTCTGATAATCATAGGATGTGATTGGCTAACGACAGTGAATTCTATTTCATTCTTCACTGGCGTGAAGAAATTATATTATTATACAGCTAAATATGTCAAAATAATTTGGGCATTATTATAATATATAGTCGTGGAGAAATGTAGCTTCCTAACAATGGTTAGGTTAGAACAATGGATTCTTCGAAAAACTATTTCCAACTCTGCAAACATTATTTTAGATAAACATGCAACGCTTCCAACTTTCTTCTATTGGAATGATTTAACTTTTGCACATTCGTTATGTTTAGTTAGATTTATAAATAGGAAAGTTTTCATTTTTAAGCTTCAATAACAACGATATGTCCATTACAGCGAATTCAGCAAAATCGCAGGCTTTTATAAAAGGTAAATTTTAAAGCCAATTGAAATTTATGTAAAAACTTTGTTGCCAAACTTGAAGTTTTCTCCCAAGACATGTCAGTTTGCTGCAAAACATGTTCTTTATTTCTATTTGTAAGTACTCTAAGTTTATCGCTCATATTTTTTATTTTTGCGTGTCTCTATAGTATAGTAGTTCATTTTAATTTTCTGAAACTTTCTACCCAATAAATTTGCTCTTATTTGAAACTAATACAAATATATTGCAATTATTTTTGTACTTTTTCTTCTCAAATTAAAATGGAGAATGAATTACTTGTAGGTAAAGGACCCATAAGGCTTAAGGCAGTGGTTCCCTAACTGGGGGTCGTGGATCGTTATCGTTCGGAAAGGGGTCGCGAGATGTATACAAATAATGGTTGACCAAGTGGCTAATTTCCTTAAATACAAATTGACTTTGTCTTGTGCAAAAAGTATGGTTTTATCTCTATAGTTTTAACAAAAAATACGCGAGAGAACAAAACACAAGACACGTACGTGCTCGAGCCACTGGGCAACTCGAACTGGACTGCCCCGCCACTGCCATAGCGAGCCCCTCCAGCTTTGTCCCCCCCTTCACAGACACCTGCACTCTCTCAGCCACTCGCTGCTCCCCATGATGAACTTTATTTTTAGGGGGTCGCGGCTAAAACGTATGGGCTATAATTGGTCGCGAAAAGAAAAAGTTTGGGAACCGCTAGCCTTAAGGGAATCAATCTATCAGAATCCAATTTGCCCAAAATGACTCGATAAATACAGATTGAGTCATGACGTACTCTTATCTTTTATTCGAAAGATTCTGCTCTCATTGTTTACTAATATACAGGGTGAAATGTGAGTTTAGACTGAAGTTACTTGTTTCATAACTTTTGAACTCTTGGTTTGATTTGCCTTATATTTTGATAGAATGTTACACTACTAGCACCCAATTAACTGATTCATTAAAACTAGGAAAAAAAATGAGATTCGGTAATTAAAAATTAGTTCATTTTATTCATATGAAAAATTCCATCCTTTATATGGGTTTCAAAAACTCTAAACAAGATTTGAAAAACTATACGAATAGTGATTCACAAACCAACTCTTGTATTCTATCGAATTTGATCTTCTTCAACAATTTCTTCACTTCACAAAAGGAAAAATATGATTGATAATTTTTTGACGTTTCTTAAAACCAATGAAATGGTCACAAGGGTAAGTTTAAACCAATTATGTCATTATTATATAGTGGGAATAAATCTCTTGTGATTATTCTCGGGAATAATCACTGTGGCTTTTATTTGCCTAGCAAGTGTCAGATAGTTGTCAAAATAATTACCTAATTGTGTCAACGCGATATGTAAAATGGGTGAAAACTATCGGTTTAGTACCTTTTCTGATGCAAAAATAACAAAAACGATTTTAGAAACTACTTCGAATCAAAAAATAATCTAGTCAAATATAACTCGCGAGTTCCATAAATTAGGAAATAATTTCACAGATTTTGTTCAAACTTGTTGCCATTTAAAAATAGCCACTTGAGCCCTGCGGGCTCTCGTGACTATTGTCGTTTTCAAAAAATCTGTCAAATTATTTTCAATTTATTCTCACTCTCTTGTTATATTATTACTGAGAATATCAACTTTCAAAAATTATAATCAAGTCGGTTAATTTATTAGTCCAAGGCTACATTTCTTCTTTTTTTTTCTTGATTTAATTGTTAAGTTGGCCGTAACCTTCATAAACATACCTACGTTTGTTTAAATGAACATATTATATTAATACCGGCATACCAAAAAAATGGTATTTTTTTTGGTTTGTTTCAGAATAACGTGGGACTTGCTAAAGAAAACATTTGTCATATTTTGTGGATCCAATCATGAAGATTGTATGTATGTATGATGGGGTGACGTTCACTGAGACCTAAAAGATCTATTGTGCCCCCTTACTTCTACTTAGTTCCTGAAGAACGTCTCAGAGACTAGTAGCTCCTTTAGTCCTATTTCCCTGATAAATAATCTCCTAGGTGCTGTGCAGTTTGCACGTATGTGAATGGAGGTTTCTTCTTCCACTATTTTGAACTTTTCCAGGTGCCTGTTCTGGCGGCAATGTCCCTTTAGGATCCCTGTTAAAACTTTTAGAGCAGTTTTACATTGACTTATGCATTCATTTGATCTCGACGTGCTGAAGTCACATATCAGAATCTTTGATTGTCTAAGCCCTACTTGATCTTGGCTATCTCTTCCAATACTACAGTGAGGCTGATACTGCAAAAGGGTGCTAGCCCCCAAAAGGATCTCATTGTTAATCCATCTGCTTTTTCGTTTTCTTCTATTCCAGTGTGTCCTGGAATCCACAGTAAGGTAACATAAATATTTGAGAGATATTTTCTCAAGTAGGTACTTATGTATCACTGAATAAGTACCACATCTGTGGATATGTATATCCTCAATATCATCTGGAATTTATTTATTGAATTCAACTTTGGTATGCCCAAATTTACCTCAAGGCCACATGTTAGTTTAAAAATAAAAGATGTTGTACCTAACCTTCATTTTGTCTTTTAGTCTTTTTTCTTTTACTGACTTCACTTTTTCTTCTTGTTTTATACCATTCGATATTTCTTGACCATTGTGTCTACACCTTTTTCCGTACGTCTACTGGATGCTGGCACTGATGTCTGGAATGAAGCCTGGATTGCAGCAGCACATTCCATCAATTTTAAACATGCATATATGAGGTATCTTATAATAATTATTATAATAATAACTGTTTTATTTTTCTTCTTCTTTTTGTCGTTCGTAATTTAGAATAAAGTTTCAAACATCCACAAGCTGTGATAGATAGTGTATTAATCTTGAAGAAAATAATATATGGATAACAAATAATAAGTTTGAAAGTTTAAAATTTATAATTCTTAAATTTATATAGTTAATTCTGAACAAATTACTTTGAAATTTATAAAACTTACTTGTAAGCTGGACGTCACTCCATCGGCATGAAAATAAAACATCATAATGAAAAGATATAGTCGAGAAAAAACCTGCACTCTTTGCTTTCGGAAAGCAATAGGATTGATTGATGGGTTCAGCACCACCAGTCAAAGGCTTAGATTCTCCAATGAGACAATGCTCCACAATCGAAGATAATGTGTGATGTTGTTTCCTCCTCTTCCATGCACAACCGACAGACAGGTTCCTCCCTATATCTTATGTCAATTGAATGCATGTGCTTCCTTAAGGTGTGAATTTCCTGATCTGGCCCCTGCTGAGGTTTAATATTTCGTTAGTCAGCGACTCCGATGGTTTTTTGACCAGGAGGTTGCTGTGTTCCTGTTTTGACACAAGCCTCCAGTACGTCTGATGTTTAGTTTGAATCCACCGAGATGTACAACCACGTGCATCTTCTCACTTGCGCATTCTAATGAAACGTTTTATGCATTTTCTGTCGATTTTTGCGAATATTCACGAAAATAACATCAATGGAAGTAATTTATTTTATCATGCATTAAACTATTATTCTTTGTACAATGTTGCCTATTTTGTAAAACAGAGCAAATTCAAAGAAATTTGCTCCTTTGTAGACAACGGTAGAAACTAAGGAATACCTGATTGATGATAAATCACGGCATATATGTGAGAAGGAGTATTGGCTCGTCATGGACTGGTGTTCATCAAAGAAAGTTGTTTTCATAGCATGTAGATAAAATAAGTTTAATAGTAGGTATTTGAAATCTGAAACATTTGTTTGAGTGTAAGAAATTTCGTATAAACTGTCATACTTTTTATTATTTCCAGGTGAGTCTACAACAAATGCAGGTGTTCTCTTTTTTAAACGTGAGTAATTTAAAAAGTATTTTGAATTTTTTCGTAGCTTATAAACCCATGAACGAAACGTTTTTTAATGCATGGTGATAAAAATTGTGATATTATTAGCAATCAGTATAAAATTTACGATTGTTCAGAATGGTTTTTGCACCTGGTGGCACCAGGTGTGTCATTTGTGGCAGTTAATTTAAAGATATGCTATGGTGTGTGAATTATGAGAAATCAATCGAAAGAAAATACATAGAAAGAGAATATTTCTCTCTGGTTCTTCTGGCTATAATTATGGAAACAGTATAGAGTTCTTACAATAGCCTTTTTGGTGTGCGTCATCGATTGTTAATGTCCTTCTAACACATTACGGTGAAAGAAATGGAAAAAAAGGCAGGTCTGTGATTAATCCTAATCAAAATATAACAATAATGAACTGTTTAAACGTATTACAAACGTTAACCCTAATCTTTGACAGAAAAATTTGATTGGTTGATGTTTAGTTTACGTGCAAGCGCGACCTATCAATCGGGCGAATTTATATCGTTCAAAATACGACGTAGACGTACCCTTCATAGGTTTCGTCTTTTTCTAATGTCCCACTGACAGTTCTCGTCAGGTCTGTACTTTCTTGTTTATGATTATTTATGGAAAGTGAATATTAATCTTATTGTTAGCATTTTATTTATATAAATGATACAAAAATATGCCTAGATACACAGAAAAAGAGCAGCATCTTATTTTGAAAGGTATCAAATATTTTCAATTAGAAAAAGAAGCTGGTAAACCATTGATACCTTTAACTTCAGTGCACTAAGTAAGTATTTTTTATATAACAATAAGTGAAATTAATATAAATCAAGTTAATCCCATTTCATTAGGATAGTGAGAAAGAGTGAATGAGAAATTAAAAAAAATTATTATTCACTTTTTAGTGCATTTCCCAATAAAAGTGTGTAATTAAAAAAGTGTTTTTGTATTTTTTATTCATTAATATTGTTTGTTTACTTATTTATTTTAGGTGAACATGTAACTCTACATACACCTAATAAAAAACTCATTGATTTGGATGGAATCGACATGTCTGTTGGTTCAATGGATAATGTTTTAAGGGAACTAAAATTCAGATGGCTAAATTGCAGTATTTCCAATAGAAACTATCTTATGGAACAACCACATGTAGCTCAAAAAAGATTACATTTTCTGAGGGAATTCAAGAATAATGAGAGTTCTCCTTACCCTCTACAGCCTGTTTTTTTGGAGGAGACCTGGATTTTTAGTAAAGGTAGTTTTCGCAAAAGTTGGCAAGATGGTAGCACTAAGGCAGTAAGGAAGACAAGTGGTGAAGGTGTACGGTACATTATTTTACAAGCAGGTTCTGAGAATGGTTTTGTCGAAAATTGTAGTTTGATTTTCAAAAGTGGGAGTAAATCTGGATACTATCATGGTTCGATGAATTCAAATAACTTAGAAAAATGGTTTGAGCAACAGCTCCTGCCGAATTTAAAAGAACCTTCTTTAATAATAATGGACAATGCATCTTATCATTCAAGTTTAGTTGAAAAAATCCCTAATTCATCTTGGACTAAGCAATCTTTAATTAGTTGGTTACAAGAAAGGTGTATACCTTTTCCAGCATCTAGCATGAAAGATGAAATTATGAAAATTGTGAAGAACATAAAATACCGGATAAAGAATACAAGTATGTAATTTATTGTAGGAGGTAAGGATCAACAGTGTTAATGTAAGCATGCTGTTTTATAGATTAGATAGACTTAATCACTCATAATGTTCCACTTCTTCAGTTATGGCTCAACTAATTTTGAGTATCAAAAAGTCAGAAATCTAGTTACAATGTCAACTATTCGGGGCGGGGGAAAACCAGAGAACCCGAACAAAAATCAAAATTCAGTTGAAACAAACCAGAAAAATGGAAAAAATATGTTAGGCATACCCAAAACATTATAGAGGAATATTGGGAAACAGCAGTAATTATTGACTTGAATGAGTCGGAATGTGAATCACATTGGGACTTATGGGAAGATGACTGCGAAAATTTAACTTTCATTATCCTCTTCTTTTTAATTTTTTATTGGTTGGTTGGTTTCTTGACTATTTACTATGTTTATGTTTGTTTTCTACTGAACGTGTAACTGAAGATAGAATACTCTAGTTAGTGTGAAAGAAGTCATTCAACGGCAAAGCAAGTGGTCGTAGCTTCAAAAAGCTATAGAATAGTATCTATTTTGTTAAATTTTCAATATATCCGAGGTGCCTTAGACAACCAAGAAACTGTAGTATGTGCATTTTTGGACATAGAAGGAGCTTTTAACAACACTCCTGAGACTCTCCTCAGAAACTCAGTAGAAGTAAGGGGGCCCAATAGATCTTTTAGGTCTCAGTGAATGTCAAAATACATACATACATAAATTTTCAATACACCACCTGTACATATTTTAATGAAGACAGTGGCCACATTTAAACAAATAAAACAATGAAATTCACTAACAATAAGAATTATAAGTGAAGAATACCTTTTTCCATAAAACTTTAGAATAAAATAGGGTTCCATATGGTGCAGACTTAATTGAACAGGCTGTATAATTCTTTTGCAGGACTATATTTACTAATGTAAAGTTATTTTAATATGTAAATTGAATATACAATTTGTTTTGTTTTGCAGTGTTTTCATATCCCAAGTATTATTAATTTCATATCATTTTCGAATATGGCTGAATACGATCCTGATCATTTTATTTATCAAATTTAAGGTTAGCTATATGTCAATATAGCAAATATAATAAACGACATGCCTAAAACCCGGATATACCTACGTCACAAACGATGACGCACACCAAGAAGGCTATTGTATGAACTCTAGAAGCGTAGCACTGTATTAAATCAACTGAAATGGATATTTGTATATTAAAGGCAGAAAGTGCTATGTCCCTCGAGATAAAGAGCGGCGGCAAAGAACTTTCCACTCGAATTACACACAAGATATTTTTCTACGACAAACAAATATATACACAAATGAAACTGTATCTTAAACAGTATAAGAATCTTACCTTGTATAGAAATATGAAAATATCTCAAAATCTAATAACTTTAGATATGGGAAATGCTTGATAAAAATTGAAGTAGGTATGGCAATAGTACTTTCCGACAATGCTATAATATACAGGGTGATCCATTTAAAATTACTAAGAAAATAATCTACTTGACTTTTAACTCAACATTTATTTTATTTAATAAATATTTGCCAAATCATTCGTGTTTATAAATTTTGATAATCATCAAAAAGCTTTAGCTTCAATACATTTTTATTCAGTCATTCCTTTTAGATCATAAAGTGCGTTGGAAAATTGGTAATAAGTATTTAAATACTGTTACAACCACGTATTAATTTGAAGCAGATTTCAGTTTTAAAGTAAAATATATTTAAAAACCGTAACTTTGATCTGGCACTGAGTTATGGAACACCCTGTGACATTATAACTAACTTTGAAATATGAAGCTTGAAGCTATATACAATTGTTTTGTATTATTTTTTATAACAGACTACCGATCAAAGGAAAAAGTCGACATGGGCAACGAACACGTGTTTTATCTTCTGCAATTGATTTTGGACAAACTTTACCCACATACAACATATCAATATATTAATCTAAAGAATCATACAGTAAAATGAAGAACAGTCCAAATTGAATTCGTTCGACAATCAGTTTGGAATATTCCGAGGTTGATCAAAATTGTGTACCACTTCAATATACAGTGAAATTCACACAGCAATATTTTATGAAGGCATATTTGGTCCTATCGCCATATTTTGATCGTCTGTTTGTACGCTGACATCACGTGATATTTTTAGGGGAGTGGTTACATATAAAAATAAAGATTAATTTTCGCACTTATAGATCAACGAATGTTCCAAATTTTTGCTCAAACATGGTTGGTAAAAGAAATTTAAATTATCTTTTAATAGCCTAGCCAAAGTACACAAACTATCCGTAAAATACCACAAAACATACAAAAAAACCTGAAAATTCAAAATTGGGTATTTGAAAGGGTTGTTTTTAACACGAGGAAAAGTTTACGATGTTAGACATGCAATTTTCCGGAAAATCGTCGAGTGAAAATTTTTGTTTTTGTTTTTTCCTTCTAATTGTTTAAATAATAAATTTACAGAAAAACTTCCAAATCAAAATTTGTAGCTGATACATTTATCTACAAATTTTGTCTAAAAAGTTATTCTGTAAATTAAAAAGTTTACGAGATAAAATTCGTAGTCCGTGAGCCAAATTTATTAACCGCTCGACCTAATAGTTAATAATTTTGGGCTCATAACATTCTGAAAAAATGAATAAACTCATGTAAAATGTAGAGAGAAAGATCTCAACTTTTAAATAGAAACACTTTCAAATTTGAAAAAGTAGATTTTCTAACTGTAAAATCAATTTATTTATAAAAAAACTAGAGCTAAAAAGTATATTAACAATTATAATTCCTTTTTAATTAATACTTATCTCAGCGAAAATTTCTTTTGGACAAATGAGCATAAAACATTATTATTATTATAAAAGCAATGCCATCAATATTTAGAATTTTAAACAAATGCTTTTCAAAAATCTGTTTTTTTTTGCATGCTTAATTTTACTTGTTTTTTTTTAGACATTCAATTATATCTTTTTACGAAATTAATATAATCCAATAAAACTTTACAAATAAACACTTTGAAGTATCTACTTTCGAAACTACTATACAGTTTTTTTATAAATATCCAATTTTTTGAATAATAGACAATTATTTACAATAAATACCTGAACAAGACGTCTACCTTCTACCTTCTATAACTTTTTATACCGTTTATGATAATATTTAAAAATTTGTGAAATTTACAATGAACCTATTTAGAAGTGATCGCGATACAAAAGAACACACCTATGGCTCAGGTAAGAAAGAGAAGGGAGCACAAATAATGGTGAAAAAGCAGGTGAGAGAGCGGCTTATACGGCATAAAGCATGGAGACAACTTCTGTTCCAACCGCAATCAAAACCTATCAGAAACGATCAGAGAATAACTACTAGTCATAGCAAACAACGAGTTTACTATCGGGTAATTCCTATCACTGATTGCAGTAGTCTGATCGTTTGTGATAGTTTTTGATTGCGGTTGGAACAGAACTTCTCTATGCTTTATGCCGTATAAGCCGCTTTTTCACCATTATTTGTGCTCCCTTCTCTTTCTTACCTTGGCCATAGGTGTGTTCTTTTGTATCGCGATCACTTCTTAATAGGTTCATTATAAAGTTCACAAATTTTTAAATACTATCATAAACGCTATAAAAAGTTAAAGAAGGTATGCTGAAAGAGGTATTTATTGTAAATAATTGTTTATTATTTAAAAAATTGGATATTTATAAAAAAAAGTGTAGAGTAGTTTCGAAAGTGTTTAGTTGTAAAAAAGATATAATTGAATGATGTCTAAAAAAACACGCATGCAAAAAAAAACAGATTTTTAAGAAGCATTTGTTTAAAATTCTAAATATTGATTGCATTGCTTTTATAATAATAATGTTTTATGCTCATTTGCTAAGCTAAGCTAAGTCCAAAAGAAATTTTCGCTGGGATAAGTATTAATTAAAAAGGAATTATAATTGTTAATATACTTTTTGGCTCTAGTTTTTTTATAAATAAACTGATTTTACAGTTAGAAAATCTACTTTTTCAAATTTAAAAGTATTTCTATCTAAAAGTTGAGATCTTTCTATACATTTTACATGAGTTTATTTTTTTTTTTCAGAATGTTATAAGCCCAGAATTATTAACTATTAAGTCGAGCGGTTAATAAATTTGGCTCACGGATCGTTCGCGCGTAACTACGAATTGACTACCACTGAAATTCATTTTATCTCGTAAACTTTTTAATTTACCGAAAAACCTTTCAGACATAAAACCCCAGGACAAAGGCACGCTAAACTATTTCTTTAAATCCTTCGGCCAAACTGTTACGCGAACTACTATGTCAAAGTCGAGAAACGACGAGGATGATGGTGGGAATGCTGACCGGACATTGTAGGCTGAGGAAGCATATATGCACACAGTTGGCCTAGCAGATGACAGCCTATGTAGGTTTTGCCAGGAAGCAGACGAAACCGCGGAGCACATACTGTGAGAGTGCGAAGGCCTAGTAAGGGTGCGGTTTAACTTTTTCGGAGAAGGAAAACCTAGAGCAGAGAGCTACGCAAGGGAGGCGGTATCCAAGCTAACAGGTCTAACAAAACGAATAAAGCTAGATACCGAGCTCTAAAAATAGGGAGGACCACAATAGATCTGTAAAGGTCGCAGTGGGATAGGACAAAGAGCCACTTCATTTCTAATCTAATATAATCTAACTCGGGCAAAATTCAGTTGCACTACAGAAACGCAATTGCAGCAATGTCACAACACAAACATCGAAACGTCTCCTGAATTAGTTAAAACTACTCCTCAAGCACTAAATTATTATTCTTTAGAAGAATTGGAAAAAAGTAGATTGAGTCGATAATAAATTTGAAACAAATAATTATAATCGATCTCCAAACTCACCCGAGCTAGTTTCGATTATATCGGATAATACAAGAATGGCACATCGATTGAGGATTGATGGACACGAAATTCCATTTAACCTTATGTAACGACATATTTCCCCAGTGTGTATTTATAAACTATATTGACACTGTTGTAATATCCTAACTGTAACGAAGTCCCATTTGACAGAGATGATTCGACTAACACGAATCTAATTAATTCAGAATATGAACTTTTGTTATTTCTCTAGAGAGTGGATAATAATCAAATTTGAAGCAAAAGTTCGGACGAAAAGAAGGGAATTACAGTGTAGGAAATCATTTGTCTACCTTTTCGTATTTGCAATCTAGTTTTAAATCACATGTATCATCATCCTTCCTCACTCAAACAATTATCCTCTGACCTGATTCATTTAAGAATATCTAAACCAAATTTAACAACAGCTCTAGCGGAAGATGTTTTGTGTTCCTATGGCCATTATTTGTTGCACTCTCCACACATTAGGCTCGAATTTGGTTCTGACCAGTCTTCGCTGTAATTTGATCGTTTGCTACATTTTATTCAGTTTTTTTTTCAGTGTGGGCTTCATGTCACACTGGAGCACATGAACCAACAAAGAGAGGGACCGATTCACCCTTTTGGGGGCCGGAATCTTTTTGCGGTCTCAATACCAATGTGACATTGTAAGAAATAAAAATGCTGAAAAGAAGAGAACATCTGATCATTGGTAAGATCTAGAAGAATACTATTTGGAAACTATAATTAGATGAGAACAAATGAATGCCTCAGCCAGAGTAAGTTTGCAGTAAGTGATTTGACAGGACCTTGAATGGCACCCTAGTATACATAAAGACATAACATACACTCATTCAAACCATCTAATTTTTCAAGATATACTGGCTGCGTCACGACTAGGGATGTTACGAATGTGATTTTATCGGAACCGAAATCGGAATTAAGTTTGGGTTATCGGAGTCGAAGGTGGTGGTGGAGGTGGAGGGAGGAAGAAGAAATATGTGTTAAGGGCAGGTATAATTGAATAATACAAAGTACAAACATTACAAAACAAATTACAAAACGACAAAAGGAAAAGTAATCAACAGAAAACATGCGGGGAGGGGATTCCTCACTCGACAAGCATAAATTTGTGCGTACGCGCTAAGCTTAACACAGCCGCTGCTATTCGACTTCCGATTCTAGCCCCCGATTCAAAAGTATCGAAGCCGAAGTCAAAATCCATAGAGATAATAAACATAGAGTAAGCAAACTATAGTCGGAAGCGTCCACGCAATAAAAAGAGATGGCGAATGAAATTGGTGATGTTGTCTCTCACTAACATCGCGTGATGCACAAGCGCGAAGACTGTAACACTACTAACCTTTTAAGAATAATATGAAGAGAAAGCAATACCAAACTGGTTGTCCATCTCTTTCTAATAGGTGGACGAATAGGAGCCCCTATGGCATAACTACTCTATGTCAAAATCAGAGGTGTAATATCAATCAGAAGTTCCGACTTATCGGAAGTTCCGTCTTGTCGGAATCGAAGTCGAATCTCCCTAACATCCCCTGTACACTATCTATAATTATACTGGACACGATTTTTATGGAAATTGTTATATATGGATTGCTAGTTATGGGGAATTCATAAAAAATATTTTAACAGGCCTACCTTTGCAACCCTTACATCATACACAACCAAAAGTAGTTGAAAATAATAATAATAGTACCCAAGCTTTTGGAAATACTGTCTTGCCTGTAAAACGAAAGCTTATTTTTTCTGACAATAATGGTAGTCACAGAGAAACTCAATTTGAACATGTACCTAGGAAACTATGTTTGGAATTTAGTATTTTAAGTAAAATAAATGAAACTAGAGTCGGTAATTTATCCTTCAAGAGGAAGAAAATGATAAAGATCAGATAAATAGAATTTCTAAATTAAAAAAAGCGTTTATCAGTTATTTCAAAATGTTAATTCAAAATAAGATCCAGCAGTCATGGATTTTTAAAAAAGTAGTACTGCCAACTGCAAGAAAAATGAACCTTCATGGTCAATAACTTCCATTAGCCATTTATAAAAAGGTACCACGAACATATAATTTTTTAAATCGTTTTATGGCTTTGAACAGTAAATCTACTTTATAGTCACTTCTAAGATGAGTGCCATTTGAAACTGGAATTAATAAAGCAATTTTTGATAGGTTTAAAGAAAATGAAGCACATTGATAAAAATTGTGTTTTGTTATTTGATGAAATAGCTTTAAACGAACAATTTACTTTGGATGTGGCTAGTGACAAACTTGTAGGATTTGTAGATCTCGGTAGCAACTTAGGCAGAAAGTTACAGCATGCCAATCATGTATTGGTGTTTGTAGTAATTAATAGAATGCATAAAATCTGTTAGACCGTAGATTTGAACAAAAGAGGAAAACATACTTGTTCCATTTGCGAAGTAGAACTATTAATCACGTTTTTACGAACCCTGTATAATATAAAGAAATTTTTGACCTGTCACTAATTACCTTGACCTTTCTACTGATTAACGCGACAAGTTATTTTTTTGTATTGAAGCTATTCAATTCGAATTTTTAGAATTTTTAATAAAAAAGGTCTGCACCTGTCAATTTTTCATTAAAAAGACACAGTGCCTTTAAAATTCAAAATAGAATCTGAAAAGTTAATATTAAACAGGGAGCTTTATTAAAAATCAAAAAGCTGCTGCTCACTTCCGTTGTAACCGGAAGTGTAATGTCTGTCAAAATTATCTAAGAACCAATAAATAGGTAGCGTAAGCTCGTCGTGACACCACTCTAAAAATTACTCAGGTACAAAAGCACCATTGATAAATATGTATTGGTTGACTATGCTTTATTTATTTTTCGAAAATAGTTAGTTTTTTTTGCTTTTTTATCTATATTATAATATATTATTCAACAAGCATAATATAATGATGGCTATCCACAGTTAAGGCCGGCATCATGGAGACTATATAAGGAGAACTAACTCATATGGAAAAATTGACAAAACCTGTCCTCAAAATCGTCTATCTAAGCAGTCTGTTTTTTCACTGCAGCGTCGCGCATTGGAAATACGATACCATCCAAAATAAGTAACCTTAGTTTTTATAAATGACAGTAATAATATATTACATACCTAGCGGGTAAGTAGATCATTACAGCCCAGGTTTTGTTAGAGACCCGAGGCGCGTGGAGCCGAGGGTCGTTAAAAGCCGTAATTAGCTGTAAATTATTCAACACGTCACCTTTTTAGTTTCGACATAACCTCCTACGCTCTATATACAACATCCTAGTTAACAAATTATTATCATTATTCTTTGGAGCAGAGTGGTCTGGCTGCGAAAATTAAGAATTTTAGGTGTATATCTTGGACGCTGTGATAATTTGTATTTGTTATGTTGTGACAATTGTATAAAGAAACCTTCAATATATTCAATATTTATCCGTGTCACATGATCTGTTTATTATCCACATTTATTGTTCACTAGTGAATAGTGAACGTCATCATACTTGAAGAGGCACCTGTAACATGTAAACATTATCAAATAGTCGCGGGACAACAAAATAAAGTAATAAATAAGATAAATAAGTGGCTTATGTGCTTCTAGTAGCCTCTCTACTACGACCTTTGCATATCTATTGTGTGTGCCCTCCTGTTATTCTAGAGTGCCTTGTCTTATTACTAGATATCGAATGACAAACCTCAGGTCTTACATATACACTCCAACAGGTATCTCGTGAAATGAGGTGACGATGCGCCGTAACAAATTTGAAAGTGGGGATCCAGCAAAGCCAATCGTGCGGTAAACGTTATGCAGTGGGCAGCTCGATATTTTTACACTGTTGCTTTGCTTCATTTACTCGCGTTATTGAAGACGTCGACAAAAGGGTGTTACGGCGTATTATTCATAATATGCATATAAGCGATGAAGAAGTACCGCGGCTAAAAAATATTCTCCCTAAATTCAGAGATGCTGTAGGCTATCAAGGAGAATCTTTAACATTAATTATAAGAGACATCGGATTCCGTTGGAGAAAAACAAAAACAAATCGAAGACTTCTAATGGAAAGACATGAAATCCAGAAGATTCGTATAGACTATTTAAGAGCTGTTAATAAGTATCGAGAAGGTCGCCCTATAGTGTATATGGATGAAACATACATTCACTTGACACATACCACACGCAAAAGTTGGAGTGATGATTCGATTGAAGGTATTAAGCTCACATCAAAAGGAACTCGTTTGATTATTGTACATGCTGGTGGTGAGAGTGGTTTTGTTCAAGGAGCTGCCTTAATTTTCAAATCTGGTACTAAAATAGGCGACTATCACCACGATTTGTCTTTTGAAAATTATTGTGCAGAGCTTTTTATCGAGAATAATTTTTTTTGTGAAATGTGAGATCAACTTTCTCTCCCTTTGTATATCATACCTAACCAAAAATCATTCCCTGATCTTTTTAGTAATTAAATTGCTGTGTCAATTATTTGAGACTCATTTCTCTAAATATCATACTAAAAAATACCCAACATTATTACTGTGATCATCCACATATTGACAACATTGTATAAATTTTAATATCTAATGTTCGGGTAAATTCCATCCCAGTCTGGCCAAATACGTTCTCTCTCTGCGTACTGAAAGCTCCGCCTTGTCACGAGATACCAGTTTACCTGCACTTGGAGGATTGTGGTTTTTCCTCCTCCATCATTGAAAACCTCAGCCCAGTCAGTAGCACAGTATGTGTACTGAGGTTTCCTCATTTTAGCAAAATCTGCATATGGTTGTGTCTGCCAATCAGAATCCTGAGTATTTCCCTATTCTGGCTCAGTGGATACTCCGTGAATTTTGTCCGGGATTCCTTGATGAACTACTTGGCATGCCTCATTCTTGGCGCCTTGTTCCACCATTCTCGAGACTGATTTTTTATCCAAGTACTGCTATTTGTTTTTTACAGCGCTTTTGCTATGCTACAAAAAGATTCTGGACCAATGGGAGCACAACGCGCCCCTTTCCGGCTAGTGAGTCTGCCTAAGTAATTAGTAGATATTTTTTTATTATTATATCTAACAAAAAAGAGTGCTACGCGCAGTTTTGGAGTAGCTTAGCGTACAAAAAGGTTGGCCACCACTGCTTTAAAGCAATGGTATGCTGTAAGCGCATACAAAAATAAAACAAAAATTATGTGTAATATTAGTTTGTAGATTTGGTGAGTTGTTTGTTTATTCTCGTTACCATATATGTTATTATTTACAAAAATTTTATAGCGCATATATAGACAAGCAAGATAGAGACTTCATTAAAGGATATACAAACATGAATCATAGTAAATTGGTTATAATTCCAAGAGAAAATTAACAGTTACATGTGATACTCACAGATACGGTTTGGCATTTCCATAAATCGCCGTTAACGGACCAACGTTTGCGAATTAATGTATAATAGATTAAAGAGGGATGGAGATTACGACCGGTATGTCTGCATGCGGAAAGGGGATGCAATTGATTGAAGTTTACGCGCTAAAATTGCACATTGTACTGCATGGCAAGACTTATTCGTGTATTGCTAATCGACAGTTGCCTGTAGTGTTTAATGCGACTTTTGATTACTTTTTTTTGCTTAAATTGAAACCGCGTTTGTCGAAAAAAATGTTTTTTTTTCTGTGACGGGAAAAAAGTTTGACATTTTATCATTGTTGTCAGGTAACAAAATATCACTTTTTATGAAATTACTTTTTTCCCACATATATATAGATATAGGTATATTATTGCACTCATTTGACATTTTGCTACTGCGTTTTGACTTCATGACAAAAGGCGGGTTCATGCAACGTTCATTATCATTACATTTTCTATAATTCTCTCATAGCCTACAACTTTCCCATGCCAGTTAATTTATGTTCACTTCTGGCAAAAAACGAAAAGGTTATTTTTGACCTACTTATACGTTTAGTTAATGATGCTAAACTTGAAATATAGACTTTTCCTTCAGATTAATATCTAAACTTCCTATACTCCCTGTGGACACACACACACACACACACATACTTGTCGCGCAATCATTGTGGGGACACCTGACTGGCGTGTGACTTTCGGGGACATTAGACTTATTAGCTGAACCCCATTGTGCTTTAAACGTTGTTCCTAACCGTACACAAATGAGAGGAAAACACACCTGTTTCACTAGGAATTTTGTTCAAAAGCACTTGTGTGGACTGTCCACATAGAGTTTGTTACATTTGTGGAATGTGTTTAAATTTGTGTATAAAAATAATACTAACACAATGTGGACATACGCATATTTTTAAAATTTTCAGAGATATCTAAATTTATGTGGACATACAAAAGTAAAATACATAGGTTAATGTGGACACTACACACATAGTATATTTACAATAATTATGTGGATATACACACAAATTGGACCAAAAGCTCTAGGAAAAAATTTGGTGGATATTAATCAAATATCTTTGCTAATGAACTTATTGGGACAATTCCAACTAAAGCAATACCTAATCTAACTCAACAAAATGTGACTACTCACTTGCAAGTTACGAATTTTGTATGTAAAACAAATTTTATTATCTATCAGTATTCTTACAGATTAAATATTTCATAAAACGGATACATAGACAAGAGATAATGAAATAGAAAAACAGTCTCTAAGTTGAATTAAAATTTTCGTTGTAGTTAGTAGCTGCCCAAATTTGACAAAAGTATATCCCATCTTTGAATACACTTTATAAGCACTCAACATTTGAAAAGTTAATTTTGAATCAGAAGGGTATTAACTCACTGAGATACTCTTTCTCGTCTAGGTATCCTTCAAGTCTTTGTATAACTACCACACAAGACTGGATCACGAAATGCTCAAGTACAGTTAATGCATTTAGTTGAATTCTGCATTTCATCATTTCTTTGATTAGTTTTTCTGAGTATTTCTTGTACAATTGACATTCAGAAATTATGTGGTCTAAATCCTCTCTATTGCCACAGGTACTGCAGAGATCAGATCACTTTTTATGATATGCATTCTGCACAAATGTGCCGAGTAGCAAGCATCGAATCTGAGACGTGTTATTATTTCACATATTTCAGATAGATTATATTTTCCAGAACCATGTTTCCTACCAATTGGGGGATTTTTGGAAAAAAAACAAATTTCCTATCAAATATTTGTTTTTAGTAAATAATAATTACCTATAGGTAGGTTGAAGAATATTAAAAATTTATAATCTGTGACAAATAAATTCATTAATCTTACTAACACTAACGGTGAAAATGACAACAATTTTCATTAGATATATCATAGTTATTGGTTGAGAAAAATTCTATTATAATGTGATTTGGTTTTAATAAAACATATTTAATCTATTAATACTCTTTATTGATTATTCCTACAATTATTAATAGTACATTCTTATTACTATCTATCAAATGGCACATTAGATTCACAGTCTTGTAGTTTCAAATGTTTTTCAGTCAATTAGGTCTTAGATCGTTTTTGACGTACCTAACTACCAACGTAAGTAAATTGTTAATATTTTTGTGGAATAAGCTATAAAGTGCAACAACGTCTCACAGTTGCATCAAATGTAGGAAATATTTTTTTCATTATTCAATAAACGAATAATAACAAACGACATGATAATTCAGCTGTTATACATGAAAAAGCTCTTGATGCAGAGTTGAATGAAAAATAAAAAATATTGCAATGTTTCCAACTGAACCAAACAGAAATTTGTTTTTTTGTCATATTTCCATCCACAACATAAATATCGTTCTAACAATAAGTAATTTAGTTTCACTAAAAATATATTATTTTTTTTCAGTAATCAAAGTAAAAAACTTCTTGTGTTAACAAAGTTAAAAGTGTTTAAAAAGGGAAAACAGTAACTTTCTATCGTTTAAATTCGACAAAACATAAAAATGCTGTCTCTTATGCGTAAAAAAACTCTTGATAAAATGATGTATAGAAATGAAAAAATGTTTCCAACTAGACGAAACAAAGACATTTGATGTGACATCATTTGTCTATCCTCAACATAAATATTCTAAACATAGTATAACAAAAAATTAAAAAACGTATTATTTTCCCATAAGACTCGTATTAACCAAATAAAAAGTATTGAGAAAGAGAAATTGGAAATATTAAGTAATGTTAGATAAAGGATACGACACAAAATACATTAAAAAGAAATTGCTCAAGTTCTTGGTTTGCTGGACCTTGTAAGTAGTACTCCTTTTTTGTTTTAAAGTAATAATTTGGGGTCGATTGGATAATTTTGCCACTGCAGGGACTTACGAGAGTGTTTCAATTTAAAAAATTGAGAGTCTTAACTATTTTGAACTTTTTCTACAAGAAAACATGTAAAAGGTTGAATTATTTATTGTAATTGTATTGTTATTGTCATTAGTATTTTTGTTGTTGATCTATTGTTAATTGAATTATTTGTAATAACTATATGTATTTTCATGTTCAGTTTTTACTTATTTTGCATGTTGGTGCTATTCTGCCTTTATTTGCATATAATATTAGGTGTTAATGAATAAAAAAAATTACTTTCGGTTTATAAAATTTCACTCTGATCGGGTAAAACTGTGTTCTCCCAAATTTTTTATTGGAAATCAAACTGCAGGTTAAGGGGTACAACATACCAAATATTTAAGCTATTATTACAGCACTGATAAAAAATATTTCATGGATTTTTTACTTTTTTAATATAATTATAAACATAATTTTTTACGTCTCTCCAAGATCTATTCGACAATGCATTGGAAGCGGCTTTGCATTCGTCACATTGTTTTTTATTGGGCACAGTGAAAGTTTTAACATTTTTTCTGAAGAATGTTAAGACTGCATCTTTCTCTTCACTGGACCATGGTCTTCTCATAATCTGCGGTATTTTTGATTTTTTATTGATATCGCTTGTGAGTGTTACAGAGGTCTGTGATACATTGGCTGGTTTTATTGAATTTCCATTTCTAGGCTCTTTGAAAATATGATCTTCTGGGGATTCTAAAACTAAAATTAAAATCTTATGAATCAATTCAAACGCTGTATGTACGTATAGAGTATTTTGATCTAATATTATTTTACACAATTTAAAAATAAAATAGTAAAGTAGGTATATACCCTGATTCTGTTCTGATTCTTCGGCATTTCCAAACTGCTGTGTTTCATCTTCGCCATGTTCGGATTCAAGTGGTGATAGATCTAAAATAAATTGCGATAAGTTTAAGTATTTCCCACTTCTTCAATATCTTTTCTATTTATATTATATATAACCAAAAAAATAATTTAAGAAAAAACCAATTTAAATCAAACTATCCAATTTTCAATGTTCTAGGCAGTTTTCTAATGGTCAAATTGTCTAGTTTTTCAAATATTTCATAGTTTCTAATATGCCGATAAAAATATACATTCCCTAAAAATGTATCTCTATTTTATTTTTTGTTTATTGGCAATTCAAAACAATTGAGAAAAATGTGATAACTATTTTGTTAATTCATTTAAAATTAAATTTAATTCTCAAACACTCCAAAAGCAAAGCTACAATTGATGACGTAATGTATTATCAAAATATTACCTTCTAATCCTATATCCTGGAGAGGCTTGCCAATGTATTTTTTGGCGTGTCCTTTATCTATGGCCAATAATATTCTGCTCACCTTTGTAAGCTCTACAGCTGACTCGTGTAGCCTATAGTGTTGCCTATGCACTCTGATGTCATGCCCCATATGCCTTGCGAGCCAGTCTGTTTCATTTTCGCTTAGATTGAAAACTTGCACAATAGTTGCTACGTATTTTCTCAATTTAGTGCTAGTTAACAACTCTGGTTTTTGTAAATTTAATTCTTTTGAAAACTGTTTAATACAATCGTGACCCCTTAAATTGAATGTAGAATTTCCACCTCTTGCAAATACGTACATATTTTTCTTATTGATGTTTGCGCCGTCTCTGTTTTGAATTAATACATCGATACTATTTTTCCACTGTTGCGTTAAAAGAATAGGCACTTTTGGATTTTTACGTGATTTACCCTTAACTTCAATAATAATGAGACGTTCGGCCAGCTTCCTTTCCAATTCTGTCAAACTTTGTTTCAGTTCGGAAGTACTTTCATCTCTCCAAGAGGGTCTGCACGCATACTGGTTGAGAGTTAATCTAGAAGCTTCCCCTGATCTTCGTTTATTAAATAGGATTATTCTTGTTAATAATGCACTTGCTAGTTTAGTCCATGATTCATTAACATCAATTTCTTCCTTTAAATTAAAGGTTTGGACTTCGATAATCAAATCCAGATGGTTTGAAAGTTTTATTATGTCCTCTGTTATAGGTAGCATTTGGGCGCAGTTCATTTTTCGTTCTTCCAGAGTTCTAAGTGCTGTTGTTGAAACCCGGTGTCTCCATTCCATCTCCATAATCGATAAAAATCCATTCATTTCCTGGTCTAATTTTAAATCGCCCTTTCGCAATGCCATACCTCGAACTATTTGAGCGCATTTCCTCAAACTGTGACCCAATTTCAAAGCTAGTGAAGGGATTTGGAACATTTTCGTAGTTTCTTTATCTGATATGCATAATTTCTTGATAGCTTTTATTAGTATATCGAAATTTTTGGGTAAAATTGCATCACTTATGGTTATAATACTCGAGTCTACATTTCTTATTTCCAGCAAAAATCTGCCAAGTTGTCTCATTGTTTGTCTCACATATTCGTATTGATGAGAACTGAACTTTTCAAATATCAATGATCCAAACCTTACAATAACGTCATCTCCTTTACAAATATCTGATATGTTATCATTAATAAAATGAGCTAGAATATTTTGCTGGAATTCTAGACTGACGGAAGTTGTCGACCAAGAATTTAACAAAGCGTAGCTTTCACCTCGAGTATCTCTTCGAGTGTCACCAGATGGATGGGACGTTATCATGGGGCAATTGGTTTTGACGTGTCTCCACAAAGTATCGAGTAAGAAAAAACCCAAACAATGAGGACATGGTCCATAATCCTTGATACTTTTAATTTTTGGAATTGTGGGTCGCCTACTAAGTATCAGTTCACCTTGTTTAGTCGTTAGAACTCTGCAGTTATGGTAATAATCCCCTGCTCTTAAAAGACATAAGAACTTTTCTCTTCTCTCCTTAGACTTTTGTTTCATAGCTAGAAGTCTTGCTACTTCCGTTTCATTGGAATGTTTCGATTCAAGATGTCTTGTCATTTTGGAAAGCATTGCGTCACAAAAATAGCAAGCGTGTCTTTTATCGTAAACTCGGCGACCAGTTTTAGTTTTCTTAGAAATGGTTAAAATAGGTGACGTTCCCATAGGCGACAACCCTCCACTTGATGTGCTCTGAGACATAGTTGTTAAATTGGACTTTTCAAAACTTTGATTTTTAACTGGAGTTGACGTTGTTACCATTTTTGTATCTTTTTCATGAACATTAGATTCGGACGAAAATTCTTTTAATACTATATCTGCTGAATCATATAAAGAAGAGCAGGTTCTATCTGAGAGGTCTTTCTGTGGAAGATATTCAGAACCTGATGACATGAAAGGATCTTCGATATCATCCCCATCTTCAACTTCAGTTGAAATTTGTTTCCTATGTTTTTGTCTAAGCCGACCTCTCCAATTCTCTTTCTCTGTTTCGTCATAAAATTCATTGTAATTGATATTATGTAAGTTTTTGTTAAACGACTCTAGCGAATCGAAAGAATTAATACTCTCTTCATTAATATAATCACCGTCTTGCATTATTTCGTTGTCTAATATCTTATTCACGGTTATTGCAAGTGGCTGGTTATTTTGGACAGTCTTGGCATTGATATTATCAATGTCTTCCACAAGTTCGTTGTCTAATATCTTATTCACGGTTATTGCGAGTGGTTGGTTATTATTAAAAATCTCTGCATAAATATCATCGCTATCTTGCATTATTTCGTTGTCCAATATCTCATTTATGGTTATTGCATGTGGTTGGTTATTTTTAACACTTTCTGTGATGATATTATCACTATCTTGCATTATTTCGTTGTTTAATATCTTATTTAAGGTTATTGCAAGTGGTTGGTTATTTTTAACAATTTCTGCATTAATATTATCACTGTCCTGCATTATCCCGTTGTCCAATGTCTCATTCATGGTTATTGCATGTGGTTGGTTATTTTTAACACTTTCTGCATTTATATTATCACTATCTTGCAGTATCTCGTTATCCAATACCTCATTTACGGTTATTGCATGTGGTTGGTTGCTTAGGCATACATTTTCCATGATGTATGCCTCCTTCGAATTTGAACTTAGTAACAGTGCTATTTGGCACTTTGTTAGGGATATTGGTACACCTCTTGAAATAGAAGCGGTCTCATCAAAATTCAGCTCAGAGATAGTTGCAGTATCATATTTCTTGAACGTAGAATGATCTATTTTATTTCTTTTTAAAGATTTTTCAACATCACTATTGGCTTTCATTTCTAAGCAGACGTCCTTGCTATTGGAACTTTTATTACAAGTATTTGGTACATTAACAGAAATATCAATATTTGAAACATCAACATTTTTGTATTCCTCCAAGATATTACAAATGCGCTTTTCTTCAGCAAAAGATAAAATATATTTAAATCTGTTCTGTTTCACTAAATTTACTTTACAGATTATATTTCCAACGCAAATTACATCTTTACCTCCAACTATAAATAAATTTCCATTTTTGTTCACTCCAGTTCGTTCTAGCCATATTATTTTTTTGTTATTGAGGTCGTTAGCACTTATGTCTTGTGAACATCTTGCTATCCAAAATGGATCTGAAACAAAAATCTGTTACATCGGTGTACTATTTTTTACAAATTACTCTTTTTTCCAGTTCTCGAAAACTATTTATCGTACAGTTTTCGAGAAAAAAATGTGTGATGAAAGCGTCAAAAAGAAATTTTTGGAGATTATCAAGTAGGTAAGTGTTGAAACTTTCAAATTGTTGGAAGTGATAACATTACTATACCTACAAGGTAATTGATTATAGTGATAAAGATCAGTATGTCTGTTATGATGAGAAATACCACAAAGTTAATTATAAAAATTGTAAGCAGCTTTAAGATTCATACTTTAAACTTAGTTAGGTATTATGTTTCATAACTCGATACTAGATCAATGCTATGATTTTTTAAATGAAAGAACCTAAACTTCACTCCAAAACTGAAATCCCCCACTTTAACATTTCAAAAATATGAGGTTGTAATCTGTTATACAGGGTATTTTAATATATATAACAAATTTTCTGTAAATATTTTCACAGGTACAACGCCCTGTATAATTAAATAGGTGAAGAAGAAGAATAATCACAGTTTTCAATGATATTCAAATTTTATAAACAAGGATGACATTTCTGATGTCCATTAAATCAATTAATACATGGTAAGTCACAACTCAAATAGGTACATCATTTTCTCAATAATTTTAAATTGAACATGAATTTTTTATATCATTGCTGAAGAGTACTATTACCATACTTCTATTTTTATCAAGCAGTTCCCATTTATAAAGTTAGTAGTTTTTGAGATATTTTCATTTTTTATGCAGATTATTATATAAGTATATAATGTTTCATCGGGAATTATTTAATTAAGACCTACTTTATTATAGTAAAAATAGTGTTTTTTTCGCGTTTGTTTCTTGTGTCTCCATAAGTGTAGTTTTTTGTAAAACTTTAATTGCAAACTAACATCTGGTATACTTAGTAACTAATTTTGAAGTATGAATCTTAAAGCTGCCTAAAATTTTTATAATCAACTTTTTTGGTAGGTACCTCTCATGATAACAGACCTACTGAACTTTATCACAATAATCAATCACCCTGTTTATAAGATTGAATATTATACCACAGAGCAAAAAATAAATATTCTGTAATTAAACGTTCTGTTCTGTTTGGTGGCCATGAGAAAAAGAATAATAAACAGGCAAACCAATCGAATTCCCAATCTTTTATTATGGAAGGGTAGCGCAATTTGTAAAATATTTCACATACCTAGTCTTTTTCTGCACCCCAACTACCTAGAGAATGTTGTACCTATTTTATAATATATCAGCGATAAAAGCTCAAAAGTTTTTTTTATTATCCTTTATGGTATTTTCGAACCTCAATCGTATCTTCTTCTAACAAAGCGCAGTACACCTCGCTTAAATGAAACTCTCAATATTCTCTATTTTAAAAGCATCATGCCGAGCACTGTAACTTGAAATATTTCCAATTTTCTTTGGCTAGAGGTACCTTTTTACTTGAAAACCTCCGATTAGGAGAGCTTTATTCACGATAGTCCGTCCTTGCATTTATCTCGAGCGACATAAGAATTCACACCCCAAGCTTTTTTCTCCTTTCTCTCACGCCGTAGATTCATTATAGCTCTTAAGTTATTTTATTCAAATATTATTATTTTATTGTTATGTGACAATCTGTGAAATTCACGAAACGGGCCTATTACATTAAGCGTCTAATAACTCAAACTTTTTTAACAAATTAATTGTTTCAATCCCTAATAGATACGTGAAATCCTTTCATAATTTTCAAATAAAATAAATAAATGACAAATTTAGCAACAGAAATATAACATATATATTACTCGACCGGTTTCACAAATTCCATTTGCATCACCAGTAAGAAATAGAAGAGAATTTTGATAATATTACTTCTAATGATGCAAATGTAATTTGTGAAACCGGTCTAGTTATATTATGTTATATTTCTGTTGGGAAATTTGTTATTTATTGATTTTATTTGACAATTAAACAAATATGCCTCTGTTTTTGGTTATTTATTGGATGAAATACTTGTTCAATATATAATATCGTTTACTTACCACTGTCACTGAATACAGCCACGTGTTCTCCGCTTAAATACATTGTTTCAGTTCTGAAACAATCAATAAACTGCAAGCAAGGAATCCAGTAATTTGCTAGTTAACGTAAGGATGATTTAATGATCCCTCTCGAGTCCACACTATGTAAGTGAAAACACCATGAAAACACAGCACTAAAAAATATCTCTACCACTGACTTACCTGTCGGATTCGTCGTATTCGTCTAATACAAGTTATGTTTTTCAAAACCAGCGAGAACAAATAATAAAAATATAATTCAGATGAACTGCAAATTAACACCGATTTTTGAGTTATTGATTTTTTTTGCAGTACAGTTCACACTTAAACAGCGTATCTTGAAAGTTATGAAATTCTAGGACGATGAAAGAGGTTTTTGACGTCAGCATTTATCGTACGGCCGCTATCTTGAATTTTTAAAAATGGCAACCTAGGTCGAGTGACCTAGAAGCTTATTTTTCCTCTTTCCAAAAATAATAGCGATGTATCAATTTAATACAGAATGTCTTATAAAATATCAGTTTTATTTTTTTTATTTAATTTGTAGTGTAATGATATGACCTTGTAATCAGACAAAAGAAAATGGTAGATAGGCATTAAAAACGTCAACCACATCATTATTTATGTACAAATTGTCAAAACTGATACTAATTTCAAATTAGCACGAAGTTTAAAAGTAAATTAAAAACAATGCCACATTTGTGGGAAAAACAACGAATCGAAATCTTAACGTTAGTTGGATAACGAGTTTCCATAACAAAGCAACACATCTTCTCAACGATTTCAATCCTGAATGATCTCCTATAAGTAGATCTACAGTGACTAGATTAATGAACAAATTCAATGAAACTGTGTGAAGGATGCATAAAGGAACTAATGAAGATACAACTTTAGATGATTTATTAGATGTTCAGGAAAACCCTAAAACATCTACAAGAATTTTGGCAAGAACTCATGGTATTTGTAGACAGACTATAGAAACCATTTTGCAGAAAAATAACTATTATCCATATAAAGTTCAAAATCTCCAAAAATTGACTGTGGATGATTTTGATAGACGATTACAATTTTGTGAAACAGTGTTACAGAGAAAGTTAGGATGCAAAACAATCTCTTATATTTTTTGGTATTCACTAATGACCGAGTAGATGTAAGTGAATTAAAACGAATGCACTTATCCAATGATCTAATACAAATTATACCGTGAAAATATCTTATATTGAGGATACAGATCATTGATACCTTCACAGGACTTAGCTTACAACTCTAGAATGAATACTTTATATTGCATATATGTATTTCCCACGTGGTTACAAGGGAAAATAATGTCAATTGATCATACGTCAAACAATATAAAGTTATTATCATCGATACCAATCAATAGCAAGCGCAATTCTTTTTCGTTAATGAATAGTCATTCACCCAATATTTCGTTACACAAAGAATATAATTATTATTATGACACATATAAAATAGAAATTCACCAGTGCAAACATTTATTTTTACATCTGCTCAGTCTGTGTTGATGGCGTTGTAAAAAATAAGCCACGAAGGAAACCTTACCACACTAATACATAATATGAATGACATCTCTCTTCCGACATATTTGTTGCAATATTTATAAAACTAAAATTAGGAGGCTATGAAATCGGATAGTTTGTTATTGGGATATGTATGCGCGTATTGCTCATAATTTATTAAACAAATAACCTATGGTAATAAATTCTATTATTCTTCTTTGAAAATCTCACTTCAAATACAAATTGTTTTTGTATTATATACTTACGTTATATAATGTTATATACAAATATATTATTACTGATGTCCCCATTAATACGTATACAAAAGTGAAATGCTTCACACACATTTAGTTACCATAACTCTCTAATGGGGGCGCTATTTGACAGTATAAAGGACGTCCGCACAAGGTAGATTAGAAAACTGCTGATTCACACACATTGGAGAAGAAAAACTTAACACCATTGTGGGGTCACTTCAATAAACTAGGTACCGTTCGAATCAGAACAAGAAGGAGAGGCGATTGAAATGCATTTATAATTGTGTGGACGTGTGTTTGTCCCCACAATACCGACGGTCCATACAATGTCGGTTATATTAATGTTCATGTCCACACAATGATTGAGCGACATACGCACACACACACACACACACACACACACACACACACACACACACACACACACACACACACACACACACACACACACACACACACACACACACACACTTTCAACTATAAATTATAATAAAATTACATCATATTTTTAGTGAAAACCATGAAACCACAAGCGCCAAAAAAATGTTTCCGGAAAAATTCAATGCACTAGGGATATTGCCCCCGATAATTGCATTCATTGCAATAATTATCAATCACTGGCCAACAAAAAGTGGTTTTTCTGACAAGAATGACAGTTAATGTCTACCATTCAAAACATAAGACTTTTGCAGGTTTTTTTTTATCATTGCGAACATCTATATCGCTTTATTAAAACAATGAATAGGTACATCTCCGAAACGTAAGTCTTGAAATATAAAATGATGTTTTAGCTGAATACTCTACGCATCGGTGGCCAATAACTCATTTCTGTCATTATGTCACTAGTTATGTCAGATGTCAAAGGAAAAAGCAAGCAGAAGAATAAAGAGATACAACTAACTAGAACTACTACAAAAGTCTAATTGAAAATAAACAAAAAAAAATTGACATCTGGTGACATGCCAAAAGTTTCTAGAAATATTGAGCGATAGGTTGATTATTCAGCAAAAACGTCATTTAAAATTTTAAGATTCACGCTTCGGGGGTGTATTCATTGTTTAATAAAGCAGTATAGATGTTCGCAATGATAAAAAAACCTGAAAAAATTTATGTTTTGAGTGGTATACATTAACTGTCATTCTTGTCAGGAAAATAACTTTTTGTTGGCCATACTGACCCTAGACTCAACTCCTCTATTTTTTCAAAATGACAAAATTTGATTGGTTGCTAGAAATATTCAATTTAATTAGCTACAGAAAGTTTGTAATACCCGCTTTAATCCATTTCGGTAAAAAATAATAGCTTCATTTAAAGTTGGCCTAACTTTTCCATTGTTTCCGTTAGAAATGAAATTGTGTCAATTACTCTCGAAAACGACAGTTTCCGTCCACTTCATAGACACCTTCGATCAGTTGAATAATTAAAACTTTGGTTTTGAACAGGCATTATGAAAAATAATCCCTATTTTAAATTTTATCCAAAATGGTACATATGTGAGGAATAAATCATTATTCCGAAATTGAGTTATTCCAGAAAAAAATCCAGTTGATGTTTTTTGTCACGCATTCTGTAAAATATTTTTTGTATTCGTGACGATATCTTTGGAGAGCTATGATTTTATCATATACAAACGTATCTACGTGATAAATTTGAAATGTGTACCAAATGGTACTATCCATGTATCTATACTGAGAAAACTGGATTATTTAAAACAAACCTAACTGCAGTTAATATTTTTTGTCCACGACCACTCAATAATAAGTCAATATTTTACCTCCTAACAAAAGATATATTGTACCCATATATCTAATATCTACCATCTGTATATGTCACATTATTTGACGTACTCCAGAAATTTATTAATTTTGAAATGCAAAAATAAGATATTGCACGGTAAAAGTTTCAACGCCTCCTGCAGGCATTAGGGAATCATTAGCAGTCGGACATGTTGTTTTTCAAATAATTTAGTTTTCGTGAAATCGCACGCGAAGTCAGTATTTCGTGTTCTCAGCACAGTCCGCGAAATTTAATTTCGTGGCCGTTACCCATAGCAACGGTTGCGAAACCAAACGTCACTTCCAAATTTGACATTTCTAAAATACTACAATGACAAGGATTATTTTTTATTGAATACCAACAAATACATAAGTACTTATATTATTTACTAACTAATATTAACATTAATTGTACAGTTTGTATTATCTCGAAAACCTGCACCATTTGTATAAAACATATTAAGCTCAATCGCCATATTTTGGTGTGTAGTGTCTCCAGTTCAGAGATTGCCCATTCATAATGGATCACCCTGTATACAATGCTTTGAGCTTGATTATTTGATCACCCGCTTGTACTTGCAGTAGTTGTTATGCCTTGATGGCTATTATTTCTCACATTTTTTCATTGATTTTTTCGATGGAATTTATCCCAAATCTGCTCATTTTTAAATGCGTGCACGGCAGGATTATTCATATTTGACGTTTAACTGTCACATCCACAAATCTGAAAACACCGAACTAGACAGGCCAATCAGGATCAAGAGTCAAGTTTGGTTTTATCGATAATCCTAATTTGACTAGAACTCCTGATTGGTTCATTTGACAAGTGCGTGAAATAGTCATTAAACGATGTATACTATCGGTGAATAACAGTCTATTGGCTACGTCTCGACTATCAATTTGCAGACTCAACTAGTGTTTCGTCATTGAGACATAATTAACTATTTTGCTCGTTTTTTCAATATAGGTACATACAGATTGCGTAAATTACATCGGAACCCTCGCCTCGGATTACACAAGTACGACAAGGATATATGAAAGAGAGAGAAAAAATAATTGTGCTCGGTCATCACTTTGTTTCATCTTAGTGGTGTATACTTATTTCCCGAGACTGGCCGAATGGTCCTTTACAGAGAGAATTCACTAGTTGGTGATATTCAGTATGCTTCCAACATGGAAGGAGTGAGGGTGTTAAGGAAATAAAAAAATACAACCGTTATTACGTAACCTGTAAATCTTAAAATTCATTTTTGTCAACATGATCATTTCAGACAAGTTGACAATTTCTAACTACAATAGGATATTATTTTAGCCATTGTAACTTGAAAATAAAACAGCATTTCTTGAGAGAACCATAATTAATAAACTAAAAATCCCTTCCATTAATAAATTAAATTTAAAAAAATAAAAGTAGGTAGGTACCTACACCTATTCTAAACATAAAATATAAAAATTCATTCTAAAGGTAAACATAATTTTAATGAATTAAGTGCTCAAATAAACCACCTGCCTGTGCCAGACAATAACCAAATCTGTGATAAAGATTTGATCTCATATCTCTAAGATTATTTGGCGTAATGCTGGCACAAACGTGCTGTATTTTCGCCCTCGAAAAAAAGTCAACGATAACGAGACAAAAATATCATTTGTACAAATTAATCTTCGCTTCTGGCAACAGCGGTTAAAATAGGGGGCAATGAGCATTCGGCCAGCCTCGGGAAATAAGTATACACCCCTGAGGTGAAACAAAGTACACGCCTTAATGACCGCGCATAATTATTCTTTCTCTCTCTCCCTCAGCTGTTTTTTTGTCGTACTTGTGTAATCCGGACGGTTCCGATGTAATTTACGCAATCTGTATATTGTTAAAAAATAAATTTAAACTTTGTCGGTCATTAAAAGTCGAGAAAACAAGAAAAAATTTGCTAGATACTGTTAGAATACTAAAAGGAATTTCAAGTTCGTAATTGATTTGAATTCAATCTGGAAATGAATTAATTTTTCCATTTCCGTTTTACTACTGCATGTGCACAAAAGGGGTAGTTATTCCAAAGCGCAACGAAACTATAGACAGGCAGCGATTAGGTTCAATAACCTAACGATTGAATCTCGAATTCTTCATAGTATTTTGTCAGTGCCTAGAAAACTGTAACTTGGCTCGAATTCGTATTTTTTTGTGGTTTTTGGAATGCTACCTTTTCATAATTCGAAACTGGAGCTGGATTTGATTAATCAACAATAAATCTCGAAAAAAAAACGTATACAAATATTTTTGTCCACGACCACTTGAGAATAAGTCAATATTTTACCTCCTAACTAAAAGTATTTGGTACCCATATATCACTAGAGTGAAATATGGTAATTCATGCTTTTGTATTTAAATAGCATATGTTGCTATGACAACATAACATTCCGGCACATAGGGGACTATAGTTGGGGGTACAATATGAAATAAACTATTAAATCTGCGTATTCTGTTCAGGAAATTAGTTTCAGAAATATATCGTTACTTCACTTTTATTCAATAAAGAAATCAAAGATCGTGGACAAAGTATAGTATTCAACTCGCAATTTATGGCCATTATTCACTCGGATGACTAGCGCCCCTCGCCTACGGTTTGGGATGCAAACGTCAGTCTGCGTAGATAATGCCTATCATAAATTGCTCGTTTAATAATATACCATTTTTGTACAACTGTCAAAAAAACTAACATTTCTGTATCTCTATTGATACGTAAATGTTAACTTTTTTTCACTGTCAAAATAATTCACAAAATACGTAATATTAGTTTTTGAAGGATTTATTTTTAACAGAGTCAATTACTAATTCATTATAAAACAATTTAATTTATTGGAATAATAATTGATAGTAAAGTTTGAACAATTACTTTCAATATAAATGCTGCTGATCAAAATCGTTAGATATTCCTTGAAGAGTTGATTCCACAATTTTATCACATATTTCAATTTGTTTGGACGAAGATGGAGGATTCAATATTTCGTTAGAAATCTCAATTTTGGTATTCAAACTATTTTCTATATTTTATATACTTCTGCTAAGGAGGCAGATTTCCAGTCACCGTGACGTTTTATGGATGTAATATTGCCACCTGCATTTAAAAGCAATAACTTTATAGGGACAAAAAACCAAAATAAGAATTGGAAGTATTCATTTTTAATATATTTCAGACGATGTAAATTCACATTCACAGTGGTACAAAAAATGTTGTTTGCACTTCGTGTTTTCATGGCATATTCGAGAGAATTTTTGGCCTGGACACTCTCATGTGCCTTTAAATAACCACTCATTTTACGCACTGGATACACAAATAACTATTTTAGCTTGTGCTAAAAAAATTTGTAAATAAAATTTTGGAAACCAGTTTGCGCAGTCGCAATTTTAAATTTTCAAAATAACCTCCTGCAGAATTTATTGAAAAATTTAGGAAAATGATTGGGGGTGAGTTTTTAATTAGAGATTTAATATTGAATCTCGGAAAAATTTGATGCTTGTGACCTAACTCTCCCGTATTAACCGGTGAATCATAAAGCTTTTGGCTATTTTTTCGGAAACTTCTTCGATGATCAGCCAAAATCTGGAATAATACTCATTGAAAAGTATCGTTGTCATCCAAATAAGTAGCACACAATATTTTTTTTTTAATTTAAACATCTTAAATTCTATAAGTTCTTAATAGATAGCGGCGTGATGTGCTACACCAAACTCAAACTCTCTGTTATCTTGGTTGTGTAAGTATACAACAGATGTATGTATGTATTTTGGGGTAACATTCAGTGAGACCTAAAAGATCCATTGTGTCCCCTTACTTCTACTTAGTTTCTGAGGAGAGTCTCAGAGACTAGTAGCTCCTTTAGTCCTATTTCCCGGAGGAATTTTAGGATATCTGCAGGCTTCAACTTAGGTAACTGTCCCTCTTCTATCCAGTAGTCTCCCAGGTACTGTGCCCTAGGATTCTGAATTACAATGCAGTTCGCAAGTATGTGGATGGAGGTTTCTTCTTCCATTCCACAAAATCTACAATCTTCTTCCTCCACTATTTTGAGCTATTTCGTTTCCTTCTATTCCAGTGTGTCCTGGAATCCACAGTAAGGTGACTATATTGTTCTCGTCTTGTTCATTAAGTTTGCCTAGGCATTCCCACACCATTTTGGAACTGAGGTTTTTTGGGTTACAACCCCTGTTTCTCCCTGCCAGATTCCTGCACACCACTAGAGCCATTTTTGCTTTGCTTTGTATGTAATCTCCTTCTCGTGCTTGTTCCATAGGAGTTTACTGTCTAGAGTCAAACCTAGATACTTGACTTCTTGTCTCCATTCAATCTCGTTCCCATAAAATTTTGAGGTTGAGTTTTCTTTTCTTTAGTGAAGGCTATCAAGATGGTTTTGGTACAACAGTAGGTAGGGATAGGGAACTGTTCCAATTTGAAATGTTTACTAGGTGCTACAATTTATTCCACGCCACATCGTGCTCCTGAGATATACGACATAAACAACGTGCGTTTTTGCTTTAAATTTTCATTTTCATTTCAATTTTTCTGTTTTGCATATTAATTTTTTTTTGGTAAAATATGGCGAATGAAATGTTGGTTGTGCCTGATTGAAAACGTTCAAAAACTCTGCGAATCACTTTCAAATTTTTATATTTATGTATTATTATATTTCTCACGTTGGTCTTACAACTGCGCTTAGTTCGTGCCTGTGTTTTTTTATTCGAATTAATAAGTGAAAACGAAACACCTCGAAACAGACTTTATATTTTAACAAAATAAGTTTATTTAAGTGATTATTAAATTTTCCAGAAGCGAACAGTTCGTTAACACGCCTCCCAAATTCGTTGTATAAATTTCTCGAAGTAAAATCCAGACGGAAATTTCGGGAATATTCAGGAATATTCATATTCAACGTGTGATTAAATGTAAATTTGAAAAGTTCGTCGAGGCCTTCTGGGACAAGTCTGAGAATAATTCCGTTTGACTAAAACTAGTTTTAATTTTAAACTTTCCGGATATTTTCATATCGAATATCGGAAAACATTCATTGGTGTTTATTTTTTACTGTTAATTAAACTCCAACTAACCAGATATGATTTTAATTATGATAAGAAAGTTTTGATATTTTAGTTTTTTTATGAAAATTCCACACATATGATTTTTAACCAATCAGAACGTGTATTTCTGACAGATCACCATCGCAACGGATTAATTTTAGTGGAAATTTCTTCCTCGTGGGTACCTAACAGCGGATTATACTGGAAATTTTTTTGACGTTTATAATGACAGAATATTTTTTTTGACCATCTAATTTTTATTATTGTTCACATGATAATTTTGATTCATTTCAACTACAAGCTTAGATGTTTTCTAAATTCTTTGGACCATTATGATGTTTATATTAATGTTTATATTAAAACCGCAATTATTATATACTATGGCAGGTTGATTGGAAGTTGCTTGTTCTTGATTTAGAGATTCTTGGATTGTCTCTGCAGAAGTTGAAGCAGACCTCATTGCGTCAATTATATCCTGATGATGGATCGAGTCAATTTGCAGATATGATTTTATGGAATGACTGCTACCATGCCCTGGTATTTTAATTAATTGCTGCTCTCCAATTCCAATTTTGGCTAAAGTAGAAACAGCAGTGGCCCTCGCAGAATGATTTGTTATCTTGATCCTGTTGACATCGATTCCAATCACTGATGCCGCCGATTTGAACAAGGAAGGTATTGTATTTTGTCCAACCGGGCTGTTCTTGTACCAGCCTTTGGAATTGGGGTGCTGCCAATTTGGATTTGGAGTTAAAAATAAACGATTCGTTTTGATGAGCTGGTCTCGCTTGCTTATTAGTTTTTTGAACAGTCTTACTGGGCATAATTTTTCATTGACTGTATTCGGTACTAGCCACTTACTATCTGCCATTCTTTTTGAACCGCCTTGGGTGGTCTTAGAGAAATCGGGTTATACTCAATGCGTCCAGTTGGTTCCCCTTGATTGTCAATTTCCTCCACAAAATATTCTATTGTTGCTGCCGCTCCTTCATTTCCTCTCCAGGTCAATTCATGAGCATGTGAAAGAACTTTCTTTGCAATCCTTCCTTAGTGTTTTCGTCCCAAAGCTCAATAATCTTTCTCAATTCGTCTGCTGATAGTCCGGATGAACTTGCCTTTCTCTTGGTTGGATCTATTTGTAGCTTCCGACGCTTAGCATTTTTTGCAGCTCTTGCGTTGACAAATTCTATGTCAGAGAATGGATTAAATTTGCGATTATACCTTTCGAAAAAATATTCCTGCAACTGCTAAGCTTAGAGTACCATAGAACTTTGATAACACTCTCCTTGTAGTCTTCCAAGCCAGAAATAATTTCTAGCTTGGAGTTTCACTGAGTAGCCATGGTAACTAAATAATCAAGTCGACAAAACCTTCTATGTTTTGCAAGTACTTTATGAAGACGAAAATTGATGTTGTTGGAAATAAACAAATTTGGTGTGGAATTTTCTTACCGAATACCACACGAGGTCAAATTATTTCCGGAAATGTTTTTACCTCTAGTGGTATTACTAGTGAAAATCTGATATTGTGTGAGCAGGCGAGAGGATACCTGTGAAACATGGGTGGAATCTATATTACTTGGGAGGAAAGTGCTACCTTCTTCAGCGCATTCCTTATACCGGGTGTCCCAGAAGTTTCTGACCCATTTTTACTGCAAAAGTCCTGAAATTTAGGGAGGTGCCGTTATCGTTGAACAATTTCTCTTCATGTAAAAATAAAAAAACTGTCTTATTGTATACTAAGTATGAATAAATTGTTAATACCAAAAGAAGATTTCGTGAGGAATTTAGGAAAAATCCGGGGAAAATTCACAGATTTTAATAAAAAGTTTGGATTGAACGTTAACAAAATCTGGCATCGTGTCTTAAATTTCAGTAAGATAAGGCCGATTCAGACAAATCTGTGAGTCATAATTTCGTTAGTCTAGACTAAAGATTAGTCGGGTCTTCCATTTACAATGTCTGACGTAGTTGCAGCCCAAAACGTCTGGGTCCAGTACTATCAAACCACGGTCTGTAAACCAAAGAAATTTCTTATTAAAATCAACAACACAACACAAATTATTAGACATTTCTCAAAAATTACATTACGAGTCTATCTAAAATTTCAACACATTGACAGCACTTCTGATTATAAATTTGTTGTTTTAAATATAAATACCATGTACTTATATCCCAATTTTTTTACGAGACCCTAAATCGTCCACGCCGATCCTCGCTCTGCGCATGCCTACTCTCGTCTGCTGCCCGTATACGTGGTGCCGAAAATAATAACCCAACCAAAACCACCCTACCTTACCCCCTACCCTAATCCGAATCGAAAAATTGAATTGTGTAATTGACAGATTATTATAATAATTTTCAATAATAACCCAACCAAAACCACCCTACCTTACCCCCTACCCTAATCCGAATTGAAAAATTCTTCGTATTTCTAGTCAATTTTTGAAAAAAACAATAAGAAAATAAAAATAAAAATATCTTGACCCGGACACGACTCGAACCTGGTACCTTTGTGTTAAGAGCCCAGCACGCTTCCGCTGTGCTAATCTCTGCACACATCAATAATATCGTATAGAAGGTTAAAAGCTTTATGGACGCATGCGCACCGGAGCGCCACCGGAGATACTCGAGATACTCGATGGCGCCCGAGGTCGGCACCAACTATACGGGCTACAGACGAGAGTTATTTTGTGAGGTTATCATTTTATTTACAGTATATTAACATGCGCAGAGCGAGGATCGGCGTGGACGATTTAGGGTTTCACATTTTTTTGGATTCTGTGCTTAATTTTATGTTATTTTTGTACTTTTTATCGTTTTTGAGATACTTAGCATTTTATCATATTTTTTTACGTAACCATAGGTATATTCATACACAGTTAATGTTTATTTTTAGTATAATAAACGTGATCCATATGTAGAAAGAGTATAGTGTGGAACTCGCTTGTTGCATAATAGCATATTCTTCAACGAGTGTATAATGATGGCTATTATTCACGCTGATAAAGTTGACTGAGCTATTTTTAAATGAAATAATAACATTATTAGGAATAATAATAGAGATAACATAAATATACGTAATTGAACATATTTAATCTTCACTATTGCTACTGTTGTCCATTTTTTTCTCTATATGTACGTAAAATTATGTTTGTATGATTATTTTGACGTTTCAAACGACGCGCTGTCAGTAACGATTTACCTATTTCGGTATTTGACGTTTTAAAAGAGAAGACTTGATTACAGTATATTATTAAACGAGCAATTTATGATAGCCATTATTCACGCAGGGTCACCCAAGTGAATAATGGCTTAAATTGCGAGTAAAATACTATACTTTGTCCACGACCCTTGATTTCTTTATTAAATAAGGCGAGTGTAGAACATAAAGTAATAATTCAGTATCATTGACAATTCTAACGTCAAAATTAATAAATTTCTGGAGTACGTCAAATGTGACATATAGAGATGGGAGATACTGTGTAGAGTATCGATAAACCGTACCGTTATAAATATATTATTTTAAAAATATCAATATTAAAAAATACCGTTATGAAAAGTAACAATACTCAAAATTTCGATATTTTATCGATACGATATATTTCAGAAACAAATTTCCTAAACAAAATACGCAAATTTAATAGTTTATTTCATATTGTACCCCCATCTCTAATCACCTATGTACCGAAATTTTGTGAGTGTCGATTTGTCATGGCATGTTATTTAAATGCAGAAGCGTGAATTGTGAGTTCATAATCCACTCTACTAGATATATGGGTACCCATACCTTTTGTTAGGAGGTAAAATATTGACTTATTATTAAGTGGTCGTGGACAAAAATAATTTGTGCATTATAATACAGTCATGGAAAAAACACTATTATTTATCAAAAACGGAACTATTATAAGATCACTTTATTTAAAACAAATACATATATCTGCATTCCAACTTTTAAGGACTGAAAGCTGGTCAAATTGAAAAAAGTAGTTCGTTGTTCACCTTCGAAAGAATCCTGAAATACAACACCAGGTGCCGTTGCTGTCTTCTTTCGTAATTGTTGGAGATAAACATGTATTTTATCATTTTTCAGTATTTACCACTCCCAAATTCATACGCGCTCTCGCAAATAATTCTCCCTTCTGGCTATATTTCACTGCTATCTAAATCTGAAGTGATTTTCGTATCTACCGATAATAACCATCGCTCAGTACCTTCTTGAAATGCAAATTCTGTAATAATGTTGGTTGGAATTATACGTTTCCAATATCCATAACTGGTGATTGTACACCATTAATAACCTTATGCGTTGAAGAATTGAGGTAAGAAGATATATTAGTGGTAGAGTTTCAGCATCATATTTTTTGGTAATTTGATAGTAGTAAATGGAATTGTAAACTGTGTTATCTTCAACAGTTTTGTTATGTCGTATCTACATAACCATTTTTCTAGTATTTCATCAACCATTTGTGTTAATGTAGACAAAGGTGCTGTGGTCTATGTGCTATGAGAAAGCCATCAGACTGGCTCAGGGGTAGAAACTATAGATATTGTTGTAGGTTTTATGGAATCATGATAAAATTATATCAACAGAAATTCAAGATGTCACAATCTAAAACTAATTAGAAACAACAAAAAAAAATTTAAATTTATAGACAGTTAACAATGAACAATTCTGACACAACCTGTATGTACATTTTGTGTAATGAGAGGTGTTGGCATTAAATATGAAAAGGTTGATTCATAATTTAGAAAAATAAGAAATCAACACACTTTTAAAATTTTTATCAAACTGCACTACTAAAATTACACTATATTTAAGACAGTTAATCCAATATCACATCAAATTGCACATTATTTTAAAAAAACAAATATTTTTATAAAAAGGAATTAGAAACTAGGTAAATTATCCGTTTCCATGAAGACAGGAACAGGTCTGAAACCAAAAAAATTAAATGCACCACATTAAGTGACAAGGAAAAAATAATTATTATTTCTACGCCCATGTCCGTAAACGTCAAAAATCGCACTGACAACATTCCTTGTAAGTGACATTTAACAATAACATGCACGTAATGAAAATCTCATAATATACACGTGCGTTTAGATAGAAAAACAAAGATTTCTTTGTTGAATCAAATTGCAATCAAATTTTTATTTACGTACCACTTTATTTGGTTTATTTACATACTTTTAATCAATTGAAAAACATAAAATCTCTTAGCATTAGTGAAATACATTTTAGATTAAAAGAGTGATGCCCCTAAATGTCGGCAACACAATTTACAATTTAAAAAAAATAATTAGGTTTTTCTTGATAAGGAATAAACGTCATCTCGTCTATGCTGTTAATTTTGGTAACAAATTATAATATACGAACATTTTCTCAACTTTACCTACGAATATGTCTGTTAGTAGTGAAAAAGATGAAATTATGAGCACTCAGAAGAAAATAGATGGGCGTAGAAAGAATATAGTACGTTACACGAGTTGTAATCCCATTACGCACTCGTGAAATTTACGCACTCGCCGCTGTGCTGCTTCGTGCGTAAACTTTTTCACTTCGTGAGTAATGGGCTACTTACAACTCTTCTTACGTAATATACTATTGTTTGCTACACCTCTTACCATCATTATTGTCAGAATAAAATACGCTTTCGTTTTACAGGCAATACAGTATTTTCAAAAGCTTGGGTATTATTATTATTATGTTCAACTAGGTACTTGTAATGAACTTGTAATTGTATTATTATCGAAATTATCTTCACACATTGGGTATTATTATTATTACGTTCAACTAGGTACTTCTAATGAACTTGTAAATGCATTATTATCGAAATGATCTTCACACATTGGGTAGGTAGGTATTATTATTATTATGTTCAACTAGGTACTTGTAATGAACTTGTGAATGCATTATTATCGAAATGATGTTCACAGAACCTTTGATCTTTGGATGTATAAGGAAGGTCTAAAATTTTGTTCTACTGTTCCCTTTGATTAATATCAGATGGAGATTTGAAAAATATTTTATCTTAAACTCCGAATTGCGAAGTGGCCAAAAATATTTGCTATTACAATTTTTTTCAAAACAACTATGACGAATTATACCTGGTGCGATGACATTTTAAAGGTTCACTTACACTTATTTCCTTTATTAAAACTAAAATCCTGAATTAATTTAAAACTAAACTAATCCTAAATCCTACTCACCTCATCATCCACATCACATCCATTACTAATTTTTGACACTTTCACTTTGACAAACAGAAGTCAGATTCACACCAACCAATATATGATTGATTTTGTATTTTTTCATTTTTAATGACTTAAAAATTAATATACAAGGCTATTTTATAATATTTATCAACATTAAAGGCAAAATGTTGGAGTGTAATGTAATTTATGATATTTTAAACGATTTTATTCTATTCTGCTTGTGTATGAAGTCTTGTAGTTCGCGCGACCGCAACGACTCGATGCGCGGGTTAGTTGAGCAGAAACTCTCTGCCTTATATCGCCTATAATACTTCAATCCGTCTCTTTTATTTTGTCTATGTTGCGAGTATTGGTAGCACAAATTTCATAGTTACGTTATTGTAAAAAAGACAAGCTTTTCTTTATACTGTTGTTCGTGATAATCAATGAATTATTGATATCCATATTTTATTGTTCTATTAAAACAAAATCAGAGTACACTCATATTTCATTTCTCACATACGTAAGTGCTTAATATTTCAAAACGATTGGAACTCCATCTACGAACCGTTCTCTCTTCTGACCCTGAAACATGACCTTGAGGTAAGTAGTCGATTCTCTATCTGAGGAGCCGTGGCAAAAATATATTATTCTTATAGAAAAATTAAACGAACCACACCACACAAACAATCTACATAAAAATAATCAAACCAAATAAAAAATTAAACACTATCATACAAATTATAATAATATATTCACGTATTCAAATTTTACTCGACATTTGGAAATACTTTTTGACTTCTAGCATCAGTAAACAACATATCCACATTTGTTTAGGTCAGATTAAACCCTAGATGGTAATAAATCTTTACACGTAAGAATTTTCCTAAAACTTACTCACATTCGCTATATTTTCTACCCTACTAAAACTAATTGAAGCTGTTTCTTTCGGGACTTCCCCCTGAAAGACGTCTAAATGTATATACCACCTTAAAACACTTACGAATTTTCATCTAATAGCTTTTTCACTCCCCTTAGATAATCCCATCATATAATTCAAAGAAACAATCTCATCTTTCTTGATATTTCAGACCATTATTGGAAGCCAGTCACGTGTCTTTGATATTGTAGTCAACCAATGAAGCGACATATTAATTTTAGGTGTGTGTTTGTGAGTGTTAGAGGTAGAGGGGTTCAATATTATCGCTGCATCTAAAGTATGCTTTTCATTGGGGTTCTGGTGAGTGATTTGAAAAAAATAAGAAACCTATTGGGGAAAGAGTTCTTTATGTTCTGCTCGCTATATGCTGAAAAAGGAATTTTGAGGATTCCTGATGTTATTTTAACTTAATTCTGGATCTGTTTTTCATTCACCGAAAAATTAAAAATAACCATTAATATTAATATTAAAAAATAGTAAGTAGTGATATTTGATGAAACACGAAGCTTTTTGCTATAAGTTCTTCGGAAAAGCATTTCCATGACAATTACTCATGGAAATTACATATGAAAAGTATCAAACCAGTTGAAGCAAGAAATTGGGCAAAAAACATTTGAAATTTTTTTGTTGTGTGTAAAATTTTCTATAACCTTGAAATAATGTACCTAAAATAAATTTTTTCCAAATTATTTATTATAGTGAAGTTTATTACGATTGAGTTTCATAATTGAAATTTTTTTTCCAATAAGAACTTGCAATGGGCATCCCGTATTTTAAATAGCTTATCCAAGTACCATTAAAATCATACTGAAATTGTCAAAAGTTGTAGCTTAACCTCATTTTTCAGCATGCCAAAATGCCGACCAGAATATTTGCCTTGCAATTTCAAATCGTTCCTAATCTTTGCAAAATAGTGAAAAGCTTTAGATAACTTTTAGGCGTCAAAACGGGATATCTGCCAACCAACCATTCTGGCATATAGCCCGAGAAGTGGTGGTTGCTTTTTAGTGTAAGGTCCCTGTTCTTTGAAAAATTTTTTTTCAAAAAACTTTGTAAGGCTTTAGGTTTGTTCCAACAAGCTTGAGAATCAGTTTGCGGAGATTGAAATTAGCGACGATAATTTCAATCCTTTGTCCACGACTATCTGATAATGTGAGCGTTTTCAAGTATAATGACGTTCATCGTTCACTACTGAATAATAGGTGTGGATAACGAACAGGGCACGGATAAATAGAAC
Source organism: Lochmaea capreae (assembly GCA_949126875.1). Taxonomy (NCBI): domain Eukaryota; kingdom Metazoa; phylum Arthropoda; class Insecta; order Coleoptera; family Chrysomelidae; genus Lochmaea; species Lochmaea capreae. Next base: position 18,038,321 of record OX421396.1, read on the forward strand.
CTATATTTAAACAATAGGTAATTATGTACAAATAAAAACTCCCACTGCGTCCAGGATTCGAACCCTACGCCTACAATTGTTCATTTTCGCAGCCAGACCTCCATTCCTCTTGGCTACGAATACATAATAATTTATCAACTAAGCTTTGGGAACAATGCAAAGGCCATGTAGTGTGTACGTATGATGGGTTGACATTCACCAAGACCTAAAAGATCTATTGTGACCTTACTTCTACTTAGTTGCTGAGGAACGTCTCAGAGACTAGTAGCTCCTTTAGTTCCATTTCCCTGAGGAATTTTAGGATATCTGCAGGTTTCAACTTAGGTAAATGTCCCTCTTCTATACAATAATCTCCTAGGTGCTATACCCTACGATTCTGAATTGCTAGCTATGCAATTCGCAAGTATGTGGATGGAGGTTTCTTCTTCCATGCCAGTATTTTGAGCTTTTTCAGGTGCCCGTTCAGGCGGCAATGTCCCGTTAGGATCCCTGTTAAAACTCTTAGTGCAGTTTTACTTTGACTTATGCATTCATTTGATCTCAACGGGTTGTAGTCACCAATCAGAATCTTTGATTGTCTAAACCCTACTGGATCTTTCCAATGGTCAGATCTTCTCTTTTCTTCGGCTTTGTCTATTTCTTCCAATATTACATTGGGACTGATACCGTAAAAGGGTCCTGGCCCCCAAAAAGGTCTTTCAGTCCTCTCTTTGCTGGTCCATCTGCTATTTCATTTCCTTTTAGTCCTGGAATCCACAGTAAAGTTACTGTATTGTTCTCGCCTAGTTCATTGAGTGTGTCTAGGCTTTCGGAATTGATTACACAAGAGCTCAGTGGTTTAATGGCTGCTTGACTATCCGACATCATGATAATCTTTTGCCTTCTATATCCTTTGTCAATATTGAACTGGGCACACTTTCTTTTGGGTTAAATAAAAACTACTTCCAATTTGTAATAAAACTTGAGTCATGAAGACACTTGGATGAATTTCAATACAAAGTTAAAAAAATATATTCTTTACTTTTACAAAGTTTAACTGTTTTCAAAATCATTGAAATATGTTTAGATTATATGTATATTAGTGAATGATTTTTTACTTACGGTACTGTTGACTGTAGCCGTATTCTCGGTTCCAAATTCCAATATAAGCAATAAGCATAGCATAGCATGTATTTAATAAAAAAACAGAGTAGTTAAAATTGTTGCTGAAACAATCGTTATTATTATTATAAACATTAACAGTCACGAAAAAATGCTAGAAGAGGTGCCAAAATTGAAATAACTCAAAATTAATTTTGCCTATCGGTTTATGCAATAAATAATCAACAAATATAAGTAAATTAATGAGTTGTGGTGCTTTTAGAACACCCCCGTATTACATTAAAAAGAGAGGTTTAGCCAATCAGCGACGTTTTCCTAAAGCGTAATAGAAAACGTCGACCAGTGCCGTTTGTGATGCCACAACCGTCAAATTGGATTAAAGTGCATTGTTGTCCGCGATTTAAGTCGATTAGAAATAGATTACGGGGTTGGGAGATGAGATACTCGATTGGAGGATAGCTTTGGGGGCTCGAATGAATGTATAGAGATTGCCAATATAATGTGAATTCGATGGATTGGTATTTCGATTCGGTTAGGTGAAAAACAAATGCATTTTAAAACTTAAGACAGAATCATCATGATTGAACTGAAGAAACTTTGTTTATTCGGTTCCCAACGGTGTCTGGAAAATGTTGAGAATCTGGAAAAAGTGCAAAAGACAAATCCAAAAGGTGATTATAACACATATTTCACGGGAACCATAAAAAATTGATCACTATCACATTTGAATGATAAAATATGTAGAAGTTTGAAGAAACTAAATTGCAAAAGCTTACCTACGAATTCTTCTCCTTTCCTTTGATCTGCATATGCTGGAAGAAGTCGGAAAGGGAGACGAACAGGTGCTTTGTTTGGGTTTTACTATCGGTTTCAGGTAGTGTGTGGGCAAATTATTTCCTAGTACATTAGTTTTGATGAGGTGGCTACTCGGCCTATTTCTCTGCGACCTTTTCAGATCTATAGTGGTGCTCTGAATCTAGATTAGATTCTCCAGCCCTACTCTTCTTAAGTAGCCAATCAGCCTCGAGTACAAGAAAACGCACATTCGCCAGGGAATCGCACTGACATAAGATGTGCTCAGCAGTTTCGTTTTCTAGGTGACAGAATCTGCACATGGTTTCGTCTGTCAACCCTATTAGCTTTGCGTTCCCGTTAAGCTTACAGTGCCCTGTTAACATACCTACTACGGCTTTGACAGTTTTCCTGTCTTTGCTTGTTAGGTCTGCTGCAAAAATTGGAGACTGTTTTGTCTGTCCCTGTCCTGTTGAGATTACCCACCATTCCAGAGATTTCAGTGCCACCCACTTCCTTCTTTGCGACGTCGCAGAAGGGTTCCGGTCTATTTTCTAGTGTATCACTTAATAAAATGAAAAAAGAAGATTCCAACCTCATTTCCTCAACTAGCACAATTGCGCTTATCAGCCAGGCAAGCCAATTGAATGATCTCAATAGGCTACTAACAAAATCCTTAGAATATGCTCTTGGTCAAGCATCTACAAAGTTAATTACCAAAGCTCTAGAAAGAAAAGGGGTCTCATCCCCCATGTGTCAGTGGATGAACACCAGCTTGGAGAATGGCGTAAGTCATATACAGAGCAAGTAGGAGTTGTCCACAAGGGTGTTATTACCTCTTCTGTGGATTATTCTAGTAGACTAGTTAATAAAGGCATGCAGTTTAGAGCAACCACGTAATCTGTAAAGACAACTACAATAGCCGGATTAGGAGTCTTACTGAATCTACCGCCACTTCATGTCTTCAAGTAGTGTTAATGCTGATAATATCTCAATGTATCAATAAGTTTCTTACGATTTAGAGTTTCAAACGCCCGCTTCAAATAAACAAATACACTTAGCACTACTTTATATTCAATTATCTATCTTCTCCTTCTCGAACACACGGTCCTGCTCAATTTTAGTGCATTTGTTTAAATCGTGCGTCAATTAAATCTAAACAATACCTTAATAAATTCATCAAATTTTCGAAACAATTTAGATTTAATCTAGGTATAAATGTTTCCAATGTATCCAGCCAGCTGACATGTGTAGTGTGGTTCTTTATAGATACATATTTTTAGACACCATCCCACTCTAGTCCATTTTGTTTTAATATGTTTGATAATCGAATATACCAGAAATAAAAGGTTTGGAGTGCTTCGATATTACGGTCTGTATTTGATGTGGTGAACGATGAAAGCTGCGAGGTTCCATGGCATCTTCTATCAAATCACGGCATCACGTTCTTTTCATCATCACTTCCATCCCAGTTGGCCTATTGAACGATGAAGTGTGCTTATGTAGGTAAATTAAACTTCAATTCACGAGTGGTTCGATAACATATACCAATTTCATATACAGAGTGGAAAGTCTAACTGGAACAAATTCTGTAACTTGATAAATTCCTGAAACACGCCAATTTTTATTTACCACTGGGCATATTACAAAGAGATTTGTTAACCTTTCCAATTATCTGGGGGGTTGCATATACCCCCAACTTTTTTTTAAGGGAAGGGTAGGTTGCTTAATTTATCATTTAAAAGCTTTTTCAATTGCAAATTCCATTTTTTTTTGTTACTTTTTATGGGCAATGTGTGAAAAAAATGAAATAATGAAATATTTACTGAAATTACTCAAATGTTATAAATGTTCAAAGTGCTCTCCACCTTGTTGCTGACAATATCCTAATCGATTATAAATAGCATTCCGAACATTTTGTAACACTTCCGGCGTTACTTGCCTAATTTCGTCCCTGATTGTTTGTTGAAGCTCAGCGATGTCGTTAGGTTTAGTGGCATGAACCTTGCTCTTTAGATATCCCCATGAAAAAATCTAATGGAGTGAGATCGGGTGATCTTGCTGGCCACTCAATTGAGCCCCTTCTTCCAATCCACCTATTTGAAACCACATCTGTTGGTCAAATAAGTTGGGATCCAAATTACTGGGGAATAAATTTACTGAAGTAGGAATCAGTTATTCTTGGAGCCTATTAAGGTATGTTTCTCCGGTTACGTTTCCATTGAAAAAAAATGACCTACTATGCGATCCCCAATAATTCCAGCCCAGACGTTTGTTTTTTGATGCCTTTGGGTATGGCATTCACGCATACAACGGGGATTTTCGTCAGCCCAATAACGACAGTTCTGTCCAATGACGTGCCCATGTAATGTGAACGTAGCCTCATCAGAAAACAGCACCCATTTCAAAGCAATTTGTCCATCATCGATAGAAGCCATAATTCGTTCACGAAATTCGAGTCTACGATCAAGATCATATTCGTTAAGCTCCTGCAGGTTTTGCTTCTCATATGGGTGCTTTTTGGCTTCTTTAAGAATTTTCAAAACGCTTGTGTGGCTGACACCATGAACGCGAGCTATTTGCCTAGCTGGAGTAACAGGATCTTCCTCAACTTCCAACAATATGTTCAACTGGGGCTTCTTCGTCGACTTTTAAAAGATTTTGTAGAGGAGCATACCTTACGTAGCCCAACTCCCGATATCGAGTTTCAATTTTGCTAATCGTACTTCGATTCTGTATCTGTATCTGTAGAGTAGGGAGGGTGAGTTAGGCCCACAGCACTTAGGCCACATGTGACCCATTGTACATCCTCCCGAGGAGTTGTCTTCCTAGGTCATCGTCCATCCTGTCCTTTCCAGGAAGGTGGACAGGTCACTAGGAGACATCTCCTTTATGTCGGCAGCTATAGGCCAATACTCACCGAACACACACTCTCTTATTGACGATAACTTCGGACACTCGCATAAAACATGCTTGACAGATTCATCTTCCTGTTCACACATCCTGCATAGAGGTGTGTCCACTAGCCCCTATGTATGGAGGTGTTTCCTTAATTGACAGTGGCCAGTCAGAAATCCTACTGTTAAACGTAGGTTTTTCCTGGTCATCGCCATATTTTTTCGACTCCAGCTTCCCAGGGTCGCCCATCTCTTTAGAGATTGAGCATGGGTGTACTTCGATTAATTGAAGGTAATTCTGGATGAACTTCGCAATTTAAAATTAATACCTCACAGCTATACGTCTGTGATGGCTGGTATCAACATTCACTAGACCTACTCCAATGATGAAATCGTCAACTTGGCACCCTTGAAACTGCAATTTTATTTCCAATGGCCCTTGTGCCATTTAAAAGTTGAACCAATTCTATGCTAGTCATATACTTTGTGTTTACATTCATATAAAAACAACCGATATTTCCAGCTATTGTGAAGAAGTTGATTACAACATGCCTTTAAAATCAATTAAAGTCGAAAAATTTCAGCTTTCCGATTAGTCAGTATATCCGCCTGGTTAGACCGTGCATTCCCTTGATGATGACAATTTTCATATTCGACAAAAGACATTATTACAAAATCCGGCATCCCTACCATTTCACTAAATTGCACTCACTATCCGTCTTTCTCGTTTCAACTTTTATCACTTTACACACCGATCCAGATGGTTTCCACTCGAATCCTCCATTTTATTTGGAGTTGATTAAGCTCTCCTGTATAATGAATTCCTTCTCTCTCTTTCCCGCCATCTGGAAATGATTTTTTTGCTATTTTAATTACGTCTACGACTCGTAAAAAAATTCACATAGCTAAGATCGTTATCCTTGTTTCGGAGTCCTCTTTGGTGCTGCTACACTGTAAAAACACTACAGAAAATTGACAAACAATTCTTATTTTCGTCAGAATCAATAAATAACTTATATGAACACTAATCTGTAGTAATATATGAAAGAGAAGAAAATGCGTGCTTGTTGGTAAAGGATAAACTTGAAAACTACTGAACCAATTTTGAAAATTCTTCAACCTACCCAGGATATCAAAACTTAGCCTACAATAGTTATTTTTCGCTTACCTAACCGGAAAACCAATCATATGAACATCAAAAATAGGATGGAAAGTATTGTTTAGCAGCAAAAGGGCGGAACATTCATAACGCCACGATTTTTGAAGTTTTTCACCATCTGTCACTAGATTACTTTGACGATTGCCTACTGCCAAGGCGCGATAATAGATGTTCCACGTAAATCATTTTTTTTCAACCCCCTTTTCTTTTTATACGTCCCTACGATCCAAATATTTCTCTTTGAATGATTCCAAGAAATTGAAAACATAGTTTTCAGTTAAATCGTTACTTATTGCTCTTTTCAAAATGGTGAACAATTACTTCTTTTTGTAACGTCGGCATAATAATTTTTTCTAACGCCGGCATAATAATAATTTTTGTTTGGTGTTGTGCAGGTGTTGAAATGAACAAATTAACTTGCAACATTATCTTAGTGCTTCCATCATCAACCTGCTCTTTTTGAATCCACCAATTAGAGTTTTCCGTTTCCCTTTTCTCACTTACGTCATGTTCTGAAATTTTAACGTTTTTTTTCCTTTTAAGAATCTAATTTTGAGTTTCAAGCTAGCCTTGTGCCTGGTAATGTAGGTACTGTGTGTAGTGCTGGTAACGGGAATACCTTCCATGAATGAAACGAAGTTTTCTATCTCATTAATCAGTAATTTCAAAAAGATCTACACTTGTTTTTATTTTTATTTAAGAAATATATTCCAGCACTTGTACTTGCACTAATACTTGAACCCAAATATTCATAGGTCCTTGTTACGGTTTTAATTTAGCTTACCTTGTTATTTAAGAAAGTAAGTAAAAAGGATATTGGTTGTATTGCACAGAATGAAAGTCGTCAGTTTTGTTATTAAATATTTTATTCACTGGTAATTAAGTCAGGCTGGTAGTTAGTCTATTAATTGGGAAAAGTTCTTCTTGGTCTTCTCATTTCTTTCTGTTGATCCATTTTCTGAAAAATAAAATGATATTAGTATCACGTATTATAACAAGAAAAAAACCCATAATAATAAATATAACCTTGGAATAGTTTCCTCTTCTGCCAGCAAATATGTGACAAGGTGAGACGACCTTGACCCTCAGTATTACCATTTGCAAATGTTAAATTGGCAGTAGATTTACCCGGCAAAACGCGGTATCTCTGGGCATAAAAAAATGACCTCTGGATCACGTTACTTTTGCTAAGCCAAGAAAGCTTGCTGAACGACGCGCGTTTTCGCGGATTTAATACCAAGTGGTTAAATTTTATAAAAATTCAATCTAATTGTGGAATCATTGACAATTAGCACCTTGGTGGATATTGGATTTAATTAAACTTCGGTCGAAGCCACTTTTAGGCCCCCTACCATCTGTGGTAAGTTCTAGTTGTGCCATAACATTAAGGAGATATTAACGTGTGGTTTTATTGTTTTAGGCCTTTTATTTTATTTGATTTTATTCTCTTTTCTTTTCCTTCATTTGTTTCCTGACTTATATCATATCGTCTTGAGAGAATATACATTGGGTTAGTACTTACCTTGGACGTTATCTCTCCTTTCAAAGACCTCCATATTCACTGGAACAGACTTCTGTGTTATGGTAGATGGTGAATCTTTGAGGATATTGTTCATATTTATAAGTGGAACCCAAATAGCGAATAACTGGTGTTTTGTGGTGAAGATCATCCTGCTCTTTTTCTAAACCTGTCCATTGGAAGTCAGAAAATCACCACCCTGTTGACAGTATCCTGGAATAAAACAGATAAGCTTAGAATAGTAACCTTCATTCACCTACTGTGACTTATACAGTTTAATATACTTTTTTTTGATTTGAATTAATATTATACTTACCGTATATTGATTAGTATGAACTAATTATTGGTTCATGTAGTAGTTAGATACTGGTCTAACCTTCTGTAAGTATAAATACGTATTTATATCCATCCTTAGGCCATTCTTATAGTTTTGTAGAATACCATCATTTTAGGTAGTTCAAGTATTTATTTATTTATTCAATTTTAACGATCTCCTGTACGTACTTTTTAATTGTATTTATTAAGATAACATATTTGGTTCGTAATACCTATTAGAGCAAGCATTTAAGACTGTTAAATATACCGATATCCTAGAAAGGGAACTTGTGCATATTTTCAACCCATCCCTAAGATCTATATTTGAGTTAGCTGGTGGTTTACTTATGCTGCTGTCAAACGTAGCAAGCCGGCGATAGTTCTTCGTGACTCCTGTTTACTAGTTCACTAACCCACGTGCTACTTTGGTACCTTGTTCTTGGAGTCTCAAACAAAATAATATTATAGTTGAATTATCGCTATCGGTAAACCGAAAATGCTTTAACATCCTGTCTTCATTTGAGAGGGCCAACATCCTGATTAAAATCAAAATTTTGACAGCGGGATGTATTTGAACTGTTTATGCGAAATTTCGGAAGTAACCCTATAGAGAAGGTCTACAGTAATTACCTTCATATTGTGTAGTGAACACGTATTCTTGTTGCCGTCATATAGGTATATTTTGTCGATCTTTGGACATTGGACATAAGGGATATCAATTTTCCATAAAATTGGACATCCCATGGATGTCCGTTTCGTACTAAGAATGGATATACCTTGTACAAATATAGACATTCACTGGACATGATAAATAAACCATAGACATCTTATGGACTTTTCATGGACCTGAACTGGATACGTTTTGGACATGAACAGGATGGGATATGGACATCCCATGTACTTGTTATGGACATGAACTGGATACATTTAGGAATTAACCACAGATGTTCACCCTTATTCACTCTTCCTCCTTCCAAATCAGATACAAATAGGCATTATAGGTAATGCCTTTTCCATTAGACGCACTGGTCTAAACTTTTGCTACCTCCAATTAGTTTTTTTTCATTACATGAACCTAAAAATAAAATAGATATTCATTACGAGTGTCAGAAATTATTCGAGTAGCAGATGGAAGGTATAAATATCAAATCTAGTGGACATAAATATTTAACGAGTGTGTATTTCGATTCCACCAAATGATGTCCAATGGACGTTCATCATTCGAATAAATCTTTACGTCCAGTGATGAACGAGAACTGAAGGTCCAGTGAATGTCCCCAAACGGATATCCATTGTACTAGTGGTGAATCCATTAGATGGGTGGATATTTCGGGTTTGAGGAAGTAAAAACTCCGCCAAACATCCCTGATACCTGATATGGTACAGGCACTCAGTATATGCTAAGCTGTTTCATGATCTTCCAGACAAAGATGGCGCATCGGATCTTCTGACAGTCCAAGTCTTACGTACAATATAATGATTTGGACGGTATTGGATTGTAAGACAACGTACTCCATGCCTGGTATAATCATATACTTGTTTGAAGACAGATGTGTAAAGGCCTTCGAATTAACCAATTCTGGTGAATTATGCCAGAAGTCTAAAACTCTGCTTGTAGTCAAAGTATTTATTGAAGGTTTGCCAACTTAATGAGATCCAAACAATTGTGGATATCTTGAAGACTACTTGGACCATTTTAGACCTTCAACATTTTGGGAGATATTAGAACATATTGTAAGTGAATAAATGGTACTTTGGGACACAATCAAGGATGTGATAAAAATGATAGGGAGAGGAAAAGAGAATTTGCAAATGCTGAGTTAGAATTATGAAAAGAGAGAGTAGCAAAAAGGGCGGAGGATGATGGGAAAGAGAAAGGGAGGGATGAATGGAAAAAGGAGAGATAGATTGGGGAGGAGTGTAAAAGGTAGAGTCGAGAAGGATGGGTGAGGTGGATATGGAAAGACAAGTGAGTTAAAAGAGAAGAGAGGTAGAGAAAAGGAAGATGCAGATAATTGGATGGGTAACGGGTAGTGGGTATATGATAACTAGAAGGAATATGGGAAAATGGAAATAGAGAGATGAGAACTAGTGGATTGAGGAAATAAAAGAGTGGGATGAACAAATAGAAATAAGAGGAAGGGAATAGAGGGGAGAGCCAGATAAATTAGTAGATAAATGGTTTTCTTGACCATCTTAATTAAATTTGGCTATTTGTCTAACAGACACCCTGTAAAAAGAAATGGTTGCATTTTTTACAAGAGAATAAAGGATGATCCGTCATTGTATTTGTACGATACAAAAATAAGCTTTGTCCGGAAAGCGGAACATCTGTCTACTTATTACAGTGACGTCGTGTGTCGTCGTCACCGGTAATGAGGATATGCGATGTCCTTATGTCAAAGTGAAAACAACTGAAAGAGTCTCCTGGAAGAATCAACGAACAACGATCGACGCGGCTGATAAAAAAGCCAATTTTCCCCTTGCAAGATTTCAAATTGTACTGAATCAGATTCCGTTATTTAACCTTTTGAAGCGTGTTATTGCACTCCCTTTAACAAAGCACCGCTTTTCATTCCTTTTGCGATGTTGACAGAAAATTTTTTGATCACCGCACCACATACTTCGAGTAACGAGAGAGAGAAAAAACGGGGAAGGAAATTGGACATGCGTTTATATAGGATTTGTCCTTGAACGTGTTTCCAGGCAGAAAAATGCAATTTCATTTTTCAAATATACATTTTGACCAATAGTATGCAATGTACAAAAACAATTGGTATCGTATACAGGGTTGTACTAAAACTACTAAAATTTCTTTGAAAACTTGAAATAATCTTTTTATAACACACTAAAGACCTACTTCGGCTTGGTTCGGTCCACTGCGCATGCAGCTAGATAGTATTTTTTGTCACTTTTAGCATCTTAAATCCGACGTAACTTCTGATGTGTGGCTGACGGTGCCGAAAAGAGCATATCGTAGTCTTTCAATTACACCAGTCCTGAAATTTATTTATAACAACATGAAATAACAACTTGAAACATAATTTCTCCTTTCAACTTGGGATAATATATTAGAGCCTAAGGTCTGCTAGTTTTCATATACCAATTAGATTACATCCTTCTCACGTTCTAAAGCTGTAAGTTCTTATTTTATTCTTCCTAAAAAATGGCTTGCTCGTAGAAACTAGCCATAGAACATAGGGCTTTTCGATGATTGTTTCAGTAGGTACTTTATAATGATAATACATAATCAGAACGGTTCTATTACGCCAGCTGGAACAAACCTTATATGTTAGACACATACGGGGTTGGGATAAAGTATGGAACCCAGTAGATATCTTTTAAACGAAAAGAACGATATTTATGAAAATTGGCATGTAAGTGAATGGAACAGAATGCATCTGATGTACATTTTTTTGTTAATAATATACTTCCGGTTTAACCGGAAATGCCATCATCTTCTTTAATTTAAATGGGAACCCTATATATTTTTACAGATTTTGAAAGAGCTTGTTATTTTGAATTCATACATATATAATAGGGAACATAGCACTTTAGGAGACAACAAGCTGCTGTTCGCGAATGGGACAAACTACACGATCCCAAATATCCTAGAACTCTACCAATCCACTCGATACTGGATAACGCCCCGGGACGACGCCTCAAATCCCGAAAACCCATCTGGCAAGACAAGGTACTAACTGACCATGAGCCATTCCATATCAGAGAAGCTTGGAGAGCCAAATGGACATCCAACCACGATTTTAACCATAATGGACATGAGGATCCTACCATCCCTCTCCCGGGAATGCAAATGCCTAGGAAAGCTTGGTGCAGCTTAAATCGCATTAGGACCGGCCACGCCAGATGCAAATCCATGCTGAACAAGTGGGGACTCTCAGACTCCCAGGAATGCGACTGTGGAGCACTAGACCAAACTGTAGCCCATATAACCCATGAGTGCCCAATAAGGAAGTTTGAAGGAGAATGGAGCGAGATCCTGGAAGCCACCCCTGCTGCCATGAACTGGCTGACCTCCCTGGACATCGACTTGTAACTTATAACCCATGGCCTATATCTCAAATGCGCTCGCATAGTATATTATTAATTATATTGATGTATTGCATATTTATGCTTATATCTATACTTGTATTTGTACTTGTGTTTGTATTGCATATTTGTGTTTGTATTTTTATTTTTATTTATATGTGTATTTGTATCAGTTCATATATCTGTTTATACGTATATATTTGTAGATTGCCATACGATAAATAAATAAGCACTTTAATCAACCTCCTTTGAGTTTTTTTGCATTAGAGCGGTTATGGTGATCGTGTTAGAACTCATGAAGAAGTGTGACATATTTTTAATAATTTGCATCCGGAGAGAAATCCCATATAACGCTCAACGGTAACTAAAACATTACAACGTTTTAATACAACTGGGATGGTAAAAAATTGGCTAAAACCCGGAAGATCGTGGACAACAACGAACGAAACTGTTAAACAAAATATTGCAATCGATTTAGAAGAATCACCTCAAACTTTAACCACAAATTTGGCACTAAACCATGGTATCAGTCGACGTTCTGTATGAAAGATATTAAAAAGTGCAAAGTATCATCCGTATAAGGTACAGTTGGTTCAAGAATTGTCAGACGATGATTTTGACCTACGGCTGGAATTTTGCGAACGGCAATTTTGCTTCTAACATAGTTTTATCCGATGCGGCAACTTTTTGTTCAAATGGAACAGTTAATCGCCATAACTCAAGGTATTGAGAATCCTCATTGGATTCATGAAGCACATACCCAGCATACACAGAAGTTAAATTTTGGATGGGAATTGTCGAAAATAGATATATATAGGACCATTTTTTATCGACGGAAACAGAATGGGCAATTACCACAAAATGTTTGGTTTCAACAAGATGGGGCACCTCCTCACTATCATAGACGGGTTAGGGATTTTCTGGATGCGAATTTTCCAAATCGATGGATTGGACGTAGAGGATTCATAGAGTGGCCTGCTCGTTCTCCGGATTTTAGCCCGTTAGATTTTTTTCTTTGGGGTTATCTAAAATCACGTGTTTACGCTAGACGACCAACAAACTTACAGGAATTGAGACAAAGAATTATTTATGAATGTGAACTAATACGTGGAGAAGTCTTGGAAAGAGTAACTCAAGAATTTGTTAATAGGATGGCATATTGTCAGCAAGTAAACGGCGAGCATTTTAAACATTTGAGTTATTACAAATTTTTTTACACTAAACTCAGTACGTATGAATTCAAAATAACAAGCTCTTTGAAAATCTGTAAAAATATATAGGGTGTCCCATTTAAATTAAAGAAGTTGATGGCATTTCCGGTTAAACCGGAAGTATATTATTAACAAAAAAATGTACATCAGATGCATTTTGTTCCATTGCACTTACCTGCAAATTTTCATAAATATCGTTCCTTTCGTTTAAAAGATATTTACTTGTTCCATACTTTATCCCAACCATGTATAGCTTCTTTAACAACAAATTTTCTTCGTTGCTGCTATTCACAAAATTGCCTTTTATATATAAAAAAATTAACCAGCACCAGAATTTAAATGAAAGAATACCTAAGGTGAAAATGGTAGAAACACCTTGTACAATTTAAGTTGAGACACGAATTAAAAACAGTTAAAAAGCTTACTTTGGCCCAGACACGTTCCCCTGCAGCTCTTATAGACGGAATTTCGGGAGCATGTCGCAAACAAGAATTAGTGGGAATTACTTTGGATGGTATAGAAGATCTAGGCGCTGCTGCTAAAATTAAGATTAAATAATCCAAAAAAAAAGATTGACAGAAAGTTCAATATTACAGATTTATTTTATCAGAAATACAAGGAATATGCAGAATTAAGACCTGCAACACATGAAAAGAGATTTTTTCTCAAATAAAAAAATAAAAAATGCACCTAGCCAGTAGTAGGAATAAACAAAATATGTCCAGTACCAAGCACAATTGCAAAATTTTTGATCATCCAGAAACATATACTAGTCATTGTTTCCGAAGATCTTCAGCTACAATTCTGGTAGATGCAGGAGGAGATATTGCCACTCTTAAGAGACACGGAGGATGGAAATCCTCTGATGTCGCTGAGGGGTATATCAATGACTCAACCACAAACTGGATGAATGTTGCATCTAAAATTGTATCTGCAGTGCGTGCAACATCTGAAGAAACTATTCAGTCACCAATAAATCCAAAACCATCAACGTCAAACACTATTACAAGTACTAATTTTTCTGATAACATCCGAGAAAATCTAGAATATAATCTTTCACACACACCATTACAATTTACAAATTGCAGCAATAGTAATTTCACTTTCAATTTCTATAATTATCCAACCAATTAATAATTGTAATAACCTACCTATAATTACTTAAATTTTTTTGACTAATGATAGTTCTAGTTACTTTTTGGAATAAATTATGTTGACTTTAATTGTAACATTTTGTGTATTAATATGTCAGATGTTGATAACACATTTTTTGGTGAAATTATCACGTGATCATTGGAAAAATACCGTACGTTACTCATGCCAAAGTGATTGTCACAATCGGCTTATGCCTCGTGCTACAATATTTCCCACTTGTGTGAAAAATGTCACTTTTCCGCACACGTAAGGTAATATACTATTCCTGTATATGTAGGTAACTGTTTTTCGCGGATCGATTAAACAAAAAAAATAAAAAACTTTGACATACACTTACGTTTAATTGAAGAATTTACGTGAAACGTCAAATTACTCAACCAACAGATGGTGAAAAACTTCAACAATCGTGGCGTTAAGAATTTTTTCTACGCCCATGTCCGTAAACGTCAAAAATCGCACTGTAGACATTCCTTGTAAGTGACATTTAACAATAACATGCACGTAATGAAAATCTCATAATATACACGTGCGTTTAGATAATAAAACTTGAATTTCTTTGTTGAATCAAATTTTTATTAACGTACTACTTTATTTGGTTTATTCACAAACTTTTAATCAATTGAAAAACATGAAAGCTCTTAGCATTAGTGAAATACATTTTAGATTAAAAGAGTGATGCCCCTAAATATCGGCAACACATTATACAATTTCAAAAAAAATAATTCGCTTTTTCTTGATATGGAAATAAACGTCATCTCATTTATGTTCTCAATTTTTGTAACAAATTATAGTATCCGAACATTTTCTCAACTTTACCTACGAATATGTCTGTTAGTAGTGAAAATGATGAAATTATGAGCACTCAGAAGAATATAGATGGGCATAGAAAAAGTATAGTACGTTACACGAGTTGTAATCCCCTAACGCACTCGTGAAATTTACGGTTACTTACAACTCTTGTAACGTAATGTACTATTTTCTACTAGCGTGCGGAGAAGTCCACTTTTCCGCACTCATTTTAGTTTTGAAAGAGTTACTTACCGCACTAGTCACTTAGTGCGGAAAAGTAGATTTGTTAAGTTTTTGGGGAGTATACTGACATTTGAATATTTAAAAAATATAATTGTATGGTTCTAGTTTACAAAATGACTGAAAAATTAAGAAATTTATTAGAATTTTGCTATAATACGAATAACTTACGACTCATGAAAGAATAAAAAATTTTTTATGGAGATAAATTAAAACCAATAAAACGCTCTACAAAAATATCTCATACAATTTTTTCATAAATTTGATTGGAGCGTCGAAAAATTGAAAAAATGTCAAAATTTCTTGTAGAACGTCAAATTTGCTACACGAATATCTCAGTCATTTAGCAGTGAGTTATAAAATTCCAAAGCATAAGACAATTTTGTGTCCATGTTATTTAAAAGGAAGATAAAAATAATCATTGAACTCTTAATATAAAGATTAAGAGTTCCATCTTTCACAGTATTTTATTTTCGTTATGTCCAGTTATTTTTGAGAGTTCCTCGTATCGAGATAGAAATTTAATAATATCAAAGCTTGTACAAATAAGGAGCAAGAGGATAAACTTTTCGATCACATCATATCCAATAAACTCCCAACTTAAATCGTTGACAAACACACACGACATTTCATCCAGAGGCTTTTGGTAAGCAGTGACACTGACATAAAAGTGAAAGTGCGGTTCGGGGGAGAAATCCACGAAACGTTTGCCTGTAAATACTTCACATACTTGGAAGACGTGACATTACGAAAGAAAAGGGGTGCTCAGCAAATTCGAAAGGGGGCCAAACCCCTCCTATGAGTTTCTGAGTTTCCATTTCACTAAGAAAATGTGTATATTCATATTTCGGGAATGTAACAATGGCGTTGCCACGTATAATCTAACGTTTTTATCATGAAGTTAGACATTTTTTTTCATTTCCACGTGAATTATTCGCAACAACGTCGCAATTCTTAATCCAGATATTTTAAGTTAGATTTGGAATTAAAACGTTGGCAGGTGGGAATATTAGAAGAGTTTGAAGCCAGGATGGAAGAGATCTAGAATATAGTTAAAATAGGATTGGAAGTATGAGAAGAAGGTTCTAGTTATTCTCGGACGTTATAAGAGGTTCAGAAGAGTAATAAAAGAGGTTGGAGGCCATTGCTAATTAATAACGCTGGAATTGGTAGTCGGAGCTAACAGCCAGACGTAATAGTTGTCAGTTTTTTTTATTTTCCTCAAAAAATGTTTTATTTTCCATAGGCGTTATGGAAATTTGATAAAAAAATTTTGGAGTACTCTAATAATCAAAACAAACTTTCATTATCAAGAGCTGCTAATTTCTCCACAACCTACACTGTTAAAAGAATTATCATAATATTAAATTTCACAAAAAATGTTGTACATTCTATACGCATCAAAGAAATTAGATCAAACGTTTTCTGAGCACTCTTAAAATCAAAACAAACAAATACATTGTTCTTCGTATAATATGGTTTGGAATATGGTAATTTTACTATAGGATAAAGGAAACTGCTGTATATTGATAACCCTGTACTTACATTAAAAAATCTGCAGAGAGAAAATGTAATCCTTTGTTTTATTACTCTCAATCCAGTTGTAACACTATCAATACTGACCTTAAATACTTCGAGCTCAAATAGTCTACCAGCAGTCACTTTTCCTCAGAATATTTTGCTATGTCTTCTTTTATTTTTTTTTATATTGTGGTAGGATATTCTATTTCCCAGCCACGTCAATAAACGTTAAAGTTAAACTAGCCTTCCAGCGACGTCATGGCGTTTCACACATTCACACAGTATACTTGACGATGTTTGAAATTACTTTATTTGTTTTTTTAAGAAAATCTCGACACTGCGTATTGTATAAGTTAAAGGATCTCAGGATTTGTAAGAGATACAAATTTGATTGAACGGATACAAGTTGCGTTATTAGTGGACTTGCAAATTGGTTTTTATAAATAGTGTCTTTCTTGAAAGATTTTTGGCGCTGTTAACAACGATGGTGCAAAAAAATTATAATTAATGTTTATTATTTTTATGACAATAGATTATGATCTGATATAATGAACGGCAGCACATGCTATTAATCAATGGCATCAATGATAGCTCGTTTCAAGTCTTCAATATTATGGTTTAAATTATTTGCGTAAACTTTTTGTTGTAAGTAGTCCCATAAAAAAATTCTAAAAGTTAAATAGTGGGTTCATGGCGGAAAAAATATTGGTCCATAAGGTCCAATTCATCGCTCAGGAAAATATTGATCCTGTCAGCCTCTAATTAGAAAAGTATAATATGACGAACATCCATTATGTTGAAAGTACATTTTACGCCTTTGCTCCAAGGGAATATTTTCCAATTCAGGTATTAAGAAGTTGTCCAGCGAATACAAATATTCATCAGATAACAAAATATTATTGTGGAAAAAACGGTTATGCAAAGTATTTAAGCAATCATCGCACAAAAGTCTAACCTTGTGTCATAATCATAATCTTGTAAGGTTTGAATAAATTTCGGTTTGAATGGATGAATTTTGTTTTGCTTAAACATTTTCAGTAAGTGACTCTTGCAAAAACCAGCCACCACTGCTCTTTTGCGTAGACTCCA
Organism: Lochmaea capreae; assembly: GCA_949126875.1. NCBI lineage: Eukaryota > Metazoa > Arthropoda > Insecta > Coleoptera > Chrysomelidae > Lochmaea > Lochmaea capreae. The sequence continues at coordinate 18,056,159 of OX421396.1, forward strand.
CTTAGGATTTTCCCTTAACGAATGCATAGCTGCATCATCCTCCTCAACGTACGCTTTTTTCGATTTCTTTTTGTCTTGAAAAGATCCTGCCTCATCAAACTTCTTTATTAATTTTTTTAATCCACACCGCTTGTAATGGGTAGGGTACGAAACTTTCCCAATACCATAACACTTAATAAGATATACTCTTTGTTGGATAATTAACATTGTTGTCAAACGTTCATAAAAGAATTACAATTTAAAAATTATTTATAAAAGTAGACAGTTTCTTGGTACATCGTAAACGTCACTCACTAGATTAATACATTATATTCGAACAAAACTTCTTATCAAGAATGACATTTTTCACTAAAACTAATATTTAATCATTTTTCACCTATAGGATAACCCAATCCATGGACAAGCTGTATAACTAAAACTGCTGAACTTATTGTTTGAACCGATTTTTAAAACCATCTACCATCAAATTTTGTTTTAATGCTCCGTCTAGATCTAGTATAGAAATGTAATACTTACATTTTATTTCGAAAACTATAATGTGATATAATAATTTAAAGTTCCATTCAAGTTAACTCCTACTATACTTTCATAATCTTCATCATAATTGTAACAAAAAATATTATCTTATACGCCCACTACATTTCCTGAAATGAATGATTAAATAAGAATATTGCCTCTAGTATCTCTAAAATGCGTAAAGTGGTAACAAGTATACCTTTTTTAAGATAAAATGGCGTTAAACAACAAAAATGTTTGGCGTTCATTTATGACACATATTCTGTTGCTTTTTGTATCGCCCTCTAGAAATTACATCGAAATGGATATCATATTATAGCTTCCCACGCTTCAATTCCCCTATCTTCAAATTTTTTCTTCCGTATAACCAAAATTTTTCTTGTGAGACACCCATATGGTCATTTAGTCACATCTCGAATGTTGTAAATTTTATCCTTTATATCCTTATTTCTTTTTGCAAAGGATTATCATAATGTCGGATAGTCAAGCAGCCTAGGCATACTCAATGAACTAGGCGAGAACAATATATGAAATATATGAAATATCAGATGGACTAGCAAAGAGGGGGACTGAAAGACCCTTTTGAAGGCCAGAACCCTTTTGCGGTATCAGCCCCAAGGTAATATTTGAAGAAATAGGTAAAGCCGAAGAAAAGACAAGATCTGATCATTGGAAAGTTGGGCTTAGACAATCAAATATTCTGATGTGCGACTACAACCCGTTGAGATACAATTAGTGCATAAGTGAAAGTAAAACTGCACTAAGAGTTTTAACAGGAATCATAACAGGATATTGTCGCCTGAATGGACACCTGAACAAGCTCAAAATAGTGGATGAAGGAGAATGTAGATTTTGTGGCATGGAAGAAGAAACCTCTATCCACATACTTGCGAATAGGGTACAAGCATACATTTTGCTATTGGTGGGAATTGGCGCTTTATCAGGTCTCTTAACACCTTGCATGCCTATTTTTTCAGAAAAATATAAACTATATTTTTAAAACTCTATGCGTCACTGAACACTGAACTAGTAAATAAAATATTTTCTTCTAAAAGTTTTAAAATATCCTCGGAAATCGAATATTTATGTCCACTTTCCACTTTACGTTGGCTTTTAGAAATAAAAAAAGCACACACAAACACGTAATGGTCTCAAACAAACATATAAATGATATTTTACGTCGATGAAGCAATTAATAGTTAATTAAAATAAAATATAAACACAAAACTACACAGAACCTAATGCAATACCGGACATATTGACAAAAGTAATCACATGGTATGACATCACATGTATGATTGATAGCGTTCGGAAATCCTCGGGTGGTGGTCGGAAACTGCAATAAAATTTGAATTTTATTTTAAAATTTGGAAGTAATTTCCAAAGGAAACTGGTTTATTTCCTATTATTAGTTATTTTTCATATCAACTTTACTATTATAAATTAATATCTATTCAAAATATAAAATATGCGTGTACCTAATTGCACAGCAATTCAGAATCCTAGGGCACAGCACCTAGGCGATTATTGGATAGAAGAGGGACATTTACCTAAGTTGAAGCCTGCAGATATCCCAAAATTTCTCAGAGAAATAGGACTAAAGGAGCTACTAGTCTCTGAGACTCTCCTCAAAAACTAAGTAGAAGTAAGTGGGTACAATACATCTTTTAGGTCTTAGTGAATATCACCCCAATATACATACATATTTTGTTTGTCCAGTATGTGTATTGCTTGTTTTGAGCTGGTAGCTTCGGTAAATTGTATTGTAGACATTCTATTTCGAGATTGAATGGGGATTTAATGACTTCTATTAAATTATCTTTAAATCGAATTAAGGAATTTCCTGATTGGAGAAACATAGTAAAGTAATTAAAAACAACGTACCGGTTGAATGCCAGCCAAAAGCTCGAATTTCATTTCCCTAAATGCCAATGAAAGCTTCTCGTCACGACGCCAACGCCTCCGTTCTAAACAACTCGTTTATTGTGGAAAATGCAGTTGCAGTTAATGAAGCACTTGTTTTATCCATTCCTCTTCGATAATAATTTGGAAAGAAAGTTATAGTTTATTTTAGCGAAAACGGAGAACGGCAAAAAAGGGTTAAAGTACTTTGGGGAAACCGTTTCATTTGAATAATAAACAACGTTATAAAATGAGGGGATATACTTTCTTTATACATGGTGTGTGTGTGTATTGATGCGAGAGAATTTTTCTTCAATCTCTACCTACCATGAAATTTGTTTGCAACTGCAATCTCATGCATGAATTAGGCAGGATGTCTAAAAACTCTCCTGTCAAACGAAAGCTACAGATACTAGCGGTGATCTTATGACCATCTAACCTAATTCACCTTATCCAAAAGTTCCTCCAAAGATGACGTTGTTAAGTCAGTGTTTTAAGGATATTTCGAAAAAACTGTGCATAATAACGAATCCAAACACAAACAGTTTTTTGGGAAATTTAATAATAGTTTTCGATGTTCATTGAATTTGTAAAAAAACTGATAAACAAAAAATTCAACCAACTTTACTGGCGGCCTCTAACACGCTGAAAGCTTGTGATGGCAATAAAAAACGCATGTTTTTAGTGAACAATGTATCATTGAAGGGTTACACAATGTATCATTGAAGGGTTACACAATGTATCATTGAAGGGTTACACAATGTATCATTGAAGGGTTACACAATGTATCATTGAAGGGTTAAACAATGTATCATTGAAGGGTTACACAATGTATAATTGGAGGGTTACACAATGTATCATTGAAGGGTTACACAATGTATCAAACATAGCTGGGAGTAACGGAAAAAAAGACGTTACATTACGCGTTATCAAAAATATAAAGTAACGGTAGCTGCGTTACTTTTGTAAAGTAACTTGAAATCTTTACTTCGTCACAGTAGCGCGTTACTGCAAAAATACGTTACCTTTTTTGGTCGATTAACATCCCATATTTACATTTTCAAGAAAATAAGTGAGAGTAAGAAATTACCAAAATTTCTACATTGACATGCTGTATTTTTTTACCATGATTTTTTGTACTATGTGTCCAATCAAGTCGGAACAAGTTTTATGAAAAAAGCTGTTCTATATTCAAAGTTCTGCCGTTCAGACCTGGAGCCGAGGGGTTTTTGCATGTATCATAGGTACCACGCAGAGGCTTTGTGGACTGAAAAATAATGTTATTACCAACTTTGAATTCCCGGTATGGCACTCCTAAAGTGTTCATTTTGGGGGGGGGGCGTGTAAGAAATATCCATACCTCTGGATCATTGGCCCCACTTTAATTATTGTTTTATGTCGACAAGGAGGTTACAAAAGTCCGTGAACTTTATATGCCCCACCATTATGGCTTCACTTCAGGTCTGCCACACTGACCGAAACGTGTCATTCTTCCACTGTGGACATGGATCATGGGCCCCGCGATGCTACTTCTTGATCTTTGTTAACAATAAACTGTAGGACAGAGATTTCAACTCGACTTACCTCAAGGGCGTCGCCAAGTGGCCGCCATATTGGGGCAAACTTGTCATTTTTAGGAATGAACATATATTATAGGTACCGGTATGGCGTTTTGGTTTTAAGATGTTCTGTTACATACCTTTAGCTGAAATTACACTGCCACACTGATAGAGTGTCGCTACAGTTTAGTAAAGCTAAAGCCTCTTACAGCTCAGCCCATTCCCCTTAACATTGAATAATCAAATTTTAACCTTTTTTTACTGTACCACCTTTTGAATTACCCTGGTGGCGTAACTTCAAAATTTCCAAATAGTTACAGATGTCTCAGTGGGCTGGTTGATAAAATTAGTCCTAGGTAATCCCGAGCTATTCCAGGATACTGTACTGTGGACCCAATAGAGTTTTCGTGCTCTGACTGTTGACTCCGTTTGTATTATCAAACTATGGCTGAATTTCTTCTGCAATTAAATCCTCCATATTGCATTCATTTATCAAATCAGACTAAACAAATTATTGTCTAGTTAACCAGTTGGTGTAGCATGTTAAGTAGAAGTACCAGCGACACCTTTCAGCATTTTTTCAATCATGATGCGAGCTCGGGTATTATTACAGTACTTGTGTCTTTTTTTATTCAACTTTATGTCTATTTTCCAAAGCAAATTATCTTTTTTACTTTAATTGATGTAATAAAATATTTAATCTATGCAGAATGCGTCTACAGAAGTAAATGGAATAGTTGAGTTTAATTAAATTTCAACTATTACTAAAGACGACAATACCAATTAAACATCACATGTTCGTCGATATCGCCATGCCCATTATGCAGCGACGATGTCTATTCCTTTTGGATCTACAATGCGATCCAGGGAGACTTTTCGGTGGCTTCTTATTAATGCATTTTGAAAATTTATAAACCAAGTGTAGGAAGTGGATACTTCGTTATCTGTTGCAATAAGAAAAACTCATCATTATAATTATTTTTCTCCTTGTTTGAACTGAACTATATAAATATGGGGCTTACCAATGGGGAATTTGTACGAAATAAATATCAACTTTTCATATAGCAATAATTAGTTTGGGTTGTGCATGACTGCCCAGGCACTTCAACTGAATCTTTTTAACATCTCCCATGTTATCCACTTCTATTCCACAAGCCTCGTGTGTTCTATATAGGCCACTAGTTTGACTGTGCGGATTTTGAGTAGATTGTTTCCTCTCCAAATTGCTTCCATCTGAGTCTTTGTAAGTTCTCACAGGAGCAAAGTACTTATGTGAGTAGGTATTTCATCACATTGTCTGCATATAGGTTCAATATTTTGCTCATTTTGTGCAGATGTTTCCTCTGGGTGCTGTGTCCAGTAACCAAGTCGGTAACTGTCTTCAACTGTCTCTAACCCAGTCTTAACAGCCTTGTTGAGAGTTCCTTTTCTACTTTCATACAGCTTAAACAAAGATTATTTTGTCGCTGAACTGGAGAATAGTTACTTATTTAATTTTTTGTGTGTGTCTTAATGAAACGTTAACAAATCCACTTGACTGAAAACAGATCACGACGCGAAAGTACGGATGAATATAGGTGCGTTCTTTTTGACTGAAATCTCAGCTCACTTCAATTAATGTGAACTGAGATAAAGTTATGTGAGTAAGGGCGGGTATTATAAACATGTCTTGAAGTTATCCTTGAATTTAACAGTCAAGTTAACTTTAGGTTTTAAAATGTCAGTTTTATAAAAGTTTTATTTTTAAAATAAAAAGAAGAATAACCTAGCGTTTTGGCATTTTAATTTATATGGTCTAGTTTTGTGTGTTTGGTGTATTCGTTCCCGGTGTCGAATTTTTATTTTATTTGTTCCTAAATTTAATAGTCTGGATGGATAGACGAGCCATAAACTTTTCTAATGAGAAAATTGAATCTCTTCTATCATTGGTGGAAGAATTTAAGGACGTGGTGGAGTGCAAAAGGAGTGATACTGTTTTGTGGAAAGATAAAGAAACTGCTTGGGATGAAATCTCAAAAAAATGTGTTGGATATCGTTTGCTAACATTGCAAAATTTAAAGAAAACAAAGTAATAACAATCAAAATATTCACAATATAATTAATTAGGGTTATAAATGCCAAATTGTTGACAGAACCGACAGAACAAAGCAACTATTAACTTTATTCGATATCTCTTCCACCCGACAAAGTTAACTCCGCCATTTTGAAGTTAACTATAACATGTGACGTCATTCTACAAATTTACACGACACGTTTGATTGAAACACGCGGTTTTTCGACTTAACAAAATTCAATAGAGGAGTTCAGTCTACGGTCAGTGTGACCAACAAAAAGTGGTTTTTATGACAAGAAGGAGAGCATTCACCAATGGATAAACAACCAGGCGCTGCGCTGGTGGCATAAAACCCCACGACAAAGGCACGCTGAGCTATTCCTTAAGAGCCCTTCGGTCAATCTGTCACGCGACCTACTAGGTCAAGGTCGAGAAACGACGAGGATGATGGTGGTAATGCTGACCGGGCATTGTAGGCTGAGGAAGTATATGCACACAATTGGCTTAGCAGATGACGTCCTATCTAGGTTTTGCCAGGATGAAGACGAAACCGCGAAGCACATACTCTGTGAGTGCGAAAACCTAGTAAAGGAGCGGTTTCACCTATTCGGAGAAGAAAACCGAGGGCAGAGAGCTACGCAAGGGAGGCGGTATCCAGGCTAATTAATAGGTCTAACAAAAAGAATAAAGCTATATATCGAGCTTTAAGAATAGGCAGGACAACAATAGATCTGCAAAGGTCGCAGTGGGATAGGACAAAGAGCCACTCCATTTCTAATCTAATCTAATCTATGACAAGAATGACGGTTAATGTCTACCATTCAAAACATATTTTTGCCGTTTTTTTATCATTCCGAACATTTACATTGCTTTATTAAAACAATGAACACACCCCCGAAGCGTGATTCTTATAATTTAAAATGACTTTTTCGCTGAATACTCAATGCATAGGTGGCCAATAATTCTTAATTTTTGGCAAGTCACCATTTCAATTCTGTCATTATGTCACTAGGTATGTCAGATGTCAGTGGAAAAAGCAATCAGAAGAATAAAGACCTACAACTTACTAGAACTACTGCAAAAGTCTAATGGAAAATAAACATGAACTTGCCAAAAATTCCTAGAATTATTGACCACCGATGCGTTGATTATTGAGCAAAAATGTCATTTTGAATTTTAAGAATTACGCTTCGGGGGTGTATTCATTGTTTTAATAAAGCAATGTAAATCCTGCAAATATCTTATGTTTTGAATGGTTGACATTAACCGTCATTCTTGTCATAAAAATCACTTTTTGTTGGTAACACTAACCTTAGACTCCTCTATTCAAAAAAAGATTTAAAACATAAGACAGATTCTTATCAGCATCTAACGAAGCATCTCTTTCCATAATCCCATATTTAACATTCACTCAAAACGTTGAATTAAAAAATATAAAAAAAATTATGTTTTAATTTCCCAAAATAATTAACAAAAATAACATTATTTCAATTGAATACTCTATATTAATTATTTGCAAATTCAAATGAGTGACATATAATTCATGGTTATATTTTAATCGAGCTTGTATTTGTCTCGTTCATATAATTTTCCAGTTAATAAACGATTAAACAGCTTTTTAGTGGTAACAAGTGTAGCCGCATCACAACTGCTAATTGTTATCCGGTTCGTCCAAAATTAACTAGCATTTAAACGTCGATATTCATAAAAGTCTTCGGAAAAAATGTGAGAGATTTTTGACGTAATTTTCATCACCATAAGCGGGTATGTATATTTATTTGTAAAGAAATCTTAGACATCCTATATACTAAGTAATATCCTGAAAGATCCATTTTTTAATTCGTAGCGGTGAAATGTATATTGTTTAAATAGGACACCTTGTATATTTTGTAATATCCTAAAAAGCACTAATTTTTTTTGTAACGGTAGAATGAGCTTCAAATGTATAGACCAAGAAGGCATACTAGTGATGAGCAAAGCAAGAACCAAGACAATCCTGGCAACGGTCTTGGTCTTGCTTGTCCGGCCTTGTTCTTGTTCTTGCTCAAATACTTGTAGTCTTATTTCTTGCGTACGCAGTCTTGGTCTTGGTCCTGCTCAAATAGTTTGTTTCTTACTGCTCACGTGGATTTGGAAAATTATCGAGACTTTTGATTGGTTCATTCATTGATTGGGTTGTGCTCAACAGACCAGGCACTTGAACAGAATCTTTATACTATTTCCCATGTTATTTACTTCCATTCTAGAAGCTTAGTGTCTTCTATATAGGCCCCGACCGGAGGGATTTTCAGTAGTTGTAATGGTTGTATTATTTCCTCTCAAAAGTGCTTCCGTCTGAGTCCATGTAAGTTCTCGAAAAAAACAGAGTATCTGAGTAGGTGTTTTATCATAGAGTTCACATTTCCAGCACATAGGCTCACTAACTTTGCCCATTCTGTGCAGATGTTTCCGCAGGGTGCCGTGTCCAGTCACCAGGTCGGTAACTGTCTTCAAATATCTCTTACTCAGTTTCAATAGCTTGGTTAGGAGTTCCTTGTCTACCTTGTTCAGTAAACTCTTTGTATGGAGGTGCCCTTGTGTCGACCTCTATTTGAGTTGGTGTTCCCTATCTAGCCAGTTCCCTCTTATGCAATCGTTTGTGATTCCACAAAACGATTCCGAACCTATGAAGTCTCCTTTTGCTAAGTGGTTAGCCATTTCATTACCTGCAATCCCCTCATGTGTCGGCATCTATATTAGACACTTTGTTTTCTCTTGACAGCCTGTTGAGGGATTCTTTATAGTTTTTTACCAGTGTAGACCTAGTTGTTGGATCACTGATAGCTTTAAGCAGAGCCTGGCTGTCAGTGAATATTTTTATTTTTTGTCCGGTATACCTATCCTCTTTTGTTGTTTTCATCAATACAGGCTATAGCGGCAATCGTCCCTTCTTGAAACAAGTCAACAACGTATATTGAAGTTAAAACAAATATTCTCATACATCCCATTTAAAATGAAAGTTGTTAGTTTAGTCTTGCAGTTTGGCCGCCAACCACCAAGAGAGCGCTGAGATTCTTATGGAAACTCACTTCCCAGGTTCTGTTTTTACTGGAACGACAAACTGGACAGAAGAACCAGCAACACTCTCACTATACGATTAGCAGTAATTGATGAGGACAAGATAAGGTGGACCGTATCGGGCTTTTCACCTTCAAGTTACCAGGACCTGACGGCATAAGACCAGCCCTACTTCAGTGGGAAATGGATATCCTTATGCCGCACCTGGTCGGAATATTAAGAGTCTCCTTAGCTCTCAAGTGTATTCCCAAACCAGGATGGATGTATTACTCGGATACCCTGATTAATCACCTCAATAAAAATGGATTCTACGACCGGAAAATTTGAGAACATACTATGCGATAGAGCGCAGGATGGGCTCAAACTAATAAAGACATGGTGCAAGAAACACTCATTGTCTATCAATCCCAAGAAGACTGAAATGGTCCTTTTCACCAGGAAAAGAAGATTATCGGGCTTAAAACTCCCTGAAATCTTCAAAAGCAAATTAAACTTCTCTGAAGAGGTGAAATCCTTGGAATTATCCTCGACAGGAAGCTAACAAGGAACTCTCACCTACAAAGCAGAGCAAAAAGAGCATATGTGGGACTCACATGGGGACTTTCACTCCGGGTGGTCACCTGGATTTACACCGCAATCATAAGACATATGTTAACGTACGGAGCCATTGAATTAATATACACGGTGTCACATTGGAAAATAACATATATTGTCTTCCGAAACCAAGCCACTTTTATGGCGGTTAAAGTGGAAGTAGACCATTCATATAAGTATGTCACAACGAAACTTCAAGTTCAAACCTTATCCGGTTATGTAGAATCGTTTGGAAGTTTTAAGCGTTTAAAAACAGTTGGAATATTATGAGACACTCTGTATAATATTTACCTTATTTTTATAAATGTGTGCTATAACAAGAATAATGAATTTATTCCATTTGTCTTTAATACACCGTATAATTGGCAAAAAGATTTTTTTTTTCACCACAGCATTATACAATTGTAAGTTCCAGTTTAGTTCTTTTTTCATTCCCGCTTTGTCTCTCTCGTGAAATCAACCTTATTTATCGCTTTTCTTTTATTTATGGGGTCGAAAGGACCATTAGGAATTACGTTTTTGGGCGTTAGAAATAATAATGGGTAGGGTGGTTGGGTAACATTACAACTAAATCCAAAATTTCAAACGAAATCAGTTATTTATGTGACTAAAATGAATGGGGGAATTCTACCGAAGCTAAAGTATCATTTTATTGTGACAAAAAGTGTGTTGAAAGTTGAACTTTGTAGATATACTGGGTTTGTCACGAAGAGTTTTGATTAAAAGTTTATAAGCATGCAGTTACAAGCCCGGTTATAAGTATGATATGAAATTTTATCAGAATAAGTTGTTGATAGTGCTGATTTTAAATAAACTTCAACAAAGTTTTCAAAAGAAACGCAGTTCCAGATAATTCATGACATTACTGCCAACAAGAAATCTATTGACTCAAAATTTGGCACATAGAGTCGTAAGACTACGGCTACATTCGTAATCAATTCGCTGGCCAAGTGACACTTTGGCACGCAAGCTAAGCAAATTTATTCCAGTGTGATCGTTCACAACGCAATTTGACGTCAGAGTTGAAGTTGAAGTCGTCGAAATTTCTTGCAAGCTGCAAACTTTCACTTCGACTTGCACTTCGTGCCGGATATGGGACATGCGCATTAATTTTTGTTATTTGTTTTTTGATATATCTGACATCTGTCTGATAGTCTGATAGTTTGACATTTTCATCGAATTGATCATCATTGAATTGATATTCCGCGTTGTCCATCACTACTAAACTCCAGTATATACTGCTATAAAAAATAAATCCAAATTATATATTATAACCTAAGACTGAACTAAATACAGACAGAATCATGCTTCGACTATATGTTGAAGGGATCCTGACAATTATTTAGGTACGAACGCGCTTGCGAATTTGAAGTTATTGAGAATGTCAAATTTCGTGCCGACTTGCTTGCCAAACTGCCACTTGGCCAACGAATGTAGCTCAACTACTCTTGGAAATTTCAATTTTTTATACAAACCACTCAGTTCCGAAAATGTCAAACTACAACTCAAATATTTCAAATAAAACACCATGAATTTTATATCGGTATTTGAAGACTTTTTTACACGTTTCACTTGTATGTATGTTTGTTTGTAACACAATTTATTAGTATAATACTATATAGCGTGTTCTATTTATAACGCCACCTTTCAACTTAGTTTTTACCCCCTTTAAACGCTCATATTAATTAGAAATTTTGTTGCACATTTGTGAAGGACCGATGACAATACAATATACTAATAAAAATACAATAAAGTGATAAAATATAGGGTGTTCCATTTTAAACGCAAACTTTAAACTGGATTTTTACCAACTTTGAACGCTCCGATTAATTCAAAATGTTTTTTGCACATTTGTCAAGGACATATACAAGAGTTTGGAAAAAACTAAAAAAAACACACATCTTGGTAAATCAAACTAAAAAGTAAAAAATAAATTATATTTAAATATAAATAAAAAAGAAGGTTTGTAGGTAATCAAACTAAAAAGTACAAAACAATTCTTAATTTAAGAATAAAATGACGAGAAAATTAATGTCATTATGGTAATAGTGTGCTCGATATCGATCGTTATAATTTCTTACTAATTCTATTCCGAAATGCTGAGTTAGTATATAAAAATGTAGTACAGAGCACCCCACGCTTTTACCAAAATGACATTAATTTTCTCGTTAATCATTTTATCCTTAAATTGAGAATTATTTCTTCCTTTTTAGTTCGATTGCCTATAAAGCGTGTTTTTTTTTACTATAATTGATTTCGTTTCCATTTAATTGGTACTTGCACTCATTCTCTATACATAAATCAAACTATTTTCGAAATATTCTAATTACCTATTCATTTGGATTTATTTCAAACAATGTTTGTTAATTTTTTTTTATAAGTGTCTCCAACCGTTCTCGAGCTGGACTACACTTTCTCACCATTCACAGGATGTTCCAAATTGGATGGTTTTATTTGGTATTTTCAAGTAGGGGAGATAGAAAAACTTAGGTACCTATTCTTAATGGAAAACCCTGTATATTTTGGGTTTTTGTTTAGTTTTTAAACAATTGACCTGATATAACATATTATATATGTGAATGCCATAGTCCTGAATATAGGGTGACATGAAATGTCACGGTAAAGATACATCAATTAAGTTAAGAGGCAAATTAAATACGTTTACTCTTTTTAAAGTCTACGTGAAGACGTTAGAAAAAGGTAAGGTCGTCAGATATATTTTCCAAAACTTCCAAATGTTTTCCTTACTTCAGTAAACTGTCAGTTAGTGACGTTCTTAGAAAGCCAGTTTAAAAATATTCAAATATAAATTAAACTTATTGGATAAATTAGTAACTAAAACAATTAAGTATTATACTTAAGAAAATTTTAAATGCCATCAAGGCTGCTGAAAGAACAGAAAAAATAAAGTAACCTAACTATAATACTTTGTACTGGCACCAATTCAGTCGGCTAGTTATTTATGCGGCACTGTGTCGTTATAATGATTTAAAACAATTTTTTTAAATCCATAAATGATAAAATCAAAAACATTAACTTTTGGTGTACGTGTAGGCCTCCTTGCATCAGTTGGTTCTGATCCACCGATCAGGAAAAATTGAAAGCTGTAAGTATGTACATGTAAGATGCCAAGATTACTACTCACGTTATTTATATTTGGTAAGCAAAATCTATACTTATATTATTTTTATTGTCATTTGTTTGTTATTTTGTCATATTATGTTGGTATTGTGGTATCTTTCAAATAAACCAAGTTTGTTCAGCAAAGACTACGTTGATAATTATGCATGATTATTAAACATGATTATTAAACATATATTATATCGTATCAGGTTAAAGATGATAGAAAAAAGGAAACAAAAAACTTTAAATAACTATACAGGGTGTCTCATTTGAAAATAACTAAGTTTATGTCATATTTACTAACGTGAACCTCCTATAACTAAATTACCGACTGCACTGATCTGAACTCTACTTTGGATAATCCACCGAAAGCTACTCGCACTTTTTTTACATTTAGTAACATGAAGAAGATATTTCAGATAGCAGTTCTAGACAATCCTGGTAAATCGCTTAAAATCTCCAAAATAAAACTAGTTACTGAAGAACTGGCTGGATCATGGCTTCTTTAATAAAAAAAATAGGTCATGATATTTTAACTACGTCTGTTCTATCTTCTCCGAATTCCAAAATACCTTGCAAAACCATCCAATTTGGGACATCCTGTTCATAAAATATAATATCTTCTCATGTAATTTGGATAAAAACTTGATTTTTTTTGGGATGTATATATTGCTTCCAATGCAAAATTATTGTTTTTAAAATTCAGGGTGCAGACAAAATATGTATAAAAACATCAAAAAAATTGGACGAACATACTGTATGTGATAATGAATTGGAATGATATGTTATTCACTACCTACCTATACCTAACTCATGTAAATTTCCAATAATTCATCTGCATACATTTTGCCAAAATGTGACATTTTAGGTATAGTTTTTCCAACATTCCCTTTATTCACCTCAAAATTCACGAACTATACAGGGCGTCCAGAAACTCTCCTGCCAAACGGAAACTACAGTTACTAGAAGTGATTTTGTATCTGTACAATTTGTTGATTTTCCAAAGCCAACTTGATATTACAGATACTTTTTTATAATCCAACATGATTTTATGTAAGAAACACAAAAAGTTTAAATTTATTTTTCTCGAAAACGGTTCATGATATCGATTTGAAAGAAGGGAACATTTTTTATGAAAATTATCTTGAATTTTCCAAATTCGGTGTCGGATACATAAAAAACTTGAAAATAAATTTTTTTAATAAAAACACCTGTTGGTCTGTTAGACTGACACGCTTGTGATGGATATGAAAAAAATTTATTTACAGCGAGCGACTGGTTTGTAACTGTTCATTGATTATACCAAGTTTGAATATTTTAAGTAACGGTATTTTTGAATAATTTGAGGAAAACTCATATAAGGACGTATGCTTCAAAGGGCTGTAGCTTCCTTAGGAAGCATTTTCGAATTGAGGTGGTTTGAGCTAAATCGACTTAAAATCACCTCTAGTAACTGTTTCCGTTTGGCAGGAGAGTTTCTGGACACCCTGTATACAGCTAACTTATGGTAATTTCAAGTTGTAGTACTCGTATCTACAAAAAATAGCATAGTCAAGTGATGCTTTTTTCCACAATAATTCCAAAAAAAACCAGAAAAGTAAAACCAAAATATTAAAAAAGTAATATAATCATGAATATTACTTTCTCAAATGCAACGAACTGTTTTTAATTAATTCCACTATCTAATAGTGGCAATAATTAAAAACAATTAGTCTTATTACAGTTTCCTGTAATATTGTCGTATTTAATAGAGTGAATGTATCAACAGATGTCGAAAGAATAATTAAAATATTCAACACTATGAATTTTTTTGAAAGATAATATTTTTCAAAAACAGTGGCCGTTCAACTAAGGAGCAACAACTACTTCCCGTGCAATATGCACCGCCGGATATTGAATTACACCCCAAAGTCAAACGGGTTTGGTATATCTACAAGATATTTTAAAACCAACCTTTCTGGTTTGCAATTAGAAGGGACAACACAACTTGTAGACCGGTTTCGTCGTATTTGCGCCTCATCAGTACAAGGTATGTGGTGTCCATCCGAGAATCTCTAATCCCGGACTGAAGAGTACACTTCAATCACAATTAATACATGTCTTCCAGTAACGGAAATGTAAAGATTGTGACGGTAGCGACCTCTTCACTTCCAATCGCAAACCAAAAACCCTAAATTTTTGACAACAAGCCACGTAGGCTCGAAACAATAAATCTTATTACAGTTTCCTGTAATATTGTCGTATTCAATAGAGTGAATGTATCAACAGATGTCGAAAGAATAATTGAAATATTCAACACTCTATGAATTTTTTTGAAAAATGATATTTTTCAAAAACAGTGGCCGTTCAACTAAGGAGCAACAACTACTTCCCGTGCAATATGCACCGCCGGATATTGAATTACACCCCAAAGTCAAACGGGGTTGGTATATCTACAAGATATTTTAAAACCAACCTTTCTGGTTTGCAATTAGAAGGGACAACACAACTTGTAGACCGGTTTCGGCGTATTTGCGCCTCATCAGTACAAGGTATGTGGTGTCCGTCCGATAATCTCTAGTCCCGGACTGAAGAGTACACTTCAATCTTGTAGATATACCAACCCCGTTTGACTTTGGTGTGTAATTCAATACCCGGCGGTGCATATTGCACGGGAAGTAGTTGTTGCTCCTTAGTTGAACGGCCACTGTTCTTGAAAAATATTATTTTTCAAAAAAATTCATGGAGTGTTGAACATTTTAATTATTCTTTAGACATCTGTTAAAAACAATTAGGTTCATTTTTACGAGTAATATGAGTAGATTTCACAAAGTAAGGGTCCAAACAGTAAATTCAATTATTATAAATACTAGTGACACACTGTATTGGAGTGAAAATCCCACTCTCTATGTGACTAAACTTTCACAATTTATGGAAATTTCTGTAGCAGGCTGTTATGATGGATGTCTACTTTTTGACTTATTAGCATATTGTCGACTGGGGTTACACTATATGTGTGTATGATTCGTAAAATCTCGAATGCGGGAACTGAAGATTATCAACGACACAGTCGTCTTATTCAAATTACGTTATTTTTGTCAAGTGTAGAACAATACAAATCTCTATAAAATAAATTTTCGCCACAATATGGTTTTCCCTAACAAATTAATCAGCATAATCAATATACAGTTACCCATAAACTCATGTTAATATAATAATTTCGTTGCTATTAAGAAATTCCATATTATTTTCCCCCAAATAAAGAGGCCTGTTTACTGGAAATGATCCATCAACTTCAAAGGCGTGTTTGAATATATATTTTCCAATGGCACGAGTGGAAGAAATAAATCAGGGGCGGTGAAAAAGCTTATAATATAATATTTCAATTTTTTGAATGGAAAAGGAAGAAATTGTTTGTATAAAATTATAAACAATTACAAATCAAAGAAGGGGATAGGGGTAGGCTACCTTTTGAGCCGGAAGAGTAAAAAACTAAATTTTTTTGGCCAATAATAAATGCATAAATAAAGTTTTTTGATAAAAAAATTAATCTATCTATTCATAGGTATATAAGTAGTGTTTTCACAACAAATTTGGGTTTTTTCACAAGCTTTCAGGGTGTTTGGTTCCGGCCCCAAACACTCCTATCCCTCCTATTGCTTTAGTGTCACCTATACACCAACTTTGCTTTTTCTTCACCACCTTTTTTTCTCTCCTCCTCCTGTTTCTCAATACATATTTCTCCATCTTCCACTCCCTCTTTCTCTCTCTTGTTTCTCATTATATATTTCTCATTCCTTCTTCCGTTTCTTCTTAATTTATTTCTACTCCCCTCTCTGTTTTTTCATTATTCTCGTACTTTCTCCATTCCTGTTTTCTTTAGTTTTTTTCTTTTTCCTCTCTATCTTCAGAAACATATGATTTCTCAATCCCTTTTTCGTTTGCTTTCTAATCTCCTTTCTCTATCTCCTTTATCTTATTATCTCTATAACTTTCTATCTTTTCTCCTTCTTTGATTTCTCTCCGTCTTGTTATTATTTCCTTCTCCTTCTTTCTTACTCGCTCTCTCACTCTCCGTCCATCTCTCTCACTCTCTTCTCTCCTCTCTCGTTCTCTCTCTCCCGCTCTCTTCCCCTCAAAGTCGAAAATTAATTTTATTCAATTGAAAATTTTGACAGTCCTAGTAACCACTAAAATTTTGTCATTTTGCGTCATATGAAACAATTTCGTCCAATCATGTCAACATTACACTGAAAATTTCACACCACTACTTTTTAACCAATAAGAGGCCTTAATTTTGACATGGTAACTAAAAAAATTTCTGGAAATGTTCTCGAGGCGCCACGATATTTAAGTAGAAATCTTTTGACAGTTAAAAAGGGAAACATATGATCTACAACCATTAAATAATGTAGATATACCTGTGAAACATGAAAAATTTCTTCTCTAATTACTTGTTAATTTTCTTTGCTAAATACATATGTCAAAAACAAAATTACCCTGTCCATCTTGACAAGCAGTGAAATTAATTTAAAATGTAAGCATGTATTAATAATTTGTTTCCAAATAAGGTGTGAACATTTTTTACCGAATATTATTTCCGGAAATTAAATTTTTTGTTTTATTTCCAGAATTAAATAAAGCAATGGTGAAGGCAATGTGGAAAGTTTCGTGTAGACTTTCACAAGAAAAGTCCAGTAATGACTGTAATATTATCATGGGTTTTAGAATATAGTATTTAAACAAGCTCGTGCCGAAGCTGAAGGCTGAGGGCTGTTACCAAGTAACGAGCTTTCGATTCTTATAAAATTATCTCTTCTTCTTTTCCTTGTCATTTCCCCGCACTCCCTTTTTCTTTTTCTTTCCATATTATATTTTTTTTCCTTTCTTTCTCCTTCCTTTCGTTAAATCTTTCTTTCTCACTCTGGGCTCATCTCTTGTTTCTTCAATCTTTCGCTATTTCTCTGTCTCTCTCCTTTCTTTCTATCGTTATTTTCCGTTTTTCTACCTCTTTCCTACACACAAAAATATTGGAATATTGAAACTGTACAAGAATAGATCAAAATATTTGAAAGTATTTAAAATAACAATGAAAAAAGTCAATGGTTGCGACACTGTCATATTAAACAAGCATATCGTGTATCAAAATAAAGATTTCTTTAACCGATTAACTGAAATCAATTCATTATAATGGCGTTTAATTGATCAAAGTAGTTTTTCATGTCGTAGCTTAAACAAGGGTGCGATGTGCAAGATGTCGGATTATAAACGATGTTTCTAGGACCCCCTAACGGTATGATTAATACCTTGTTTGTAGTTGGAAATAGTATGATGCCGAATGTATTTATTTAAACTTGGTACTCGTAGAAAACTTTTAATTGGTTGAGAGTGCTTTATAAATTAGTCGTTTCACTTCAATTTATGAAATCAAATCATAACTTTTCACTGATGATTCAATATTATTTACACTGAAAAGTATTGAAAACAACTATTATGGGAAATTGATTGTTCCAACCCTTGTCTGTGTGTATGTATGTATGTTTTTGGGGTACCATTCACTGAGACCTAAAAGATCTATTGTGCTCCCTTAGTTTCTGAGAAGAGTCTCAGAGACTAGTAGCTCCTTTAGTCCTATTTCCCGGAGGAATTTTAGGATATCTGCAGGCTTCAACTTAGGTAACTGTTCCTCTTCTATCCAGTAGTCTCTCATGTGCTGTGCCGTAGAATTCTGAATTGTGGATGGAGGATTCTTCTTCCATTCCACAAAATCTACAATCTCCTTCCTCCACTATTTTGAGCTTTTTAAGGTGCCCTTTCAGGCGACAATGTCCCGTTAGGATTCCTGTTAAAACTCCTAGTCAGATGGTCAGATCTTTTTTTTTCTTCGGCTTCACCTATTTCTTCCAATATTACATTGGAGCTTCCGCAAAAGGGTTCCGGCCCCCAAAAGGGTATTTTAGTCCCCCTCTTCGCTAGTTCATCTGCTATTTTATTTCCTTTCATTCCAGTGTGTCCTTAAATCCACAGTAAGGTAGCTATATTGTTTTTGCCTAGTCCATTAAGTTTGCCTAGGCATTCCCACACCATTTTGGAACTTTCCAACCCTTACTATTCAAGGAAATTAAATACTAATAAAAGAAAATGATACACCAAATAACTTGTGAGTACCCATTCATTTTCTTATGGCTTTTAAATTTTATGTTGTGGATTTTGTGAATGAAAAAAGAGATTTTATAAATTAAGGACAAAAATATTCTATTAAACCCATTTACACCTCAGGAAGGATACAATACATATAATTTGCCGTATGCGTCGTACGCGATTATGGAGACATGCATGCGTGGAGGTGTGTTATTTTAGACTGGAAACCCGTTTTTGCACCTCGTTTTCAACACAGAAAAGGGTGACCACCTTTTTCCGTATCCACGCCTACAGCATTATTACATCGCGTCCTCGGTGCCAGAGCAAATACCAATAATCACTATAAAAATGCTCATACACCTTATTCGGAAACTCATTAGGTGGTGTGGAAGACCGGAATTCTCATTTTTCAGATATATAGATATATGTTTTTCTACGCCCATGTCTGTAAACGTCAAAAATCGCACTGACAACATTCCTTGTAAGTGACATTTAACAATAACATGCACGTAATGAAAATCTCATAACATACATGTGCGTTTAGATAGAAAAACTTAGATTTCTTTGTTGAATCAAGTTGCAATCAAATTTTCATTTACGTAATACTTTATTTGGTTTATTTACATACTTTTAATCAATTGAAAAACATAAAAGCTTTTAGCATTATTGAAATACATTCTAGATTAAGAGTGATGCCCCTAAATGTCGGCAACACATTTTACAATTTAAAAAAAAATAATTCGGTGTTTCTTGATATGGGAATTAACGTCATCTCATTTATGCTGTCAATTTTGGTAACAAATTATAGTATCCGAACATTTTCTCAACTTTACCTATGAATATGACTGTTAGTAACGAAAAAGATGAAATTATGAGCACTCAGAAGAAAATGGATGGGCGTAGAAAAAGTATAGTACGTTACACGAGTTGTAATCCTATTACGCACTCGCCGCTGCGCGGCTTCGTGCGTAGTGGGTTACTTACAACTCTTGTTACGTAATATACTATTATAGTACCTTTTGTCTCCATAATCGCGTACGGCGCATACGGCACAATGTATGCGCCGTGGCGCAAAATCCTGACGGTAGATTTTTTTGTGCCCATGAGCTTTTTTGTTCGGGATGATGAGAACTACCTTTTCTACAAAAAATTAGACCTCGGGAATGAAACCATTTTTTCCATATAAAAAGATTGTGAAATACCTTTGGAATCTCAATCTGTCTATTACAATTATTATTACAAATACGGAAAGATGTAAACTGCTAACTTAGGTAATTCCAAAAAATGTCTAAATCAATCTAAAATATACAATTACACAATCCAGATCACGTTACCTAATATAGCCCAGAGTGAAATTTTTAATTTTTTGTTTTTAAAACCTTTTAATTGCATTTACATGTGTACATAACGTAACTTGCTAATATTTGGATTTCCGTTAGGTTTACAAAAAAAAAGTTGAATAAAAGTTGTTTCAAATAATACAGACCATCTGCATTAGTCGATTAGAAGTATACAGGGTGCTCCGCTGCTCCAAAATAACTTACGAGTATTAACATATTTTTTAAATAGTACACCATGTTTCCTGCCAAAATTTCAGGTTTCCAGCTCAAATTTCAGGTTTCCTGTTAAGAATTTCAAGTTTAACGCTCAAATTTCAGGTTTTTCGCCAAAAATTTCAAGTTTCCCGCCGAAATTCCAGGTTTCGCTCCACTAGCACTACTTGTACAGTTTTTTGAACCACCTTGGCACGTTTTACTGAACAAGAGTAGTCATCGCTATTTTTTTTATTTGAAAAAAATCCATCAGGAAAACAACTGACTCTCCTCCTCGCCATAATAATTCTGCAGCAGCAATATGGTCAAATATACGCATAAGATCTTCAGGAGTATTTCATCCCATAGCAATATTATTTTGTTAACTTCAGACAAATTTAACGAAACCTATGTACACACTGTATAAATAAGCTCACAATAGGGTCAATTATATAAGAAGTGGTTAAAATTTTAACGACAAGCCGTTATATTTGACGAAGTTTACGCTATTAGAAATGTTTTGATCTATACATAGTCAAGATTAGGATTTGAATTTTAACAGATTTGGTGTCCAATTAAGAGTTTTCCGTTCATTTTTTAAAGATTATTATGCGTACAGAATAGTAAAATGGAGTTAGAAGATTGTCTAATTTTTAACCATACGTTAAAATTTAACATTTGCTTACAAAATTGCACCTATTATTGGATAATTTTCAAAATTAACATTATTTTTCAGTCATAACATAGAATACATACTCTGTGTCCGTAAAGTATGGAACAAATTCATTTTTATCTAAACAGACCATTTTAAGAAATAATCCTGAAACACGTCGATTTTTGATTTTAATTTACCGTATTTTAAAATAATATTCTAATATACAGGGTGAATTACTTTTGAGTAATGACGTTACCATCATTTTTTTTAAATGCAACACCCCCATTTTGTCTCAATTTTTGGATTACTCTAGCTGAGCTGATTCCAAAAATGTATCACATGTTGATTCCAATTGGTACAGGGTGGACAAAAATACAATAGTTTTGTGTGTGCTCATAAAGTAACGCGTAACACTCTTTATTAGTTAAAATAACAATATTATCAAAAATACTTTTTGTCTAGCGGCAATTGGTTTAAATGTAACACCCTGTAGTTTGTTACATTTTTAGATTAATAAAACTGAGCTGTTTCCAAACATGTTTGGTACTTGTGGTCTAGCAGACAGAATGTGAAAGAAATTATTTCTTGTCAATTTAAAAAAAAACATAGTCGTCTAGTTTTTTGTGAAATGTTATTATTTTGTTTCGTAATTTATTGATGTTCAGTGATAGTTTAGTACTACTATATTTTTGGTATTCGTGAATGTTTTAATTATTACTTAGATTTAATTTGAAGTAGAAATGGAGTTAAGGGTAAAACAAAAAATTGAAATACTTATGATGATTGGGTATGGAGACAGATCGCGAACTCAGATGGAAGTGTGCAATTTGTTTAATGATAAATATCCAGAAAGACCTATAACGCGTTCAACAGTCAGTAAGATTGAAAAGAAATTTCGAGAAACTGGTACGGTTGAAAATGCACGCAAATCAGGTCGTCTCTCGGCAAATGCTGATACAGCATTAGATGTTTTACTTAGTTTTGAAGAAGATGCGCACACTTCTGTGCGTAAAGTTAGTCGCGATATCGGTGTTAACAAAACAACGGTACAAAAACTATTGAAGCTTGAATAATGGCATCCTTATAAAATCAAATTTGTGCAGGAATTAAACGAAGATGATCCCGATAGAAGAATCCAATTCTGCGAAAAAATGATGGATGAATGTCACCGTGACCCTCTCTTGATACAAAACATTATTTTTTCTGATGAGGCCACTTTCACGTTAAATGGCGAGGTTAACCGTCAGAATTGTAGATACTGGGCAAAAGAAAATCCCCACTGGTAACCCCCGCAAAAGGTAAATGTATGGGCTGGAATTGTAAGAAATCGAATCATCAGACCCTACTTTATCGAAGGTAATTTAAACGGGACAACGTACCTTGAGTTTTTAAGGGGATATCTCGTACCTACTTTACGTAATTTGTTTCCCAGCAGACGTAATCCTGGTTGTTTTGATGAAAGTTTATGGTTTCAACAAGACGGTGCACCTCCACAGCCTCCACTACACATTATGCTGTAGATGTTAGAAAGTATCTAGATTTTTCCGAACAGGTGGATTGGTAGACGTGGACCTATTGAATGGCCAGCTAGGTCACCAGATTTCAATCCTTTGGATTATTTTATGTGGGGCCATCTGAAGAATGTTGTGTATCAAACGAAACCAGCAAATATTCAAGAATTAAAAGAGAGAATACAATAAACAAGGCTCAACAAGATTTTGTACACCGTTTGTGTTACTGTCAAATACAACAGGGGCTGCAGTTCGCACATTTATAAAGTCATGTATTTCATCATATTCTGTCCGCTAGACAATAAGTATTTATGATAATATTGTTAATTTTACTAATAAATAATGTTACGCGTTACTTTATGAGCACACACAAAACTATTGTATCTTCTATAAGTTCCTTGTGGCATTACTTATTCTTTATTCTTATTTTTTTGGGAATCAAACCACAATAATTACCCGGCAGAATTTGTAAATAAAGAAATTAAGAATATAGAGAAGGGCTCATTGTTAATACCCCATAACAATAACAATAATATTAATAATTCAGCTAACATAATTTCTAAAAACTTGACAATACCGTATGTTAAGGGTTTATCAGAAAGAATTAAGAAAATTGGTAATCAATTCAATATTCGAACTAGCTTCAAATCTAGCAATACGTTGAGATCTGTACTAACAAAAACGAAGCCAAAAAATGAAGAACAATCTTCAAAAAACTGCATATATCAGATATCTTGTGAATGCGACAAATTCTATTTAGGTGAAACATCTAGACCATTGAAAGTCCGAATAAATGAACATAAAAAGTATATCAAAGATAGGGAGTTCTTTAAGTCAGGTATTTGCAAACATGCTTGGGAAGAGGGGCATAAAATTCAATGGGATTCGACAAAAATAATATTGAAAGAGCCCAATAATAAAAGACGAAAAATCAAAGAAAGTGCTTTAATACAACTAAATTCAGATAAATGTGTAGCTAGTTTTTCAGCCGAGTGTAGTAAAATTTGGTTACCAATGTTAGAAAGAGAAATTTCCAATATTCAATTACCTGCGTTATCAGGATAGCATTATAAGTTTTTATCCAGGTTTTCTTATGATTTATCTTTGGAATGGTTGTTAATCGATACACACTTCAATACACAAAATCACCAAACTGAGTTATACATATTTTGAAAACAAAAATAATTATACACAACAAAAAAAAAAGTAACAACAAACGCGTTTTTATTAACAAAATTTCCAAAATAAGCGAAAAAAAGCGCTATCCCAATAAAAACCGTTCCTGGAACGTGCACTTCACTGGATTCCATTTCTAGTGGACTACATATCGTTAGAATGTCATAAAATAAAATATTTTATTTCACATTTTACCAGAGGTGTGATCTACTATGAATGGACCTTAATAAAATTTGACAACAAAGTTTTGTAGTCTTAAACTTCAAAATATTATTGATTGTCTAGTTGTCAAATTTTTCCGTTGTGTCAGATAGGGACCAAAAAATTATTTCTATACTATAAATAGTTAATCTTGACAACGGTAGCTGGAACGCTACCGAAACGTCGAAATAAAAAATAAAAAAAGTATTATTGTGGTTTGATTCCCAAAAAAATAAGAAAAAAAAAACTATTGTATTTTTGTCCACGCTGTACCAATTGGAATCAACATGTGATACATTTTTGGAATCAGCTCAGATAGAGTAATCCGAAAATTGAGACAAAATGGGGTGTTCCATTTAAAAAAAATGACGGTGGCGCCATTACTCGAAAGTAATTCACCCTGAATATTAGATTATTATTTTA
The DNA here is from genome assembly GCA_949126875.1 of Lochmaea capreae. Lineage (NCBI taxonomy): Eukaryota > Metazoa > Arthropoda > Insecta > Coleoptera > Chrysomelidae > Lochmaea > Lochmaea capreae. The sequence goes on from OX421396.1 coordinate 18,080,581, forward strand.
AAATACGGTAAATTAAAATCCAAAATCGAAGTTTTTAGGATTATTTCTTAAAATGGTCTGTTTAGCTAAAAATGAATTTGTTCCATACTTTACGGTATACTGTGTATATTGTCCATAATGAGGATGGTTTAAATTTCTTAATTATCTCTCCAGGTAATTGGTAATTGGGTGGTTTGCTAAATTCATCTTCACTATTCACTGAACACATTTGGTTTTTTTTGTATTTAAATGCACTATATTTACACTGACAGATTATCAATTTAAATATATCAAAATAACGTCTATTAATTCGTTTCCATGGTAACTCGACCAACTGACTTATATGATATAGCCGCCCAACGAACATATATTGTACTAAATTAATATTTGGTGAAATCCTTTGTACAACTTAATTTTATTTCATCATAAAATTCTTGTTTGACGATTTAAACAAATTTGCGTTTCAACGCGCAAAGTTCAATATTAGAGCAACAATTTAAAATCCTCTAATTGGGATTTCAATATTTACATATTTACGTTTGTTGTAGAATTCAACTGAAAATATACAAAAGAGAAAATGGACGGGAAATATGTAAACAAAAGATTTATATAAAATTCGTTTGTCAAAGAGAATTAGTTTCCTAAATACTGATTAAAATATATAGGGGAATGAACGAAACTTTAGTTGATGTTTGCACGAGAATTCGTGTGTATTATTATTATTTAATACTGGAAAATCGTCTATAAGGGGTTTAAACAAAAGTTCCACAAACAATTTCATACAAAAGAATGGGGAATTTGCTAGAAATTGATATCAATTTTCTATATAGCTCTATAGTAAAATCGCAATCGGTGCGGTGTAATAAATCAAAATGTTATGGGACTTGCTCAGCACAAGTGGACCAAGCAAATATGTAATTTTACCCTACCTGCTGTAATGAATGTTGTGAAGACAAGAAATTTATTTATGCCGACGGATATTGTAGAAAGATAACAAAGACCAAGTCTTATCTTAATACTTTCTAGGGGTATAATAGGTATAGGTTTAGGAACAGTATTAGGGATTCGTAGGTATATATTGTTAATAATTGTTGTATTGCATAAGTTTTAAATTATGAAAATTAATATTTTTGTCTGTTAGCCATTCAATGATCTCTTATTTTCTCCATGTTGTGTTTGGCACCTTCTCAATGTGACGAGAATGAAAACTAGCGTTATCTAATACTATGACTGAACCTTTTGGTATGAGGTCTCGTATTAGGTCAATCATCTGCTCAAAATATTCCTCAAAAAGGTCGGAGTTCATATCTTCATGGTATTCTCCAGTTTTTTTAGATTGGAATATTAAAGAGCCACCATCTAAAAACCCATTATCACTGCCAATATGAGTTATGATTAGACGTCGTCCCTTACCGGATAGACTCCTTAATCCCGTAGAGAATCCTTTCAAAAAAGCCTGTCGTGAAGATTGAATGTTGGTATCCTGCCACATTTTACTGACACTGTAGCCTTCATTCACCCAGGTTTCATCCAAGTAAAATATTGGTTCGCCTTCTGCACGTAATTTAAAAATTGTTCTTAGATATCTCAGTCTCCAACAAATAATTTCGTCAGTATCAATTAGAATCGCTTTTCTATCACGTTTTGCCCATTTAAATTTTAATTCCTGCAGAGTTTCCCGTAGTTTTCGGAAATATTAATCTTTATTCATTTCATCCGAAATTTTAGCTAGTGTTGGGATTTCTGTCCTAAAATAAAATTCGTGCACTTTTCTTTTTATTGCTTTTTTAATTTCTTCTGTGAATTCAACTTTATTTTTACCGCCTGCATTTTTCTTTGCGGATTTAATAACTCCACTTTTCGCTTCACTTCTTATTTTGTATATTGTTGATTTGCTTACGCCTGTCATATTACTTGTGCTTGCAACACTATTATCAACTGAACCTGAAGGATTTTCAGTTCTTAAGTAATTATAATAGTATTTTATGCAACGATCATATAATGATAGCCATTAAGACACGAGCATGTTGTAGGATACGAAAGGAGCCGCAGGCGAGTTTCGTATATAATATGCGAGTGTATTAATGGCCATTACATGAAAGTTGCATACAATATTTTTTCTACTCCGATTAATTAGAATTATTTAATTAATAATTATCATTTATTATAAAAAACAAGAACAATGAAAGGAACTTCAACAAATTGTACAACAAATAAATTTAAAACTTTTGAACATAATAATATTATTGAATAGATGAGGCTTTTACTTGATGAAGATTCATACTTAACTATGAAATAAAACAATAAAAATTTTTGTTTAAACCTTCATTATAATTGAACTATGTTCAAATACAATTTGTGACGCGTTTCGCTACACAGTAGCTTTATCAAACGTTTGATAAAGCTACTGTGTAGCGAAACGCGTCACAAATTGTATTTGAACATAGTTCAATTATAATGAAGGTTTAAACAAAAATTGTTATTGTTTTATTTCATAGATAATAATATTAATTCTTCAATCTTCTTTGTACATGTATAAATTATTTATTGTACAATTTGTAAAATTTATTTGGGGGGCTGATCCTGTTCGGATGGTTGTTGAACTGGAGGGCATGTTAAAGTTTGTTTCATTCCTATTTTCAATTGAATTAAAAATTTTACTCGATACATTTATTTTATTTTGGATACTTTCTGCAACCGTAGTGGATTTCCAACCACCGTGTCTTTTTAAGGTGGTAATATCACGGCCGCCATCTACCAATACGGTTGCAGATGTTCTACGAAAACAGTGTCCCGTATATAGATTGGGAAGCCCTAAAAAGTTTCCAAATTTGTTTATTCTAATGTTTTGTACTGTACATTTAATTTGACAGCTGTCAAATTAAGTGTCACTTAATAGGTCTGTTCCCCTGCAATAAAAGTGTAGCACTGAGCTATATAATTTTGAAAAATTCAGGTCTATCTGTGAAAAAATGCGTGTAAAATTGCGAAATTTGGGACTATCTATATATATTGCATTTGTATACTGCAAGAAGCATTAAAACATAATTAAAATAAATAAAATCGTATAGCTCAGTGCTACACTTTTATTGCAGGGAACAGACCTAATATAATTAATTTCAGAAATGTCAATCAGGTATCCATGGCTATATTAAATATTATGAGAATGCCGCATTCCTATTGGCTTAAAAATCTGTATCATAATGAAAATTTGTATCATAAAGAATATCATTATGATACAGATTTTAGTCTTTTAATAAGAATATTATAAAACAGGAGTAGAAAAACATTGTTTATTATTACTTTCTCGTTCCTCGACAACGCCAACTTTTTCGTACTCTTTACAGGTGTAAACCCGAATCCGTACTGCAAATTTTCTGCCATCGAAAATAATAATTTATAAAAGTTATCAAGCGAGCAAGTTCTTTCTAAATTCACTAAATGAATAATTGCTGACAGTCGGACTGCAACTACCTTTGAAACAAAAATACACAAATTAAATACTCAGGTAATATGGAAACATCCCTGGGAAAAAAATTTCTCATAAAAACACTAAAACAACATTTGAAGAAGGCTCAAAATGCCATCTCTTGAAAATCTGAAGTGCAACTTTATATAATCAAAGCTGCGATTGATATATTGATCAATAGGTTATTGAGAATATTGTACCCTTTCAATATATTCATCAACTCCTCCACCTAGAATTACAGCCTCGACTTCTTCTTCCATCGTATACAAAAACAATATCAAACGGTTCAAACGTAACATCAACTTACCAACAGCTGAAAACTCAAAAAGATTTCTATAATTTAAATTTAGGTTATGTGTTATGTTATGAATTGAATAACGAATGAAATTATAATCCCACCCCGTCTGCCTGAGGTAAGTAAGACTTGCAATAGTTCTTGAAAATTGTTTCAACAATAATAATATGCAAGTCGTTTATATGTTCGTAAAAAAATTTAAACCGAATACACCAAAATAATATAGGCATTCAATAATATTCGTAATAAATATTTCAGTAATCCGAATGCGCTTCTATACCTTAAAAATAAAAATAGGTACCCACCCCTGTGAAATGACCTGTTCCGACAGTTTTATTACCCTGCACCGATTGCGATTTTACTATAACTAAAATTATTTGGAATAGTCGTTTTTACAAACATTTTTTTGGGTAATCTTAATACATTTTAAGTGAAAACAGATAATAAAGCAGGACACGAACTGGATCGACTGGACTCGGGTCGGTACGACACGGCTCAATAAAATTCATCAAATTCATTATCGTAATAATTTTGGAATTGATGATCGTGGGACATCGATATCAGGCACGATATATTTTTCGGTGTCTGCACGCTAAGTACTACTTTTCCGCATACAAGGTATTAACCTCATTAATTATTATACTAGACAATAGATTCCAATAACAGTGCCGTGCTGTATGAGGATTTAAATTTAATGAAAATATCTTAGATTTATTTAATTCTCGAACAATGAATTTTAGTTGCCGTCGATATTGAATTATAAACATGTATAGTTAATAAATATAAATTTGTTTAATTATCAGAATGGGTGAATAGGTGTATTTTCATGTCAAATGATACGACACACTTTCAGAACTGTAAACCTGTTCAGAACTTTTTGCTTACATATGAAAGGATGTCTCGGAAACATAACTTAAGTAATAAATAAAGTATCCTTAATTGATTTACATTGAAATTCCTTCATCATATCTACCACCATTGAATACAACAACCATAATATACTTATAGTAGAAATCGAAACAAACCGCTGTAAAAAAAAATGTAAACAATCAATAAAAGCGGTATTGTCACTTTCACTGAAAAATACAGAATTAGAGAAACCTTCAAATTGACATACTGTTAATGAACATTCACTAATGTAATAATGAAATTTTGTATATTGTCAAAGATTGAATACATCGCTTTATACGGAGTCAGCCACAGAAAACAGTCCACCCCGATATTTGGCAGTATTCCTTAGATTTTAAGGAAATTGGGAAACACGTTGATTTTTGTTCTATGGGGGACATATTTTTACTACACAGGCATCTGTCATTTGTCAACGCCCTTCCTTCCACTTCACCAGCCCCTTATTTTTAAAAAGGGAATATACAGAAATTTATGGGGATCGTATTGTTGGGCCATTTTTCATTGATGGCAACTTAAATGGAGAAAGATATCTCGAATTATTAGAGGAGGTTATTGATCCTGCTCTCATGGATATGTATAATCGAAAATTTTAATAGGTACTTAGAAGATGATTTCTTTTTCCAACAAGACGGCGCACCTCCATATTATAGTAAAGATGTAAGGCAATATGTTAACGAACGATTTCCCAGTCAATGGATTGGAAGGAGAGACCCTATTGAATGGCCTACAGGATCCCCCGATTAAACACCTATCGATTTTTTTGTGGGGTTAATTAAAGACAAAAACTTATGAAACCGGACAGTCTAATAACTTCTGAAATGTTTCAAAACGTTAGACGTAATTTCTAACAGCGACTCTACAATTGTATGGAAGTCACACCATTTTCAACATCTAATTCAATATTATTCTAATTTAGTTAAAAATTAATTATAATATTACAATATTTGTTATAATTTACTTTTGATGTGACAGAAAAAATAACACAACATTGCATGCGTTTCATTTTGAAGAGGTGATGTACTTTAAAGTAATTAAGACTTTTTTTGCAAAGATGGTGTAAATATCGAAAAAAGTCAGGAACGATCATTATGTCTGAAATTTCCATCTAAATGCCTTTCTTATGATGTGCCGCACATGGTACATTCCCTATTTAAAAATAAGGGGTTGGTGAAGTGGAAGGGGATTGACAAATGACAGATGCTTGTATCGTTAAAATTGTGTCCCCCTTAGAACAAAAATCGACGTGTTACCTAATTTCCTTAAAATCTAAGGAAATATCGGGGTAGACTGTTTTCTGTGGCCCACTCTGTATACATTTATCTCAATTATATAAAATTGACGTTGTTTATGTTTGCATCTGATAATACGTCTGTTTACTCTTCTAGTACGTTCATTGGTCGGGGGTATTAACTAACTATTAACTAACTACTAACTAACTATTAACATACTTTTTTTTCTGTTTTATGAGTACATCAATAACCAGAGGGTAGGTAACTTGTTAATATCTAGTTATTCTATGTCTAATTGAATAATTCTTTTTAAAATTCTCTGCTCGTAGAAAAAATGATGCTACTAGCATTTGAGTAGAGAATCCTTTTTTGGACTATTAAGGAAAACACTACAGATTATAGTATATTGAAGTTTGTGGGTAGCGTGTTTTTAGGTATGCTTAAAAAGCTGACAGCCTCATCTTCAGAGGGCGCTAGCTCCCATAAGGAAACTTCTAATTTAAATAAATTGAATTAGATGGACACACAATCACAGTTAATATCCATAGTTTGCTTTTGTCCAGAAAGTTTTTGGACACTGTATAAACAATTTCAATTTCCGGACTACTTGAAAAAATTGTTATTTTGCAATGTAATTTGTTAAATAACAAATGCTATTTTCTTTGACTTCAAGTTATTCGCTATGCTATCACGCAACTGTACTAAATTGAAGAAAATGCAATTTATGTGCGGTAGCACTGACAAACATCAAATCGGAAAGACGGCGACTCGTTGTGAAAAAATTTTAAAAGGCAGGCACCAGATGGCGTGGCGGCTTTTTTCAATTAACTTCTAGATTAAATTCAATGTCAATCATCTGTAAATCGACGACGACGAGTGATGACACAACGAGCTTCGTGTGTTTTTAGATTTTGGTAAATAGCTTTCGGGTGACTGTATAATGAAAATGGCGGAAAAAAACCATTTCCTCCTTCGTTAAAATATAATATAAGACAAATACGGCAGCGTATTTCATAAATTCCAGGTAGCATGCTTATTTATACAGGGTGGAATGAAAATATTTGTGGTCTCATCTTATTTTTCTTAAAACAGACTCAAATGGTACCAACTTTGCAATTTTGGAGACCGTTGTATGTATGTATGAGAGGGTGACATTCACTGAGACCTAAAAAAATCTATTGTGCCCCCTTACTTCTGCTTAGTTCCTGAGGAGCGTCTCATAGACTAGTAGCTCCTTTAGTCCTATTTCATTTTAGGATATTTGCAGGATTCAACTTAGGTGTTAATGTCCCTCTTCTATCCAATAAACTCCTAGGTACTGTGCACTAGAATTCTGAATGAAGTATGTTGATGGAGGTTTCTTCTTCCATGGCACATAATCTACATTCATCTTCCTCCACTATTTTGAACTTTTTCAGGTGCCCGCTCAAGCGGCAATGTTTCGTTAGGATCCCTGTTAAAATTCTTACTGCAGTTTTACTTTGACCTCAACGGGTTGTAGCCATCCATCAGAATATTTAATTGTCTAAGCTCTACTAGATCTTTCCAATAGTCAGATCTTCTCTTTTCTTCGGCTTTGCTTATTTCCTCCAATATTACATTGGGGTTTTTCCCAAGCTTTCAGAGTGTATGCTTCCTGGCCCGTACACTGCTATCCCAGTTATTTTTATTGCTTTTGATCCGTCTGTCTACCATAGAATGGCATTCTTTCCAAGTCTGGTAATGGTATTTGGATCCTATTCCTTCTTGTTGCTTAATTCCGAAACAAATTTCTTTGAAAAGTTATACCTTTTCATCATACCATTTTGTGGCTGGCAGGGATGAATACGAGTAAGAACACCAAAATTAGGAGCCGAATTGCGAGCAACAAAATAAACACAAAATTAAGGAGATTAATGAAATATAAGATAAATTAAATGGTAAAGGTATTTGTACATTTATGTCTGGAATAATAAGACACGGATTTTACAAAAGTTTATTACATTGGTTTTATATAGGTAGATGTATTTGTTGATCTAAAAATATCTGTTTTTTCTTCGCTTTCCCATAAAGCGGTTTATTAATATTATTATTAGCGCTTCTTATTTTAATATATGTATTTGTTTGATAAGTTAAAAGTACATCAATAAAAGTGAACATATTAGGATGCGAGGTATAAAAAATTTTATTAAAATGTGCTTGAAACGATTCACATGCGTTAGTGGAACGTATAACACTTGATGACATTTCTGCCCATAATAAGGGAGGAAACTTAGATTCCTCATCAATATAATTTTCGACCAAATAATTAGAAAATTCAGTCACTTAAATATTTTCTGGTTTATCTGGCATTAAATGAAAACAAAATATTTCAGATACTTGAAGCGGGTCGACAAACGGTAGACCGAACAAATGGTTGAGCCATTTCCCAATATCTGATTTTAAATCATTATAATAGACAGATAAACCAAGCTGCCTAATTTCACGACACTAGGCTTGCTTTAAATGAAAAAGGCAGCCTCTTCTGTATCTGTAGAGTAGGGAGGGTGAGTGTAGGCTCACAGCACCTAGGCCACATGTGACCCATTGTACATCCTCCCGAGGAGTTGTCTTCCTAGGTCATTGTCCATCCTGTCCTTCTCAGGAAGGTGGACAGGTCACTAAGGCAGCCTCTTATTTCAGATGCTGGAAAAATAGCTGTAACAGCCAAATGTACGGCAATCTCAAAGTCAATAATAATTTTTTTGGATTTAAACAAAGTTCAAACCTATTACATTCTGACACAATGTGCAGAAATAATTTCTCGTAAACTTCTTTGGTCTTAGAAGGTAATAAAGCGAACACTATTGGCACATACTGTCCATTTTTATACGCATGCAGAGTGAAAAATTGATAAAAGTATTGCACGCAATATTGGAAAGTTCCGTCCATATAAATCACGTCAGGAGAACACAGAAAATTTAAATTTTGAAAACAAGAAAATATAACAATATTATTGTCAGTATTGTTGACTAGCAGAAAACTGTCCTGTTGTAATGTTTTGATGTCCAGACATATTAACGCTTCATGTACATCTTGAATATTTTTTGGTAGAGGAGGCAAGAACGTACGACGTGCAGAATAAATATTCTTTCTTGTATAATCCAAGTCCTTTAACGACAGATTTCTCACCAGTTCAGGACAGTTTTTCAACTCTTCATGGATTTACTTCATCGGTCGTTCAGAAATATCTTCAACAGCCTTTCTTTTCACGCTGTTACTTAGTTTTTGACTATCGAGAGTACTATCCACTTCATGATTATGCACTAATTCACTTTCCACAATTTTATTTCCGCCCACAGTATATAGTTTTGCTTTGAACATTTTTGCTGTACAACGCCAATAAGTTTTGCCAGATGCCATCGTTCTAAATTTTCGAAATTTTCCACGGTTTACCAATAGAAGAGTTTTGCCCTTCTCACTTAACATAACTTCACACTTAATTTCCATCTTTGTTGTAAAACAGTTCGAAGACAAATAAAATACAACCCGTAAAATATTTGTTAAGATAGAATTCTAATAAAACCTCTGCCTACTCCGTACCCCTGCCAGGGTAAACTATTAAGACAGTCCCGATAACAGAACATTTATTGTCTTGTTATTGTCTTGAAATTCTATTACAACAAATATCCTAATCATGGTATTTTGGTTTCTTCCTCATTTTATTAGCATAACCACCCCTTTGCATTATCGTCAAAATTACGTATTCCGGGAATGCCGATAACTACTACCTGAGACACCCCTTATTAAATAAGGTAAAATTTTAACCATTGCGCGCAACTCACCTATGCCGCTTGCGGCGGGTGTAATTTAGGCGCTAACCATCCTTCTTTACCTGTCTGGCCAAGAAGGGTAGATAATCCGACATGTAGCTTCGCCGCTAAGAAGTGCAGGTAGGTCGAGTCATAAAATAACTCTTATCTTAATAAAATACGAAGGTGGTTTGGTAGGGGTAGGTTTGGTTGGGTTATTATTGAAAATTATTATAATTTATTCTTCAAAAATTGACTAAAAATACGAAGGTGGTTTAGTAGGGGTGGGTTTGGTTGAGTTATTATTGAAAATTATTATAATTTACTTTACAAAAATATATCTTATTATAAATGTCGGTGATTTAATATATAACTGTATTTCATAAATCACGTACTTCAGTCGGTTAGCGCCCAAAATACACATAGGATTAAAATGACCCTTCGGTCTTGGCGCCTAGTTCACATGTTGTAAAAAGTGCATTAATCCTTCAGCGCCCAAATTACATCCGCCCGCCGCTTGTGGCATGTCCCAGGTCTTTTGATTTCTGAGAAGTAAGGAGGTGGTTTTTTTAATGATTCCTTCTCCACTTAGTCTGTATCTCGTTCTTTCTGTAACATTTTCCACCACTATAAATGTAGTGGTGTGAGGGTGAGAAGCATGTTCTCATTGCTCCTGTAATGAATATACAGGCTAGTCTTTGAATTTTGGAGAAGTTTTCTCTCGTCGTCCATAGACTAGTTCTACTACTCCACGAAATGGGTCCATAAGTGATCATTCGTCTCACTATGGCAGTACTAGATAGGTTAAATAGGAGTCGAGTTGACTTTTCAGGGGACCAGTGTAATTATACCAAAATATATCGAGTAAAACAGAAAAAAATGGTGGAAGAAAATTTTATTTGGTTTGACATTGGCTAGCTTAGTAAGTCCTTTTTCCGTTTTTCTTCGATATTTCGTATCTTCAAAGAAATCATCAACTTCTTTGTCCCAAAAACGAACTTATTTTTTATATAAATTTGCTGCAGTATTTCGACTGTCATTCAAAATGATCATTCTGTATAGGAGGATTACATCATTGTGGTAAGAGATATTATTTTCAAATTTTGTATGAGCTATAACGGTTTTTGAGTGTACATTTTGAAATTATTTCTGAATATACAAGATGTATGAGTCTCGGTATGAGTAGCATATCAAAGTTATGTTTTTTTTAATGAATCACCCTATAAATAGTTGTATTTTTCAACTGAACGTGGAAAATCAAATGCAATTTTAAAAGGATTCTTCTTACCCACATACAGAGTGTTCTTGTCTATTTCCGTTTTTCTCAAATTATACCTAAGGGTTTGAGTTAAAAATTATTGACCTTTAAACTTACTATTTTTTTTTCACAATTTAAGCGATTTTAAAATGCCGTTCAGCTACTGTCAGCTACTTAACGTGAAAAATAGTTTTCCTTACACTTTTTCTAAATTAACTCTCAGGATCGTTTATCTCTTTCGGCACTTACAAGAGTTGTGTTTTTTCTTTTATTTTTTTTTCCGCAGTTTAACGGAAACTGATGGAGTAATATCCGTTTCCCTCGTGTCTTGTATTTAGCAAACATTTTTAAATAATATTACATTAACTATTATTTTCAAGACTCTCATTTTATTCTACAAATTACTTGCGACCCGCATGTTTAGATAGATTAATTTAGAACTTCCATTTCACTGGCGTACGATAGTATTTTTTTTATTTCGGGGGGATACTTTTCATTGAAACTACTTTTTAGAAATTTAAAAACTTCTAATATAATCTGACAGTTTTGTGACAACTAAGTAGGTATTTAAAGATGACAGTAGACTACTAAGTTTTTATCGATTTTATTTGATTCCCCATATAAATCTATGTGGCATGGGCAAAGTGCCGGGAAAAATAATATCTCTCACAGTATGAGCAATATTTGGTTTTGTAATTAAGTAAGGTAAAGGTAATACGTCACTTTTCAACCAAGAAGAAACAACTACTTCCGGGCTATTTCGACGGACATTGAATGACACGTACCAGTCAAACGGGGTCGATATGATCTACAAGATTATACAAAACCATTATGGTTTGCAATTAGAAGGGACAACATAACTTACAAACCGGTTTCGGCGTATTCACGACTTATCAGTACAAGGTATATGTTCTCAGTCCGGGAGCTCCAAGAGCCTAATCCCGGAATGAATGAGATACTAAAATCACAATCAATACATGTCTTCCAGTAACGAAAGTGTTAAAGTTGTGACAATAGCGACATCTTCACCTCCACACGCAAACCAAAATTCGAAAAATTACATACATGACCTCTAATAATTAGACATTTAGCCTGACGGATACGGTTGAAACGGTTATTTTGACTTAACTATAGTAGTTAGACATATAGCCTCGGAGTCTTTTTGTCGCTAGTGATGAGTCTTATGTCAGTTTTTTGACAAATTTTACATGCAGGGTTTTAGAATCTACCAAGTTTTTAGGTAGCGGTGGCATAAAACCCCAGGACAAAGGCACGCTAAACCATTCCTTAAAAGCCCTTCGGTCAAACTGTCACGTCGAGAAACGACGAGGATGATGGTGGGAATGCTGACCGGACATTGTAGGCTGAGGAAGATTATGCACACAGTTGGCCTAGCAGATGACAGTCTATGTAGATTTTGCCAGGAAGAAGACGAAACCGCGGAGCACATACTGTGTGAGTGCGAAGGCCTAGTAAGGGTGCGGTTTCACCTTTTCGGAGAAGGAAAACCGAGAGCAGAGAGCTACGCAAGGGAGGTGGTATCCAGGCTAATAGGTCTTGCAAAAATAATAAAGCTAGATATCTAGCTCTAAAAATAGGGAGGACCGCCATAGATCTGCAAAGATCGCAGTGGGATAGGACAAAGAACCACTCCATTTCTAATCTAATCTAGGTAGCGGTTTTTTTGAGATATGCCTAAAAAACTGACTTAACTTCGTTAGCTTCAAAGGGTGCTAGTTCCCTTGGAAATAACTTTTGGATAAAAGTAAATGAGACATAAAATCACATCTAGTATCTATAGCATACGTTTGGCAGGGGAGTTTTTGAACTCCTTGTATTCTGGAGATTATTCAATTTGAAATAGCAACAGCAAGAACTAAATTCGTACTATAACCCATAATTTCATTAACCCAAATTATATTCGTTAACAATTTCCACTCTTTAGCCGCCCCAAATGGAAATCTGGCTCTCATAACGGCTGTGTGCATTTTTATACCATCAATTTTGAATTCTTTTATTCTAGTTTCATCCGATCCAAAGCAGTGTAAAATCCATTTCCTACTTCTTTTTCAATTTATTGCGAGTTAATTCGTTTTTAATACTTTGTCGATTCATGAAAAGCATATCAAAGCGCCTTTTTTTTATACTACCACTTCCCACTACCTATTCAAAATTTCATACTGAAATGATTCGACGCAATGGGGCGTTAAACTATTTTCTCTCTTTTTAAGTTTATTGTGGTAGTCCGGATAGCTGTTGGGATTTTAATACAAAGCAAAGCGTTCCATTTTGAAATAACAAAGTTTGAATTGAAAATTATATTCGTTTCAATAAATAAAACATTTTCAAATAATTTTTCTGTACCAAATTGGCTTTCGTCTACATAATTAATAAGAATTCCATTACAAACATGTCTTAATTCCATTACAAACATTCCTTTTCCATTCATTCCAAAATGCAGCAAAATGCAAATTATTGCTTGAAAAACTGTATTAATCATCCTCAAATAAAGTGATATGAAAACTTTCACTCTCCTGGAATAGTCCAGTCGAATCAGCATTAAAGGTGGATGTAAGAGCAGTAGGCGAGATTTTTGAAGTAATACCTCAAAAATACCATGGTAAATGATAATCCGTTGCCTCCACCGGTTTTTAGGAAGTGCTTATTGCACAATAACAGTTTATAGCCACAACAACCAAAAATAGGCCTATTATTCGACATGTTTACGAATTTTACTCGAAATGTATTGAGTTTATCGTGTTAATGCCTCAGAACAAAATTATAGAACGTGAAGTTTGCTATAAAATTCCGTGGTTGAAAATGTGAAAATTCCATTCCGTGCAGCCACAGCGGATAAATAATTAAAAAAAAAATCGAAAAAACAGTTGTTTTTTGGACTCAAAATACTAATGCAATTTATAAAGCAATCTGAATCATTATTATTTCTCATAAAACGTTATTTATTCAGGAACTGAATGCAATAAACGCGGTTGCGATATCTTATTTAGTTGATGAGTAATCCAATTGTTAAGTAACATTTATGTTAATGAGATAGACATCGGTAGAATAAAGACATATGCCACAAAAATTTTTTTAAACTTAAAATAATGTTTTTACACATACTAGAAGCTTACAGCTATCATATGCAATTATTTAATCAACAATGTTTTCGGTTCAACTAGCTCAGATGTTAGTTTGAAAAGGTGGTTCAAATTTCACCTTTATAACAATAATTGAGATATCTCTGCGGTTTTTTATTTTAATTGAAAGTACCAACTTAAAGGACTTGGAAAAACATAACTTTTGGCGTTTTGAACGTTCAATTCGGACCATTTAATCCCGAGTTATTGAATCCCAAACTTGATCACTGATTCTCGGCAAACCAACAACAATCTAACGAAAAAAAAATACTGTCATGCAGGTCCTTCTGCATACTTTGACGTTTAATTCAATATTTTTCTTGTCTATTGTTATATTTTATTAATTTCGTAATGTTAGAAATTGAAAATATATTTCCAACTATAAAACCACCTCCGAATGAATGGAAAGGTATTCAAGGACTGGAATTGATAGTAAAATATTATCGTTTAAAATTTTACTACCGTGGGAACAGTAAAATAAAAGGTTTAGCCAATTAGTTTGTTCAATAATACTACATTTAAGGTAAACCGTTAATGCCACGAACTTATTCTACGACTGCTCGTGATATTGGTACAAGAACAAAGCTGTACGTGCTAATTAAATTACGATTAAAGTGATCGAATCTGCATTCCGTTCATTTAACGTAGGTTATCAATTTTGTTGGGCAATTCTAATATTCCTAGGTATAAATTTGAAAAAACGAACATTCTTAGATATCAGTTCGTACAATATGTAGATTTAGTCGAGGATTGAGTTAGGACTTTGTAAACCATTTTTTGTTTAACTGTTAAGGAGCGGAAAATTCCATTATATTTTATTTGTTTCATTATTTTCGCATCAACCACATTAGTACAGTACTTTGTACACTACTTTATATTTGATACAATAGATTAGAATCTTACAAAAACTGTACTTACTGAAGTTTTGACACTGCACTTCACTAAAACTGTTTGGTAAACTTTGCTGTAACTCTGCGACACTCAATTAGTATGTTTTATTTTGATAGGGAGTTCACATAATTCACCAGACGGTTGACATTCCTTTGACAGTAGATATTGATATAATATTATTTTCCCTCTTTAAACAGCTCCATAACACCTAAACATCCACTGAAATCGGGAGACTTATGGTCACCGAACAATGTTCGGGAAGGACACACTGATACAACTGGGACAATACTAGATGAATATCGGAGAATATATTCACTGAGCCAGTGAACATCATCATCCCATCTAAAGAACAGATAATGCTCCCAGGTAATTCTGGAGATATATCATCTAGTTCACCGATGGTTCCAAAACAAACCATGGCACTGACGCTTGTATGAAATGACCTAGAAAGAGAATAATCTTTAGCCTTGTGTTTCAAGCATATTTACTGACAGCCAGGCTCTGCTTAAAGCTATCAGTAATCCAACAACTAGGTCTAAACTGGTGAAAAACTGTGAAGGATCCCTTAACCTTATGGAAAGAGGTAACAACGTGTCTCTAATATGGGATTGAAGGTAATGAAATGGCAGACCAGTTAGCTAAAGAAGGTTTTAAAGGAGACTTCATAGGTCCGGAACCGTTTTGTGGAATCACAAAGGATTACATAAGAGGGGAAATCGGGAACTGGCTAGTTAAGGAACACCAATTCAAACATTCCATACAAAGAGTTTACTGAACAAGGTTGTCAAGGAACTCTCAACCAGGCTATTGAAACTGAGTAAGATACATTTGACCTGGTGACTGGACACTGCACGCTGAGGAAACATCTTCACAAAATGGGCAAAGTTAGTGAACCTATGTGCAGGAAATGTAAACTATATGATGAAACACCTACTCACATACTCTGCTTCTGCGAGAACTCACGTGGACCTACATAGAAGGCACAAAGCTTATAGAATGGAAGTAAATAACATGGGAAATGGTACAAAGATTCAGTGCCTGGGCTGTTGATCACAACCCAATCGAATGAATGAACCTAAACATCCAGTTCCTACTGCTGCTGTCCAGTTGAAATACATGTTCACAAATTTAAGAAGTTTCTAATATACAGAAAGTTTAATATGACCAGCTACGCCAGTATTTTCCAAAATTTATTTAATATGAGTATATATTTTTGTGAAAGGTGTGGATAAAATACAAAAAATAGTAACCAATCATTCTATATCTCAATTAACATTTGGTTATTTATAATGAATGGCACACTCTAGAACCATCTTCAAGAACACTGGAAGAAATAAATGATCTTGAGAAAATTGAGATATAAATATAATTCAATTTATAAAAGAATATCACAAGTTTTAATAATCTAACCTATCATTAAAAACATCCAACTGAATAAATTTAAATATAATCTATAATATGTATTGATAATAATTAAAGTGAATGGTATTACTCACGTTTCTTACAGCAGTAAGCAAGCCTCATTGTGGCATTCTCCTCAAAAATAAGGATATAACCATCTCTCGGCATTTACCGCTCTATCTCTTGGGCAGTTTTAAGCGTTTAACCACACACTGCAGATTTGACTAATTAATTAGTAACGAAAATAACAATTTTCCCAACATTGAAGAAATAATTAATTCAGGAGCACCAGAAAAACTTGTAAATACGATGATCGATGTCAATAAACAAGGAATGACATACTGAACCTAACCTCAATTGTGTCAAAACTACTGAATTTTTCCAATTAATTTGACGTCTTGAAGTTTTGCCAACCCGTAAGCTGAAAATTGCCCTGGCCATTAAGTATAAATTGTATTTACGGCTGGTAAATTTATATTTACTCCGATATGCAGGAAAGTAACTAAAAATGACATCATCGTCTTTTTATCGTAAATAAACTCTACCTACCTTTCTTTCCTTTTCTACGGAATTATTCCCTCAACCGCAGCTTCTTGGACTTCCGGTTAATTCAAAATAAGACAATATATACTTGTTTGAGCAAAAAAATTAAAATTTCGTGACAGAAAGAATATTTTATGACATAATTGTCAAAACCAATAAAATAGTAATATTGCCTAGCAACAGATTCATGAAGTTCTTTGTCAAAAAAAATATTAAATTGTGATAACAAATTTTCTTAAAATTATTGTTATTAAAAGCTTGTAACTAAGCGTTTGTGAATAAAATAGTATCGATACCACGCGGGAAGGATCATTCCATCCATGGCTTTTAGCTAACAAAGCCTGGGCTGTAATGATTTACTTCTCCGCTAGGTATGTAATATACTATTTTGCATTCATCAAAATATTATTGATTGTCTAGTTGTCGAATTTTTTCATTAGTGTCGGATAAGAACTAAAATTTGAAAAAAAAAACTCAATTGGTCTTGATAACGGTTCAAAAAAAAGATTGTGGTGTAATTTCCCAAAATAATTGATAAAAAGAATAATGAACACACCACAAGAAACATACAGAAGATAAATTATAGTTAAATATCTGTTCTGGAATTTGTTATATTGATTTTATTTAATAATTTTGGGAAGATCCCACGTAGTAAGGGTTGGAACAATTAAGTTGGTATATTTAACTGATTTTTCAATTAATCGAATCCCAATCTTGAATTCTTAAACTCGTATCGAAACTGTTTTTGTGACGGTGAGAAACGAAGAGTGTGTTGATAAATATTTCGGAATTATACGATATGTTGTATAATTTATGTCCTGTTGTGACCTACTCAAAACGTTGATTTACATGAATGCTTTTAGTCAAAGCATTTTAGTGGATATTTTGTACATCATTATAGACGTTTTAATAGGTGTTAATAGGTATTCACATTACAGTCCGATAAATCATAAGTATCCGTTAATGCGTTAATGTAATTACTTGGAATGAATGTACGTCTATTTTATGTTATTAAACCGTGTAACTAGTTTGAGTTGTTTGTATACTAGTTTTATGTAATGCGAATTTTAATTCCCTTCGAACATTTTTGAAGTGAAATTTGTTCCTATTTATAGACTTTCATTAGTCAGCGACTCCGATATTTACACCACCATTCTGTAGTTTTTGATTTCACAAATGCTGGTTCAGGACCTGTGAATGTAGTTTCAGACCCTTGGTTTGATAGGGTATTGGCCGTTTCATTTCTTACAATACCCTTATACTCCGAGACCCACTGAGTGCTACCCTATTAAGGTTTGCCAGGATTAAAAGCTTTTGTAGGCAGTCGCAGACCAGTTTGGATATGATTTCAGTGCTGCCTGACTAGTGCAGAGTATAAGGATTTTCCTCTCTTAGATTTATATTCGTCAGTGCTCTTGCGTTTCATTATAACTGCATGGTTCGAACACATTCCAGTTCAGCTGAATATAGCAAATTTGTGGTAACATCGGTTATTCTGGAATTACTGTGTGTGTCAGTTCCTTCGTACCAGTGCCCATTTCGTTTCAGCGCATATGCAGCAATTTTCACTTCCGCCTTAACGTGCAGAGCAAGACGCGCAAGATAAGTTTCCACAGCCGTAGTCAGACGGCTTCTCATCGCACCCGTTATGGACAGACAGGCAAGTTTCAGTTCAGCTCTCCTTTGATCTGTTTTTAGCCTCCAGACTAAGTCACCGTAGGTAACCAGGTGTATCAGCACAATTATGAAGAGCAATCCGTTGATTTAGTCCCTATTTGGTTTCTATCGCACCATTTGCAGCAATTGTCCCTAAATCTATTTTATCCTGCGAGTATGAATTCCTGGTTAGTTTTGCGTCCAGAATTTTACCTTCTTGCTGCACGCTTGGCAATTTTAGTATGTCAAGCTTCCTTATTATAGTAAAGGGAATGAGCGCAGTTTTTGAAGGATACATCCTTGTTCATTTCTTCCTACACTATTCCTTCACCTTTTCCAGAGCTTGCTGCATTATACTGGGTGGCGCACCGAAAACGAAACAGATGCATTTACTGGCAGATGATTCCTTTTTAAAAAAATCCCTCGGACCCGTCGATTTTGTTTTCGAGGGGGACACAAAATTGGCATAAAATCACAGTAACATTTGCAGCCCCCTAAGCGGGGGTGGCACCATCCCTAAAATCTTAAATGGAAAGGGGGGTCGAATGATCCATCATTTAAAAGGTCTTTCAACTCCCTTTATAATGATGTAAAATTCATGTACTTCAATTCAGTAGTTTTGGAGTTTTATTGATTTAAAGTTTAAAGTAGACTTTAATAGGTACATCAAATTAGTTTGTACTTCTTTCAGAAGAAATTTGAGTAAAAGCATTTTCTTGATAAGTAAATGCTTTTATTTACTACGCCCATGGTTTATTAATAATAAAAATAGCAATTGAAGTGTCCTTTGTGACAAAAAAAGTTGTTTCTTGAAGAAAGATAAGTAGAGAATGCCACGTACTTATTTTAAATAGGAAATAGTACATTAGTTTGCGATTGATTTGACCAATCTTTGTTGTTAAAATATCATTTATTGCTTTTACATAAATTAACCATGGTATATTCCACGGCAGAAAGGGTTGAAATTATTGAAATATTTTTCGGAAATAATCAGTGCCCTAATAGAACAGCACAAATTTTTAATGAGCGACATGAGAACAATAATGTGCACCGAAAATATGTTATAGAACTTGTAGCTAAATTTCGGGAAACTGGATCAGTCGCCAATAAAAAACGTAATATTGAAAATCCTATAAGGAACGAAGCAACAGAAGTGGGGGTTTTAGGGCAAGTTATTGTAGATCCTACATTAAGTACCCGCAAATTGCAAACTTCGTGTGGTGTTAGTCGACGTACTATCCAACGGATTCTAAAGGCACATAATTTTCATCCGTATAAAATTCACCTTGTACAAGAACTTAATGAAGACGATTTTGATAAGCGATTACAATTTTGTGAAGTTATGAGTGAACGAATTACAAACGATGAACAATGTTTATTTAACATTTGCTTTTCCGACGAATGTTCCTTTTTTTTAAATGGCGAAGTAAATCGTCATAATTGTCGATATTGGTCGGACTCTAATCCCAGAATTTACCATGAGGTACACACACAGCAGCCACAAAAATTAAATGTTTGGGCTGGCATTTTTGGCGATCATTTGGTTGGTCCTTTTTTCTTACCTGGAAATTTGACTGGTGAAATGTATTTGGAATTACTGCAAAATGCCATAGATCCTGCGCTAACAGATATAATTGAAAATCAGAATGATGGTCGATACGTTGAGAATATGTTGATGTTCCAACAGGATGGTGCCCCACCACATTACGCATTAAGAGTTCGGCATTATTTAGATCAGACCTTTCCAGGTCAATGGATTGGTAGAAGAGGTGCCGTTGAATGGCCCCCAAGATCGCCAGATTTATCACCTTTGGATTTCTTTTTGTGGGGTTACTTAAAAAGCAAAATCTATGCTACTCAGCCAACATCCTTAGAAGATTTGCGACAAAGAATTGTGAATGAGTGCCATCAAATTACTCCTCAAATATTGCAAAATGTCCGGCAACGTTTTCAGCAAAATCTTTATTATTGCATGGAAAGTAATGGTGGTCATTTTCAACATTTACTCGGCTGACAGGTCAGTTCATTCTTTATTTTTTAACAACTTTGCTGCTATGTATTGATCTCCTCTTACGATGATGTATTTAAACTTTAAATCAATAAATCTCCAAAACTACTGAATTGAAGTACATGAATTTTACATCATTATAAAGGGAGTTGAAAGACCTTTTAAATCGCAAACTAATGTACTATTTCCTATTTAAAATAAGTACGTGGCATTCTCTACTTATCTTTCTTCAAGAAACAACTTTTTTTGTCACAAAGGACACTTCAATTGCTATTTTTATTATTAATAAACCATGGGCGTAGTAAATAAAAGCATTTACTTATCAAGAAAATGCTTTTACTCAAATTTCTTCTGAAAGAAGTACAAACTAATTTGATGTACCTATTAAAGTCTACTTTAAACTTTAAATCAATAAATCTCCAAAACTACTGAATTGAAGTACATGAATTTTACATCATTATAAAGGGAGTTGAAAGACCTTTTAAATGATGGATCATTCGACCCCCCTTTCCATTTAAGATTTTAGGGATGGTGCCACCCCCGCTTAGGGGGCTGCAAATGTTACTGTGATTTTATGCCAATTTTGTGTCCCCCTCGAAAACAAAATCGACGGGTCCGAGGGATTTTTTTAAAAAGGAATCATCTGCCAGTAAATGCATCCGTTTCGTTTTCGGTGCGCCACCCTGTATATTCGAAATAATATTAAAGAGTTTTCCCTTTACGAGTATTGTCAAATTGATTGCATACCCTTGTAGAGCCCCTTCCTGTTTAGTGCTCCGAGGAGTTCATCTATAATGATGTTGCACAGCAAAGGTGCTAATACTCCTTCCCGTGGGCATCCCTTTATTATCGAGTCCTTCATTGAATCTTCAAATAAGGTTGTCATATTTTTCATCCACCGATATATGGTGTAATCTGCTCCACACATTGCAACAGCTATCATGGAGTCAAGGGAGGTTTGATCGAAAACTCCTTCCTCATTAAAAAATACTCTAAGTGCTATTTTTTGATTTCCTAGATCAGTCTCAATTTTTGACACCAGTTAGTGTAAGAATGTTTCACGATATTTTTTCGTTTGATAGGCAAGCTGCTTGTAATGCCTATCAATGAAATCCTCCATAATTTTTATCATGGAAGAAGACAAAGTTATCGACTTGAAATTGTTTGCCAGGAACTAAACTTTTCCTGGTTTGAGAATAAAAACGATTCGGGCTCTTTTACAAACAATTGGAATGCATCCAGTTGCTAGTGATGATCTGAAGAGTCTGCAAAGTTCTGGAGCTAGATGTATTTTTCCCTACTCTAGCAGCACTGGGATTGTATTATCTAGTCCAGGAGCTTTGTATGGCTCAATTAGGCAACTATGTATTATAATAATTAATAATAAATTATGGTCGAAAAAAAAACTGAAAAACACGCTTTATAGTTAGGTAATCGACTAAAATGTAAAAAATAATTCTTAATTTAAGAATAAAGTGGTAAACGAGAAAGTTGATGTCTTTATGGGGTGGGATGCTCGATATCAATTGTTATAATCTCTTACTAGTTCTATTCCGACATGCAGAGCTAGTGTATAATTTTACTATGATGACATTAAAGCTATAATTCATATTTTTGAAATTCTATGCCAAGTCAAAGTTGTGTTTGGAACACCCTATATTCTACTACTATATTGTACCATCCTTGAGCAGCGTTCAACATTTCGAATTAATCTGAGCGTTTAGAGTGGATATTTGATTACTATATTGTATTGTCATCGGACCTTGACAAGTGAACAAAGTTTGAATAGAATCTGTTCGCTTAAATTGGGTCACAATCCAGCCCAAATGAGTCGGTTCCAAACATACATACATACGTCCTACATACAAGGGAAGCTAGTATACTTTATTTAGCGGATTGATTTCACTTCTGCGATTCACTTTGCTTAGTAGGTATATAACAAACTTAAAAAAAACATGTGGCTGCTGAGGTTTCAACTTGCGATCTCTAGTTCACTAGACAGGCGCTTTAACCAACTAAGCCACGGCGCTATATTTTCTTCATAAATTTTTTAATATAATAAGTTCAAGATTTAATAACACCCTATATTTTATTACTATATTGTATTGTCATCGATCCTTGACGAATGTACTAAGTTTGAATTGAATGTGTTCGCTTAAAGTTGGTCAAAATCGAGTCCAAAGAAGTCGGTTACAAACAAACATATACAGTATGGTGCAAATGAAAGGAAAAAATTCGTTATTTCGTAATAATATTTGTGACAATACGCAAATCAATTACTGAACATATTGATATGGCTGAATAGGTATTTAAAAGACCTTTCAAATAATGTATTACAACACCCACATTTCCATTTAAAAATTTTAGCGATGACGTCATCACGCTCATATAGATGATGTCAATAATAAAAAGGTATCCTTACGAATAGCCTGTTTAAAAATAAAAATCGACGGGTTTCGGGATTTTTCCTTAAAGTCGCCGGCTTACGAAATAACGAATTTATTCCTTTCATTTGTACCATAGTGTATACTAGTGAAGCTAATATAAGCGTGTTAAAATTGATGAATTAATCTTATTAGTTTAATTCCAATAAATTGATATTTTTGTATGAACATGAGTTTTCTCCATGACAGTTGCATGCAACAAATTATAGCTTCACTAATTCTTTTTTTCTTTTTCAGGTTAGTATTCGAAAATATAATTGCCTAGAAATAGTTGGATAGTTGGTAAGTAGATAATTGCCAATATTTTCGACTATTTTTAAAAAAAATATTCTGTATTTTATGAAAATACTCAATTTACATATTCAAAACTTCCTGTTTTACGCTAATATTTTGGCAGGTAGGGTGAAACTTCAATCAAAGAAAACCTGCAATTATTGTATAGAACACTGTGTGTATTGTAGGAAAACAATTACTTAATTTAATTAAGCTATTTCCCGAGATATAATGTACGAAAATGTGTTCCGCTTCTCTTATTAACATTTGTGACCGCGGTACACAAAATTGACTATAAAATGAAGATGATTTTTAGTTTTATTTAATTTTATGGGGTTTTCAGAACAAGAATAACTTTTTATGAAAATAGTTATTTATGTACCGAGGACGAGAAACTGTCTATTATGGTCGAGGTCGAGCCCGCAAATTGATAGCCGAGACAGTTCTTCGCCGAGGTTTACATTACATTTTTTCGCCTTCAAAAATAATCGGTTTCGTAAAATGTAATTTTTTGAAGAGGTCGACGAAAAAATACATTTAAATCACTTCTCCATTTATACAGTATGATGCAAATGACTGGAATATATTCATAGTTTAAAAACAGGCAATTTTTGAAAAAAATCCTCAAACACATCTATTTACGTTATGTCGAAAACATACATGTAGATCGTTCATTCATTCGATTGGGTTGTGCTCAACGGACCAGGCACTTGAACTGAATATTTGTACCATTTCCCATGTTATCTACTTCCATTCCAGAAGCTGTGTGTCTTCTATATAGGCCACTAGTTTGACTGGAGGGATTTTCAATAGGTGTAATGGTTGAATTCTTGCCTCTCCAAAGTGCTTCCGTCTGAGTCCATGTAAGTTCTCGCAGAAGCAGAGTGTGTGAGTAGGTGTTTCATCATAGAGTTCACATTTCCTGCACGTAGGTTCAGTTACTTTACCCATTTTGTGCAGATGTTCTCTCACCAAGTCGGTAACTGTCTTCAAATGTCTCTTACTTAGTTTCTATAGCCTGGTTGAGAGTTCCTTGTCTACCTTGTTCAGTAAACTCTTTGTATGGAGGTGCCTTTATGTCGACCTCCATTTGAGTTGGTGTTCCCTATCTAGCCAGTTCCTGATTTCCCCTCTTATGCAATCTTTTGTGATTACACAAAATGGTTCCAGACCTATGAACTCTCCTTCAAAACCTTCTTTAGATAACTGGTCCATTTCATTACCTGCAATACCCTATGCCAGCACCCATATTAGAGACACTTTGTTGTCTCTTTCCAGCCTGTTGAGGGATTCTTTACAGTTTTCTACCAATCTAGACCTAGTTTTTGGATTACTGATAGCTTTGAGCAGAGCCTGGCTGTCAGTAAATTTTAATTTTTTGTCCAGTATGTATATCCACTTCTGATGTTTTCATCAATACAGGCTATAGCGGCAATCGTCTCTGCTTGAAACACATTCGTGTAATGGTCCTTAAAAAATTTTTTTCAAAAACTCGTCTGTTTTCCAAATAATGCATTTAAGTATTACAGACGATTGCATTGTATTCCTACAGCATTCTACCATTTCTTCCTAGTTCGTCGTTTTTTTTTCTTACCTCCTTTGCCTCCCAGAAACATCTTATTCACACACCATTCCGTCCTCCATCCTACCCACAAGGCCTATCCATCGAAGCCGGTGTACTTGAATTTTACTTGTAATACATGTCTTGGATTTCTTTGTCTGTTCTTCTTCTCCACTGCCCCGCATTATTAATTTCTTCGTAAATGTTTCTTAGAATCTTTCGTTCCCACCTCTCCAGTTTACTTTTATTCTTTTTATTTAATATCCAAACGTCACTTCCGTATAACAAGCTAGGTTGTATGATTGTTTTGTATAGTCTGATCTTCCTGGTCCTTGTTTTTAGAGCTCCCAAGACTGCTGGTTTTCAGGATCCTCTTGTCTATTTTCACATCTTCATCGCTTTTATCTGTCACTGTTACTCCCAGATATTCTAAGTGACTTACTTTTTGAAACGAATAGTTTTTGCTATTGCTTGTAGAAATGAAATTTGGTTAGCAATTTATTGGAGTATTGATTCGTAATATTTCACCAGTAATATGCGTTCCATATTTCTTGGTGTACAGGGTGAGGCAGAACTTCCACTGAATTAAACCTTAAATATTTGATACTTTGTATAGGTTTATAAATTAAGTTAACAATTTATTGAAGTCTCCATAAACTAAGCAGGGTATTTCTTAAAATATGGTCTACAACGTGTAGAAATATCGTCCACGTCTGTTGTTTTCAAATGCGACACTTTGTATATTGTGAGAAATAAGTTGATAATTCAATACTACTATGTAGGGCAATTCGTTCTATATGGTCATTAATGTGCGAAACTATAGTCTGATTCTTGGTAGTGAATAGTGAAGCAAATAAGCAAAACCCGACATTTTTCAAATGGTACACAATAATTTATTGAGGTGAATGAATGTGTTTAATCATTTAATGGTGTTTTAAGAATATCGTCGTCTTGGAGGAGAAGTGAGGTAAGCCACACAACTGCTGTTTGTAGAAAATGGACAGTAAAGTTTTACTCAATAATCATTTATTCGTATCATATTTATTTATTATCTTAATTTAATGAAAACTCACTCTCATATTTAAGGCCGTCTACTCTGAGGCTGACAGTATTAAAAAATGTAAAAAACTTATTATCAATGGTGATAATAAGATAATTAACACTTAGCTTCTTTCACCACATAATTTGTTTATGCATGTGAAAAGAGCTAAGTGATAAAAATAAACTATTATTATAATACCAGACACCCCAACAATTATGGTAGGGCATTAGTATGGACATAATGATCTTAAAACATCAAAATGCACATCAGCTCTGTTCACCACAAAAGAAAATTCGTAATTGGTTGGGGATTATATTGGTGAAGAAATGTATATGCTGCTTGAGGTGGTTTCACCACTGCAGGGAATATGCGTATTTTCATTTTGCTTCTTTCACACTTTACTGGAATTCAAGGTTCCAACTAAAGACTCAGTTAACTTTCATCACCACTGTGTTTTCCAAAGTTTTTTGAATGGCATGTTATTGTTAACTCATTTCATCCAAAAATGTGGCTTAGCTCTTTTCACCACCAAGGCGACGATATCTTGAAACCTAAATAAGACTATCTATGGATATTTATTGTGAATAAAATTCACTTTTTAATTTCAATTAATGGCTACTAGCTAATTATATTTCACCAAAAAGGAAAACCATTAATTTGTCCTATTTCTACTTCCGACTTACGGATGCGGCAAGGTAAAATTAACTTTCCCAGAAAATTATATTTTTTGGAAATTTAAAGCAAACATGTATCACCGTAACGAATGACTTTCCCAATTTGGTGTAGGTATATATAATATAACCGGGCTTTAATCATTGAATCCGTTCTTAATTGACTATTTTTTTTTTATTTTGAACGAAACTGCTTGTATGTGAAATTTTTTTTCCGTCAGCAAAGTTATTGAAATCGTTTTTAACGAACGCCTGACTTGGCACGACCAAAATTTTCGTGCTCCAATTATGTACTAGACTAAATGCATGTTTGACAAAAATAATTAACAAAATTATATAAATAAAAATGTGGAAAGCATTAGCATTTTTTTATTGAAAAACGAGAAACAAGGTTTTGATCGTAGAAAGCTCCAACGCTTTCATCAGATAATCCCTGCCTCAATACCTCTTTTTTCGTCTTCCAATTAAAAATTTTAATTCGGTCCCAGAAGCTCGTACCAAAAACTTGGAAGATGATAGAGAGCATGAAAATAATAAAAGTACTTCAAATGAAATGACGACCTTACTCCCTTCATTAACGAACTTAGTCGTGTAAAGTTAAAAATTTAATATAACGAATTATAGGGAAGCAATAAAAAATTAGAACATTTATAAACACCATAGATGCACGCTCGTTGGCTTTATGAACAAATGTTCACTAACCTTCCTAAGAACTCAGGTAATTTAATAGTTGATGCAATTGTTTCTTTTGTTTGGCTTTTTTGGCACTCCTAAATACCACACCCAAATAAATAAAACATTACTTTGATTCTAGATTAGATTAGATTAGATTTTATGAGGTGGCTTTCGGCCTAATCCACTGCGACCTTTTCAGATCTATTGTGGTCCTCTCAAACTCTAGATTACATTCTCCAGCCTGACTCTTTTTAAAAAGTCTATTAGCGTGGAGACTGAACCTTCCATATAGCTCTCTGCCACTGGCTTTTCTTCGCCTAATGCAAAAAACCGCACATTTGCCAGGCTATCGCACTGACATAGAATGTGTTCCGCCGGTTCTTCTTCTAGGTGACAAAACCTGCACGTATCTTCGTTTGTCAATCCCATCAGCTTTAAATGCCTATTGAGCTTACAGTGCCCCGTTAACAGACCCACTACAGCTTTAACAGTTTTCCTGTCTTTGGCCATCAGATCTGCTGTAAATTTTGGCGAGTGTTCTAATATGAACTGTTTCGCTTGCCTCTGTCCTGGTGAGTTCCTCCACCATTTCAGAGATTTGTGGGAGACCCACTTCTTTGTTTGTTTCCTTGTTATGGCTTTTGCAACGCCGCAGAAGGGTTCCGGACCAACGAACGGCATTGATGAGCCTTGCTTGGCCATTTCATCTGCTTTTTCGTTGCCCTTATGCCCCTCGTGCCCCGGTACCCAGGCTACCGTAACATTGCTACGCTCACCCAGTGTGTTTAGGGCCCGCACACAATCCCATACTAGCTTAGAATTGACCTCTACGGAGTTGAGTGCCTTTAGCGCTGCTTGGCTGTCTGTGAAGATGGCAATTGAACGATATGTTCTCTTCTGCCTTTTAATTTCTTCCACACAGTGGTGAATCGCCGTAATTTCCGCCTGGAAAATTGTGACGTTCCTTGATAGGCTTACTGGGAAGGCTATCCCTTGCTTTAGCCCTACTATACCGGCTCCTACGCCGTCTAACGTCTTTGACCCGTCTGTATACCAAAAACATCTGCATGTATGGGTACACCTTTTTTCCAGTCTTCCCTGTTTGGTATAGTTACTCTGAACTTATTTTCGAAGCTATATCTCGTAGCTATTGCATCGATGGGCTGTCCCATAACGCCGTCCGCCTTTAGCTCCTTGATTAGCTTCCAGTTGTCAGAACCATGCGTTTGGCTTATATGTTGCTGGCTATGTATTAATCTGTGCATTACAGATCTCGCTTCACCTTGTATGAATATGTGTAGAGGTGGCAGATTCATTAAGACTTCCATTGCAGCTGTAGGAGTAGTTTTTATGGGCCCTGTAACACACAGGCAGGCCAGCCTTTGTGTGTTATTCAACAGCCTTATTGCTCCTACTTGCTGCGTCTTTGTCCACCACCCCACGGACCCATAAGTTATCATTGGTCGGACAACCTTTGTGTATAACCACAGGGTCATTTTTGGGTTGAGTCCCCAGTTCTTACCGCACAGTCTTCTACATCTGCCTAAAGACATGATAGCTTTCTGTGTGGTTTTCACTATGTGAGTATTCCAAGTGAGCCTATGATCAAAAAATATCCCTAGGTATTTTGTTTCTTTGGTAAATGGAATCTCTGTTTCTCCTAGCACTGGTGGTTTTATGCCTTGTAGTGCTGTTCTTTTTGTAAAGTTGACAATTTGTGTTTTCTGAGCGTTGACCGTCAGTCTCTCTTGTTTACACCAGTTGTCTACCATATTTAGAGCTATCTGCATTCTTTCAGATATAACTCCAGCAAACTTACCTTTTACCACAATTACTATGTCATCGGCGTATCCTAGGCAATAAAAATCTTCCTTGGACAAATCATTGAGGAGATCGTCTACTAAGGTTGCCCAAAGTAGTGGTGAGAGAACTCCTCCCTGTGGGCATCCTCCACCTGCTCTTGCTTTGATGGTAGCTTGACCCAGAGTGGATATTACTATCCTGTTCTCCAGGGCGGCCTTTATCCATCTGCATATCACAGCAGGTGTGCCTCGTCTACTCATTGCGTTTATCAGTTGATTCTAAGTAGCATCTAAAAAAAATTGTCTATCTGGAAAATTAGGGCCGATAAAAATAATAAAAGTTGTGAACAATTAAGTACAAAAATATGGTTCGGTTGTTTGCAAATATCTTAAATCTATTCGAAATATCCGAAATTTGAAAAAAAAGAGCCCCAAAGAACAGGAAATGTTCGAAAAAATTCTACCTCCCATAACTGTAACTACAATATTGATAATGGTAATGTGTGTAGGGAAACGGATGAGCAAAGGCGTAAAATGTACTTTCAACATGATGGATGTTCGTCACATTCGACTTTGATAATGCGAGGCTGGCTGGATTAATATTTTCCTGGGCGATGGATGGGACGTTATGGAACAATATTTTCTCTTCCCCCATCCCCCGATTTAAATATTTTAAATTTTTTTATGGGGCTACTTAAAACAAAAAGTTTACGCAAATAATTTAAACCATAATATTCAAGACTTGAAACGAGCTACCATTGATGCCGTTAACGAAATTACTTCAGAAATGCTGCGAAATACTTACAAAGAATTTAGAAAGCGAATTGAGAGATGTTTTGAAGCTGGGATAATATATTGAAAAGATGTTTTGTGTTCACTTAGTGTTTCTTACATTATTATTCTGTATTGTTATTTTTGATCGTGATTATAATTCTTGAATAGTTAACATTGTTGTCAAATATTTATTAAAGAATGACAATTTGAACATTATTTATAAAAGTTACATCGTAAACGTCACTTACTAGATTAATACATTATTTTCGAACAAAAATTCATACGGTTTTCATAAAACTGGCTATAAAATGAGACGGGTTTTGAAAAACTTGAATTTTATTTCGTTTCATGGGGTTTCAGAACAAGCAAAACTTTTTACCAAGAATGACGTTTTTCACTGAAACTAATATTTAAACATTTTTCACCTATAGGATACCCCATCCGTGGACACGCTGTAGATATTCAGGTATTCTCCTCACACTAATAATTGTGAAAAAAACAAACGATAATATAATCAAAGTACATATACAAAAGAATAAAGCCAAGAAAGGTAAAACATTTGCCTGGCCTTTTGGTTTTGTCCATTGCCATCTAATGATGGGAAAATAGTTATTTGTATGCTTAGGCCGCGAAATACCTTTTTAACGTACCGAAAGAACAGATAATCTTGAGGTCGTTAAAAAGTTTCGCGGCCATGGCATACAAACTATTTTTCGTGCAATCGTTAAAATAATTAAACTAGATAATTGTAAATAAATATATGATTGCTCTAAAATCAACAGCAGTTTAATTTATTTAACAATATGTGCTATGGAAATGATATGTTTCAATATATACAAAATATTTTGACAGTTCTTGCTTCAACTTCTGGAGTAAATATAAGTAATAATACAAACTGTAGAATTAATGTTAATATTCATCCTAAATAATATAAGTAGGTACTTATGTATTTGTTGGTATTCAATAAAAAATAATCCTTGTCTTTGTTGTATTTTAAAAATGTCAAATTTAGAATTGATATTCAAATTTGGAAGTGACGTTTGGTTTCGCAGCCGTTGCTATGGGTAACGGCCGCGAAATTGAATTTCGCGGACTGTGTTGAGAACGCGAAATACTGACTTCGCGTCCGGTTGCACGAAAAAATATTTTTTCAATCTGTCTCATGATTCCTAAGCCTTTTTTTTATATCTGTATCCTTTAATTGATTTTACTTCACATCTCCCCGAACTCTAAAATATCTTATTCCTACCGTCTTTATTTTACCCTTTTGTATTAGATTTAGCACCAACGTATCACATTTTTTCTTGAAGTTTCTATTATTTATAGACATGGCAAATGTAGCAGATGATAGTGGATTGAAAATGGCAACGAAAAAAGTATTGGAATTACGGCGACACTGAGAATTTCTTTAGCATATTTTTCGGAATATTTTTTTAATAAATACTTTTTTTACTTAGGTATTTAAGTTGTGATTTCCCGAAACGTACTTTCGGTTCACTTTGTAGAAATGTCTGTTCAATGCATACGTTCGTTATTTTATTCGTTAATGGGTTTTCACATTTCTACGTCAAAATTGGTTCTCTAATTACTTTTGGCGTTTCATAATAACTTCGAATTTCTGAACTACTCTGCCGTTAACAACATATATGATTAATAGTTCTTCGCGAACTTTTTATTACTTTATTTCGCCCATATAACGATCTACATGGTTTCTTAAATTCCGGTTAACTTTATTAGCTTATTTTACTGCTAGCTTGATAATGAAAAAAGATTTAAAAAACACATCAATCTTCTTGCCGGACGTTAATAAAACCTTTTTTTATTTCTTTTAAGTTAACTAAATCGTGTTGTTTAGCTTTGTATATCAAACTGTCGTGCGAGGCATACCGTGTTTTAAGCCTTTCTCCGTCATAATCTATTTATTAAGTCATCACTGTCACCTTGATATTCAATAATAAATAAAATTCTATTTCATTTCAACGACCAGTGTTGGAAAAAATAAGTCACTATAAAACAATGACGTTACTCTATTTCTCTCCAGGAGTATCCTTTCAAACTAATTCCCCTGAAATATAATAAACCATTTAACATTTTTGTGGCCATAACAATAAAGGATTATTTATTAATATCCATTAGTTTTTCTGTTAGTAGAGATAATGGTTTTGGTCTGCTTGGATATTTTCGTTCTGGATTATTATTATTCTCACTATTTTTTATATTTGGGGAGGTGGAAAACAGTGTAGTTCTATTATATTATTTGCAATAAATATGATTTTGAATATTAATATTTATTGGTTATATATAATTCAATGGCACAACTTTATTTTGTTTTAATGTATTATTATCAATGTTCAGATGTAACTAAAAAGTTATGCCAAATACCAGTGCTTGTTCCAGGTTGCAATATATTTATAGGGTTTCTAATGTGAATGTAACGACAATAAAATAAAGCAATGTAGTCAGATTTATTTTCTAAAATTGTCAGGATCACTATACAAATGTTCCCCTTACTTCAGTAAACCGTTAGTTACTGATGTTCTTAGAAAGCTGGTTTGGAAATATTGAAAAAAATATACCTAATATGAATTTATCAGTAGGCATTAAAATAAGCCGTTTGAAATTGCTGGAAAAAGACATATTAATTAAAACCACTTTATGTATGCTACTATTTTTAAGAAAAGTTTGAATAGCTAGCAACGTAACAGCAGGTGGATTGGAAATCGAATAGTCCAACTCCAGTAATTGGCATGATGTAGCGAAGTAACTGGTCAGTTATTAACGCGGTCCACTGTTTCATAAAAAAATGTTAACGACCTAAAGAAGTTGGGGTTACTTAGCATTAATTTCATCCAGGGGCGTGTGCGAATTGCGAATTGTGTTTTAGAGAAATATTATTAATATAATACCTATTTGTTGGTTGAGTAAGTTTAGTTAAATTATATTACAAATTTTATGAGTTTTGTATGCAGGTTAATTTTAATCTACTATATTAAATTCAATGAAAAACATTATTTCACGATATTCGAATTTGTAAAACAAAATTTATATGCACGCCATAGGGCGGCATTTCTCATCAATGGGATTAAAAATATGAGTCATTACATTAACATTAGAATAACTATACAACATTATCTTTGTCACTACCAGCAATTGTATAAATTGGAATATCTTGCACAGGGCACAGCTCCTACGAGATTATTGGATAGAAGAGGGACATTTACCTAAGTTGAAGTCTGCAGATATCCTAAAATTCCTCAGGGAAATAGGACTAAAAGAGCAACTAGTCTCTGAGACGTTCCTCAGGAACTGAGTAGAATTAAGGGGGCACAATAGATCTTTTAGGTCTCAGTGAATGTCACCCCATCATACATACACACATACCTACATTCTCTTGTCATGTAGTCATGTAGAGTAAATAACCTTTTCTTATTGAACAGAGAAAGTAAATCTATGTCTCACAACGGACATAGTAAGCAATAAAAAAATCATAATAAAATATTGGACCTATAACTAAATATTGAAAAAGTTCTATATCGAATGGACATATTCATAGTAATACTGTACCATTATTTGCAACCTTTTTCCATTTTTCTACTGTTGAAGTTGGAGTGTTATTCAATTATTTTTCAGTTCTCCTCGCTTTTTGGTTAACTAATTTTCACCCAATGTTGGGTTAACAGTTCCAGCTCTAAAAACTTTATCATTTCCCATCTCATCAATATATACGTCGTACTGTTCTCTTGTTGAATTACAGGTTCTTTTTATTTTACATTTTATTTTGCTACTATATAAATAATTTTGTTGGTTAACCGTAAAACCAAGTTGAATTACTTCAAATGAAACACTTCTATTGTCTGATTTTTCTTTGGCGTGTAAATAATGAAATTGGAGACGTAATAAAACGTTTTTATTTATTTTAACTTACCTTATTTTAAAAAAGAACCACTAAAATACCTAGAACTGGTGAAAACTCTCGAAAAAGTCAGCTGTCAAAATAAGACTGAAGTGATCTGCATAACGTAACCAGCACTTACGATGCATCGTAAGCTAGGCCGGTACAGGAGTCGTCATAGAATTGCAGTTTTTGTTAATCTGTAGACCCCTTACTCATAGTTCACTCTTCAGCTTCGATCTTACGATTTAACGATCTCACCAGAACGTAACACGGAATTGCGGTATATATGGTAAAAGTCACGAATGTCTCTCGATACGTCAACTTATAAACATCCGAATCAAATCTATAAGACAGTTTTCACCAGCGGCGCATCATTGTTAGAGAGTTGGCATGTATTTCTGGTGATCTAATTTGTCGAAAAATATCACAATAAATGTAGTGATACCCACATAAAATTAGATTGTCTTTGATACATTCAGGGAAATTTGTCGTAACGAGAGAAACATTCGTTACTTTTACTTTATTTAAATTTACATTTTCCAATTATTTATTATATTATTCAGATAAACCTAGTTTGTTTCAAGTATGCTCCCATTGTTTGATGTGACAATTAACTGTAAGATTGAAGCATTGAATTTTGATAGATTGCAATTCACTTGTCGGATTAAGAGAACAGGTAAGCTGGATTCATGCAAGCAAACATTAAAACTTGGATTAATTCAAAACTAAAACTAAGAAGATAAAACCATGTAATGTAATGTAGATGTTCATGCAAGAAATTAAGATTTAGATTAAAACTAAGAAAGTTGGCCAACTTTCAACTAAGAATTTAATTTCTTCCATGAATTCGACACAACACATGCGTCAAGCCCTGGCCACAGGCCATCTACTGGTGATTTGTGTTAAATTATTGTTCACAGGAGCTTGTATTACATTGAAAAGACTATGCATTTCCCATTGGTTTATCAATTTCTTAATTTATGTGTCATGAACAGCTGACAATTCTTCATTTGAATTTAATTTTAATCTTAAATTAGTTTTAGTTTAGTTGATGTTGCTTGAATCCACCTGTAGTCTTGGTGTGAAATTTACTATCACCGTTCGTTTCAATACCGTTTTAATATGATGGAAAAAGTTGAATAAATATGACAGTATCGTACAAATTATATCCATTTTAAATTAAGGAAGTACGACATTTTTCAGTGACCCACTTTGTATTATATCTACCGTTCAAGCGAAAGCGATATTCGTATTCGAACGTGTAATTTATATCAGATATCTGACGGTGTTTTGTTGTGATAACCTATTTTCCAAACGTTTCCCGATTTCTCATTTGCGTAGTACACATCTCCAATGATTTATTTGTTAAACCGAGAATGGTAGTGATAACTTATCCCCCATTTCCGACAGTACACGCGTTATTGGTGGAGTGTATAAATTATCGACTCTTAAACGATTTTATCACGCATAAAAACATTGGACCAATGTATCGATTTACAAAGCTGCTTTAAAAACTAAAATTTATTTATTGGTAAAACTAAGCAAGGATAATAGCAAACCTACAAAGAAAACTAGGAACAAATTGAATGAAGCCTACGAATCTGGATTTTAACCATATTTGTTCAGTTTCACCCCAAATGTTGTCCTCAGTGGTGGATTTAAATCCTACCGACGATCAGTCTGTCATCATGAAAAATGTTATACAAATACATTTGCAAGGAAGAGTGCTCAAGAGCATTCCTTAACATACAAATAGGCTTATCAAGGAGAGAAATCTTGGGAAGTTGCCCTGCTTACTTTAGAATCAGGTCTTGAAAGAAGTCTGGTACAAAAAGAAGTAGCCCTTGCAGCATTTCTACACATTGAAGATGCTTTTGAGAACACATATAATATATGATAAATAAGCAAATCCATTAAAAAAAAGAGCAATAAACAACACCACGTGTAGATGGATAGAATCCATCTTTGAACATAGGAGAATAGCGGCACATATATCTAGACAAAACTTACACCGAAGGGTGTCCTTTAGGAATCTCTTAATCGGCTGGCTAGTGTCTCGAAAAACAAGGTTTTGAAGGCAGTGATTCCCTTATTCCTGAAAAAGGAGTTAAAGCTCTTTTTGTACAGTACTCAACTGTTCGCTCTATCAAAAACTTCATTACAGTCGAGTTTTTTTTTTAAATAGTTGAGTTAACATGTAAATCTTCACGTCCTGTATTTATTTTCAATGTTAAACAATATAAAGATAATGTTAATTCTAGTGCACGGCACTGGAGGCAAAACCTTCATGATGAATGTGCTAGCTGTAATTGAAAATCTTCGAAAGTGTTGCATGGAGGAAAGTTAATATCCCGGAAAAAAATCCCTTGGGTATTTCTTGATAAACTGTGCCATGATTGTTACTTGATTCCTTCAATTTGTCTTCAACAATTTTATTTTAAAAATCCTAAACGTATTTGAATTTTCGTATTGAAGTTAATGGCGAATCGTTCGAAGCATGAAAAAACATACTGAAAATAGGATCGACTGGGATCGGGATCTAACAAAGAAAGCTTCTTTCTCTTACGTAGTTTAGTGACACAAACGTTAACAAACAATTACATCTTGAAATCAAAGTTCGGGGAAAACATGGAAAAGTAATGAGCATTTATTGGGCAAAAGTTATTGGATGGATTTAATCTTCCGCTAAACGCACCAATTTTAATACCATCGGGGCTGGCATGGCGTCTAAGAGAATAATATTTAATTTTCGCAAAAAATGATTTCTGAAAAGTCATTAAGGGCAGATTGTACATACCAAGCTCAAACCAAGGCTTAGCTGAACTCATCAAATGGTTGAACTTGCCTATTAACAGGATACGAATTGTACATATCCTGTTCAACTTCGGTTCAGGTAAACTCCATTATTGTAATGTTGGTATCATATACACAGGGTTGCCAGACTTCGAATTCACGAAGTATGTAAGGGTATCCTTGTTTATCTGATTAGAAAAAAAGAGTAGGTATATAAAATACTATTTCTCTTCTTGTTATCAATATTTGACTAAAGAGCAAGAGAAGCTAGAAGACCAGAAGAGAAACTACTATATTAGAGGTTAGGTTGTATAGTTTGGCAAGTTTATCTGAAGCTACGCGGCATGGGTAAGGGGCGAGGAAACATGGCGGATATCTGTCAAAAACGTACCAACGGCGTTCGGTACCTATTTTGATAAAAGTATTAAAAATAATCGTTATTATTATATAATAATTATATATAGAAACTAATTTTTGCTTTGCTTTAAAGGTAAGGTATTTTTGAAAACACGGTATTTGTTAAAAACAAATAATGTTAAGAATCGTACATGAATTCAATATGGATACGAAATAGTTCAAAATCTGACACTGACAATACCAACGCCACTGGATAATCAATATGTCAGTCATTTGACAAAATGAGAGGGAAGAACACACGCATGCGCTTGCCAATAGGAGGTCAGCTGGTCGCTAAGCTACGAAGGTTTCGATAAATTTCACCAATTGAGTTAGTTCGGAGGGCGTGAAAATTATGGTTTTCGCACAACACTGCCAGAGTTTGAAGAAGCCCATAACAAATTTGGAAAAGTGTTCATAAATTGAAAAAATAATGTTAATAGTCAAAACTCAAGGAACAATCAGATTGAAGAATTAACGTTTAATCATGTTGATAATATTGTTAATAATAAAAAGTCCATTTCCTAATTATTATCACTACATACTTAGCACTTTATCTTTTTCATAGTTAAACGTGGCAATATCGAATGTTTTCGACTGCATTCCTTTCACGGCTTCAGATAAACTTGCCAAACTATAGTTGTGTGTGTTGTTTTTTATGTTTTTATCAATTTAAAATAAAATATGGAACAAAAACAAAAAAAAATCACCAAACTTCACTAATTCAGAAGAAATCCTGTTGGTGCAGCTAGCTAAGCAATATAGAGAGATTCTCGAAAATAAAAAGAGCAATGTCAATAAAAATGATTGTTGGATCAAAATTGAATCGGAATTCAATTCAAAAAGTACCGTTACTTTTCGCGGAGCTAACGTATTAAAAAAAAGAATATTAAAAAAAGAACAAAAAAGATGATAGGAGAAGAGAAATGCTATAGAAAAGCGAGAGGGGGAGGACCACATATGGAATTTCCATTAAATACTGCAGACTCAGATATCATTGAGTACTAAGGTGAAAAGAGGGTCGAAGGACTTCATGAATCTGAATCTTTGTAAAAAGTTAGTGTCATTCAATTTCACAAAATGATTGTCCCTTTGTTTATAAATTTGTGGTTGCCTTTCTGGCTGTTGCAAAATATTAACTAATTCCATGAAATCGTCATCTTCGGATATTTTTTTCATTTTAAAAAATTAAGATACCTGTTATTTTTCCAAGGGATAACTAATTCAAAAACAAAACTGTTTCAATCAAATTAAAAATATAAAAACTTGTTTATTTTTAACTGTCAGTATCAACGTCACCCTCACAACATTGTATGCTGAGTACCAGGCTAACCAGCCTACTAAATTGAAAAATACGCCTCAACTTGGTTTAAGCGGGGAAAATTGACCGCATTAAACTCGCATTGTACAATCGGCCCTAAAGGTTTGCCTTAATAAGAATAGAGAGAATACTAATTTTATTTTCCAAGCAAGGTATAATAAATAGTTATGAAATCAAAATAAAATGCTCAAAAAAACTAACTATGAAAAGTTACATTTTTTTTAGCTGCAAATTGTATACGTTATATACACTAATCACTGATATACAACCAAACTTGAACATTCTACAAATTTCCACCACTCATGGATCCATGAAAGACAGTGCTGTAATAGCCTGACGTTCGATGGCAGAAACTGTTTAGTATGCACTCCACACCCTCAGTACAGAGATCGTTTGCCTAATTTAACCCAAATAACCAAAAATGAACTGGAATAACCATAATTTGTCCCCTTAAGCACTAGAAAATACATAATTTCAAATTACACGAGATCTTTTCGCAACTGCATCGTAATTTCCAACAGAATTTGTTACGCTTTCCCGACAACATTGTATTATATCTCTAAACTAAAGAACTCGGCTAACGTCTAATGTAATGCAAAGTTTCTCTTGATACCGGAAAATATTATATTTTCCGCTACGCGAACGAAAATAACAATAAAAAATTTGTTTCGTGTATCTACATGCCCGCCACTTCATAAAATGAATAAAACATTCTTCGCTGGATTTTGATGCTATAACGATTCAAGCGGTAGTGGTGTTGTGTGTATGCATACATACTAGAAAAT
The DNA here is from genome assembly GCA_949126875.1 of Lochmaea capreae. Classification (NCBI taxonomy): domain Eukaryota; kingdom Metazoa; phylum Arthropoda; class Insecta; order Coleoptera; family Chrysomelidae; genus Lochmaea; species Lochmaea capreae. The sequence continues at coordinate 18,119,561 of OX421396.1, forward strand.
ACATGGAATGTAACACACTTTGTTGTAAATCGACTTTACTGTAGCTTTATTGACGGGAGTTAAGCTAGGGTTTCCTCATATTTGTGTACAAAGACAGAATTGTTAAATTCCCAGAGTGACGCGCGAGGTTGTCTAAATATCAACCGGATTCGATATAAAATAAAGGCAGTGACTCTAGTCTCTAGAAGGTGGCCGGGACTTAAATTCAGTACCGCCGCAGGGACCTGAAAATCTTTCACCGCGTGCTCCCGGCACTTTTGCCAATTTTTCAATACTAATATTCTTCAAGAAGGGATATATATAATATATCTGAATCTTCTTCACTTTCTATTTTCAAATTTTCTTCAATCTATGAACTAAGCTTATGTAAATCTTCCTCATGTAACTCATCCGATTCATAAATCTCTGAGTCGGAACTGTCAAAATTTAGGTTTTCAAGCTCGCGTTGCTACAGTGGTTTACGCCTTTCAGAACTATCCTTTCCAAACTACTACTACTACTACTATTATATTTGGCACCATTTGATACCTAATCACGTAAAGTTCTTCCAAAGTTAATGTGATGACCCATATTTTTAATCCCTTTGAAGGAAAAAGCCGCTCAATGGCGTGCATATAAATTTTTTATAAATTCGAATTTTGTGAAATAATGTTAATCTACTATATCAATTTGAATGAAAAAAATTAACCTGCATACAAAATTCATAAAATTTGTAATACAATAATAAAGCGCTTTCCTCTGGAACACGGAGTATCTAAAGAACAGTTTTTTGTATCGTCAACCCAACCATATTTTAAAGGTGGGTGTATATCCTCATACAGTTTTAATTATAATATAATTACCATTACTACTATTTCCTTACATTTTAAGTTAAAATGTATTTTATTTTATATATTTATTCATGTAATAAAACCGTAAGGATTGTTTGAATAACAAATAAATGAATAAACACTTGACAACATCATGTGTGTATCAAACCAAGTTTCGTCTAAATAAATTTTAGTTCTATTTGAATCACGGTACCCTTTTATTTTGCGCAAATACTCCTGTCTAAGTTCACTCCATTATTACCATTCGATTATCTAACTTCTTATATTTAAATCCACAATTCAATAATCCTTCGCATCATCTTGGACTGTTGTCTCAAATGGTCTCCAAAATGCCATTCTAATTAATTATATTATAAAATTTACCGTAACGTCCACGAACAAATGAATATCATATTAATATCAATTCACTGACGCGACCTAACCACTACACCATCAAAAAGGTTTTATATTAATGATACCTTTCTACACTAGATCATCTACACTTTCCTATAAATACCTATAACAAGTCACTAAACTCACTCAACCAAGAAATAGATATTATATTAAATATTTCTTTAAAACAAAATTCACACCCGACACTGAATGATACTAATGGATTATAAGCCGAACCACAACACAACCCCCCCGAACACTCTCAAGACCGTATACTTTTTTCTGCAAAAACGTCCAACGGCTTATACTTCGGTTATTTCGTTATATTACGATGAATACTGCAGTTGATGACTGGTTGTTTCGAAGTATTTACAGCAGGTGTTACTACGTTGCCAACTCTTCAAAATTTTCTTAAATATTGTAACATATAAAAAGTGGTTTTAATTAATTTTTCTTTTTTCAGTAATTTCAAGCAACTTATTTTAATGTTTACTAATAAATTTACATTATGTATTTTTTTAAAAATATTTCCAACCTAGCTGTCTTATAACATCACGAACTAACAGTTTACTGAAGTAAGAGGAACATTTGTGTAGCGAGCCTAGCAATTTTAGAAAATATATCTGACAACATTGCTTTATTTTATGGTCATCACGCTGACTTTGGAAGCACTTTAATAACTTGACACTCTTGTATCGACGTCTCAATTCACACTAACACATGATTATTCCTGTGATTTCAAGTACATAGCTAGAGGTGCTGTTGCTAATTGTGTCTAGTTTGGCAAATATTAAGGAAAATATCGTAATGGGGTCCCTCGAAGACCCCCAATAGGTTAAAGGCGTGGTAAAAAAAATAAAAATATATGTGGTTAGAAGACTCGAGTCATTCTAGCTATGTAGCAGAAATTTTTTCAACGAATTCCATAAAAACTGTTTTTGTTCTACTTTCAATCTCTATGTAAAAAAATACACACCGACCTTTATTCAATACTTTACCTAATTGAAAAGTAACATAACCATTTTTTTTTTGTTCCAAAAAAATGTTCCTAAGGTCGTTAATGTATTAATGCATTTCCACACAAACTGTTGTGGCGTCGTTTCTTTTTTACTTAAATAATAAATTGCATGGAATCCAAATTGTAATCCCATTTATTATCAATCAGTAACATCATTTTCTAACCATTCGAGGCCTTTAATTTCGTCTAAACGAAGTTTCGTGGACGGAATCTCATTATAAAGGTATTATTTTGTGTTGTTTGGGGTAAATAATTCAAAATTGTCTACTTCAAGTCTTAATAAAATCCCGCTAGGGTTGAGAAGAATTTTAAATGAAACAGGAATTGAATTTCTACTTTTTTTAAAAAGTATCATAATTTTTTGTCTCAATTTCAACGAGTCGTACACCTGAGATTTTAAATATTCCAATAAAAATAAATCTAAAAATATTAAATCTAGAGACTCGGAAGGCTACTCAACTAAACCTCCTCGTCTTTTCTATATTTCCAAAGAGTACCATGCTGTAGAAAGTTAATAAGATAAATTTAGATTCATGGACATTCACTTTTTATTTACACGAATACACTTTCCAAAAGTTTACCTTACACGGAACCTCAACGTTTCACTGTGAACATATTTGCTTTTGGAAGGCTTCTAAAGCATTTCTGGAGATTGTGAGCTTAGTAGTATCAATGATTCTCTAGGAAGATTAGAATCTAACATATATATGGACTATACCTATGATGTGACATGAGACCCAAAAGGATCTATTGTGCCCACTTCTTCTTTAGTTGAAGTGACAGCATTCTGTTAGAAGACAAATCAGAACTGGTAGTGCAGTCTTACTCTGGCCATCATTTGTTCCCATGTGGTTATAGCTTCCCAGAAGTTCCTTTTGATTGTCCCAGCCCTTCCCAAATATTTCCAAAATGACATTTTCTCTCGGCTGGCATGATTTTGGTATGAATTTTCAATATAGTGTTATGCAAAACAAGGTCATTTTTGAAAAGGAAAAGAGAAGGTTTTTGAGTGATGTGAAAAGGTACTGGAATGTTTGAGAAATTATTATTTTGGAAAAATATTAACTGACGGCAACAATGCCAAAAGAATGTAACGCATTCCCATAGGCATGATTGGCAAATCGAGATCTTACCTCAATATAATGGAGTTTGAATATGTATTTTGTCAGATTCATTTAGACAACTTCCCCCGAAGGAGATATTACAACAAACACTTTGACACATAATTACTTAATCTCGTTTTTTCTCAAAGCTCGGCACTTGAAAGCAGATTCGTTTGATCAATGAAATATAGAAAACGCGATATGTTAATTAATAAAGCAGTTCGAAACCGTCTTTGAATTATCGAGCAGTTTAGGAGAAGTGGTTGGAAGAGATTTCGCACCGTCGGCGATATCTAGCTTGGAATGGATTAATGAAGATTCGCGATTTGAATTATATTTGTTAGTACGTGAAAAGAACGTTAATATATATTGAAAATAACGAAGGGTTCTTGAGAATTTAATTATCGTTTTAAAAAAAACATATTATTTTTATTTATATCGAAGTTTTAGTAAAAAAGTCATAGTTCACCGACGTGTAATTTGAACAAGAAATGGAAAACAATTCAATGATCAAAACACTACATAATACTACAAATATTGTCCTCAAGTCATTCATAAAACTATCCGAAAAGGCGGCTAACATTCTATCGCCATACATAATATGTTTTCATCAAGGAGTGGGGAGAAACTGTCGGACTAGTCGGACAGTGCCACTGGCCAATAGAACTATTTACTTACAGGTGAAAAGAGAGGTAAGGAAAATTCCGACTGTTTTTTTTGCAAATTTGGCACTGACGAACCAAAATTTTCACAAAAAATATTGTTTTTAATTATATCTGTATGCACATACACAAAGATCAGTTGAAAAGAAGAAAACAAGAGCTTCAATAAACTAGAAACGTTGAAACAGACAGACAAAATTATTAACATGCGTTTGTTTGGTTTAAACCTCAAAAGTTTCAAACAAAAACATATTTTTATTACATAAACCACTAGGATAATTATTTTAAAGTCGTTTTTATGCGATTTCTTAAAAGTGCATTTTTATTTTGTACGTTTCTATCGTGTCCTATAATTCAGTTGTAGCAATTCAAAGGAATAGTAAGACATCTGGCAAAGGGTCGGCAAGTTACCTAAGAATGTGATGTAATATTGTATATACAAAGAGAATTTTAAGTATGGAACGCATCAATTATCTCGGAAAGGAATCTTATGATATGGCCGTTCTTATAGTGCTATTTTGGTATGATGATTCGTTACGGAATAAAGCAACAAGAAGGAATGGGATCCAAATACCATTACCATACGTGGAAAGATTGCCATTAAATGATACACACACGGCTCAAAAGCAATAGGAGGAACTGGGATAGGAGTGTACGGGCCAGGAACCAAACACTCTGAAAGCTTGGGAAAAAGCCCAACTATCTTTCAAGTGTGCCCAGTTCAATATTGACCGAGGATATAGAAGGCAAATGATTATCATAATGTCGGATAGTTAAGCAGCCATTAAAGCACTGCGCTCTTGTGTAATCAGTTCCAAAATAGTGTGAGAATGTCTAGGCATACTTAATGAACTAGGCAAAAACAATATAGTAACCTTACTGTGCATTCCTGAATACACTGGAATAAATGGAAATGGACTAGCAAAAAGGGGGACTGAAAGACCCTTTTGGGGGCCGGAACCCTTTTGCGGTATCAGCCCCAATGTAATATTGGAAGAAATAGGCAAAGCCGACGAAAAGTGAAGATCTGACCATTGGAAACATTTTGTAGAGATTAGAAAATCAAAGATACTGATGTGGCATGGGAGAAGAAACCTCCATCCACATACTTGCGGATTGCACCACAATTCAGTATCCTAGGGCACAGCACCTAGGGGATTATTGGATAGAAGAGGTACATTTACCTAAGTTGAAGCCTGCAGATATACTAAAATTCTTCAGGGAAATAGGACTATAGGAGCTACTAGTCTCTGAGACGTTCCTCATGAACTAAGTAGAAGTAAGGGGACACAATAAATCTTTTAGGTCTCAGTGAATGTCACCCAATCATACATACATGGTGCTATTTACATTTACATTTAAATTCAATAAACTCTTCTTTACTTCCATCAATCTCACCTACTCAACCTATATTATGCATTTATATCCTCCGCAATCAGCTGCAATATAATTGTGTGGGGGACAGACATTTGAAAATACCTTTTCAAACTAAACTATTAACCTACACTTTTCTTAATAAAAATAAGTTTCGAATAAATAGCGACGTCCATAATTACAATATGAGAAATAATAGTGATATCTACCTAAACAGATTCAATCGATTTCAACTGAAAAAGTCACCAATGTATGCCGGAGGACAGTTATTTAATTTGCTTTCAGATTCTATCAAAGAAATAAGACATTTTAATAAATTCAAGACCAGTTTCAAGTTGTTTTTAACTAAAAATTGTTTTTACTTTCTAGAGGAATTTATTGGTTGGAACAATAACACCAAATTTTTTCATCTTTTATTCTTGAAATTATAACAATATTTTATCAGTTTCCTAATTTTATCCTATCAATACTATAAATATTTTAATTTAATTTTTTGTTCAGATAATTTTAAGCTTAGTATCACTGTTTATTAACTAACTGTACCTTATGTTTGTGACTTGTCTTATGTCATGTCAATTATACAAAAAGACCAAGAAATCTACCTATATATCCATTTTTGACGGATATTCTGTTCTCTCGGAATAATAATGAACTGTAATTTGAAACCCTCACGAAATATTGGGCGTATGTAATTTGGGCGCTAAAGGATAAATGCACTTTTTACAACATGTAAACTAGGCGCCATGATCGAAGGGTCATTTTAATCCTATGTGTATTTTGGGCGCTAACCGACTGAAGTACGTGATTTATGAAATACAGTTATTTATTAAATCACCGACATTTATAATAAGCTATATTTTATTTTTGTAAAGTAAATTATAATAATTTTCAATAATAACCCAACCAAACCTACCTCTACCAAACCACCTTCGTATTTTTAGTCAATTTTTGAAGAATAAATTATAATAATTTTCAATAATAACCCAACCAAACCTACCCCTACCAAACCACCTTCGTATTTTTAGTCAATTTTTGAAGAATAAATTATAATAATTTTCAATAATAACCCAACCGAACCTACCCCTACCAAACCACCTTCGTATTTTATTAAGATAAGAGTTATTTCATGACTCGACCTACCTGCACTTCTTAGCGGTGAAAATACATTTCGGATTATCTACCCTTCTTGGTCAGACAAGTAAAGAAGGATGGTTAGCGCCTAAATTACACCCGCCTGAAATATTGAATATTTTCCATATTTAGCTGAATAATGATATAAATCCTTCACACAAATGAAGAATGAAATGGAATTTACCCTCGTTAGCCAATCACATTCTATGATTATCAGAATTCACGCTAAAGTGAACAAATAAAATCGCTTCTGACAACGCGTCGTTTGAAACGTCAAAATAATCATATAAATAATCTTAATTTTACGTATATATGTATAAAGAACAAAATGAACAACAGTAGCGATAGTGAAGAATTTAGATAAAATCACTCGTCCTAACGGACTCGTGATTTTACCAATCGGTTTGTTTTCAAAATGTTTGCCAAATAAATAAGTTTTCGTGGAAAAGAAAAAATTATCGATAAAATTTAAAGCACTCGTGGTATTACCTTTGATAATTAATTAAATATAGATCTATGATTACACAACTGTGTCAAATCGCCAGTCAGCAGGGTAAGAAGTGATTAGGGAACACCGTCCAAAGTGAACAGTGAAGTTGACTGTAAAGGTTATGGCGTCGGTATTTCGAGACGTTCCTGGTATACTCTAACTATTGTCAGTGTGATGACCATGAAATAAAGCAATGTTGTCAGATATATTTTCTAAAATTGTTAGGCTCGCTACACAAATGTTCCTCTTACTTCAGTAAACTGTTAGTTCGTGATGTTATAAGAAAGCTAGTTTGGAAATATTTTTAAAAAAATACATAATGTAAATTTATTAGTGAACATTAAAATAAATCGCTTGAAATTACTGAAAAAAGAAAAATTAATTAAAACGACTTTTTATATGTTACTATATTTAAGAAACTTTTGAAGAGATGGCAACGTAGTTGCACGTGCAGTAAAGACTTCGAAACAACCAGTCATCAACTGCAGTATTCATCGTAATAAAACGAAATAACCGAAGTATAATCCGTTGGACGATTTTCGCAGAAAAAATTCTGTTGTGTTGTGGTTCGGCTTATAATCCATTAGTATCATTCAGTGTCGGGTGTGAATTTTGTTTTAAAGAAATATTTAATATAATATCTATTTCTTGGTTGAGTGAGTTTAGTGAATTGTTATAGGTATTTTTAGGAAAGTGTAAGTGATCTAGTGTAGAAAGGTATCATTAATATAATACCTTTTTGATGGTGTAGTGGTTAGGTCGCGTCGGTGAATTGATATTAATATAATATTCATTTGTTCGTAGACGTTAGGGTAAGTTTTATAATATAATTAATTAGAATGGCATTTTGGAGACCATTTGAAACAACAGTCCAAGATGATGCGCGGGATTATTGAATTGTTGATTTAAATATAAGAAGTTAGATAATCGAATGGTAATAATGGAATCTCGGCGTATGGCTGAACTTAGACAGGAGTATTTGCGCAAAATAAAAGGGTACCGTGATTCAAATAGAACTATAATTTATTTAGACGACACTTGGTTTGATAGGCATGATGTTGTCAAGTATGGTTGGGTTGACGATACAAAAAACTGTTCTTTAGATACTTCGTGTTCTAGAGGAAAACGCGATATTATTGTATTACAAATTTTATGAATTTTGTATGCAGGTTAATTCTTTTCATTCAAATTGATATAGTAGATAAACATTATTTCACAGTATTCGAATTTATAAAAAATTTATATGCACGCCATTGGGCGGCTTTTTCCTTCAAAGGGATTAAAAATATGGGTCATCACATTAACTTTGGAAGAACTATAGGACATTCATCTTGAAAAGAGAGTTAGAATCAAAATACTGAACCTGCTTTTGCAGGCAGATACTTGATTAGCAGAAGTGGAAGAAATTAAATTGAAAAGTAACATGCGAGGAAATTAATCCTATTCCATTAATTTTTATATTCTATAAAAACTTGCGACATATCTACAACAATTATCAGCAAAAACATTCGATTTCTGAGTATTTCTGTCCAAACTATACTTTTGGATTTTCCTTTCGAAAACCGTAAAACCTGACAATTCCTAAAGGAATTTTTTTCCAGATACGATGCAAACTTACTCTCCCTCGTTCTTAACCAACGACACATTAAACTTTACTTCTTTTAAAAACTTTATATTTGCTTTTATAACTGACGTTTTTATGTCCTCAATATCCGTAGCTATCGAAGCAGAAAAGCTATCTCTAAATGTTGCATTTAATCTGTTGTTGTTTTTATCACCATTTCCTAAAATTCGTTCGTGAACAAAACTTTCGGGTATTTTTGCCACTTTTAAAAAGTTCTCATACTCGTTTGAATGTTGATGTTTGGGCAATATGCAGTTTTTATATCTACACGGACAAAAGATTTCGAATAATCTGGCACGAAGCAAAGAAATAAAAGTTTCGAGTGTAGAAAACTTAAAAGAAGACATATAGGGTGTTCCATAATAATTTGTGCACGAAGTTGAAATACTTATATAAGATCCCATAAAAAACGTAACGTGTCATGTTAACGTGTAATTGTAAAGTAATTTTATCTACAGTCATGTAACGGGTACGATTTGACACTATTTTCAGTGTCAAAATGTCGTATATTACCGCGCTAGTGCGTTTTTGAATACGTTACCGCACTAGTGCGATAATAAGAATCATGTTTCCAACCTTCTTTTCTCGACACCATTTCTTTTAACGATCATAAGCCAGTTGGTATTTTTCTCGTGATTTCCCTGCACAAGATTTAAAATAACACTGCATTTTCAATATCCGATGGAAGCTTGTCTTCGCTTGAACTCATTTTTATAGATTTTTGTTCATTCAACTTTGACAATTTGATGTCATAACTAATTTATTTTATTTCCACAGCTTTGTTTGTTTTTGTTGCTATGGTCAAAAAATATGATCTACAGTATAGTTTGTCAAGTTTATCTGAAGCCGTGAAAGGAATGCAGTCGAAAACATTCGATATTGCCACGTTTAACTATGAAAAAGCTAAAGTGATAATAATTAGAAAATGGACTTTTTATTATTAAAAATATTATCAATATGATTAAACATTAATTCTTTAATGTGCTTGTTTCATAGGATTTTGTCTACTTATATTATTTTTTCAATTCATGAATATTAAAAGATGAACACTTTTCCAAATTTGTTATGGACTTCTTTAAGCTCTGGCAGCGTCGTGCGAAAACCATAGTTTCCACGCCCTCTGAACTAACTCAATTGGTGAAATTTATCGAAAGACCTTCGTTGCTTAGCGACCAGCTGACTTCTTATTGGCAAGCGCGTGCGTGTGTTCTTCCCTCTCACTTTGTCAATTGACTGACATTGATTATCCAGTGGCGTTGGTATTGTCAGTGTCAGATTTAAAACTATTTCGTATCCATATTGAATTCAAGTACGATTGTTTTTAACAAATACCGTGTTTTGAAAAATACCTTACCTTTAATGCAAAGCAAAAATCAGGTTCTATATATAATTATTATATAATAATTTTTATTATTTTTAATACTTTTATAAAATAGGTACCGTACGCCATTGGTTCGTTTATTGACAGATATCCGCCATGTTTCCTCGCCCTTTACCGATAACGCGTAGCTTCAGATAAACTTGCCAAACTATACCTTATGTTTGCAGCCAATATTATTAACAATTCGTTGGATTGACATTTTTTTTAAATAAAATTTCATAATATACTGTTAATAATACTAATAAACAGTTGTAGATAAAATTTTGTATGTAGCACGTGGGATAGGAATTATTAACGCACTTATGTGAATACACGATTCGGCCTCGTCGTGCAAACTTCACGTGCGTGCTTTAATAATGTCCATATCCCACTAATAATGTCCAATATTCATATGGTCACTGGAATTTTTGTTAGTTAGGAGAATTTTGGAACCGTTGGCTATACTCGACACTAAACGCAACTTACTCACTACTCCAGCGTTAACACTTTACACTATGATACGCAAGTTTCGATAACCAAGTTATCTTCCTCAGAGACTAAAGGTGAACTCAACCTTATGGCCGGTTGTAGATGTCACAGGTGAACGTTAGTTTAACTGAACTGCCAGTCAACTTTGAACCGAGTTCATTTTGGTTTTCGTTGTAGAGTGCAAGATCAACATTAGTCTGGTTGAACGCCGTTCAGGTCACGTTGGTTGCACTGAACTACGCTTTTCATCTGAAATTTTAATGTTCCATGCCAAACTTGATCGTTTACTGACAGTTGACAGTGTTGATTGGCGCGTATATCCTAACCTTATTTATACGTAACGAATATGGTGTGATGTGATGTTACTTATGATATTTCGTTTCATCTTCGTTTATTTGGAATGAAACTATATATATTTGAGATCTGATCGATTACAAATCTCACAATTCGTTTTTTTAATTGAAATCTACATTTAAATTCAATATCAGACCATATTTCTAAAGGTTTGCAGTCTTCTAGGACGTAAAATACCATTCGAAATTTGTAAAAAATCTTCATCGTCGGATAATTCTTCTAATAATTCGTTCATCATGATTGAAATAATGAATTATTAGATATTCAACCTCACTTTTTGAGGTTAACAACTCAACGTCAAATGCCAAAACCCTCTTGAACCGCCTTTGAACGCTCTTCGAGGACCGTTCACGTAAACTTCTATTGGAACCACAGATCAGTAGTGACTGAAGTACTTACAACAAAAATTTGCAATTAAACTCGGTTCAACGCAGAACCACAGTTGAACTATGCATTTACAACCGGGCCTTAGAGTATGCAACGAGCGTAAGTCTGATATTGTTTGGTTTTGATTGGATCAACAGGCATTGAAACTTGCATTTTCAATGCAGATTGAATAAAAAAAATTTATGTTCGATTTATTTTGCAGTTTTCAGTAGAATGTTATAAATTGAATAACATTAATTAACGTATTCATTTCTTTCTAAATATTTTTTAGAATTTTAATGGTAGCCTAAGAAGCAATATTATTTTCACAGGAAAATTCCTAATATATATAACTTACGTTGATCGACATCAATAATAATACATTCATTTCCAGTTGAATGGGAGCATGTTGTGTAGTTGACTAATTATCCACGATTGCTGTTGTTTTGCAGCAAAAAAGTTTTATCAAATTGTTGTTGTTTTATCAAACTGAAACTTGTATTGTTTATTATTATTATCAAGACACGAGACAATCCTCAAGCCACCTTTCTTCAAAACCATATTTTTGTTTGCCCTGGGACGCCATATTGAATTTTATGTAACAGTTCGCTAGATTGCCTAATGACAATTTAGACACTCTATTATTAGCCATTTCTACACTATTATTCATTTGAACAGTATTAACTTTTCTTGTTGCTTAGTTTTAACCCCACCGTGGTTATTTGCTTCACAGTTTTTATGATTTTTTTTACGATGAACCAAAAATTTACATGATTCTTACCACCCAAAACACATCACAGGTTGGTTTATTGTTCGAATGTTTAGTCTCTTAACGATAAAAATGAATGTTATTGGCTCACAGAACACAGTAAAACTACTTTAGCATATATAAAAACCGAAGTGTTGCCTTAATAAAAAAAAACTTTATATACTTTACCCTCGTCGAGGATTTCTTTATGTCACTACGAAATGTTTGTTAGTCTAAACTTGACTTTAACTGTGTAACGCAATCGGTTTTGATAATATTCAACACTTTCCTTTGGAGTAAAACCTTATTTTAGAAGGTATATGGGGTGTCCAAAAATTCCGGCCAAACTGAAACTACCTATAAATAGATGTGATTTTATGTCCATCTAATTTAATTCCCCTACTAAAGGATCTAGCGCCCTTTGAAGTTGACCTGGTAAATTAAATACAGTGATAAATTATTGTTTACTACAAACCCGCACTTTTTATTTGCATCACAAGCATTCATCGTAGGAGGGTAACCGGTTTCATTTTTGGAAAAAATTAATGATTAAATAACAAGCCAGGCTCTGCTTAAAGCAATCAGTAATCAAACAACTAGCTCTAAACTGGTAAAAAACTGTGAAGAATCCCTTAACATGCAGGCAAGAGGCAAGAAAGTGTCTCCAACATGGGGTCCGGCACATGAGGGGATAGCAGGTAATGAAATGGCAGACCAGATAGCTAAAGAAGGTTCTAAAGGAGACTTCATAGGTCTGGAACCGTTTTGTGGAATCACGAAGGATTTCATAAGAGGGGAAATCGGGAACTGGCTAGTTAAGAATCACCAACTCAAATATAGGCTGACACAAGGACAACTCCATACAAAAAGTTTACTGAATAAGGTAGACAAGGCTGATTGAACTGGGTAACAGACATTTGAAGACAGTTACCGACCTGGTGACTGGACACTGCACCCTGAAAAAGCATCTTCTCAAAATGAGCAAAGTTAGTGGGCCTATGTGCAGAAATTGTGAACTCAACGATGAAACACCTACTCACATACTCTGCTTCTGTGAGAACTTACAAGGACTTTAAAGAGGAAATTATACAACCATCACAACTACTGATAATCCTTCCGTTAAACTGGTGGCGTATATAGAATACACGAAGCTTCTGGAATGGAAGTAGATAACATTGGTAATGGTACAAAGGTTCAGTTCAAGTGCCTAGGATGTTGAGCACAACCCAAACATATTAATGAACAAGGATATTATTGAAATTCATAACATGTTCTACATGACGACCATTTGCAGCAAGAAATAAATTCAAATTATTTTTTAAGGATTGTTCAACTCTTGAAAAAATTCTGTGATCATTTTGAATATAATTTCATGTACCCTTTATTCTTTCCACAGCTGAATATGATTTTGTAATGGACTGATGTTAACTAATGATTTTAAGTAACACCAAAAACAAAAGTCGGATGGATTGAAATCGGGCAATCTTGCAGGCCAATTGACTTGCCCTCCTCGTCCAATTTAACGATTTCCATACGTATCGTCAAGATATTGACGAACTACTCGACTTAAATGAGCAGAACAACCATCGTACATGAACGTAAATTTTGCTGTGTCATCAGGAGAACGACGTCCATCGAATCAGTTATTTATTTTGCAAAAAGTTGAGATAATCCTGTCTTGTTAAACGAGCCCAGTAGTTCTCTATATCCAGACATTTATGATGAATATTTGCTGGTGCTTCTTCTTTTTTATGGCATGCGGATTTTTACCAATGTAGGCATAGTGATGCATGTGCATTATGTATACTAGAAATTCAGTTTCGAGTGAAGCTTAATAAAACTTGGATCTTGGTTCTTTTTGTCTAGTAACCAGTTTGCAAAGCTACTCGAGCAGGGAAATCGCTACCTACCATAGCATGAACTTTTTGGAAGTGATTCGGGTAGACGCGAGTCTTCTAGTAAAAGAACATTTTACAATATTTCGTTGACTCGTCATCTGGCCTTAAGGGTTTAGTAATGTAAGTTCATAAATCCATCATTGTACAGTAAACAGTAACAGATCCGTAAAAAATCACAAAATTTCCAAAAACAAATTTAACTTTCATTAATTAATTGGGATTGAACAAATTAAACTGTTGAAACATACAGGGTGGCCCACCGTAAACGCTTGGATTTGTTACGAAATAATTAGCCATTTTGAAGAAAAATTATAAATTTTTATATTTTTCACTCAACAACATTCACCAACAAACCGATTTGACATGATGTCAATTCTTCATTTGTTAAAGCCATTTAGGCACTGTAAAGATCGTGTAAAAATCAAATAATGATATTGGATGCCTAAAAAACAATCAATTAAAATTGTTTTTTCTCGAAAACGTTGCATAATAGCGAGTTCAAAAATAGCACTGATATATTTGTCAAAAAACTGATAAACAAAAAAAATTAACAAATTTACCTGTGGCCATCCATAAATTACGTCACACGAATTTAAGGACTTTTCACCCCTCGCTTGTCACAGGCTGTCACATTTATAGAACCCCCTCATCCCTGATGTGACGTCACACATTTTCCATTTTTTTTATTTTTATTAAATAATCTTTAATAAAATCAACATACCATCATTAAACGACGAATAATGTTAATTGACGATACAAAACTATTAGTATTTCAAATTTTAACATGTAATGTCACAAAGCTTTTGACCCGCTCTACCCCTTGTCACATTCCGGGGATACCCTCCACCCCCTTTAACGTGTGACGTAATTTATCGATGGCCTCACCACGTTGAACGCTCGTGATGGAAATAAAAAACGCAGGTTTGTAGTAAAAAATGCAGGGTTATACAATACTTCATGGTACATGTTTGAAGTTTCTAAGGAGCGGTTGATTGAGAAATGCTTAAAAAACTAACTCAACAGCGTCATCTTCAAAGAGCGCTAGCTCCCTTCGGAGGAACTTTTTGATGAAGGTAAATTAGGTTAGATGGACATAAAAGCACATCTAGTATCTGGATGGAATAAGGTGGAAGCAAAAGAGCAGTGGATGTATAGTTAAACGTTGCTGGTGCGTAGATGTTAAAGCGTCCCTTATTCTTCCATTGCGCTTCGAAAGTAGCGGGTAAAGGACCACTCAGTAACCCGAGAATGAAATAAGGTGTTAAAGCCAGTAAACCTTTATAGTTACTGTATCACCCGGTATATTAAGTGGAATTTCAGTTTTAAAAATGCACTTGTTTTGTAACTCATTTAGAAAAGAAAGTTTATGTTTCGTCTAAGTACCAGCCATACGACCTATTATCTATTATTTATTGAAACTTGAAACACATCCACTTCTACAGTTTGCAGATGTTTTCTAATAACACAGCTAACTAAAATGTGCACACTATTTGAAAAACTTAGTTTACAAGAATATGACTATCATTACTTATAATATATTATTTATTATGTAGCTACATTTGGATATTTTTAATTATATAGCTCAAACACACATAATATGATTGTGAACATTTAAATATTTCTTTCTCCAAACTGCTTACCTTTTTCCCCTTTTAAAGGTAGAAACTCCATAATTGCATCATCTGTAGACAATTTGTTCATTTACTCATATATTACTATGGAATATGAAGTTAGTTTGTTTTTGATGAGAATTAAACAAACCAAATAGTATAACAAAAGGATCATACAGACAGAAGATATTTTATGTTTTACATACCATTATTTGATCATTGCTAAATATTTTCAAATGCATCCCCCTCTAAGCTGTTAATCGTGGAAGAAATAGCTATAACATAAAAATTAGAAGTTCAGTAAACTAAATAATATAACAAAAGGAATAGACAGAAGATATTTTATTTTATACATACCAATATTTGATAGTGGCTTAATTCACTCTCATCCATTCTCCTCAAACCCCTTGCTTGTGGATGGAATAGCTAGAACATAAAAATTAGGTGTTTACTTTTTCTTAGGTACACTGTACATTGTATGAATGAAAATTATAGCATAGTGAGTTGTATAAAACTCACCATTAATTAATTTCCTTGGTTGGTGTTTGCACCTTCCCAACTGGCGAATAATTTGATATGGAGGACATTTCCAATATTTCCAACATTATGCAGGTACTTTGTAAACTGTTTTAAACTCTATAAAATAAATACCTTTAATTTTCTCAGGAGTTGTTAGGTTAGGTTGGTAGAGGAAGTATCTGTGAACTAAAATTATAACTACAACTAACTTAGTACTGATGCGACTCTCTAGGTGCCCGCCCATACCGTACTGGGTACTTCGGAGTATTGGTTTATACTAATTTTGGAGGGGTCGTTAAAAATGGGGGTAAAGTATAGAGTGCGGCGTGGCGCATAATATTAGAAGCTAGAGGTGGGAACTGAATCACCTGGAGAAATGAAGTCTTATGAATTTCTCCAGTATCTGTAGTTTGCGTTTGACAGGAGAGTTTCTGGATACTCCGTATAATCACTATACTTTTTAAATTTGTCGATTGTTAAAAACCACTGACACGTCAAATCCAAACGGCATGTTACCTACTATAAATGATGACATTTGATTCAAAGAAAAATATCAGTTTTGCTACTGACATATAAACGTCGTAGCACGAACTATTTCCATAGTTTCCAATATACCAGAAAATTTAAATTGGGTATGTTTAAATGAACACAACCTGTATGCATCATTCCATCTACACTCCACAATGTTTTTCAAATACTATAAATACAAAGCTAAAGTACCTATATTTAAATGAAATTTTCCCACTTCCTGAGTTCGAATACGCGCCTCTGAGCGAAAGAATTGTATTGTGAGAAGTTTCTAGAAAGTTTTCTTTTTTAAAAAGTTTACGCCACCTTACTTTCGTATTGTAGGTCGGACGAGGAGATATCTACTTGTAGGCGGTGTTGATGTAGAGAAGTTAAGACGGTGGATAATGAGAATATATTTCATGTGAATAGGTACTCCACATTTTATGGAATTAAACTTTACAACAGTTTGAAGGTTGGAAAATTAAATTCGTTCAAGTAAGAAGTTAATTATCGAAAAATTGTTTGAAAAACTTTACTCTTACACAAGTACCTACTTGTTGTGTTTGGATATTAAAAACAAAATACACGTGACTACCAGAAGATGATGAATAATGCAATTTTTTTAGAAATTTTTTGGTCAATTTAATTTATTTCTAATTCGAATAAAAAGTATATTGTTTTACGAGTGACATTTTTTCAAGCGAATGAACAGGCTATGAGGTTGGTAATGTTCACAACCTTCAAAAATGTTTTCGACTTTTTCTACACCTCATTTATATCATAATAATATGCTGAACTGGAATGAATTTAAAATAAGAACAATCTTAAAACAAGTATATCTTGCTGCGTGGCCTCTTGACTCTATACATTTTTTCAAAGACTTTATGAAATCAAAAACATAGTTTGTATGTCTTTGTTTTCACGGGAATATACCATTTGGTCGCCGCGGTCAGTTCTACCCAAATTTAATCCTTACACCATTTGAAAGGTACAGACCACTTGGTCGCCAAAGCTGGATTAAGGGTTCCAAGAAAATTAATTAATTACTCTAATACTAATATGAGTTTGTGACCTGTCGACAACCAAAATAAAAATTTTTTCATCAGTTAGTTGTCTGCATTCTTACTAAAAAGATTAATTTTTTTATTTGAAAAGTGATTCTCTAACCTAACCTAACCACAAACATTTTAATTCTGCTTTTTATTCAGCGCATCCCGATATATAATATTCAAATTTGTGGATGTAATTCTCGATATTCAGTTAAATACTTATGTGAAATTAAACAGTACACAGATACCTAACAAAATTAAAAACGCTAATTACAAAAAACGGCATGCGTATTTAACGAACGTAATAGAACAATACAAAAATAAATTCCTTTCACGAACTCAATTTATCAAAGTAGTTTCTTATCATTACAAAAACTGATTTCAATTTGGGTTTCTTAAATAATTATTATTTGGTTTTTTGTGTATTATGTACCTACTTTTTTTATTGTGTATAATTTTATATTGTTTTCTATTAATTATAAGTATTTTAATTTGGTTTTATTCTTTTCATGACCCACATTCTGTACCATATCATATCAGTTTAACTATTTTCTTCTTAAATATATTATTTTTAATAAATCGAATTAAATACCTTTAATGATTGATAACTACGGCGACCAAGAGGTCTACCTGATTTTAAAACTAGCGACCAAGTGGTCGATGACATTCTGGAACCACCGCTGACAAAACTGACCGCGGAGACCAAGTGGCCAACACCAGTTTTCACTGGTATCTCGAGTTTTCGGTTGCAAAATGATAAACAATAATTCTTTCCTTTGTAACGCGGCATAATACTAATATTATTTTTGAATGCCGACATAAAAACTTTATAATGTTGGATGTAGGA
Source organism: Lochmaea capreae (assembly GCA_949126875.1). Lineage (NCBI taxonomy): Eukaryota > Metazoa > Arthropoda > Insecta > Coleoptera > Chrysomelidae > Lochmaea > Lochmaea capreae. The sequence continues at coordinate 18,137,915 of OX421396.1, forward strand.
TGCAGAAGTTCAATTAAATAATGCTGTCTGTAGCATTCGATGTTTTTCGGCACACTCCCAATATTATATCGACCAATCAGAATTATCCGTTTTTCCTGTATCCCTTCCACAAATTTTAAATTTCGTAACCGCTTATATTCTTTCCATAAAATTAATTTTGAAGTGATTCTGTCTCCTAACGAGAAGAGTGGTGAGCTGGAATACATTGGTAACTGTGCTGTGAGTTTTCTATCGTAATTTCCATAATACTATGAAAAAATCTCGACTTCTTTTTATTTTTCTTTGAGGAATATAATCCAGTTATTCCTTGACACTTCGACTCCACCTCTTCCTTTTCACTACGATTCGAGTTCTTCCTTTACACTGCGACTCCAGTTCTTCCTATACACTACGATTCCAGTTCTCCCTTTATACTTCGAATCTAGTTCTTCCTTCACACTGCGGCTCCATTCCTCCCTTTACACTAAAAATCTAGTTCTTCCTTCACACTACACCTCCAGTTCTTCCTTGACATTACTCAAGTTCTTCCTTCACACTACGACTATAGATCTTCCTTTAGACTACTACTGCAGTTCTTCCTATACACTAGTTCTTTCCTTACACTATGGCTCTAGTTCTTCCTTGCCACTGCGACTTGAGTTCTTCCTCTACACTAAGACCCCAGTTATTCCTTCACAACACTACTCTATTTCTTCCCTTACACTACGGCTCTAGCTCTTCCTTGACTCTACGACTCCAGTTCTCCCTTTACACTACAACAATTCTTTCTTCACACTTAGACAGCATTTTTCCTCACTGCGATGGAAATACTTTGAGAGACCTCAAATTACCAATTAATTCCCAAACCACGAAATTAATTTTTTCTATCACCTCACGACGATGGTTGTAGACAATATACTAATATAAATTCAAAACTCATAAATTTTTGAGCGTATTATAAACACACTGTATTTTCACATTGGATCTCTACGAAACCTTTTTGAGACAAACTCAACGCCCTAAAACCAATTCTTGAGCTAGCAAAAAAAAACGAGATATCTAGTTACGACAATTGCTTCCCGTTAGAATTCTGCTATTTCCGAATGTATTTTTGAAGTTTACATTTCCCAATTTTAAGGGAATCGAACTTGCCGAAGTATTGATTCAAAACGGAAAAAAGAAAATATTAACTTAACAGCGACAAAGAAATTGAGGTATTTTAATTTTGGAGTAATAATAAAACGGGTTGAAATAGTAGAATCGTTTATTGGACGAAAGGAAAGCTGAAGTTAGATAAAAATAGTAGTGGTACCGATGTGTAATGCATATTACATTTTTTCAATGAAATATGCAGAAAATAGTGATGCCTATAGCTGCACGTCTGCACTGTGTCCGTAAGTATGGAACAAATTCATTTTTAGCTAAGCAGGCCATTTTAAGAAATAATCCTGAAACACGCCGATTTTTGATTTTAATTCACCATATTTGAAAATAATAATCTTATATACAGGGTGAATTACTTTCGAGTAATGACGATTTTTTAAAAGGAACACCCCCATTTTGTCTCAATTATCGGATTACTCTAGCTGAGCTGACTCCAAAAATGTATCACATGTTGATTCCAATTGGTACAGGGTGAACAAAAATACAACAGTTTTGTGTGTGCTTATAAAGTAACGCGTAACATTCTTTATTAGTTAAATTAACAATATTATCAAAAATACTTATTGTCTAGCGGACAGAATATGATGAAATACATGACATTATAAATGTTCGAACTGCAGCCCTTGCTGTATTTGACAGTAACCCAAACGGTGTACAAATTCTTGTTGAACCTTGTTTATTGTGTCTTGAGAAATATTGTTTATTGCTGTCCAAATTTTCTCTTTTAATTCTTGAATATTTGCTGGTTTCGTTTGATATACAAGATGACCTCGCTGGCCATTCAATAGGTCCACGTCTACCAATCCACCTGTTCGTAAAAATGTCATCTAGGTACCTTCTAGATTCTACAGCATAATGTGGAGGTGCACCATTCTGTTGAGACCATAAACTTTCATCAAAACCTCCAGGATTACGTCTGCTGGGAAACAAATTACGAGGTTCGATGCCCCGTTTAAATTACCTTCGATAAAGTAGGGTCCGATGATTCCATTTCTTACAATTCCAGCCCATACATTTACCTTTTGCGGGTATTGTGTATGATGCTCACGCATCCAGTGGGGGTTTTCTTTTGCCCAGTATCGTTGATAGAAAACTTATCAATCAACGCCAGTATTTACAATTCTGACGGTTAACCTCGCCATTTAACGTGAAAGTGGCCTTATCAGAAAAAATAATGTTTTGTATCAAGAGAGGGTCTCGGTGACATTTATCCATAATTCTTCCGCAAAATTGTATTCTTCTATCGGGATCATCTCCGTTTTAATAGCTCTAATAGGTTTTGTACCGTTGTTTTGCTAACACCGATATCGCGACTAACTTTACGCACAGAAGTATGCGCATCTTCTTCAAAACTAAGTAAAACATCTAATGCTGTATCAGCATTTGTAGAGGGACGACCTGATTTGCGTGCATTTTCAACCGTACCAGTTTCTCGAAATTTCTTTTCAATCTTACTGACTGTTGAACGCGTTATAGGTCTTTCTGGATATTTATCAGTAAACAAATTGCACACTTCCATCTGAGTTCGCGATCTGTCTCCATACCCAATCATCATAAGTATTTCAATTTTTTGTTTTACACTTTACTCCTTTTCTACTTCTAATTAAATCTAAGCAATAATTAAAACATTCACCAATACCAAAAATATTGTAGTACTAAACTGTCACTGAACATCAATAAATTACTAAACAAATAATAACATTTCACAAAAAACTAGACAACTATGTTTTTTTGTTAATTGATAATAAATAATTTCTTTCATATTCTGTCTGCTAGACCACAAGTACCAAAGGGCTGCAGTTTGAACGTTTATAAAGTCATGTATTTCATCATATTCTTTCCGCTAGACAATAAGTATTTTTGATAATATTGTTAATTTAACTAATAAAGAATGTTACGCGTTACTTCATGAGCACACACAAAACTATTGTATTTTTGTCCACCCTGTACCAATTGGAATCAACATGTGATACATTTTTGGAATCAGCTCAGCTAGAGTAATCCGAAAATTGAGACAAAATGGGGGTGTTCCATTTGAAAAATCGTCATTACTCGAAAGTAATTCACTCTGTATATTAGAATATTATTTTAAAATACGGTAAATTAAAATCAAAAATCGATGTGTTCCAGGATTATTTCTTAAAATGGTCTATTTAGTTAACAATGATTTTGTGAATACTTACAGTGTATAAACGCCCTACTTCTGAAGTGTGAAAATGAAAAGATGGCCGAAGGTAATATCATACAGCATAACAATAAGGAATAACGAAGTAAAAGTTGGTAGACTCTAACCTAAGACAAAAAAATTCCAGACTCAAAAACATTTTCTGGATCAACTTTTAGAGAGTGAAGTTAGCTTTTCCATTTTTTTAACAACTTTTGTACTTTCTATTCAAAAGTCGAACATAGACTCGCATTATATGTAGGGACAAAAGTCTATCTGGTAAACTTCACACATTGAATGGATCATAAAAAAAAATAAAAACACCTCACTACTAAAGAAAGTCGCCAAAACACTTTCGAGTATAAAGAATCACATTCCGGTTTGAATCGCAGCCCATCTTGGAGAAGATAGATAACACTGATAACAACACTAAGGAAAAATACTGGCAGACGTTCAGTGTTCCCGTGGGACGGGGATAAATTCCGTCATTAGAAAGGCATTCTAAAAACGGTTTTCGTTTAGAGATAGATTCAGAAACAAAGCCGACACGAAAATCCCTATACAGAGTGGATTTAAATAAATGATCACAAAAATATTCAACGAGAAACTTCTTATTTTGTGTATTAATAAAATGCAACATTAGAAAAATCAGAATTTATGAAACAATTATCGCAAGTGACGCCCAGTAGCGTGCTTATATCTAATTTCGCGATAAATCATCTCGTTTCAAATGGTCCCCAAAATACCGTACTAATTAATTACTAATAAATTATATTTATAAAAGTTACTGGTCGTTCACCAAATACTTTGATAAAAACAAATCTATATGAAATAAAATATTGCTCTACACAAGTCACGGCGCCACTGGCGGTAATAACTTATGTTGTAAATCATTTCAACGACACAGTGGATCGCAGTAAAAAGTCACGAATATTTCCCGTTACGTCATAACTAATAAACATTTAAATCAAATTAATAAGCATGTTTTTCTGGTGATCTGATTATGAGAGGAAATAAATAAAAACCAAATTCAACATATTATCATAGTTATACTATAATTTGAAATTCTACAAATAAATTGTTACAAATCTTACCTCTTGAATGGCATTTAACGGCAGAAGTGGTCCGCCATTAGCCAATTCCTTTAGGAAATATTTATGTAATGTTCTAATACACTCACGTTTACTTTCGTCCAAACGTTTACCAGGCATTTAGTCGAAAAATATCACAATATGTAAATGAACTTTACCTGTTTAAAGTAATGACAATGACGACGAACTTGAATGGTGACAGAATGAAGAGTGACGTTTCGCTTTTTAAGTACAATCGTTGTCACAACACAAGACAGAGTGACAAACCGATAAAGACGTGATGGCGTAGCTTAATTCTGGCACAAAAGACATAAATATGTACTTTTCCATTTGTTTTAATTGGACATACGCGGTCAGTGATATCCACATAAAATTAGAGTGTCTTTGATACATTAAGGGAAGTATGACGTAACGAGTAACACTCGTGACTTTCTCTGTAACCGACCTTGTTGGTGCAAATGCAAAATAAATAAAGATAGACCAGCCTTCACATATTATTACCTACACAATGTTTTTGTCGCATAAATGAGGGCAAGTACAACGCCAAGTAGCGTATATTTCGAAAGGGTTCATTTAAACTATTTTATAAAAATTATTTTTAGATTAAGTGATGTACGTTATTAATTTTTTCGTTTGAATAAGTGGAAATTATATCGAAGATCGTAGCTTATAGACAAGTTATTTTTTTAATAGATACCTTAAAAGTATTTTGAAGTTAAAACAAGTTTTGCACTCCAGATTATAAACATAATATTGAAAGGTTTTTTGTTCAATTTTATTAATATTACTAACATCTAAATTCATAGTAAGTGTTCTAGATAGTTTTCAGCTTCACAACCAACAGTAACTACAGATTTAGACGCTTTTTTAAGTTTTCCAAAAGTTTTTTTAATTTGTAGTTTATACAATCTACAATCACCTTCTAAAAGTATGTGACACTGTTTGCAATTAATTTTTTTGTTAAAGATTTTTACTACAAATCCAAAAATATAAGCAACTACATCCTTATTATATTCACTCAAGAAATAAACCGAAAGATAATCATGGTCACGAAGATCTTTTGACAATCCTAAGTATTCTTCAGAAACCTGATAATAAAAAATAAGCAAAATTATTATGAAAACAAATGCTGAATCCCTCGTCTTAGACCTATACTAAGCTCATGCTACTATAGCATTACCTGTGAAATGAACGATTATCATTCTTATTACATGTATTTTCACACTCTACACATTTTCTCATTATCATAAATGTCTTAATAGTATATTACGTAACAAGAGTTGTAAGTAACCCATTACGCACGAAGTGAAAAAGTTTACGCACGAAGCCGCACAGCGGCGAGTGCGTAAATTTCACGAGTGCGTAATGGAATTACAACTCGTGTAACGTACTATACTTTTTCTACGCCCATCTATTTTCTTCTGAGTGCTCATAATTTCATCTTTTTCATTACTAACAGTCATATTCATAGGTAAAGTTGAGAAAATGTTCGGATACTATAATTTGTTACCAAAATTGACGGCATAAATGAGATGATGTTTTTTCCCATATCAAGAAACACCGAATTATTTTTTTTGAAATTGTAAAATGTGTTGCCGACATTTAGGGGCATCACTCTTTTAATCTTAAATGTATTTCACTAATGCTAAGAGCTTTTATGTTTTTCAATTGATTAAAAGTATGTAAATAAACCAAATAAAGTATTACGTACATGAAAATTTGATTGCAATTTGATTCAACAAAGAAATCTAAGTTTTTCTATCTAAATGCACGTGTATGTTATGAGATTTTCATTACGTGCATGTTATTGTTAAATGTCACTTACAAGGAATGTTGTCAGTGCGATTTTTGACGTTTACAGACATGGGCGTAGAAAATGGTATATTACGTAACGTGTGTGGTAAGAAGCATTTTACGCACGAATGGAAAAGTTGATAATTCCGTGAGTGCGTAAAATGCTTTACAACACGAGCTACGTACTATACTTTACTTACGACCTACTTGTACTTGTATTTATACTCTTATTATTAATAATACTTGAACAACATCAACATTTTTATTAATTTTATTGTATAACATTTAATTCCATAATACCTATTAATTATTATAATAATTGTTTATAGTAACCTTGCAGCTATTGAACACAAATGGTAAATCGCTTCCTTTGCTTGTTGAAGCATAAGAAACAACATTTACATTAGAGGTGCTTGGTAAACTTTCATCTCTATTACTTGCACCAGCTATATTTTTTAATTGAAGAAAACTTTACACAAATACACAAACCAGTTATAAGTTATAAGGATAATAAAAAAAATTTTGTCAGTTTCTTGACAGTTCGTTCGCAAATCGCTATTGCGGCCTACTTAAGTTTGATGTTTTGACGGCTTATGCCATATTTTTGAATAAAATGGCGACGTCTATTGACAGTTGCTAAGCTATTGCTAGGGAAGCCGTGCGATTTACTTTACAGCTGTGCGTTTTTTTTTACCGTGCGTAATAGACGTCATTACATTGATGCCGACTGTGTGTTATTGACTGATTACAGGGGGGGTCACAGGTAATAGTATATTATGTAACAAGAGTTGTAAGTAACCCATTACGCACGAAGTGAAAAAGTTTACCAGCGGCGAGTGCGTAAATTTCACGAGTGCGTAATGGGATTACAACTCGTGTAACGTACTATACTTTTTCTACGCCCATCTATTTTCTTCTGAGTGCTCATAATTTCATCTTTTTCATTACTAACAGTCATATTCATAGGTAAAGTTGAGAAAATGTTCGGATACTATAATTTGTTACCAAAATTGACAGCATAAATGAGATGACGTTTTTTCCCATATCAATAAAAAGCGAATTATTTTTTTGGAAATTGTAAAATGTGTTGCCGACATTTAGGGGCATCACTCTTTTAATCTAAAATGTATTTCACTAATGCTAAGAGCTTTTATGTTTTTCAATTGATTAAAAGTATGTAGATAAACCAAATAAAGTATTACGTAAATAAAAATTTGATTGCAATTTGATTCAACAAAGAAATCTAAGTTTTTCTATCTAAACGCACATGTATGTTATGAGATTCTCATTACGTGCATGTTATTGTTAAATGTCACTTACACGGAATGTTGTCAGTGCGATTTTTGACGTTTACAGACATGGGCGTAGAAAAAGAAAGTTACATACTCGCATTAGACTTGTATTCGATTGATTTATAAAAACTAATTTCCAAATAATGAACTACTCACGACAAGAAAAAAACCAGACACGACAAGTGTTAAAGATAAAAATGGAGAATTGCTAACGGAAGAAACGGAAATAATGAATAGATGGAGAGAATACTTTCAAGACCTACTAGAACAATAAACGGAAAAAGTAACTAACGATTACCTGATAGATGAAGGAAATGGTGAATATAGAAGATTTAACAGAAGTTATGCGAACACTCAAAGGGTATGACAAACTTACAACAGAGATATTGAAAAATCGGGGTTAAAAAGGAATGGGTTATCTACTCGAAATAATCGTACCAATTTATAAAACGGGGGACAAGTATATTATTGCAGCAATTACAGAAGAATAACTATTTAGCACGACTATGAAAATATATGAGGAAGTAGTAGACAAGAAACTGAGAACTAAAAGAATAGCAAAGTGGTTTTCGGAAAAGGAGAAGCATCATATACGTTGGTTTCCTTGTATGGAAAAGGCTTTTGATAAGATACCACGGGAAACGTTATGGGGCATTTAAAAAAATAAAGTTGACAAGACAATAAGAATAATGGAAAACATATGTAGAAACAACTTATCCTATGTAATTAGCGAAAGTAAAATTCCAGAAAATTTTAGAACACCAAAAGGATTAAGACAGGGAGGGGGATTAAGTCCACTATTATTTATTGTTTTAATGGATAAAATAATAAAACAATGTTCACCAAAGATTAAAAAGCTACATATAGGCTACAGAAATTTACAAAAAGCAAACATCGCTGACGCAGACGATTTCAATATCACGACGGAGACATAAAAAGGACCTACATCAGAACAGTGACACATGGAATAAAACTTTAAACGAACATGGGTTGAACAGAAATAAAACCAAAGGAAGTGATGCAGATATGAAGAGACATTAAAGAAATAGGTAGAACGATTCAAATACTTGGGAGTGGAAATTCAAGAGGACGAAAAATAAAATATATTGAAATTAATAATAGGATACAAATTTTTTTGTATCTGTACTAAGCAATAAACAGGTCATTTATTACAAAAACAGAAATATCAAAGAAAACGTAAATGAATGTTTATAAATGTTTATAAAACCATAGTCAGACCAATCCTTACATCATGGGTGCTGACACAGCGACAAAAGAGTCAAATTCAAGCAGTTGAAATGAAGTATCTAAGAAGAGTCTAGGGTGTCACAAAAAGAGACAAAATGGGGAACATAAAAATAATAGAAGACCTGGAAATAAAATCAGTGCTCTAATTCTTCGAAAAACTACAAATTATCTGGTAGGGGCGTCTCCGAAGAATAAATAACAGGAAGCCTGGCAGGCAAGTGTGGGAAGCCAATATATAAAGTGCTAGGAAAAGAGGAAGACCGAAACAAACTTGGGATGGAGTAATAGGAGAAAAAATGAGGAAACGAGAGACAACATGGTTAGCGGCCAAGGCGCCAGCAAATAACAAAAAGGAATGTGCAAAATTTGTATACGGACATTGAAAAATATTGTTAACAATACAGACATCAACATATACCCTTCACCATTAAATGGTAACAGGGTTTTTTTTTATTATAAGTAATTAAATTATTGAAACAAGATTTACCTAAACACGGATTTTTATTTTTTCCCCTTTTTTCCGTTTTACAACCCTAACTCGTAAAGTAACCGAAAATCAGCAGACTCTCTGCAGAAATGAATATTAAAAGGGATGTTTGAGTTGGTAAAGTGAAGCAACTCCCTGAATTAATTCAAAGAAATTGATACGCGTTCGCTTCCCTAAATTTTTAAAATAGATTCCAATTTACCGTCTTAGGCCGGTTGAAATGAAGTCAGGATGTTTTTAAAAGCGTGTCGTGAGCAATTTCTTTAACGATTATTATTAAAATGCCCAGAAAAAAATGTTATTCATCGATATCATACTTTACTTAATGATGAATGTAATCCGTAGAAATAGTAGGAAAATATTAGTATTCTGTGGTTTTTATAACGATAGAAAAAGAAAAAGGTGTTGAAGAAGGAAAACAAAGTTGATCAGGTAGCGATTTTTAGAGTTACCCATCTCTTCTTAATTCTTCTAAACGTGCTTATCGTGATATTATTATTCATTCATTTTCTTTTAGGTTAAGGCTTGGAGAAGAATAATTAATCCTCATCTGAGCCATTAAGTTCCGGATCAATCATTATTTTCATTATGATACTTCATGGGATATACAGTGCTATTCAAAAGTCCCCTCTCCCCCTCGTATCTTTTGAACGGCTACACTCACATTAATAAAATTTTTGAGTGTGAAAATAAAGTGTTGTAAACTTCTCTACGAATGGTAACAGGTGACGTAATAGTAATAGATGACGTTACAGTGCCACTTTGGCCAATAATCTCGTTTGAAAGGCATTGACATTGGCTACATAGCCATATTAATTTTGTTTGGGTTCAAACTAACTTTGACGGATAAATTAAATAAATACCAAAATTATTATTTCACATTTAAATATTGAAGATTTTCCAGTCCGCCTCTGGTTAGTTGTCAAAAAATTGATAATTTAATAGTATTTGTTGCTTTGCAAAGTTTTTCTAAATAGCTTGAATATTTAATTTTATTATTGTTTAACGAGACGTTTACATAGGCAAAATGGTTCGTACTCAAGCCGACAAAGTAGCAGCTATTTTAATAATTGGTGAATCTGGAAAGAATCTCCATGAAGCGGAACGTTTATTTAATGAGAGATACCCAGATCGCCCTATCTCGAGAACTTATTTGAGGGAGCTTCTTCACAAGTTTAAAGCAACAGGTAGTGTTCAAGATGCCAAACGATCTGGTCGCCCAACATTTAGTGATGATAAAAAAATTGATATAGTTGCTGAAATGGTAGTAAACCCTACTTCCTCTATCTGTGAAGTAAGTAAAAGTACAGTACAGAGAGTGTTGGCTAAAAATAAATTTCATCCATACAAGTTAAAAATGGTGCACCACCTTTCGGATGACGACCCCGACAGAAGACTCGAATTCTGTGAATGTATGACAAATAAAATTAGTCAAAACCCACATTACACAAAAACAATTTGTTTTAGTGACGAAAGTACTTTTTGCCTCAATGGAAATGTGAATACACAAAATGTAAGGTATTGGAGTGACACAAATCCTCACACCTTTCGTGAACAACATACCCAATTTCCAGAAAAAGTCAATGTTTGGGCAGGTATTTTGGGAAACCACATAGTTGGTCCTGTTTGTCTGTCGAATTATTATCTAATTTATCGAACTCTCGTGTGGTATTCGATAGATTATTTTTTGACGTTACAAATTTATGACAGACGCGTCAAATCAAGAAAATCCGTTGTCATGTGGTTGTCATTCAATAAAAACAATGTACATTGAATTATTCTCGCTGGAATAATGTAAGTAGATTATTCTCACTATAATAATGTTTTGATTGGCTAGAACGTATATGAATTACTGAAATTGAACATTTCTATTGGTTTCGAGAAACGTCAAAAAATAACCATCAGTATTAGGCTCCGTTTCACGTAACAAAAACCATCTTGAAGTTGCGTTTTTCTATGTATTATCGCATAGCAACAACCATATTTTCATTCTTAATAATCTGCAAAATTCAAAGAAAGAAAGTGTGTTACTCATTAAAAGGTAAACAAGAATAACAGCGCTATTATATGACACATTTTGTATTTGCTCAAATCGGCCTAGTATTTGAAGCTTGAGATTTTCGGTGTGGTTAGGAAGTTGCCTTCAGGACTAGCGTTTCTCTTTAGAAACCGCCGAGATGCGGGCTTGAAGTTCATGCATATTTTATCCACACAAACTGCAAATATTTTCGTTTACGGACGGATTTTTCTCACTACCAAAATATTTTTGATAAGTAGTTCTAAATTTATGTCGTAAAATTACAAATTATATAGGTAATAAATTTCATGACTCATGAAAAAAATATTATTAGTTTCACTCACTCTATTTATATAGGATGTCCAGAAACACTCCTGTCCAACGAAAACTACAGTTATTAGATTTGATTTGATGTCCATCTAAGCTAATACCTAATCTACCATTCGATCGTCAAACAGATTAGATGAATAACCCGCTATACTGACAACACACTTTGTGAGACTCCGTTTCATATAAGAAGAAGCCATGTGAAGTTGACAACTGTCTTGCGCAGAAACCAAAATCGGTATCGGCATTAGAGCTACAAACGATGTTTCATGCTGACAGCCATTTTATTATTGTCATTCAAGGTTGTGTTTACAGCAATCATTTACTGTCCAATTTTTTGATTTTTGAATATTCTATGACGAATTTATTTGTGATTGTTGTGACTGTTTAATTCATGATTACTTGAAAGGACTAGGCCTATTGGGGAAACCACTATAAAAAACACACCTTTTGGGTGGTGTGGAAATGGGTGTATTCAAATTTACTAGTATTTTATATTTTTTTAATTAGATAGCATTACTTAATATTTATTTAAATATAAGAATCTATTCGGGTTTCAGCAATTCAGTGATGGTTGCCACTATACGAAGCAATGATATAGTAATGCAGTATAGTTATAGTTTGGCAAGTTTATCTGAAGCTATGCGGCATCGGTAAGGGACGAGGAAACATGGCGGATATCTGTCAAAAACGTACTAATGGTGTACGGTACCTATTTTAATAGAAGTATTAAAAATAATCATTATTATTATATAATGAATATGTATAGAAACTGACTTTTGCTTTGCTTTAAAGGTAAGGTATTTTTCAAATCACGGTATTTGTTAAAAACTAATAATGTTAAAAATCGTAGGTACTTTTATTCAATATGGATACGAAATAGTTCAAAATCTGGTACTTACAATACCAACGCCACAGGGTAATTAATGTCAGTAATTTGACAAAGTGAGAGGGAAGAACACATGCACGCGCTTGCCAATAGGAAGTCAGCTAGTCGCTAAGCAACGAAGGCCTTTCGATAAATTTCACCAATTGAGTTAGTTCGGAGGGCGTGAAAATTATGGTTTCCACACAACGCTGCCAGAGCTTGAAGAAGCCAATAACAAATTTGGAAGAGTGTTCATCTTTCAATTTTCATAAATTGGAAAAATAATGTTAATAGACAAAATCCAATGAAACAAGCACGTTAAAATATTAACGTTCAATCATATTGTTAATAATAAAAAGTCCATTTTCTAATTATTATCACTACATACTTAGCACTTTATCTTTTTCTTAGTTAAACGTGGCAATATCGAATGTTTTCGACTGCATTCCTTTCACGGCTTCAGATAAACTTGCCAAACTATAGTTGTGTGTGTTGTTTTTTATATTTTTAAAAATTTAAAATAAAATATGGAACAAAAAAAAAAAATCACCAAACTTCACTAATTCAGAAGAAATCCTGTTGGTGCAGCTAGCTAAGCAATATAGAGAGATTCTCGAAAATAAAAAGACCAAGTTCCTATTTTATATTTATTTTCATCTTTTTTAATAATATAATAACGTAATAGGGTACAAGCATAAATTTTGCTATTGGTGGGAATTGACGCTTTATCAGGACTCCTAACACCTTGCATGCCTATTTTTTCAAACAAAAATAAACTTTACTTTTAAAACGACTTTAAAAATCATAAAATTTGAAAGTCCGCCAAAACGCGCTTTACGTCATAAAGATGGCTGCCCCATGGAGTGACGTCAGAACCTAATGCAATACCGGCCATATTGACAAAAGTAGTCACATGGTATGACATCACACGTATCATCCGTAGCGTTCGGAAATCCTCGGTTGGTGGTCGGAAACTGCAATAAAAATTGAATTTTATTTTAAAATTTGGAAGTAATTTCCAATGGAAACTGGTTTATTTCCTATTATTAGTTATTTTTTATATCAATTTTACTATTATAAATTAATATCTGAGCAAAATATGAAATATGCGTGTACCTAATTAACTCTTATTTTTGGCCGATTTCATCCAACATTACCAATCGTTAATTGAAAGTACAAATATTCTAACGATACCAAGTACGTTCATATACCAGCGTCTATTGTATGTGAAAATATCTCGAAACGCTTCAAACAATTCCCAAATAATCTTTTATCTAAACTATACATATGATAAATACATTTTTAATATTCTAATTTTGTGTTAACCTAAAAAATGTGAGAACATTACGCTACTGATTTGAAGTTGAATGTCAATTTTACAATATGGCGCTGGTTTTGACAAGTTTGCTCATACTACTTCATCTTCACGTGGGTTCTTCTTACGTAAAACGGAGTCTAACAACCAACAACTAAATAGATTCTTTCATTCCAAAACAAGGATAGCATTACACACAGCGAATGTCACAGATTATAATAACAGTGCCGTGCTGTGTGAGCATTTAAACGTAATAGAAATATGATCTTGGATTTATTTATTACTCGAGCAATGAATTTTAGTTGCCATCGATATTGAATTATAAACATGACGTTGCAAAACAAAATTTCGTGATCTTGCCAGCACGTAGATTTTTTCGTTATTCACAGGAAGCTGGAACAGTAAATGTGACAGTTCTTCTTTTTTATTAGCCTCTACCTGGTAAGGCATACATTGAAGGTATTATTGGTGTTATTCTCAGATTTTTTTTAATATACGTATATATTTATGTGATAAAATACAAAATACAGTAACCAATAATTCTATATCTGAATTACCATTATTGATTATTTATTATTTTTCATAGAGAATTAAATGACAAACTTCAAGAACACTGGAAGAACTAAATCAAAGCATCAATCATCTTGAGGAAATTGAAATATAAACATAATTCAATTTATAAAAGAATATCACAAGTCTTAATAACCTAACCTATCATTAAAAACATTCGACGGAATAAATTTAAATATAATATATAATTTGTATTGGTAATAATTAAAGTAAATGGTATTACTCACGTCTGTTACTGCAGTAAGCAAGCCCCATTGTGGCATTCTCATAAAAATAACTAATCACGGATATAACCATCTCTTGGCATTTACTGTTCCATTTCTTGGACATTTTAATGCGTTTAACCACACACTGCAGATTTGTATAATTGATTAGTAACGAAAATAACCATTTTCCAAACATTGAAGAAAGAATGAATTCAGGAACACCCAAAAGCTCGTAAAGACGATAATCGATGTCAATAAACATAAACGACATACTAAACCCAACCTCAATTGTGTCAACACTGCTGAATTTTCCCAATTGATCTGACAACGTCTCGAAGCTTTGCCAACCCGTAAGCTGAAAATTGCCCTGGTCATTAATAATAAATTGTATTTATGGCTGGTAAATTTATATTTACTCAGATATGCAGGAAAGTAACTAAAAATTACATCATCGTCTTAACCATAGTTGTTATTTTCTCTTAATAATAATTGTATCCTTATCAGTATGGGTAAATACTAAACACAATGCCAATAAATCTAAGTATTTTCTTAGACTCAAACTTAATATAACTAACATAAATTTTAGATTAGCCATTTGGGAGTTTTGCCTTGAAAAAGACTCCCCCTTTGATAAATATCTATGAAGATAATTATTTTACATTATTGTCTTCTACTCAAACTTCAAACAAAACCCAATAATGACCAACATTCTTCTAATCCGTAAAAGTAATACTAAAATATCCCTACGTTCCCTTTGTTCCTTAGGGGATGTTGTCTATTGGGAAATCGAATCTTGCAGTCGCGTATACATTCCCCTTCGTGTCCGTCATCTTGTTACCTTCGGTTGTCGTCACTTGTCAATATGGTTAGGGACGGGAACAAAAATAAAAAGGGAGTTTTCTTGTGCCTATTGCTTAGACACTATTTGTGATTTTTCATTTAAACGTGATGAATTTAAAATTGGTGTATACCAGTGAATCGGTTTTATTAAAAGTAAGGGTAACTTTTTATATATATGTAAGAATACTCAAAAAAATTCAATTTTATTCATTCATTCATTTTTATTCTTTAATTACAAAACTCGAAGGAACGGCAAACAACCGTTCAATCCGAAAAACAGAGAATAAGTGTCCTAAAACTAAAATCCCTTTCTTAATCTAAATTTCGCCATGTGTTTCCCATTGTTTCCCATGCTAACAAAATAACTAAAGTTTAGTCTAGCCTGTCAGACCTCTTGACACATATCTTGAGTAATTGCGTCGTAAAATCCAAAATTTGTATACACTTCAGAAATCGTCTATTATCGATATTTTCGTTGATAATGGGCGCCATGGGTAACGAATAGGCTATATGGATAACACATGGGCCGGCTGTACTCTGACATATATGTGATGTGATTAGGAATGTCCAATCACTAAACTGCAGATTTTGGCTAGTTGCAATCGAGTTGTTGAAATAGGCAAGGTAGCTAAGGCCACAAAACAGACTCGAAATAACCTATAGAAGTGCAAGTCCTGTATCAAGATATGAAAGAAGAATTTCAGCTATCGCAGTGGATGGGTTCAGAACTATTTCATAGCGGAATGGAATTTATATTTGCTATGCAAATATTTTTGTTTGTTTATTTGAATGAGTAATGCCACATTTCACCAGCCATTTCCTTAAGTTAGGTAATATATCTAAAACGGATTTAGGAATTTACTTTTCACCTAAGAGTCATAATATTAGGTATTTCCCATCACTCTTTGGTTTTTCATAGCGCTTGCTGAAACGTAAATTGCATTCAGGAATTCCTAAATCCGTTTTAGATTACCAAACTTTAGGAAATGGTTGGTGAAGTCGGGCATTAGTCTATCTTTCTGGTCAAGTTTTTTCCACTTTCGCGCTATTCAATATAACACTTACCCTACCTAATTAAAACACCAATAACAGCAGCAAATGACAAAAATAAACAGTATCTTGTGTGACAACCATTGACATATAAACAACAGTCAAAGATGTACAATTTATTGTAGCTTAGTGAAGGCTCAAGTGTGAATTGAGGTTCAGCGTCAGATTGCTGTTGTACAAAGTAAGCTTACGGTTGAGCTTGATTTAAACCTTAAGCTTAGTAAACCCTTCAAGAGGGCAGGTTTAATGTAAGCTTAAGCACGGAACATAAATTGTTATCATGTTCCGTGGCTTAAATTGTACGCAAACATAACCTGTACTTAATTTATTTTCAAATTAAAAGTTTATCAAAGGTAAATATGGATATTTTATCCCATGATGAGGATTTTTTGGAACTTATTGAAATCGTACAACACCCGAGAAGACCTCGGGTGTATAGAGTGCGTATAAATCACTTTGAATGTTGGAGGGATCATGAGTTTATTCAAAGATTTCGTTTTTCTATAAAACCGTTCGCTTTGAGACAAATTGTATATCAGAGAAAATTTCTTGCAAAACTAATAGTTATGAACAATCCCACCAAATGCCAAATTAGTTAGGTGACATATTCATTTGACAAACATATTTTGACCAATTTACTTCATACGCATGCGTTAGTTCGAAATAAGTTCTACCAACACTTGCAAATATAGGTTTAGTAGAGCTGCTACTGAACCATGTTTGTACAACAGGTTTAGTGTTAAGCTAAAATTATATTTTAAGCCCAGCTCAGTTGAGCTCAATCTTAAGCATCAAATGTACAACCGGGCCTTAAGATGAACAATTTGAATTTCAATTTTTTTCTTCTTTCGTGCTAAAGGTTTTAGCTGCCAGGCCTGTTTCGACAACTCAATTGCAACTAGCGCTTCAGGTGGATGGGTTTGAAACCTCATTTTTGTATTAAAGGTAATCCTATAAACTTTCACTTCTATAGGTTTGTCTGTTTTGTGATTTTAGATCTTGAAATATTGTTACATCAAATGTAAAGGTGTATAAAGAAAAAGAGAAACATCTGGAATCACCTAGAACTGTTATCGAAAAGTCGAGAACTGTCTCTAACATGTAAAAAGTGAAACAATTGACGTTAGTTTTTGGGGTATTACAGTTTTTCAGTTCTGTGTTCTTGATTTCAATCTGATGGACTGTTTCATAATAATTTTTAAAGGACTTTAAACCGAAAAACATCCTTTAAATCATAAACGGGTTTTATAATTGTCAAAACAATGTAAAGTCTACATAACGGTAGCTAATCTCAAATAACATGCATCAAAACAAATTGACCTGTGGGAGTCGACCACCGCCTCTGATGTGAAAATTTCAGTGAAGCAGTATCGAACCGAGTATCGAACGGGGTTAGTGCTTGGTTTGGTGACTACCGAGAAATACCATCGTAGAGCCCGTACAGCCAGTAACGGAACACTTTAGACAACTAGGATGCACTAAGACATATGGAGTATACGTAACCGATATTTTGAAGAGTACGAACCGAAAAATTTCGGTTAACAAAAATGACAGTTGTACATATTTTAAAACAAATAGAACATTCTTCTTAAAAATGTGGCTGGAGCCAATGTAGCAAATATTGTTAACCATAATATAATATACAATAAATAATGCCTTTTTCTTTTTCCACTATTTGAACAACCCAAGTTATTATCAGTAACAAAACTGAGCCATTTTCCTTATCACCACTGATTCACACGACATTTTACATATAAACGTCTTCAAAGCTCCAAACCAAACCAGTTTATGTCAGTATGACATATAACAAACGTGGTGAAAATGAGAGCAAAGAATATTTAAGGCTCACGGATACCATTCAATAAAAAACAATATGTGAAATAATAAAGAGCACTTTAATTAAGGCACTAAAGAGATGAGTATTCTCATCCGCCATTTTGGTTCCTGAATTTTATTGTTTTGACATGTGTCGAGTTGACATATTGTGTTGAAAAATTTTTGATAATGAACAGAACATTTTATTTCACCAACTTTCCTTCAGACTATTATCACCAGAAAATTGAGAAAGTGCAACGAATGGATACTGGCCACGTCTCTGAGTAGAAATACCGAATCTCATGCCAAATACTTGACCAACACAACAACAACAACGTCAACATACAACCAAAATGGCGGAGGAGAATACCTAAATACGTCTACAGCGCTCTACTTTAATTAAAGATAACTTCAAAAATCTGATAATGATACTTTACTTAAAAGCCTCCTTTTCATATATTATGAAACCAGCCCTAAGAGCAGTACATATTTTAAGAAACCTCAATTACACTATTAAAAAATAACTAGATTGGGAGTATGTCCCGAAAGGGCCGTTTTCAGATTTCTTGAACTCACTCACAGTTATGTGAAATATGTGTTGTACTTCTCGTAGTTATCGTGGCGATATTCGAATTAAAAACTAAGCTGCCTACTTGACACTAAATTTAAAAAACGTCAAACACCAGTTTTTAGGTCGCCATGTTTACTTAATTGAGTAGAGTTAGAGCCACTGTAAAGGCGAAGCTTACATTGGAATTAACCGTAACTGATTACCTGTTCACTTATTATTTTTGTAATCCTCTTGTAAAGGAGATTCCAACAATACAATAATGTATAGGGTGTTCCATTTAAAAAAGTGGGAGTGGTTGACCTAGGGGGGAGGTTGAAGTTATAACGTCAACATAATGAGCAAAAAGGCGTCCCCTTTTATATGATTTTTGACGTTTTTTCATAAAAGTGACGCCTTCAGAATTATGCGGGGTGGATAGTTTTCATTGAAATGCTCTGTACATTACTTCTGCTGCGTATAACTTTTTTCCCAGTGTTACTATATCTATTTAGGAGACAAATTTATATTTAAAATCTACATATCACTTAAATTTCATTGATTCATGACAAAAATATCTTACATTTAACGATTCTTTTAATTCAGTAGTTTGAAGCGACTTAAAGTTATAATAATTTTAATAACCATCACAAAACATCGGTCTGCAAACTTTCGAATGTATTCCGCGAAAGTTTTCTTGTTCATTTAAATGTTCACGTACATTTTTATAACCCAATAAAATATTTTATTGCTTGCAAAACTTTTGAACTTCAAACATTGAATGGCAGTAATTTTATATATCTAGCAATTTCTTATAAGGTTATAACTACATCGAATTGGAAAATAATCTCCAAAGCCGGAGTGACGAATTCAAAAAGGTAAAATTGATCTGCGCATAAGGGCCGATTCTTCAATTCCAGTATAAAAGTCAGTACCTATAGTGTCATTCCCAATGACGTATTAGAGATAAAGATATACCTCTATTGTAGAATGCAATGGTGAATACCAGGTTTATACTCAAATTGTAGAACCGGACCTAAGTGACACACTTTGTTCAATCTATAATTCCTGCCAGTGTCCATTTCGTAGTTATTTCGTTATTTCTAAAATATTCAATTGCAAATCAAACTCTTTCGAAAATTAAATCAGTGATTAGACTAAGGTTTTATCCAGTAAAATAAATCATGTTCAAATACATTAAAATT
The DNA here is from genome assembly GCA_949126875.1 of Lochmaea capreae. NCBI lineage: Eukaryota > Metazoa > Arthropoda > Insecta > Coleoptera > Chrysomelidae > Lochmaea > Lochmaea capreae. Next base: position 18,157,894 of record OX421396.1, read on the forward strand.
ATATACAGATTGCGAAAAGTCAATTCGCGCCATCCGATTTACACAAGTACGACAAGGAAATATGAGCAAAACTACTTGAAAGAGAGAGAATAATTGTGCGCTCAGCGATGGGCGTGTAGAAGTTTAAATGTGAATTCTCTCTGCTAAGGACACTGTTGCCGGATGAAAGTGTTTAGTTTTACCTCGAAAAAAAGTTAACGATAACGTGACAAAAATATTATATGTATAAATTAATCTGCGCTTCTTGGAACAGCGGTTAAAATAGGGGGCACTGAACACACCCCCAACTGTTTTTGGTAGCCGGAACTGAATACACGCCCATCGCTGAGCGCACAATTATTCTTCTCTCGCTTTCAAGTAGTTTTGCTCATATCTTCCTTGTCGTACTTGTGTAAATCGGATGGCGCGAATAGACTTTTCGGAATCTGTATATACAAAGTAATTGATTAGTGTGATAGATTCCTTACTGTAATGAAATGGTGTTAGTGTTCTACATAAATGATTGAAAACACATTGTTTATAAGGAATTAATTTATATTTTGGTTTTCAAATCAAATTAATATGCTAATTAAAAGCTTAGATTCTAGGTCTTCTACATCGTGTAGAGTAATTCGTACTAACTCGTCCATTCTACATGCCCCAGAAATACCAAATATTAAAGCCACCTAAAAAATAAATAAATGTGTAGTCTAAATAGAAATTAAAACCTTGTTAATTACCTTAATCATTAAATTTTCTTTATCTGGAGCTTTCATCCTTTGTTAAAATTTTGGATTTCTTTGCCCTATAGCCTCGAGCTTGCTGATTCAATAATTTGAATATTTAGATATATCTACATTGTGTTTAATTGCAAGGGTTGACTGCAAGATTTAATAATTGGCCCATAATGTTGAAGACTTCATCTTTAAACAAAGTTCTAGAAAGTTTACCATTACCTACAACATTTTGACGATAGAGAACTCGTACTTTTCGCTTTCGATTTTTTTGTCAATAATTCTAATGACGCAGTATTCACTGCCTGAACCAGCTCTGGAGGAGTCCCAGAAATGGAAAATTCATTATCACTTATTACTTTATTTTCGAGTGACCAGTAACTAAATTAATATTCTTCAAGTTTGACAATTTAACCTTAGTACGTCTTAATAGTAACATTACGTATTTCAAAGCACCATTTATTTGTGAATAAAATTATTCCACATTCCTGTACTGTGTCGTTAGCAATCTTCACAGTCGTCCAGGAATGTTAGACTTTTCCTACTCAGTAAACAATGTACTATTATAAAATTTGTCGGCAGCTAAGCATCATGTTTTCAAATTAGTTAAGATGTTATAGAGTGTCATATTTGTAATTCTGTATTTTTGTGTATTCGATAACGACGAAAGTAATTATTTTGGTCCAACGACTTTAGTCATTCTCAGTGATGAGCAAAATTGGTATTGGTCTTGCGAAAAAACAAGACCAAGACTATCCGACTCTTGGTTTTGCTTTGCTGATCACGAGGGTAGGTACAGTAGTCGCCCGTTAGAATAATTTATTGTAAATTATAAATAATTTATAACCATGATGATCTGTGAAAGTGAAAAAAAAGTAAGTAACAGGTGAAATAAACAAGACCAAGACTAAATAAGCAATACCAAGACGATTTGAGCAAGACCAAGACCGAGTGAGCAAGACCAACCGAGTCTTGGTCTCGCTTTGCTTATCACTAGTTATTCTCGCAAAGCTTCATTTCCCCTATGTGATATGTTTTTAAATAACTACCAACAACAAAATCGTGAATTTTCGATGCTGTCAACATAACACATGAGCTGAAAAGACCCGGACCCAACAAAGATAACACGTTTTTTTGTTCAAAATTGGTTTTATTTATCGACGTAACTTCCATCAAGAACAACGTAATCATTCCAGCGCCGCTCTAGCATTTCAATACCACTTTTGTAGAACGATTTATCTTTTGCCTCAAAATAGGCCTCAGTGTCAGCAATAACCTCTTCATTAGAGCGAAATTTCTTACCAGCGAGCATTTTTTTAGGTCCGCAAACAGCCAATAGTCGCTGGAAGCCAAATCTGGTAAATACGGTGGATGTGGGAGCAATTCGAAGTTCAATTAATGTAGTTTTGCTATTGTTTTGATTGACTTGTGACACGGTGCGCTCTTGACTTGTGAGACGGTGCGTTGTCTTGATGTAACAACATTTTTTTCTTGGCCATATGCATATTTGGAATTTCGGCCTTCAAACGTCCCAATAAAGCTATATAATATTCACTGTTGGTGGTATTTCCCTTTTCAAGATAGTTGATGAATATTACATATTACAGCTGATTGTTGTGCTTTGCGCTTTGGACGAGGTTCTTCAGTTCCCTCAGATGACGATCATTTTGATTCCGGAGTGAAGTGATGCATCCATGTTTCATCCCCTGTCACATATCGACGCAAAAATTCCGGTTTGCTACGTTTAAACATGGTCAAACACTGCTCAGAAGCATCAACACGTTCTTGTTTTTGGTCAATAGTGAGCAAATCGTCACCCACTTTGAACAGAGCTTTCTCATAGTCAATTGCTCGTGCAATGTGAAGCAAACACGTCCTTTCGATATTCTTACGATGTCAGCTAACTCACGCAACTTCACTTTTCTATAATTCAAAACGATTTTGTGGATTTTTTTATGTTTCTTGCTGTTATCGCCTCATTTGGACGCCCACTGCGTTCAGCATCATCGGTGTCTCTACAACCACGTTTGAAGTCAGCAAACCATCGTTTTATTGTTGTTTCTGATGGAGCGCAGTCCCCATAACACTTTTTAAGCCATTGCTTCACTTGAACGGTATTTTTTCCCATTAAGAAACAGTGTAAAATTAAAACACAAAATTCTTTTTGATCCATTGTTTTGAAAATATTAAAAGTAGCGTATTTCGAACTAATTAATAAATATATCATGAAATTTTGACAGCTGTCCTCTTAAGGTTAGTACTGACTGAAAAACAGGCGATTGCAATAAAACTAGTGCCATCTATGTATCAGGCCCGGGACTTTTCAGCCCACGTGTTAGATGACAAATTATTTCGAGGTTAGCATTTCCTAAACTCTTTAGCTACTTAGCACATAGTGAAACGTAAATTGCACTTAGGTATTGCAAACTTTAAGAAATGGTTGGTGAAATTGGGCATTAATATCATAGATTGCTACTACTATTAAGTTTAATCTACTCTTGAAGCTCCTCATTGTTCAAACTAAATTGGTTTTAATTTCTTCATTCCATTAAATACCGTTTTTCACAAAAGATGATGCCAAACAAGATAAAATTAAGGAGCTAAATACCTGTTTTCAGCGCTCCACTCTGAATTTAATGAATTTTAAAAGATATGAAATAGTAGCAGTATTAATAAAAAATAAACTTCTGTGAAGCAAATCAGAATGAAATAGAGTCATGCTATTCTTTCCCGATTTGATATCGTTAAGGTAAAGAAAATAGGAAAGCGTTGTATCAAAACAAATTGCGGTCATGTTTCACGGGAATTGGAGTTTTCTTTCTCGCCTGTACTGACTTGGCTGGGGCCGTAGCTCAGACCTCCATTTATGGGATGGTGATAAGTGGGCTCTTTCTGGCTGGCTCACATTTCTTTTGTTATATTAAAGGGATGTTAAAGGTGTTCGACAAGGGTTCCGGTAAGATAACTAAAAATCAATTTAAAAGTTTCAAACACACTTGTTAGTGGCCACGGTGAATTACTTTATTTTTAGAAAAATATGAATATTTTTATGAGTATCCATCATGCTGGTTTATATTTTCGCAAAGTCATGGATCTATAAGTGTTGATAATTGGGATGTCCTTATGTGTAGGAACTTATCATTTTTATTTATAAAGGTGTTATTGCTATGATGCCAAGTGAGACACATAAATGTCTACAATAATTAGAGTTAGGTTTGTAGTGAGTGATTCTATTTTGATCTCCACTATAATCCACGAGAGTCTATCGTATCTCACACCTATTCAAATTTCAGCAAACAAACTCAGCTTCTTAACAGAGCCGATTAGTACATTCAGAGAACAATATTTGTGAGTCGGTTCATGCTACGTAATGTCTCTTACATGATAGCACAGTCCGTTTTCTACTAGGGCGAGGATACTCGCCTTAAAATCGCTCAATAAATGTAACATACGTGTCCAGCACCCTTTAAAGATCGATTGTTTTCAGCGACGGACGCTGGTCGGTATGTAAAGAAAGCCGGGACTGTTCCTCTCCAATATATGGAGCTACCTAGATGACGATGAGATACCAATTGCAGGATCTGGTCCACTCTCCGCGACTGCGGCACTCCCCTTTACTAGATAATCTGCCTTTTCATTACCATCCATACTAGAATGGCCAGGGATTCAGACCAGAGACACTTTGTAGTCTTTTCTACTGATGAAAGTATTTTTTAAAGGTTATATGGTACACGGTTAGAGCTAAGTGCATTTGTAACCATTTGCCTTCCAAGAAAATTGTCATTTCCTTATAATATTTTACTTCCGTCCAAACGGAATAACCTCAACATTGTAGGAAAGTGGAGAAATATCCTCCAATTTCTGACTGCTGACAACGTCGGTCGACTGCATACGCTTGCAGCTCTACCGCTCTTCTTTCAAGATCCCCAAGCAAGTAATCCATCAAGAGTGATCACAGTTCACAGTTGAGCAGCTTCTTAAAACCTTAAACTTGATGATCTTATACTGGGGAGTCATATTTATGAGCATGGGCATATATCCAGCCAGTAATAGTTGGTTTCATGCCATTTTCAGCCAAAGGTAAACCAATTGCAAGTGGGTAGTGCTGTGTCAAAAAACTAAGACCACCGCAATCTCCTTGTTGTTAAGTAATTGGGTTTTGCAGCAGAGCTGGAAATATACCATCCTCACCGGTAGAGCTGAAATTCGTTGATTACCCTTTCAACGTTGACGTAATAGCTTCCTCCGCGTCCTCCCAAGAGTTCTATACCTGGCATCTACAAAGAGAGAAATTAGATTGTTATCCAGAATCAAACTCACCGTTTTTTATCAACAGCTTTAACGCTTCTTTTAGAGGTCGTGAAGGTGTCATCAACCCGATCTCGGCAATCGACTTCCTGGAGAGAGTCTTGTGAATTCAAGTTCTGCGAGTTCTGTCAGTTATAGTCTCACAGAACTCCTTCCAAGATACCTTCGCCTTTCTAATTTCCTTATTGTTGAAGCAGTTCTATGAAGCTCGTAGTTACCTGACTCCTTACCTCGGCTGAATAATCATCGTACAACTTTTCTTCTCTTTTCTAGGCAGTAAAGTTGGGATTATCTGTTTTAGTTTTGATTGCACAGTTTTCGTGTTTGGTCACAAAGCTATCCCGCTGGAATGTCTATGCCATCAACACTGTTAGTTGTGATGAAACCGTACCTACAATAGCAGGAAGTTTTTATATTCCCTCCAATCACTAGCTTTTAAGTCGTCATAATTTCATTACTGGTCCTGGACTTATTTTAATACTAAATTGAATATATCTGGCTCCATACCTCATAGTTCAGAAAGTTTGAGTTAAATCTAACACCTCTGCTCTGTTTATAATTACAAAGGATGGTTAGGAAACCTTATTAGTAGCAGGAATTCCTATCCCTACTATATCAAAGAGTAATTCAACAAAATGTTGCAGTTAATACGTTTCCTGTTAAATTGTTTTTGTGGCGCTACAAAATGTTTGGATACGGAATAATACAGGCAGTGCGTCTTCATCAACTTCCTCATCTTTTGATTATATTCAAATATTATTGGAAATCGTTGATTGTGAGTGAAGAGACTATGCCTTTTTGGAATATTTTGAACAATCTAACGGATCGAAAATACTATTCATTCTGATAACATCAGTGGTATCATTGATGAAACATAATAGAGAAGGACTGTGCCGAACTGACCGATTCTGTATTTGTTCCACATGACACTTTCCCCAAGCACGACGTCTATATTGATCGGGCGGTCAACAACGAGCAGCCGACGGCGTACAAACAACACTTTTAACAACTGAAAGTGTATTATTATACTCGCATAACAGGTAGAGATACTGCCACTTCAACGCACGAAGTTTGTTTTATAATTTCATGCTTCTTGGAGGGTTTTATTTTATTGCTGCTTGAATAATGCAAATTAGTTGTAGGTACCTAAATGAATGGAATGAAAAAAGGGGAATGACCTAAAAGGGCTACCGTAAATAGGTTTTATCCAGCATTATAGGAGTTCAATTTTTGGTTAAAATTATTGAAATTTTCTGCTTGATTTAAAATTTGTTTTTTTTTTTCAAAAACTTATTTGATCATATTTTATAAATAACAGTAAATTAATAATATTTTATGTTTTATGAATATATAATCAAAATCCCTGTTACGATTAAATGGTGTCGGAAATATGTTAAACGGGGTTGGTATATATGCAATATACAGCCAACCATTCTGGTTTGTCTGCGGGGGTGAACGGTCTACCCTTTGGAAAGTAATTTTCTAATTTGTAAGGCATTTTAATAGTTTTATACTGTTATTTTGACTTATATTGATAACACGCTTTACTATGACAATTGTTACAGGAAACTGTAATCAAGTAAATATACTTTAATGTCTGTATACGAATTTAGCCAATACTTTTTTGTTATTTGCTAGCGCCTTGTCCACTAACCATGTTGTCTCTCGTTTTTTCATTATTTCTCCTAATACTCCATCCCATGTTTGCTTCAGTCTTCCCTTTTCTAGCTCTTTGTACCTTGGATTCCCACACTTGCTTAACAGGTCTCTTATCATTCATTCTTCGGAGATGCCCCCACCAGTTGTCGTTTTTCAATAAATCCCAGCATTGGTTCTATTTCCAGGTCTTCTCTTATTTTTGTACTTCTCATTCATTCATTCGGTTGGGTTGTGCTCATCAGCCCAGGCACTTTAACTGGATCTTTGTAACATTTCCCATATTATCTACTTACATTCCAGAAGCTTTGTGTCTTCTATGTAGACCACTAGTTTGACTGGAGGGATTTTCAGTAGTTGTAATGGTTGTATAGTTTTCTCTCCAAAGTGCTTCCGTCTGAGTCCATGTAAGTTCTCGCAGAAGCTGAGTATGTGAGTAGGTGTTTCATCATGAAGATCACATTTCCTGCACAAAGGTTCACTAACTTTGCCCATTTTGTGAAGATGTTTCCTCAGGGTGCAATGTCCAGTCACCAGGTCGGTAACTGTCTTTAAATGTCTCTGACTCAGTTCCAATAGCCTGGTTGAGAGATCCTTGTCTACCTTGTTCAGTGAACTCTTTGTATGGAGGTGCCCTTGTGTCGACCTTAATTTAAGTTGGTGTTTCCTATCTAGCCAGTTCCCGATTTTCTCTCTTATGCAATCTTTTGTGACTCCACAAAACGGTTCCGGACCTATGATGTCTCTTTTAGAACCTTCTTTAACTAACGGGTCGGCCATTTCATTACCCTACAATCTCCTCATGTGCCAGCACCCATGTTAGAGGCACTTTGTTGTCACTTGCCAGCACCCATATTAGAGGCACTTTGTTGTCTCTTGCCAGCACCCATATTAGAGGCACTTTGTTGTCTCTTGCCAGCACCCATATTAGAGGCACTTTGTTGTCTCTTGCCAGCCTATTGAGGGATTCTTCACAGTTTTACAGTTTGTCTAGCATAAATACCACCTCAAGTATATCAGAAAGCACTAAATTCTCTATTTTGCATAAGAACTTCTCATTTTGTCTGTTTTCGTGACACCCCTGACTCTTCTAATATACTTCATTTCTACGGCCTGAATTTGACTTTATGCCTTTTCTATCCCAGTCGTAATAATTAAATCGTCTGCAAAGGCTCCTTCAGCGATGTATTTTTTGTTTCATAATTGAAATATTCGATTTGAACTTTTATTATGTATTCCATAATTTCAATACTTGAAGTTTTATGTTTTCTATAATAATAAACCTACTTATTTCCATTATAAAAAAACATAATAGTTTTAAAGTATGAGAAACATAAAAAAATTCAATTTTCATGAAGTATTGAGGACGTCCTACATTTTTGCATTGAAATACAATTGGTAGAATATTAATAAATGATAGGAATTCGAATTTCCAATAATCTATTCCATAATTTCAATAATATAAACAAATTCAATCATTGAAATTATGGCATAGATTATATATTATAAGGCCATAAAGGCTTTGGTTTTGGTTGATTGTTTTTTTCCATTCCTCTTTAGTTTTTGCCGCGTACCTTATACGTTGCGATCTTACTACCGTTAATATCGGAGTATTTTCATATTCCATGAGGTACTGATTTAATCTTCTGATTCAGATATCTTCTGCTTCCTTTATATATTTATTCTTCTGAGTATTTTTCTCTCCCATATACCTATCTAGTAGTTTCTTCTCTTCTTCATTAATAATCCTCTGCTCCATATAAAACTTCCGGTCTTATAATCGTTTGATGAATTCTCTTGTTTTTCTTGATATCGCTGTCGATTTAAATGTCTTCATTAGTGCTCCTGCTTCCTTATGTCAATCTTGTGGTAATTTGTTCCTACTCATTATTTCTATTGTTGATATTAATTCCTATGTAGCTTATTTTGTTTGTATTCTTAATAGTGCACTTTTTATTGTCTAAAAGACTCTGAAACGTCAAGTCTCTATCAAGCTGTTCATTGCCAGTACCTACTCATTATAATGTATTTTCTTCAATTTTCATTTAACTAGAGACCATTTTTTCTCGCACTATTTGCCAGACATCTTCTGTTTGTTAAATTGTGTAGTCATTATTCTTTTTGTTAATTATTTTGGGATATTGAGCCACAATCTGGAAGGCTACCGAAACGTTGAATTAAAATTAATTTCCCAAAATAACTATAAGTTTCTTCATTATCGTCAGTAGTTCCTTTTGTATGAATATTGCTCTCTCTAAATATGTTTTCCAGGGTGAACTTGACAAAATTGTTTCAATATGGTCTCCCTGACGTACTTCGGTTTATGAAGACTGTGTTTGTTGTTTCTGTTGGAGTTTATTTTGTTAATCGTATTAATTTTTCTTGTATCTCCAAGTTTTCCATTCTTTTGTGTATTTCATTTCTGTTCAGGATATCGTATGTCTTCATAAAGTAAATAAAAACGGCACGGTCTGCTAGATTGTACTCAAAGCTATTGGACAGTATTTGTTTGGTTTACCTTCCCTATCAAAATCCACATTGGTAATCCCCAACCTGCCTTTTTTCATGGTGATCAAATCTGCTTTCAAAGGTTTTTGCAAATAACAGATGTCGAAGAATAATTATTTATATTCACACTTTATGAATTTTTGAGAAATAATATTTTTCAAAAACAGTGCAATATGCAATATTTTAAAACCAACCATTCTGGTTTGCGATTAGAAGGGACAACACAACTTGTAGACCGGTTTCGGCGTATTTGCGCCTTATTAGTACAAGGTATGTGCTGTCCATCCGAGAATCTCTAATCCGGGACTGAAGAGTACACACAATCACAATCAATATATGCCTTCCAGTAACGGAAATGTAAAGATTGTGATAGTAGTGACATCTTTACTTCCACATGTATTGATTGTGACTGAAGTCCGATTAAGACGTTGTATAGAAGCAAAATTAGAAGAGGAACAAGCAGCTTTTAGACCAGGAAGACAAGCGAATAACAATATATACATTTTAAGAAGACTAATTGATAATACAATAGAAGCGGGAGAAGAAATGAATTTAACATTTATAGACTTTAAGGCAGTTTTTGACAAAGTGGAAAAAGAAAAAATTTGGGTGGTATTGGGAGACTTAGAAGTACCGAGAGCTCTAATTAATATAATTAAAAGCACATACGAGACCGTTAAAGTAAGAGTGCAGATAGGAGGTCAAAGATCGGAAGAGTTTTTAATGAAAAAAGGTATAAAACAAGGTGATAGCTTAAGCCCACTGTTGTTTAAAATTATTATGGACAAAATTGTGAAGGAAATAAAAAGACAAGGAGGAAATCTGGACATGATAATAGGGTACAGAAACATGGTGCCGGTCAGATTAAGTAATCTACTACATGCAGACGATATTGTATTCATAGCAAAATCAAAAAATAAAATGCAGAAACTAGATTGAAGAAATTGGAAAAAACAAAGGAAAAACATTAGGAGAGATAAAGGCATTGTCCAGGGACAGAAAAGAATGGAAAAAAATGGGTACAGGAAGAACTCCAATCCGACGCCTGAAAACGCATAAGTATAAGTGAAAGAAAAAGAGAGATTTATTATCTTCGTCATTTATTAATAGCACGTTTTTATTAAAATCAAAATTGTTTACAGAAAACTGTGAGTTAATAAATAGAATGTAAATGAATTATTATTATTCAACTAAAAACAAACAAAACTTTTTAAAACTCTTTTGTCGTTGAATTATCCCGTTGAACCTGTCACTTTTGTACTTTCTGTACATTATTTTGAACCGTTTTCATTATCCATATTTTAACATTCGTTTGAAACCTTACATGGTTCTTACCTGTAGACCACCATTATCACACAGCGTGTCATTTAATTTGGATACATTACAAATTCTGAATATAAAAGAAGATGAATATTATGAATATGTTACATTTTCGTTTTGCTGCCTCCAACAGGTAGTCTATTAAATTTGAATACAATGAGAATTGTGTGAATAAAAAATATATAATACCTGGGAGGGTGTTTATTTGTTAGTCTTGTATTGGAATGGGTTAAAAGTTAAGTAGGATGTATCCGCTTACGTTTCTATTTAGAATAATTTCACTTAATTTTTTTTTTCAAAATATAAAAATGGGCATTAACCCCAAGGGTTATTAGTACCCAACAATAAATTACAGTGAATAGAAGGAGAAAATTGTTAAATTTTATACAGTAAGTTAACCGCTGTCCAAAAAGGTTACAATTTTTTAAATTGGGTGCTTTTATCGAAAATGTCTGTGATTGTATTTGGTTAATTATACTGGGTGATTCAATGAGGGTAACGAGGTACCACATAGTCCTAGAGTTTTGGGAGAAAAATTGGCTCTAAAAACATTAATAAAAATATTTTCGAGTCAATAGTTTTCCACTCGGTTTTCCACTTGAAAAATATAATTAGATTTTTCACAAAATATTTCTCCATTTAGGTTGGAAAAAAATATTAACTTTAGACACTACTGTTCTTATTCTACAACCTTTGTTGAAGTAATTTTTCTGTATAGCCTATTTTGAAGTGGTGGGAAAAGTGTTCTTTTCTTGACATGAAAAAGACTGTACTGTAACTTCCATATGCCTGAACCGATTTTCAAAAATATAAACTCCATGCTTAGAGCAATAAAGGTACATTCTATAGTAAAATAACAACAACACTTTAAATTTTTAAATCGGCAACTAGAGGGCGTTATATATGTATGTATGTATGTATTTTGGGGTAACATTCACTGAAACCTGAGAGATCTATTGTGCCCCCTTACTTCTACTTACTTTCTGAGGAGAGTCTCAGATACTAGTAGCTCCTTTAGTCCTATTTCCCGAAGGAATTTTAGGATATCTGCAGGCCTAAACTTAGGTAACTGTCCCTCTTCCATCCAGTAGTCTCCCAGGTACTGTGCCCTAGGACTCTGAAATACTGTTCAGTTCGCAAGTATGTGGATAGAGGTTTCTTCTTCCATTCCACAAAATTTACAATCTTCTTCCTCCACTATTTTGAGCTTTTTAAGGTGCCCATACAGGCGACAATGTCCCGTTAGGATTCCTGTTAAAACTCTTAGTCACCCAGAAGAATCTTTGATTGCCTAAGCTCTACTAGATCTTTCCAATTGTCAGATCTTCTCTTTTCTTCGGCTAGGGCGTTATATAACACCTAGCTCTATTTATGATTTTTTCTAAAAAATTTCAAATGAAATGCTTACAAAAAAAAATGACTTATTGGCCTGTTGAAACCGCGAACTGATATCTCTTGTCATTCCAAAGATATTGGCAAATTTTGGCGAGTTTATTTTTTTGGCTCACCCAGAAATTTTTAAGAGAAGTTATGTTGCTAAAATGGAGTTGAAAATAAAATAACAAGCGGAAATATATCACAAAAATATTTATTAACATTACATAATAAAACAAAACTGAGGGAGCTACTCGTAACAGAATATTACTCCTAGGTACTTTGGGTGCCAGTCTTGTAGAATTAATTAAAAATGTAGTTAATAATATACCCATACAATGCTGGAAAAATTCTGTACAGCACGTTATAAAAATTGAAGATTCATACATTTATATTCAAAATAATATAGAGCCTATTGTAATCAATCTTAATGGTAAGTCTGTCAGTGAAACAGAATTGGATTTAGAATAATAATAAACCATACCAATAAAGTTGGATATTGTTTTTCACCTGGTTATAGTTTATTTAACTTAGGGCGCGTTGTATCGAACACCTAAACTCGGTTTAATGATAACTCTTGTTTAGACTGTGACATATTGATTTATTTATTACATCAGTCTAAACATCAGTTATCATTAAACCGAGTTTAGGTGTTCGATACAATACGCCCTTAATAGTATTTAATAATCTCTCATTTAGGAGGAAAAGAAAAAAAGTTTAGAGAAATGCTATTCACGTATTAAATAAAAAACAGAGGGTGTATGATAAAAATACAAAAAGATAGATATTTGTGAATTGAATTCTTTTTAAAATAATTTTAAATAGTCCGCCACTGGCGATCTCTTCTACAGCAGTTAATGGCCATATGATTCATTGCAATCGGCCCATTAATTTTATGATTGCCGGCAAAAGCCAAGACGATATACTTTGAGACAAACTATATAGATGGTGATTTTAGTGACTTATTCAGTCCGGGATTAGGCTCTTGGAGCTCTCGGACGGAGAGTTAGGTATACCTTGTACTGATGACCCTTCTAATTGCAAACCAGAGTGGTTGGTTGAATCTTGTAGATCATAGAAGATTAAGAATTGAAACTAAAATAACTCGCACGAACGTACGTGCGCGCAAACTGTTTGTAGATCATAGAAGATTAAGAAGTGTAATTGAATATCTGCCGGGGCCTATAGCATGGGATGTAGTTGTTTTTTGTTGTTGTTTAAATATTTTTCAAAACTTTGTAAAGCTTTAGAGTAATACGTTTATTCTTGGATGTCTATTACTAAATACGACAATTCTACAGGAAACTATAATAATACTTTACATATAAGTATTAATTTATGTTTCATTCGAAACCTATCATTGGACCTTAAAGAGACTTCCGTAATAGTCGATTTACGTAAAAAATCATGAGCTTTCCTTTTACCGGAAATAGCTCAGTTAAAAGAACAATGAACTTTTAAATTGTTTCAGAAACGAGTTGGAAAAAGTTGAAATAGCGATATTTGACCAATATTTAATAAAAACGGTAGAGCAATGAGTAAAAGAGAAAAAGAGGGAAATCTCATTAGAATTCCAAATTACGTTCGTCAGATTGTATTTAGCATACTTCAAATATTACAGAACCGGCTTTAACATCGTAGTTTAGAATATTCATTTAAAATCGATCAACAGGTGAAATTTTTTTGTAACTATACTTTTATACATCTTAAAATCAAACTTAAATATCCATACTTCTATAAAAACAGAAAGTACAATATATGAATATTTATTTATTAACATTTTACACAAAATGCGAAAAAATGTTGATATTATTGAAAATTAGGAAAAAAATTAAAGAAAACGACACAATTTTAGATGTTTTCTGCTACAAGCCTGCTGAAATTTCCGAAAAACACAACACCTTATCGCCATAACTTTCTAATTCGAAAATGTTGAATTACATACACTATTTTTTCTACGAACAAGTAATTTAATTTCTTAATACTTTTTTATAAAAACAATAAGAAATAAAATATGAAAGAAAAATAAGTTCTTTAACTTAATTTTTATTCATCCTACAAAATAACCACTATGATAACTAAACTTTCAATTAAAATTTATGTCGAAACTAAAATAACTCGCACGAACGTACGTGCGCGCAAACTGTTTGTGTGCATAAAGATGCTCAAGTCTGTACGCACCCTAACACTTAAAAATTGCTCTATTTATGTTCACTATTAATTCGATTCACTGTTTACTGAAAAACTTTCCGACTCACTCAAAAACTCGCGTATATATGGTCCTTCGCAACTCCAGAATCTTCTCGAATTTACCACCTCTTCGCATGCGGAGCTTCCAGAATAGTCGGGAATAAACCATCTTATTCGCCAAAATTCATAGTTCACGACAGGACCGACTTCTGAATTACTGAGTTCGTAACAATACTTTGAATTTGTGACATCTATTTATGTTTTCATCGCCATTGTCAGATCTTTTGATCAAGCAATTGTATCAATTGTGTATTTTGAAGCTATCATATGTTTCTTTTAAAACTTTCATTCATCAGTGCTGAAAATAAAAATAAACTAATTAAATCTAATAAATTATAAACTGAAATTTGGAATTCGGTTCTGTCTTGAGGGTTAAAAAAACCGCTTAAACTTCATAAGTCGCTTTGGTATTCGTTTTCTGATGAAAAGGGTGAATAGTATTACGGAGAAAAAGTTTAACCGTTACGAGGGTTCTACGCGACTTTTAACAGTTCTTTACTTAATTACGTTTTTGGTTTCTGAACGTGATATCGTTTTCTCTTTCCTACTTTTTACTACTTTTTACACAGCGAATTTTATAGGCTGCTGATAGGTTTCAGATTTATCAGTGTAAAACTTGAAATTTTTATATATTCCACTTTTATCTTAAAAAGTATTACAATCTTAAAAGCACCTGGCTAGAGCACTCCACCTCAGGGAGTGCTAACACTGGGATGGGATGTGTAATTAATATTAAATTGGACGCCACCAGCTTTTAATCGAAATGAAAGCATTGAAAAACGAAAGCAAAAGGTGGAGAGCTGGATACATCTTGTAAAAATTAATGTTAAGTTACTTTGAAAGATAAAATGGAGCTACTATCCCCGAACACGTTTATACAATTTAATAATTATTGAAAAATGAATAGAAAGAATTAAAATAGTAATTATTTATTGAAATATTTAAAAATTCAAAATAAATTGAATATTCCGAAAAAAACCGAACGAGGAGAATTCCATTTATAGTGTTTCTAATGTGAATGTAACGACAATAAAATAAAGCAATGTGGTCAAATTTAATTTCTAAAATTGTCAGGATCACTATACAAATGTTCCCCTTACTTCAGTAAACCGTTAATTCGTGATGTTCTTAGAAAACTAGTTTTGAAATATAAAAAAAAAATACTTAATATGAATTTATCAGTAAGCATTAAAATAAGCCGCTTGAAATTGCTGGAAAAAAAATTAATTAAAACCACTTTATGTATGCTACTATTTTTAAGAAATTTTTTTATAGGTGGCAAAGTAGCAGCAGGTGGATTGGAAATTGAATAGTCCAACTCCAGTAGTTGGCATAATATAACGAAGTAACTGGTCAGTTATTAATGCGGTCCACTGTTTCATAAAAAATGTTAACAACCCAAAGAAGTTGGGGTTTTTTAGCATTAATTTCATCCAGGGGCGTGTGCGAATTGTGTTGTAGAGAAATATTATTAATATAATATCTATTTGTTGGTTGAGTGAGTTTAGTTATATTATATTACAAATTTTATAAGTTTTGTATGCAGGTTAATTTCAATCTTCTATATTAAATTCAATGAAAAACATTAATTCACGATATTCTAATTTTTAAAACAAAATTTATATGCACGCCATAGGGCGGCATTTCTCATCAATGGGATTGAAAATATGGGTCATTACATTAACATTAGAATAACTATAACAATTAATATACCAAATCCAAATCTTACACACGCTAAAGATTAGACGACGGAACTTATCTTAAATGGCTAAAGGGCGATGGCAGATTATGGACCTCGTGCACGAGAACTAGAACAGGAAAATTTGCTTCACAGTTGGCTGAATCTTGCTTAGACTTAAACTTGCGGGCTGTGGAAAAAAGAGAGAAACAGGGATAAGGAACTGAAGGAACTAGAAAAAAACATTGGGGAAGGAACGAATAAATGGAACAGATCAGGTAAAAAAGGAGCTTATGTTATAACACATGAAAAACCCGAACTCCACGTGTTAGAATACAACTGATCTGTTTTCATTCTGTTCGTTAAATTCCTTAAATATAGAAAAAATGCAAATTGGCAAATAAGCAATAAACATAAATAAGCAGTAAGCACTATACTAGAAAATAACCTAGGGAAAATACAATAATTTACCCACCAACCAGAAGATATAAAATTATTCACCCAACAATAAATTAAACTATATTTAAATTTTACCTTATCAGTGGTAGCTGGGGAAAAGAAAGAGTTCTATCGACAATTCAAAATAACGAATATCTAAAGACAAAAATGGAAGAGGAATTTATGTTTTATTTTTGAGTGACTAATGCAATGAGTAAACGGCATGTTTAGAAATTTAGTGGAAAGGACCACGCGCTTTTCTTATGACAAAGTGGCGTTCCGTCAAATGTTATAAATTTTGGATATGATGTTGTACTCGACTTCTTGACCAAAAGTGTCCATGGTACCAATTCAATCCTATGACTAGTTTCCGATATACAGGGTATTAAAGTTGAAAAATCCTTGTTTTTCGTGACCACGTAATTTTATTATTAACAAATAAATATTTATTTTTAGTTGATAGTACCCTTGATATGTTCTAGTTTATCGTAAAATTACACATAAATAGTTCAAAATGTCAACATATACAGGGTGGGACTCAATTATACACTCACGGACAAAATTATTGCATATTTTATTTTAGGTCTTTATTTTTTTTCCCTTAAACACTTTAGTGATTTCGGTTGCTAAGTCTGTTACATTGGAGTGTTCTACGTATATTGCAATTTATTACAGATAGAGTAATGTATAGACATAGCTTTTATAACTGAATAAGCGATAACGTTAAATAAGCGGAAAACTATAAACGTAGCATAGTGTGCCTTGACGACTAAAACAGTGGTTTCTCTTTATGTGACGTTGTCAGAATGACATTTTCAGTGCATTATTTCTTCAATCTGTAGTTTCAGTTAGTAAAATGCCACGTTTAAATGAGTTAGTTTCGGTTAAAATTGTTTGTTTAATCAATGAAGGATACAGACAAGAAGACATTGCACAGAGATTGAATGTCCATCAATCGACTGTTTCTCGCGTACTAAAACGTTACAATGAGACTGGAGGATACAAAAGCCTGGTCAAGGACGTAAAAGATGTACAACGCCAAGGGATGAGCAATATTTAAGAATTCAATCTTTGCGAAATCGTACTCTTACTGCTCCGCATCTAAAAAATCAATTACTGAATGCAAGGCAAGTCAATGTTTCCACCAAAACAATAATAAGGAGACTTAAGGAGGTCGATTTAAAGCCAAGACGTCCTGCTAGAGTTCCTCGGCTTCTTCCACGCCATGAAATCGGACGGTTACAATTTGCAAGAGCACATGCTGACTGGAATGAATATCAATGGGGAAAAGTTCTTTTTACAGACGAAACAAGAATACAATTATGGAAGCCTGATGGACGTAGTCGAGTATACAGAAGGCCAGGAGGACGTTTCGCAGAATGTAATCTTGTACATAATCTTAGCTTTGGTGGTGGTTCCATTATGCTATGGGCTGGCATTTCTTTGTAGAGTCGCACGGAGCACATTGAAGTGAATTTGAGGATGAATGCTGACTGGTACATACACAACATCCTTGCAGAATATGTTATACCATATGTCGGCTTTATTGGATATGATAACTTGGTGCCAAAGCACGATAATGCCCGTGCCCATGCCGCAAAAACAGTAAACCAGTACATTGAGGATGTCGGGATTGCGAAGCTAGAGTGGCCACCATACAGTCCTGACGCAAATCCCATAGAACATGTATGGGACATCCTAAAAAGAAATATTCGAGCACGGAATCCAGCTCCTAGCTCAATTGCAGAATCAAGGATTGCTGTACAGGAAGAATGGAATCGAATACCGCAAGAAACCATCGATGATCTTTTGCGCAGTATGCCTAGGAGGATGGAGGCTATCGTTAGAGCTAGAGGAGGAAATACTTAGTACTAAATTGTTATTATTTTGTCTTAAACTAATGTATCGTGTCCATGCTGTTGTTCTTTCCTAATTAAACGTTATTATCAAAAACAGGCCACTTCACTAATTTCTTCACGAATCTGTTGTAAAGGTTCAATATGTAATTAATTTGATTATTAATAACGTAAAAGACTCTAATGTGAAAGATTTAGCAACCGAAATCACAAAAGTGATAAAGGGAAAAGAAGTAAAGACCTAAAATAAAATATGCAATAATTTTGTCCGTGAGTGTATAAGGACGAATTTTTTGAATTCTAGGAAATTCTTATATTGAATGAAAACAAGGTCAGAAAAAAAAAGTATTCCATACAGGGTGGTTCTTAATGCAACCTGAAATTCGTTTTTTTCTATATGGAATAAATAAGTTACACCATGTATTTCAAAATTAGTTTTTGATGTATAGGATCAGCTCGCACTATCCATCTATCTGGAAAAGTTTCATTCGGAATGTTTCGGGTAATTAGAGCAATATGCCATCTAGATGTAGTTGTATAAAAGGAATGTCATCAGCATAGACTACATTTCACATAAGAAGAAAAAACGTGAAGTTTGCCAACTGTCTTGCGCAGAAACCAAAATCGGTCTTGTTTATCTGTCGCCATTGGCGTTGCAAACGATGTTTCATGCCGATAGCCATTTTATTATTGACATTTGAGGTAGTGTTTGAAGCAATCACTTACTGTCGAAATTTTAACAGGTTTAGTTAGTTTTGTGTGTTTTATTTGATCTTAAACCATGCCTACTAAGAAACTTGCTGGTGCTAAAGGAAAAATGATCCACGGTCAAAGCAGACAGATTCTTATTTTGTGTTAATCTACAAAATGTCAAAACGTTACACTACTGACTAAAAGAAAAGTACAATTTACGTACAACACACTATAGAATATCCTTGGGTGAACAAATAATAAATTCTTCAACTTTCCTTGGGTTCTCCTGTGCCCAAATTCTGTAATAATGTTTGTTCACTACTACTGCTACGGCCGAGGCCAAAACATTAAACGAAGAAGAGCCTCAGCTGACAATTTTGTTTTTGTGGTTGTGTAAGTTAATTTGATTTACTTTTCGAGTTGTTTGTGTATATTATTAGAAGAAATGGAGCCAGGGTTTTCAAAGGATAGTGCGGAGAATCTGCCAAAAGTTGATTTTGGCATAGTGGACGAGTTTCAGATGTCAAACTTAGATTATTTATCAGCAGAAAAGTCAGGAGTATTATCTAAAACAAAACGGTTATTGATAAATAATAACCTATTTTCTTGCATTTTATTTATAAATATTCACAACAGCAAATGTTCCTGGTTTTGGTCAACTTCTTTTGAATCTTCGCTTTTTCGAACCATGATTTTCGTGTTTTCATCTCGTGGAACGTAAGCGACAATTTTGCTTGGGGAACAGCATGAACATTTTGGACACAGGAAAACACGAAAGCAAAACAAAAACAAATAATCCAAGCAACATCAATAACAAAGAGAATATCAATATCGATTTAAAGGTTAAGTGAGATGTCAAAATCCAAAAACCAGGGAAGCAGACCTTACAAATTTTACGGAAATAACGGTTTGTCCTTTCCAAGCTCGTAGGCTCTTTAACGTCACTAAGGAGGGAAGAGTTCCATCACGTTTGAAGCTCGCACTTGCTTCCCACACTTTTAATAATTTTTTTAAGATAGATATCCGACTCCAGTACATTTTTTTATAAAATACTTCAATTTGAAGCAATACCATCTTGATCCAATAAAAAGAAGAAACAATCAATCGCGTTCAATATTTAAATACGCAAAAACTGAGGAAAACTTCACATTGTGTGTATTAACATTTTAGTAAAATTTATCCAAATAGAATCAAGTTTGAGATGGAACAAATTCATAAAGTTCAATTCCGTCTTCACCTAAAGTTCATTTGTACAATTAATTGACTCAATTCACTGCCGAAACAAGATAGCTTTCGAAATTGGAAGTTGCAGATCATAAGGAGTCTCGTAATAGTAACTACTAATAATACGAAACCATTATAATGTACGTTTTTGAGTTCAGTGTCAGTGGAAATGTAAGTTTATATACCGGGGAGAGTTGCCAAATATGATTAGAAAAGATAGAGAGTGTTAGGGTAATTAGTTCTAAATAAATTTCATGCGGGATGGACAGACGACAATAGTTGTTTGTATGCCTAGGACTGAAAGTGCTACTTTGTTGGACGAGTCTGAAAATTGCGAGGCGAGCAACAGACGAGTCCAATAAAGTAGTATTTCAGCCGCGGCGTACACAACATTTTTTTGACAGCGATTTAAATAAATATACTAAAATGAAATTCATCCGAGAAAATAATTAATTAATACAGAATTAATAAACAATGTATTGAATATTACTTATGAATGTAACCTACGTATTTGTAATATTAATAGATTTTATTTATTTGCAAAAAGTATCCAATATCAATTGTACCTCCAAGGCAATAATTAATTTTTATTGTACAGGATGAAGAAGGAAATTAATAATGTTGTATCAATAGAACTGTCAAAATTGACGTGAGTACAGCTACATCTGGAAAGTAATTAAAGCTGTCTACCCCAGAGCGTCCAGAAACTGTTTTGTAGTACGGAACTGTCACTTTCAGCACATGGAACTTACAAAACGTATTTTTCGATACGTAAATTAATACAGAAAGAGCTACTTTTAGAAGTAGCGGTAAAAAAAAACATTTTCCTACAACCACTATGCAAAACACGCTTTTCTACACAAATTTTTATACGCAAAGCAGGTCTTTTCTTAATTCTTTTGATAACTGTTGGAAAAGTAATGCGAAAAGTACACGCTATGGCACTTTTCCGCACCAAAATGTCAAACAAAGCTACCTATGACCTGTCAACTTTTTTTGACAATTCAACATATTTATTATACTTAGTGAATTTCTGGATGTAAAATTTTTAAATTGAAACCAAAAATAAGTACACCATTCATTTGATTATTTATTTATTCATTGTTCACTATTAAACATACACTCTGATTTTTCTATATTAAATTTTTATTTGGTATTTTGTTTCTGTTCAATGTTTAAATAAAATACCTATATAAATTTCTGTTTTTATTTCATTAATAAATGTGGTTGTAGAAAAAATAATGTGTACAACTTGTACGCAAATCACTTTTCCCGCTCGCTAGATTTGCGGCACTCGCCTTACGGCTCGAGCCACAAACTTCTGCGCTCGTGGGAAAAGTGACGCTTTGCGCACTATACCTTGTTTTTAAACTAAGAGGAGCATTTTAGGAAACCTCAACCACACCACTAAAAGTTACTAGATTGGGAGTGTGTTCCGAAAGGGTCGTGTTCAGACTTTTTGAACTAAATGAAAATTACGTGAAATATGTATTGTACTGCTCGCTGTTGTCGTGGCCAATGAGGGAGCAAGGCATTACTAAATATCGAATGATGATTGGCCACAGGTCATTGCGAAAGTAGTAACCAAATGTCACATTAATGTGAAAAGATGTAAGGTTATAATCAGTGGTTTATGTAAAATGTTTGAAGAATTTGTGGATTAATGAGAATATAGAAATGCAATTGTATAATTAATTTTTTTTTTCAAAATTTGAGGCTTTGGTGTAGCAAAACTAAAAGTGAACAGAAGCTTTGTTATCGAAAAATACCGTAATATAGTACTGAAATATATGCAAAACTTGATGTGAAACTTATATTATTAACAAGAAAAAAGAAGCATGGATTTTTTTCATGAAAGGGAATAAATAATAAAAATAGCAAATACCTTCGGTAAAATATGATACTTTGTTAAAAATAAACAATAAACAACAAACGTGGTAGTAATGATTGAACTAATGACTAGTCTTATATAAATAAACACAAAACTGACAAATGTCAGTGTCAGTGGTATCAAAAGAGCTGTGTGAAACTGGTGGCAATCTGACCAATCACTAGGCAGCAGAAATGCCAACTTTAATTCAAATCGCTCCTCTTAGTTTAAAAACAAGGTATAGTTGTACGAACTACTATTCTAATATAATTCTTATTATGTCATCAATATTTACCTCAATTTACCATCCTGTTAGTTATTATTTGATTTTGAAAAAATATTAAGGAAGATCAAGACCAAGACAGTATCGTACCGTTCTTGGTCTTGCCTGTTACTTATGCAGTTTGACAATTTTTTCCAAGTTTCAATCACTAATGTTTAGAAATAAACATCTAATTAAGAAAATTTAATTTCACTATGACTAGAAGAGTCTTAATTGAGACATGAATCAGGTATTCCTCTCATTCATTCATGGACTGATTCGTTTTGGTTGTATTCAATAGGACTAGGCACTTTGTTCCATTTTTTTAATTTTTATGTCGCGATCAGCAAATTCAATTTTGTACTATCAACGCACTTCTGTATAGAGAGGCGTACATTGATCATGCGAAATTGAAATCTGAAGAAAGATATTTGTGCCATATCTCCACTCCTACAACCATCAATACAAAACTTTTGTGGCATTTTATTAAAAAAAAATATTTCATAATAATAATTAAATAGTTCGTATCAAAGACCGTTTTGGACCGTAATTACATGAAATTTGAAGTTATTGGATGAAATGATGTCGCATTGTGTGTTTTTGATCGTTTTAGTATGTAATTCAGTGTTCTTCTGTGTTTTCATCTGTATTTGAGTAAAATAGGATGGAAAATGGTCCAATTGCTCGCTAACTTCCGCTTTTAGGTAGATTCGAGCCTGTATACAAGTTTGAGCAAAAAAATTAAAATTTCGTGACAGAAAGAATATTTTCTTGAAATTAATGTTTTTAAAACCTTGTAATTAAGCGATTGTGAATAAAATAGTATACATACCACGCCATTTAGAAAACATTAGTTATTCTACAATTAACAACCAAAATATTCACTAGATATAAGTTATATAGCAGAACAACGTTTGCCGTGTCAGCTAGTATAATGGTAAAGTTTATAATAATTTGTCAAAATCAAAATTTTGTCGTATTTTGGAAAATATTATTGAACAATTTCAAGTTTTACTGTTTTCCGAGTCTACTTTCAAAGATTTTTCACTCCGGTCAGGCCTGACAATCTTCTAAATAAAAACTCCTACATGGGCTGTATATGTACTAGTTTTATTTTCACCACTCTGAGTGCTTTATCGTGTATTGTGAATTAATTTTACAAGTACATTCTTTTGTCATAAAACAATTTGTTTTATACTTCTGCTATTTCCTCATTACTTCCTTCCGTAAAACGTATTCTGCACAAAATTATGGACAAAAATTTCACATGTATTGTTATCAATGGTCCCTCGTATCACTAAAGTAATGGAAGTAGAAATAATCGATTTTAGAAGGGATTCACCGTTACAGGTGAAAGATTACTGAAAGTCAAACTAAACTAGACGGGACAATTCAACATGAAATTCATATCACGACAGCGTGTCAGTTTTCATTAACGTACCATACTTAGTTCGTACTGAACACAATTCAAAAAAATTTGAATAAAAAACTTCAGAATGAATGATAACGTCAACTTTTTTCAAACTGAGAACTCGTAGACAATATTTGCATGATCTGAAGCTCAAGCTTGACTCTATTGCCTGCGCTCCTTCATTTTAACTTCTTATTCTATTAAATTTTTATAAATAAATTATTCCCCCATTCAAAATTTCAGCGTATGTCTATGATATGAGCACAATTTTTTTTAAATTCATCAATCCCCTCCAACAATTTTATTATACGCCTATGATTCATGGAATTTTTTTTCAAATAAACTAGTACCTCATAAAAATTTCATCGTACGCAGGACATTTTTACCAAAAAAATCATCCAAAAATAGTTCAACACACACTTGATGTAGTCGAGGCGCAACACGTCACATTAGCATATTGGTGAAGCGGCGGTAGTAACGGTTGCGGCTAGGCGGTGACGGAGACGTCTCTTAACCAAAAACCGCTCAAAAGGACTTGAGTTTTCACTTCATAAAGTCCAATCTACGCTCATACGCACGGACACAAGATTTTAAGTCCCTTAAGCCCTGTTTACAGTTCGCTATTCTTCTTGCAGCAGCACTTTGACCTTGCAAATCCTGTTTGCAACTATTGACAATCATTTTACGTTTCAAAATTATTCTAATATGCAATTTTCAATGTGGAAACCAACAAAAAGTTAGGTTACTGTGTCATTATGATGTTGATATTGTTGAGAATCACTTTGTGTTCGAATTATTGATGTAGGTACACCTATTTATGTTGCGTTTGCAAATACACAGTCAACTTTTAATTGTTGTTAACAACAAAAAAACTACCAACTTTTCCCCAGAATTGCATGCAAGCTTCAATTAAAATTCGAACCAGACCGATTTGGGGCAGAAGCTTAAAATGGCAAGAGAGTTGCCAAATATCCTCTACTACGCTTGCTCTCGATCAAGAATATTGCATGCTGCAAGAAGAATTGCGAACTGTAAAGCGGACTTAATTTTTATTGCGTTGATATTTACCGAGGTACTCGATAGTGATTAATCGACAAACATCGAATTATTTCTTTCTTGAAATAACTTCCGTCAAAAGCTGTTAAGATTATTATTTCAGAACCGAAATAACACCCATTCGCAAGGCAACAACATAAAAAAAATTCATTAATAAAAACGTGTTGGTAGAAAACTAAAAAAAAAGTTTTCGTGAACGAGCAACATTGAAATGATGCCCTGTAATCATATTTCAGTAATTTATGGTATTCTAATTTCACACGACGCTGGTTTCTGAAGAATTACGCCCCCCGGGGTGTAGAGTGGGCACAAAGGTGGTGCAAGAGAGCGGTGCAGGGTGATGAGGTTAGAAAAGCCATAGGGAGTTGAAGCTAAGATATCTCTTTTACTTTCCCACTCGCTCTGTGTTGAAATCGGGAGCCAAGGACTCTCTATCTTTTAACTGATTGTGGCAATGTCTCGCTCGCTGTAGAAATATTTTTGAATTATTATTATGCGATAAGCTGTTTTGTATATTTTGGAAATTGATAACATTGTTACCAGGTGAAAACTAACGTGCCTTATGTGGAAAATATATGTGGTAACCAGGGTAACGTATATAAAGCTCACTTGTTAGTAAAATGCACAAAACAGACAAACCTATAGAAGTGAAACTTTAATAGGATGACCTTGAATACAAAAATGAGGTTTCAAACCCATCCACCTGACACGCTAGCGTCAATCGATTTGTCGAAATAGGACTGGGAGCTAATGCCTTTAACCCGAAAAGAAGAAAATATGTTAAAATTGTTAATAGCTACGTTCGATACTTGCATCACAGAGGCGACGGATTTTTGGTCACGTGTTCACATATTAATCTGAGGAAATTGCCATTAACGAACGGCCCGACCAACCAGATCTAAACAAACTACTAACCTGTGTCTTTCATTAACGGACTACGATTTTTTTTTGCTTGATGTTTTCGTTCTTTTAGTGTTTTAGATTTTATTATTCATTAGTTACAGCTATGTCTACCCCTGAGGCAATTTTGGTCGCTATTCACGGTCAACAAACACTACGAGATTTACTAATGACAGTAGTGACTACAACATAACCTCATAACGTGACAGATAAACAGATAAATCTTTCTCGTCTGTCAAAATATTCCGAGCAAACAGATTTACCTCGGACTGATCTGAGCTGAATTACCGAACAGTTCAGATTTACCTCCCCTACCTCTAGATGTAATAAACGAACGATTCAGACTAAAAAGATTGATCGGACTCAAATAACGAACGCAGCTAATGTCAGTTGTCATGTTACATGTCGTTCGTCGTTGACATTTTTTAATTTTCATTTGTTGTCGTTTGTGTTTCTATATTACTTGTTACTTTATTCTTTTTGGTCTTCAAGCATTCGTGCATTACCTATCACAGGATTCATTATCATAAGTAGAGAGAAGAAAAAAAAATTTATTTTACATAATATTTGATGTTAGGTATTCATAATCAAAATATTGTTTGTTTTGCTGTTAAAAATGATAAAATTACACTAAGATTTTCATAACACTAATACCCATAAAAATCATATTAAGGGTCTGTACAAGGATCCTACGTTTGTGGAAATAAAAAAAAAGATATTTTACTTGGATCACAATAAAAAATATTTGATTCATTTTAATATTGATTCTTTTTCCATTGGTTTTTAGTAGGTAAGTTTTTGTATTGTGTTAGATAATATTTCACTTTATAAAATATTTAAAATTAATAAATTACAATTTAACTTGCGAAAGATTTTTCATTTCATTTTCCTGTGATCATTCCTTATATTATACATTATTTGCAACTAGACAATTCAACGCAATACTGTTATTATTAAAGTGCAAAATCGTTCAATTGCAAATATTGTAGAATATTAAGCGTATCCCTGAAGTTAGAAATGAGCTTAAAATCAAAAAAACCGGCATGAATCAGTTCCAAAACCATCCACTGCGATCACTGAAATTCTTCTTTCATACCTTGCCTGGCCTTAGCTGCCAGGCCTATTTTGACAACTCGATTGCAACAAGCGCTTCAGGTGGATGGGTTTGAAACCTCATTTTTGTATTCCATGTCATTCTATTGAAGTTTCACTTCTACAGGTTTGACTGTTTTGTGGTAAGATGTATCCCATTTATTTTTAGTGAGACTGCAGGGTTTGCTACCTGGATTGAAGGTCAAGTAACTCTCAGGGTGGTATTCGAAATAAAAAAACTGAATCAGATATAATGTTGGTTTAATATAATAACTCTATTCGTGGTTGGATACAAAAAAATACCAAATAAAGCCTTGCCTATTAATTGTAACACGAAAAACTCCCTGAAGTAGTTCCGCTATCCTAACTAAATGGGAATCTGAAGTTGACTTTCATAAAACCGTTTAGGTTAGATTATTCTAAGTTAATTAGGCAATCCAACGACCTGTCAAATAAATTCAATATGGCGCCTGGTTGGCAAACAATTGTTTAATACGTTTGTTTACTTGTTCAGTTTTGTTAATTGTTGAAGCTTTTTTGAAGTATTTGGGTATAATTACCTTTGGTTTTATTCAGATTTATAGAAAATAGCGAGACCTAAGTTCAGTTTTGAAAAAAAATGCCAGTAACGTGTATTGTGGTGGGTTGTGGAAGCCGTGCAGATCGGGACCATTTGCTTAGTCTTTTTCGCATTCCCACATTGAAAAACTTTGTATATTGCCCACATATAAACGATTTATCAAGGAAAAGGAGGGATATGTGGTTAGCAGCCATCAAGAGGGAAGATCTAACACTTGAAATTCCTTGAAACAACTAACAATTACTTCGATAATAATCAAAATGCAAAATAAACATCATTAAAACTTGTTTTGTTTGCCAACCAGGCGCCATCTTGACAGTTGAAAAGTCACGTGGTTTGGATTCCCTAATATAAAGCCTGTGCTACTCTATTATAGACGAGGAAAGTTTCAAGATATCCACTCTAGCCTTACGGGTGGGTGGATACAGGAAAATATTGAATAAATACCTTTGTATGCATACGCTGGTTTACAAACTCTAGTGATTGTCCTATTCGTTAGTACCAAATCTATAGTAAAAATTATCCTCCGCAGAGGGTGAAGACACAAGAGAAAATTGAACTTCCTCGGTAAGTGTGACAATCTATTCTAATTATACCACTTAATCTTATGATTGTGTTGGTTATTTTGACAAAGTTTGGTGTCTACTCAAAATACATGCAATTCGCATCTATGTGGATGGAGGTTTCTTTTTCCATGCCACAGAATCTACATTCTTCTTCCTCCTCTATTTTGAGCTTTTTCGGGCTCCCTTTCAGGCGACAATGTCCCGTTAGGATCCCTGTTAATTCTCTTAGTGCAGTTTTACTTTGACTTATGCATTCATTTGATCTCAACGGGTTGTAGCCACCCATCAGAATCTTTGATTATCTAAGCCCTACTCAATATTTTCAATGGTCAGTGATCTTCTCTTTTCTTCGGCTTTGTCTATTTCTTCCAATATTACATTGGGGCTGATACCGCAAAAGGGTTCCGGCCCCCGACACTATGATAATATTTTGTCTTCTATATCCTTTGTCAATATTGAACTGGGCACACTTTCTAATGTCGTGAATTTCCGCTTGAAAGATACTTGGGGTTTGGTGTTTGGATCCTGACCCGTTCACTCCTATCCCAGTTCCTTCTATTGTTTTTGAGCCATTGAATGGCATTCTTTCCAAGTCCGGTAATGGTATTTGGATCCCATTCCTTCTTGTTGCTTAATTCCGTAACGAATTTCTTTGAAAAGTTATTCATTTTCATCATACCATCTTGTGGCATATCCCCGTTTTTTTGATTTCTAAGAAGTGAGGAAGTGGTTTTTTTAAATTAGTCCCAGAGAAGGATGTTATTAATGAATGTGATAATGATGGATTTTGATTCGAGTCGAACTGACTAAACTTTTTCGACACTATCTGTATACTCTAAGGTCTGTAGTTAAGATTTTTTCCGACATTGTGCCTAGAGCAGAAAGTATTTTTTTCACAATTCATCTTTTATATATAAAAGCTACAAAGTGAATAGTATACTACGATGCTTCGTGGCACATAATCATCGTCATATAGTTTAGGAGTACCTGTCTCCCGAAGTTAGTTAACCTGGTATCAAGGAGGCGAGGAGGATTTGCTTCGGGGCAGGAAACCTTCAAAGGCAAAAAGCTGTTGCCGACTTGATGGAATTCGACTTGACAAACTTCCACGAGAGTTGTCTGGTATGAGGCGCGATTAGGACAGAGATGGATCGTGGAAAGTTATTCGATAAGAGGGAGAATTTATGCGGGATGATAGCAGTTAATTCAGACGTCTAACATATTTACGAGGTGTCCTGTGTAACAAATAATATTTTTTTCAGCACTAGAATATACATACTTTTCAAACAAACAAAAATTGTATAGTTGATTTTTTCTGAGTTTCAAATTATCCATAGACTTACTTTCATTTTTGACTGTTAAAATGTCAGCACCGACTTTTGTTGATTTTAATCAATTCTTATTCCGAACTTGTCACACAGTGCCTCATAGTGTGTTAAAAATAAATCTGGCGTAAGTGAAGTGTCATTAGTGAGTTTTTTAGATTTTTGTTTGGATACACCGATATATAAATTCCCAATTTTGGATACTGGTTCGGAATCAGTAAATACCAATTCATACCCTTTCCTTTCTAGAATATCTAATGTAGTTCAGTTAAGATCTTTTGTAGGCGGTCCAAAATAAGTCTGGATCTGAGTTGCAGGCATGCTAAAAGTCTTAGTGCTGTTTGATTATCAAGAAGATCTTTTGTTTTTAATCCCCCCGCAAACAGGCGTAGGTAATCATTGCATTTGGGTTGAGCACTATGGACTCCAGCTCCTATTACAGTTTCACATCCGTCATTGGACTACACTAACGCTCCATCCCAGTTTAGCTGGATGTGGTATTTCTTTTCATTGATTATGGCAATCCTGTTGTAACTTCTTATTTCAAAAAGTGAGTTAATGATAACATCTGTTATCATGGAGTGACTGTGGGTGATGATTCCTTCGTGCCGGTTATCATTGCCTTTCAGCCTATATGCAGCCATGCTCGCTTCCGCCTTGATTTCTAGAAATAGAGCACTAGAAAGTTGGAATGATATTTCAAAGAATAAACTGAAAATAAATAAAGCAGTTGTCAATAAAGTTGCTAGTTAATAATGTGAAACACTATTTTTTATTGAATATTATAAATATATCATTTTGTTTTCCTTATTTAATACTTTTCATTGTTCCAGGTGAGCCAAATATTCAAATAAAAAAGTGACTCAACTACTGAACTTTGTGGTAAGTGAAAACACATACATAAAAAGAGGTACTTTTAAAACTGTCATCATATCTTCACTTTCGACTTTGATGTGCTTTTTTCGGTTTCGGCTCATTCGGAAAGCGAAGCTTATTGACGCTATTCATGCCAAACAATAGTTTAAAATGGCAAGAATTGATTCTTCAGACCCAGAAATTTCAGCTGCTTCCTTTCTCAGATAGAAGCAGAATATGCACTGAATCGACTCGGCTAGAGTCGTTATGGCACGGTATTATCAGTATCTTTTAGGACACGCGCATAGACTTGGATGAGAATAGTAAATATTCGTTAGTTGACAACTGGACATTGTAAAACAGAAATAAGGCACGCCGTTCTATTTGACGAAGCTTCTGCTATTAGAAATGTTTTAATCTGTACATTTTCAAAATTACGATTTAAATTTTAACAGGTTTGGTGTTCAATTAGGATTTCTCCGGTAATATTTTGAAGCTTATTTTGCTACCGGGTAGTAAAATGGAGTTATAGACTGGGAGCCAGGTACATTTTCGGTCAATTATTTCTTCTCGGCAGAAACTTTGTAAAATGCATCAGGTACTTATACTATGAACACTCGCGACCGTCAACTGCGACTCCGTGGGGGGGCGGGCAGTGGCAGCCTCCCACGCATGGAGAAAAAAAAAGTTCTTTCAGTAATTTCCTCTTATATGAAAATTTGTCAGATTAAAGTTTACCTAGTATTTTGAAAGAAAAACAAAGTCGGCTGACCATAACACGGTGGATTATACGTCAGCTGGCTGCTTGAACATGAATTTTTTTTTTTATTTTTTTAATGATTTCCTCTCAAGTGAAAATTTAGGTTTACTCTAACTAAAGTCAGTGTGATGACCATAAAATAAAGCAATATTGTCAGATATATTTTCTTCAATTGTTAGGCTCGCTACACAAATGTTCCTCTTACTTCAGTAAACTGTTAGTTCGTGATGTTATAAGAAAACTAGTTTGGAAATATTTTAAAAAAAATACATAATGTTGATTTATTAGTAAACATTAAAATTACTTGAAATTACTGAAAAAAGAAAAATTAATTAAAACCACTTTTTATATGTTACTATATTTAAGAAAATTTTGAAGAGTTGGCAACGTAGTAGCACGTGCAGTCAAGACTTTGAAGCAACCAATCATCAACTGCAGTGTTCATCGCAATATAACGAAATAACCGAAGTATACTCCGTTTGACGTTTTTGGCAGAAAAAATTCTACGGTCTTGAGGGTGTCGGGGGGGTTGTATTGTGGTTCGGCTTATAATCCATTAGTATCATTCAGTGTCGGGTGTGAATTTTGTTTTAAAGAAATATTTAATATAATATCTATTTCTTGGTTGAGTGAGTTGAGTGAATTGTTATAGGTATTTATAGGAAAGTGTAGGTGATCTAGTGTAGAAAGGTATTATTAATATAAAACCTTTTTGATGGTGTAGTGGTTAGGTCGCGTCAGTGAATTGATATTAATATAATATTCATTTGTTCGTAGACGTTAGGGTAAGTTTTACATTATAATTAATTAGAATGGCATTTTGGAGACCATTTGAAACAACAGTCCAAGATGATGCGCGGGATTATTGAATTGTGGATTTAAATATAAGAAGTTAGATAATCGAATGGTAATAATGGAATCTCGGCGTATCGCTGAACTTAGACAGGAGTATTTGCGCAAAATAAAAGGGTACCGTGATTCAAATAGAACTATAATTTATTTAGACGAAACTTGGTTTGATACACATGATGTTGTCGAGTGTTTATTCATTCATTTGTTATTCAAACAATCCTTACGGTTTTATTACATGAATAAATATATAAAATAAAATACATTTTAACTTAATATGTAAGAAAATAGTAGTAATGGTAATTATATTATAATTAAAACTGTATGAAGATATACACCCACCTTTAAAATATGGTTGGGTTAACGATACAAAAAACTGTTCTTTAGATACTCCGTGTTCTAGAGGAAAGCGCTTCATTATTGTATTACAAATTTAATGAATTTTGTATGCAGGTTAATTTTTTTCATTCAAATTGATATAGTAGATTAACATTATTTCACAATATTCGAATTTATAAAAAATTTATATGCACGCCATTGGGCGGCTTTTTCCTTCAAAGGGATTAAAAATATGGGTCATCACATTAACTTTAGAAGAACTTTACCTGGTGATCTTTTATATGCTACTATGAATGAAAATTAATGTCAGCTTGCTTTATCTCAGTGGAAAGTTTGTCAGCTGGTACCTTGAAAGGTGTAACGCTACAGCATCTATCACCTACTGAATCTTATCAGCTGACGACTTTTCCCTTGACTTACAGCTAGCTCATTTTTTTCATTATTTACTAGAATATTTTAACAATCCTCTTATAAAGGAAAGGAAAGGAAATAACGTTTCTTAAGTTATTCGGAGTCGCAGCTGACGGTCGCGAGTATTCATAGTAAAAATCCCTGATGCATTTCACGAATTTTCGATTGGGAGGGACTTAGTCATGAAAACCTGTCACTGTCTCCTGGGCTATTAGCAGATGGTCTAATTTTTAACCATGCATTAAAATTTAACATTTGCCTACATAATTGCTCCTTTAGTAAGTTAATAAAGGAAATGGAAGGCTCAACAGATTTGATAGCCCGACGATCTTTTCCGCAAATTAAAAATTTCTTAAAAACACATCCGAAAATTTTGTTAAGTTGACGCGACTGTATTTCAGAAACACGAAGTGTGTACTAAGGACATTTGGCCAGAGAATTGGTCAATTCTTTCTGTAAAATTCTAATAAACAAAATTCTATGCAAACAGGTTTATTTTAAAATGCGACTCCTGTTCAAATTCGGATGATGAAGTTAAGATTGTTGTATAATATTGTTATGAAATGGAAAAACGCAAACCTGGATATTGGGTTCTGAAAAGAAAAATTCACGGAGCATTTCATCATCTATCTCCGCTTCCGTCATTTAGATAGCTTATCATGTATGCAAATCCCTGCTTAACTTCACTGGGTGGCTCCAACAAGTTTGGGTAATTCTGGCCAGTTTTATACGGTCATTTAATAAACAAGTCTCAAGTTGAGTAGGGCTGCCAGGTATAAAGTAGAATATAGTCGGGTCGCTTCTAGTTTACCACTTTCGGATTAGAAAGTTATAGCGATATGGTGCTCTGCTCGTCGGGAATTTCAGCAGTACTCGAACGTTATTTTCATTAATTGATAAGATGGAGGAGAGATAAATTAATTTATAGTTATTTATTGTACAAGACGATAAAATTGTACTTTATCTTTGTGAGTGTTTTTTAGCGTCGAGACGCTAATTACGCTCGAGAGTTATTTATTGTACAAGACGATAAAAGTGTACTTCATCTTTAAAAGTGTTTTTTAGCGTCGAGACGTGAGTCGAGACGCTAATTACGATCGAGAAGATAATGCGATTTTATCGACGTGTGCAAAACAACATTTCTTTTTATAACAAGACATTCAGGTGAAAAACAACATTTCAAAAAAAAATTGTTATTTTTGGCACAAAAATCGTGTGGTTCCGTTACGTACTACGGATATGAATTACTTTTTCAACAAATGTCAAACAAATTTTACATTCTGGTTTTTGTGGAGTGTTCAGTATTTTTGCGTTTTTTGTACGAAATGTACGGAAAATGATTAACACAAGAAGAAGAAAACCTGCCATCAGATGTAGAAGATGCAGCGTTGCAAGCAGAAAGTTTATTATTGCCCCAAAAATCTAGGATGATGTATGAAAAGGAATACCAGTCCTTTACAAGGTTGAAAAGAATATCAATGGCGTGATTGAAAAAGTGCTTACGGCGTATTTTTCTGAAAAGTCGAAAAAAGCAAAGAACATCGTCATTATGGTCGTATTATTTGATGCTATTAAATTTCTGACAGAAGCAACTAATGACCTCTATTTGTTTATAAAGGTTATTGCTATTTTTGGTATGCATGGAGCGACTAGATCCGATGGACTGCACAAGTTATACAGTGCTTTTCAGATAAAAGTATCCACCTTTAATAACTTTTGTAATACTGGTATTTAGAAAAAACCCAAAAACACGTCAATTTATGTTGGAAGGGGCAAGCATTATGGCTTATTTAAACTTACTGGACAAGCCACCCCCTCACCCCTAGCAGCATCCCCTTTATTTTTTTAAATTACTTTTCATATTTTTTATGTAAAATTTGGATACTCCTCTTTGAGCTGATCTCAA
Source organism: Lochmaea capreae (assembly GCA_949126875.1). Lineage (NCBI taxonomy): Eukaryota > Metazoa > Arthropoda > Insecta > Coleoptera > Chrysomelidae > Lochmaea > Lochmaea capreae. Next base: position 18,192,094 of record OX421396.1, read on the forward strand.
AAATGTATAATACTTGTAGGTTAAAGTGGTTAGTTTATGAGATAAACAATTTTTCTTTTAAGATCACAAATTTTACCTATTATTTACTTTCACCTTATTTGCCTGTACTAAAATGGGTTGTACAACAGTTCAAACTCTTTAATCTTTTTAACTGTGCTATTTATTATGAAGTTACAATAAGTGTTCAAAATGAGTACCATTCACTTCCATACAATGGTATAATCTATTTTGAAATGCCTCTCTGACATTGCTTAATACGGCTGGATTTAATTGTCGACATTCATTTTCTATCCTCTCTCGTAAATCATCCAGAGATTCTGGTTGGGTAGCATAAACTTTTGTTTTTAAATACCCCCATAAAAAGAAGTCTAGGGGTGTTAAATCCGGTGACCTAGGTGGCCACTCCATCATCTGCCCCCTTCTACCTATCCAACGAGCGGGGAATGTTTCGTTTAAAAATTGTCGGACAGGCATAGCATAGTGTGGGGGAGCTCCGTCTTGTTGAAATACCAGTAAATCTTCGGAAAGGTTATCATCATTTTCTATTATTGTTGTAATACGTGGGTCAACCCCTTCCCTGAGTAACTCAAGATATGATTCACCATTTAAATTTCCGTTGATGAAGAAAGGTCCGACAATGTGGTCACCTAGGATACCACACCAAACGTTTAACTTTTGGGGATGTTGTGTATGGAATTCACGCATAATATGTGGATCACTTTCAGCCCAATATCTACAATTATGCCTAGTTACTAAGCCATTTAAAGAAAATGAGCATTCATCAGAAAAGCAAGTATTGTTTAACAATTGTGGATTGTTATTGATAATTTGCGTCATTGATTCGCAACACTCTAGACGAGGATCAAAATCATCTTCATTCAACTCCTGCACCAACTTAACTTTGTATGGGTGGTACTTGAATTTATGTAGAACTCGGAAAACTGTAAAAGATTAAACACCGATCGCTCTACTTATTGTTGACAACGATTGGGGTTGTTGAGCCTCTAAGCTGACTTGCCCTAAAATTGCCACTTGGATTGCTTCGTTATTTACGAGTCCCTCTCGCTTATGCACTTTATTGCAAACAGACCCTGTTGTGGTAAATTTCTCCATCAGTTGAATTACATACTTATGAGTTGCATGCCTTCCGTCATGTAATTCGTTAAATATTCTAGCAGCAGCTCTTGCACAATTATTATTTTGGAAGTATAAACCTACAATTTCAATTCTTTCTTGCAAAGAGTAAACCATTTCAGAGAAACAAAATAAATAATGTATAAAATTACACTATCAATAGTGACTAAAAATTCTAGTTGACAATGTCAAACTTTAATAAAAAGTAGAGTTTTTTGTTGTTTGGATTTTTTAAGTAGAATAAATAGCACAGTTAAAAAGATTAAAGAGTTTGAACTGTTGTACAACCCATTTTAGTACAGGCAAATAAGGTGAAAGTAAATAATAAGTAAAATTTGTGCTCTTAAAAGAAAAATTGTTTATCTCATAAACTAACCACTTTAACCTACAAGTATTATACATTTTTGAAATCAGCTCAAAGAGGAGTATCCAAATTTTACATAAAAAATATGAAAAGTAATTTAAAAAAATAAAGGGGATGCTGCTAGGGGTGAGGGGGTGGCTTTTCCAGTAAGTTTAAATAAGCCATAATGCTTGCCCCTTCCCACATAAATTGACGTGTTTTTGGATTTTTTCTAAATACCAGTATTACAAAAGTTATTAAAGGTGGATACTTTTATCTGAAAAGCACTGTATGTGTAAAATGTGGACGACAGAAAATCGGTGATAGTCGTTTCATTATCTGTTACTAAAACCAAGCAGGATAGGTCGTTTTGTATTACTGTAAACAAGAAAAGTGGAGTGAGTTTATTAGAAATTGTGAGAAAGTACTTTGGCTTGCGCCCCAAAAACGTACCTCACAGTAAGTTTTTTTCTGAATTACCGACAGCTAAAGTGCACTACTCGGTAGGGATTAACACTGTTCTATTGTCTTTTGAGGTCCTATTTCATTCAATTTCTTGGATAAACTTTGCCACATATCATTCAGTCCTTTTTTTCTTTGTACACCCTGGAATTGTCCTCTCCCAAATTTTGGATGGCTTAGCATAGTTAATTAAATGGTCCAATTGTTTTCAGGAGCCACGTGTTTTTTTTTTCTTTTTATCGTCCATTCCAGAAACGTTTAATTCGAAAATGCTTGATTATAGGTTATAATTCTTCTTCTGTTACACGGAAAAGCGGTGTTGCCAATATATTTTCTAGTCGTCTCCTATAGCTTTTTAGTAGAATAATCTAATCAATAAACATCTGTTGTATCTAAAAAATAAAAAAAAACAACTATTGGTTATTTGAGATATCTGATATTTATTCACGATTTATATTTATATTGACGATTTTTTTGTAAAGTGAATTGAATAAATATTATTATTATTATTATCTAATTTTGACCGACTACGGATCTGTTACTGTTTACTGTACAATGAGGGATTTATAAACTTTTATTACTAAATCATTTATGGCTTTATGACAGATGCCGAGTCAACGAAATATTGTGAAACGTTCTTCACATTCTGACAGAATGTACTTCTAGAAATATCCCCGTAGTGAATTAGATTTCACGATTCCCGTAGTGAATTATATTTCACGATTATAAAGATTTTAATTACCTTAGACCGTTTCGTGTTGAATTTTCCCTCAAAGAACACCGCAACGGATTGCGTAATAATGTTATGACATAAATATTGACATTGTACTTATTGACCGCACATACTGTACAAGTGAATGTAAATACCGCAAGGTAAGTAAACATCACTGTTTATCAGGATCGTCGGTTTTCGTATAGTAGCTATTAGAATCTGATGGGTCTTTTGTACTTAAAGGATTTGTGGGATATTTTGTAAACAGAATATCTAAAGTGGATTTAAAGGTGCACAATAACAGATTAGAAGAGCCTTTTAAGTTGACGGAAATTATTTATGTTGAGGATAAACTTGGGTTATTATGCAAATCTTACAGGGTGTCACATAATTATATATTTTGTCGGATATCTCGAAAATTAGGTTAGTCTAGAAAAGATAATAGAAGCAATGATTTTTCTTAAACTGGATATAATCAATTTGAAAATCGGGCAAGAAAAGGTAGCGTTTAGTCTATAAAACAAGAAAAAACAAATTTAAAAGAAAGGAAAAGTGTACTCTTTCTAGATCTCCAAGCTTTTGTGAATCTCTATTTACGTCTTCAGGGAGCTGCAAAGTGAGAAAAAACATAATTTATAACACAGTCCGCTACAACGGTTTAATACCTTAGAAATGCTAATGGAGAATGTATCCTTGATCTTAACATTAGGATTCTGAAATATTAATCCAAAAAACTGTTTACACTACCACTACACCAACACTAACACTGTATACTATCTTAAGCGCGTTTCGTATACAAATTCTCTCAGATCAAATGTGAATAGGGTATTTGAATTGGAAAAAACCTACTTTACACTATTTGAGAGACCTTCTAATATGACCAGCCTGTAATTATTTTTATAATTTAAAATGCGGGTTTTCATAATACAGTGTATCCAGTTTTTTAGTGGCATTTTATCGGTAAAATCTGAAGAAATTTTCCCATTCATAAGTGCAGTATCACGTCCGGTTTCCAAGACATTCAAGAAAATAAAAATTCGTATTTTTTCGTTTTCTCTCTTCAGTGTGTTTATTTTCAACGTAGAAATTCATTCCTTTAAACCGTCATCAACTTTCATTTTTACATACTTATTTATTGGTTTATTAAGCATTCTTATAGATTTTACAATCTAATTACAAGAATACTGTAAATGAAAAAATGTAATGCGAAAGTAAAACAATACAAAAGAAAAAATAGTATATTACGTAACAAGAGTTGTAAGTAACCCATTACGCATGAAGCCGCGCAGCGGCGAGTGCGTAATGGGATTACAACTCGTGTAACGTACTATACTTTTTCTACGCCCATCTATTTTCTTCTGAGTGCTCATAATTTCATCTTTTTCATTACTAACATTCATAGGTAAAGTTGAGAAAATGTTCGGATACTATAATTTGTTACCAAAATTGACAGCATAAATGAGATGATGTTTTTGCCCTTATCGAGAAACACCAAATTATTTTTTTGGAAATTGTAAAATGTGTTGCCGACATTTAGGGGCATCACTCTTTTAATCTTAAATGTATTTCACTAATGCTAAGAGCTTTTATGTTTTTCAATTGATTAAAAGTATGTAAATAAACCAAATAAAGTATTACGTAAATGAAAATTTGATTGCAATTTGATTCAACAAAGAAATCTAAGTTTTTCTATCTAAACGCACATGTATGTTATGAGATTTCTATTTCGTGCATGTTATTGTTAAATGTCACTTATAGAAGGAATGTTATCAGTTGCGATTTTTGACGTTTACAGACATGGGCGTAGGAAAAAATTATTATATTATTGTTCTCTCAGAATTGCAGTAACATTAGCAAATATTGACTCGTTGATAATTGTATGTGAGAAAATAAACTAATTGGGAAATTGAGTTGGTGATATAGTCCAGTCCAGATTTATTGATGCCGAATAACTATTGGCTAGTTGAAGCATGGTCATCAAAGGCGCTCGGTATGTATTTAACAAGAGAGGTATTCTAAACATTGGAGAAGCTCTTGTGGGTCTATACGGGCCTGTGTATGTATGTATGTGTCTATATTTGGGTCTATTGTGCACAGAATCTACATTCTTCTTCCTCCATTATTTTAAGCTTTTTCATGTGCCTCTCTGTTAAAACTCTAGTGCAGTTTTACTTTGACTTATGACTTATGAGAAGCTACTCAAACTACCATTTCAAAAAGTAACTTAATGAGTTAGTAAGTTGGTTACAAAAATAAGTTTTTCTCAGTGAAATAAAAAATTTTTCCTGATTTGTTTTCTTCTTATACTGCATATGAGGCTTAGAGTAATTCTACAAATAGAGTCCGCAAGTCATTCATAAAACTATCCGAAAAGACTGGGCTATCGCCATACATATGTTTTCATCAATGACTTTCAAGGAGTGGGGAGAAACTGTCGGACTAGTCAGACAGTGCCACTGGCCAATAGAACTATTTACTTACAGGTGAAAAGTGAGGTTAGGAAAATTCCGACTGTTTTTTTTTGCAAATTTGGCACTGACCAACCATTATTATCACAAAAAATATTGTTTTCAATATCTGTACGCACACACACAAATATCAGTTGAAAAGACGAAAATACGAGCTTCAATAAACTAGGAACGTTGAAACTTCGTAGTAAAATCAGGTAAAATTGATAGTAAAATGGTTTCCGCCCTTTTCTCGATGTTGCCATATTTCATACAGACAAAATTATTAACATGCATTTGTTTCGTTTAAACCTCAAAACTTTCAAACAAAAACATATTTTTATTACACATACCTACTTGGGATAATTATTTTAAAGTCGTTTATATGTAATTTCTCAAAAGTACATATTTATTTTGTAAGTTTCTATCGTGTCCTATAATTCAGTTGTCGCAATTCTAAGGAAAAGTAAGACATCTGGCAAAGGGTCGGCAAGTTACCTTAGAATGTGATGTAATGTTGGGTTCACTTTTAATGTAAACAAATGTATCTTTTTAATGTATTAATCTGAGAATGAGGAGCTGTAGAATGTTCCTATAATAATAATAATAGTAATTTACCGATATTCATAAATAGTATATATTGTATACCTTAGCAATTAGCAATTTTTACTTAATTTGTCAATTGGGGCGCCAGCTAGCATGGAAACCTAAAATTTATTTTCTCGGCTAGCCGTAGAAAAGGTAACTTTTCCGCCTCCGGAAAGCTGGTAAAATTCAACTTTCTCATAGTGTAGGATAAAAAAAATGTTTCCATGACTTGCAGCCTCTTGAAAAAAATCCATAGAATCAGAAATTCGAAAATCGCAGAATCTTGAATGATAGCAAACCGTTTTGAAGTTTTAACTTTTTTTTCAAAATTCCACACTGTTCGACGTTCCCCTAACGAAACAGCATGGTTCATGCACGAAGGTTGTCCTGCTCGTTTACTTAAGTCGAGTTTCCAATAGCAAAACACACTGAGTATTTTGGCGTTGTTAATAGACAGATTAATATTGGACAATAAAATATTTTTTAATTTCTCATTAGGTATCAGTCGACAGTATTAATTCGATACCAATTTTGAGGCGGCTTAATGACATTTTAAACACAGATTAAAACGATCATTCGAAATTAATGATCGCAAACCCAAGATATATGAATAATTATGGATTTAACGCGTAAACTTTCCCTTTTCAACGGCAGTTAAAATCCAAAGGGGTAACTTCGTACGACTCTTCTAATTGGTACGCGAGTATTAAGAGTTTTAATTTATGTATTATCACAACAGTAAACGTCTAGGATAAAGATTACTCACGTTAATTCATTACAAGATTTTATTTAGTGTAAAGAGCCTTATAAGCCTTAATGAAAATTAAACATGTTTAAATTTAATTAATCGTTTCATACTAAGGATTTTATTAGAATTTTTCAAGATATAGTGTTGATTATTTTCTTGCTTTCCATTCTTCTCACTTTTAGTTTCGAGACATCTTGAAAATAAATATTTTTGCTGGAAAACAGTCGTTCTCCCCCTCCATCACTATCTTAAGATGAAACTTCCGAACTACATCTTCACCAACAACTATCACTGATTCAAATGTAGATTTCGTCGAGTGATTGGTTATTAGGGTATCTGAATCTTAAGTGGTTTGCTTGACCATGGAGGTGCTTCAAATTTTGTTTCAAACATTCGATTGAGACGTTTCTCGTTTGCTCCGTTCAAAAATCTCGAGAAACTTTTCAGATAACCCATTTTTATTAATGCCACTTTTTTTGAAGTCTATTATTTTTAAAATATCTTGAATTTCATAGATTCCCAGTGTATTATATCTACCTTAAACACCATTTATGTAATCTTTCTATGTGAATAATAGACCGGAAGAAATAGCCAAGGGAAAAATTTACTGAAAATAGATTAAAGTCTAACTAAAGTCAGTGTGATGAACCATATTTTTAATTCCCTTGAAGGAAAAAGCCGCCCAATGGCGTGCATATAAATTTTTTATAAATTCAAATATTGACTATATCGATTTGAATGAAAAAAATCAGCCTGCATACAAAATTCATAAAATTTGTAATACAATAATAACACGTTTTCCTCTAGAACACGGAGTATCTAAAGAACAGTTTTTAGTATCGTCAACCCAACCATACTTGACAACATCATGCGTATCAAACCAAGTTTCGTCTAAATAAATTATACCTAGTTCTATTTGAATCACGATACCCTGTTATTTTGCGCAAATACTCCTGTAACGATACGCCGAGATTCCATTATCACCATTCGATTATCTTACTTCTTATATTTGAATCCACAATTCAATAAAACATTGATAAGTATATTCAGGAATATCCCACAATTTATCACGAATCAGTTCTAAACTTAGTACTATTACTTTATAAATCGTTGTAAACCCGATTAACGTTAATTCGTGAATTCTCGCGATAACCGCATTATCAGAAATTTCAGAATTTTCTTTTTTCAAACACGCGTACATATTTAAAACAACGCGTTGACACTGATCATGTAAATCTTTGTTCTTAAATTCTGCCCTATCATTTATTGCTAAGTCATTTGCATTTGTTTGTGGCGCCAAATTATTAGATTCCCGCGCATCATCTTGGACTGTCGTTTCTCCTAAATGCTATTCTAATTAATTACAAATAAATTATAATCATAAAACTCACCCTAACGTCTACGAACAAATAAATATTATATTGATATCAATTCACTCAACTCCACGAACAAATAATAAATATTATATTGATATCAATTCACTCAAGTCCACGAACAAATAAATATTATATAGATATCATCAATTCACTAAAGTTACTCGACCAAGAAACAGATACTAGATATTTACTACTATTATTCTAAATATTTCTTTAAAACAAAATTCACACACGCCCCACAATACTAATATCTCTCTAATATCGCAGGCCACCCTGGGAGTTTAATTTTTTTTAGTTACAGTTAGTCCGCCTTAGTAAGTGACCCGTTACTCCATTATAATATAAACAATAATGTACTTGATGTTTCTATAACGCTGAACACCTGCAATGCGTTGCCAGATATACAAAATTTTCTTAAATATAGTAGGCATACAAAAAGTTGTTTTAATTAATTTCTCTTTTTACAGCAATTTCGAGCGACTTTTTTTAATGCTTATTAATAAATTTATATTATGTATTTTTTTTTAAATATTTCCAAACTAGCTTTCTGAGAAAATCACGAGCTGACAGTTTACTGAAGTAATGGGAAACATTTGTATAGTGAGCCCAACAATTTTAGAAAATATATCTGACAACATTGCTCTATTTTATGGTCATCACACTGACTTTAGTTAGACTTTACCTATAGTTAAAAAAAACTAAAAAACACGCTTTCCAGGTACTTGACTAAAAAGTGAAAAATAATTCTTAATTTAATAATAAAATGATTAACGAAAAAAATAATTCATTATAGTAAAAGCGTGGGGTGCTAGAACTAGTAAGAAATTACAACAATTATTGATATCGAGCATCACACGCTATTGCCCTAGTGTCATCCTGTAACTTTTATAAATTCATTATTTCTGAATAGTACACGGAAGTTAGCAAAAATAGAAGAAAAAATTTATGATAAGCTGATTTTTTCTGAGTGAGTTGGCAGTTAATATCGAAAAGTTCCCATCCCTATTTCACCCCTATTGTGACACCGCGTCGGTTTTTCTATAATATCTTGAAAATATGACATTCTACGGCAAAAACAAAGGTATAGAATAATGTTCAGAATGAAATTTTCTGTAAAATATGTTCTATAGGACGTTTGCAGAATACTAAGGGTTTTTATGTTAACCGGCCGCAAAGGTACGGGTAGGTACTAAAAACGCTTTTGGTGGGAAACACAATATTTCTCCAGCCTTAATAATATTCTCTTTTGTAGTATTTGGCTTAAGCAACTTCTTATATTGATATAGAGTTTCATAAGTATCAAAAATACTCATTAGTAGTTCCGGCGCGTTTTTTTATGTGGTTTCCCCTTGAGGCCTAATCCATAAAAGTCATTTATTCTTGATCGAATTCAAAATCGTTGGTAGGTACGTTCCGCATTAGAGCATCCTCGTCCATGACAGTTCATACACATAACCGAACATTTTAAACCAACCTTGAAACATCCACATCGCTTTCCGCAGCCCATTTAACAGGCACACGATATTAGTTATAAGATTGATGAAGGAGCTGGTGCCTCAGTAGTCAAAACAGGTATTAAAATATCACCCGATTTCTTCCATCCCCACTCTTCTGGCTGTAAAACATTACCACGCCAAGCCTGAATTTGGTCGTAACCCCGCAACGAATGTTGTTGCAAAGCTGCAAAGGTCGGGGGTAGTTTTGCCAAAGTAACCGTGTGACTAGAATTGCCAACCGAGGTGTTAAACAGATCATACCTCTGATGATTTATTGACCATTCATTTTTGTCTGCATTATATAGTGCAAGTGTAAATTTTTCGTCTGCCTCGGTAATCTCCTGGTTTGTTGTAGAATTTGGTTTGTTGAAGGTTTCAACAACTTCTCGTAAATTTGGATTCGAATTTAATAGGTTTGTTGTTTGGAGTTTGTCTTTACCAAAAAAAGCCGACGTTGTGTCACTACCACTATATGCGTGAGCAAAAATAACTGTTTCCCCTGAGTTCTTAAGGACATTTGACATCTGTTAATCTTCAGAACTATAATTTCTTGCTTTTATAGTACCTTGGGCCTCTCTTAGTATTCTTATATCCTTTTCAGTTGGCGTAAGGGCAATAATTAAGGTAAGAAGATCGACATCTTGTCCTACAACTATTACCGTTTCGGATTCAAAACATTTTCGAATAGCAGTCTGTATTATTAGGGTATCAGCATCATCATCTGCAGTTATAGTTTCTATCTCTTCATTTCGAAAGGCGTGAACTAGTTGAGAAATAAATCGTTCTTTGTTGGCAAGGTTACTTAGGTAATAATTTTTGTTTAGTGTCCGTAATTGGCGAGTTTTCTTCAAAAATCACTTTAGGAGATGTTCTTTTTAAAAATCCCCGTAGGCGTTCAATACTTTTTGTACTGGTTGGATTATTACGGTAACCATCGAAAACAATTGTAACTTTTTCGCCATAATGCCTTCTAACAAAATTGACGTATGCTTCGTAAATATCCTTAAATGTGCTTTGACTTTACATTGTATTTCGATGAGTAAGGCATTCTTTATTAGCTACCTGTGATTTAATAGAAAATCTTGTGATCAACATTTTTGTGTACATATGTTTTTTCCGTAACATGAAGCGTTTGAAAGATATTGCAAAAAAAGCAGTGCGGTGTCCCTAAAGGGGGTGAAAGGGGGATGAAGCTTACCCCTTTGTGGGTGGGAACTTTTTGGATATGTATTCCTAGACAGATAAGCTAACTACCCTGTAAATTTCAGCTTATTACGAATTTTTTCTTCTATTCTGCAAAAATTTGGCTAATTTCCGTGTATTCAAAGTACTCTGAGATGTTATGTGTGTGACACCCTGTATGTCATTACTCCTTAATAACCCCGTATACCCCATTCCAGATACACTCTGTATCAGATCATGCAATTCTTTCTGGAGTACTGTAATATTTTGTGAGATCCTTCGTGTCATTATTCCAGAGATACTCTGCACTATTTTATCTTGCCATTTACCTTCCTAATGCCTTTTTTTAAACACCTTGTAAGCCTATTTTGCTGGTTTACTTACTCTCTAACCCCCTATTCTCTATTTCTTTATACGATTACTCCCCAATATACCTGAAATAGACTGTATAATATTTTAACTCGATAACACTGTACCAGTAGTGAAAAATCCTTCATGCTATTATTGTTCCTGAGATATGCAGTACACTATTATTATTACTGATAAACTATGTTTTACATTATGCCTGAGATATTCTGTATAACAGATAACTTAAAGCTGTAAATTTTTTTAGTACCAAAGCGATTATTGCGTTTCTGGACGCGCAACATCGTTAAAAAGTCTTATCACATCTTTAACAAGAGTCAAGAATATCCACAAAGCCTCCCTTTAGTCCTCAGTACAGCTATCGTCGTTTTCAAAGAGATATTTTCACCACTGATTCGCACAAAGCCCTCAGAACGCTTCCCTTTACTAGTCGAAGCCCTTTGTACTACTTTGTCCCGCTTCTGTACTGGCCCTTTAAGAATTTCTTCTTCCGATTATTAGAGGATCCGTATGTTCATCGGTTTTCTCCAAATTTTGTTGTACACTACTAAAAATATGTCGTCAATAAGTGGTCGAATATATACAGTGTCTCCCAAAAAGTTTAATAAAAATGGAGAAAACGTTTTTCAAAAAAAAAAAATTGCTGAAAAAAAGCTTTACAAAACAGATTGACTACATAAAATCAGAGGACCATAATAGATCTGAATAGGTCGTAGTGTAATAGGCCAATTAGTCACCTCATCAACTCTAATTTAATCTATAATTAGACGAAGGTTGCAAACAAGATTCTGATTCAGGCGAAAATCCATTTGTTGAGTAAACCAGAACTATTCAAGCGAACCTCCGGGAGTACCTCTATAAAGAAGGATTCCAGAGACTATAAACAATGTTCATTGCATCCTCATTGAATATGGAAAGGCAGTAGGTAAGCAGCAGTAGAAGAAATGGCCACATTAACTAAATTTTTAATTTCAACTGTATGGAAAATTGTGGAGGAACAATATAAACGATACTCCCATGGACAAATCCATTGCCTAATTTAAACCGACAACTACTTATATGTAATAAGCAAGACACAAGTCCTCAGGTTATTGTAAATCAACACCATGAAATAATAGACACTTTTAGCTTGTCATAAATTTTTACACGTATCCGTATCCGTATTGGAGTTACGTTGACGTGAAGAAATTGTCAAGAAAACCTTCTTAGCAGAAAGCGTTTCGTTTCATTATGTTTTTAATTGTATAACCTCAAAGTTTTTTTATTTTCTTTTTATATTTTTGTAAAACGTAAAATGGGGGCGATATTAAATAATCCATTGCTGCTAGACGAGGATTTTGGTAGTCACCAAAATTTTCATGTCAACTGATATTTTTTAGTTCTATTACTTAATTTCTTAGTTGCAGTAAAATTTCAAAAAGCTTACTTGTATTGGTTCTTGTTTGCTTTTTCTTCATATTTGGAAACAAGCAGGTTCACTCTTTCTCGTAGACTTCTGGTACTAAATTCCTTCTCAGTTACCTTTGCTAGGTTTTCAGACATTTTAGACCATCGAGACGGGTCTCCCTCCCTCAAAAGGTGAAGGTAAAAAGACGCTTTTGTTTAACGCTCACAACTTGGTAAGAGTAAACATAAAATTAAAAATATTGTGGTTATGATTAAACCAAACCAATATTAAACAAGAAGAAGACCTGTAAAATAGCACTAATAGCACGGAATACTGACTTTGGTCGGGATACGTTTAAGTATATGAAGTAGGGTACGTAACAATACGTTCAACGCATCGTATCGGCTGAGACGTAACGGGTCTACACATGCGCAGTTCGTTACGGATACGGATACGTGAGAAATTTAAGACAAGCTAAAAGTCTCTAATCACCCTTTATCTCCCCGATTCTACCCTAATGTTCACGGATGCCTCCAAAACAAGTTCTGGAGTGGGATGCGCAGTTGTTTTACCAGAAAAAGTGGAAACTTTTCAATTACCGCCAGAATCGTCAGTAATGACAGTAATTCTCTGCATAAAGTTCTTACTTATATAACTAGTAAGAATTCAAAGAATGTTATCATAGTAACTGACTCAATTCATTACACCTGTTATCCAAAATATATGCTCAACTTCCCATAGTCAAATTAATTAAAAATCAATTGCACCAATTAATCGACAAAAATACCACGTTCCCATGGATTCCATCACATATAGGCATAACAGGAAATGAAACAGCTGATAAATATGCCCGGAAAGCAGCATCTAATTCAAACATTGAATCAATCTCAAAACCATTTGCTAATTATTTAAAAATTCATTATAAGCAAGAGTTTATTAAAAAATGGAAGCAGAAGCCTTCAGAGTTGGAAGAAGTTAAACCAAACTATGCCCCGTAGAATAACAGCCCTTCTAGTCGCTCCTCTCAATTAATCCTAACAAGAATTAGACTAGGCCACACCAGACTTACACAAGGACATCTGATCTCCAAGGATCCACCACCAGGGTGTGACTTATGTGAGGAACCGATAACCATCAAGCACATTTATAGTGCAGAACGAACATTGTACAACATATACCTAATAATCTAAATGAAGTGTTTCGTTCGTGTTCAACTGGAAATATTTAAAGTTATTTGAAGTGTTTCAACTGTAATGTTCAATTATTGTAATAATTGTAAATGTTAATCAAGGTGTTGTTAACAACTCTGGTCGCTAATAGCCTACATGGTTGATGCGGTTTTCCTTTAAATAAGAAAAATGAAAAAATATAAACGATGCTATCATTTTCTGTAAGGTAGGTGTATATGTAATATGGCCTAAAATTGCTAAGATATACTAGGAACAATGTGTTTTCGTTGAAATTGATGCAAAACGTATTTAAATATTCAATGAAAAAATTTGAATTAATTGAAATTCTATGTATTTTACTTTAATTTCAAAATTACTATTCCAAAATGAACGGTAACAAAGAAAAACTATTTTTGAGATGAAATTCCGAGTCACAAATTTTATATCAACTGAAAAAACACATCAATATTCATACGTACCGTTGCTGAAATTGGGTTTCGAATGAATGAATATGTGTTTTTATGTTCTCACAAGTATCACAAAATTAATATCAATAATTTCATGCATCCCATTTCACCCTCGGTAATTTTTCCCACTACACATTTTTCATCTTTGATATATTATAAGATTTATCGCTAAATATAAATTTGTTTCCCATAAAAAATCTAGCTGAAATTGAAGCGCCATTTTGTTAACAACTTTGCAGGATCGTTCGCATCAACATATCCAATGAAAATCCTGATTGGTATTCATCCAGAGAGTTTGTTAACAATTTCCTTGTCGAACATTCACCTGACTTCTTCTCTCATCATATCTAGAATCTAGACATACAACTCCACTTCACGTTCATCTCCACACACCCAACTCCCTTCGAATCCAAATTCATTTGCATATTTATCTCCATATTTCCCCATACTATCCCACTTCCGAACTCGAGACTTCTTACGTGTTCAGAGGCAGCTCGTATAACGAGGCTACACCAGAATTACTTGGAACAAGTCAAAATATTTTCGTTCCACAATCTAAATTCGGCACAGAATACACATTGATTGAATTATTTGGTTTTTCATTCTGTATAGACCATAAAAAAGAGTGTTTTTTATTTGATGAACTCATGTTAGTCCATCCATCCCGATTTATTTACTACTTTATCTCCTACCACTACTATATCTGATTTAGCATCAAATTAATTTTGGTTCTATGGAAGAAGTTTCGCAAGGAGGCTACATTCTTTATGTATATGTTACGGTCAATTCGATGAACCGGTCATTGTGCTCAATGACCGGTCAATATACTTAGTGCCCGGCTCAGCCGGGCAAAGCGATTAATGTTTGAAAATTCATCGCTTTGACCGGTCATTGTCTGCGATGACAATCACTCCTCGGACAAAGTGATGAAAATTCATCGCTTTGACTAGGCAAAGTAGAAAAAATCTGATGTCTGTGGACCAAAATCGTGATTTAACTGCACTAATTGAATAATATATTTGGGAAAGTCAAGCTGCAGATTACGTTATTGACATTGTGCTGTACAACGTTAAGGAGCTATCATAAAACTGGATTAGGTTTATGACGCACATTTAAATGGATTTGTTTTCTTTAAGAGATTAGCTGGCTTGAAGAATTCGGGTAGTAAATAGTCCAAAGTGTGCAAGAATGTCATCAATTAGTGGGGGACAAGGAAATGACTCATGTAATTGTAAAGGCGACTGTACCACGAATAGATCCAGATGTAAGAAGGACAATAAAAAATACAATTGAAAGTGTACGAGTTGCTGTAATGAATAAATTTTTGTTCTTCAATGAATTGTTAATAAATAGCATTTTTGATCAGATAGTGATTTTCAATTTGCGACAGCACGTGCTTGAAAAAAATGTTCACGATTCATTATTTCATCCGATAAGCAATGAGTATTCTCTACTTTCATCACTTCGTCCGACCAGCTGCGGGCGTTGTACACAACGACCGGCCATTCTCTACTCTGCCCGGTCAAAGCGATGATTTTGGAAACGATTAATCGCTTTGCCCAGCCGATTCGTACATTACGCACATCGACCGGTAATTGTGCACAATGCCCATATTCATCGCCACGTGAAAGGTGTCCTGCCAAAAATTATTGTTTTATGATAACGTACTATACATATAGTAGTTCTATTTCCTGGAAGAATTCAAGAATATTCGTAGGCTTCAGTTTAGGTAAGTGTCTCACTAGGGTGTACATCCACCTCAAGATCCTTGCCCTATAACCCCAAATTTTTCGCACCATGCTCCTGCACACCTTTAGAGCAATTTTTGCTTTGTGTGTTATGGACTTTTCATGTTTGTTCCACAAGAGTTCACTAGATACTTGACTACTTGTCTTCATTCTACTTTGCTTCCATCAAGTTTAATGGTATGGAGGTTCACTTTTCTTTTTATTTTTAATTGATATTGAGATGGTTTTGGTAACTTTGATGTTTAGTTTCACCTGCTATTCGTATAGTCCAGTTCCCTTCGTACTTTCTATATGAAGAAAAACTATTATTTTAACATAAATCAAAATCGGTAACCTCAAAAACTTAATCTATAGGCAGGTGTTATTGCAGATTCTAGACAGCTTCTTTAAACCAAATATAATAATGGCTCTAAACTTTCCTTTTTCTCTAAAATTTATTACATATTATTTTTTGTTTTTTCCCACAATCAGTTTCCATATATATAATGTTTATTAAGTACAGCACAATCTGGTTGTTAGTTCCAGTGATTTTTGAATAAAAATGTACAATCAAACCTGAATAACATTTCTGTAAAAGAAGCCCCATTTCACTCGCGCTACTGAACTTAATTTCGATTCGAAGCTTTATGCTTCTAATGTAGGTTCCCATTATCCATAGGGCACCCATTTCTTAAAGCCCCATGGGATTCTCTTACAGTTTCGTTGTCAGCTAAGCCATCTCGCATCCATCCAGTTCGATTCTACTTCGAATCTCTAGCGGGACTTGTCTAAATACCGCAACATGTACTCTACTCACTAAAGGTTTCAGGATATGTGTGTGTGTGTGTTTGTGTGTATTAAACGGAGAGAGAATTGTTTAACATATTAATAGGAGCAGGCTGTTCGTATTTGCGTTTTAAGCTGAGTTGGAGGAATGAAAAAAGTGGACAAATTTAAACAAGTAGTAGGTATGCAAATATGATAACGAGGAGATTTTTATTTAAATGTATATACTGAGTGGAATACTTAATACAGACCAGGAACTTTTGAGGCGTATGCGAACGAGACTTTCGTGCGTTTTGATGGTCTTGATTCGTGCACATTAGGCGTATACGTTTTAAACTCGAGTGTATTCAGTGAGCGCTTTGACATTTTTTTTAACTGGATGGGACATCACGAATGTAATTAGTTTTCTTAAATTTTCTATAAATCACTTTGTGTGACATAAGGCCGTTAAAAACTCTTGAAATCCAATCAGGAAAAGTTTTAACGGTGAACTAAAGCATATCGGTTAGTAGGTAGTATTAAGTGAGTCCCAGATTTGCGACTGCACTAGGGAGATCGAAACCGGTGGTTACCTATCTGCTGAATGTAGGAGAGGAATGTGATAATAGAGCTGATAATTGGGTACTTTGAATCTCCATCCTCTTAGACGGTTAAGTTGTTGTGATAATGAATTGTAACCGTCGGTGCCTAAAAGGCTGAAGTGATAGTTGAACACGCCAACCCTTTTTTGTGATGTAGCTTTTGGCTGTAGGATGCAGTAACGCATTTAAGGAAACTTCCAATAGAAACATTCACAGCGGAAGTGATCTTTTACATGAATGTTATACCTGATCCACTTTGACCAAAAACCAAAATGCTTCCTTTGATCATCACCGACATTTGGCTGCTGGCCTAGATTTTAAAATCTCAAAACATTGCAAACATTTCATCCATTGTCACATACCACATGAAATAAACCCTCATATCACCTCAATACATCCGAACAGCGCCCAAGGGAGTTCATTTTTGGTCAAAAGTGGCCAAACCCGATAACCACTTATGCAAAATAGAGAATTTAGTGCTTTTCAATATACTTGAGGTGGTATTTATGTCAGACAAACTGTTAAACTGTAAAGAACCTCTCAACAGGCTGGCAAGAGACAACAAAGTGCCTCTAATATGAGTGCTGGCAAATGAGGAGATTGTAGGGTAATGAAATGGTTGACTAGTTAGCTAAAGAAGGTTCTAAAAGAGACTTCATAGGTCCGGAACCGTTTTGTGGAGTCACAAAATATTGCATATGAGAGGAAATCGGGAACTGGATTGATAGGAAAAACAAGGGCACCTCCATATAAAGAGTTCACTGAACAAGGTAGACAAGGATTTCTCAACCAGGCTATTGAAACTGAATAAGAGACATTTGAAGACAGTTACCGCCCTGTTGACTGGACACTGCACCCTGAGTAAACATCTGCACACATACTCTGCTTCTGCGAGAACTTACATGAACTCAGACGGAAACACTTCGGGAAGGAAATAATACAACCATTACAACTACTGAAAATCACTCCAGTCAAACTAGTGGCCTACATAGAAGACACAAAGCTTCTGGAATGGAAGTAGATAACATGGGAAATGGTACAAAGATTCAGTTCAAGTGCCTGGGCTATTGAGCACAACCCAATCGAATGAATGAATATATCAGACAGGTCCAGTTTGCGGGTTTTTAATCAAACTTTGTACATTTTCTTATATTTTCTGCTGAACTCGGGTGACCAGGTCGTTTATCATGATTGGTAAGCTACTTTCCTACAATATCGACTCTGTAAAGTCCGAATAACATAAAAGGATTGATTGATTCCACTTTAATGTGCTATTTCAAAATCGGGCAGAGATTATAACTTCAACAAGAGAAAGGTCAAATCGTGTTTTGTCAGGATTGTAATTTCGTATTTTCGACTTATCTGTATCCAATTAATCGTTGTACCTAAAAACCATCCGACATCTAATCGGAAACTAATCCCAAGATGGTGGCGAACGGTTTAGCGGTCGTTTTCAGACTCCGGCGATGCGGCACGAGCCGATTCCGAAAGATACTGAGAAATAGGGAGAATAGAGAATTATTAGAGGATAAAGAAATGATGTAGGGTATTTTATTGGTTTTAGGAACATGCCGATGTAATCAAATTACGGAATACTGAGTATAGAAATTGTTAAATTAATTCGTTTTGAGGGTCCCTTACGTCCTAATGTAAAAACGTAATCACTTGTCTATCACTTGTCTATTTATTGTCATGGCAAAATTGCTACTGGACAGATTGAGTTGAAGTTTGGTACAGTTGACAGAAGCAAGCAAGAGCTCTGGGTGGCTACCTTGAAGCCTACCTCTGGAACAATTTTATTTATTCTCCTAACAGCCCACGTTCATAAAACAAATTTTTTCCTGGATGCTATTTTGTTCGAATCATATAAAGAATGCCCACGCAAAAATATCAGAAGTAGGTCCCATTTGGTTGGCGGTCGGTCTTCATGAATCTAAAGTAATTATCTTTCGCGAATGCTCCCTACCTTTAAAAATGGAATTAATATCATTAAATATGACTTTGAAATACGAAAATTCCAGGTCGTGTGATATTTCCCGCAACGATAAAATTTAATGGAATTGTATTTTTACTTCGGTTCGGTTTTCGTTTTTTACTACTAATGTAAATTAGAGTGACTGTTCCACTAGTGTGCTTCACTAACAAACTACCACATCAACGGTATTTTTTCGTTACTCATAATTATGTTGACAAAATTCCCGATATGTGATTTATCCAACGACAAAATTTTAATTTTTTCAAGATGTGTTGATCAAAGAAATTTTTGCTACTATGGTTCTGATCTGCTATCAGTTGGTTCAGTTCCAAAAATGAGGGCGCGTTGTATCAAACACCTAAGCTCGGTTTAATGATAACTGATGTTTAGACTGAAGTAATTGATTGATAATATGTGCATCAATCTGTCACAGACTAAACATCAGTTATCATTAAACCGAGTTTAGGTGTTTTATACAACGCGCCCTGAGTGTTTTTGAAAAAAAAAACAGACTTCAAAAGGTGGTTACTATCGCAACACATATTGTTGGAACCGAAGTGATTAACCACGTCGTCAAGCGTACGATCGGTTATCTATTATACGCCATAACTATTAGGTTTATTCGTAGAAAGGAATTTCCAATCAATCGGAAATATCTCAAACTCCTACATTCCGTTTGTGATTCGTTGTGAATCGATTGGCAATTTTTGTTCTCCTAACGGGTGGAGAATTTTGACAGTATGGAGCATGACGCATGACATTCAATCATTAATATCTACTCCTATTCATCTGATTCAATAACTTTAAGTTAAATTTATGATCGACATTCAAAGTATGTTTGTACTTTTCAAACCTTAACTATATTTTAGAAGGAAGTGGTTTCCTATTTCGTTGTTTTTTTCACAAAATTATTCAAAACCAAAAGATGAGTTTAAAACCAAATAACAAAAATATGTCACTACACTTGTCACTTTCAACAGCGTTACAATGCGCATCATTCTAGGTGAAAATTTGATCCCGGTTTGTTATTCTGATAGTTGGCAACTGGTCCGAAACTGCAAATTTCTTTCTTCGAACAAAAGTATTTTGAAAACAACAACTGCCAAATTGTTTCTACGGACGCATGTATCGACGGTTTCTGATAATTTCTGACTATTCTACGAACAAACCCATTATCAATTCGTAATTTCTATTGGCTAATTTTATCATGAATCACATAATCAAAGGTAAATGGAATACGAAGGAATATATATTATGATAGACTTAAATCATATACCTTACCTATGAGAAGTGTAGAAAAAGTACAATTGCATACAAAACACTTCACTTTTACTTCAAACGTAAAATTCTTACATACTTAATGTTTACATATCTTTTTATTCATCATCAATCGATTTTTTAGAATTGGACAATCCAACTTGTAAACTTGGTTCGAGAATATTAAGTGACTTTTCATTTTTCAAATTTCCTTTTTTTAAGACCAATTTTACTCATTATAACTGAGCTGGAGCTTTAAATGTCCGCCGACCTTGCTTTATTGAGCTATATTAATGTACACAAAGTAGGTCATTAATGTCCCCTATTATTGAACGATTTTCTATTAATAACCGATTGTGGTATAGAGAACCAAACATACAATAATATTAACAACAAAAGGTATAAAACTGACTTCTAGTAACGAATACTTCCAGTTTTTAACTTACCTATCGATTTTATTATATTATTCTACAAAACTATAATCATTATTATTTTAAAAGCATTCAAAAAATAATTAAAGAAAAACGAAAACAGTGTCATTTCATCGGGTGACCTATGTGACATTTCAATGTCATGATTTATTTTTGACTTACCTACGAAACAAATATTAGTACATTATGTTACTAGGAGAAGAAGGCTATCATCATTGTTGAGCCCAGATTCTTGCACTGCCGAGGCGTTAGCCGAGACTGTGCAAACTGGGCGAAACATATAATAAGTCTTCTGCTCCGAGTGACATATATTATTTTTACTTCAAGCGTGAAAATAAAAATAATGCAAACGTTGAAATAAGCAAAAAAAGAATCGGCCGGTGCTGAGAATCGGACCGCAGACCTCCGAGACGGAACACATAAGCTCCACCGCTGAGCTATTGTGGTATAAACGTTTTAAATTCGAAATACGTTAATTGTTGTCAATTTAAATATTAATCTTCTGAAGGATATTATTGTCAACGATTTAATAAATATAATAAAAAAAAAATAAGAAAGTACCTACCTACTTTTGTTGCTAAATAAACTGTCGCTTTAAAAATGCAGCTAATTTGCTATAATTTTCCATTTTCAGATTATGTTCGATGTTTAATTGAGTTTTAATCATTGAATATTGTGCCCATAGTTTCGAACTTTTAAATTTTCTTGACAAATATGTAAAATAAGCAAGCATAACATTTTCTGTGTATCTTCGAAGGTACAATATTTTCTTTGCACCTTTTTATAAATTTTTCATAAGCAAAATCATACACTTTTTGTGACTGCGTCGGGATTAGTGTTTCAATAGTGGAATTAGCTATTTCGACTAATTCCGGAGGTGTACATTGAAATTCTTGTTCTTGAGACATTTTTACAATACCTACACTTTTTAAAACTGACAAACATCAAATCAAATAAAAATTAAATGTCAGTTCCTGCCTACTTGGTTAAAATGCCCGTAATAAGACGTTGCTATCGTTTCTCATTATTTTGTTACTAGTACAATATTGAGCGTTCATTATTTTACTAGTAAAAGAATAGGTTATTTCTAAGATCTGTGTTGCCGAAAATAATATAGATATTATTATATGCTTGAAGAAAAATATTTTTAGTTTTTAAATATTGAGAAAAACGAATACTACTTGTACAGTCGACGGAAAAGCTTTGTAACTAACACGAGTACTAAGGGGGCAATTTACCAATCTCGGAACATTATCTCGATTGTTAATCGCCCTTATTAATACACTGGTTAAATAACTATTAAAATCCCATACCGGAGGGAAGACATAAATACATTCAGCTGATTATTTCACCACCAAACGATCACAATTTTCTATATTTTTTTAAACGGGGACATAAACAGGTTTCTTTTCCACAAAATGTTCCATTTCTATTTCCTAGCCTCACTCACTCTCAAATACACCGGTTAAAAACACTTTCACACTCACGCACCCCGTAAGTTTTCAAATTAACATCAAAGTCTTAACCACACTATTGAACAAAAGAATTATCCTACAATAAAAAAAAGTACATGATCGAATAAGAGGTTCATGTGCAACATTTTTGGTCAGTGAAGTTTGAATCTTCAAATAACACACTTCCCATAGCCCTAACGTTTGGACACGTGTTCATTTTGTATTTGCTATTTATCACCTTCCATTTAATACCCTCATTGTTATACTTTTCCTTCTCTACTTCAATTTTCTCTTGAAATTTTATAATCTAACGACACCTCATATGTTAAATTTACGTAAAGCTCTTGATGTTTCAGAGCGTACCAAATAAAATAGGCATAAGTATATGCACTCGAAAGACATAAACCTCCTTTAGCAAACGCGTATAAAGACTTTAGTTTATGGTTTTTCTGAGATATGGCGCTAGAAAGTAGAAATTAAATTTTTATTTATTTGAGTGAGCTTTTCGAACTACATTTCTATAAATTTGATGTAGTTGTTTAATGAAATTATCATTATCTTTTGCGGTGTCATTGTAAAAAATATACTTATTGTAAATGTGTTTTATTTTTCTTATTTAACTTTTCAAATTTGTTTCAGGTAAGCAAAATATTTAAATAAGAAACTGATCAGCTTCCAAATTTTGTGGTAAGTAGAAACACAGACATAAAAAGGTATTATCTTGCAATAGTTTTCGTGAAAATTGATTATTAAAAAAAATTCCACAAATAAAACAGGTTACATTTGAGTTAGAACCCACAAACTTCGAAATATAAGTAAAGCAAAAAGTTATCAACAAGAAACCTGAAGAATAGAATAGTAGACGTAAGAAAATCGGATGTATAACAAGAATGGAATATTTCCAAAAACATAACCATCTTTTAAATTATGTGGTATTTGTAGAACTGACAATCGATAAAAACAAACAGTATGGTGGACTCAAGAAATAAAAAACAGTTCAAAACAAGTAGAAAGGATGAATAAAGTAGGCAACTAAAACATCCACCGAACAATATGACGTATAAAAAAATCGAAGGAGAATAGTTATAGTTTGGTAAACCTATCTAAAGCTACGCCGCATCGGTAAGGGGTGAGGAAACATGGCCGATATAATCGTACCAATGGCGTACGATATGTACTATATAGAAATTGAGTTATGCTTTGCTTTAAAGAACTGGGTATTTGTTAAAAACAAATAAAGCTGAAAATCTTACTTGAATTCAATATGGATACGAAATAATTCAAAATCCCCTTAAAAATACCCTAATGATCATCATATTCATCAGAATCCTCATATTTCTACTTCGCAAACTCTGTAAAAACAAGATAACAAAAGTTGTCCCACATTTAATTATGTTCCATTTCGGCCAGCAGATCAAAGTATTTTCATATGGTTACATCAAACATTTCTTTCAATCATTACCTTGCTGATGTTTGGGCTAAGTTACCAAAAAGTAAAATGAGTATTACGATTATTAATTATTATATTATCAGTAACACAATCACCTCTTTAGTTTGTCTTATGGAGTGTCGCTTTTCACGAGTAAATTGAATCATTTTTGGAAAATGAACAAGCACAAAACACTACACTATTCAAAATCACAAAAATTTGTTAATACTAAACACATAATACAAAAGTTTAGGATGGCAAATAAAATTGAAAATACAATGATAGAAACTGAAAATACTAACGCCACTGGATAATCAATATTAGTCAATAGTAGAAGTGAGAGGGAAGAGCACACGTACGCGCATGCCAATAGCAAGTCAGGTGGTTGCATCGCAACGGGCCATTCGATAAATCTTCACCAATTGAGTTCGTACGACGTTGCTGGCTTGAAGGAAACCCATAACATATTTGGAAAAGTGTTTATATTTTAATATCCAGAAATCGAAAAAATAATGCCAATAGAGAAAATTCAATGAAACAAGCACATTAACGCTCTTGAAATTTTTGTTGGTTCTATAGTTTTATATCTTCCGTCATGTCAAGAATATTATGGACACAAATAAAATTTCACAAAGTCTAATAGATCAGAATTAACCAACGATGCAAAAAACACGTAGAAGCACTCGAGTAAAAAGGTAATATTGGTTGTTTTACCCCCGTTTGCACCGAAAATTGTCCAAACTCGGCTTAACTAAGCCAGCTTTAATATTAAAGCTCAGCTTAAACCTCAATACATTGCACCAACCAACATTAAACCAAGCTTAGCTAAGCGCAAAGAAAGTCTGGCAACGATGTAAAAATTTGCTCTGTCACCCGTGAAAGAGGGGAGAACTCGAAAATCTAACCTTAAATTTGTTATTGCTTAAAATATTTCCGTTGGCATTTTCTTATTTGATATTTTGTGAATAATTTTTGAGATGGAAAACGAGAGCTGCAAAAGGGCTCCCATTGTTACGCTTTCTGAGAAAACTCAGCTTTTGCAAATTGTATCGAGGTATAAAAAAGTTAAGTAGCATAGAGGCAAAAAATAAAAGTTGGATCCAAATTGGGGAAGAATTCAATGCTTCAAGCTCTAGTAATGTGTATCGCAGTACAATTTGATTAAGAAAAGCATAATATGAGAACAAGAAAAAAACGCTTTGCAGAGGATAGAAGAATAATGGTCACAGGTAGAGGCCCACATAACAGAAACAAAGTCACAAGATATACATGATATATATGACAAATCACAACATGAGCAGTCTAACCTCAATTATAATTAAGCCTAGGTTAAGCCGTCAAAATCGGTGGCTCAACTTTAAGCTAAGTTAAATACATTATTCGTGTCGGTGCAATCGAATTTCCAAAATAAGCCAAGCTTGAAATTAAGTTAGGTTTAAAAGCTTGAAGTGCAAGCGGGCTTTAATGGTATACCTTCGTTAGTTGTCACTTGAACACACGCGCAGTAGCAATAACATAATCTTCGACATCAGAATGCCAGACGTTTTCATGCAACATATTCTTATGGTTAATAGCACATTTTTGCTATTTCAAAATGTTGTCAAGTTCCCTACTACACACAAATTGTTTCAAGTTGCGGTATTAACAAGTATGAATAGAGTAGTAGGGCTAAAGCAAGGGATAGCCTTCCCAGTAAGCCTATCAAGGAACGTCACAATTTTCCAGGCGGAAATTACGGCGATTCACCACTGTGTGGAAGAAATTAAAAGGCAGAAGAGAACATATCGTTCAATTGCCATCTTCACAGACAGCCAAGCAGCGCTAAAGGCACTCAACTCTGTAGAGGTCAATTCTAAGCTAGTATGGGATTGTGTGCGTGCCCTAAACACACTGGGTGAGCGTAGCAATGTTACGGTAGCCTGGGTACCGGGACACAAGGGGCATAAGGGCAACGAAAAAGCAGATGAAATGGCCAAGCAAGGCTCATCAATGCCGTTCGTTGGGCCGGAACCCATCTGCGGCGCTGCAAAAACCATAACAAGGAAACAAACAAAGAAGTGGGTCGCCCACAAATCTCTGAAATGGTGGAGGAACTCACCAGGACAGAGGCAAGCGAAACAGTTCATATTAGAACACTCGCCAAAATTTACAGCAGATCTGATGGCCAAGGACAGGAAAACTGTTTAAGCTGTAGTGGGTCTGTTAACGGGGCACTGTAAGCTCAATAGGCATTTAAAGCTGATGGGATTGACAAACGAAGATACGTGCAGGTTTTGTCACCTAGAAGAAGAAACGGCGGAACACATTCTATGTCAGTGCGATAGCCTGGCAAATGTGCGGTTTTTTGCATTAGGCGAAGAAAAGCCGGTGGCAGAGAGCTATATGGAAGGTTCAGTCAGGCTGGAGAATGTAATCTAGAGTTTGAGAGGACCACAATAGATCTGAAAAGGTCGCATTGGATTAGGCCAAAAGCCACCTCATAAAATCTAGATCTAGTATGAATAGAGAGTAATCGAAAAGTATCTTTTTTGCTTCCTTCAAGTTTCGCTTATTTTGACATATACGCATGCGCATTCATTTGATCTCTTACGGTAGTCTTTTAATAAAATACAGGATTACTGTACTTCACGTAAATAAAGGATGGTGGTATTTAATTAAAAGTTCTCCTATTTTGACAGCTTTTCTGTCACTCTGACATATTCATCTTCATCTCCAACACCCATCATAATAGCGAGTTTAATTGTTGGTCCACGTGGAATAATATTTCAAACGTACCAAATCAAGCAGACAATATTTACGAAAACTATGAACACACAGCTTTTAACTCTCATTTTTTGGTTATAAGCTCGGAACAAAACAAACATGACGATCTAATTAGACAAATGTCATAATAAAGTTTATACAGAGAGACGTTTTCAATAGTGTAATTTTAAAACCACCCTACAGGATCTATTATTAAAAGCAGCCTTTATTTAATGTTTCGATAACTAATAATATAGCTCAAAACGTCATTGTATAAAGACGATAATAGTAAAAATATCCTTAAACCCCTGTAATTTTGCGTCTGGACCTAACCGCATACGAACTCTCCGATTCGGCCTTAAAATTCAATCGCTCCTCAAACCCATCTCTCTCTCTCTTTCCTCATTAGCCTTTTTTGAGCTGTTTGTCGGCATGAGAGAGATAGAGAGTAAATTAATACTCATGGTGGGTCCTTTGTTCCACCATTTTAAAGCCAAAATGCGACAATTAACGATGCCGAAGGACTATGAAAAGATACTTTACTGTTTTCGCATGCCGACTGTATGGTTGGTCTTCTTTGAACGATTTACTATTATAGAATGGAGCACGTTCCATTTAAAAAATCGAGAGGGGTACTTTTCTGTCCTATTTAGAACAAAGAAATTGTGAATATTTCATTTACTTTGATTAATATTTTATTTTTTCAAGTTTTTTATTAGTGCTGTTCAATATGTTTCATTTTGAGTTGGTTATCACTAACAATCCGCAAACCAATTGTCAGAATGAAATTCTGCTCTTATTTTGTTATTAGTTTCGCCATCTATATGTCGTCCCTTGAACCTATTAAATGGTAATTTTTGATTGCTTCTTATTATTAAAATGGTTGAAGCATTTTTGTATGATTGAAATACATTTTACAAATAATTAGCAAAACATGCATATATCGATAAAACCGCTCTTTCACATTTCCTAATTATAATAAACCTTGGTGCTGCCGCCGAAACGAGAGATTCTCGTCTCGCCCTCTCTCGACAAGACGATAGAGATATTTCCTCTCGAATAAAGCTCCGAAACGAGACGAGAGAAGTATACACTCTCTTGTCGAGAAATTCTCGTCTCTCTCAAGCATAAAACGTTACTTTTTGAGATTCTTAAAATCACTTAAGCGCTAACTTCTACAAAGTGCATTAATTTAGAGAAAATGCACCAATTTTAAAACTTTTTTTAAGATTCACTAACCGCTTTGTAAAATTGTTTCCACTGTCTGAGATACAGAGTGAATTGTTAAAAACCTTTAAAATTAATTCCTTTCAACTCGGAAGGTTTAAATTTTAGGAAAACGTTCTTGGAATAAAATCTTTGCATTTGATTATTCTTTGCACACAATTTGTGTCAAGTTTGATAGAACCTTACGCGTTAAAATTTCGCTTGGTTTTCACTAAATTTGGTTTAAATCACATGAGAAGCGAGAAGAGACGAGAGGAGGTCGTCTCTCGCCTCGTCTCGCCCTCTCTCGACGAGACGAGAGAAGGCCTTCTCGCGGCAACACTAGTCAAGCTGCCTGTATAGAGTGAATGACATGTGTCTATGTTGCTAAAATATGTACTGGTACACGTCTGAGGAAGAACTGTTTTCAGTGACTCACTCTATGTATAAATTAATTTGAAATTTATGTAAATATGGGTTGTGGTTGTGTGAATTGTTCCATTTGAATGAGGTTTGCCACAAATAAATATTTCAACATTTAATAACGGCACTAGTTTCAAACGATCGAATTATTCACTAGTTCACTAGTTTAGATGACAATTTGTAATTTACTGTTGACCGCATTATAAATGAACAGTCTTTAATAATTCATGATTTTGTTTAGGTACATCTAATTTTATATTCACATTACGATCAAATCAAATATAATTAGTATCAGCATAATATTTGAGTTTTAAATCTGCATCGTAGAGAGCAAAGAGTAGTAAGTACACTTACTCGTGGAAAAAACTATACAGAACACCCAGCGACATCTGTAGTTGTCATAAGTTATGATTGAAGATATAGTCAATACTTTTATCAAAGATGGCGACGTTTTCTCAAATAACGAAAACTTTACGTTGAAGGTTGGTAGCACAGATGAAATGGTGAGATTTTTTCTGCGTCCTTTGTCAATTTGTCAGCCATTGTCTGGCGTTGTTTGTGTTTGTAATCACGTGTTTGTTTGTATATAGTTATGTTATTTTGCTCTTGTATTTTTGACAAAAATTGAAAGAAGGTATTTGTTCGTTGTTATGTTCCACAGTGTAATAACAGGAAAGCTCGAAGGTTAGTTATGTTGAAAGGATCATTATATTTCTTTTTATAATATACTCAATAAAAAACAATATACTCTTTCATTTGTTATAAAATGAGTTCTTTTTAATATCTTGTTTTATATACAAACCAAAAGTCTCTTAAAGTTTTTTCAAGCTAGAAGCAACCATTTTGGGTTATTGGCATTCTACCATTTCTAAAGTAGTTTCTACTTTGGAAAGGCATTGAAGGCAAAAAACCTAAAATTGTTATTTTGTTCTTAAGAGGTATCAACACAGGATTTTGAAATCAATTGCTAAAAATTTACCGCCAATAATTAATAGATTTCTGCTTAACTATCTCTGTTAGTATATCATGACAACTACAGATGGCACTACATTTGACGAAGCCAAATTTTTAATTGGAGTGGACAATCTTTTGATTGTATTTGGTCTGTGGAGTACACCGTAGTGTGAGCTTTAACCGTGCATTGGTTTTGTCTGTCTTGTCGAACGGATTCATTTCAGATACCACTTTTATTCAGGCGGCCAGTACCATTTTGGAAATTAAGGGTACTATCGATCGTACTACAGTTTGTTTCAAAAAGTACATAGAGTATTGGAATGCAATAATCCTTCAACAACCAGATGCTTATCGGATATTACAGAGTTGTACACAAAATTGACGAAATATTTTACAATTATTTAATAGTAAATTTAGGTAGGTACTTTTGAAAAATGCCACAATTTTTAGGTTTTTAAAAGAAAACTTGTGGTGGATCACTTTGAATATAAAATTATGTTCTATGAAATATTGCACTATAAAATAAAATAGTTTCCTCACCCACTAAATAGTTACTATTAAATTGTAATAGCTATTTGTATAACAAGGGAGAAAAGTGCTACTTTTCCTCCCTAGGATGAGCGGAGGGCAGTGAACATTCAAGTAAGGAAAAGGTACTTTACCCCCATGTTAAAAATATGATTTTTCCGCCTTCCTCAAATAACAAATCATTTGTAAATAATTTATTCATGAAACTAACAAACAAAATTTATTAAAGAACTAAAACTAAGATGTAGGTACAGTATAATTTATAGGTACATCCTTGCATCCTACATATTTTTAATTTGTGGTAGAGTAGTTATTTATACTAATGTACGTCATATGTGTAAGTACTAGCATTGTATGCCTATCTTTATACAATGGTACTAGGGAGGAAAAGTATGACTTTTCTCGCTACAATGAGGCCAGGAAAGGTATACTTTGGAGTTAGGCGGAAATAGTATATAGTGCAACTAGTGAGGAAAATGCTTTTCCCACGTGTTACACACTATACTTTTTCTAGGACTGCAAATTAATGAATAATTTAACTATTTTAAAGTGGTATATTTTTAATATAGGTACGAATATAATGAAAAGTGAGTAGGTACTTTAAACTAATTTAATTTTGCATAATCCATTTCATATTTCTTTCTTGAAATTGCTGGTAATAACTCTAAGGTGGCATTTCTGTTATTTCTGGGGGTGTGTTTTCAAACTCACTGTCGTTGATGTCCATAATTAGGTACCTACCTATTTTATTATATTGTAACACAAAATTTTGTTGAAATTTTTTTAAGCTTATAGAAACACCTTCTCTCTACTTTTAAAACACTACCATTTGGGTACTCTGTACTTTTTAACGTTTGACGTTTTATGACAGGAGTCCAAAGCATTCTATGATCGAGAGTTGTGTTGGTTCTATATCGTACCGTGGGATAAGCCATGGGAAAAAATCTTTCCCGCGGCTTAGCCAAAGTGACACTTTGTAGTTTCGTAAATTGTGGGAAAAGAACTATTTTCCATAGCAGTCGTAGAAAAAATATTTTGTCAAGTTTAAGTACAACTCTGTAATATCCAATGAACATCTGGTTGTTAACGGATTATTGCATCCCAATACTCTATGTACTTTTTGAAACAAACTAAAGTATACTTTTCCGCACGCATTTTAATTGAGAAAGTTCTACTTTTTCCCACGCTTCTACTCCACAGCACGCCGTGATAAAAAGTATACTTTTCCGTACACTAAATACCACTTAACAACACGCTACGTATCAACTTATTGCATTTTATAATAATTTTTTTCGTTTTACTGAAATTTTCTTGAATATTGTGTTCATAACAAACTATTAATGATAACATCAATAACCAATATACTTGTTAGTTTGTATCTAGTCATTCTATGTCTAGTTTAATGATATTTTCGCATTATCCACCTGCTCGTATAAGAAATGTTGCTCCTAACACATACGTGAACTGTCTTCTTCGAATTCGAACACATGTCCGAACAATGCATATCCTCTATTATTTTAGCGTCATATTATCGACTGAGAATCAATTATTATGATGCGAACTATCACATTATCTAAAAATCATAGTTTTAGGACGACTAATCGTAATCTGCAGCTAGCTCCCGGATACTTTTTCTGCTTCGGCCATTTAATTGGATTGCTTACAGCAGTTTTCTCGAAAACGATCACCCTGAACTATACTATACTATAAAAAATACGCTTCAAATATTTGAGCGTGTTCGACGATCGATGAGACGTAGTCTACGTTCTTGTATTTCGGCTGGAGGTGATCATTTCCAGCATTTATTATAAATAATGTTTTATTCTTGCATTTTAAATCATTACTGTTTTCCACTTTTAATACATAGTTTATTATTCAATAAGAATAAAATTATGATTATTTTTTTGTTATTTATAATTAAACTACAATAATCCCTATCTGACACTACGAAAAATTTTGACAACATTGAAATAAATAAAAAAAATATTGTGGCTTAATTTCCCAAGAAAAGAATAAAATTATGATATTCTATTTTATTTTTTTCTGCGAATCTATTTTTTCTGGGAAACAGCTTCAAGAGTGAACAAAGAATCCAAGACAATAGAGATAATACTCTTTTTTCACAGAACTTAATCTCTAAAAAATATTTGATATTGAATAAAGTAAGAGTTGATAATCTCATCCTCTCATAATTTGAGAGAAATGTTAAAAATCATCGGTGTTTAGTCTTTGCGAGTGAGGGAAATTACAAAACTTCAAGTTTCCATCTTTACTGAAATTTGAGGAAAAAAATGAAAATACAATTCTATTCAGTACCTTTTAGGAGTGGTCTGGGAAAATTTGGGAAAGACCCATCCTGATTTTATACATTGCAAGCATTCACAACCTGAATTTTTTCACATCAATACCCCATGTATAGTGTAATAGATTTTGAAAAAAATCCAAAACCAATCTGTTGAACAAATATTTAGAATTATTACAAAATCATGTAATTCCTGCAGTTCTCCTTATACCCGATGTTGATCTCAACAGAATTTAGTTTCAACAAGATGGTTGTCCAGTCCATAATTCAAGGATAGTAATGGCATTTTTAAGGGTTACATTCCCCAACAGAATCATTAGTACTAATGGTACAATTAAATGGCGTCCAAGATCACCTGAACTAACTCCAAATGATTTTTTTCTTTGGGGACTTTTAGAAAGTAGCATTTACAAACATGCATTTGAAAGAGCTAATAATTTAAATGAAATGAGGGTGAAAATACAGCACGTTTGTGCCAGCATTACGCCAAATAATCTTAAAGATATGAGATCAAATCTTTATCACAAATTTGGTTTTTGTCTGGCACAGAAAGGTGGTTTATTTGATCACTTAATTCATTAAAATTATGTTTACCTATAGAACGGATTTTTATTTTAATTTTTTCAATAAGTTTATATTTTATGTTTAGAATAGGTGTAGGTAGGTACCTACTTATTTTATTTTTTCAATTCAATTTATTAATGGAATGGATTTTTAGTTGTTTATAGTTACTTTATTAATTATGGTTCTCTCAAGAAATAAGGACGCACCGGAATTCGGTCCCGCTACGTGCGGAAGGGACTACCTGTAACGGATTAAATTCGAAGTGTGGTCACACCAGCGAAAATGCGATTTCGGAATTGGGTCCCATGTACCTACTATTTGTTTAATTTGACTTTTATTTTCCTTCACATTTTTTTGGGCTTAGGACCAACAGTACACACTTATTGTTGTTGTACTGGCATGTTTAAAAATTTACGCTAAATGCGTATCGTTAAAAATAAAAACAGTACGTGAAATAATAACCCAACCAAACCTACCCCTACTAAACCACCTTCGTATTTTTAGTCAATTTTTTTGTAGAATGAATTATAATAATTTTCAATAATAACCCAACCAAACCTACCCCTACCAAACCACCTTCGTATTTTTAAGATAATGATTTTTGAAAACAAAATTTAAACCCATCTATTATTAATAAACGTACCCTTTTCACTCGTCATAGAGGTGAAATTAATATTTTCCATGTCAAACAAACAAACAAAATCACAATAACGGACACAAATAAACACGTCTTACACTCTGCACTTCAGAAGAACAATTGCTAAAAATAATCTTTTAATACCCACATGAAATCTACCTGCTTCGACAGCGGACCGATTACGAAATCACCCTTTCGGATTTGGACAAGGTCCCTGTGAGCAGGTAGCCCTTTTGCTAGGTACCCGAACCGAATTCCGAAACACCGAGGAATAATGTCTTATTTTGAAGTTACAATGGCTAAAATAATATCCCATATTTTAGCTAGAAATTAATTGTCAACTTGGTCAGAAACGATCAAGTTGACAAAAATGAATATTGAGATGTACAGGTTACGTAATAACGATTGTATTTTATTATTTCTTCAACACCCTCACTCCTTCCATGTTGGGAACATACTGAATACCACCAACTAGTGAATTCTCTCTGTAAAGGACACTGTTGCCGGATGAAGGTGTTTATCTTCTGGCAACAGCGGTTAAAATAGGGGGGTAATGAACATTCGGCCAGCCTCTGGAACTAAATACACGCCCTCGCTGGCCACATACAATTATTCTTTCTCTCTCTTTCAAGCTGTTTTTCTCATATCTTCCTTGTCGTACTTGTGTAAATCGTAAGGTTCGAAATGCCCTTTCTCAACCTGTATATAAGATAAACTGTCAGCATGGAATACTAGGGGCCATTTGCACCACCTTCAGCTAAAACTTAAGTGACACTTAAATCGCTAATGGGAAACTTAACTCTTTGCACCAAACGATAAGTGTTACTTATCTGCCAGTAAGTTTCCATTAATTTAAGCGGTAGTTAGACCGGCCCTCAAAGGTATTTAAGTGACACTTAACCTAAAATTTTTGGATAACGCAAGCGAAGAGCTGAGTTAAAGAAAGTGGTAATAAAGCGAAGTCTGTGTAGGTGTGCCAGTATGGAATTATTACGATTAATACGTGACTTTGACGCGATTGATGACGATATTGAAGTCCTAAAAATAATTGCATATGGACTACCACGTCAAGTTCTTACACGTCCTGATTATTTTCATGATTTTGACGGTCTGTCGTTATATAAAAGATTACGTCTTACAAAACCTACTGTTTTACATTTATTTATATTAGCTGAGTACGATAATTCACACCGGTTAAATTGCAAATAGTTCAGTTTTTTTGATCACGTGGTGTCAGTTTAAAAAGTTTAAAATAATAATTATGGGACACTTCAGTGCAAATTATTTTAAACCTAGTATTAGATAGATAACCTCAATAAACGTTCGAGAATTAACAATCGTATTTTGGTTGTATAGTTGTGTAGAGGACAATTGTGCCAACTTATCCAATAAAATAATTTTGACAATCTCTTTAAGATGGCTGACAGAAACTCACCGGTTAGAGGTGAAAATGTACTTACGACAAAACAAAGTAATTTTGCTGTGAAAAAGGACAAAATAGCATAGAT
Source organism: Lochmaea capreae (assembly GCA_949126875.1). Lineage (NCBI taxonomy): Eukaryota > Metazoa > Arthropoda > Insecta > Coleoptera > Chrysomelidae > Lochmaea > Lochmaea capreae. The sequence goes on from OX421396.1 coordinate 18,226,475, forward strand.
TACAATAATTTTAACAAGGGAAACACAGTTTCGCTCTCAGAAAGGACGAATGATTTAGCGTAAAGGAACAAAATCGCATAAAGGGACTGAACAGGGTAAGTTGTTACGTCACAGGTGGCATTTCACATTGTGTGCAACCTACAGAGACGTAACCGTGGATGAGAAACAAAATTTACAGTTTAATTATTTTATTGAAAAATATGGGAAACTTTATCCGAAATTTCACATTCTACGGGATGAACCAATAACAGCGTGCGAAAAGTAGAACTTTCAGAACTAAAATGCTTGAGAAAGTAGAGAAAACAAGTACAAAAAATAATTTTCATCATTTCTCGTCTTAACCTAAATGCCCGTTTTACTTACGAATTACTTGTATATATTTATTCCGCGGTCAAAAGAATGACCATCAGGTTTTCTGCGATCAGAAAAATAATTTTCATGACGTCTCGACTCTCGCTGTGCAGGCATAATCAGAAGCCAGAAAAGGTAGGCTAAAAAAGAAAGGGTACGATTTCGTGGTCTCAATCTGCCTAATCAATAAGTCGTACTCTAACCGAAAGGTCTATCCGAGGTTTCCTCAGATCAGTATGCACTGAAGAGATCAACAAACGGTGGAATTTTTATTAACTTCCAAAAGTCGTTGAATATTCTTTTAAAAAATTTCAACTGAATATCCCTATAGTTCTTTAACGGAGGAAGTAAGGGACTATTCATATTTTTAGGTCATCTATAACGATAACCTCTCAAACTTTAGGTTCTTACACCTGGGATCATAATTTGTGTCAATAAAAAAATTCAGCAACACTGTTACCCGTTGAGACATAGTAGTTCAAATGCAATTTTCGGACTCTAATTCACCGAGCGACGTCTGACACCATTCATCCATCAGACAAACCCTTTTCATTAAATCCACGCGTATAGGAACGGTACGGTGTAAGGACCTTAGGATAAAACGGCAGGTGTGGCTTCCAAATTACTCCTCAGACAAATAAAATATAACTTAATTTTCTACCTAGCATAAAGATATTACCGTAGATTACAGAGTAGTTAAGTTGGATGAAGCTTAAGTGAATTTTGTCAGTTTTTCTTTGACAAACGATAGGTTGTGTTGATTATATTTTAAAAATTGGTGTTTTCACCTTAAATCTGGCACATTTTTTCGAGAAATTTAACTTTTTTCCAGTAAACGTGAACGTAGTAAGATGGAATTATAATATATTGCAACAACAGTGCATTGCATTCGTGTGTTCACCTTAACGTTTGGTAAATAATACAAAAACTTCTCTATATCGATCCTATGCAGCATACCATAAGATTAAAGTTTATGGTGTTAGTATATTATAACTAATCTTTAGTAGGGCGTAGAACGTCGACTTCTTCTCACATATGTGTTGTTGTGGCATATTATTTGATTGAAAAAAACAAAAAATTAGAATGATTTCAGCAGCAATATCCTCCCAACATTTTTTCCTATCATCTCGGTTTTTGTAGATTTCATCGGAAGCATCTCCAATATTTTGTTTTTCTTCAATAGCACTATATATGTTTGTATGATGGGGTGACATTCACTGAGACCTAAAAGATCTATTGCACCCCCTTACTTCTACTTAGCTCCTGAGGAACGTCTCAGAGACTAATAGCTCTTTTAGTCTTATTTCCCTGAGGAACGTCTCAGAGACTAATAGCTCTTTTAGTCTTATTTCCCTGAGGAATTTCATGATATCTGCAAGCTCCAACTTAGGTAAATGTCCCTCTTCTATCCAATAATCTCCTAGGTGCAGTGCCCTAGGATTCTGAATTGCGGTGCAATTCGCAAGTATGTGGATGGAGGTTTATTCTTCCATGCCACAAAATCTACATATTTTCTTCCTCCACTATTTTGAACTTTTTCAGGTGCCCGTTCAGGCGGCAATGTCACGTTAGGATCTATGTTAAAACTCTTAGTGCAGTTTCACTTTGACTTATGCATTCATTTGATCTCAACGGGTTGTAGTCGCCCATCAGAATATTTGATTGTCTAAGCCCTACTATATCTTTCCAATGGTCAGATCTTCTATTTTCTTCGGCTTTGTTGATAGCTCTCGTATATACTTAACGGCTGTTCAGATAAAAAATTACAAGTTCTTTTTTAAAGTTACCTTGTTGGTAGAAGATTACATTTCTAGTAGATTTAAACTTTCGATATCACAAATGTTGAATTGTTTTTTCAATATACCACGTTTTTAAAACGATCTAAAAAGTGGAAAAATGATAATAATAAACGGGGGGCGGATGCGTCAGTTATATAAATAGTATATTATCCAACGAGCAATTTATGATAGCCATTATTCACGCAGGGTGACGTTTGCGACCCAAGCTGTCCACGACCCCTGATTTTTTTATTTAATAAAAGTTAAGTAAATAATGCAAGTGTAGAACGGAAAGTATTAATTTGGTATTATTGACAATTCTAACGACAAAATTAATAAATCTCAGGAGTACGTCATTCTGACGTATAGAGATGGGCGATACTGTGTAAAGTATCGATACACCGTACCGTTATGAATATATAGTTTAAAAAATATTAATATTAAAAAATACCGTTATGAGAAGTATCAATACTAAAAATTTCGATATTTTATCGATACGATATATTTCAGAAACAAATTTCCTAAACAAAATACGCAGATTTAATAGTTTGATTTCATAGTGTATCCCCATCTCTAGTCAATTATGTACCGAAATTTGATGAGTGTTGAGTTGTCATGGCATGTTATTTAAATGCAGAAGGGTGAATTATGAGTTCATAATTCACTCTAGTACATATATGGGTACCATATACCTTTTGTTAGGAGGGAAAATATGGATTTATTATTAAGTGGTCGTGGACAAACATATTAAATCTTCACTATCGCTACTGTTGTCCATTTTGTTCTCTATACATACCTACGTAAAATTAAGATTATATGATTATTTTGACATTTCAAACGACGCGCCGTCACAAGCGATCTACCAATACTTTGTTTTTAAACTAAGAGGAGCGATTCGAATTTAAGTTGGCGTTTTTGCTGCCAAGTGATTGGTCAGATTGCCACCAAATTCACACAGCTTTTTTGATACCACTGACACTGACATTTGTCAGTTTTGTGTTTTTTTACATAAAAATAGTCATAAGTTCAATCATTACTACCACGTTTGTTGTTTATTGTTTATTTTTAACAAAGTATTATATTTTACCCAAGGTATTTGGTATTTTTATTATTCATTCTCTTTCTTAAAAAAATCCATGCTTCTTTTTTCTTGTTAATAATATATGGTTAACATACATTGCAGTACTATATTATGGTATTTTTCGATAACAAAACTTCTGTTTACTTTTAGTTTTGCTACACCAAAGCCTCAAATGTTAAAAAAAAAATTGAATCATACAATTGCATTTCTATATTCTTATTAATCCTCAAATTCTTAAAACATTTTACATAAACTACTTATTATAACGTGCCTTAATTATAACCTTACATCTTTTCACAATAATGTGACATTTGGTTACTACTTTCGCAATGACCTGTGGCCAATCATCATTCGATATTAAGACATGCCTTGATCCCTCATCGGCCACGACAACAGCGAGCAGTACAATACATATTTCACGTAATTTTCATTTAGTTCAAAAAGTCTGAACACGACCCTTTCGGAACACAATCCCAATCTAGTAACTTTTAGTGGTGTGGTTGAGGTTTCCTAAAATGCTCCTCCTAGTTTAAAAACAAGGTATAGTTAGGTATTTGACGTTTTAAAAGAGAAGATTTGATTTATTTATTTTGGCGTGATGTCTGATAATCATAGAATGTGATTTGCTAACGAGAGTGAATTCTATTTCATTCTTCACTGATGTGATGAATTTACATCATTATTCAGCTTAATATGTAAAAATAATTTGTGCATTATTATATAGTCGTGGCGAAGCGATGTACATATCACTAAACAAAAAAATTGTCATCGTCAGGTCAAAGCAGGTTTTTTTTTATCATTTACCTCAATCTATATTCCATAATATAGTTTAATACCAACTTGAATACAATTTTCCACTCATTTTATCCTGGTAGAGTCTTAGGACTGAGGATAACCGCCTTCTTGCATAATTTAAAACTTCTTACTCGCCTCCGGTTCTAGCCAGAATCTTCCATTATTAAAAAGACAATTTCAACTTCATTATGCGCCCTTAACGGCATAAGAGATTCAAATTTTCCATTTATTAGACAATCCAGCGTTCAAACGCTAGACTTAATAGGAGATGTTTCATTTTATGTCATACACACACTTGGTATTCCCCGAGATACTCATTTTATGGATATGTGAATAGGAACAACTAATTTACTATGTACTTTAATGGAATTAATTTTTATTTGTTGGTGTTTTAAATTATCTTATTTTATGGATTGAAAAGAAGTTTTATTTGAGCCAATCTCTTGAGTCTGAACATCGTTTACACTAGGATCACACCAACACTAACACTATACTATCCTATGCGCGCTTCTATAACCAAGTTATCTTCTTCAGACACTGAAGGTGAAGTACTGACAGTGATAGTGTAAAGTTCTAGTGTTGGTGTTATCGTAGTGTAAACAGTGCTCATTGTCAAGTATCGCCAACGGTTCCCGAATTCTTACTTACCATTCTCTTGAGTCGACAAAGTTTTTGTGGCCCTTGGGAAATGTGCGAATAAAAAATAAAGTTTGTTTAACCATCCATTGCCGTTACGTCATACATTGTCCAGCTTTATCTCTCATTCATGAAAAAGATGAGACGAAATTATGACGTCATTAACGTATTTTTTTAACCAATGTTGACGTAAATTTTATTTGTTACTTTTGACATTTCAGTTGTCATATTTTGATTTGTTCAGTATTTTTGGTCATTTTCGCCTTTTTCAATAAATTTTTCATTGTCAAAATGCCTTCCTGGTATAATGAGAAAGAGCAAAGTTTAATTTTGAAGTTGATTAATTACTTTTCAAGAGAAAGAGATGCTGGAATGCCGCTTCTACCGTTAAATGCGTACCTGTTATCATAGATCTGAATGAATCGGACTTCCACAATGATGATGAAGATGATTTTGTCAGTGATGAAGCTTAGATTTTGCATACTATTTCATTACATATGTTATTTCAGTTCACCTTTCTTATCCATTTGTTCTCTTTTTCCTGTTTTTATTGAGAGTTTTTTCAGAAATAAATTTATTTGTATCCTACACGACGAGAAAGTTGAATTTTACCAGCTTTACGGAGGCGAGAAAGTAAACTTTTCTAAGCCTAGCCGAGAAAATAAATTTTACGTTTCCACGCTGGCTGGCGCCCCAATTGACAAATTAAATAAAAATTGCTAATTTGATTGATATCCCACTTAAAATAGCTATTTCAATCACATCATAATCAGAAAAAACAAAAAAAATCGCTTAAAATTAACACCATTAAACGTCAGTATAAAAGTAGGCAGTAGTTGTCAATGTCTGCAAATTCAATCATAAGTTGTCATATTTTGATATTTGTTTGATGTTATCTTGTCAGTTATGGAGCCTGAATCGGATGAAATAATGTAACAATTATTGTGTAGGATAAAAACGGTAATGAATTTCATATTATAAAATAAAATTTTCATAGAAAGAATATTACCAATAATTATTGTGTAGGATAAAAAATTATGTGTAAACCACGACAGTAAAGTGCTTTTCCAAGCCTCGAGAAGTGGCCAGGCTCGGCTGTGCGTCGCCGGCTCTGTAGCAGAAAAGCGAGGGTCAAAATCGCGCTGGTAAAAAAAAGCGCTGGACAAAATAGCGCTGGACATAAATAGCGCTGGACAAAATAGCGCTGGTCAAAATAGCGCTGGACAAAAACAGCGCAGGACAAAATAGCGCTGGACAAAAACAGAGCTCCATAAAATAGCGCCGCCAAAAGATAATTATGCTTATTTATTTTACTACTATCTTGTACATAAAAATAAACTATAGTACCGAATTAGCATAATTAGGAATAACAAATTTTTCATAAATTACAGTCATAACAATAGTTTTCCTTATTCAATTCGTCAATTCAACATCGCTTCCCGACCAGCTGACAGTGATCAAAGTGTTGGTAACTGTCTATAACAATATCAGAATATAAGGAACGAAAAACAAGTAAGAACAACAATCAATATTTTTCATCATACTTCAACACATATCGCTTCCCGACCAACTGACACAAATCAAAGTGTAAACATTTACTTGTCAGTGTCATATTTATTTAAAGTCTAAAAAAATGCAATTTGGCAAGTCTCAGAAAGGAGGTGATACATTATTCCACGAAGGATATAATTACCGAAATGACAAGCAACGTGAAATTGCATTTTTTTAGACTTTAAATAGATATGACACTGACAAGTAGTTGTTTACACTTTGATCTGTGTCAGTTGGTCGGGAAGCGATATGTGTTGAAGTATGATGAAAAATATTGATTGTTGCTCTTACTTGTTTTCCGCTCCTTATAGTCTGATATTTTTTGTTGTAAAGGAAGGTTGATGCTTAGCGGTGAAACTTGATTTTTCAATCACATCCTACTGTAATAGTTGATTTTGTAGGATATTTCAACCGGTGCTATTTTATGGAGCGCTGTTTTGGTCCTGCGCTGTTTTTGTCCAGCGCTATTTTGTACTGTGCTGTTTTTGTCCTGCGCTGTTTTTGTCCTGCGCTGTTTTTGACCAGCGCTATGTATGTCTAGCGCTGTTTTGTCCAGCGCTATTCTGCTACAGAGCCGTGCCTCGCCTGTCCATATCTTCTTTCGGCCTGAAAAATGCCACTTTACCGCCTAGGTATACATTATACTATTATTGCCTGTTTTCTCCCATACATGTGTTTTTTGCATTTATCAGGAATACTTACGAAATTGTTTCTCACACTCTCTTTATACATTTTTAATATATATTATATAATTCTTCATTTAATCACGATTCGGTAATCCGTAATTTTTTAAAGTAAACAGTAAAAAATCATGCGCAGGGGCGTTAAACATCCTCAAGCTAGAAATTTGAAACAAATCAGTTCAAAAAACGGAGATTTTAAGTTAAATCAAAACTAAACTATGTAAAAAGTACGCAACGCATAAAGCAAAATACAAGTTTTCGCATTACTAATTTATTCATACAAACACACCTTAACATTAATCATTGAAAACAATTCTTGACATATGTCATTGATTATAATTTTGAGGTTAAGTGTAAAATAACATTCAACTAATTTAAGACAAACGTAAAACAGCAGAATACGTCACCGATTATGACGTAACGGCAAAGGATGGTTAAACAAACGTAGGTTTCAGGTCAGACCATTGAATTTGGTACCCATTTAGATTTCACTTCTTTTGTCGTTGGAGTCTACCAAGGCATATATCATAATATTGAACTTGGTTCTCATACCCTACGTTTAATGCAGAATGCGTTGATCTAATACATAAAACAGTTCTCAGTTTAGGATTCAATCAATCCCGAGACTGGAAATTCTTAAAAAATAAAAAATTCGGCTGTTTTCGATCCGATTTTTATATCCAATTTTATCATTTTCCACGTAGATACCTCATATTTGAAGCACACTAAATATTACAAACATGCCAACCTTTATCTGATTATTTCCAGTAAATATTTTCCTAAACATTTTTCCTTTACTTTATTCCATTTATAAAGATTTGCATAAAATATATCCTTATTTTCCTACCGCAGTGGTACTTCCGCATCGTCGTTTGGAACATAAACATTTCAATAAACATAAAATGTCCTGAAAAAGAATCACCGTTAAACGTTTTTAGTGACCATTAGGTCTTTATTTATGACAATCATAACCTAGAAGATTGAACAACATAATATATATAAAGACATGATTGCATATTGTAGCACAGATACGTCATGCGGTGTTTGATAAAATTTAATATAATGGGGTGTTTATTGGAGACTTTAGTCGTTATTGGTCGTTTTATTGATGTATTTTCTACTAAAATCGACTGTTCTGAACATTTAAAATCACCAAGAGATTACATAAATTGTGCGTAATAGCAAAAATCAAACGTTATGTTTATGTGCAACTAAACCTGGCGATATTGATAAGAGAAAAGGGCGTTATATAAAAGTTGATAGGTTTGTAACATTCACTGCTATAACTATCATAGATGCCGCGCTGGTATTTTGGGACAAACTGCTCTTGTTTTACATTTGATATTATTGTTAGAAATAATTATAAACATCGTAATTTCCTAAGAAACTTATGCTGCGGCAACATTCACAGGTTAGGTTAGCCTTGTTCTACAGTTAAATATTTCTTTTTTCAACTCCCATTTGTGTCCAGAAAACCTAAGAGATTTGGTTGGAATTATTTTGAAAAATACAACGTAAAATTTGAATCGATAACAACAACTTTGTTGGACATCAATAAAGGGGTGAACAAAATATATTCTTTATTGCCTACATTATTTAATTTGGTCTCAGAAGACAAAATAAGAATATCTTCTATAAGTTCCTTGTGGCATTACTTGTTATTTTTTTCTTATTTTCTTGGGAATCAAACCACAATATGTTTTTTTATTTTTTTATTTCAACGTTTCGGTAGCGTTCCAGCTACCGTTGTCAAGATTAACTAATAATGAATTAATGAAAAATTTTTTGGTCCCTATCTGACACAACGAAAAAAATTTGACAACTAAACAATCAATAATATTTTGAAGTTTAAGACTACAAAACTTTGTTGTCAAATTTTATTAAGGTCCATTCATAGTAGATCACACCTCTGGTAAAATGAGAAATAAAATATTTTATTTCATGACATTCTAACGATATGTAGTCCACTAGAAATGGAATCCAGTGAAGTGCACGTTCCAGGAACGGTTTTTATTGGGATAGCGCTTTTTTCTTGCTTATTTTGGAAATTTTGTTAATATAAACGCGTTTGTTGTTACTTTTTTGTGTATGATTATTTTGTTTTCAAAATATGTATAACTCAGTTTGGTGATTTTGTGTATTGAAGTGTGTATCGATTAACAACCATTCCAAAGATAAATCATAAGAAAACCTGGATAAAAATTTATGATGCTATCCTGATAACGCCGGTAATTGATTATTGGAAATTTCTCTTTCTAACATTGGTAACCAAATTTGACTACATTCGGCTGAAATACTAGCTACACATTTTACCAGAGGTGTGATCTACTATGAATGGACCTTAATAAAATTTGACAACAAAGTTTTGTAGTCTTAAACTTCAAAATATTATTGATTGTCTAGTTGTCAAATTTTTTTCGTTGTGTCAGATAGGGACCAAAAAATTTTTCCGACAAGAGGACTACAAGTTGTAAACTTGTAAACTTTTGCCTCCAAATAGGCCTCAGTGTCAGCGATAACCTCTTTATTCGAGCGGAATTTGGACGAGGTTCTCCAGTTGCTGTCCACTCAGATGATGATCGTTTTGATTCCGGAATGAAGTGAGGGATCCATGTTTCATCCATTTTCACATATCGACGCAAAAATTCTGGTTTGTTATCAACACGTTCTGGTTTTTGGTCAATAATGAGCAAACTTAGAACAGAGCTTCCTCATAGTCAATCGCTTATGCAATATAAAGCCAATACGCTCTTTTGATATATTTACGATGTCAGCTAGCTCATGCGACTTCACTTTTCGATCATTCAAAACGATTTTGTGGATTTTTTTCGATGTTTTCTGGTGTTACTTTTGGACGCCCACTGCGTTCCGCATCATCGGTGTCTTTACGCCACATTTGAAGTCAGCAAACCATCGTTTTATTATTGTTTCTGATGGAGCGGAGTCCCCATAACACTTTTCAAGCCATCGCTCCGCTTGAACGGTATTTTTTCCTATCAAGAAGCAGTGTAAAATTAAAACACGAAATTGTTTTGAAAATATTAAAGCTATCGTCACTCTTAGCACAATTTATAAGTAACGAACTAATGAATAGAATATCATGAAATTTTGACAGCTGTCTTTTTAAGGTTAGTACTAACTGAAAAACAAGCGATTGTAATGTAACTAGCGCTATTTATGTGGTAGTTGATACTTTAGTATCTCGCTCAGCGCCAATGAAAGTAGACCTTCCGAACTTATTTCATTAGAAAATGCCCTTCTACAAAGCCGTTTCAATAAAAATAACATTAAAATAAGCATCCAACAACATCTAGCCCCTCCTGTTTCTTCCCCCCTATTGCCATTTAAATATCTTGAGGTGATGCTTACCATGCTTGTCAAAAATACCCCTTTGATCAAAAATAGACGGATCTCTGCGTTTTTTCAGTTCCTGATAATGGCTCTGTTTCATTTTCGTCCGGCAACCTTGTACTGTTTAATTAACCAAAATTGTTAATTATCGGAACGGACTGTCTTCAGTACTCCTCTCTGTATAGATAATAAAATATGTTCGCTCTCATCCAAGCTAGAAACTATCGGAAGTAGCCCAATAGCTTGGAAAGTTCAATATCCGTCGGTCGGTCGAGTCTATAAAGTTGAAATTTATGTTGATAGCTCTCGTATATACTTAACGGCTTTGCAGATAAAAAATAACAAGTTCTTTTTTAAAAGTTACCTTGTTGGTAGAAGATTACATTTCTAGTAGGTTTAAACTTTCGATATCACAAATGTTGAATTTCTTTTTCAATATACCACGTTTTTAAAACGAACTAAAAAGTGAAAAATTATAATAATAAACGGGGGGCGCATGTGACAGTTCTATAAATAGTATATTACACTGGCCTACACTCAGATTTTAGACCTGATTTTGGGTATATTTTGTGAGCTGATACGAGAAAACTAGTCACATTTTTCATATCAGAAGTAAAATACATATTTTTAATTTATTTGGAAATTATACATTAAGAAAAATTTTTTTGAGTGATTTTCTTGAGTGAGATTGTCCTTTACAATCACACATAATTCCCCAGCAATAATCAGCCATCATATGAATATCCCATCTACCTATGCTCCATTGTTTTTATATCCTGGTGGAAGCGTTCACCTTGTTCTTCGCTAAAATCAACTAATTCATGTTCAAAATGATCGATATGATTACGCAGGTTTCAAGCTCTTATTACAGCCTAATTTTTCAACATTTCTTCGACCTAAACGTTTGTAGTTATCTGCTTTGAAGTTACCAAGAAAGTTTGGTGTAACAAAGACAAAATATCTCCACGCAAGTTTTTCTATTTCAGTCATAGAAGCTTCAAAATCCGTAGAACTTTTAATTAGTTGACGTATCTGAAGCCATTAAAAGATTCCAGCCTTTAATTTCTTGGTACTCAATCCAGGAAATTTTTGAGAGAGGAACTTGAAGCATTGACCATTTTCGTCAAGAGTTTTATGTGCAAAGGTGGAAAAATGATTTTTTCTCGTAGAACTAAAGGCTGGTTTATGAAATTTTTTTCACCAAAAACTAGATTTCTGACACGCCAATTTTTTTAAGTTCAACGACTAGGTCTAGCTCGACTATCCCAGAAACAATTTTTATACCAAAGTATACAGAATACAAGCGAATTACAGTGTCATTAATCAGTTTCCGTTGATCTTTCATTATATACTCACCGCAAATGTAACAAAACATATTATCAGGATCGTTAATGCAACTTCTCGACTTACTTGCCATCATAAATTTATACGATTAATGTCATAAAAGTAGTTATAGCATGGACTAATTTTGAATAAAATCGTAAAAAAGTTAAAATAAGCATCGTAAGTAAACCAGAGCTGTTAGTTGACACCTAGTAGCAGCAATGCAATTCATACTACCTACTTTACCGACTGTAGATGCGAACAGAGCTGCACCAAAACAAAAAATGTTCACGCAGGGTGACGTTTGATCCACGACCCTTGATTTCTTTATTAAATTTAAAGTTAAATAAATAATGCGAGTGTAGAACGTAATAATTTGGTATTTGGTACCTATTATGGACAATTCTAACGTCAAAATTAATAAATTTCTGGAGTACGTCAAATAATGTGACATAGAGATGGGCGATACTGTGTAAAGTATCAATACACCGTACCGTTATAAATATATTGTTTTGAAATTATCAATATTAGAAAATATCGTTATGAAAAGTATCAATACCAAAAATCTCGATATTTTATCGATACGATATTTTTCAGAAACAAATTTTCTAAAAAAATACGCAGATTTAATAGTTTATTTCATATTGTACCTTTATCTCTAGTCACCTATGTACCGAAATGTTGTGAGTGTTGAGTTGTCATGGCATGCAATTTAAATGCAAAAGCGTGAATTATGAATCATAATTCAGTCTAGTGAATTATGAACAATAATTCACTCTAGTATATATATGTTTACCATACACTGTGTCCGTAAAGTATGGAACAAATTCATTTTTATCTAAACAGACCATTTTAAGAAATAATTCTGAAACACGTCGATTTTTGATTTCAATTTACTGTATTTTAAAATAATAATCTAATATACAGGGTGAATTACTTTCGAGTAATGACGTCACCGTCATTTTTTTTAAAGGGATCACCCCCATTTGGTCTCAATTTTCGGATTACTCTAGCTGAGCTGATTCCAAAAATGTATCACATGTTGATTCCAATTGCTACAGGGTGGACAAAAATACAATAGTTTTGTGTGTGCTCATAAAGTAATCCTGGAGGTTTTGATGAAAGTTTATGCTTTCAACAGGATGGTGCACCTCCACGTTATGCTGTAGATGTTAGAAGGTACCTAGATGAAATTTTTCCGAACAAGTGGATTGGTAGACGTGGACCTATTGAATGGCCAGCGAGTTCACCAGATTTCAAACCTTTGGATTATTTTATGTGGGGCCATCTGAATAATGTTGTGTATCAAACGAAACCAGCAAATATTCAAGAATTAAAAGAGAGAATTCGTACAGCAATAAACAATATTTCTCAAGACACAATAAACAGGGTTCAACAAAAATTTGTACACCGTTTGGGTTACTGTCAAATACAGCAAGTGCTGCAGTTCGAACATTTATAAAGTCATGTATTTAATCATATTCTGTATTTTTGATAATATTGTTAATTTAACTAATAAAGAATGTTGCACGTTACTTTAAGAGCACACACAAAACTATTGTATTTTTGTCCACCCTCTACCAATTGGAATCAGCTCAGCTAGAGTAATCCGAAAATTGAGACAAAATGGGGGTTTTCCATTTAAAAAAAAATGACGGTCACGTCATTACTCGAAAGTAATTCACCCTGTATATTAGAATATTATTTTAAAATACGGTAAATTAAAATCAAAAATCGATGTGTTTCAGGATTATTTCTTAAAATGGCCTATTTAGCTAAAAATGAATTTGTTCCATACTTTACAGACACAGTGTATACCTTTTGTTAGGAGGTAAAATATTGACTTATTATTAAGTGGTCGTGGACAAAATATAGAAATAGTTGTGTCGCATGCGCCCCATGTTTGTTATTGTTTTTTAATTCGGCGTTTTCAAATTTGTGTATGTGACAGTGTAACGTCAAATATAAATAATCCCGCCGTGCAAGCATTTAAAAATAAGCAGATTTGGGATAAATTCCATCGAATTAATCGAAGAAACAATGTGAGAAATAAAAGCCATAATGATTGCAACTATTGCAAATAATCAAGCTCAATACATGTTGAAGCACCGAAAACGAAACAGATCGCATATCTCGAAGACAAATTTTTTTGGAGAAAATGCAAAACGAGCTCGATTTTTATTTCAAGAGAGACATCTATCGATCATATCCTCAACTATCCTACATCCCCCCCTCCCTTCTGTAACTATTACTAATAAAATTGAAATAGGGAAAGTACTAAAAGGTAATTTTATAAGGAATTTGACACTGAGACATGTGACAGTTCAAATAAGCGTATTTTCATGTGAAAGCCAAATTCAACAGTTTAATGCTAATTACCTTTGGAATAAAATTTAACTTAATACGCCTATGTTTTCGTAAAATGAAAATAGAGGTTTTTGTTTCCATGACTACCAGGTCTGTCTTTTAGTTTAGCGTCATTAAAACTTCAAGTCTATTGGCGAGTAAAACATTGAAACGGTTTATTGTATTCAGGAGAGAGTAGAAATTGTTGAAAGTTACTTAAAAAATAACAAATGTGCTAACACTGCCTGTACAACTTTCAATGAGGGACACACAAACAAACAGGTTAAACGTAAGTACGTTTTGGAACTCATTTCAACATTTCGACAAACAGGATCTGTTCAAAATAAAAAATCCCTATAAAATTCATTGGGTTCAAGAACTTAACGAAGACGATTTTGATCGCCGCTTGCAATTTTGTGAAATCACGAGCATCCACATTTTCTTTATAACATTTGTTTTTCGGATGAATGCAGTTTTTATGTTAACGGGAACTGTCAATCGACATAACTGTCGATACTGGTCAGATTCCAATCCAAGAGTATTTCATGAAACGCATACTCAACACCCAGAAAAGTTAAATGTTTGGTCTGGAATATTTGGCGATCGTATTGTTGGTCCATTTTTTTACCAGGTGATTTAACTGGGGGTATGTTTTTGGAATTACTCGAAAACACCGTTGATCCAATATTAACAGAGATAATAGAAAACGATAACCGATACCTTGAAGATCACCTTATTTCAACAGGACGGGGTTCCTCCACATTTTGCTGCAGCGGTCCGTCAGTACTTAAATGAAAATTTTCCTAGACATTGGATTGGACGAAAAGGATTTATTGAATGACCCCCACGATCTCCTGATCTGTCCCCCTTAGATTTTGGGTCTAGCTTCTATATGTTAAATTTTGGTTTCTCCTACCACAAAAATAAGGAAAAAAGTTTTTTTTGCGATTAAAGTTTGCTTTTGTAGAAACTAGGACAATTTTTCAATATCTTTTGTTTATGAAATGAATTAAATCATACTTATCGTCATAAATCAGATCAAAGCAAACTTTATGAACTAAATATGAATATTTAAGTGTTTTTCAGTGTCTAGAATCAGAATTTAAGCAAGAGAACAGAAACCCAAAAAAAAATATTTTTTTTGTTGACCTGTGTTATATTTTATGCGGATATCTGAAAAGTTAAATTCACGCCACTCAGCCAGGTTCCTTAGAAGAGTTACGTGAACGTATTATTACCGAATGTCGTGAAATAACTCCAGAAATGCTCCAAAACGTCAGACAAAGATTCGATAATAATTAATATTCGTGTATGGAAGTTAATGGGCAACACTTTGAGCATTTACATTGAAGTAATTTAGTTTTTAATTATGGGAGTTGTTCGAAATTTTCCAATTTAATTTTTACGTTCACTTTCCAATTTTTTTTAATTTTTTTATGAATTGACGCTAAACTAAAAAACATACCTGGTATTTATGGAAACAAAAACCTTTATTTTTATTTTACGAAAACATAGGCGTAGTAAGTTAAATTTTATGCCAAAGGTAATTAGCATTAAATTGTTTAATTTGGCTTTCACATGAAAATACGCTTATTGTGTCACACTTAATACTTTCCTATTTCAATTTTATTGGTAATAGTGAGAGAGGGGAGTGGAGGGATGTAGGATAGTTGAGGATACGATCGATAGATGTCCCCCTCTAAATAAAAATCGACCTCTTCTTACATTTTCTCAAAAAAAAATTGGTCTTCAAGATATGCGATCTGTTTCGTTTTCGGTGCCGCACCCTGTATAATAACTGTACCATTTATTATATTGTAATAGAGAAATATTTAGGTAAGTTATGTTAAAACTGGTTTATTTAAATATGAATTCGATGTCAACGTTTCCTGTTTATTAAACTATTTCTCTAATCAACTTTTTTGCTAATTTCCTCTAATTCTGCCGAATTTCAGATATTCTACCTTTCACTTTGTTTCTGAAATAGTCTAATAAAATTGCACTCGTGACTGAATTTATCTTAAAATTCTGTCTTTTATTTCACAACTCAATTGAGTTGCTTGTAGTCAGTTTCGTTATAAAATAAATCGACAGACTTATCGCGAAAATTCAATCACTTGTGGTATTACTACTGAAATTTAACAATGATTTTAAACTTATTATAAGTTTAACATTATGTAGGCCCGGACATACAAAAAAAACGAGTTAATAAAAACGTGATAAGATAACATTTCGGTAGTTTTGAACAATCGTCGAATATGGAAAAAAGACCTTCCGAGAAAATATTCTAGCAGCGACGTGACAACACACGAAAGTTCTCTATGAATAATCTAGTGAACGGTGCGTGTCACAGAGGGTGTCTTATTTTTTGGAAAAACAGATCGGGTCACGCATATCGAGCACGAGATAAATTGGGGATGTGTAAGAATATTTGTCATCGTTTTAAGCTATTTTATTATACTCCATCACGAAATGTATCCTCAAGTATCTGATAATATATCACCGGGAAGACGATAGAATTTTACATTTTTAGAGCTCTGGTGGTGTTACGTCGAAAGTAACGATTTTATAACTGCAGATGGTATAACTCTTGAGAATTTTTGTGATTTCTAATATTTTCGATCATTAAATAGTTATTTATGCAACAAGTATGTAAAGTAACCCTTTTTTGACGAACCTGAATATTGTCGACGATCACATGAGTCAAAAAGGGACTTTACAAACGAATTGCACACAATGTTTATCAAAATACATAAGTTTAATTAATTTTCTAATATATTTGGTGGTGTATTTGCGAAATAATTTTCTGAGAGATCATCAGAGGGATCCATCTTTATAATTATATGTACCTATATCTATTCCGTTTTCTAAAAAAGAATTTAAAATAACATCATTGTTTCCTAAAAATGTTCAATAGATACTTAAATATAAATACTTTTGCTTACCCTAGGTATAGTCGGAAGATCTCAATTTAAATTTAAAATGTCAGATTCAACGCACGAAGAAATGTCAGTCACTCGCAGCCAACTTATAGA
Organism: Lochmaea capreae; assembly: GCA_949126875.1. Classification (NCBI taxonomy): domain Eukaryota; kingdom Metazoa; phylum Arthropoda; class Insecta; order Coleoptera; family Chrysomelidae; genus Lochmaea; species Lochmaea capreae. Next base: position 18,243,405 of record OX421396.1, read on the forward strand.
TGCACCCTATTCTATTATTTTCCAGTACCCAATAATTATTAGGTGTGTACTTTACTGAATGCTATATCTTTCAATCACTAATTTATTGTGAATATTAAAAGATGAACACTTTTTCAAATTTGCTATGGGCTTCTTCAAGCTCTGGCAGCGTTGTGCGAAAACCCTAATAACCACACCCTCCGAACTAACTCAATTGGTGAAATTTATCGAAATGCCTTCGTTGCTTAGCGACCAGCTGACTTCCTATTGGCAAGCGCGTGCGTGTGTTCTTCCCTCTCACTTTGTCAATTGACTGACATTGATTATCTAGTGGCGTTGGTATTGTCAGTGTCAGATTTCGAACTATTTCCTATCCATATTGAATTCAAGTGCGACTCTTAACATTATTAGTTTTTAAAAAATACCGTGATTTGAAAAATACCTTACCTTTAAAGCAAAGCAGAAATCCTTTCTGTATATAATTATTATATAATAATAGCACAGGCCTACAAAAAACAGTTTTTGGTTTGGTGCCGCTAATTCTAGGTTATAATTTGGTTAATTAGCTCGCAAGATATCGTGCGAAGCTGTCAAAATCTTGAATCTACGTTCAGGTTTGTATCGATCGATAATAACCTAAAAAACGTATTTTACCATACAATGTCATTTTAATCACTTATGTTTTTTTTTAATTAATAATATCGATATGCTGTCGTCGAGAAGGTGTTGTGTAAATAATCCAAATACATTTTGTTACATTTGTGGTGAATATGTAGTGAAAAAGTTTAGAAAACCTTTAACAGATACAGTAAAGAATACATATACGTTGGTTACTTTAATATAGAGATGAAGGCTCTGAACAAACCGTGGGTTCTAAACGTTGTGTGCAAAGTGTGTAGTGAACATTTAAGACAGTGGGCAAACGGTAAACGTATTCATATAAAGTATAGTGTGCCGATGATTTGGACAGAACCGAAACGTCACATTGATGACTGTTATTTTTGTGTTGTGAAATTACATGGTATCAACAAAATAAAAATGACATATCCTGATTTACCGTCTTCTAAAAGACCTCGACTGTGTTCAAAGGACGTACCATCTCGTATGAGTCAAGATCTTTCAGATCTATCAGCGTATAGTGAAGAACAAGGAGAACGTTTCCATCAAGATTTAAAGGTGATGGAAGATAGATACCAAGGTCGCTGGGATGAACATATATGATGGCAGATTACTGTTGGAGTGTTACACGGAAATGTCCAGAAGACATCCATCGGAGAAAATATAGAAAGAGAAGCTTCTAACCCGTAAAATAATGTGTAATTGTATGTTCTTTTGTTGTTAAATAAATTAATTAAATGCCTTTTTAATTTATTTACCCTTGAGAAACCTCGAAAACTACACGTAGCATTAAAAGAGTAAGTATCAAGTTTTTATCAGGATACCGAATGTACTTGAAATCAGTTTTACTTTTAGCGGCACCAAAATCATTGTAGATCTGTGTAATAATTATTTTTAATACTTTCATCAAAATTGGTACCGTACGCCATTGGTACGTTTTTGACAGATATCCGCCATGTTTTCTCGCCCCTTACCGATGCCGCGTAGCTTCAGATAAACTTACCAAGCTTTACGCTATCGGAATTGCGAGTTTCGCGACAAAATTACATCGCTGGCAAAATAAAGTGAAAGAATTTATGCTAATTTTTCGATAAAACTTTCATTCCACTTTATTTATTTAAAACCTCTTTACCAACTTCAAATATTTAATAAAATTTTATTATTCAGAATACAATGAAAATATGAACTAAGATAAAATTCTATTGCGCATTATCATTTTAAAACGGTTTTCAGCTCTCGAAGGAAAGCGTGTAAAAGTTTGAATGGGCACGTGTATGAATGTATTAACACTTTGCAGATAAGAGTTTTCTTGTTCGTAAAGTGTTGTTTTCAAATAACACGAAAGACGTCTTACTGTTCAAATTTCTTCAATGAAAAAGAGGTAGAAATCTTTAATTACAAAGGCGAAATGAAATATTTTGTCTGGAATAAAGAATATCAATAATCTTGCGAAACTTTTTAATAAACGAAATACGTGCTGTTTAAAATAAACCAAGCTCCATGTCCTTTTTTTTGTTGGTTAAAGTATACTGGTCTACTCAAAAGTTGTTTTTTAATAGGGGCCGAACTAAAAACCAAAAAGCACTGTTTGGAAAAGTGTAGCTTATTTCAACAAGTACATAGAGTATAGAATGCAATAATCTCCTAATAGCGTGGTCAAAGTACAAAAAATATCCGTAAAATGCCGCAAAAAACACAAAAAACTTGTAAATTGAAAATTGAGTGGGTATTTAAAAGGGTTTTGATGAACATGAGTAAAACTTTAAAATTGCATGCCTAACATCGTAAACTTTTTCTCATGTTAAACACCACCCTTTTCAATACCCAATTTTGAATTTTCAAGTTTTTTCTATTTTTTGTGAGGTTTTATGTGTACTTTGATTAGGCTCTAACAGGATATTACAGCTTTATTTTGTAACCATTCCATTCTTTCAGCTCTTCTACATGAGGAGGTTGGTAATTTTTCTTGCGGGACATTATGGTAGTTGGCATTATCGAGAACTGTGAGAGATCCTTGTGGTATATTTTCCAAAAACGACTTAAACCAATTTTGAAACACTTGTGCGTTCACTTCTTTATGATAGTCGATGTCATTTTTTGAAGTAGATACTAACAATCTATTTTCAGTAAAACTTTTGTCGTTCCACAGAACGGTTCCGGATTCATCACCCGCAGTCTCCACCCACCCATACTAGAAACAGTGTGTTATCTCTCTCGTACAGTTTTTTACCAGTCTATATTTAGTGCTTGGATTGCTGACAGCTTTAAGTAGAGCTTGGCTGTCAGTGAATCTTTAAATTTTTTTGTCCGGTATATCCTCTCCTGAACATTCTTTTTCTAGGTCCGTATATACCAGTTCCTTTGCCATGGACTGTTTTGAAACCATCGATGATGTCTCTAAGATTACCTGGATGCATTATCTGTTCCCTGGATGGGATGATGATATTCACTCGCTCAGTGAATATGCTATCTGGTATCATGCTATTAAAACTTGTTAGAAATTTGGGTTCTTCTAGTATTGTCCCAGTTGTATCAGTATGTCCTTCTCAAACATTATTCGGGGCCATATGCCTCCCGATTTCAGCCTGAGGATCGCCATCATTGCCTCCGACTTTACAAAATGTTCCAAAATGGGAAAGCCAATAAGGGTTTCTAACGATACCATCCCCGTACTGTCCATTCTCCCGATGATACCAAGTAGAGCTTCTTCTTCAAATGCAGTTGATATATTCAGAAGACACTCAAGTCTCCTCCTCCATAGGAGGTTAGTGGTTTCGGATACAAAAGTTGGCTTATCAAATACTGCAATGCAAAGAACTGACTCATTGGTACCACCAAGAGCACAAAAAGCATAAAAGCTGAGGTGTCTAAAATTCTAATCTTCGACTGGACAAACTGAAATGATAAATTCATCAATGATATTAAAGACTTTTTGCACCAATCAACAGCATCCTTTCCCAAAAAGTTTGTCAAATTATAGAGAATGCATCACGGAAAAAATGTAGAAACTCATAAATCCATTTTTCTAACGTTAAAGTAAAACATTTATTGAACGCAAATGAAAAAATATCTATCCCAGTTGTGTTAACAATTTTATTAACGGTGTCATTTGTTTCTCTAACGGAATTTCTGGATGAAAAAAAAATCTCCTCATCTTTCACTATCTCATCTGTCAAGCAGTTGTACTGGAATCGTTTATTTTAAAGAAAGGAGATGGCGCCACACGGCAGATAAAGTAAAATTGATGATGTAAATTCACCCCAATCTGTTAGGGTTGAGGGTCTGTAGTTGAAAAGTGACTAGTATTATTTTAGAAAATGCAATAAAAAGAAATGAACGTCTGTTGAATTGAACGGAAATTTTAGAATTCGGTTTAATGATGAAGAAAATTGATATACCTATTACTGCATTTACGTAAATTTTATTCATCTCAATTTAGCTTATAATACGTTATACGCGATCTAATAATAATGTATTTGATGTAATATAGTGATAATATATTAGGTTTCCAGTAAGGGAAGGGCAAAAGTGGTGGATGAAGTGATGAAAAATATCGGTTTTTTGGGCTTTTACTTTAAAAAGTGCTTCATTTAGGAATTATTTTTAAACTGTTTTATACCGATAGGGCTTTTTAATAAATTCAAAAATTTTCGAGATTCCGAGGGTGACGAACTCTACTAGAACCTTCCATGCAGTTTTAATTTATAGAAAATCAATGTTAAATTGTGATATTAACAGATCTCAATCTCATATTCCTAATTCGTCTAAGTTGCAGGCAACGCAACAATTTATCGGTTTGTTGAATATTGTGAAAATAAATATCCGATATGAATTTTAACACATTAAACAGTATAATAATCTGACAGATGTCGAGACTTTGCACCAATTGATCTCTCTCCAAAAACAATACTATTTTGCGATCTAATTTACACGAAAATGAAAGAAAACCAACCATTAAATAAAAACTGAAGGTTATATGACTAATATTATGTTTTAATAGGAAGGGATAAACGCAGGAACCCGTGCCTCGTTTCGGTTCTTCGCTCCTTCATATATGTAGCATGGTTGCCAGTTGTAATCGGTTACCACGCTTCCCCCTTTGATTCAAGAAGGGGAAGGGTGAATCGAATGATTATATTCCCTTTCCCTTCTTGAATAACTTAATGAGGAATGTCATGATTCTTACGTAACCGATTACAACTGGCAACCATGCTACATATATGAACGAACGAAGAACCGAAACGAGGCACGGGTTCCTGCGTTTATGCCTTCCTTGTTTTAATGACCAGTAATAACGTTTAAAATGAATTATTCACACTGGCAAAAAGCACTGTTGCCAATACAGGGTGATTGATTTGTGTGATAAAGATACCAAAAAAAGATGAGTATGAATATTGTAGATGGCTTCCAGCTTCATATTTCAAAATTAGTTACAATGTTACAGGATGTTCCATATCTCAATGCCAGATCAAAGTTATATTTTCTTAAAAGAAATACTCTATATTTTACTTTAGAACTGAAACCTGCTTCACTCCTCGATTACAAAAATATACGGTTGTAATCTGTTATACGGGTTCTTAAAAGTTATAACCACTTTTCCAAACCAATTTTCCAAAATTGTAACAAATTCAATGCACTGTATAATTGGATAGGAGGAAAATAATCATTATGTTTTGAAGCCAAAGATGTTTAATGATTATCAAAATATACAAACATGGTGAATAAAAATACTAATAACAAATACACTGACAGCAAATGTATCCTACCTTCTTAGTAGATTGACGAGATAATTAATTCGTACTGAGAATATGTATAGGTAACATTAGATTTTTTCATTACCTTGTTTATTATTATAAATAATGTTTTCCTTCAAACGTCAGTAAATCTGTCATTTTTCGACTGTGTAGGCGACCGTAAAGTTTCATTTTTCCTCCGCCGGAGCTTTAGTTTTCACTTTACCGCCAGCCTTAAGAATACACGTTTTATTTCAGTGCTGTTCCATATTTTATTAAATGTAACCCTCAAAAAAAGTTGGGGGATCGGAAGGGTGCTGACCTCCTCTGAAAATCCATAATCAATAAAAATAAATGAACGCTACTGCTTCCAGTTTTTGGGTTATCGTATACTAGTAGTGTCTCATATAAATTTTTATAAATTTACGTTACCCGTTGAAAAAATGAATTTAAATAAATAATAGTATATTATGCAATGAGCAAAAAATGATGCATACTATACTTTTTATATGACAACATATCGTTCACGTTTAATACATGCATACATTGCTAAAACTTTGAAAGAAATAAACTGATAATATTTCATTACTCCGAATTCGCCGCTGATGGGCTTTCGCTAAGAGCCGTGGCTGGAATGATCCTTCCCGCGTGGTATGTATACTATTTTATTCACAATCGCTTAGTTACAAGCTTTTAAAAACATTAATTTTATGAAAATTTGTTATCAGAATTTAATATTTTTTTCGACAAAGAACTTCATGAATCTGTTGGTAGGCAATATTACTAATTTATTGGTTTTGATTATTATGTCATAAATTATTCTTTCTGTCACGAAATTTTAATTTTTTTGCTCCAACAAGTACATAATGTCTTATTTTGAATTAACCTGTACTCCTCCGGAAGTTCAAGAAGCTGCGGTTGAGGGAATAACTCCGTAGATAAGCAAAGAAAGGTATTAACTTTTTTTTAAAACCAGCTTAACACAATATTGTCATACTTCAGAAAAGTGACACATGCTTCTAGCCGGAAAAGTACTTTTTCCTACAACCACTATGCAAAACACGCTTTTCTACACAGATTTTTATACGCAAAGCAGGCCTTTTCTTAATTCTTTTGATAACAATTGGAAAAGTAATGCGAAAAGTACACGCTATGGCACTTTTCCGCACCGAAATGTCAAACAAAGCTACCTATGATCTGTCAACTTTTTTTGACAATTCAACATATTTATTATACTTAGTAAATTTCTGGGTGTAAAAATTTTAAATTTAAACCAAAAATAAGTAAACTATTTATTTGATTATTTATTTATTCATTATTCATTGTTGACTATTAAACATACACTCAACTGATTTTTCTATATTAAATTTTCATTTTGTATGTTCTTTCTGTTCAAAGTTTTAATAAAATACCTATATAAATTTCTGTTTCTATTTCATTAATAAATGTGGTTGTAGAAAAAATATTGTGTACAACTTGTACGCAAATCACTTTTCCCGCTCGCTAGATTTGCGGCTCTCGCCTTACGGCTCGTGCCACAAACTTCTACGCTCGTGGGAAAAGTGAAGCTTTGCGCACTAGTTGTACAAACTACTATTACGGCTAAGGCGTGGAAGTGAAAATAAGTAATGAGTCACTTCCCTACCGTTTTAAAGGTAAGAAATGTCTATATTACTGACCGATTATGAATAAATATTTTTTTTGTATGCACTTTTGTTTGCAGTGTGGAACAGCAGTTCAATTTATTTAACAATGTGTGGTATGGAAATGATATGTTTCAATATATACAAAATATTTTGACAGTGTCTTGCTTCAACTTCTGGAGTAAATATAAGTAATAATATACAAACTGTACAATTAATGTTAATATTCATCCTAAATAATATAAGTAGGTACTTATGCATTTGTTCCTTCTATAAGTTCCTTGTGGCATAAGAATATGTATTTGTTGGTATTCAATAAAACTGTGTTGAGAACGCGAAATACTGACTTCGCGTCCGATTGCACGAAAATAAAATTATTTTATTTCACAAATTCGCTCCATTACACTAAAAACCTAATAATTAATACTGATTATTTCTTAATAATGTAAACAAAAAACTTCAATATCCATGTAGGAAATGTTCAAAATGCTCGCCACGAACGTCTTGGGCAACATGATAATCTGGTATAGAAATGTCTTCCAACGTTACTCAACATCTCAGGCGTGACTGATCTAATCTCAAGCGTGATTCGTCTTTTCATGTCATCTAAGTTGTGGAGTTTAGTTTTGTATACAATACTTTTGGCATATCTCCACAAAAAGTAGTCTAATGGCGTCAGATCAGGAGATTATGCTGGCCATTCTATCGTTCCGCGCCTCGCTATCCACCAATCTGGAAAAATTTGGTTGAGGTACTGCCGGACATTTATTTCGTAAAGGGACGGTGCTCCATCTTGCTGAAACCATTTTGTATTGGCAGGAACTTGCGGGTTTTCTGGACCTAACATTGCCATAATTTCTTCCCAAAAATGCATTTTACTTTCCTTTAATATTCGAAAAATGGATGTGTGGCTAACGTTGAACAGTGGGGCTGCTTTTCGACCAGAATTATGTGGGTTTTCTTGAAACTCAAGCATAATATCCAATTTTGTATCATAACTGCACTACTGTCTTACATGACCAAGCTTGAGAAACTGCTTTTCTATTCTGCTAATTGTTTTTTGGGATACAGGCGGCAAATTTGGAAATGTTTCGTGAAATAAGCAAGAAACTTCCATTTGTGTCCGTGTGTTATCTCCATAACTAATCATTTGTAGAATGGTTATTTTGTGCATTTCTATAAAATGAACCATTTTTCAGATATTATTACGTACGGTTAACGAAATTCAAACGACAATAGTACTAATCACTACTGTGATGCAGGCAGACAAGTTGCTAAGGCTATGAGTTTTATACAAAAATAAACAAAACTGTTTTTGTATTTTTTTTATTTCATATCAGTAAAAAGAAACGCATGAATGGTTTTTGCTTACTTTCTCAATGGATAGAGCTAAATGGGAAATAAGGTTTGAGTGTAATGTAGCAAAGGACCCCGCGCTTTTCTTATGACAAAGTGGCGTTCCATCAAATGTTATATGGACTTCTTGACCAAAAGTGTCCATATGGGACCAATTCTATCCTATGACTAGTTTCCGATATACGGGGTATTAAAGTTGAAAAATCCTTGTTTTTCGTTACCACGTAATTTTATTATTAACAAATAAATATGTATTTTTAGTTGATAGTACCATTGATATGTTCTAGTTTATCGTAAACTTACACATAAATAGTTTAAAATGTCAACATATACATGGTGGGACTCAATTATATAAGGATGAATTTTTGGAATTCTAGGAAATTCTTATATTGAATGAAAACAAGGTCAGAAATAAAAACTTACTTCATGTTTAATGTTCTGGCATCAATATACTAATTCTAGAGGTATTCCATAAAGGGTGATTCTTAATGCAACCTGAAATTAGTTTTTTTTCTATATGAAATAAATAAGTTACACCATGTATTTCAAAATTAGTTTTTGATGTTGAAAATGTATTGGTTACCAAGATATTAGTACGTTTCTTATAAGACAGGGTGATTTGCATATACATCTTGTTATTAAACCGACAAAAAATAGAGAAAATACACTTTTTCTGAATCACCCTGTATTTTATAATTGGATCAGTCAAAATCATTAATTTATTTTGTTTTGTAATATGCCTGATATAGTGAATAAACTGAAAAAATTTCATAATCTTAATATGACCAGTTTTTCAGAAACAGGGTCCTGAGGGTAGAGCACTCAACAAAATAGGCATAGTGAACGAAATTATAATAACATTTCTATGGATATATACCGAAGTGTACTGAACCATTGATAAAAAAATGAATAAATTATAAATATTTTATCATCCAATGTAGGTATGTACTACAGTAAATTAATTAATTAAATAAAATTCTGATATTTTTTGTCTGAAAAACTTTTTATTTCTAACCTTGTTTCCATTCTATATAAGAATTTCCTATAAATCCAAAAATTCGTCCTTTTATAATTGAGTCCCACCCCATACAGATTGCGTAAATTCCTTTGGAACCCTGGCCTCGGATTACACAAGTACGACAAGGATATATGAAAGAGAGACAAAGAATAATTGTGCGCGGTCATCCCTTTGTTTCATCTTAGGGGTGTATACTTATTTCCCGAGACTGGCCAAATGGTCCTTTACAGAGAGAATTCACTAGTTGGTGGTATTCAGTATGTTTCAAACATGAGGGTGTTAAAGAAATAAAAAAATACAATCGTTATTACGTTACCTGTAATCTTAAAATTCATTTTTGTCAACATGATCATTTCAGACCAAGTTAACAATTTCTAACTACAATAGGATATTATTTTAGCCATTGTAACTTGAAAATAAAACAGCATTTCTTGAGAGAACCATAATTAATAAACTAAAAATCCCTTCCATTAATAAATTAAATTGAAAAAATAAAATAAGTAGGTAGGTACCTACACCTATTCTAAACATAAAATATAAACTTCCTGAAAAAATAAAAATTAAAATCCATTCTAAAGGTAAACATAATTTTAATGGATTAAGTGCTCAAATAAACCACCTTCCTGTGCCAGACAATAACCAAATCTGTGATAAAGATTTGATCTCATATCTCTAAGATTATTTGTCGTAGTGCTGGCACAAACGTGCTGTATTTTCACCCTCGAAAAAGAGTCAACGATAACGAGACAAAAATATCATTTGTACAAATTAATCTGCGCTTCTGGCAACAGCGGTTAAAATATGGGGGCAATGAGCATTCGGCCAGTCTCGGGAAATAAGTATACACCCCTAAGGTGAAACAAAGTACACGCCTTAATGACCGCGTATAATTATTCTTTCTCTCTCTTTCAGCTGTTTTTCTGTCGTACTTGTGTAATCCGGACGGTTCGGATGTAATTTACGCAATCTGCGTATGTTGATATTTTGAACTATTTATGCGTAATTTTACGATATACTACAACATATCAATGGTACTATCAACTAAAAATACATATTTATTTGTTAATAATACAATTTCATGGTCACGAAAAACAAGGATTTTTCAACTTTTTTTTTTTTTTTGTGGCTGAGGGACTATTGTCCATTTAGCCAGTAACTCTAGTATTAAATTAGTAGGGTAGGATAAGGGTAGACTTTTCACACCCAGGGGTCTTTCAGGGTGACTAACTCACAAGAAAGGGTAGACCACGGAGGGTTGGGAAATATTAACTTTGGGTTAAGTAACAGAGGAATCATATTTTTCTAATACTACAGTTTTAAATTATTCGCTTTGATAAATCCTAGTAATAGGTTAAATACAGGCAGCTTGTTTAATGCTAACAGGTTTAATACCCTGTATATCGGAAACTAGTCATAGGATTGAATTGGTCCCATATGGACACTTTCGGTCGAGTACAACATTATATCCAAAAATTTATAACATTTGACGGAACGCCACTTTGTCATAAGAAAAGCGCGGGGTCCTTTGTGGAAGAAAATAATTTTTTTAATGTTAATTTCTCCGAAACAGTTGAAGATAGGTATAGGACATTGTACATGAATTATGTCTAGAATTTTCTGAAGAATCCAAAAAATGAATAATATACATCGAGTTGCATTTAAAATAAGAGAGTTGGTATTGGCCACTGTCACATGGCACACCCTATTTTTTTTCAGAATAAAATGCGCATTTAAAAATACAAATCGACGTGTCCAAGCGTTTCTCCCAACACGCCCTCATTTATTCGATTTGCCTGTTCCACACTGTATAGATAAGTGATTCTCAATCAACCTATTTTTGACCCCAAAATAGCTGGTATAATTTATTACCAATATTTCCGGGACACTCTGTATAACTTGAAAGTTACTATATTATTTATACTTACTTGAGAACCTAACCTGAATTTTTTTTGTGGATAATAATAAACTCACAGGATGTTCACCTTGCAAACAACGCCAATGCCAATTATCCTTTATATATTGAAAATAATAAGAAATGGTTACCGTTAATGAGTTTGGCGAACCGTGAGTGCAGATGAGAAGAGCGACAACCCCTTGATTTTCGGCCTAATGATTCGAAACCGATGAGTTGGAAGATTTCTATCTAAAAGGATGCCGCTTGAAGCCATATTGATTGAGGTGACAGCTGTTTGATTTACCTACGAATTTAGAAGGGTGAATATCTCAAGTTACCTTTCCAGTATTATGTTTCGCGCAATTTTTGAGACTATTTTTATTATTTCTCTCAAAACAATAAGTGGTCGCGTGGGGTGAGTAAATAACTATTTATGTAACCAGTTATGAAATGCATAATTTGAGTGAAATTTTTGCGGGACGAGCGAGCTCCGCCTAGTGGGGCGAGCGAGGTGCCGTAAAATGACACGAATTACACAAAAAAGCATTTCATAACGTGTTTCATACAAGATTTTATCTAATTTTGACAAAAAGAAAATTTAATTTATTTTATGTGAGTCCTTTTGACAAAAAGCAAATTTAATGTATTTTATGTGTTTTTTAACAACTTTTAATTAATTTTTCTGATTTGAAAACAGAACTTTTTGATTCCTGCAAGTTATGCAACCAATATTACACAAGACAATACTTTTATTTTATACATCTCGAGTTCAAGATCAGTTACGCATCACGAAATTACATCAACTTCTAATTCTGCGGGGGTTAACCTAACAAACTGTTCGAATTGTGTCATAAATATTTATAATGCATAAAATAAAAAGTAAATTGTTGTAGTTTTTCTTATTGTTCTCTTCAGTTCTAGTTGTTGTTTTTTTTTCCATAATATGACATTAAACTTTCTTCTTTTCTCTCTTGTTTTTATTAACTGGTGATAACATTAATTTTTCCATCACCAGTTACATAATATTTTTCATTATGTAACTGGTTACGAAAAATGTGACGTTTGCTAACGGAAGTCAGTTTTGAAAAATGTCACTTTATATGTCAAAATTTTTTTTATACTCTAAGACCGCGCTCAGTTTTCGTGCTAAGTGGCTATTCAATATACATAGTGGGTCACTAAAAAGAATCCAAGTCGAATCCAAACGAAATCTAATATATTATAAAAAGTACTTATCTCCATTCCTCCCAGGTTTTTGTAGCCTCCGGAGTTGAATTTGTTGGCATTGGCCTGTTGCCATAGTCCTCGTTCATCCGAATTTGTGAGCTGGTTTAATTGTTTTTGATTAAGTAGTTGGAGATGTTCTTCCAGAAAATCTATAAGAATTGTTTTCCAAGCATATGTAATTTTTTTTCCTTACTCAATTTTCCAACTCCGTTTAACTAAGAAGTGTAATTCAATATCTGTCGTGGCATATAGCCAGTGAAGTAGTTGTCGGTTCTTAAAAGAACGGTCATTGCTTTTCGACTTGTTTGCATTTTGTTTTGGTTTATAAGAAAAGAGAATAGGTAGTTTTGGGACAACAATGGGCATTTTCAACATTTCCACAATATGTTTGAGAAATATTTTTAAACAAATTATTTTTTAGTTTGGGACATCCTGTAATCAACGAAAAGAGTCAGCGGGCTCAACGTCATTTTAATAGGCATTTAATTAACTCGTTAATAAGTTTTTTTTTATCAGAATCACCCACATTTTGTAAAAACTTACTAGTCGTGAATCGGCTTTTCTGAAATTTTCTCTGTACCTATTTAAACACGACAAATGCGGGTCCGTCCGTTCAGTTATGAACTGATGAGGGTCTTTGTCCGATATAGAGAAAAGGGTTAAAGACCGAATCGGTCCCTTTAGATCTTTAATGAAACCTTTTGTTTGCTATTATCTGGCTCATATTCACCAACTGATAAGTTGGTTAGTTGTAGTGTTTTCACGTCAAGAACACGGACTGGTTTCCGGATATCGCAAGCCAAGCAGTTTAAACAGGAGTTTGAGGTTATCTCAACTCAGTAACGTTTTGAAATTAGTTTGAATGGATGTAGTCTAGTTAATATTTGCCGGTGAGAGAATAAAATTAGTTAATCTGAACGTTTTATTGCAAACAATCGATTGTTTACGGTGAATTATTAAAATTAATAGAATTCAAGACATGGAAAGTAGATTATACAGAAAGTAGCTGTAAAAAAAATCGACAAAACTCACTTTTATGATGGAATTTAAACAGAAATGTATCGCACCAAGGTTATATCTTTGAAACGGATGAATATATACAGGGTATCTGAAGAGTAGGGAGGGTTAGCTAGGCCCACAGCACTTAGGCCACATGTGGCCCATTGTACATCCCCCCGAGGAGTTGTCTTCCTAGGTCATCGTCCATTCTGTCCTTTCCAGGAAGGTGGACAGGTCACTGGGAGACATCTCCTTTATATCGGCAGGTATATGCCAAGACTCACGGAACACTCACTCTCTTATTAACGATAACTCCGTGCACTCGCATAAGACATGCCTAACAGATTCATGTTCCTGTTCACACATCCTGCATAGAGGAGTGTCCACTAGTCCCATTGTATAGAGGTGTTTCCTTAATTGACAGTGGCCAGTCAGAAATCCTACCGTTAAACGTCGTCACCAGATATTTTTTCGACTCCAGCTCCCAGGGTCGCCCAGGGTGATCCTGGAAAGACTGCATCCCTTGATTTCATTCCATCTCTTTAGAGATTGAGCATGGGTGTAACATTTAGGTAGTTCCGCAATTGTCTAATTCGTCAGGCCGTAGATGACGCCGGGTCGCCGGTTCCAATAATTCTAAGTCCATCCGCTTCCCTGGCTAAAGAGTCAGCAATGCGGTTACCTTTGCTCCTGTCGTGCCCCTTAACTCATCTAGGATAATATTGTTATCTACCAAAGCTTTAGCTAAATCTCGATGGCACTCTAATACTAGCCCTGATGTAACACGTTGTCATATATATAGGGTATTCACCTTTTTATTGGCATTTTATTCGTGGAATGTGAACAATAAGAGATATAGTTAGAACAAATTTGCCAGTTATAAAATTACAATACAAAGATGTTTTGGAATCCCCAGTAACAGGTCCAGAAATTAACAATTCATTTTTTTTTTGGTTTAGCTACAGTGTGATCATTTTTAAAAATAATGACAAAACTTATTTGAACAATAGGTCAAACGGTTTTATTTAGCTTGTCCTGTGTATTGGGTCAAATTTAAGAATCAAAATATCATTCCTTTCCTCTTCATCGATGGATCTGAAATTTGGTATACATTCTCAGTTCTGATGACAATACAATTATATATATTCGAAACCTAAGGTGGCCGCCTTCACAAAATGGCGGATTACATTGTTTTAACATCCTCAATATGAATATAATTTTTTTTAACTTGAACGAAAGATAATAATGATATTGATAAGGTCCTAAACGCTGAGAAATAATTCGATAGATCTCACCACTCTCCTCGTCCATCTAGTCAAACAGTCATTATCATTATAATTGCTATTTATATATTTAGACAGGTTACGATACGGCGCACGACTATATTTTTTTTGTCTGCCCTAGATTGATGAGGAGAGTGGTGTGTTGACTGGTACCTGAGACCTATCGAATTATTTATAGCGTTAAGTATATTATCCACATCATTATTATCTTAATTTTGGACAGAACCATTCAACGTAAAAATTTTGTTTCCCTTTTTTTTCAAGTTACTGGTTTTTATTTGATTACTAAATATTTCTTATTATATTCAGGTCTATTAGACTTTCCTCAGTACCACGTGCCGTTTGTTCTTCCAAAAAAATCCGAGCTTAAATACGTAAAGTTTATTTCACGAATTTACGCCTGTTTCGGATTATCGACAAAAACTCGACGAGCAGTGTTTAGCTTGTTCAATTCAGTAAGAAGGACGAAAGTAAATTGCCCTAGTACCACTTCTAGACACAAATGTAAAACAATTTTATTTTTTCCATTATTGTATTCGTATAAATAGGAGATCTGATTACCAAACATTAATAAAAAAAGAAAAAAAGGGGAAAACATAATTGAAAAGAATAAAATTTCGGGTTTCTAACGCATCAAATATTGGGAGAATTTACTGTCGAACCTTTCAGTACAGTTTACCATTTCATTCAATGCTTTTATGACTAATCCGAAACAGGTGTAAATTTGTGAAATAAACTGTAACTGCGTGGTCTACAGTGCTGACTTGCATTTACTTCCACCCTTTTTGCACGTTTTGCTTCCTTCCTTCTTTTTCGTTTGTTTCAGTTTTTGTTTCACTATTATTTGTCACCAATCTGATCCCAAGAGTAATGGTCGACCTTTCAAGAGGGCCAAGGCTTTAATAACAACAAAATGTGCCAAAGTCTTGAAGGGAAAAAGCTAAAGATATAACATTTTTAGGCACTCTCACGCCACACAGCCCTCAAAACGATACAAAACCTTGGTTTGAGTGGAAAATCCTTGCTTGAATTAACACTCTAAGTTGACAAAGTGCTTTGTTTTGATTAGATGCTTGGATTTTTGGTTGAATGTATAAACTTTCTTAACTCTATGATCCACCATGCACTTAGTTCTACTTGTGAAGCCCTTTCATTTTGATACTCATTTCTCAAATTATTGGTTACCTAGATATTAGTACGTTTCTTATAATACAGGGTGATTTGCATATACTTCTTGTTATTAAACCGACAAAAAATAGAGAAAATACACTTTTTCTGAATCACCCTGTATTTTATAATTGGATTCGTTAAAATCATCAATTTATTTTGTTTTGTAATATGCCTGATATAGTGAATGAACTGGAAAAATTTCATAATCTTACTATGACCAGTTTTTCAGAAGCAGGGTCCAGAGGGTAGAGCACTCAACAAAATAGGCATAGTGAACGAAATTATAATCACATTTTTATGGATATATACCGAAGTGTACTGAACCAATGATAAAAAAATGAATAAATTATAAATATTTTATCATTCTATGTAGGTATGTACTACAGTAAATTAATTAATTAAATAAAATTCTGATATTTTTTGTCTAAAAAACTTTTTATTTCTAACCTTGTTTTCATTCTATATATAAGAGTTTCCTAGAATTCCAAAAATTCGTCCTTTTATAATTGAGTCCCACCCTATACAGATTGCGTAAATTACTTTGGAACCCTGGCCTCGGATTACACAAGTTCGACAAGGATATATGAAAGAGAGAGAAAGAATAATTGTGCACGGTCATCACTTTGTTTCATCTTAGGGGTGTATACTTATTTCCCGAGACTGGCCGAATGGTCCTTTACAGAGAGAATTCACTAGTTGGTGGTATTCAGTATGTTCCCAACATGGAAAGAGTGAGGGTGTTAAAGAAATAAAAAAATACAATCGTTATTACGTAACCTGTACATCTTAAAATTCATTTTTGCAATTCACTTACGAAATGTCATCATTTTGACACCCAGGGACAACAAATCCATTTATTTTTACTAAGAATACCTAGTTTTATTATGAAATTAATTAGACAACTACATATTATAATATTTTTATTGAGAAATTTATTATAAATTTATTATAAATATTAAACGTACAGTTTTGAAACGTATTGCCACGGAATACTGCTGCCTTTTGTTCATTACTTGTAGACATAGATGAAACCCCAGATGATACATCATTGTTAAAAAACTCAGCCACGTTTGAATTCATTGTTATGCTTGTCGATGTACTTTATTTCGAAACTGCGATATTGTCGATATTTGTCAATGTATTTTGCCCAAGTATCTTCACAGCTGTTTTTTTTATTATTGATAGATTCGTCAATATAATTTTCAGCAACAGCGTTGGACTTCCATCCACCATGCCTTTTTAACGTTTGTATATCAGCACCAGCATCTGACAGTAACGTTAAAGACAATCTGCGAAATGCATGGCTAGTGTATAATTTAGGATTTTGCAAGCCAAGGAATGTTGGCTTTTATGACTTATCCGAAACAGGTGTAAATTCGTAAAATAAACTGTAACTACGTGGTCTACAGTGCTGACTTGCATACAAAACCTTGATTTGAGTAGAAAATCCTTGCTTGAATTGACACTCTAAGTTGACAAAGTGCTTTGTTTTGATTAGATGCTTGGATTTTTGGTTTAATGTATAAACTTTCTAAACTCTATGATCCACCATGTACTTAGTTCTACTTGTAAAGCCCTTTCATTTTATACTCATTTCTCAAATTATGGGTATAGTATGTAATCCGCCATTTTGTGGCGGAGGCCATCTTGGATTTACAATCATCGTGAATAAACATGATTGTATTGTAGTCACAACTACCAAATTTCGGATCAATATGTCGACAGGAAAGGGTAAAATTTCAATTACCTACTAAATTTGACCCAAACAACAAACGGGGCAAGTTAAATTCAAGATAGCCGCCGCCACAAAATGGCAGCACTGTAGGTCCCGCGTTTGTGAATTTAGGCTCGAAATTGTTTGAGGAAGGACAAGCTTAAGTGGCACGAGTCGAGTCTTTGGAAGGATACCTTTGAGTGGATATTTAGAATTATTGATGATGAGTAAAATATTCTACAATATTTGTATCGGAAATTCATATTACGATAATCAATGGGTTATCAAACTCGGCTTAAATGCCTTGTTTGACAAATGTTCCATCTCGTATTGTAATATTACATAGGGTAAAGAGAGGGGGACTGGACCAGTAGGAGTGACGGAACACCACGGATATTTCGTAAACTACGGCAACGTCGATGTTTTCCGCCGGAGCACATCTCTGTTAGTACCTGTTGATATAGAGAAACGGTCTTGTTGTTTATTTTGATGTGTTTCAGAACAAATATTCAATATTTTTGGTTTTTCTAGTGTGACAAATTTATTTGCAAATATTTGTGGTAGATTTTGCAGCTAGCTAGGTGAGTTATATTGCCAAATTGGGTTATACAATAACCATACGATATCTGAAGTTTATTCCTCTCGAAAAAGGAGAGATGGACCAGTCTATAAGAGGATAGATGGACCTGGTTTTCAACCGTATGTTTTTGTGTTCTAGACACATGCCTAATACGTATAAACGCAAGGTTAATGCACCCCCAAGAGGATTATGGTCAGCAAATGATTTGGAATCAGCCATAAATGCGGTCAAAGAAGGTGCCATGCAGCTGCTATACATTTTAAAATACCAACGACTACACTTAAAAGAAGAATAAAAACAATAGTACAGACAAACTAAACAGATTAGTTCCTACAAATTATGAATTAACGCACGGAAAAATATTTAATGAAATTTCTGCAGTGCAGTGCCCAGCTATTAAGAAAGCTCGACGTCAATTAAGTAGGATTTTATACTCTGAAAAAGGCATTAAGTAATAAAATTGTTAAATCCAAAAAAGTAAAAATGAACGAAAAATCAAAGAAAAAGAAAAAAAAGTCGTGTCCTCTTCAGAATCGGAAGAAAATCCTCAATTAGACGATTCTGAAGATGGTGAAGATCTGGAAGATTTTGAAAATGAATGTGTAGGTTGCGGTGAAGATTACATGAAAACAAAAAAAAGGAAGATTGGATTCAATGCATTATATGCAAGCGATGGCTCCACGTACTTTGAATCAATATATTAAAGTACCCTTATTACCAATTTTGTTAGGTTTACAATATATGCGTTAATAAAGTTTTAGTTGTGACATTTCTAAAATGTGGTCCTTCTCTCCTCTCTTTACCCTACACATTACAAATAGTTTAAAATTTTACATTAAAAACCTTTTCTAAAATGGTGTCACATTTTTGTGCGGTGAAAGACGTTGATGAAGTGAATTAAGCTGGATAAAATCATATCTTAACTACTCTTTTTCTATCCCCCATAATTTTCTAAATACCTTGCAAAACCCTCCAATTTTGGGACAGCCTGTACAAGCATAGTCCGATTTAGTAATTAAGCACAAAATAAAATCATTTAATGTATTCTCTTATTCCTATAAATAATGGTATTGACTACAGTTCAACAAAAACATTCAACACATCAAAAAACTAGTTTTAACGTTTTTTGTTAACCGACTGCTAGGTCGCCAATGATTCAGTCTATTATCTATCGTTCGTAATTGAGTCTTTGAATTTAAGTGGCCAAGTAGTGTGTGACGGAAATATCGGGACTAATTTCGTGTATTAACATTATTTGTGTGTTCCAGTGGGTTAATATAAATACAGGAGATACTATTCGGTAAGTTTTTATTTCAATTAAATCTTTTTGTTGCCATCATTTGAAACAGAATAATTTTGTAGCAATTTGAGGTAGGTATTATAAGATTTTAGGTATAATCTTTTTGAAAAATTCAATAAATATGGTTGGGTATATATTGTTTACGGAAAATAGACCATCACCTAGTGTAAATAACCTTATTTTTATGTCATTTAGTAAAATTCCTCTAAGACAATAAATCGGGTGCGGTGAACTATACGGGGCACAAGTTTATTTTGACTGATTTTGCAGAAAATCGATAGTACTCATCTATTTGAAAAATAATCCGACGAAAAATAGATGTTTTTTCAACATTTCAACTGTCACTTTTTCCAGTAAAAAATATGGCACCAGCGCGTTGTTTTGAGATAACAAATGATTAAGATACTGATATTGTCATGTTTTCACTCAAATTTTCCAGGTTCACTCACTACCTTTTTCTTTTAATTTCTTTCTATTTATTTCCACTTAATTCTTAAATATTTATGATTTAGTCAATAGAAGGGAATTTAATTTTGATAATCGTAATTTTAATTTAAATGAAACGAAATTTGTATAAAAAAATCGAAAGGGAGAAGCTACATACGATGACGGTCTCTTAACCATTTGTCATCTCAAAACAGCGAGCTGTCGCCACATCTTTTACTGTAGTTTACTGAAGCGCGTTTCCGAAAAGTCCCACCAAAAACAGTTTCAATATGTAGCAGTGAAATATTCAAAAAGATATTTTCTATGAAATTATAACAAAAATTCAATTATTATTTTTACAATATCATTAAAAGTGCAACTTTTCTTGTGGGTACATGTTTACAAGTATATAACTTTGTGTATTTAAATAACAAATTTCACGAAAATAATAAACTAGTGGGTCAATAATTCCGTAAGCAAATCTGTAACTAGAACAGGGTCGATAATTTTTAAATAAAAAAAAAATATTAGTAGGAAGAAACCCATTGGAAGAGGAGGAGAATATAATGGAAATTAAAGGGAAAAATAATTTACGGGCGATCTGAGGTCGGAAAGGGGAAGAGGGTGAGTTTTATAGGGTTAAAAACGGTTTATCCTGATTTCCGGAAAAACTACAAGTCCTATGGAAAAAAGTCAAACGGCAGAGTTGTAGGTAATAAAAAGATCTACAACTTTTGTATCCAAACTTTTTCCACATAACCTCAAAAAAAGTTTTTGGTTTTTTATTTTTCTTTTACAAAAAAAAATTTTCACGAAATTTGCTAAACACTTACCTTTTTATTTCCCAAATACACTGTAATTTATTTGATTTGGCAAATTCATTTTTTCACCTTATTTTGACTTAATATCGAAATAGCACCATAATTTTCAATCGATTATTTCCTTCCTATTAATTTTGACCAATCGCTATCAAGAATTGGTAATGCAAATATAAATGTTAAGTGGAAAAATTACCTAACAACTGTCAACTTAGCTGTCAGCAGTTTTTCTGGAAAAAAAATCGAAAAAATTTCATGCAAGTTTGACATGTTGCCTTGTAAAAACAAACTTGATGGTTTCTATGCTGTGTAATTTAAAATGAGTTTGAACTAATTATCTTTCCTAGCTTGAAAGTTATATTGTTCTTATTAATTATTGTTCTTATTATTTTAATTAAAAAATATGTTGTATTAAAATAATAGTATATTATTAAACGAGCAATTTATGATAGCCATTATTCACGCAGGATGACGTTTGCGTCCCGAGCCGAAGGCGAGGGGCGCAAGTCACCCGAGTGAATAATGGCCATAAATTGCGAGTAGTATACTATACTTTGTCCACGACCCTTGATTTATTTATTAAATAAAAGTTAAGCAAATACGAGTGTAGAACGGAAAGTTTTTATTGAATATCATCATTACATATTATTGGGTATTGAAACTGAATATGCAGCTCCTAGGTCTTTGACGTCCTCGGTTTTCATTAAATACATTTCATTCGCCCGACAAGCATTCATAATTCCCATGATTAATACTACCTAAAAAAAATATAAGTTTTAAATAAATTCTAACCTTGGAGCATATATTTGTTCACCTTTGTTAATAGATATTTTGTATCGCAAGCTTCATTTAAAAATTTGTTCACCTCTTCTGGTGTAAAGGTTGCAGCTTTTTTTGCTTGAAATCCTCCAGATTTTCTCTTTAATAGGGTCCGTAGTTTTCAGTATTTACAGAATTATTGATAATTAATGTACTTCTTAACATAGAATAGGTTGTCCATAAGGTCGAAGCTTTATATTTGGCAGAATGTTCACTAAAATATACTAATAACACTAATTCGGAAAACGAATTTATGCCTTTACTAATCCTCCAGTTCATAAAGCTATAATATGTAGACCTATAGTTATCTTTTGATTTTTCTGGCATCCTATGGTGGTTAATTTCGCCGCTTCTTTTATTTCAGTTGGTGTACAAAAAAGTTCATTTTCACTATCCGATTTCATCGTTGCAATATTAAAACTATCGGCAAGTTCGTAACAATTTGGTATTTATTTGATACCTATTGTTGACAACACAGCACACTGTGATTCTAACCTCAAAATTAATAAATATCTGGAGTAGGTACACGAAATAATTTGACATATATAGAGATGGGCGATACTGTATAAAGTATTAATACACCGTACCGTTATAAATATATTGTTGTAAAACTATCAATATTAGAAAATATCGTTATTTGTTATTCGTTATTCGATATTTTATCGATACGATATAATTCAGAAACAAATTTCCTAAACAAAATAAGCAGATTCAATAGTTTATTTCATATTGTACCCCCATCTCTAGTCACCTATGTAACGAAATGTGAGAGTTGAGTTGTTATGGCATGCTATTTAAATGCATAAGCGTGAATTATTATAATTCACTGTAGTGAACTATGAACTCATAATTCACTATAGTAGATATATGGGTACCATATACCTTTTGTTAGGAGGTAAAATATTGACTTATTATTAAGTGGTCGTGGACAAAATGTTTATTCAACTCAGGAAATAAATATCCCTCGTCCATCTAATTTTTCCTGTGGATAGCATGAGCGAGAGTGGTTTTAAAAAAACCGAGTCGACGACGAGGATTTTTCCACTTTCAAATTACTAAGAAACTCGTTTTTCCGAATTTTTCCGAAAACATTAAATGCACTAGGGACATTACCCCCGAAAATTCACCCGTCGAAATATCAGTTTTTTCAGAAAGTTGGTGTGCTTTCTGTTCGTTGAGATCTCGACTTTCCGATGGTGTGGTGAAGAATATATTACTTTACTAAATCTCATAAAATGCATAAAATCGAAATAAACTGGAATTCGAAAATCCGATCGGGTGTTGGAAGTCGATGCGTTTTACAGTTTGTTTTTTTTGAGGTTATTGTGCTGTGTATTTTGTATTGACACCTTAATATGTCAGTTATTTTTATTTGCGAATATATTTTTTTGGTAAAAAAACTTAAAATGGATATTTTTAATACTTAATCTAAAAATGTATTACTACGAAAACCATATTCCCCTTCTATTGGCTACATATAACTGAAAATGTTATTATTAATTGAAAATAATATTCCCTCACCCGATTTTAAACCTTCTATATTCCTTAATCAAAATCAAACAAATTTTTTGTAAGACACTATAGGCATAAAGTTTACAGTAGTTTATTTGCGTCACTAGACGTTTAAAGAAAATATCCCAGAACGGCTATATTTACGATTCCAGAATCACGAAAGTAACAGTTAATCGTAAGCTATAGTTTTGAAAATTTATAAAAATTTTACACAGAATTGCACAGTAGAGATGGTAACATTTTTAATTCCGAGACTATAGTTATTTATGCAACAAGTGCAAAAAGTTTAAGTGTTTATTGCACGTGACGTGAACTTGTTGAGTGCAATAGACACTTTTTACACTTTTTTGCATACAATATTTTTTCTACGTTCATGCAAAAACCAAAAAATGTCTGATATAGGTTGCTCCAAATGGACTAAAAATGGCTTCGATTTGAATGTTTATGTAGGTCATGATGTCAGAACGCTGTAGTAAAATGACAGATGAGTGCCATATAGTATATTGCGAGAGTGGAATATACTATACTTTGTCCACGACCCTTATTGATTTCTTTATTACATAAAAGTTCAGTAAATAATGCGAGTGTAGAACGGAAAATAATAATTTGGTATTTGGTAAAATTGACAATTCTAACGTCAAAATTATTAAAATTCTGGAGTACGTCAAATAATATTACTATAGAGATGGGCGATACTGTGTAAAGTATCAATACACCTCAATCTCAGTGATTCTCATAAATTTTGCATTTAGTGGTTTTTGTGAAATTTCAGTAATATCAATGTCAATAAATGCTCGCCCCACCATATTTTATTTTTCTTTTGTCTCACACATTATTATTGTATGGATAAATTTATCTTCATCATATTTTTACTAATTAATTCGTACACGGTTTTCATCACTAATCATGTCTATGTTTATTTAAACTTAAAATAAACATGAAAGAACAAGTAGAGGTAGGTGCAGAATTATAAAAATTCTGACTTGTGTAAAATAAGTTGGGAACAAAATGGAGTACCAACCATATTTTATCAAAGGTAATACCACGAGTGCTTAAAATTTTATCGATAATTTTTTCTTTTCCACGAAAACTTGTTTATTTGCCTCAAATAAACAAGTTTGAGTAATGAAAATAAAAAATTATATGATAAAATTTGAAGAACGAGTTGTATTTGGGAAGATTATTTTTTCAATAATTTAAAAAGATTTTGCTATATTTTTTAATTGTTTCATTTTATTGAATTCAAAGAATACTAGAAGCTAACTGGAAATATAATCAACTTTTAGTTGTCAATAATGACAAATTCAAAGTAAAATTTTGACGTTCCAATGTAAACAAGGTACTTATTACCGATGAGGAAGCAGTTTTATCAGTATAATACCGAATGATTGGCTAGAATAATTATTGCTATTGGTTGAAACCACCAAAATGTCATATTTTGACAAGTGAAAAAAATAATCGTTAAAATTACTATTAAAGATTTGAAATATTCAAAAGATTTTAAAATGAATTTTTGTGGTGTTTCAACCACAATAATAAATAAACATATTTTTCCAACTCTTGTAAAACTATATAATTTTAATTTTTATACAATTTTTTGTTGGCAACATATGGGAAACTTTTTTATTGTAAGTTTTACGAAAAAAAGTTATTCTGTATGAAAATCTTTGCTTTTTAAAATAATAATATTCAGGTATTCACATTTGACATTAGAAGAATTAGTGTCCACAAATTGCAAAAGATTAATAGAATTATTTTTATCACCTAACGCAAAAAGTGTATCTTGAAAGACCATTTAACAATATTAATCGTTTGGAAAGAACAATTATTCAGGAAGCATGTGACGATATTACTCCTGCTGTTATTAGAAATGTAATAAAAGCATTTTCTAAAAGAACAATTAAATGCTTAGAAAGAAACGGTGGACAATTTGAGATGCATCTGTTAAAACGGATTTTTCTTGTTCATGCACATAAAGTTTGACGTTACGTTTTCGAAATAAATAATTCTATTTACGTATTTGTCTATTTGAGATAATTCTTAACAGATAAGGTCAAAGTTTATCAATTTTGAGAACAATTTGTGAAAATAACAAAAATTTTTACAAGTAGTATGATCTAATTGCATATTAAAACAAAGTTTTCTATTTCGAACAACTTTTCATAATTAAAGTTTTCGATATTGTAAGAGATAAAGGTACTTTACTCTTGCATCAAATTCATATTTTTTTACAAACCTCGTATGCAATTTAAAAAAATTGACATCAGACATTTGCGTTTTACTTTATGAGCCATGCAGAACTTTTTATGAAGAATAACTTTTTTTTCGTAACATTACAAATAAAAAAGTTTCCCATATGTTGCCAACTTTTTCAGACATACTGTATACATGGGGATTTTTTTCGACGGCACATCAGGCATTATGGCAAAACCGGTTATCTATCGAATACGCTCGACTTTCGGTGACTTCCGTTTATTCCGGAAGGTGCAGTCAACTTTGTTATTTTTAATCAAACACCCTATGTATTTTTAACTGACTTAATAACGAACAACTCTTTATAACAAGGTACTTAGCCGAAATCTTCTGGTTGTCGAGATAATAATTAATTTATTCGTTACCAAAAAATTTAACACATGGGCTGAAAAGTCCCGAGCCTAACAAAGAAGACACTTTTTTTGATTTATTTATCAACGTTATTTCCATCAAGAACAACGTAATCATTTCAGTACCGCTCTAATATTTCAATACCACTTTTGTATAACGATTTATCTTTTGCCTTAAAATAGGCCTCAGTGTCAGCGATCACTTCTTCATTCGAGCGTAATTTCTTACTGGCGAGGCATTTTTTTTGGCCTGCGAACAGCCAGTAGTCGCTGGGAGACAAATATGGCGATTACGGTGGATGTAGGAGCAATTCGAAGTTCAATTCCTGTAGTTTTGCTATTGTTTTTATTAACTTGTGACACGGTGCATTGTCTTGATGAAACAAAATTTCTTTCTTTGTCATATGCGTACGTTTCATTGCAATTTCGGCCTTCAAACGCTCCAATAACGATATATAATATTCACAGTTGATGGTATTTCCCTTTCCAAAATAGTCGATGAATTACACCACGTACATCCCAAAATACCGATGCCATAACCTTTCCAGCTGATTGTTGTGCTTTCGGTCGCTTTGGACGAGGTTTTCTAGCTGCTTTCCACTCAGACGACGATCGCTTTGATTCCGGAGTGAAGTGACGGATCCATGTTTCATCTATTATCACATATCGACGTAAAAATTCCGATTTGTTACGTTTAAAGAAGGTCAAGCACTGCTCAGAAGCATCAACACGTTCTTAATTTTGGTCAACAGTGAGCAAACGCGCCACCCACTGTGAACAGAGCTTTCTCATAGTCAATTGCTCATGCAATTTAAAGCCAACACGTTCTTTTGATATCTTTACTATATCAGCTAACTCACGCAACTTCACTTTTCGATCAGTCAAAACGATTTTGTGGATTTTGTTGATATTTCTTGCTGTTATCGCCTCATTTGGACATACACTGCGTTCCGCATCATCTGTGTCTTTACGACTACGTTTGGAGTCAGCAAACCATCGTTTTATTGTTGTTTTTAATGGAGCGGAGTTCCCGTAACACTTTTTAATCCATTGCTTCGCTTGAACGGTATTTGTTCCCATCAAGAAGAAGTGTATAATTAAAACACGAAATTGTTTTTGATCCATTCCCAACTAACAATTTGCTATTTTATAATAGTCGTAGGAATGTTTTGAGGATAAACAATATAAAACAACGTTAGTCTCAGAAACATTTTTAAAATGTTTATAAAATATCTTTAAACACAAAATGGGCACAATTTATAAAACATTTTGTTTATATAATATATTTTATAAGTACTCCAGCGACTACTATATAACAGATATACAATGTTAACAAAAATATAATAAAATTGTTTTATAAAAGATTTATAAGTGTTTAATGAACGTGCTAAGCCAATCAATAAACTTTGTTTTATTAATATGTTTGTAAGCAGCTAAATTGTTTTCAAATAATTATATTTGAGAGTTCCCGGTGATAATATAAATGCAGCACCAACTTTAGAAAGAAAATAAATATGTCCGACTGTTGTCATTTAAATTTGATTTTTGTGCATGTATTAGTTTCCGACAGAAGAAAAATTTTGATGCAAAACAAATTTTATTGTGATTTATAGGGAATAAATGCAGTGCATTTTTTTGCGCTCCAATTTTATCAAGGTTTTATGATAATTTTAGAAGTTTAAATATAAAAAAATCAAGTTTTGGTAGTAATATTTGAGACTACTATAATAGTTATATTCTTCTAAATTTGTTAATACTCAATGTTATTTTAACATAAAACTATTTGTAAGAGTGAAATAGATTTTTATCTTTAGAGATAATATTGAAATTTTATCTATATCTGATTATTAACATGGCTGCCAGTAATATAACAGTTTAGTGGACAAAGTAGGTTTGTGATACTTTTCAAACATTTATAAAATATACTTCATTTTCAAAAGAACCCTACAAAACAGGACCGTATTTTAAAAATATAATGAATAAAGGAATTGATAAACAAATTCAACACGAATATATTATTTACTTTTTTTTCTATAACATTAATACGACTAAACTAGAATTATCTAATGATAAGTTCTCATCTTTGGTTTCTTTTTCTGGCATAGTATCATTATTTGAAATTATCGTTGAGTGATTCATCATTACTTCTTGTGGATGACTATCGGAACATGTAGGCGTATTATTTAAAATTTCTTTATTGCTAATCATACTACTTTTGATTTTCTTCGACTCCGTTAATTCGGACATTTTACTCAGTTTGTTTTTCTAAAACTGCCAAGCCAAATCTAATATATTTATTAGTTATTTCATAAAAGCTACATAACAGCTTCCAATGTAATAATTATTTTATAGCTGTGTCTGTAACTACAATTTTCAATGGCAATAAAATTGAGGCATCTGCTGCTTTAAAAAAATTATTTTATAAGCTGCTAAAAGTGTTTGTAACAATAGTTTTATAATGTATTTATACCGGATTTATAAATGCTACCACTCTCTTAAAAAAGTTTTATAAAACCACTAAATTTTATAAACATTAAATGTCTTATGAATCTCTTATATAATACGTATAAAATTGCTTCATAAATATCATATAATTTTGTTGCCAAATTGTTTTTGTGATAAATTTATAAAACAATTTTTTAACGAAAAGTTAAACTAGCTTTTATGGAACCTTTATATTATTATAATAAGTTGCATTCTTGAAAGCAACAATAAAATAAAATTGCTATATAAGCCAAACATTATAAAACAACTTTGCTAGTTGGGTTGTTTTTAAAATATTAAAAGTAGCGTCACATTTAGCACAGTTACTCACGAACTAATGAATAGAATATGAAATTTTGACAGCTGTCTTTATATACCTCATTTATATGCCTAGAATTTATGAAGTTTATCATGGAAATGTCTCAATTACTTAAAAGTTTATAGACGTACTATATTATAAACGTAAGTGTCTGCAATAGCAATAGGTAATGGTTACGTTCTTATAATTATAAATTTAAGTTTCTGTAATAGCAATAGGTAATGGTAACGTTTAGATAAAATCCCCATATAACGTAAAGTAATGAACACTAAGTTTTATAAAATAGCGTTGAGAAAATTTCCTACGCCTTAATAAAACAAGAGGTTACATATTTGTTACAAACCCTCTAAGGTACTAATAAGTACGAAACTAGAAGAAATTGCACTCTAATTAGTTGCGCAAAATGTTTATTCGGTACGGCACTGTTAAATTTTAACTGGCGACACACTAATTTGCATGATGAATATTTATAAAGTGAAAAACCTTCATTAATTTTCATTTGGTCCATCCAGACCGAATTGTTACTGTTTTAATTCAAAGATGGTCCCCTTTAATTTCCATCAATTCTATTATTCGTCTACCGCATATTGTGGCGACGAAGAGAAAATTAGTGGTTCGCTTGGTGTTCTTTTAATTTGAATACTTTGCATTTCAATTGAAGTGAAATTTTTTACGATAGTAAATGTGCTCGAGTGACACGAGGAGAAAATTCAATTTTCATGCAAACTATAGTTTCTATATTCGTTAACCATACTCGCCAGTATTGGAGATTGCGCAAATTGCTTCGTTTCATCTGCTCTATAGATGATGACTGGTACAGCCGAGGGCTAATAATTTTACCATATACGGGGTTGGGATGAAGTAAGGAACTAAGTAAATAACTTTTAAACGAAAAGAACGATATTTAGGAAAATTTGCAGGTAAGTGCAATGAAACAAAATGCATCTAATGTACATTTTTTTGTTAATAATATACTTCCGGTTTAACCGGAAATGCCATCAACTTTTTAAATTTGAATGGGACACCCTATATATTTTTACAAATTTTGAAAGAGCTTGTTATTTTGAATTCATACATACTGAGTTTAGTGTAAAAATATTTGTAAAAACGAGGAATAACTCACTGTTAGTTGTACAACAGGTGTACATTTCATTATTTTAGAATAATGAGAAACAAAATTACTTTAAATGTTTAAAATGCTCGCCGGTTACTTGCTGACAATATGCCATCCTATTAACAAATTCTTGAGTCACTCTTTCCAAGACTTCTCCACGTATTAGTTCACATTCATCAATAATTTTTTGTCTCAATTCCTGTGAGTTTGTTGGTCGTCTAACGTAAACACGTGATTTTAGATAACCACAAAGAAAAAAATCTAACGGGCTAAGATCCGGAGAACGACCAGGCCACTCTATGAATCATCTACGTCCAATCCATCGATTTGGAAAATTCGCATCCAGAAAATCCCTAACCCGTCTATCATAGTGGGGAGGTGCTCCATCTTGTTGAAACCAAGCATTTTGTGGTAATTTCCCATTCTGTTGAAGTGCAGGAATAATTTTGTTATTTAGTAGATCCAAATACTTGTCACCATTCAAGTTTCCGTCGATAAAAAATGGGCCTATAAGCTTATTCTCGACAATTCCCATCTAAAACATTTTTAACTTCTGTGGATGTATGTGCTTCATGAATCCAATGAGGACTTTCATTTGACCCATACCTTAAGTTATGGCGATTATCTGTTCCATTTAAACAAGAAGTTGCCTTATCGGAAAAAACTATGTTAGAAGCAAAATTGTCGTCGACATTACAAATGTCCATTAGCCGTTCGCAAAATTTCAGCCGTCGGTCAAAGTCATCGTCTGACAATTCTTGAACCAACTGTACCTTATACAGATGATACTTTTCACTTTTTAATATCTTTCCTACAGAACGTCGACTGATACCATAGTTTAGTGCCAAATTTGTGGTGGAAGTTTGAGGTGATTCTTCTAAATCGATTGTAATATTTTGTTTAACAGTTTCGTTCGTTGCAGTCCGCGGTCTTCCAGGTTTTAGAAACATTTTTACCATCCCAGTTGTATTAAAACGTTGTAAGGTTTCAGTTACTGTTGAGCGTGATATAGGATTTCTCTCCGGATGGAAATTATTAAATATATAACACACTTCTTCATGAGTTCTAACACGATCACCATAACCAATCATCATTAAAATTTCAATACGCTCTTTTTCACTTAATTGAACCATTTTAAATTGTAAAATTTATTTCCGTCAATTAGAATTTGGCACTTGGAGAACAAAAGACGTACTAAACAGTACTCGTTTATTCATTACTATGCATACAAAAAACATCAATTAGTTTATCTAAATAGTTTTCTGCTCTAATGCAAAAAACTCATAGGAGGTTGATAAAAGTGCTATATTCCTCGTTTTTACAAATTTTTTCACACTAAACTTAGTATGTATGAATTAAAAATAACAAGCTCTTCGAAAATCTGTAAAAATATATAGGGTATCCCGTTTAAATTAAAGAAGTTGATGGCATTTTCGGTTAAACCGGAAGTATATTATTAACAAAAAAAATTCACATCAGATGCATTTTATTCCATTGCACTTACCTGCAAATTTTCATAAATATCGTTCTTTTCGTTTAAAAGATATTTACTTGGTTCCATACTCTATCTCAACCTCGTATTTGTCGTATCAAAAACTTTGAAAATTATTTCACTCTCAAAAAAATGCACTGTGGTTTATACAATAGTTGTGTAGCAGTAAATAGCATCTTCCATACTAATAAATATATCATGAACCAAAAAATATAGGGTTACGGCATTTTTTGCAAAAAATTTTTTGGAAAAAATAAAAAAAGGAAAAAAAAATAAAAACAGTGTGTCTGTTGGGTGAGTTGAAAATGTAATGAAAAATCGGATGTAAATAGCAAGTAAAACTGTCCTATAGGTGATTTGACATCAAACTTAACTTCTTAAAAAAGTATACTTCCATTATACAGGGTGACAGAATTTTTTGAGACCATTTACTTTGAAAAGAAACGTTTATTCGAACATAATACAAAAACAAAACTTAAAAATCCAGAAATTCTAAAAAAGGTAACATGATCATAATTCTTAAGCCTAAATTGAAAATATTTGTTTATAAAAGTTTGTCATCTTTAACCAAATCAGTCAATAATGTGAAACGTCCTCGGCGAAGATGTTTGGGAGCTGGCAGACATACGACTTTTTTCAAGAATAACTTTTTGTCGAAAAACTGTTAATAAATACTTTGTAGATGACCCTGTTTATAATATTTTGTCGAAGATGCACCCCTTAACGTTTCTCACTGTCATTACTGTCATTTGTTACACGCTCCCCATTTTACGGACAAGTATTTCATCAAGTCAATCCTCGTGGTTCTAAAATGCCTTTTATCGGATTGAAAAACGCTTGAGAAATATTACCAACTATGCTATCTACATCTTGGGGATCATTGAAGCGAAGAAACCCCCCAAATACGTGACCCAAGTCCACATCATAGTTGCAATTTCCCCACGTTCCTCGATGCATTTTGTATTTGATTTAGACAAATCCTTGTCGAGGGATACCGTAGCTACAGAATAACCGAAGCTTTACCGGATTTCACAGGGCGATCGAAATTTTAGATATCGTGTGGGAATTGCGGGTCGCGATCGTGCTCGAGTAATATACAGAAACGTTAATCGCTTATTTTTAATTTAATGTTCCATCCAACTCTGGTGATTAAACGATATAGTGTCACGATATGTGTGACAATTCATTACAAACCATAAAAATAGTTAGGTATTTGTGTAACTAGTGCAAAAAGTGTATATGTTGAGTGCAACAAATATGCTTTTTACACGTGCCGCACGCAACATTTTCTCTACGTTCGAAATAAAATAATATAAAGTTATTAGAGTATTTTACAATAAGTAGGTAACTACAACAAAAATTAGGTACTGTTTTCATCTTCGGCGGATTTCTGTATATTTTACTTATGAATTACAGTTTATATATTTTTCTACTTGAAAACTTGGTCATGTTGAACGGTCTTCAGTAGGACAAAACTCATTGGTTGGTCACCGTCACCGCGTAACCATCACCGCGTCAACCAATATGCTGTGACGTGCTGCATATAAAATGTGTGTATTTTACTGTTTTTGGATTGATTGATTGATTGATGATGATTGATTGGATCAGCACACCAGTCAAAGGATTGATGTCCTCGGCACCTCAGCCTTAAGGCTTTTTGTGCTCTTGGTTGTGCCGTTTATGTGAAGAGACCAGAAGCCCTTATCAGGCTCAGCAGACTTTTCACTAGGTTCTTCTTGGAGAAATCCTCCCTTGGAAATTCTAGTCCTAGGAGTCTATATCTCCAGTGAGATAGTGCTTCACAATCGAAGATAATGTGAGAGGCTGTTTCCTCCTCTTCCATGCACAACCGACAGATAGGTTTCTCCCTATATATGCCGATTGTATGCATGTGCTTCCTTAGAGTACAGTGACCGGTGAGTAAACCCGTCACTATCCTTATTTGGGCCCTGCTAAGGTTTAGTATTTCGTTGGTCAGCTTCTCCGAGGGTTTCTTAACCAGGAGTTTGCTGTGTTCCTGTTTTGGCACGTGTCTCCAGTACGACTGGTGTTTAGTTTGAGTCCACCGAGATATACAACCACGTGCAGCAGTTTTGGATATCCCAAATACTGGTTCAGGACCAGTGAATGCTGTCTCAGACCCCAGCTTTGCTAGGATGTCTGCCTTTTCATTTCCTACAATGCCCTTATGCCCTGGGACCCACTTAAGAGTAACTCTATTATGGTTAGCCAGGGTTTTAAGTTTCTGTAGACAATCCCAGACCAGTCTAGATCTGATTTGAGGACATGCTAAAGCTTTTAATGCTGCCTGACTATCAGAGAGTATTAGGATCTTTTGACCCCTGTACCCCCTTTCAATATGCAGTTGCAAACACATATCGATAGCGTAGATTTCTGCCTGGAATACAGAAGCAAGATTCCCCAACGGTGCATAAAAATTGCACCTGGGTCTAGCACCATGGACTCCAGCACCTGTTCCAATGTCAGTCTTTGATCCGTCAGTGTACCACATCAACGTTCGTTCCTGACTGCATGCTTCCAACCCGTCCCAGTTTAGCTGGATTTGGTATGGTTGGGTGTCGTTACATCTTGCCAACATTGTCACTTCTCATTCTAAAGGTAGAATTTTTATGAGAAGTCAACTTATTTTGTCATGAATGAACTTATTTGAAAAAATGTTCGTTTACCATAGGCGTACGATAATTATTGTGAATGGATGTTAATTCATTTGCAAAAATTTTCCATCTTCCATAGGCGTACGATGAAATTTTTATTAGAGATTCATTTATTTGTATTTTCACTTTAGTAGGCAGTCTCCATTACTGACTATTTTTAACGTTTTTCGTTTAATTGAAGAAGTATTTTAACTGGGTTAATGTTTTGAAAAACACTTCTAACTATGGAAGCAAATAACATTAAAGCAAGTGCATTGTTATTGCTTAAGTTGTAGGAAACTTAAATGAACTAATTATCCTAATTGGAGATATACTTAAAAGGCTTCTTTTGTCCCTATAAAAAGCGTTAATTGTTTACTGTAAATAGAAAAGACCTCTGTTGACTCCGACGTGCCATCGTTAAAGAACGAATTGAAAACTATTAAATAGACAAAACGAAAAGTAAATCAAGTGCAAAATAAAGCAGGGTGCGGTGTCTTTATTATCAAATAACTTGGTAGACAGAAAAATAAAAATTATAATAATTTAAAGTATAATTGGGTAACGAAGTTACAGTGTGTAAAAGCGAAACGGAATAAATAGATACTAGTTTAGCTCATAGTAATATTAGTATAGCTACAAGCATTTGCCCATGGTTAATGACCTGCTTTATCGTGAATTTCATTCATTGCTTCAATCTCAAATTTTCCATTAATTAACAAAAATAGCTGTCACCTTGATTAATTGTATGTTTGAAGGTGTACCTATTAATGGATCCATATTTGAAATGGAATTTACACATTTTAAATACAAGCTGTTTCAGGATGAGCTTACACTATCTATATACAGAATTACCTTCAATTAATCGAAGTACGATTAGAAAAATTAAAACTCGATATCGGGAGTTGGGCCGCGTAAGGGATGCTCCTCGACAAAAGCTTTTAAAAGTCGACGAAGAAGCTCAGTTGAACATATTGTTGGAAGTTCAAGAAAATCCTGTTACTCCAGCTTTAGCAAATAGCTCACGTTCATGGTGTCAGTCACACAAACGTTTTAAAAATTCTTAAAGAAGCCAAAAAGCACCCATATAAGATGCAAAACCTGCAGGAGCTTAGCGAAGATGATCCTGATCGTAGACTCGAATTTTGAGAACGAATTATGGCTTCTATCGATGGTGGACAAATTGCTTTGGAGTGGGTCCTGTTTTCTGATGAGGCTACGTTCACATTACATGGGCACGTCAATCAACAGAACTTCCGTTATTGGGCTGACGAAAATCCCTGTTGGATGCGTGAATGCCATACCCAAAGATATCAAAAAACAAATGTCTGGGCTGAAATTATTGGGGATCGCATAGTAGGTCCTTTTTTTCAATGGAAACGTAACCGGAGAAACATACCTTAATATGCTCCAAGAAGAACTGATTCCTACTTTAGTAAATTTATTCCAAAATAATTTGGATCCCAACTTATTTGACCTACGGATGTGGTTTCAACAAGATGGGGCACCACTACATTTTGCTCAAAATGTACGGACCTATCTTAACGAAGTGTTTCCAAATTGGTGGATTGGAAGAATGGGCCCAATTGAGTGGCCAGCAAGATCACTCGATCTTACTCCATTAGATTTTTTTATGGAATATCTAAAGAGCAATGTTTATGCCACTAAAGCTAACGACATCGCCGAGCTTCAACAAAGAATCAGGGACCAAATTAGGCAAGTAACGCCGGCATTGTTACAAAACGTTCGGAATGCTATTTATATTCATTTAGGATATTGTCAGCAACGTCCTTATTTTATTTTTTCCGACACATTGTTTATAAAAATTAACAAAAAAAAATGGAATTTGAAACTGAAAAAGCTTTCAAATGGAAAATTAATCAACCCACCCTTCCCATTAAAAAAAAAGTTGAGGGTGTCTGCAACCCCCCAGGTAATTAAAAAGATAAACAAATCTCTTTGTAATATGCCCATTGGAAATAAAAATTGACGTGTTTCAGGAATTTTGCGATAAAACTTCATTTATCAACTTAAAGAATTTGTTCCAGCTAGACTTTCCACTCTGTATATATTGGAGACACGATTTCTATAAAAATTGGCAGATATAGAGAGCAAGTTATAGCGAAGTTATGGAAAATATTTTAACATACATATCACTTATGGTTATACCGAAAGTGAACGACAACTTTGTTATTTTGAAAGTAACGCCTTGTATATTATCAACTTTTCGGATTCTACATTAAATTTTAAAGTCACTTTGTGTAGAATGCCCTATATCTAAAATTCATACTTATCGACATATTAAAATTTTTAATAAAAAATTGACAGGTGCAGATAGTGTTGAGCAAAGTAAAAACCAAGACCAACATCAAGACAGTCTTGCTAACGGTCTCGATCTTGCTTGTCCGGTCTTAGTCTTGGTCTTGCTCAAATACTTGTAATCTTGATCTTGCTCAAATAGTTTATTGTTCGACTTCGTCGGGGTCGATCTGGATATCTTGTAGCAAATAAGACACATGTTCAAGTACTGATCTGTCACGTTCACCATTCATTCATTCTTTCGATTGAGGCTCAGCAGCCCAGGCACTGAGCTGAACTGAACTGAATCTTTGTACCATTTCCCATTCCAGAAGCTTTGTGTCTTCTATGTAAGCCACTAGTTTGACTGGAGGGATTTTCAGTAATTGTGATGGTTGTATTATTTCCTGTCCAAAGTGCTTCCGTCTGAGTCCATGTAAGTTTTCGCAGAAGCAGAGTATGTGTTTCGTCATAGAGTTCACATTTCCTGCACATAGGTTCACTAATTTCGCCCATTTTGTACAGATGTTACCTCAAGGTGCAGCGAGGGGTGCAGTGTCTAGTCACCAGGTAGGTAACTGTCTTCAAATGTGTCTTACCCAGTTTCAATATCCTGGTTGAGATTTCCTTGCCTACCTTGTTCAGTAAACTCTTTGTATGGAGGTGCCCTTGTATCGACCTCCATTTGAGTTGGTGTTCCCTATCTAGCCAGTTCCCGATTTCCCCTCTTATGCAATCTTTTGTGATTCCACAAAACGGTTCCGGACCTATGAAGTCTCTTTTAGAGCCTTCTTTAGCTAACTGGTCAGCCATTTCGTCACCTGCAATCCCCTCATGTGCCGGCACTCATATTAGAGACACTTTGTTGCCTCTTTCCAGCCTGTTGAGGGATTCTTTACAGTCTTTTACCAGTCTAGACCTAGTTATTGGGTTGCTGATAGCTTTCACCATGTATTAAAAGTAAATTTAGATAATCTTCATTGTTTAATTCCAAACGAGCTATCTCTATCTCTGTACGTTGCGATTGATTTCAAATAATGACAATTAATACTATTTAATTATGTTTTCATTGTAGCCAAAGTTTAATACTAAATTTTTTTTTTTCATAATTATATTTTTTGTTTTCTTGCGTTCTTATGGAAAATATCTAATTACAATCAATAAATGAATTTGAATGTGTATCTACATGTGGCTCTTTGTGAAATAAAAAAAACCTGATTGCGGCCTTCTTTGGCCCAATGTGTGCCCACTCCTGGTATATTGTGTCACAATGACAGAGCGTAGCAAACAAACTTAAATTGTCAGCCCTTACTATTAAAAAGTTATGGCTATATCATGTAGGGAACTACTACAAATTTATCGTTTACAAAAATTCACCATAAAAAGTTGAGTTTACTACCACGCCACAAACCTTTTAGAATTTGAAAAAATCAATACTGTTGATGTGTTTTGGAGAAACTATAACCTACGAAAAATTCTAAATTTGTGTTTCTGGCCCCCAGGAGGTATGTAATAAAATAATGTGTATCAAGTTATCAAAAACTTTGTGCGAGTATTTTTAATTATTCCGAACAATTAAAAATATATAATATGAACTAAATAATTGTAGTTTTTCGTTTAAAAATCATATTTAATGCCTAAATTCGTACGGCTATGACATTATAATTTTCAAGAACAGAATTTCGGAGCTACCGTATGTAGCGCGGCTAGTTTATTTCAGCTTTTGAATGTACACGATCGCTAGCAGAACTTTTTTGATTAATTATAGCCTTACATCTGATCCATTTTGATTTAACGTTCCAGTCCAATCGTATTTCCTACGATTATATTCGCATCAAGAATTTCATTTCAGTTGATTAAAATTCTTTAATTTCAGATGTCAATCAATACGCGATGCTGGTGAAATTAGCATCTGTGACAATGCGTCATCAGATAAAAAAAAATAACAGATGATGGAATATTTCAATGTCATCGCTTACACAGATGATAATATATTTAATTCAGTTGTAAAGATTTTTTTGATAAAAATTATTTTTTCTACAATCGTCAGTAAAGGTATAATTTTTAACGCATGCTGTCAGTCATTTAGACAGTACATACCAAACAAACCCAATAAGTATTGTATAAAGATCTTTGCGTTAGTGGACTCAAAATGCTATTTTACGTCTAACCTAAGGTTTACGTCGGGAAGCAGCCAGCTGGTCCTTTTGATGTAAATAATTCTCCATCTGCTGTGGTTCAAAGGCTTTGTGAACCAATAAAAAATTCTGGAAGAAATGTAACCACTGACAACTGGTTTACTAGCATCGATTTATTGGAATTCTAATAAACTAACACTAATAGGCACCATCCGTAAAAATAAAAGAGAGTTACCAGAATAGATCACTCGTCCAACGAAGAAACGCCCAGTTCAATTCCGCCCAGTATCCAGTATCATACAAACCCAAACAAAATAGGAATGTTATATTGGTATCGAGTTTACATAATGACGACAAACTAGATCCTATTACTGGAAAGCCCGAAATTATAATTGACTATAACAGTACGACAGGTGGCGTCGACACCGTAGATAAACTTTGTGCTGCCTATAATTGTGCAAGAAATACCCGAAGGTGGCCGATGGTAGTGTTCTACTCCTTACTGAACATAGCTGGTATCAATACGATGGTAATACATAATGGTAATAGTCCTAATACAACAAAAAAATCTGGCTTTTCAACTTGTCTTCAACCATCTACGCCAACGACCACAACTAACCTGCTTACCAAAATAACTATCATTAAGAATAAGAGAGCCAACTGGTTATGATGAACCTCTACAACCTCCAGCACCTGTCGATAATACTGTTTCGCGACGTGGCCGTTGGAGTTTCTGTGATCGAAAAAAAAAGACCCACCAAATACTCATGTACCAAGTGTGGAAGATATATGTGCCTGGAACATTGTACATTTATATGTAGAGAATGTAGTGTCACTGAAATTGAATAAATTGTCCTTAAACAAATGTTTTTACTTTTTTTTTGGTTAAATACTTACTTTTTTCTCAATGCGGACTCACAGTCTGGCGCGTTTTGACTTGTTTAACATTTCAGCGCGTGTAACGGAAGGTTAAAAGTAAAATGTATTTTCATGAGAAAATATGGAAACATAATTCAAAACGAAGTGTTTATTCAAATAAACGCACAATTAGTGAAACTACAATTATAATAAGAAACTCCATGGACAGTCTCATTGATAGAAGTAACAGAATTTATTTTGGTAAAGCTTGTACCAAGGCAGAGAGCAATGTTATTATCCGCCGAAGTTTTAGACAAAATTTGATCCGCAATGCTTTGTTTCCTTTGTAGCGAGTCTTCTATATAACCCTCTGCTACTTTCGTCCACCGTGTCTTTTAATTGTAGTAAGCTTAGCACCAGAGTCCGCCAACAAACTAGCTGAGAAACGTCGGAAACAATGTCCAGTATAAAGATTTTGGTAGGCATTTTACTAGCTGGAGTCCTGGCATATTTATTTTTAATGCATTTTATGAAAATTCTTGAATGATTAATATCCGCTGGACGCATATGCAATGTACCACTTACAACAAAAGTTCGTTGCACATTCGTTTTTGTGTCTGGTATATGCACAACTAGTGTACTTCTGGAATCCTCGATATTATTATTCTACAAATACGCCGAAACCGGTCTACAAGTTGTGTTGCCCCTCCTATTCGCAAACCAGAATGGTTGGTTTTAAAATATCTTGTAGATATATCAACCCTGTTTGACTTTGGAGTGTAATTCAATATTCGGCGGTGCATATTGAACGGGAAGTAGTTGCTGCTCCTTAGTTGAACGGCCACTGTTTTTGAAAAATATTATTTTTCAAAAATTCATAGAGTGTTGAATATTTTAATTATTCTTTCGACATCTGTTGATACATTCACTCTATTAAATACGACAATATTACAGGAAACTGTAATAAGATTTACTTCTATTTGCTTTATTTTCACAAGCTAATTTTTTTCTCACTGAGAGGTTATGAAACCAGAACTGCCAATTTTTTAACGAAGTTGGCAACACGTAACGTTTCCTCTATGCCTGGATGAGTCGCAGCAATAAACTATCGATGTGCTGATTGTACTTTTTCTCGCAGCGATTTGTCCCAGCAACAAGTCGCTGCGATTGGTCGCAACGTGGAAAATATACTTTAGATATATTTCATCCGGGGCTTCTGCGAGTAATTTGTCGATTTGTTCCCTTGTCAATACTTTTGACTTTTTCGGTAGATATCATTCACCCTTTCGCTTCAAAAAAGCCACAAGCTTGTCATATTTGCTTATGTCAAGATTATTTATGTTCATCATCGACTTTAACATAGAGTAATTCGACCAAAGCGTTGACGATTTCCATATTTTAACATTTCTTTAAAGTATGCGAGAAGCACTTTTTCACTGGCCTCTTTGCCACTGTCGGTTTGACTTACTAGGCAATTATTCTAAAGCACCTTTATTGGCAGCTTCTTCAATTTCCGGCGGTAGAAATTCATTTTCACTTTCCAACGAAACACGAAGAAACTAGAAATAATAATTCGTGATTTATTGACGTTAGTTGTCAACAAAGAAAAATCAACAAATTCGGTTTTTGTTTACCTTGGCAACTTGTTCCATGACGCCTTCGGCGTCGTGTCTCAAACTTCCCTTCTCACAAAATAAAATATCACTTTTAGCACTTATATTATAAATAACTATTTCGTCGACCATTTGTCAACATAAGCTATTAACGTTCTCAAAATCAGACAAAATCATACATTAATGACCCCCTATTAATGCATGATTTACCTACATTTATTAATGATTTTCTGCAGGCAACCCAACGCACATCTTATACATTATATTTATATTGACAGTTACCTGTGGTGTAGGCAATTAAATATACAATAACACCTTTAAAAATGATTACTAGTATAGAATACTTCTAGTTTTTGACTTACCTATCGTTTTATTTTATTATTCTACAAATTATAATAATTATTATTAGTGTTGAAACATCCAAAATATAATTTAAGAAAAACGAAAACAGTGACATTTGAACCGGCAACCTTCTCTGTGACATTTCAATGTCATTATTTATCTTTGACAGTACTTACCTATGAAACAAATAAATATTTTTAGTTTTTAAATATTGAGAAAAACGAATACAACTTGTACAGTCGACGGAAAAGCTTTGTAACTAACACGAGTATTGAAAGGGCAATTAACAATCTTGAACATTAACGCACTCGCTCTGCTCATGCGTTAAATTATCTCGATTGTTAATGTACCTCTTTAATACACTTGTTGGTTAACTAATTATTATACGTTTTATAATGATTGGGTTATAGTAACAGTATTTTTTCTACGGCAACTTCGACGCAAAAATCGCGAAATAATAGCAAAATAATAACGGGGAGATAGTGAACATTATGACAGATGTTTAAGTCGTGAAAATACCTTCCAATAAAATTAAAAATCAATGTATTTGAACTAAAATATTTTATCGGGGTGAAATATTTTCTGGGGTCCACTCTGTATAACGAACGTACACCTCGAAAATGTTGCTTGCATTTCGTTAGGTATTATTTACATAACCCAGCATCAAACAACATCGGCATCGTATAAACAGCCTTCCTCCCTACGGATGCAATTGTTTCCTTTCGGCTGGTGGTCCTTTTCCACCGTCGAGTGCAAGTTTTATTATCGAATTTCATATGTTAAAACAGAAGTGGGATTACACGTGTTTTTATGGCGCCTTCGAGAAATATGCTTCATGTCGATTGCAGGGTAGGTTTGAGTTCGTTTTATTTTGGGTGAAATATTTTTTAGCTGAAACCAGTTTCAGTTTTTTCAGTATACAGATGCCGCAAAAAAGCTCCTGCGGAAATATGTAATTTCCATTTTTTTACAAAATATTCTAATCTTTAGAATAGCTGAAATCAATTACATCGTGGTAGGCCGGCACTGCTTTGATTACAATACATCAAAGTGCCGCTGCGAAGTGACAATACTAGGTGGTATACACACAACGCAAAAAATCCTAAATGTAAAATCCTAATGAAAGAAATTTTCATGTTCGTATAAACTTGCTTCGACTGGTAACTATAGTTTGGCAAGTTTATCTGAAGCTACGGTGCATCGGTAAAGGGCGAGGAAACATGACGGATATCTGTCATAAAAAAAAGTATTAAAAATAATAATAATTATCATATAATAATTATATATAGAAACAGATTTTTGCTTTGCTTTAAAGGTAAGGTATTTTTCAAAACACGGTATTTGTTAAAAACAAATAATGTTAAGAATCGTACTTGAATTCAATATGGATACGAAATAGTTTAAAATTTGACACTGACAATACCAACGCCACTGGATAATCAATGTCAGTCAATTGACAAAGTGAGAGGGAAGAACACACGCACGCGCTTGCTAATAGAAAGTCAGCTGGTCGCTAAGCAACGAAGGCATTTCGATAAATTTCACCAATTGAGTTAGTTAGGAGGGCGTGAAAATTATGGTTTTCGCACAACGCTGCCAGAGCTTGAGGAAGCCCATAACAAATTTGGGAAAGTGTTCGTCTTTTAATATTCATAAATTGAAAAAATAATGTTAATAGACAAAATCCAAAGAAACAAGCACATTAAAGAATTACCGTTTAATCATATTGTTATAATAAAAAGTCCATTTTCTAATTATTATCACTACATACTTAGCACTTTATCTTTTTCATAGTTAAATCTGGCAATATCGAATGTTTTCGACTGCATTCCTTTCACGGCTTTAGATAAACTTGTCAAACTATAAATACTTACTTTTTTATATTAAAAAACTGCAAAACAGATAACAATCCGTGTTTTAGAACGTTTTTCTCAAGGGACGGAAAAACTGACATTTAAATGTTTTATTTAATCCCGATTTTAGTCATTTCATACTGTTCTTGCTTAGTAGGTGTTTTTACCATAAAACTACAACATTTAACATTGGATGAGATGAATAGGGCGGTGGGCCTCCTTCAAGCTGGTGTGCGACAGACCCAAGTAGCCGAACAGTCGCAAAGCTTCATAAGTCAATTATGGCGACAGCCGAACAACATCCAGGACGTGGTTGTTCTAGAACCGCCGCTCAAGACCGGTATTTGGTTTTAACCGCTAAAAGGCAACCGACAATCACATCACCCGAGTTGGTTAATGAATTACAGCGTGCACATAATGTGACAATTGATAGTAATGTGGTGAGAAATCATCTCTGAATTGGGCTGACAATGACTGGGCTATAGTTTTATTCACCGATGAGTCTAGATTTGGATATTATCCAGATTCTTGTCGGACGAGGATGTGGAGACAGACGTGAAATTTGGAACGCTTGTGCAGGACATGTGCAGGAGGTGCACACATACAGAGGCTGTACATTAATGGTATGCTTTCTCACAAGTCAACAGTATTAGGATACTATTCTCCAGTGCTGTTGGAGATAACTTTCAATTAATTCATGATAACAGTCACCGGACATGAATCCCATATTGAGCACGTATGGGACATGCTCCAACGACGGTCTTACCCCACATATGGGCAACATTCAGAATG
This sequence comes from Lochmaea capreae, assembly GCA_949126875.1. Lineage (NCBI taxonomy): Eukaryota > Metazoa > Arthropoda > Insecta > Coleoptera > Chrysomelidae > Lochmaea > Lochmaea capreae. The sequence continues at coordinate 18,287,054 of OX421396.1, forward strand.
AGTTTCAATTTCGAGAGCTTCTGAGAGTACAATGAACACAAATACCTCAAGCAGACATTAATAATGTAATTTTGAGTGCTAGATGTAGAGCTGTGATAAATTAACGTGGTGGCCATACTTTATTTAAGTTTATTTTTTGTATTTTTTGCAAAAAAGAATGTTTTTGACACATTAAGCAACAATCTAAACTATAAATTTTGTATTACTTTTTCAAGTTGATTACAGTTAAAAACACGACTATGTATCCCTAGACTTTTGCGTGTTGTGTGTATGTACGGTGGTTAACCCTGCAGTTAAATGAAAACGAAAATTTTGTAATAATTATTAATTGGAAATAAAAATGAAATTTGATTGTAGACTTTTAAGAAGAAACTAATAAAAATATTATGTACCTGTGATAAATAAACGAACAAAATTTCTACAATACCTTTGCCTTGCGGAAATAACTCTTTAAAGTCGAACTCAAAAATCACCGTACTTCATTTTAATTGAATTTAATAGTTACCGTTGGATCTAACCTACGTTTCTCACAATACCTCCTCCAAAGGTATTTACAAAATTTATCTGGAAACTCATCTTCAAGGATATGCTGACCTCTCAAATACCTACCTTTTCGGTGCATTCCATTGAGATTTGATCCTCCGAGTGTGTGTCCCATTATCCGCCACAAATTCCACGCCATGATTAACTATATATGATGAATATACCCATAATTAGAAAGTCCACTGTAAGCTTTCCAATCATCCATATGAATAAATAGCTCCCACTGTCACATGATTTTGAATAATTCCCATAAGGGTAGCAGTCTCTCTTTTATTTTGTGGACAAACTTAAAAAAATGGGATAAACATAAAATAAAACCAAAACAAAAGTGATGCAGATAAGTAGAGTCAGTACAGGAATAAGATTAGATGGGCATAAAATGTAGTTTCATAGTTGTATGTATGTATGATCTATTGTGCCCGCTCACTTCAACTTAGTTCCTGAGGAACGTCTCAAAGACTAGTAGCTCATTTAGTCCTATTTCGCTGAGGAACTTTAAGATATCTGCAGGCTTCAACTTAGGTAAATGTCCCTCTTCTATCCAATATTCACCTCAGTGGCGGTCATAGGGGGGGGGGGGGCACGGAGGCCATGCCCCCCCCCTAGCTCAACCGCAGTTGTTCAGAAATTAAAAAGAATAACATTCTCGTGTAATTATCTTCATGTGTAATTAGCAATTAAAAAACACTTTGAAATAAAATAAGTCGAAAATACTTTTCGCGAGGTAGAAAACCATACATTATACAATTCACATTTTTCGCAATTAACGACGACTTATCCACTGCTTCGCCAAGTCTTCATTTTTTGGAAATCCATCCATAGTATTTTATTACCCGTTTCTTTGGTATTGCAATTGGTATTTTTGCACGTAGCCACGGCACCGCCGGCATTATGGTTTTAAAACCAAAAAAAAAACACTTAATGCCAAGCCACACCAAACATCCATCCATCCTTCGGATGGACGGGCTGGATGTTCAAAAAAGATCGCACGCCAGCTTGGCAAATAGCGCAACGCAGCATCCGTCCGTCCGCTGGACGCTTAAAACGTCCAATGGATGGATGTTTTGGAATCGTCGGGGGAGCGATTTTTCCTTCGCATCCGCATGGACGTTTCTCCTGCATATGAGCTCTGGGCCCGGTCACACGCGCTCCACCCGGTATCAGACAAAACTACCCTAGTCCACATGGTTTCTCTGAAAACATATTCGTGTAGGATACTCTTCTCGCATTGTTTTCACAAGTATAGCAGTTTTGTACCAAGGTTATTTTGTTTATTTCAGTCTTCTTCTAGTTCCAAATCGATCATCAAATGATGAAACTCACCTAACTTTTTCTTCCTCTTGTTGAGAACGATTCTTATTTACACAATACAATAGAATAAGTTCATCATCGTCACTAGAGCTGCAGTCATCAAGCCACGGGATACTTTTTGAAAAATCACTTTCACACCAAGGCACATTAAACAACATTCTTTATGCACTGACTGCGTTGCTACTGACACAAGTGAACAAAATATTCGTTGATGAAGGGGAGGTGTGAATCGGAGCGCTCCGTGGACGTCCGAGGTCGGACGTCCATCCATTGGACGGATGGATGCCGGTGTGGCCCGGCCTTTAGATCAACTCTATAACAATTTTAAACACAGGCTTGGGATAAAACAATATCAATTAACGCAGAAAAATCGAAGAACCACAGCAAAAACATACTAAAGACGTACAACTCTATACAACAATTTTCAATTCTGATTCCAAGGTGCTTACTTTAAACCCACTTCAAGTTACGATTTGGTCCATGGCCCCCCCACTCAAAGTGTATATGACCGCCACTGATTCACCTAGGTGCTGCGCCCTAGGATTCTGAATTGCGGTGCAATTCTTCCATGCCACAGAACCTACATTCTTCTTCCTCCACTATTTGGATCCTCTTCAGGTGACCGTTCAGGCTGCAATGTACCATTAGGATCCCTGTTAGTGCAGTTTTACTTTGACTTATGTATTCATTTGATGTCAACGGGTTGTAGCCACCCATCAGAATCTTTGATTGTCTTATAAGCTCTACTAGATCTTTCCAATGGTCAGAAATTCTCTTTTCTTCGGCTTTACCTATTTCTTCCAATATTACATTGGGGCTGATACCGCAAAAGGGTTCGGGCCCCCAAAAAGGGTTTTCCAGTCCCCCTCTTTGCTAGTCCATCTGATATTTCATTTCCTTCTATTTCAGTGTGTCCTGGAATCCACAGTTCGCCTAGTTCATTGAGTTTCCCTACTCATTCCCACACCATTTTTGAACTAATTACACAAAAACTCAGTTTATTATTATTATTTTTGTAGTTCCCATTCAATAGTAAACCGGCCCTGTAATATTCATTTTTTATTTCAGTTGTACATCCTACGGAGGCTATAAATTTATACGTCGGTCGAAATTGTCACCGAATGAATATGAAATAGTGTTAAGATCTGTTGTGTTTTCTTGTCGAGAGATGACCGGCACCTTATACAGTTACAAAGTACATGTGGGCGATTCTTTTAACTTTATTAAATGTACGTACGTACATAGATTTTTTTTGTAATCCGAGACGAGTCACAAGAGAGGAATGCGGGTAGTATAAATCATTCTCGTAGACACAAAAATGTGTATGGGTGATGAACAAATGTATTATTCATGATATAAACTATGAGGTTTAATTGATACCGGGTTATTCAATAAGGGTGAGGAGGTACCATATATCGGAAAATATGATTAAAAATATTTGTTCCATAGTTTTTCGCAAGGTGGCACAATATATCACTAACACGCTTGGGTTGGTGAAAAATATAAACTTTAGAAACTACTGTCCTTATTGTACAACTTTTGTAGAAGTCGTTTTTCTGTATCACATATTTTGAAGTGGTGGGAGAAGCGTTCTTTCGTTGACAAGAAAAAGACTGTGTCTTCCATATCCCCGAATCAATATTCAGTAGTAGACTCCGTTTCACATGAGAAGAAGAGCCACGTGAAGTTGCAGTCGTATGCGCGAACTGGTTGTCAAAACCAGCACCATATTGTAAAATTGACATTCGACTTTAAATCAGTAGTGTAACGTTTTCACATTTTGTAGGTTGACACAAAACTAGAATCTGTCGGACTCGACTGTGGATATTCATTCATTCATTCATTCGATTGGGTTGTGCTCAACAGCCCGGGCACTTAAACTGAATCTTTGTACCATTTCCCATACTATCTACTTCCATTCCAGAAGCTTTGTGTCTTCTATGTAGGCCACTAGTTTGACTGGAGGGATTTTCAGTAGTTGTAAAGTTTGTGTTATTTCCTCTCCAAAATGCTTCCGTCTGAGTCCATGTAAGTTCTCGCAGAAGCAGAGTATGTGAGTAGAGTTCACATTTCCAGCACATAGATTCACTAACTTGAGCAGAGCCTGGTTGTCAGTGAATATTTTTATTTTTTGTCCGGTATATCCTCTTCTGATGTTTTCATCAATACAAGCTATAGCAGCAATCGTCTCTGCTTGAAACACAGTCGTATATCGGCCAAGGCTAAAAATAATTCCCTTTCTAGTTTCTTTTATACCAGCTCTAGTGCCATGGTTTATTTTGGAACCATCGCTGTACCAGATGATTTCTCCAGAATTACCTGGGATCATCACTTGTTCACTAGATGGGATGATGATGTTCACTCGCTCAGTGAATATATTCTTCAGTTTCATGCATGTAACCTTATGTGAAATATGGATTCATCTAGTATTGTCCCAGTTGTATCAGTGTGTCTTTCTCAAACATTGTTCTGTGGCCATAAGTTTCCCGATTTCAGCCTAAGAATTACCAATAAGGACTTCCATTAATTCGATCCCGTGATGTTCATTGCCCCGGTAATACCAAGAATGGCTTGTCCTTGGTTTGCAGTTAATATATTCACTTCTGACCCCCTCCACCAGACCATTGATCCATAGGTGATCTTTGGCAAAACCAGCGCCTTATTGTAAAAAAAATCAGTAGCGTAACGTTTTCATATTTTGTAGGTTAACACAAAATTAGAATCTGTCAGCTTTGACTGTGGATAATTTTTCCTTTAACACCAAGTTTTTTAGGAGGCATGTTTTTAGATCAAATAAAACACAGAACACTCACAGATAAATTAGCTGAACGTCTTAAAATATTCAAAAACCAAAAATATTCGACAGTAATTAATGATTGCTTCAAACACAACCTAGAATGTCAATAATAAAATATCGGCATGAAACATCGTTTGTAACGCCAATGGCAGAACACGGACGTTTGATCGATTTTGATTTCTGCGCAAGCCGTTTGGCAAGCTTCACGTGGCTTCTTCTTACGTGAAACGGAGTCTATTATCACTAGATAATTTTATGACAATCAAAACCTCAAGCAACGAGATTGAGAAATTTGTCATAAGATTATGAGGCACTTTCCGAGGGATATTTGGCACAAATTTTTCTACAGAATAGTTTATTGAAACACAACGAAACATTTATTTTTTAAAAGTACAACTAGTGAAGGTACAATTATTAAAATTTAACAACATAAGATTTGTTGCTGTTCTCTACTATAGAAGATCTATTACTACGCATGATAAGTATTTATGATCTTGTTATAGTGTTCTTGATCGACAACAAAGTATGGTTGTATAAAATTTTGATTGCTATGACCAGTAATTTTCAGCAATTGTTGTTCTTCTACACTACTTTTTGCCAAATCGCTAACATCACTGTATCTATTCCAGTGATTTATGATTTTTTTGTCATTACACTCAAGCCAATTGCCTCGGCAGCAAATCTAGTCAATCCATTTATTGCATTTCTTTCAACAGGTATATGATCGTACCATTTGTCAGTTTCATTTCTCCAGTGACGATTTGATTTGAAGAACAGTCGTGGTGAGGCAATATTGACACCTCGTTTTGATATCAGATTATGAAAGAGACGTACAGGGCAGCTTGTCTTTCACCATTGGAAGCCAACCATTCACTACTTATACAACTTTTAGAACCACCTTGGCACGTTTTACTGAACATCAAATGAGAGAAACATGTCAAGATAATTAATGCTGTATTAACTATTAGAAGAGGATGATTTTGTTGAAGATGCAAGTATACAGTAGAAGTTACGAATGTTTCTCGTTACGTCATAATTCATAAACACCCGAATCAAATCAATAACAGTTAGAGGGTTTGACACGTATTTCTGGTGATCTAGTTATGAGAGAAAATAAATAAAAACCAAATTTAACATATTATAGTTGGACTACAATTTAAAATTCTACAAATAAATTGTCACAAAACTTATCTTTAGAATGGCATTTAACGGCAGAAGTGGTCCGCCACTAGTCAATTCCATTTGGAAATATTCAGGTAACTTTCCAATACGTTTACTTTCATCCAAACGTTTACCGGTCACTTTGTCAAAAATTTCACAATAAATTTAAATGAATTTCACCTTTAATGTAATGACAATGACGACGAAGTTCATTGGTGACAGAATGATTTCCGCATAAAGTGACGTTTCGCTTTTTAAGTACAATCGTTGTCACAACACAAGACAGTGACCAACCGATAAAGACATAATGGCGTAGCTTAATTCAGGCACAAAAGACATAATGTACCTTTCCATTTGTTTAAATTGGACATACGCGGTCAGTGAAGTATGAGTAACGAGAAACATTCGTGACTTTTACTGTAGTTTATGAAAATAACCGAAAAACTGGCAACTATAATCATAACATGAACTACGAAAACTGTGAAAAATGGTTGTAGTCTCCGAGTATTTGATCCTTCAAAGTGATACATTTAATAACCGTTGACAGTTTGAAACCGAAATAATTATTTACTGTATTATCAGATAAAAAGACTAGCCCGATTTTACCGACTATACATAGCAGACTATTAACAAATAATATTGTTCAAAAGAGACACTTTTGGTTCCCGAGATCTTTCTAATCGACAATAATTATCTCCCGTGGGGTAGTGGGCAAGGATGTTCTCGTTATTTCAGTTTCTCTATTTTGAAATATTTTGTTTATCATCATAAAAATAAAATTCAAATATTTAAAATTGCTTTATTTTGATATTTATGCGGTAGTAAAATATTGATGTGCAATTTACTGTTACAAATTACTTTTGGGAATAGATGGTTATCCCAATAATAAAAACATTGCTTGAAGTTGAATTATAACATCAAGGTTGGTAAAACTTTATACTATAAAAACTGCCTTTTTATGTATAATAATAAACTACTGATAAGAACCTGATACGTAAAGATGTTTAATTTTACGTTTTTTAATAAATATATTTGGAACGTAATTTTAAAAATTTCCTTCCAAAAAAAGAATACAGTTTCACTTGTTAGCAAAACGAAAAACGGGAAAAATACTCTTAACAAAATTCGGCGAAGCATTTTTCACAGTTTAAAATGGAGCAATGTCAATAAATTTACATTCGTAGTAGAGAAAAAGGGACATTTATGGAGCCAAGAACCGATCTCGCTATTCGCATATTTGATTAAAGAAGAACATAAATTTTCTTGTATAGTATAATACAAAATTTACTTCTGTATCAATTTTCTCTGTGTCAACCTTGAATATACTTTTTGGACCACCCTTGAAGATTGGTTCTCTTGTGGATATTGGTGTATATATTGTTTTGAAAAACGAAACGGAAGTTTTAAAAGAGTTCAAACTGTTTGGATTTTATTAAGAAACATATTTAAACTGAAACGTTAGACATTTTTCATGAAAATGCACAAACATATTGCAGCGACGTACTAAAAATTTTTTTCACAGGGTTTTATTGAGCTTTAGTGGAAAAGTAACCTTTTTGGTGCTTAAATGTCTTCTAAAAACGCTTAAATTTTAAATGCAGCATATGGCAGGGCAATATTCAGAGTGAGTTTTAAATATGGAACGCCTCATTTATCTAGTAAACGTTTCGCACGATTCTTATAGATTTTGGTGTGATATGGCCGATATTTTAATTTTGTAGAGAATACAATTTTTACTCCATTTCATGTAAGCCAGTTTTCAGCAAACGACAAACCTTTTTTAATAGATGGAGCCAAAATATCGAAGTAATTTTTCAAAAAGAAAATTTCAATCGGTAGGTTTTTTTATTTATTTGAGGGCAAGAGCAAATAATGTACGAATGCCTTCTCGTTGCGACGTTGTAGGCCTTCTCCGGGCCGGTCGACACGCACAATATCCCTCTATTTATTTTTCGTTTTCTGCCTTGCTTCGTTGTTCGTGCATTTGAGCCAGATTTGTCCAAGTATAAACATTATCGAATACTCCACTGCTACTAATGTTTTTGTCCACAACCACTTAATACTAAGTCAATATTTTACCTCATAACAAAAGGTATATGGTACCCATATATTTACTAAGAGTGAATTATGAACTTATAATTCACGCTTCTGCATTAAAATAACATGCCATGACAACTCAACACTCACAAAATTTCGGTGTATAGGTGACTAGAGATGGGGGTACAATATGAAATAAACTATTAAATCTGCGTATTTTGTTTAGGAAATTTGTTTCTGAAATATATCGTATCGATAAAATATCGAAATTTTTTTGTATTGATACTTTTCATAACGGTATTTTTTAATATTGATATTTTTGAAACAATATATTTGTAACGGTACGGTGTATCGATACTCTACACACAGTATCGCCACCGAGTATCTCCCATCTCTATACGTCACATTTGACGTATTCCGTTCTACACTCGCCTTATTTAATAAAGAAATCAAGGGTCGTGGACAAAGTATAGTATTCTACTCGCAATTTGTGGCCATTATTCACTCGGGTGACTTGACTTTTAGTTATTTGTATGCTTAGGCCGCGAAATACCTTTTTAACGTACCGAAAGAACAGTTATCGCCGAGGCCGTTTGCGGCCGAGGCAAGATAATCTTGAGGTCATTTAAAAGTTTCGCGGCCATGGCATACACACTATTTTTCGTGCAATCGTTAAAATCATTAAACTAGATAATTGTAAATAAATATATCATTGCTTTAAAATCAAAAGCAGTTTAATTTATTTAACAATGTGTGCTATGGAAATGATATGTTTCAATATATACAAAATATTTTGACAGTTCTTGCTTCAACTTCTGGAGTAAATATAAGTAATAACACAAACTGTACAATTAATGTTAATATTCATCCTAAATAATATAAGTACTTATCTTCTATAAGTTCCTTGTGGCATTATTTGTTATTTTTCTCTTATTTTCTTGGGAATCAAACCACAATAATGTTTTTTTTTATTTTTTTATTTCAACGTTTCGGTAGCGTTCCAGCTACCGTTGTCAAGATTAACTAATAATGAATGAATGAAAAATTTTTGGTCCCTATCTGACACAACGAAAAACTTATGTATTTGTTGGTATTCAATAAAAAATAATCCTTGTCTTTGTAGTATTTTAGAAATGTCAAATTTGGAAGTGATATTCAAATTTGGAAGTGACGTTTGGTTTCGCAGCCGTTGCTATGGGTAACGGCCGCGAAATTGAATTTCGCGGACTGTGTTGAGAACGCGAAATACTGACTTCGCGTCCGATTGCACGGAAAATAATATACTATTAAAATAGGTATACTACGATAACAAAATCTAAACTCTCTTCGGCATATATAAGCTAATGGTTTTTTTCCACCTTTTTTTCAATCTGTAACCATCGCTTATCAACCCTCAATAACAATTTGTATGCCTTCGTGTTTTCGGATGATAAAGTAGTGCCCAAGGAATGCATCCAAGAACACGAAATTGTTCCAGTTCTACCAATTCTGTGTCAGTCGGTTGACTGTTCTCAGACGCACCACCTGAAATAGATTTTCTTACTGACAGATGTCGATGAATAATTATTTATATATTCACACTTCATACATTTTTGAAAAACAATATTTTTCAAAAACAGTGACCGTTCAACTAAGGAGCAACAACTACTTCCCGTGCAATATCCGGCGGTACTGATGAGGCGCAAATACGCCGAAACCGGTCTACAAGTTGTGTTGTCCCTCCTATTCGCAAACCAGAATGGTTGGTTTTAAAATATCTTGTAGATATACCAACCCCGTTTGACTTTGGAGTGTAATTCAATATTCGGCGGTGTATATTGCACGGGTAGTAGTTGTTGCTCCTTAGTTGAACAGTCACTGTTTTTGAAAAATATTATTTTTCAAAAATGTATGAGTGTGATAAATAATTATTTTTTTTCCCTTATTTTTTTGGGAATCAAACCACAATAATGTTTTTTATTTTTTAATTTCGACGTTTCGGTAGCGTTCCAGCTACCGTAGTCAAGATTAACCAGTAATGAAATAATTTTTGGTCCCTATCTGACACAACGAAAAAATTTGACAACTAGACAATAAATAATATTTTGAAGTTTAAGACTACAAAACTTTGTTGTCAAATTTTATTGAGGTCCATTCATAGTAGATCACACCTCTGGTAAACATTATTGTGGTTTGATTCCCAAAAAAATAAGAGAAAAAAGAATAAGTAATGCCACAAGGAACTTACAGAAGATATAAATAATTATTCTTCGACATCTGTTGATAAAACACTTTAATAAGTACGACAATATTGCAGGAAACTGTAATAAGCTTTAGAGTTTCTTCATTAACTATCTTCGAAAATTGTAAAAAATTCACAAAGCTTTAGGCGTTAAGTTTAAACCTGAAGGTTAATTTTGGCATTTGAAATTTGTTGACACGCGCCAACTATGTTGTTATATTCAACATTTTAACGATTACCCTCGTAATATACAGTGCGGACCCAAATTGTGCTCCTCCTCATAATTTCTGAAAGCAATGAGATAAAAACTAGATCAACCAAAATGAAATTATACTATCGCTTCTAATTATATATAATATACTTATATTGTGTTATGGAATCTAAGAATACTTCATTTCGAACATTACGTCAATAATAACGATTTAGGGTTCTTTATTGCTTATCGTGAAGCACACTACAATGCCAATAACCCTCGTATTTATTTTGTTGCTTTATGAAACGTATTTTGAAAAGAAAGTTCGTATTAGTATGCATAGTTGGTAGTTACTTTTATGACAATCGCTACAAAAAACTTGGAAAAGAACAAAACAATAACTATAATAATTTCCTCTACTTTGATCTAGTTGTTATTTCATTATTATACCTAATTTTTTTCAGAATTTTGAGGGGGGGTACAATTAACGACCTCACTGTGTAATGAAAAATATGGAGTTCTTAAGTTCTTATGATTTTCTTTTGTTCAAAACATACAGTTTGGCTGGTTTCATTCTATACTGTCGGGGCCGGAACCCTTTTGCGGTATCAGCCCCAATGTAATATTGGAAGAAATCGACAAAGCCGAAAAAAAAAAATGAATCCATAAGTCAAAGTAAATCTGCAACAAAAGTTTTAACACTTTAACTTAAACGTCTCAGATACTAGTAGCTTCTTTAGTCCTATTTCCCTGAGAAATTTTAGGATATCTGCAGGATCAACTTAGGTAAATGTCCCTCTTCTATCCAATAATCTCCTAGGTGCTGAGAACTAGGATTCTGAATTGCAGTGCAATTCGCAAGTTTGTGGATGGGGGTTTCTTCTTCCATGCCACAAAATCTACATTCTTCTTCCTCCACTATTTTGAGCTTTTTCAGGTGCCCGTTCAGCCGGCAATGTCCCGTTAGGATACCTGTTGAAACTCTTAATGTAGTTTTACTTTGACTTATGCATTCATGGGTTTGATTTTCTAAGTCCCACTAGATCTTTCCAATAGTCAGATCTTCTATTTTCTTCGGCATCGCTTATTTCTTCCAATATTACATTGGGGCTGATACCGCAAAAGGGTTCCGGTCTCCAAAAGGGTCTTTCAGTCTCCTCTCTGCTAGTCCATCTGCTATTTCATTTCCTTTTATTCCAGTGTGTCCTGGAATCCACAGTGAGGTTACTATATTGTTCGTGCCTAGTTCATTGACTATGCTTAGGCATTCCCACACCATTTTGGAACTGATTACACAAGAGTTCAGTGTTTTAATAGCTGCTTGACTGTCTGACATTATGATAATCTTTTACCTTCTATATCCTTTGTCAATATTGATTCTTTGGCGTGAATTTCCGCTTGAAAGTGGGTTTTTCTCAAGCTTTCAGAGTGTTTGGTTCCTGGCACATACACTCCTATCCCAGTTCCTTCGATTTCTTTTGAGCCATCTGTGTACCATTGAATGGCATTCTTTCCAAGTCTGGTAATGGTATTTGGATCCCATTCGTTCTTGTTGCTCAACAGGTTCAGTGCCAAGAGGATTAGATACAATACAATAGTTACTTTTGGAATAAAACTACAAATTATGTCATGATCTACTTAGTTTAGATGTTAATTGGAGTTATCCGCCAATTTGACAGCTCTAAGCAGCTGTCAAGTTAACTGGACGCCGGTATATTTTTTCAATATTTGTTTCATATACCAGCGTCCAGTTAACTGTACGAACGAATAAACTGATTTTTTCTTCAATATTTATAATATAAAGGGAATAAAAACACTATTTGAACTTACAAAAACTTTTAAAGAAACAAAATAAACTGAAGAAATTAACAAAGTGCTTAGAAAAAGAACCAAATTAGAAAAAATTCTGTATAAAATAAAAAGGCACTGAAATACATTTATGTTTATAAGGAAAACTTATTTATTGAGATGGTAATATTTAAAACATACGTGGAGTCACAAAGGCCTGGTCGCATGCTGCAAACTGGACAAAAATATCTTGTCTTCCTTTTTTTGCACTGACGGCATCTTAACATTGGACTTTTATCTTTTGGTGTTGGAGGATTGGGTTCCAGATAATGAAAAATGTCCGAATCATTGAGTGGTTTTACAGTATTAATATCGGTTTCACCAATTAAAGCCATAATAACCTTTTCTCTAAACTGTAGGACGGGTATATTTCTATTTGTTATTTTTCCGTTTATTTAATAACCATTCCATATGGCCAAGTTGACTAAATGAAAAAATATTTGGTGATACCAACGTAATGTTTTTCTTGTGACCGGAAGGATTCGTCAAGCGTCGGCACTTATAATTATATACAAAGTCAAAAATTGGAGTTACCTGAAATATTCTTAGCACAAGTCCTTCGCCAGGGCCCGTTTTAAAATCTATTTTATTCGCCAGACACCGGTGTTTAAAGGAACGCATATATTTCGTATAAAATGGGTGTCAAGTTAACGGGACGCAGGCTCTCATTGCGTCCAGTAAAACTTGTTAATTCCGTAACGAATTTCTTTGAAAAATTACACCTATTCATCATACCATCTTGTGGCATGCTGAGCATTATTCTATTGTTATATATAATTTTATTTGTTTCCGGACAGCGAAATTTCACAGCTTTATTGAACTGCATCGGGATGCGGTTTTACAATGAATCGGATATTTGATTGAAATATACTAAACTGTGAATTGTTAATGAGAAAACGAAATAATAGGCTGGCAACTCGTGTGTGTTTGAATATTAAACATGTTATTCGTAAGCACGCATTTAATCACGGAAATTGATGTTGGTAGATATTTGAAATGTTGCTTTTACTACAGATTAATTGATAATAATCGTAGAATGAGTGTTATTAAAAGCTTCTTGTTAATCGGTTCGGACATACACATACCGATTCAATTAATAATACGTTTGTGTCAAATGACATAATGCTCATTATATGAATATATACAGAGTGAGTGGTAATTATTGATTCGAGTGGTTGAAGCACACAACGTTTTGTGAGTATGTGCGATATTTTTTCAAGGTTAAAAATATCTACCCCTGATGTAAGTACAATGTGCATCTTGGGGAAAAACGCATTCTTACAGTATTTCGAATTGTTTTTTGTTAAATTTTTTATGGAAGATGAATTTTGATTTAGATTACCTACAAAAAATTGGAGACTTAATTTCCATATTACATCTTTAACAGCCCCTCTTTAATCAGCAACACCCTGTGTGAAGCATACATACAATATAATTAATTCAAAATTTCAAACAATACTTAATTTAGACGAACCCTCGAGACCGCTTCGCTTTACGCATTCCACATGCAAATTTAACTTAATAACTGTATTCTCGAAAGTCGTAATGGATTATTCGTGTAAATATGCTCTTAGAATGTCGTAAAACACACAAATATGCCTAAAGAGGTCGCGTTAAGAGGAAAACTGAAGATATGAGCAAAAAGAACACGAAAACGAAAGGGGTGTTTATCTGTCACTGTTTTAATTTATTCCTTGATCGTTTTAGATACGTTGATTTAATGAAAAATTGGTTCATGCTAATTCGATTTAATTCACAACTGAAACTTTGAAGAAACAAAACCGTTTTGGAACAGAATAAATATATTTCCGCGGCAATTGCATAACACTTGACGTTTTGAATCGGCCTACGAAACAAAACAAAAAATGTGACTTCTGGATCATATTGTGACGTATTTATCCATATACATTTAATTAATTAATCACCACTAATATATTCCTTGATCAATAAGTGGTCAATAACTATTGACACAAATAAGACATGAGTTAAACTCATGAGTGATAGACTCCGTTTCACATAAGAAGAAGCAACGTGAAGTTTGCCAACTGTCCTGCGCAGAAATCAAAATCGGTCTTGTTTATGTATGTCGCGTTGTAACGACCGTTTCATGCCATTGGCGTTACAAACAAACATCGTCAATCTTTAATTGAAAGTATAAATATTTCAACGATACTAAGTATTTTCATATACCAGTGTCTATTGTATGTGAAACTATCTCGAAAAGCTTCAAATAATAAATTCTCAAATATGTTTTATTTAAACTATACATACGATAAATACATTTTTGTGCCTTGAAAAGCAACTGCAAAGTTGATGTTTTCCGCGAGCTGTCATAATTTGACATTATTGGCGCTCTTAAGCAGGAAGTAACTTTGGCGCACGCCTAATTATATTTATAGATAAAAGAGAGCTAGTAGTTAATTTTGGTGAGATAGTGGAAAAAATCTTGTGTGTATTTAGAGCAGAAAGTCTTTTGGTAGTTTCTGTCTCCACTACCAAAGTACTACTTTCTGCTCTTGATACACAAATAGCTATTTTAATACTGTTATTTTGTTGTCGAAAAATAATTATTTTTATTCACACTTCATGCATTTTTGAAAAGCAATATTTTTCAAAATCAGTTACCGTTCAACTAAGGAGCAACAACTACACTCCAACCGCTATCTCGTGAAATGAGGTGACGATACGCCGTAACAAATTTGAAAGAGGGGATCCAGCAAAGCCAATCGTTCGGTAGACGTTATGCAGTGGGCAGCTCTATATTGGCCGAATACGTTCTCTCTCTGCGTACTGGAAGCTCCGCCTTGTCACGAGATACCAGTTTACCTGTACTTCCCGTGCAAAATGCACCGCCGGATATTGAATTACACCCCAAAGTCAAACGGGGTTGGTATATCTACAAGATATTTTAAAACCAATCATTCTAATTTGCGATTAGAAGACACAACACAACTTGTACACGGTTTCGGCGTATTTGCGCCTCATCAGTACAACGTATGTGCTATCCGTCCGAGAATCTCTAATCCCGGACTAAAGAATTCACTTCAATCACAATCAATACATACCTTCCAGTAACGGAAATGTAAAGATTGTGACAGTAGCGACATCTTCAGTTCCAATCGCAAACCAAAATCCGAAAAAATTTTGACAAGTGGGCTTGATACAATAAAGCTTATTACAGTTTCCTGTAGTATTGTCGTAATATTACAGGAAACTGTAATAAGCGTTACTGTTATTTTGTGTTAACCTACAAAATGTCAAATTGTTACGCTACTGATTTGAAGTCTAATGTCAATTTTACAATAAGGTCCTGTTTTGACAACAAGTTCGCGCATACGACTGCGACTTCAAGTGGCTCCTTTTTACGTGAAACGGAGTCTACGGTTGAATACAAATGATAAATCTTGAGGGTCACGAGGAGTTCGAATAACAACTATGTTAGTTTAGAGATATTACGCTAGTCAACAAGTTAAAAACCGTGTTCTTGATAAAGCTGCTAAAAATATGAGTGATGGATCATTCGATTCGGAATGACGTCTAGAAAAATGTATACAAAATATACATTAGCACATGAAAAATTGTAATTGTTATTACAAATTTAAGATAAAAAAAAGATACCATTTAGTTTTTTGTTAATAACTCGAACACTATTGATATGTTAGGAATTTTAAAAAAAGAGAAGGAAGTTCCAATAAAACAGCAAATCAGTCTTTTATTGTTAATTTAAAAAAATTATTATGAGCAAAGTAATGGAATTTTTTAAACTTTATGACTTGATCTTGTTAGGTATGTAGGTGTACAGTGTATACGTAAAGTAACGTAACTCGCTAATATTTCGATTTCCGTTAGGTTTACAAAAAAAAATGTTGAATAAAAGTTTTTTCAAATAATCCAGACCATCTGCATAAGTCGATAAGATGTATACAGGGTGCACCGCTGCTCCAAAATAACATATTAACATATTTTTTAAAATAGTACACCATGTATATATTTTCAGTTCTAAAATTATTAAAAAAATGTTTATGTCAATTAAGTAGTAGGTTTTTCTATCATTAATATTAATTAATGAAGTTTTAGGTTTCCCACCCAAATTTCAGGTTTTCCGCCAAAAATTTTGGCGGGAAACTTGCAATTCTTAACTGGAAACCTGAAATTTTTAGCGGGAAACCCGAAATTTGGCAGGAAACTTGAAATTTTTGGCGAGAAACCTAAACTTTGTTAATTAATATTAATTATTAATAACAGAAAAACCTACTACTTTTTTTACATAAACAATTTTTTTTATAATTTTAGATTCAAACCAATGTAATTTTGGAATTATTAAAGGTAGAATTATGCAGTCTCGATGGTTGTATTTGTAATTTAATAAATTATGAAAAACTGAAAATGGTGTACTATTCAGAAAAATATGTTAATGAGTTATTGTGGAGCAGCGGTACACCCTGTATACTTCTAATCGACTTTTGCAGATGGTCTGGATTATTTGAAAAAACTTTTATTCAACATTTTTTTTTGCAAACCTAATGGAAATCGAAATATCAGCAAGTTACGTTACTTTATGAACACACTGTATATAGACCATAGTCTGATAATGCATATAATAACTGAAAAAGTGACGCTTTATCAATAATTCTCAATTTTCTCTCAATTCTTTCCATATTCTTTCCATATTTGATTTTACTGTCATCCAATTATAAATCATGTTTTAAGTTTTGATTCTGTAACCCATCGGTAAATAAGTTTAAAAACTTGTACAAAGTTCCACCCGTACCATTGTATAAGCAAGTTAATAAAAACGTGATAAATAATGTTAATAAAAATGATCCTTAAATGTTGAGGATATAATCCAGATTTTCCAATATTCAAATTTTGAATTGAGGAGAAATTTGTTTTTGTGCAACAGTATAAATTTCAGTGTTTGAATCAAACGAAAATTAATTGGGAAATTCAGATACCTCCACTACAGCTACTCTTTCATTTGTGTAAAACACATTTTCGATTTCATCGATAATGGGTAATTTTACAAAATAGATTATTAGAGTCACAGTAAATACTAATAATAATGTTTGTGGTGCTAATATCGCGGAAACCTATATAAATGCGTATATCGCCGAAACGAATTATCGCTCAATACAACGTATTTGCTAATGAGTAGTTTCCAAATTAGCCGCAATTTTAACAAAATTGGAAAATACAAGTCTGTTTTGTCGCAGGTACCTACGGTTTTCATTTTCAAATGTATTTAATTTTTTTCGCCTACCTTACCGGAAAACCAATCATATGAAAACCAAAAATAGGGCGGAAAGTATTGTCCAGCAGCCCAAGTGCGGAAAATGCATAAAGCCACGATTTTCTTAAGTTTTTCACTATCTTTTCAATTAAACGTTAGTGTATAGTTTGGCAAGTTTATCTGAAGCCGTGTAAGGAATGCAGTCGAAAACATTCGATATTGCCACGTTTAACAAAAAAAATGCTGAAGTGCTAAGTATGTGGTGATAATAATTAGAAAATGGACTTTTTATTATTAACAATATGATTAAACGTAAATTCTTTGATGTGTTTGTTTCATTGGATTTTGTATATTAACAATATTTTTTCAATTTATGAATATTAAATTCCAAATTTGTTATGGGCTTTTTCAAGCTCTGGCAGCGTTGTGCGAAAACCATAATTTTCACGCCCTCCGAACTAACTCAATTGGTGAAATGAATCAAAGGCGTTCGTTGCTTAGCGACTAGCTGACTTCCTATTGGCAAGCGCGTGCGTGTGCTCTTCCCTCTCACTTTGTCAATTGACTGACATTGATTATCCAGTGGCGTTGGTATTGTCAGTGTCAGATTTTGAACTATTTCGTATCCATATTGAATTCAAGTACGATTCTTAACATTATTTGTTTTTTACAAATACCGTGTATTGAAAAATACCTTACCTTTAAAGCAAAGCAAAAATCAGTTTCTATGTATAATTATCATATAATAATAATTATTATTTTTAATACTTCTATAAAAATAGGTACCGTACGCCACTGGTACATTTATGACAGATATCTGCCGTGTTTCCTCGCCCTTTATCGATGCCCCGTAGCTTCAGATAATTTTTCCAAACTATATGTTGACGCTTTTTGTTATATTTTCGTATTTTTTGTTTTTTTTTTTTCGGTAGGAGAAAAACAGTTGTGTGTCACACATGCAGGAAAAGCTTTAGCAGCCCTCGCTTCACTACGCTCGGTCGTGTATTAGTCATTTTATGCCCTTGTATATTGTGTCCCCTTGTGTTTCCTTCCTGGCAGCTATTAGGGCCATTTTTCCTTAATATTAATATACTTGGTCCCATACTTGATTCCAAACCTGAGTATATAAATTTTATTAAATATGAACAAGATAATAGTTGCTTTTTTTCGTTAGATATAATTTTTCCAGTTTAAAATTGTAACATGTCTATCGACCTGTTTCGATTTTACGAAATAATTTCCCTAATTACCGCTCGCCGTCATAGTAACCACTTCCAGTATAGTTCTGTGATCTAAATTTCTCCTACTCTTGTTGACCGTCTCGTTAATTGTCAACGAGAGTAGGAGAAATTTAGATCACAGAACTATACTGGAAGTGGTTACTATGACGGCGAGCGGTAATTAGGGAAATTATTTCGTAAAATCGAAACAGGTCGATAGACATGTTACAAAATATTTGTTTTTATAATAGAAAAAAATATTACTGTCGATAAACCAAATTTACGTATTTTTTTGTTGCAGGTGAGTACCGTATTTTACCTTCTACTCAAGAATGTTTGGTAAGTTTGCTTTTAATAAATAAAAAAAAAGTCATCAGGAAATTTGAGAAGAAAATAATATTACGTGTTTCGGAGTAAATAAAAGTTTAGAAGAAGGGACAGTATTTATCAGTATGAAAATATTTTTCCAATATTAAGCACTACAGCGACAATTCTTTTACCATTCTTAACGAGTAGGTAAATTTGGTAGATTTTTCACTTATTACACGAGAGCTTTTTCTTTGTCGAATCAAACTTGACATGTATCAATGAGAATTTTGTTGCCTGGCAATTTAACGAAAAAAACTGCCTCTGAAAAAATTACGATTCCGCAGGACGAGTAATTTTTACTTGCAGTTTTTTTAGTTGAATTCCTAATGGCAACAAAATTCTCATTGATACATGTCAAGTTTACTTCGACTCAAAAAAAAGCTAGTGTGTAATTTGGTAAGACAATTTAATGAATATGTGAATCAATAAATTCAAAAAAGAGATGTAAATTAGTTTATTTAATTTAACGGAAAAGTACAATATTTTGCTGCATGCTAGTATTTTGAGCGGTGGTAGTAACTGTTTCCTGGATGGTAGTACCAATGGAACCAATGAGTTCTGTATGATGTTCTTCATATAACTGTAGTTTTTGTTCACCTATCACTCCTAGACAATTCAGTTACGGCGGCTGCTCGATTAGAATGGTTCGTAACTCTCACCCGCTTGATATCAAGTCCAATATTTTTCGCCGAATATTTGGTCCATTTAGATATTTCGTTGATCCCAATAGGAGAATCCTTATACCATCCTTTCGAATTTGTTTTTTGCCAGGAAGGATTTGGAGTTAAAAAAAACTTTTCACATGTGAGATGGTTTCCTCGTCTTCCCATAATTTGTTTAAACAATCTTTTGCAGTGTTTGGTTGTACTGTCGGCCAACTTCTGATTTCCCCCTTGTGCGGTCTTCGTTAACACTGGGTTATATCGTTGAGTGAAAATGTATTTTTCACTCAACGGTTATATTCAACTCTTCCAGTCTCTCTTCCACGGTTGTCTGTCTCGATTTTGAAATAAAATACCTTACAATTTGCTGCTTCTCCAAGCCAATTCATACGCAGCAACGTGATGAAATTTTCTTTGGATGCCTACAGGTTCTTCTTCACTACAGGATAGTGCCATTTCAAAAATGTCTCGTTTTGTGAGAGCATTAGAACTTACTTTCCTTTCTTCTGGGATTGCTTGTAAAATTTTGCATTTTATGTCGCGTGCATTTCTCGCTTTCTTAAACTGTATGTCTGTGAACGGATTAAAAATTCTTTTATAATCTTTAAAGAACTTCTCTTGTAACATTTTTGCTGAAGTGTTCCAAATCGTCTTGACTGCACTCTCTTTATAATCTCCATTGTTCTTCTTCGTGTTGAATGCCCAGTCACATAAAATAGAAGCTAACTCTTCAGTGGAAGCTCTGACAAAAATTTGTTTACAATGCTGGTTGTCATGCTTTCAAAAGTTAGGTTCCGTTATTGTCGCTGGAAAAGTTAGGGCAAACTTTTTTCGCTGTCATACTGACAAAATCACGTGGCTTATGGGATTTTTATTCATGAATTAAATTGTAAATTTAAAATACAATAATAGTTATTTATGATATAGTACCAAAAGTGATATTTTATTTTGTGAGAAGGGAAGTTTGGGACACGACGCCAAAGGCAGAGTGTTCCATCTCTTAAAACAAAATAAAATCACCATTAAAACTCCAAATTAACGCATATTTTACATTAATTGATAAAATAATAGCCTCGAGATTATCAGTTTTAATTCAATTTCATCTAATCTATTGATGAAACAACTTGCCAGAGTAAACAAAAACCGAATTTGTTGATTCGTCTTTGTTGACAACTAACGTCAATAAACCACGAATTATTTTTTCTCGTTTCTTCGTTTTTCGATGGAAAGTGATCAAGAAAATGGATTTCTACCGTCGGAAATGGAGTGGCTCTTCGTCCTATCCCACTGCGACTTCTGCAGATCTATTGTGGTCCTCCCTATCCTTAGAGCTCGATATCTAGCTTTATTCTTTTTGTTAGACCTATTAGCCTGGATACCGTCTCCTTTGCGTAGCTCTCCGCCTTCGGTTTTTCTTCTCCGAATAGGTGAAACCGCATCCTTACTAGGCGTTCGCACTCACAAAGTATGTGCTCCGCGGTTTCATCTTCTTCCTGGCAAAACCTACATATGCTGTCATCTGCTAGGACAATTGTGTGCATATGCTTCCTCAGCCTACAATGTCCGGTCGGCATTCCCACCATCATCCTCGTCGTTTCTCGACTTTGACATCGTAGGTCGCGTGACAGTTTGCCCGAAGGACTTTTAAGGAATAGTTTAGCGTGCCTTTGTCATGGGGTTTTATGCCACCAGCACAGCGCCTGATTGTTTATCCATTTGTGGATGCTCTCCTTAGTGAGGTTTTTTACAATTCCACAAGAAGGTTCTTGTCCTATCATGACTTCAGTCGCTCCCTGCCTGGCTAATTCATCGGCCTTTTCATTGCCTTTTATTGCTTGGTGACCTGGCACCCGGGCTAGGGTCACTCTATTAAGACTACCTAGTCTGTTGAGGGCCTTGCGGCACTCCCACACCAGATTTGACGTTGTCCGATATGAGCTTATCGCCTTCAGTGCAGCGTGGCTGTCGGAGTAGATGACGATTCTTTGGTTATTCACCTCCCGTCTCATCAACTCTTCTGCACAGCATTGCACCGCCATCACCTCTGCCTGAAAGACAGTGGCATGTTTCCCTAGGCTTAGAGAGATCGTGAACTTCTCTTGTACACCATATATTCCGGCTCCTACTCCAGAGTCTGTTTTAGAGCCATCAGTGTACCAGTTGAGATTCGCTGTTATAGGAGGCCCAGTCCTTTCTCTCTGGAATGACTACTATGTATTCATTTTTGAAGCTATATTGTGGGGCAATCTGATCCATTGGCATTCCCAGTGTTGGATCTGCCTTTATTTCTTCATATAGCTTTTTATAGGCCTTGCCGTGTCCTCGACTTATCGGAGGAGGCCCCTGTAATAATCTGTGACTAACAGATCTTGCATTTTCCTGAATGAAGATGTGCAGTGGCCGGTAGGTTAAGTATTACCTCCAGGGCTGCAGTCGGTGTTGTTCTCATGGCCCCTGTGATATTCAAGCATGCTTGCCTTTGGTTCCTACTTAACTGTCTCTGAGCTCCAATCTGCAGTGTCCTGGACCACCAGACTACTGATCCATAGGTTATCCCTGGCCTCACGACCTGTGTATAGTAAAAACCAAACAAAGTTGCGTTTACGTCACCAAGGTCGTATTTCTATCGCATGTGTGGCTACATTTCTATCGAAAAGTGCATATACTTAAATTTGTTAATTAATCGGTTCTAAAGATAACCCAATCAATAAAAAAACTTTTGTACCAAAATAATGTATAAGCAATATACCTTTATTGGGTTTAGACGTACCTCGATGTAAAAATTTGTGTTAAAATTTTCATAAAGAAGCCTCCAATTATTGACGGTAAATTAGTCACTGCCAGAAATAATGGCAGGTTGCCGCGTTGTTTGTGACTTTTCTACTCGTGTAGTGTCATCGATTTTTGAGGTTATAGTTACGTGCTTTATAAAATTTTCTTGTGACAAATATTTATAATCAAAACTGTTTTCTTTCAAAAGAACAAAGCATTTTCTTCTGTGATTGTTAAAATGTCCAAACAGCTGAATAGCCGATGCAAAGAAGTTGTGTTACTACAATAGGCATACTGGTAGGGATGGTAACAGTGCGAATAACTGCCTGAACATGTGGAGCGAGGCACTGCACATGATAACTCCTGATATGTGGAAAAATTCTATACAACATTATGAAAGAGAGATATTTAAATGGTATGAGAGGGAAAGAATATTTGATCGTCCAGAAATTAGTCCGATAGTTATAAATTTTAATAGTGAAGAGAGTGACACTGATGTTGAATCAGATGAAGAAAATGAACAAGAATTTGAATTTGCCTAGTTTCATTTCACAATATGTTGATTTGTTTAATGTTAGTTTTTGTCTTTGAAAATACGTTCATTATTAAACATATTTTATTTTATTGCTTGTATTTTTATTATATTTATTTATTAAAAGATTTGGTAACTCAGTAATGACCTTACCACTTTTATTCTAGAATTCCTTACTTTGTGAAATCTATTCATAAATTTAATTAACAAAAAACGTAAATGAAAAAACTCCACACTATATTAAACGAAAACTATCAAACTATCGATAATTTTGTAGTTTTCATTTATAATATTGTGAAATTTTCTACATTTACGTTTTTTGCTGACTTCAGTTATTTTCTGTTAATTTCCATATTTCGTGAACAATCTGACAACGCTGCAAATGTTCACAATGATGACGTAAACGCAACTTTATTTGGTTTTTACTATATATAACCATTTGGTCATGTTGGGATTTAGTCCCCAATTCTTTCCACACATTTGCCTGCACCTTCCCAGGGCGATTCTGGCCTTGTGTGTGGTTTTTTGGATGTGAGAATTCCATGTAAGCTTCTGGTCAAAGATTACCCCTAGGTATTTCACTTCTTTCGCAAACGGAATTTCCACTCCGTTTATTTGCGGCTTTTGTAGACCTTGCAAATTTCTCTTTTTTGTAAACGGTACCAGTGTAGTTTTGTGGGGGTTTCTTACTATAATTGTAGTCTTACTAATTGTGCGTTTAATTGAATAAACACTTCATTTTGAAATAGGATTTTATATTTTCTCATTAAAATAAATCTTTTACCACAAGTGCTGACAGTATTTTACTTTTAACACCAGTGTCATACAATGGAATTTTAGATACTGACAGCATGCGTTAAAAATTATACTTTTACTGACGTTTGTAGAAAAAAAATTATTTTGTGTTGACGAATCACTTGTTAAAGTTTGTCAGTACACTATTGCAACATCCTGTGTATTTACAGTTAAATTACTTAAACTAAAGTGTGAAATACCTTTTAACTTTCCCTGCATGTAGGTATCTCATAAACAAAATGATTTTTGATCAAAATTTGTAGCACATTTTTCTTCACATTTTGTTAACCAGTCTCGCTCATCACTTGTAAAATCTAGTAACAAAGCGAAAAAAAATTAAACTTAATGAAACTACTAAAAATATAACGAACTATCATTCTCGAGAAGATTATAAATGCATTTTCAAAAACCACCTCCAATTCCCAAAAGACTCCCCAAAAGCTCGAATAACTTTCTAATAACTTCGACTTTAAAGTATCCATTATACAAAGTGAGTTTTAAGTATGGAACGCCTAAATTATCTCGATCTCACGATTTTTATAAAGGTCTTGTGATGCGTCCGATATTATGGTAGTATTCACATTGTTGTCAGATCTTTCCTCTTTCCTTATAATCTAGAGACAAGTTTTTAAAATAATTTGTTTTGTCTTCTTTCATTTGCTTCTAATAATGCAAATTTGCAAACTACATACATCAATATACATTCGGATATAATTTTCTAGATAGTTTAAAATTAATCTGAAAATTCAGGGTTTTATGTCAATTAATATCAATTTACGACGTGCCCAAATCCACTTTTTGTTCCATATATTTTCAATGCACATAATAACAAAATAGAAATAATAGTAGTTTGTACAACAAAGGCGCAAAGGGTCACTTTTCTCACGAGCGCAGATCTAGCGAGTGGGAAAGGTGCTTTGAGTACAAGTTGCACACAATATTTTTTTCTACAACCACATTTATTATTAAAAAAAAAATTAATTTTGATCTTGGTCCATAATTCCTGAAATAATGCTTAATAGGTTATAATTTTTTATAATTAATAGATTAAAATAAATAATCCAATGAATAGTTTACTTGACAGGTCATAGCTGTGTTTGGCATTTCGGTGCGTGTATTTTTCGCATTACTTTCTTAAATGTTATCAAAGAAAAGACCTGCTTTGCGTAAAAAATGTTGTGTAGAAAAGTGTGTTTTGCATAATGGTTATAGGAAAACAGAATTGAATTGACTCACAAACTTGTGGATTTTTTTTGCAAATCCTTCTTCATGTCCAATAATACGTATCCTACAAAACTGCGCCATGTTAAACTGGTTAACTACGGTTGCCCTTAATCAACGTTACGCTAAACTGAATTAATTTCGACCCACTGCACTTTAAAAATAAAACTAAAAAGGGGAACAATAAAAAAAATCTCGACGTATGTAACTGCTAACCTATTTTCGTACAACTCCTGAATAAAATATGTGTACAAGGCTGAATAATAAAAAAGTGGATTCGTTACAATTGGGCGAGTTTTTAGAAAATTCCCGTATCGCTCCTAATAGAATATACATAAGCATAGATTTAAAATCGGACTGTCTGGATAGAACATATCTATTTGCACTCGTGATTTATTTGACCGTACAAAACTTTTTAAAATTCAGATAATTTTCAATGTAATAAACAAGCCGAAACAACGAAACGTCCGACACCTGATTTATATCGTTCGAGTCGCGTGAGGTCAGAGAAGATAGTTCAAAAAAAAAAAGAATAGAAAATCCGCTTTATATATCTTGAGAAATGCCGCCGGACAGGAAATTTTGGGAGACATATCGCCTACTTACATTTGCCGGTCACACATTTTAGAAAAATTGCGCTAAAGTGTTTTATGGTCCTTTGTCGGAATATTGGCTTGACGCTTACCGGCGCGACAGTGCTGTTCTTTGTATCGCTGACGGGTGCGAAATGAGCCACTCCAGCATCGAAAAGAAAAATAAAGGATTAAGTAAATTGTACATTTTTGTCTTTCTAAAAATAATCTGCGGCTATAAATCAAACCCAATAGCTGTAATGTAACAGTAAAGATGCAGTAATTGAGATTTTATGTGAAATTAGTGCAGATTGATATAACTGACACTTTTTTAAAAACCCTGTTCTTACTTTAGTTAATCCCATATTTAGACACTTTTTTGCTTTTAATTTCCATGTAAATAGATTATAATACTTTTGTCAATATCCGTAAAATTCCCCATTAATGCACTGTATAATTTAAAAAAATTTCATTATACTATCTTAGCGAGAAGCGTCACGAATCCACATAGAACTTAATGAAGATATAAACAAATTAAATTGTTTTATTTCATACCTTAGTATGGATCTTCATCAAGTAAAAGCCTCATCTATTCAAAATATTATTCATTTATAGTTTTCAAATGAATAGTTTTAAAGTTATTTAAAAAAATAGATAAAAATTAAGAATCCCTCTCCCTCACTTCTAAAATTACTGCCTGAGAGTTACTGTTAACATATCCCTATATATTTCGCTTTTATTCGGTGTTGCCAGATATAAAGACTACGGAAGTCAAATTAGTCAGAGCACACACTTATGGTATAAACAGAAAGTATATAAAAATAAGATCCATTATTTAAAAAAAAAGTTAAAACTTCAAGTCATTTGAATAGGTCTTAATTTTAGAAAGTTTTTGACGTATAAAATGGAGAACAGACAAAAAATTGGCTGTTTTTATGATTAAGTTGACCCTGAACTCTGTTTACACTACCATTACACCAACACTAACACCATATTACGTGCGT
The DNA here is from genome assembly GCA_949126875.1 of Lochmaea capreae. Classification (NCBI taxonomy): domain Eukaryota; kingdom Metazoa; phylum Arthropoda; class Insecta; order Coleoptera; family Chrysomelidae; genus Lochmaea; species Lochmaea capreae. Next base: position 18,313,542 of record OX421396.1, read on the forward strand.
ATTGATAATCAAGTTACTTATCTTCTCCAGAGACTAAAGGTAAACTAACACTACGGTGCTTCGTCATCTATATACATACAGTCGCTAATGTATGGAATAAATTCATTGTTTCCAAAATAAACGACTTTTGAAAAAAAATCCAATTTTAATTTTAATCAACTTAAACTCGACTCGGCACTTTTTCATATATAATACCACGAGAGTGAAAATTTTGTCGGCAAAATTTTTCGATTGTCATGAAAGTTTGTTGCTTTTAGGTAATTTTGCTCATGACATTTAATCCAAAACCACTCGCCTGACGGCTCGTGGTATCATTCGCAAAATTACCTAAAAGCAACAAACTTGAATACGACAAGAGAAAAATTTTACCTTACAAAATTTTCAATTGAGTGGTATTCGACATGACTATTTCACGAGAGAGAGAGAGAGTTTTATTTATTGCAAACTTCAATTATACAAAGCCAAAAAAATAATAACGTTATGAAAAAAAAACTTATTTATGTAAAAAGTACAATTATTATAATTGTACGTTGTAGCATTATTTTGGGGATTGTTTTGCATCATAACCTGTGATGAATTTAAGTTAGAAACTGAGGATTCCTTTTCTTTATTTTTATTTTCTCGAAGGTTCTCTATGAGTTGGAAAGGGTGTTCTTCATTTAATTGTAAATATGGTTTCAAAGAATGGGCAGAAGAGTGTCCTGTAAGCTTAATTACTTCTTGTTCACCAACTCCTTCTTTTGCTAATGCAGATATTGCAGAAGCTCTATGTGAATGATTGGTTATTTTTATTTTTTTTGTGTTTATACCAATTGATTCTGCCGATATTTTTGTCCACTTTGAAATTGTATTAATTCCCAATGGTGAATTTTTGTACCATATTCCTTTCTCCCAATTTGGATGTACTGTTAAAAATAATTTTGTTGTTGTTAGATAAGGATTGGATTCTCTTTTTTCAATTTTTAAAAATAAACGAACGGGACACAAATTGTTGTTAGCATTATTTCTTACCAGCCACTTACTGCCAGATAAAGCTTTTGATCCTCCTTGTGTCGTTTTGGAAAAGATTGGATTATATTCTACCCTGCCAGTAAAATTACCTTTATTATCATATTCTTTTTTAAAGTAATTAATATTACAATTAGCTGCTTCATTTCCACGCCATGCTAATTCGAACGAACGTAAATGAAAAAAACTTTTTTTGTAACCCATCAGGATTATCTTCAGAATAGCTTTCTACCATTTCCATTAATTCTTCTTTGGTAAACGCGTTAGAACTTCTTTTTCTGGTTTCAGGTTCAGCCTGAAGCTTTTTACGTTTTGTATCCCTAGCCAATCTAGCAAATTTATAGGTAATATCGTTAAATGGATCAGTTTTGATGTTAAATTCTAGAAACTATTTTTCCTGAACCATTTGAGCAGTCGTATTCCAAAGTGTTTTCACACTAGCTTCAGTATAATCAGTACCATCTCTTATTTTCATGTTAAAACCATAATCTTCAAGAATTTTTGCTATAACTTGTTCAGAAGTATCCTTTTCTAACGTTTAGTTACGTGCGCACAGAAACATTCTAAACTGTTCCCACGCAGACTTTTTTGTCTTCATTGTATTTCGCGGTATACTTTGCTTAATTGTACTCTCTATTTAATTCATTGAATTATTTCCAAATCTTGTATTATTCATGTTAATAATACTTATTTAAATTTTTGAAACATTTTTAATAATTTTTAGACAGTTAAATAAATAAATAAACAACTTAGTTTCCTTAGAAACCACTAACAAAGATTTTATATTGAATTTTATCACAGAGTGATAGAATTTTATACACATAGATTTGATATATTAAACGTCAAAAAATTGCCGCGACAAGACAACAAATTGCCAGTTTGAAAAATTTCAAATTTTGTCAGTTATCAATTTACTCTAGTGAAATAGTCATGGTAATACCTCGGAAAGGCTCAGGATGTGGAGTTTACTCGAGAGCACTAAGCCTAAGGATCAAGTGGGGAATGGGAAACAATACCAGCGTAGTTCAAACAGAACTGGCTGGTATCTCAATTGCCACAAAAGAACTAATCAGAAAAGGAATTTCTGACAAAAACATAATAATCTGCACTGATAGTAGACAAGCCCTATTAGCCTTGAACAGACAACGTGTTATATCAAGACTAGTACTAGAGTGCCACCAAGATTTAGCTAACGCCTCGGCAGATAACAATATTATCCTGAGGTGGGTTAAAGGGCACGACAGGAGTAAAGGAAATCGCATTGCTGATTCTCTAGCCAGGGAAGCCGCTGGACTGAAAATTCTTGGACCCAGTGACACCTACGGCCTGACGAATTCGACAATTGCGGAACTAGCCAAACGTTACACCCATGCTCAATCCCTTGAGAGATGGGAGGCAATCAAAGGATGCAGTTTTGCCAGGATCACCCTGGGCGACCCTGGGAAGATGGCGCCGAAAAAATACTTGGCGATGACCAGAAGAAACCTACGTATAACAGTGGGATTCCTGACTGGCCACTGTCAACTAAGGAAACACCTCCATACTATGGGGCTAGTGGACACATCTCTATGCAGGATGTGTGAACAGGAAGATGAGACTGTCAGGCATGTCCTATGCGAGTGTCCGGAGTTATCGTCGATAAGAGAGTGTGTGTTCGGTGAGTCTTGGCCTACACCTGCCGATATAAAGGAGATGTCTCCTGGTGACCTGTTCACCTTCCTGAGAAGGACAGGATGGACGATGACCTAGGAGGACAACTCCTCGGGAGGATGTACAATGGGTCATATGTGGCCTAAGTGCTGTGAGCCTACACTCACCCTCCCTACTCTACAGATACAGATACAGATACCTCGGAAAGGGATGAGCTGAGGAGTTTTTGTCTTCGGTAATAATTTTATATTGTTTTCGAATGAATTTGGACCATTTAAACAATTGTCTAAATTTTACACTCGTTTACACTCATTTTAGAGTAATCTGCAGATGCGTTGGTCTTCTTAAAACCCTCCAGTACTAACATGCCGTCTGAGAGACCGACCCCCCACTTTTCTTCCCGAATCATGGCAAGTAGCCTTTCGTCGCGTGCGTGCGGCTAGCTATCTTAATTTTATTTAGTTGTCGACCAGTTGTGTGAATTTGAAGTGTGTATTAGCAATTTTTGCGATTTTACAAGTGTTTGGTCTCTCGGGCGCATGCCAAATGGAAATCGAAACCCTTGCTCAAGATCAGGACAGGCCCTACTGTAGATGTTTCTTCTGTAGCACGAAAAAAAGTCGAATGACCAAGTATAAATGTAATCAATGTGGCCAATTTTTATGTTTAGAACACGTTACTGCAATATGCAGCGAGCGATTGCCAGGGACATGGAAGTGACGAAGATGACTAATTTTAATCTAAATATTTATAATAAGATGTTATAAATATCAATAAATAATAAATGAAGTACTTAAATTTTCGTTTTTTTCATAAACAAAATAAAAAATTACATTTTCTAAATTTGGTCTCATAGACCGATGTTAGTGCTAACGTTATAGAAATCATGTTAGTACTGGAGGGTTTTTAAGGATAATAGTGTACGGATGAAACTATTTCGTTGTAAATTTACCGTTTTGTGGAATTTTTTTCATATTCGTTCACAAATGAAGGTGATTTTAAAAACCCACGTCGAGCGCTATTTATCATGGCTTTCATAAGTAGAAAATGTGCTAATAATATTATTTATTTAACAAGTTCCGTACGTTGGGAATTCAAACTTCAACAATTTGCTTACGTTAATGCCAGTTCTAGATTAGTTTCCTGGCCAATGTTTTAATTTTCATATGATTTATATATTTTTTCCTTTTTCACCCTCGGCACCAGTTCAAGAGTACGAAAAGTTATTAGGTCGCTTTATTTTATCATTATTTCAGCTACTGGTGTTGTAAATTAGTTTCGGGTTCGTACGAGTAGTTTATACTCGTCTCCTGAGGGTAGGAAAGTAGTTCATATTTTCTATGTCATGACGACGTTGATGACAGCATATAAAAGTAATTAAAAATTATAGTGTTTGCATGTGAAATCTCGTATATTAACATAATGAAAATGGAGTGTGGAGAGTTATAAAAATATAAAGTTGGTCCTATATGGCTGTTTATGTAACGAGTGAGGAAGAGTAGGGTTATACGGGGTATTTATCCTCTAAATAACTGAATACGTTGGTACTTTATCTCTTAATATCAATCAATAATAAAAAAAAAACAGGTAAACATTAATAATTTTCAAGTGAGGAGTAGGGGAAGGGAGGTGAAGATGACGCACCTAAGAGAAACTTGGGAATTATGCCAAATAGGTTTGATATTTTGGTGGTTTAAATACTCGATGTAACGTACGAAATTATAAGATTCTCACTGCCATAAAATAAATTTTACTATATTTTTCAAAGAACTAGTTTTTAACCATAAATTATAACCATGTACAAGCGTCATCTTTGCCATATGTGCCGGCAAAGATGACGCATTGAAACAAATTCTAATGAATGGAACAAAATTTAATTGAATGCCAATGAAACACTAATAAAATTGAGTGCTATAAGACTTAAAAAAAAATGATGGAAAATATAATGTAGGTTCTTACCAAACTGATTTTGTATTTGGAGATAACAAAACCAGTTTTCAGGGCTTTGTTATCTAACGGAAATTAAGAAACGAGAACAGTTAAGAAAATAAATTTAAGGGCGCCACTAATTTTGTTTCCTAAAACTAAATTAGAAAAAAAATCAAATACAAAAATCAGCTAACTTTTAACCTTTGCAATCTACTCAAATATAATTAAGTTAATTGAGATATTGAAAAGAAAACTGATGGTGGAGGTTTAATAAATAAAACTTTCACAAACAAAATTAATATGGATAACTATATTGATATAAATTTGAACAAAAAAATTACAACTAAATAAAAAAGGGTTAGTAAATACAACTATTTAAAAAAAAATGGTTATCAAAATTATGCAACAATTTGAAAAAAATTCTTACTTTTACAAAAAAAAATTTGTATGCTGTCGTAAAAGAAGCACCCTTCACGGACAGAATTAGCACACTCTTCAAAAAGAGACTGGTGCGCCGCTGCGCTGCAATGATACTAGGAACTGTAGGTACTCCAGGTTACTGTGATCATTACAGGAACAGTCCTCTAAGCAACCCTGCTCCAGGAAGCTGTATTCCCAAAAACTATATATATTCCCAAAAACTATATCCCAGAAACTGTGCTATAAAGGTTGTACAGAAGATATAAGAAAAAAATAAAGAAGCTATAAAATTAATAAATATTAAATACAATTGAATACTATAACTCATAACTTTAGGATTCCTGATTCCTGATATAAAAAAAATGTATGAACAATCTGACAAATGAAAAAAAAATTATATGTTGATAGAGAGAATTTTCAAGGAATATGTAAGTAAATAGGTAAATCCATGTGGCATCCAAAATGGGTATCCATCTTGTACTCGTAAGGATTTCTGAATGCTGCTTCTTACGAGACCTCACAATCTTCTTTTTGGTGACAGCAGGTATGGGTGACAATAAGGCAATAGGAGTGTGTTTGGTATACGAGTATACTTCCCATCTGCAAATATTATTGACTTAATAATTAATAATGAATGTAGGTATTGTTCTCATAAAAATGAAATATTTCTTAGAAACAAATGTGAAAATAATTTAGACATAAAAATAGGTAAACTAAAAATCTGGAGCGGCAAAGATGCTCCCCAGTCTGCGTCATCTTTGCATTTTATGACTTCATAACAAAAAAATACTCATTAAGACCTTTTTCAATAAACATTTTACAAAATATATAAATTTACAATATCAAGAAGGCATATTTGATTCACTGGAGTGCAAGAAATTGTTTAAATATAATAAACAACAAACTTACCTTTACTTCAAGCTCCGGCTAAAGTAAGATCGAATTACATGATGTATTTCTTATATATTGCGTCTCTCACATAACTGTTGTGTAAAATTGTTAGGAAACGAATACCACAGGGGTAATGTGGAAAGGGCAAGGCGGAAGATTCAAATTTTAAGTGACTAACCTTACCGATATCGTTGTTTTAAGGGAGCGTCATCTTAGATGCTGCGTCATATTAGCCGCCTTTCCCCTACCCCCTTTTATTATATTTTACTAGCCCTTTATTCTCAATGGAGGGAAAGAAGAACTATTTTACTCTTCATTTCGGAAATAAAAATAATAATCTATAGAGACTAATAACTCCCTAAGTTCTTTTTGTCACAAGTAGGTATCTAAAAATTAAAAAAAAAGGTAGGTATTTTATATTTTTTGAAGTTGCTGTTAGCGGTTACATCCGTTCGTTTGTTCGACAATCTTTTTTTCTGTGAAAAGGCGGGAAACAACCGATGCCGACGAAGTGCGAGCAGCAAAATGTGCGTCAGCTTGTACGGTATCCGACCACGACCACGTTTCTCGGAGAGGATATGCCTAGTACCAATTAATAAATCGTTTATGATTAATGAACGGTAGGCAACTTCGTGTAAATTACCGTAAGTAAAGCCGATAAATTAAAGCTTTCTCTGATTAATGTTTTCTTCTTCGTTTGTTTATTGAACTTATTTCAACGTTGGATGGATATATAGCAAAGCCGTTGACGTATATATATAATATATTTTTTTTTAAACATGACCTCGCCCTCATCTATGATCGAACCTGGCCCTATTAAAAGTATAGTATCTCAAAACCACGTCTGTCAAGACCCTGAAACCACCCACATTTGATAGCCAAACGGAATGGGACACATATCGACTCCAATTTGAAGCTGCTGCGAGAGCCAATGGTTGGACTGAGACAAAAATAGCGGTTTAATTTTTGTGGCAAGACACGCCCAATTATGCGTCCCTTGTACAGGTTTTAGAGACAAGGTATGGCCAACAGCACTTGAAGCAGGTATTTCAGAGTCAGCTAAAAGTCCGCAGTCAAAAATCAAATGAAAGCCTACAGGAATTTGAGCCCGATGTGAAAAGATTCTTGCATCTTGCTTATCCTCAGGCACCTAAAGATTTCCTAGAGCAAATCGTCACATATCGTCACTGTCGTTGTCTCATATCACTGTCGTTGTCTCATATCACTGTCGTTGTCTCATATTACTGTCATTGTCTCATATCACTGTCGTTGTCTCATATTACTGTCATTGTCTCATATCACTGTCGTTGTCTCATATTACTGTCATTGTCTCATATCACTGTCGTTGTCTCATATTACTGTCATTGTCTCATATCACTGTCGTTGTCTCATATTACTGTCATTGTCTCATATGACTGTCATTATCTCTTGTCACTTTCATAAGGGCTTTTCGGAAACTTTGATCGGATTAACCCGATCATGATCTGAATGTTCGGAAAGTAATCCGGATCACGATCACTTACGTTCGGAAACTGAACGAATTGAGCGGATCATAGTCATATGATTGTATCCTTTCTACCCAAGTATTCCGATGGGTAAATGCGATCAGCTGACGTGTTATTCCGTTTTGACCGTTTTCTTTGACCTCTAATCTAAAAGTCATGTAAGCTCGTAGTTGACAGGTGTTTGAAGATTGTGAGATTTGTACTTTTCAGCTTTTCTATAAAAAAATAATTTGCTGTCTTCAAAATTTAGCGTTAGTTAGTTGTTTTTTGTCAAAGATTTAGCGCCTTTTTGAAGCATTCAATGCATATATCAATAAATATTCCTCCTCGTCTTCCTCATCCTCCTCAAAAATAATAGTTTGGACGTATTGTAGTAATAACTGCTTAATAATAATTATTGAACAATTAAAATATTTTTTACAACTGAATAAAGGGTCTCTGATAAAGGTCTATAAACACAGAAAAACTATAAAAAATCTGTCCACGAAACTTTTAATAATAAAAGGTTTGTAGCTTGTTTTAAGTTTGACATTTCCATAAAAACAGCTCGCGTCGTTCGGAAACTCAGATAAAAATCTCATTCATGGTTAGGATCCGCAATCAGCTAATAGGTGATCTATCTGATCCAGGATTACGGTTTCCGAAAAGCCCTATAGTCACCTGTCGCTGTCTACGTTACCTCCGCTGCTGTCACATCCATCGCCTGCCACTGTCGCGTTCTTTGACACCTGTCACTGTGATTGCCACCTACCACTGTAATTGTCATTTGTCAACTGTGACCTGGAACTGTCATATGACAGTTTTTTTTATGGAATACCTGTGGATATTTTGTGAATAGGGTCAAATTCGATATCGAAAGGATAAAAAAAAATTAAAACAATGTGTTTATTTTATAGATGGAACTACGACCGCATTTGGATAAATTGCATAAAGTAAATTGTGTATTTGTATCTGGAAATGAATATGTATGAAGCGACGTATTAAATGATATGTCCACCTATCGGTTTTCGCTAATTAAATGCGAATATTACCTTTCCCGTGTTGCTCGTAGTTTCGAATTCAAAAACGGATGTAATCAACATGATACACTCGCATCGAAATACGCTGAATATAGAGGAATGATAGAGGTAACAATAATTCAAAACTGTACGGGGCCAGTTAAAAATAATAAGTTTTTAATTTTCTACAATAGTTTTAAGGTTTTTTTCACTACTTCAATGAGCGATGGGGATCCTTTTCAAGGAGAACAATGATCAAAATTTACCGGTGTAGTTTTTGTTATCACACGCTTTTCTAACAAGATTGTCAAAAATTAATTTTGTTAGGCCAGCAGTAGTAGACTCCGTTTCATATAAGAAGAACACGTGAAGTTGTAGTCGTCTGCACGATCTTGTTGTCAAAACCAGCGCCATATTGTAAAATTGACATTCGACTTCAAATCAGTGGCGTAACGTTTTCACATTTTGTAGATTGACACAAAACTAGAATCTGTCGGCCTTGACTGTGGATAATTTTTCCAACAAGCTTCTTAGGAGGCATGGTTTTAGATCAAATCAAACACACAACACTCAGATAGATTAGCTAAACGTGTTAAAATATTCAAAAATCAGAAACTCTCGGCAGTAATTAATGATTGCTCCAAACACAACCTCAAATGTCAATAATAAAATTGCTATCGGCATGAAACATCGTTTGCAACGCCAATGGCATGAAACAATCGTTACATAGATAAACAAGACCGATTTTGGTTTCTGCGCAAGTCAGGTGGCAAACTTCACGTGGCTTCTTATGTGAAACGGATTCTACAGCAACAGTGAGCATTACATGATATAGATTCGAGAACCGATAAGGGAGAATGGAATTTTAGAAAAGCGTCAGACGTTGGCATTTTCTTGAGAGAAAATACGGTTACAGAAAGACAGCTATACAGAATATTTTGAAATACATGGGAACAAATTCGGGAGGTAATCGCTCGTATAAAATGGTGATGGGTCTTTCTGTCTTTCTTATGACAAAATTACCTCACCCCTCTCCTTTCCGAGATATCACTCCTTAAAGTACTGAGTGGAGTTGGAAAAAATATTAGATATTAAATAAAGCAAGGGTTGATACTTTGACCCCCTTATTATATAAAAATACCGGTAGGTAGTCATTGCTAGTGAACGGAAATGACAAATTTATTTGAATCAAACAAAACATTGAAAAAAATTCAACTCCACTTGGTTTTTATGAGTGATATCTCGGAAAGGGAAGGGCTAAGTAAATTTTGTCATAAGAAACACAGAGAGACCCATCACAATCTTATACGAGCGATTACCTCCCGAATTGGTTTCCATGGATTTCAAAACACCCTGTATGGCTTTCTTACTGTAATCGTTATAATTAATCTTCTCTCACAAGTAAAGAATATGCTTACACGCTTTTCTAAAATTCCATTGTCACTTATCGGTTATCGAATCTATATCTTGTAATGCCCACTGTTGCTGTAGACTCCGTTTCACATAAGAAGCCACGTGAAGTTTGCCAACTGACTTGCGCAAAAACCAAAATCGGTCTTGTTTATCTATGTAACGATTGTTTCATGCCATTGGCGTTACAATTTTATTATTAACATTTGAGGTTGTGTTTGAAGCAATCATTAATTAGTGCCGAATGTTTTTGATTTTTGAATATTTTAAGACGTTCAGCTAGTTTATTTGTAAGTGTTGTGTGTTTAGTTTGATCTAAAAACATGCCTCCTAAAAAACTTGTTGGTGTTGAAGGAAAAATTATTCCCAGTCAAGACCGACAGATTCTAGTTTTGTGTCAACCCACAAAATGTGAAAACTTTACGCTACTGATTTGAAGTCGAATGTCAATTTTACAATATGGCGCTAGTTTTGACAACAAGATCGTGCATACGACTGCAACTTCACGTAGCTTATGTGAAGCGGATTCTATCAGCGGTTGAGATCTTAGCTTCAAAAAATACACTAATATTGTGCGCTATTTATCTAGTATGTATCACGAGTCAAAAAAAGCCGGACGACTCTAGGGTTAGGTGTAGCACTCACATTAAATAAACCCTTATACTATTTACAATCAATTATTTTCGAAAAAGCGATTTATTTGAAATATTTCTCTGGTCTGCTCGACAGTCAATCACTCAATCTCGTCAAAAAATTATATTTCCAACATTCGTCAAAACAAAAAATGTGCATGTGATGATGATACATCAAATTAACAAAATTTTGCTATAACACGTGCCAGACACAATTTGATACAATTTTAAATTGTTAACAAATGTAAAATTTTTCGACGAACGCTGTGAAAATATAGTCCTAAAAAATCTTTTTACATTGGCAACACTGGAACTTCCACAAACCGTGTATCAATGAATTTTATTCCATGTTTGGCGATAAAGATTCAACAAAAATCACTGAAGTATGTAGAAAAAAAAAAATCGTGGCTGTGGTTCACTGACAGACAGATTTCGTCAAAACCCTTCATGGACATATTTTGAAACTAAATTCGTCACTGAAAAATATTACCTGCTCTATATAAATAATTAGGCTTCATATACATTATAAATCTATTCGAGCGTAATTTTATTGATGTTGTTCCAATCAATCGAATGGACACTGTGACTACGCTTCGTATGGATTTCACGCGAAATCTGATATTATACTTCGGGTAATAATATACCCAGTCCAAGAGTGCACGTAGAGGTTAAATTCATGCGAAAAACGAGTTCATCGAATGTAGAAGAGTTAAAGAAAACAAATCATAGCCTGGTCAAATAACTTTGTATACTCACCGAAAAGTCTTAATTTTTTCACAGCACAACTTTTTCATTTCAATGTGATATTTATAATGTCCTTGTCCTGAATATGAGGTAGAGATATCTCACAAAAAGGACTGGGAAGATAGACCCAAAATGATTAACGCTTCCCCTAGGTGAGACTTGCCACACGAGTCAAAGACTAGGGAAGGGACAGAAGTGGGAGTGTATACTGATATTGTTCGTATATACAGCGCAGTGATTTGTACAATCTCATTTGTGAGGTATCAGGTGGTGTGTATTCGATAAGTCTAAGGAGCTGGTCCTCTACTGGTGAGTTTACTGCCACTCGTCTCTCTATTCGATAACTAATAATACTATGTTGAGGACTAGGAAGAAGTTTATGAAGAAAATTCAGAGGAAGTCTGTGAAAAGTACTGTAAATAAGACTGTGAATGAATAAGAGATATGAATTACGAAACTCCCAGGATGCCTAGGTCAATAAGAGAGAAGAGTAATTACTTACCATGGATGGAGTGTGACCTCAATGTTATATTCTTTTTCCTGTTAGAAGGAAATCCGCTAGATGCTTTTGAATAACCATTTAACTTGTCACTAAATTATTCCCAACAGGATACGATTGTAGCTGGGCTAAATCCGAAATGACTTCGAAAGAGCACAGAACAGGTGACCTCTTGAAAGCACTAGGACAAAAATGGGGGATTATGAACTAGTCCAAGCCTCACAAGGTCAAGGTCGGTCTTCTTCTACTTGATAACCATCGCTGGAATATACGGTCAATCCCCCAGATGTGACATTAGTCATTCACTGGGAGTAAATACCACTGTATTCCAAGCAGAAATCTACGCAATTGAGTCATATCTGAGAGAAAACATGAGGAAGGGATACAGCGGTAAAAACATTATTATCTGCTCAGACAGTCAAGCGTCAATCAAAGCACTTAATAGTAGTACAATAAAATCCAAACTTGGGAGTGCTTAGAAAACCTAAAAAAACTAAGTGCCACAAATAAGGTAACCCTGAAATAGGTGCCAGGTCACAGGGGTATTGAAGGGAATGAAAAAGCAGACACCCTAGCACGAAAAGGATCGGCAACCGATGTAACAAAGGCTTCGATAAGAACCACATTAAACCAGTGGGTGCACAAACACCTTAAATACTGGCAAACAATTCCGAAGCTCAAACACAGTGAATTAATGGTTAAACAACCCATACCAAAACTTACTGAAGAAATCCTAAAGTTAAATAGGAGAGATATCAGGCTGGTAACCGGCGTTACGACCGGACACTGCGGCCTGAGAAAGCACCTTCACCCAATGGGGATCTTCCAAGAAGTCCTACATGTAGATTATGCGGTGAGGAGGACGAAACAGCCACCCATATAATTTTCGAATGTGAGGCTCTACGTTGGTGGAGGTATAGACAGATAGGGCCGGATGACCCTGTATCCAACCTCACCAAAAGAGATACTGTGAAGAGACTTCTAGATCTCATCAATGTCAGAAATCTTCTCACGGACTAGCAGACAGACAGGACAATACAATAAGCCAACGGCTGCAGTGTTGGCCGTAGGGGCCCACTAACCCGGCCTGTTTCGTCTGTTTACCAACCAATCAACTTGATAACCATTAGCATCAGGTGATAAGGTCAAAGGTTAACCTAATAAGTAGCTGTATAGTTTGTTGAACATTACTTGATAAGTCAAAGGCTCTTTGGGAATTTTTGAGAGACTTGTACATTGTCAGAAAATTTAAACAACCGAATAAAAATTGGGCAACGATGCTTAATTATTATTAATAATTATTTTCAAAGTAGTCAATAGTATTAGAGCAATATATAACATACAAATACCCTCCGAATACCCCACAGTAAAACTGCAAAATTAGAAAGTGCTTTTGAATTCATGGCAACGAAGTTATACAATAAACTACCTCATGAATTCCAGGAAATTATCTCTTAAAGCAGATACAAAAAGGAAATTAAGAATATATTAATAACCAAAAGTTAGTATTCATTCAAAAAGTTCCTAAAACATTCTCTATGGACCATTCCTATCTGTTTTTTTTTACTTGAATAATTTATCTATCTACTTTATTTCATAAACTATTTTACCTATCAGTTTTGACTTAACCTATACATTTGTATGAATGACTTAAATTATTATTATTAACATCATCTTAAGTGTACACTTGCTGGTAATATTGACCTATCCCAAGCATGTGTCAACGCAAATGGGATTAGGCTCAGCAGTTACATAATTAGAAATTCACGTACAGTGTGGCAAGTATTCAAAATTGCAGCCTCCTGCAGTTCGATGTATGTGTGATTGTGGTGACTTTGTTTGGTGAGGCAGTTTTGTAGAGAAACGGTACAACCTCTTTTTTTTCTGCATGTCTCATCTGTCCTACCTCAATGGCAAGATCGGTGTATTTTGCAATTTTCTCGTTGTATTTTCCCAAAATATTGTTGTTATAGGATACGGCAGCATCCACCAGAAGAACCGAGTTAGCTTTTTTATCCACAACTACAATATCAGGCCGGTTATTCGTCACCAGTCTAACTGTGAATGCGGATGGTACTTGTAATAAGGCGTGTAGGTGTTAACTAATCAAAATTTGTTGGCCAACTTCTGATGTTGCAAAGTTAATTGTGCCTGCGTAGGTAATCAATGTTAGGCCATTGCTGGACATCCCGACTTAATGCGTTGTATTGTTTCTATTGTTTGTTGACACCTTCTGCCAACTTTGTTGTTATGCAACACTTAAAAAACAACACTCGTATGCTAAATTAAACACCAGTGACGTGCGATGTATATTTTTTTGAGACTATCATGGGAATTTAATGAAAAACTCTCAATTTTCTTGATAAAACTCAGTTTGTTCCGGATTTTATTCCAATTTTTTTTCAGTATTCTATGACTAATTGTATTTTATGCAACTGCAATAAAATTATACACTTGTGACTGCACTGCGTCCTTGGCGGCGGCTTAACATTGTATGAATAGAGTTCCAGTTTAATTTTTAATAAGGATTTTTATTACTTGATTAATTACCTTTCCTTTCAATATGCCAGCTGTGCAATAAATGAAGTAAATTATATAAAAAGTACGATAATATGTATAGTGCGTCCCAAAATAAGTTTACACAATTCGATTTCAGAAAAAAAGGTGAGAATATCTCTATTAGTAATATTGAACTGAGAATGGGGTGGAAAAATATGAAATAGATACCTACTTTTGAGTACAAAGTTTAATTCTTGATAATATAGTGTGTTCCATTTGGCACTTTTACGGTGAATAGAGGTCACTGTGGCGGTTGTAAAAATAACCCATTCATTGAGACATGTAATTTTTAACCGAGATACAGAGTGCTTCGTCAATGTTTAAAATGTCACTACAAAATTTGATTATTAAAATGGCGCAAAAATTTGTAGCATTCTTTTCTACTCAGTTTTTATCCATTTTCAAATATGGAAACGAATTTTAAAAATTTCAAAATACGTTTTTATGTTCATTAATGCAACACTATTAATATACGCTTCATTGTTAATTGTGTTGCATAATATCGTGACGATCCATGATTTTTTCGGTGAAAAAATAACCTTCACCAACATGACCAAATGGTTATATACACAGGTCGTGAGACCAGGGATAACCTAGGATCAGAATCTGGTGGCCCAGGACACTGCAGATTGGAGCGCAGAGGCAGCTCAGTGGTATCCAAAGGCTTGAGTATCACAGGGGCCATGAGAACAACGCCAACTGCAGCCCTGGAGGTAATACTAAACCTACCGCCACTGCATATCTTCATTCAGGGAAATGCAAGATCTGTTAGTCACAGATTATTACAGGGGCCTCCTCCGATAAGTCAAGGACACGGCAAGGCCTGTAAAAAGCTATATGAAGAAATAAAGGCAAATCAAATACTGGGAATGCCAATGGATCAGATTGCCCCACAACATAGCTTTAAAAATAAATACATAGTAGTCATTCCATAGAGAAAGGACTGGGAAGCAGGGCCTTCTATAACAGCGAATCTCAACTGGTACACAGATGGCTCTAAAACAGACTCTGGTGTAGGAGCTGGAGTATATGGGGTACAAGAGAAGATCACGATCTCTCTAAGCCTAGGGAAACATGCCTCTGTCTTTCAGGCAGAGGTGATGGCGGTGCAATGCTGTGCAGAAGAGTTGATGAGACGGAAGCTGGATAACAAAGAATCGTCATCTACTCCGACAGCCAAGCTGCACTAAAGGCGATAAGCTCATATCGGACAACGTCAAATCTGGTGTGGGAGTGTCGCAAGGCTCTCAATAGACTAGGTAGTTATAATACAGTGACCCTAGCCTGGGTGCCAGGTCACCAAGGAATACAAGGCAATGAAAAGGCCGATGAATTAGCCAAGCAAGGAGCGACTGAGGTCATGATAGGGCCAGAACCTTCCTGTGGAATTGCAAAAAACCTCACTAAGGAAAGCATCCACCAAGGGATAAACAACCAGGCGCTGCGCTGGTAGCATAAAACCCCAGGACAAAGGCACGCTAAGCTATTCCTTAAAAGCCCTTCGGCCAAACTGTCACGTGACCTACTATGTCAAAGTCGAGAAACGACGAGGATGATGGTGGGAATGTTGACCGGACATTGTAGGCTGAGGAAGCATATGCACACAATTGGCCTAGCAGATGACAGCCTATGTAGGTTTTGCCAGGAAAAAGACGAAACCGCGGAGCACATACTCTGTGAGTACGAAGGCATAGTAATGGTGCGGGTTCACCTTTTCGGAGAAGGAAAACCGAGGGCAAAAAAGCTACGCAAGGGAGGCGGTATCCAGGCTAATAGGTCTAACAAAAAGAATAAAGCTAGATATCGAGCTCTAAGGATAGGGAGGACCACAATAGATCTGCAAAGGTCGCAGTGGGATAGGACAAAGGGCCACTCCATTTCTAATATAATCTAATCTAACATTCGCCAGTTTGTTCAAATTTTTTTAGTGATAACTTCGTTAGTCGTTTTAACCAATTTTTGGTAGGGACAAACCTTATGCGTAGGTGGCTGTCACAGTGAAACCGACATCTGTCATCTCACTGTCGTGCTCTAGTGAGGTTAGGCTAGTCTTCTTTTTACTTTATTGAGTATTATACCAGCGAATAATTTGCCGAGCCTATACAGGGGGAATATCCCAGTCTTTCTCTAGGCAATCGAATATTCTCCAAACCAAAACTTCTCTAGTTAAATCAGCAAATTTGAACTGTGTATATTGTACATTGTTTGAATTGCGATTTATTGAAGTGAAAATTTCGTTAGCCGCGTTGAGTGATTTTTGATAGTGACACAACTTTGTCACCCCCTAACCAACATCATAGGTGTGCGATTTAATCTTTATACGCGGCACACCTTCCTTTATTTAACTTCCATAGTTTGTCTGTATTTTTTGGATTTTGAATGTTTAGGCTTGAATACGTTTTGTATATTTTTGAAATATTCAAATTATCTGGTAAATGTCAGGTACTACTTCTAGACTAGAGAATATCTTTAATAAAATGGAAAAGGGTTTTATTTATAGTAGATTTGACACAAAGATTGAAAATGCATTTTTATTTAAAGGAACTATCAAATTTTTCAAATTGATACACAGAGTATCTTTTTGAAACAATAAATAAATGCAATACAGTTTCCAGAAATTGAACAAATTCCATTCTTTTGGGACGTACTGTACCTATGCTTTTTTTTGTGAAAATTTTGCATCGATAAGCGTATCGCGAACAAGGCAATTATTTAAACAGTTAATAAATTGTATAACGGTCCAATAACAGCTGCCGAAGTCGATGATATACCAGCACGGTGCCGGCAATACTTAAAAAAAAGATTAACGATTTTACTTACAACATGGTGATTCCTCATATGAATCGGAACAAAATAAAATCGATTTTATATACATATACCTACTCGTATTTTATCGGTTAAAAAGTAACACAGATGGCGCCACTTGAAATCATTTAATTTTAGTTTAACTTTTTATTATTGTTCCTTCCTACACTGCGACTAGACTATTTAGGGTATCTTATTGTATTATGAATGTTTTTAAAATCTTTTATCTTCCAGTTTGACTGACCCCAATCTATGTTTTTCTTCAATAAGTTTAGAAATTTTTTCTATTTTCAACTGGTTATTTTTGTATCCGACTATATTATCATTCTTAGTATTATCCTATTTTGTAATGCAAAAAATTCCCTATATTTCACGAATAAAAAACATTTTCTGGATTTGTGGTCAAAAACGACCTCTCTGTGCCTTCTATGTTCCAATTTTATGATAAATAAATACGGTTGTAGTACGAGAGCTAGCAACGTCGGGAAAACAAGAATTTCAGGTAGGTCAGTTTTTAGATATGCTGTTTCTCTCACTCTTCCAGACGTCATACGGGCTATCTGGCTGGCGGTAATGGTTCATCAGTGCGCATCCTACCTGTACAGGTAAAATATCAATCTTTCAAATCATTTTAAGAAGTTTCTTTTTTTTATTAATATTTTTATAGAACTTTTTGCAACATGAATCTACTATTGCCAGATATTTTTATTGTTGTTTAAGCTGTGCCAGACGCTAATTTTGAATAAACAACGTTTTCAAAATATTTTAGTATGGCTGAAATTTTTATATGATGTTATTTAAGTAGCTAAAAACCTAAAATTAATTTGCCAAACAATAACTCGATTGTTAAACCTTCAGCCAGACCGATTTAAAAGTGAAAAGTGATGTATCATTTTGCTTGGTATAGAAATAGTTGTCGAATAAATTACAGAGAAAGAATTAAAAACTATTGGATTAATTTGTGGATTACTATGGTATCAAAATAATGACTGCTGTCATTTTCATTGTCATCATCGTCTTTTGGATTGTCATTGTCTTGTAATAAGTTATTATCAGTAAAATAATGGAAAATTTTATAATCTTGCGGCAAAGAAATTTATTAGTATTTTATTTTTAATTTCTACCTTTAATAATAATGTCGGCAACTAATGATGGTAATTGCTCTCCAACAAACCAGATAAAATCATATTTATCGGCA
Source organism: Lochmaea capreae (assembly GCA_949126875.1). Taxonomy (NCBI): domain Eukaryota; kingdom Metazoa; phylum Arthropoda; class Insecta; order Coleoptera; family Chrysomelidae; genus Lochmaea; species Lochmaea capreae. The sequence goes on from OX421396.1 coordinate 18,331,790, forward strand.
TTTATGGTCCAGCCGGTAGCTTGAGGTGATAGAGATGGGTGTTTTAAATAAGCATTTCTCCTAAACTTTGTGACGTAACGAACTCGTAGTAAATGCTGATACAATTCAGCTTTGCATGGTGGTAGGCTTGATGGATCAAAATTACGAAATTTTTTTTCAAAATTATCATCTGATTTTTTAGACCGATAAGTGTTTGAAAAGAGAATCACGAGCTCCGTAAATATGACAAATTAACTTTTCTAAGATCTTCCGGAAAAAAGCTGGTGTGTAGTCGCATTCTGTGAGTGCATGAAAGCACGATAGAGCTTTCGATAAAGAGTTCCCTAGAATTTCGTGTACTTGATTGACGCTTATAAATCGCTCATGATTCCCCACACCCAAATTTATCCAGATTTTTAGTGATGCATTCAAATGATCCATGTTACCAAGAAGTATTATTAAGGTTTAACAATCGAATTATTGTTTGGCAAATTAATTTTAGGTTTGTAGCTATTTAAATAACATCATATAAACATTTCAGACATACTAAAATATTTTGAATTTTTTTTAATTCAAAATTGGCGTCTGGCACAGCTTAAACAACAATACAAATATCTAGAAATAGTAGATTCATCTTGCAAAAAGTTCAATAAAAATAATAATAAAAAAAGAAACTCATTAAAATGATTTAAAAAATTGATATTTTACCTATACAGGTAGGATGAGCACTAATGAACGCAACCACTACCGCCAGCCAGATAGCCCGTATGACGTCCAGGAGAGTGACAGAGATAGCATATAAAAAAACTGACCTACCTGAAATTCTCTCTAAAAACGTTGCTAGCTCTTAGACTATAACATGCTGTTCGGCCCTTAGAGTAATACTACAAATAGAGTCCGCAAGTCATTCATAAAATTATCCGAAAATGCGGCTAAGATTCTATCGCCATACACATGTTTTCATCAATGACTTTCGAGGAGTGGGGAGAAACTGTCGGACTAGTCGGACAGAGACACTGGCCAATAGAACTATTTACTCACAGGTGAAGAGAGGGGTTAGGAAAATTCCGTCTGTTTCTTTGCAAATTTGGCACTGACGAACCATGATTTTCACAAAAAAAAATATTGTTTTTAATTATATCTGTACACACACAAATTCTTTAAAGATATTTTTTAAAAATAATTTTTGTCGATGGTCATATTATATACCGGAAAAGACGAAAATATACAACGAAATGGAGGATTTCCAAAATAATTTATGTAGCTACACAATAATTTATACTTTTGCTGCATTATAGTTGTATTTTTGTCTAATTTATAATGACATGTTTCGCAGAATTTTTCAAACTGGGTCCATACGTCCATATGGTCTTTTCGTCGTTTTTTCGAATATTTTCCATGGAAACATCACCAAATCGATATAAATCCATGTTAATTAACAAAAATGTGACGTTAAGGTGACAACATTAAAAATTGGATGTGGCAGGTGGGCCGGGGTGTATTCACTTGTCGAGGGTCACACGGCAATACCTCGTAAGTAACAAAACATTTATTTCACAGGAGAGATAAAAAAGTGTTTTAAAGTTATGTCTAAGTACTTAGAATCGATATTTTAGAATATAATTTTGTTAAAAGTGTTTCGTTCTAAACCAGTTTCTTACTATGGCGATAGGTGGCGAATTCCATAAAAAATGTTACTTACGAGGTACTGCCGTGTGTCCCTCGTTATGTCAAAAAATATCCAGTATAATTTCCTTTTGATTGGTCGCAAAGTGGTATTTGATTGGATTGAAACGGATGGAGGTATATAATCTATGATATATGTTAATATAAGGTAAGAGGTTCAGTATTGAATCTATTGATTATTAATAGGTAAAGGAATAAACGGCTAAAAAATGAAGGTTATATGTCGAAGAAACTGTTCCACAATACTACCATAAAGTATTCAAAGAACACCAAGATTCAGTAATCATGAAAATTCCGTTCCAGCACCAACAAATTCCAAATTAGTTCGAATTATTATTTGTGTCAGTTCGAATTTAATACGGGCATCCTTCTTCTATCACCAATGTAGTACCGACAGAACCTATCACCACTAATAATACGGGCGAACGTTGAGATCCTGGACTCACTGTATTATCTGCTATTCCAGAGGACACCTTGGCGCCGAATGTAATATCCAGAACCTGTAATCAAAACCTACGTCTTGTGTCCCTGAAAATAACGCAAAGGCAGCGTAGTTGGCTGTTACCACCCACGAGTACGTGGGAAACAGGAATCGACGATTCCTGAAAGAAAATGTCCGAAAGGTTGGATTCGGCCTCCGCTGCTATCAGCTGTTGGCAATAATGAGAGGTCTTGTATAGGGTTACTTCTGGAATAAGGTTAGGATGAGGAACAATTACACATATTATTTTACCAGTATATTATGAATCTTTATATGTTACCTATGCAATTCACTTGTACGACATCGGGTCATTCACTCCCTCTTTCATACAATCAGGCTCCTCTGGTTGGGAAATTAAACGTCGTTATGAACTTTTACGGGTTTATTATTAACAAAAAAAAAACAAGAAATAAAAAATGAATGCAATTAATGACAATAAGAAAAAAACTCAAATATTTATTAAAAAAAAAATACGTCTACTATGAATTAAAGCAACTATTGGATTAGGAGTAAACTTGTCGTGATATGATAAGTGAAGGCAATTAGTATTTTATGGGGTTAAAAATAAATTTGGTTAAACTGAAAGTTTTTCAATGCGGACTAAGTGTTCCTTTACACCTTAGTTATGAGGATTACGTCTGTAATACCTAGCAAGCAATCTTGAACGTGCTCCCTATCCAAGTTTATGCGGAGAGATCCAAACTGTGGGGTTCTCTCACTTGAGATAAAAAATAACACAAAAATTAAACCCTATAAAACAAATCACTTAACCAAAAAAAAAAATATATATATATATTGTAGTGTTTTTTGTATTTTATTTAATTTTAATATTAATTTTAAATTTTCATTACAATTTATACTGTTTATACTTACCCTTTTTTCAGCTAGCTCAGATAAGCAAATCGGGACAAGAAAACTCTATCTCTCTTCGGGTTCTGGTGCTATTAATTATTTATTAAATTTACTCGCAGATATTTGTTACTAGATACGATAAAAAAAATATGATACTTTATTAATTCAAGGTAAGTCTTTCTGTTTTAATTTCTTAACTTGTATTCAAATTAATTTATAATAAAGATTTATTTCCTGCATTACTGTTTTACTGTGTTTCTATAATCCTTTTTTTAACTAAGATAGAGTTGATTCAAGTTTCACAATCATTCACTCCTATTTTCTAACTATTTTCTTTCCCAATTTTCTTATTTTTATTATTCAAGTAATTTAAGTATTTGAAACAATTTCAATATATATATATATAGGTGCGAGGTGGCAATAAAACAACAGGCTAACCAAGCTACAAAAATATAGGGTACACAGTTAGTACAAAATGTATATTGACTCAACAATCTGTAGACTGGCTGCTATCCCAGGGAGGCAGGTTGTTTTACCTTGGCGGGGCTCGTTGCCTCCAACACTCGTGTACACACAACCTTTTCGCCTCTAGCGAATCGTTTTTAGCCGTTCACTTCCCCCGATATCGAAGAAATCTTCAAAGCGCTTGCAGTAGACGCTTTATTGAAAAATTATATCAAGTTTCGAAAAGAAACTTTTTTTCAAAACCCAAACACTACTTTTAATTACAAATTTAAATAAAACTCCGAATTTCCCGGAAACCGCTACTCGCGCAGTTAGGCAATCACTCGCAACCGTGATTCTTTGCCAACTCCCCAGGTTTTTCGTTCCTCTCCTGGCTTCTTGCACTTTTGCCGCGTCAGCCTCTTTTTCCCTTCTGAAACCTGGTGCTTTTTGATTGGCTGCAATTATCTTTTGACCAGGTGACTTCAGCAGCGACTTCGTCCTCGGCCTTTGGCTCTTTTGACTCAGCGGAAAAATCCTTTCGACACCAAGGTTTCCTGTGTTACTTTGTAACATTGTGAAACTGCTAAGCTGTCTTTTTATTTCGCCATTTATGTTTGTTATATTAGAAATTAGAACTTTGGTATATTAAATAAAGCTTGTGTTACATATTAAATAAAATCTGTTATACAGGGTGATGTTCGCTATATATCCACCTATGCTATTTATTACAGAATTCTGTGTTAGAACAACTCATTGCTGGTACAAACCTATAGACACATTCAACATCCATAGATAAAATGTTGGGAAGATTCTGAACATGCAGATCGAGCTAACTGAAAATGTCGAGAAGATTCTGAAGATACAGATAGAGCTAACTGAAAATCCCAGGAAACGCGGTCGATGTAAAATTTGCAGTCGATCTTCCGACAGAAAATTCACATCGAAATGCGATAAATGCAATAAAATTTATTCTACAAGGAACGTTATAAATAAATATAAAATATTTGAAATACCTGCGGTGACTTGGAGTATAATATATTTTCAAATTTATTTACTTTAAGTTCGTACTGATATTTTTACTTTTTTTGTTCAATTGAAATTAAAATGTTTATTGCATCATTTAATGATACAACATTAAAATTATAAACGCATTACTTGACCTCCTAAAAAAAGTGGGGTCATTTTTGATCCCCGTTGGTCATCCGTGTTGGAAAAAAAGCTTGGTTGTAAGGAGGTTGAAGAATAATTTCCATTGTCTTCTGGAATAACGCTACTTATTTAGAGGGTAAACCGGAAATATGTCAAAACAATTATTTTTAATCTTACTGTGAAAATCGCTGTAATGGATGTTGTTATCCTTTTATACTTTTGTATTATAGGTGTGGAAGGGCCTCTGACTAGGTGGTGTTGCTGGTCCCTTGGAGGGTCATCTTACAGGAATAAAACAACTACCTGTAGTACTGGGATACGTTCTATTTATTACTTAAACTACTACTATACATTATACTACTTGTTACTTATGAATCGTGATATTCTTATTCTAACATAATATTAAGAGTCTCCTTAAAACACTATCGTTTGCATATTTATACGACGACAAGTCAAGTTCATCCTAAGTAAATATAAATAATACTATTTACGGTTTATTTCACGCTTTGAACTTGACATCGTACGTGCGACCTTCATACTTCTATTTATGTAATGATTCAACGTTCTTATGATTTATTGAAATTAGCTTAAACGGAATTTGTGTCTTCTATTTAAGCATTATTGTTAACTTATTATATTGACCACAAGGCATAACATCGCATCTCATTATCTAGAGAATCGTTTGGGAGATGTATAAGCTTTTAAAAAAAGTTATAATGAGACACCATGTACAATAACTTTATATTATGATCCATTTTGGTTATTTTTTAACAATTTAATCGTAAAAGCTCTACAGCTCTGAAATATTTCAGGCCACCTTCATGTTTCCGTTATATTTATTATTTTAAACCACGCTAAAAGCATAATGTTACGAAAATCCGGAAGGATGTCTTTTCGTGATTACATTTTGTCATCTGCAATGAATTTATGAATCCACGAATAAGCCAGACGAAAATAGAAAACGTAAAATTGCTGTCATAATTTCTCTAAATAACAATTTCGGTGCTATTTATGCTTTTCATCATTTTATGATGGAAGGAAAAAGTTCTTTCTTCAAATTAAATCTTTTTATCTTTTTTCTGTATCATAATTACTATATTTCCTGAAAGGGATGAATGAATAAGAATTTTTCTGCTAATCTCTAAAATGCCTTTATCTCAGAAATCGTAAAGTTTTGTGACTAGTGCAAAATATACCTTTTTTTATGTTAAAATTGCGTGGTTTTAATATTCCTTCAAAGTATTAGCGCTCACGCGAACAGCATAGGTATGCTGCGAGTGGGGCAAATGTGGCCCACTTCACAAAATACATCAAAATGGATATTTTAATTTACCATACCCATAAAAGTTTTACGTTCGTATATCCACAATCTTCCAATTTGCTGTGAAAAAATATTCTTGACATTTCAACTTTTTTATTATCAATTTTTCATTAAAAGAAGTTGCGTCAGATATGTTTTGGAAACAATCATTTCAAAAAGACTGAAAAGACAATACTGGAACCAGTGGTGTAGCTAGGGTCATTTGCGCCCGGGGACATGACACAAAATCTGCGGTTTTTCCTGTACGGACTGAGTCTGGGGACTCATAAAGCCCCCAAGAAAATTTTGAATTCAGTCATTTGCTTTTAAAAAGAATGGTGCCACTTGATGCTCAATGGGGCGCCAAAATCATGCTTGCCAACTGGTGTGTGATGAAGATTTTGTGAAGCTACCAAATTTAATCTAGCAAACGTTTTTGGATACATTAGTTTACATCAAAATTAAATTGAATAATTGGTTTTAATACTCATTTTGGCGCCTCCTAACGCTGCGCCCGTGAACACATGTCCCCCACTGCCTCTCTCTAGCTGCGCTTCTGAAAGGAACATACGTTCATTCCCTTGAAAACTTTTCTATCAATTGTTCACATTATATTTTTTTTATGTTGGAAATTTGATTTATTACCCAGCAACAATCTTTACTTTAATTTCAGTTTCAATTTTATTTTGTTTATTGGCAGATAATGACAATTAAAGGTTAGCTGATTTATTTATATTTGATTTTTTTTATTTCTTTTCCTAATTTCCATCAGATAACAAAGCCATGAGAACTGGCTTTGCTATCTCCAAAATATAAAGTCAGTTTTGTAAGAACCTGACCTTTCAATTTTTCATTTTTTTTCCACAACTTTCAACGCCGTTAGACATTAGTGCTTCAACATGGTGTCATATCTGCTAACCCGATTCCCTGAAAATAAATTGCCTACTACACTGATCTCTCCTTCGATTATTCTATCAAAAGTTCTGTCGCACATTTTTCGTATGTAGTAAAATTGAGAAGATATTTGAGATAACAGTTTGGGTACATTTTCTGCTTTCTGTGTGGATCAATCCCCATCCCTCGTTTTTTCCTTCCAACTAACGATTCCTATTCTTTTCACTTCCTTCAGCCACTTAGATCTGGGTCTTCCTTGCCTTCTCCTACCACCTGGTTCCCAGTGTAACATTGAGCAAGCGATTGCGCGCTCTCCTTCTCTCCATACACGTCTGAGCCATTTTATTATTTGCCTTTTCATTCTGTTCACTATATCTTCCCCGTTCATTTCTCTCAGTATTTCATGATTCATACGTTGCCTGTATTCATTGTCGTCAACTTTTATTGGCACCAGAATTGTTCTCTTTATTTTCCGTTCTACTATCCTCAACTCCTCTTCATTTCTTTGTGTCATTGTCATCGTTTCTGCTCCCTACATTATCGCAGGTCTTATTATTGTGTTATAAATGTTAAATTCAGCGTATCTCGGCTTGTTTAACAAAAAGATAAGTCTTGATGTCACCCTAAACTTTTTGTGTCCAGTTATTCTGATTTTCAATAGTCTAGCTGTGTTACCTAAATAATGCTTGTCACATTTACAGCTTATTTGCAGTTTGCAGATCATTGCATCTTATTGGTAAATTCAAAACTAGTGAATATTGAATTAATTACCAATTTTTAAAGTTAATTTTTGATAAACACTATGATTAAGTATTAAAAAGTTATCCTATAATTTTTTTAAATAAATTTTTTATAACTTTTGAAATTTTTATCAGCCCCTTTTGGGACCTTTCCTTAATCTTTTCCGAATTGAATAACGCCTTGATCGTAAGTTTTGGTGACCATATAAAAATTTTATGAAAAATGGTACATGTGAACCAGACTATGAGTCAAATATCTGTCTTAGGGTATTAGATCTGGCCGTATCGGCTTTTTTTTTCAAATAAGTCAATTTCATTTAAAACTTCTCCTTTTTAGAAAGCTTTTATGCCATGTTATGAAATATTCTCAATGTAAATTGTCCACAAAAGATGGATTATAGACCGTCGACTTTGTGAATTCAAATTTGCAACTGAAATGATTTTGTCGAAATCCTTTACGACTTTTGTTAAGTTGCTTTCGATGCAAATCCTTCAATTTCTTAGCGGACGAAATACAGTTTAATTTATTTGCCTCGGTAAAATGGAAAATGTTTTAAGTTGTTAATGGAAAATATTCTCGTGAAAGGATGGTCTCCAAATGTAAAGAGAAAATCTTATTTCGATAAATTACGACTCGGTATGTTGTATTACCAATAGGTATGATGACAGTCACTAAGAATAACTGGAATAATAATTGTTTAAAATAGAAATATTTTAAAGCAAAACTTATTTTTACATTGCAATTGCGATTTTATTTATTTCAGTGACAATATAAATGCCTACAAATTATGACAATCCGCCATCTTATCTAAAACACCGATCACTAACGTGTGACGTCAACCTTTTGTATATCATTCGAACTTTTGCTTCGTACAAATGATATTTCCCCGTTTTGGAATTCATGATATCACACAAAATAATTTAAATTAGTAATCAAATCGTTATTTATACTATATAGTCGCGTCAACCCTTGCGAACAGTTCCTAAATTGGCTCCACAGGTCGGATCGGGATGCGGTTTTCTGCATTCTCTTCCAAAACGATTATCTCGGAATGTGCCTGGATAGATTTTTCCCGGAGACCGAAAATTGCATCGCTGCAGGGAGGCCTTTTGGAAGATTTTCAAATTTGATAAATAAGGGTCAGAACTCGCCCGGATCGGGTACTCGGGGGTTTTCGAGGCCGCTGATCACGAATATAATGTTCAAATTGACCTCCGAACACCTGGTGCACCTGAACCTGACCCTAAACGTCATCTCCGGGAGTTTTCCTGACACAATCAAACAAGGGCAACCAAAAATAATTTCGGGGGGTTTTTTGGCCCGCCGAATCCAAATCTGGCATCGGCGAGCACCCCAATCGCACCTGGTGCACCGAAACCCGGGCTAGAACGTCGTCTCCGAGAGTTTTCTTGAGAGGACTGCCAAAACCCACCCGAAAATCATAAGAGGGCGGTTTTCTGGGGCGGTGGTTCCGAATTTCACGTCGAAAACAACTCCCCGAACACCCGGTGCACCTGAACCTGACGATAAACGTCATCTCCGGGAGTTTTCCTGATACAATCAAACAAGGTCAATCAAAAATCATTCTGGGGGGTTTTTTGGCCCGCTGAATCCAAATCTGGCATCGGCGAGCACCCCACTGGCACCTGGTGCACCGAAACCCGGGCTAGAACGTCATCTCCCAGAGTTGTACAGACACGACCCCAACAAACTGACCAAAAACCGTCTCATAATTTCACACATTTATTAATGTGTAACTCTCGCGTAAGGCCCTCGAAAGAGTTGTTCCAGTGCTGCAGGAACAACGAGAATAATTCTCACCCCCTCCCCGCCCTCCACCCAAAGATCTCCAAAGCATGCCGAGCGGGCCTTTCACTTTCTAACGGAGCGTAGATCGAGCAGCTGCCGGCATCCACAGTCAGGAGAAACACGTGTTCGTTTTTGGAGCATTTATGTTGCCACGAGATATATTTAATAATAACAAATAGTTCTGTGAGTGACATTTTGTGTACATGTCAGTGAGGGACATTTTTCGTGCATATCTGTGAATGCTTATTTATTCATCATCTATACCTCAGTCAGCGATCATTCGTAGTTGTGCATATCTCTTGATTAGAGAGGTAATTTATCAGTGGAAGTCTCATCATAGAAACATATCGATAATCAGGGTGAGTTCTCCATAACTTTCATAATTTACTGGAAATTTGGTTTAATAAATTGGATATAATTTAACGTTTATAACCTGTAATGATTCCAGAATAAATATTTGGAAACATTCTGAATAGAAAGAAGCGTAAGCTGAAGATATCAAGTATCCTGGAACAAGAGTATTTGACTTCACAAGACATACTGGTAGCAGCGGACAAAATATCCATTTCTCATAAAATAACCAGCTGAAAACTTGTAAATCCGTAAGTCTCAATTGTGGAATACTAAAGCTATAAGAGTCCGAGTGTGAGTCACAGAGTGTGAGAAAGTGTTTGTGTGTGTGAGAGAGAGAGAGAGAGAGAGAGAGAGAGAGTGTGTGAGAGAGTGTGTGTGTGTGTGAGAGAGAGAGAGAGAGAGAGAGAGAGCGAGCAGCAGCTGCTTGTTCTCCCACCAATCGGTGTACGTGTATATACATTTTTTTGTCAGTAAAGTACGTTGTGCTGCTTCTGGAGGGGGTCAGGACACGGGCGCCCAATGCCATTACAGTTCTTTCACAATGTCTCACAAATTTCTTACAATCTTCAAATTAACTATTTTTGCATTTCTAGGATCATGGATAATGCTGAATCGTGCGTTATTTGCGACCACGTTGAAGGTTGGGTGTCTTATTCCCCGGACAAAACGATCACCAAAGTGCAGGTCAAAGGGATTGCTAACATGGTCTACTTTTCACGTACAATACGGGAAGATGGTTTGCATAATGTTATTGAACATCTTGATTCCATTTACGTGCACGAAAAGTGTCGTGCCAGATATATTAAGGCTGTGAATCCATTTTCAGAGCCCGAAGCCAAGAAACCAAGAGTAGCCGCCAATTCAGATGATGTTCAACCTGTTGAGGACCAGGCTGACTTTGATCTTTCGAAACGTTGTGTTATATGCACCAAAAAGCTTGAACGTAACGGTCCACACTCAAAATGTTCTACCGAGAGTGCAAAACAAAAGATCATCAACTATCTCGAGACAGATGAGTCAAATTTGCCATTATCCACGCGAGAAAAAATTTTAGACAAGCTCTTGGACCCCAATTATTCAAGTGAGAAGGATGGGGCTATCAAATATCATCGAACTTGTTATTTCAAACTACGTGCTCCCCACGATTCTAAAGTGGGTGGTAGGCATGCAAAAATTCAAGAGTCTATGAAACAGATATTCGATCACATAGATGCAAATCCACAGTTGGAGTTCAACACTGATGATTTTCGTAAGCTGTTGCAAGAAAAAGATATGCTCGTACCAACAGAAGATACTATTTGGCGCCATATAAGACGTCACTATCAACAAGAATTAGTTTATGAAAGTAAGAGGGGGTCAAGGACATTCTGCTGCTCAAAAAATCTGGCGTTTAATGTTCTGAAGCGACACAGTAACGGGCGGAATGATAACGAGAGTACAGATTTTGACCTCCTTGCTAAAGCAGCGAAAATTCTTGTAGAAGACATTCGCGGGTATCGGTCGAGTAAAGAGTTTTATCCTGCAAGTGATTGCATGTTAGAAAAAGCTAAAGTTATCCCGGATAAACTAAAATTTCTCTTACAAGAGATTTTTGTCAATCACCATGAAAAAAAAATTGAAAATTGTGAGTCCGAACTTATTTCAATTGCTCATGCCATAATGTGTGCAACGTTCCCCAACAACATATTCTCTCCACTCCAGATCGCTTTCGGAGTGACTTTACATCGAAAGTTCGGTTCGCGAGAGTTAGTGGATATGTGCAACGCCATGGGATTCTGCTGCTCTTATAGCGAAGTTCAGAATTACGAGATGTCAGCTACTATGCAGGGACAACTTGAGGTCGAAGAAAATTCTTTCATTCAATTTGTTCACGATAACGCGGATTGGAACGTAGAGACTTTGGACGGAAAAGGGACATTTCATAGCTTAGGTGGCTGTGAAATTATCACACCTGCATCGTCTCAGGTGCCCAGAAAGCCTCTGCCTCGCCTCACACGCACAAGTCGTCAGGAAATCACTGAAGAAAGTACAATCACCATCATGGATTACCCACACCACCCAATGGATGGGATGAAATTTTTTAAATTCCCCCAGCCGAATCCACGCTTAAGCCTAAAACTTACACACTCTTCAAAAATTAATTGCTATTGGATGTTTCACAAGTACGTTAACCCCAGTTTCGAAAAAGGTTGGAATGGTTACCTAGAAACCTTGACAAAAAATAACACACAATACGAAGTGTCACTGATAAATTTCCTGCCTTTCATACATGCTTATCCAAGTGACTACAGTACATTATACACAGCGATAATCAACTCAATCTCTGAAGCCCAGCGGTTGAAAATGGCCACGTGTATCATAACATTCGATCAACCTTTATACTTAAAGGCTCGGGACATAGTAGGCGCAGCAAACTTGTCAGATAAAACAGCTGTTTTCGTTCGACTCGGTGGGTTCCACACACTGCTGTCGTTCCTTGGGAGCATTGGCTTCGTTATGAAGGACAGTGGGCTGGCCCAAGTTTTATCGTCTGTATATGGAGAAAATACGATTAAGCAAATTTTCAGCGGGCACCAATATGCTCGGGCGGTCCGGGCACATACCTTGGTTCTATTGGCCTTATCAAAAATCATATTTAAAAGAGCAGAAAATACATCAGATGAGATCAAAAATTGCGTTCAATTTGTAACGGAGTATTCCTTCATGTCGCCTACAGACATTGAAGAGCTCCAAAGGGATGAGGATTACCAAAGACTAACCGCAGAGTTTGAAAAAGAACTCGAAAGAATAGAAGGACTCAATCCAACATGCAAACTATGGGTTCAATATTGTCGAATGGTATTCATAGTAAAAGATTTCATTCACGCCGAAAAAAGTGGAGATTGGGCACTACATTTAGATACTATTGAACGCATGTTGCCTTTTTTTCATGCAACTGGGCATTTTCCATATGCGAAATCTGCTCAAATTTATTTAGAAGACATGAAAGCTCTCGAGAAGAATATGATTGAGTCTGACTACAAAAAATTTACCATGGAGGGGTACTGGACAGTTCGCAGGAGCGACAAATTTTTTAGTGGGATCTTTACGGATCAAACTATTGAGCAAACACTTATGAGGTTGTTAAAGTTTGAAGGAGGCTTATTTCGGAGAGGTGTAACTGAAAGTGTAGCGCATCAATGGATTAAAAGTTTTTTGTTCTCAAAAGATCTTATCGAGGGCATGGAAGAGTTCACCAAATGTGCATCCTTAAGAAGTCACCAACACAAAGATTCAACAGATTCCAGGATCCGGACAGATTTGGCATCATTGAAACTGATTGAGAACTTCTTCCAGCAATATGATCCATTCCCCGAATCCATAGACTGCCTCATAAACATAGCTAATGGAATGAGTGCGGGCATCGAGAGCAATTGCCACAATGCTTTTGAAGAAGGTGTGAAGGTTATGCAAGATATTGCGGGAACAAATTTCAAGGATCTTAAATTAACTCGAGCGAAAATCGTCAAAACTATCGCCTCCTGTGAGAGTAAACTTAAAGTCAACAACAAAGTTATACAAATTGACCCCGACGTCCTCTTTCAAAGAATATGGGCGTTAAGAAAAGGTGATGAAGAAATGATGGAGTACCTTAAGTTCGAGTTGTCTCCATTTCCTCAGGCATACTTTAATAATTTCGGAATGCTGAAGAATACAAAGTCCGAATTGTATTCACAGTTCACGAGAACTTCCGAGAGTATTCGTGATCCTGAAAAGACATTTTTTGTCCTGGACGGAGGATTACTGATTCACAAAGTCAGATGGACAATTGGACAAAAATTCTCGGTGATTATGGAAAATTACGTGAAGTATATTTTGAACCATTACAGCCGACGCGTGATAGTTATTTTTGATGGTTACCAATCACCCACTACTAAAGAATCTGAAAGGAACCGTCGCGCCAATCGGGGAAGTTCAGCAGACGTGCGTTTTACCGAAAGCATGGCATTACAAATACACCAAGATAAATTTTTACAAAATAAAAATAATAAAAATAACATTATTAAAATGCTCCGGGCCAAACTTACCACATCCGGGATAGTTTCTGAGCAATGTGTAGCGGACGCTGATCGTACGATTGTAACGACAGCTCTGAAAGAATCCATGGACGTTACAAAAAAGGTCGTTATAGTCGCTGAAGATATAGACGTTGCTGTAATATTAACCGCACTCTGCCCGGCAGATAATGAAATATTCCTCCAGAAACCTCCGAGGGCCAATAAACCGGAAGCAGTATACTCTTCACGTAGCTTGTCTCATGTGCCACGATTGGCGGATAATATTTTGTTGCTTCATGCAATAACGGGTTGCGATACGGTATCCGCAACGTACTACCAGGGAAAAATGAAATTTTTCAACACCTTCAAAAACTTCCCAGACCTTGAAGCTCATGCCGCGAAGTTCAAGGAACCTGGTTTGTCAACCGAGGAAATTTTTGAAAATGGGGCCCAGTTGATCCTGGCAATGTATGGTGCCCCACTCTCATTCAGGAAGCCGAATATACCTGATGAGTGCAAGCTAACATGGGAGAACTTACTCCACACGTACAGGCAGAAAATGTATCTAAAAAGTGCCGTAAAGGGGAGAGTAAATTTAGGGAAAATTCTCCCCACACTAGACGCCATCCAGCAGCATCTAAAGAGGGTGTATTTGCAAGTCCAAGATTGGCTGCACGGAGACCAGGTGACCATGGACCCATCAGAATGGGGATGGATGAGAAAGAAGGACGACACACTGGTCCCTGTACAAATGACACAAAAACCTGCACCTGATGATATTTTGGAACTAATATTCTGTGGATGCGCAGGAAATTGTGATCGGATGTCATGTAGTTGCAGGAAGCACGGTCTCCCTTGTAATGTTGCATGTAAAAATTGTGAAGGGTCTAGCTGCACCAACACTGACGAATATTCAGTAGAAACCCTTATAGCGGCGGAGAGCGAGGCCTTAGATGAAGAAGACTGTCGCCTTCACAATATGTCAGTTATTGAGGAAGAAAATGAGAAGAGTTCTGATGTGTCATTTGATGATGGAGTTGATATTCAGCAACGTATATAAACATTGATGTTATTAATTTATGAGGGAGAAAAAGTTTGAGTTGGGTTGAATTTGATCTGAATTAAATAAAAAGTTTTTAATCAAAAATTGTATATATACTGACTTCTTTATTTACTTTACACTAATTTTTCTACTCCTCGCCTTATGTAAGTAGAATCAATAATGCCACAGTGTCTAAAGATCCAAATCCCAGCGCGTCAGGGGCCGAGAAGGTTGATTTAGACGTGAAATTCGGAACCACCGCCCGACAGAACCGCCCTCTTATGATTTTCGGGTGGGTTTTGGCAGTCCTCTCAAGAAAACTCTCGGAGACGACGTTCTAGCCCGGGTTTCGGTGCACCAGGTGCGATTGGGGTGCTCGCCGATGCCAGATTTGGATTCGGCGGGCCAAAAAACCCCCCGAAATTATTTTTGGTTGCCCTTGTTTGATTGTGTCAGGAAAACTCCCGGAGATGACGTTTAGGGTCAGGTTCAGGTGCACCAGGTGTTCGGAGGTCAATTTGAACATTATATTCGTGATCAGCGGCCTCGAAAACCCCCGAGTACCCGATCCGGGCGAGTTCTGACCCTTATTTATCAAATTTGAAAATCTTCCAAAAGGCCTCCCTGCAGCGATGCAATTTTCGGTCTCCGGGAAAAATCTATCCAGGCACATTCCGAGATAATCGTTTTGGAAGAGAATGCAGAAAACCGCATCCCGATCCGACCTGTGGAGCCAATTTAGGAACTTGGTATCCATTTCCGCAAGGGTTGACGCGACTAATAGGAGATGTAATTAACATTTACTAGTCGAGAACGAGTTTGCGCAAGAGCGATAGCGAGGGCTGGCAATAAAGTAAATAGTAAATAGACTACATCCCTTAAAGTAGGTACATAAGATTTTTTCTCCTCCCCTCAGATTTTATTTATTGGATTTTTATTAAATTGATTCGATACTTTAGTTATGACCCACTGAGGAAGACCGTCGTAAAAATAGCTCGTATAGCCTGCAGCGGAGTAGCATATCACAGCTCGCTGGCATTATTCCATTGAGCACGAGGTATAATGTAGGTATGCCGTCTTTCGGAGGGTGTTGTCCATGGATGTTGGGCTGGATAAAGAACCCTACCACTGGTTGGAACACCAGTGGGTTCGGCAAAATTTCTGGTTAAGGGTACAGTGCTCCCGGCGTCGGTGATTAGCATCAGTCGCAGAAATTTACCGACGTTAAATAACCAAATTTAAAAAAAAGTTATTGACAGCTCTGACCGGTTTCTATAGCGTTATAAGCATTGTTATTTTATTAACAACTTCAAGCTTACAGTTTATTATTAGTCCAGTAAACGAAGGTGTCAACCTGGGCATCTGGTCCAGCGGAAATTTTTTTTGTAATTTGCTGGTATTCCTTGGTACATTGACGCCCCAAAATGTCAGGTACCTGGAATTTGTGTAAACGTGGGAAAATGGCCCATTGGGCCCCAAAATTTATTGTTTTCGCTTATATTTCCGTAAATATGCCACATCGAGAATTTTTGTTCAGATGAAAAGTGACGGGGACTTTATTATCTACAAAAATGATTCCTAAAATTTTTGTAAAAAAGTTGATAGTTTTCGAGATAAACGGTCCTGAACGCAGCTCCATTTCCAGCTCCTGCCCGGCATCAAGAAAGTACGCTCTGAGAGCATGACGCCTCCAAGCAAATTACACATTTTTTAATAACTCCCATTAAAATGAATATTTTTTCATGATTCAAAGTGCAGATGAAAGAAGGAACCTGTGGCTATAATATCGTGTCTTTTCCTCCCCTAATTTATTTCCCTGGCCAAAGTTCGCTTTTGGCTGATTTTTCAGCCCTCCCATAAATTGGTTCATATTTTTTTCATTAAGATTAATTTTCCCGAATTCTTCTGAGTAAAGGAGCTTTCGGGGGTGCTTAATGGATTCCAAAAAAATTCACTCAATAATTCCTGGGTATTTTTATAAACAACGTGTTTTTCCAAAGGCCATTTTTATGGATTTTCGGAGTTCTTGCAAACGCTCCAGCTTATCGGCCATTTTTTGATAATTAATGATGAAACCAGGTTTTAAAGCATAGTATACAAAAGGTTAGTTTGTCCCCTTGCCGATACTACCATTATTTTCGGTCTAAGTTCCCGTGTTTTCCGGAAAATCGGGTACATGATTTTTTGGGAATTTAATGTACCTATGGGTACCTGCAAATTAAAAAAAAAAATTTCCCGCCGGACCAGATGCCCAGGTTGACGGGTTTTTTGGCATTTATTTATTGGACTATATAAAAAATTGAGAGACATTGAAATTATTGATTTGTATAACTGCCAAATGTATATAGAAGAATCAGCAAATATCGTTTGTCTGTCACTGCTGCCAGAAAAATCAAAGAAGAGGTATGAAGCAACGTATCAATACTTTGAGAAACAGACTGCTACTGCAGTTTCAGAAAGCGTGCTTTTGGCGTATTTCCACTAAAAATCTGCTGTATTCAGGTCTTTATCAAGCTTATGGTGGGAATATTCCATGCTGAAGTACACCCTTTTCATAGAGAAAAACACAGATATTACCAAGTATCCTAAACTTCCAATAGGATAGGACGCCATTCTAATGTTCTAGAAAAAGAAGTTTTAATGAAGAAATCATCATCAAAAGACGTGTGAATACAGTCGATAGTAGAATTCTATAGTGTGCAGAGTCCCAGTAGAGAGTACTCGCATATGAACTATATATTCGTTTTGATGCGTATACATCAAAATGCTAGTAAAACTAGCCTCGTCTCTAACGATTATCAAGCCACAGCTTTGCTTTAACAGTGTTCCTCCTTGATAAAATACAATTTTTGATCCACACACGAGGATAGTTTTTGAACAATTTTTGGAAAATTAGAAAACTGGGGTCATTGTATCGTGTAAGCCAATTTTCAGAATGTCATGGAATTTAGTTTTGGTAGACACCGTTTCACATAAGAAGAAGCCACGTGAAGCTATCCAACTGTCTTGCGAAGAGATCAAAATCGGTCTTGTTTATGTATGTCGCCTCGTAAAGACCGTTTCATGCCATTCGCGTTACAAACGAACATCGCCAATCGTTGATTGAGAGTATAAATATTTCAACGATACCAAGTATTTTCAAGAGGATTACAGGAACCTCACAAGGTACCTGAGAGAAAAGAGAAAAGAAATGGAGTTGTATACGTACATTCCACGAGAAGAAATGATGGCAAGGATCGTCATCCGAAGACTAACAAACTGCGAGTACACGGAGGAAATCAAGAAGGAAATAGAAAGACAAGGGGTGAGTATAATACGAATAACCCAACTACATTCCAGATACGGAGGAAGAAGACCGCTACCCATCTATATGGTGGAGCTAGACCCAGAAGAAAAAGAAAAAATCCGGAGAATCCAACACATCCAGAACGTGAGGATCATATGGGAGGAACAAAGAAGAGAAAACGGGCCGACGCAGTGCTACAACTACCAAAGATTCCACCACGGACAGACGACGTGCAGCGTAAGCACCAAATGCGTGAAGTGCGGAGGAGGACCACACAGATCAAACGAGTGCACAAGACCGAGGACCAAGCCAGCTACCTGTGCAAACTGCAAGTGAGAACACCTACAGAGGTTGCTCACAAACCCCAAACAACCAGAAGACAAGAAAAACAGCGATAACAGCAACGTAGCCAGGAATTAGCTAAGCCCAAGCCGCAGCAAACAAGAAAACAACGACGACAACACTGACGAAACAAAACAGATCCTCTAGCAGGTGACAAGGCTATTAGCTCAGATAATGGCTTAAAGTCGCAATAAAAGAAGACCCACTTTATGAGGTCGTCGGCTAAGGACGCTCTTTGTAGAGGGAGCCCAAACGCACACAACGGAAGACAGCCGAAGAGAAGACCAACGAGGTTACACGGTCAAAGAGAAGACGGCTCGACCCCAGACAACAGCCATTTCGGCTAGGGACGAGCCATAGAATAAGATGGGGGGAGTGGTGGAAGTCCTCCCCGTGGGACGGACTCATCTGGCAGTGTGTGTGTGTATTTTCATATACCAGTGTCTGTTGTATGTGAAAATATCTCAAAAAGCTTCAAATAATTCCCAAATATGGTTTTATTTAAACTATGCATGATGTTTTTCAATATTCTAATTTTGGGTTAACCTACAAAATGTGAAAACGTTACGCCACTGATTTGAAGTAGAATGTCAATTTTACAATATGGCATTGGTTTTGACAAGTTGTCGCATATGACTGTAACTTCAAGTGGCTTATCTTACGTGAAACTGAGTTTACAGTCCAGAAACTACATGTGTATAATGTTGTTAAAATCCATAACAGTATATTCTAGTTAAATTAAAATATTTCTCAATAACTTTTTGATCTCCATCATAAAATTATATCTCAATTTATTTTCTCGCTTTCTGAAAACTAACAGCATCTCTCAAAAATCCCATTCTAATAAGTTAACTGGTAATAAGGTTTAAGCAGCTACTATAATTCAATATAATGGTTTAATTTTAAGAGGATTTCCTGTTTCCAGTCCAGCCATCAGCCACAAGAGTAGAACGCAAATTTATATTGCAGAACGTAAGTAGAGGTTTAAGGTCATGTTCTTCTTAATTAGCTAATTATGCAGAACACATTGTACATAGGCGGCCGATTCCCGCTAAAATAAACACGGTTAATTAAAAGTTATCTCTCTAGTTAAGTTTTGCGCGGTGCCGCTATTAATTTTGATGAAACTTTCCTATTTTCCATCTTGATTATTATGGTTTTAGATTCCGCGGATTTAGAATTCACGATAATGTTTACTTGGATGAATATAATTTTACGAGATTTCCAAAAGTGCTTTATAAATTTACACCGAACAAATTAGATACCAAACTATTCAACTGAGCATCCTACACTGCTGGATACCGGGCATTGATGCTTCGAGTAGATATACCTACACTGTGGGCCAAATTTATTTGGAGCCCAATTTGTCTCTGAATAATTATTTTTTAATTTAACGGATTTTGGTGAAATTTTGTGTGAATATTAGGGAGACCTTTTCTTAAATGTAAGTATAAAAATTATGTAATCCAAATGTACAGGGGGAGCCAAGTAAGAAGCAGTATTTTCAATCATTGCTTTTGGGCTGTTGCAAAATTACATGTTTTACTTTAAAACTACGAATATTATTTGAAAATATTAAGAAACTATCGGAAAAGAAGGCGTTACGAGGCGACATAGATAAACAAGAACGATTTTGAACTCTGCGCAAGTCAGTTGTCAAACTTCACGTGGCTTCTTCTTATGTGAAACGGACTCTACAAAACCTATACCTTGTTTTTAAACTGAGAGTAGCAATTTGAATTTAAGTTGGCATTTCTGCTGTCTAGTGATTGGTCAGATTG
Organism: Lochmaea capreae; assembly: GCA_949126875.1. Taxonomy (NCBI): domain Eukaryota; kingdom Metazoa; phylum Arthropoda; class Insecta; order Coleoptera; family Chrysomelidae; genus Lochmaea; species Lochmaea capreae. Next base: position 18,351,970 of record OX421396.1, read on the forward strand.
CCACCAGTTTCACACAGATCTTTTGATACCACTGACACTTGTCAGTTTTGTGTTTTATTTATATAAAAATATTCATTAGTTCAATCATTACTACCACGTTTGTTGTTAATAATATAAGTTTCACATCAAGTTTTACATACATTCCAGTCTATATTATGGTATTTTTCGATAACAAAACTTCTGCTCACTTTTAGTTTTGCTATACCAAAGCCTCAAATGTTAAAAAAAATTTAATCATACAATTCTGTACCTGAGCGCCAAACTGTATTAACTCACATAAATTAACTTTTACAGCAGCGCGACTTGAAAATTTTTATAGACATTAAAATTAATTAGTAGCTTTTCTGATGCAGAAATAACAAAAAAGATTTCAGAAACTACTTCGAAAAATACTCTAATAAGTAATCAGTCTATATGGAGACAATTTAATAATTCAGTAATTTTATGTCAAATATAACTCGCGAGTTCCATGGGCTCGAGTGGCTATTGCCTGGCAACAAGTTTTCAAAAAATCTGTCAAATTATTTTCAATTTCTCTTGTTATATTATTACTGATAAAAGTATTCTTAAATTGGATATTGTCAAAATTTTCTTACGACATCTTTATTCGCTGTGTGCGGACCGTTGGAGGGGATAGGCGAAACTATCCCAGCGCGCGCAGTGGTGAATTTTCGCAATTCGGTCAGAGACTGACGTGGTATATTGTATATAAATAAAGGGGAAAATGGGGCACGACTGTTGTTCTGTTGTTAATTGTAAAAATACAGGATATAATAACAGTCATGTGAAATATTACAAGTTTCCTACTGCGCAACACAAGTTGGTACAAAGGAAAAAATGGATTGCAGCTGTAAAAAGAGTAAAGTGAGTGTCTTAACCTCACTTTCTAAATACAGTGTGCACTGATACAGTATTCTATACGTCATGTTTTCTCCATCAATTTTATGTAGTTTGTTTATGTTTTCATAAATACATTTATTATTTCAGTCCAGACGGATCAACATGGATTGAAAATTAATTGAATAGACCTACAAAGATTTTTGTAGTGTAAGGTGTAGATGTGACTGCAGTTTGTCTGATGATTTTAGATTGAATTAAGTAGCTTTTTCCATCTTCTCTGAACTCATGTACATCTCTTACATGACCAGATTCCACCAGAGATTGACCTTTTGGCTGCGAGTTGGGATGAAAGTTGATACCGTGTGATATAAGCTCAAACCCAGTTTTTATTATAATTTTCATTGTAAATAGTGCAAGTTCAAAGTCCACAACAAATATATACAGAGCTGAAAGCCATAAATATTCATTAAGCAATTGTAGATATAATATGATGCGTTTGTTCACTTTTCATTTAGCAGAATGAAAAATGGAATAATCGATTTTTATTAATGATTTTAGGCAACCTGTATCTCCGTTGATTCTAACCTACAAATCTACACTTAACATAAAAAATATACATTTTAAAAACGATTACTTACCTAGCCGCTTATAAAATACTGAACATTATGTCATTAGGCACTTATATTTTCAAATTATTTACATTGTAAAAGCTAAAAGGCTCCTTATCTTTATAATAATTGTTGCTTCCATAAGCTTTACGTGCAAATCTCTGTCGTAACTTGCGTTTTTAAGCCGCGAGGGGGCGACAGTAGGTACGCACATAGCGAATATGTGAAATGGATAAAAAATTCTCAAGACTGAAGTTCTGAATTTCTTCTGGTATTCACTAAGCAGTTCATTCTGTGCTAAAATTGACGTACTTCACGATAGAAATGTCAGATTGTGAGCGCTTGTGTCAGAATAAGTGAATGAATAAATATTGTTACAATGAATCGAGGAGCTTCCAGTCTAACAACAAGCAATATTTCCACTCAAACAGAATCACTTTTCCCAATAGTACTTCTAGAAAAAATTCCGATCGTTCCAGAAAAATCTGGTGGAAGACGTGGGAGAAAACGAACTGAACCTATAATCATTGCCAAAAGCAAACCAAGGAAAATTCATAGACTTCCGTGCAAGTATAATACTTTCATAAAACCTATCACAAACAATGAAATAATAAACTCTACTCTTACCCACAAATCCACTAGTGTTGATGATCAGGAAATACCTCCAAAAGCCAACTTTAAAAAAAAAGTAAGGTTTAGTACACCGATTCAAAACCAAGCTAAAAATGGTTATACCGACTTGGAGATACCAGTTATGCTAGCTGCTTCATTTAACTCACCCGACGTTCCAGAAATTAATTTAAATCTAAATACTATCATCGAGAATGATGAAGAGGATACCACAATACCTGAGCTAGAATTGGCTTTTGATGAATGTTCAGATAACAGTGTTTCAAGTAATTCTGAGTGTTCCGAAGCTAGTTCCACGACGAGATCGAATAGGAATGAGTTATCTACCAGTAACCCGCCTCCGAATTCTGATAATGAAAACGTGAAGGATAATGTTGAAGTGATAACAATTCGTGCTCATACCGTTTTTGTTAATAATAATTTTTTCAATAATTGATATATAATTCGTTTTTTTTGTCGTTCGTTTCATTTGCTACTCGTGGGTTGAGAATAATGGAAAAAAGGAATAATAAATGTCTACCATTATTATTTTTCAGAGAAATTGGTGGTAGGTAATGCCAGTTCTCCGAGTTCCCTATACAGGGTGTCCAGAAACTCTCCTGACAAATCCCATATGCAGATACTCATAGACCAAAAAATGGGTGAATTTTTATGACAAAAACGTAGTGGGGGAAGTGGGGAGCGATGAGAGGCATACACATAGTATACGAGCGCGAAAACATACGTTTTGTTGCTCTTTATATTTATTTTCCAAAACCATTTTCAAATTTAAAATCGGACTGTCCTTAACGCATCCAGACCTGCTGCAAAATTTTGCATTAAAAAATTTCAACTGCAATTGCAACAAAAGTAATTATTGTCCCATGATATGTGCTCTTCCCGCATATAAAGTGTAGGTATGCAAAGGACTTGTTTTCTACGAAGTTCCAATGCTATAACTTGAAAAACGACGAAGATATGAGTTTTTGAGATAATGACGAATTTTCCAATTTTCGTTGCTCCCAATTATCCAATCACTTCTGTGAAAAATGCGTTGTACTTGTATTTTAATTATCTGCGATTCGTAATTTGACACCATCACGATAACTTGATATTCACAAGAAACTAGACGTTTTTGGTTTTAAACGTTTATAACAATTCCGTGAACATTTGCGAGTCGAAAATATATCAAATCCTTTCTACATAATGCCTTTCACATGATGGCAGTCTGTTTTCTACTAGGATTTTTGTCACAAACTCTTTTGATGCCCTTTTGCTTGGCCTATTAACAAAACATCAATTTTGACCCAAATTGTTTACCTCCGTTGAAAAAGAGAAAATAGTCGCAGTGGCGCTAAATCTGGAGAATTTTTTGGATAGCTTAGTTTATTGAATTTAAATATGGTAACTACCCACGTGAGCATCCATGCATTGTCTTGATCGAATCTTAGTTGCAGGTTTGGGGAGATTTCTTAAAATTTCAAATTTCATCAACAAAAGTTTTCCATTCTATTCTATTTTGTGCTAATTGTTTTGCTTCTATAATTGTTTTCCCTCTTTCCTTAAATATTTTGTTTGTTATCCCAAATTTTTTTTGGTTTACCTCTGTCTTTTTAACAATCACCTTTGGTTCCCATACATTTTTAACTAGTCTAATATCCTCCGTTCGCTGTAGATGTCACCACCAGTTCAGTTGTCTTTCTTCTATATAATCTAGCATGGATTTCTAGCTCCTCTCTTATGTCTACATTTCTCATTCTGTCTCGTTTTGTTATTCCTTTCACAGATCTCACAGGTATTTCATTTCTATAGCTTGTATTCTATCTTCATTTTTTGGTCCAGTGCCCACGTTTCGCTGCCATGAGGAGGTATCGGTCTAAAAACTGTTCAGAATACTGTCATTTTGGTTCTTTTAGAGATTCCCTTCCTATTAATTAATCCATGTTTTAGCATGTCGTAAGCTTTTATGGCTTTTTCTGTTCTTTCCATAATATCGCTTTCCTGGTTACTAGTGCTGTCAATTGCTGTTTCTAATTATTTAAAGTGGGTAACTTGTCCGATTATACTTTCGTTAATTCTTATATTCAAGCTTTCTTGATTTGTTCGGGCGATTCCAAGACTTTCACTGGCCACATTTGATATAACCTTGCCTTGGGCACATAATTCTAACATATTTAGTATACAGGGCTTTCAGTTTTTCATTGGGGATTATTAATTATATTGGAAAAAAGCTTCGAGTTGTTATCACACTGGTCTTTCGTAGTCCCTGATATTCCTAATGACTCCGGATTAAATCGGCAAAATCGAGAAAATATATATTCATTTATCAATTTTTTCTTAAGAGCCGTCCCTTCGTTGGCACCAGCTCAGCCTCCTGGGCTTATTGTGGATCCTCCTAGTGTTCTGACTACAGCCTATTCAGCCAATCCGTTCCCTGTATTAGCTCATACAGGTTCTTTACTGGTTGGTTGTAGAAGTCTTCTGGAGTCATTTGGGGTCTTCCATAAAGTGTCTGCCTCCTGTGGTCCAGCGTCTCTCAGTTGCATAATATGTGCAGAGCTGTTTCGGTGTCCTTTTTGCATCTCCTGCATGTAAGGTCTCCGTTATACAGCCCTATTTTGTTCAGGTGCTCCTTTGTGGGAAAATGTCCCGTAAGAAGCCCCATTTTTGTGCGTAGTTTGTTCCTGCTCATTGAGAGCAGTTCTTTCGCTACTTTTTCTGATGGTTCTCTTATAAATTTCTTCCCATGTGTTTGCCTGGGCGTATTCTTCCAGTGTTTTTGTGTTGTTCTTTTACCCACCCTTTTAACCATGACCTAGTAAAGCATCTGGAAATGCCCACAGATGGTTCGGGTCCGTTCATCAGGGTTGACGAATGTAATAAGCACAATAATTGGAAGCTTTGTTCTTATTAATTTTCAGCCTAAAAAAGAGAGTCTCAAAGAATATTATTTCTACCAGTGTTGTTTGGAATTACATCAAAATGATTTGAAGTAATTTATTTTATGACTTCAACTTTAAAGATACAAAAGCAACAAAATTAGATCATCAAAAGAACAACATCAAAAACCTATTGGAAATATCTCTGATCATTTGTAAGATATTGCCGTTAGATATTTTAAAATATGTTCTTCTTGAAAGCTTTGGATAGATTTAATTAAATTTGTATGCGACATCTTGTAATATTCTTGTTTCTATGAAATCGCTTCAAGCAGGTTCTATAAAGTTAAGTGTTTTATTTTTATGCTGTTTTTCTCAAACATTATACAAAATTAGAAACTTGGCTTGCTATTGCGAGTGTGAAGTTTAACGGCTTCACTGTCAGCGTCTGCAACTTATATTTCGAATTTCAATGTTTACAAAGAAATACACCAAGAAAAATTGTACAAATTCCAACTGGATAATATCTCCAGAACTTTGATAATTTCTCCTCTATTCGTAATAATTTTATGGTAGTTTTAGAAAGTTGAATTGTATGGATCGTATTTCTCTGTTACTCTTGTAAGCAACTCCTGAGGTGTGCTGAAGATAGTGTTTGATAAAAGTATATAGTTCACTGAGATCTCAAAGATCACAAACCATGAGGAAAATCTCATAGACTAGTAATTCCTAAAAGTACTATTGTTTCAAGGAATTTAACGAAATATGCAAGGTTTAGTTGGTTGGTTGGTCTACTCAAGTTGTTCGAAAGGTGCTTTATGTATGCACTCTGTTCTTTTTCATCAGAGTATTGATACAGTTGAAGGAGTTTTGGGGTCATGCATGGTAAGCTCATACACAAAGTTTAAAGATATACATGAAGATGTACGCTTACAGTTGCTGCAAAAGCGTTCTTTGAAAATGGTTCAGTTGATGTACAGGTGTAAAGTTGCCACCAGAGGATGATTGAAGAAAACAAACAAATTTTGTCATCAATTTGTTAGAGGATATTAAAGTGGCTGCACTTTTGGAGGAGGCTAATATTGTTCTCCTGCAACAAAGCATGCACTCCACATTTTAAGTGTTTTCCCATCAACTACGGCTACTGTTGAACGATCTTTCAGTACTTTTCGAAGGTTGAAGACCTGGCTGAGAAGTACAATGGGATAGGACAGATTGACTGGGATGTGTTTGATGAGCCTTCCAACACAAGCTGGCTTTCGTCCTGATTATACGCTTGGCTGTGGACTTTTGCATTTACAGAAGGTTTTTCCAAAGATTATTCTGTTTTTTTTTTCGTTTGCTTCAAGTAGCAGAGAGCCCATATACCACCAGAGTACGTAAAAGTGGGTAACTCGATATTATTATATAATAGTTTTGTAGAGTCGATATTTGAGATTTTTGAGGAAATTATTGTACTTATTGAAGTTCCTTGAGAAGTACTGGACAAAGTTGTAATAATTAACTTTCTGATTTCTTCCCGTTCGTTATAATAACTGGCATTGTTTGATGAAACTACTCCTAACGTTTTTAAATTGAATATCATTCTGTTCTGTATGTACAGTGTACGGCAAATGAGTAAGACTGCAATTGTTAGGTGAATGTAAAAAGTGATACAATTATAGGAACGTGCTTCTTAGATAAAAATAGCCCCCGATATTTGGAATTTATACAAAACTTTTGCTACCTAATCTGAGTAACCCAAAGAAATGATGTTGCAACGACTACTCAGGTTAAGAGCACCTCAGGTGTGGATTCTGAGACCAAACTAATAAAAATTCAGGAAGTACGTCTCGGGTTCTCGGGTAATCCCACTTGAAATTTACTTTAAGCTACTGAAGGTATGATGAAGTTAATTATAACAAGTTATTACAGTTAGAAAGGTAAGTGGGCGCCACCCTGAATAATATTAATCTATTTGTTTACTCACATCCACTTGATAATTCCATAAATTCTGGGAATTTGGAAGGGAATAAATATGAACTACTTTGTTAAATTTACAGGAAAAATATGTAATTGAACTAAGTACTATGTACAGATGGTGACCTCATAAAATTCTGTATACTGTTGGGAGTTGAGTTTGAAAGCAAATGAATAATATGTTGAGTTACTTTCATCGGCTTGGTAGAGTTTCTTGACGAGTAGTCCAGGAATAGGTAGTCCAGCAACTAGTTGTCCGGAAAGGAAAAAAACCAGTTACAGGCGTACCGGAAACATGGTTCAGGTACAAAGTTAGTCCAGGTACTTAAAGCTATTGTTCCGGAAACAAAATGGTCCAGGTCCAGTTGGTCCCGGTAAAGTGCTAAGAAATAACGATATCATCAGGAACAGATTTACTAATTTTTGAGTAAAACGCAGGTATTTACTTTTATTGTGATATTTTTCGACAAAATGCCTGGTAAACGTTTGGACGAAAGTAAACGTGAGTGTATTAGAAAATTACATAAATATTTCCAAAAGGAATTGGCTAATGGCGGACCACTTCTGCCGTTAAATGCCATTTAAGACGTAAGTTTTGTAACAATTTATTTGTAGAATTTCAAATTGTAGTCTAACTATGATATGCTAAATTTGGTTTTTATTTATTTCATCTCATAAATAGATCACCAGAAATTCATGCCGAACTCTCTAACAATGGTGCACCGCTGGTGAAAACTGTCTTATTGATATGATTGATATGAGTTATGACGTAACGAGAAAGATTCGTGACTTTTACTATATGCATCAATTTTAGTGTTTGTATCAGTGTTGTCAATGTTATTATAATTATCCGATTTTCAGACAATTTCGCTAACTGGATAAATTTAGGATCGAATAACTTCGAGTAGTTTGCATAATGGTTATATAAAACGGCTAGGGTCGAAGAAAAGACTTTTATTCAGACAACACTGTGTCCTTTTGGTGATTTTGACAAATTCTGATAATTTGAATTATTGGTTCATTCAAATAATTTGCTTTTAAATTTTTATACATTATTATTTGCTTCATAAATTACAGAACAATCTGTCTTCATCAAGACTCTTGGAATTTGTTCTTTTCTAATGTCAAACTTAACAATGTTGTTGATTAAATAATGGTATAAAATACTATATAACTGTGGGTTTGAATAAAGCAAACGAAGTAAAGATGAAGTGGAACATCATTTAATATAATATTTGACAGATCCAACAATATACTGTCGACAAGTCTTCTTTTATTTCTGACTTATCACTATGAAATGTATTGAAGTTTTTATCAAGAAATCGTCGACAACAGACGTGTGAATAGAGTCGATAGTAGAAATCTATAGTGTGCAGAGTCCTGATACTGATTCGACTTTGTAGACATATCTTTTGACAGTTGACACGTATGGTATCGATAATAATTGGTTCTCGTTTCAAAATATCGATTGTTACTACAAAAATACAACGCTCTTGTTTGCTCCTGACGACTGTAAGAGTTAGTATTTTTCTCCGTGTAGTCATTAAAGAAAGAACAACAAATACTGTGCTCTATGATTCTCTACCAAGATATTTGATATCAAGAACCGTAAAAAAGTAGTTTACGTGCAAACTTAACTTTGACTCTCTGATCTTATTCAGTTTTAGAAAGTATCATCAAAAAGTATGGCTCTCGAAATCGTTTTATTTTCACGTTGACGAGCTGAAATACAGAAACATTACTTTACAAATAATCAAATATACGGATTTATATAATACAGCAATAATTTTTATTCTTGTTTCAAGTAATCGGCTCGAACGAAGAAAATTCTATGCTGCTAACCAATCGGGTATGACAAACCTTTGGAATATTGGGTAACATTAAGAACAGGTTTTATACCACAGTCCAATATTGTGTTTATCCCATAATAAAATAGCTCATTGCAATCAGCTATCATTGGTCAATGGATCCCTTGGCATGAATCTCTTGTTAATTGGAGCATTCAACTTCAAGAAATTTGTATTGACGTGAAACAGCAAGTATTGTATTGTTTAAACTTAGGTTAAGTCAACAACCACATCTCCCATGCCCAATTAGGGTATCCCCCAAAACATGTATTCACGATTTCGTTTGAATTTTTATGCTTCCAAATAAAAGATGTATGACTGTTTGAACCAATTTCAGAGTTCACATAGACTTGACACCTTTTTCCAATATAACTGAGACTTCCGATGAAGTATCTATAAGTAAACTATCAATCATCACATTGTCTTGATTCCGAATATAGCTGACTGGTCCATCCAAATAAAGAAACTACCTACGAAGAGCATTTTGTTGGTTCGCAGGTCAATAACGCATGCCTAGGTTCCTATACAACCGTATTTAAGGCAAAACTGTGTGGAGGCACTGGAGGAAACCAACTTCACACAAATATGCTCAGATAACCAAGTGACTCTTGAAGCACCTAGCTCTCTCCGAGATGTCCCGAGCTGGTAGAAAACTGCCTCGATCGGAAAACACAATAAGTTGTCTCTGGTCTAGATTTCAGACCATTTAGGTGTAGTAGCTAATAGGACAGAATAATATCCTGGAAGAAAGATTTGAGAATGCTGGTTTCCAGATCTTTCGGATTATGGGTTTTTTAAGGGTTTGAAAGGAATAGTTCATTGTGCAACAAGTCGATATATGGGTACCATATACCTTTTGTTAGGAGGTAAAATATTGACTTATTATTAAGTGGTCGTGGACAAATAATATTTCTCACAGTATGAGCATTATTTTGTTTTGGTATAAGTAAGGTATGAGAAATACGGCACTTTTTTATAGCAGTTGTAGACAAAATAATTTTCAACTCTTAAATCTGGGAGGAACCAGGCCAAAATGAAGTACGGTGGTATTTTAAGAGTATGTCGCCGGTGTTAAGAAATAATTCTTGAATCGGTTCATCGTATTGTTTTCGATCGTTTAAAACTGCATTTAGTGTTCTCATGTATTTTTGTCTGTATTTGAGTGGAAGACGATGACACATGGACCAATTGTACGATTTCAGGTAATTGAGTGGTTTTGTGAATTATCGAATCATCTTGTGTGGTAAAGTAAGAAATAATGTCACTCATGGAGTTCATTGAGCGAATACAATTGAGTTAGTGGGTTCGTTTACAAAGGATGGAAGATTCAAGACCAGTTAAGAAAGTTTTGGAGGCAAAAAGAGATAAAAACAAAAATGGAGGAAGACCTTAAAATATATCAGAGACAAGATGAACCATATGGGGTGTAGCAAAAAGAACAGCCAGAAATAAAAAGACTTCTATTGTTTACAATGTATAAAGTACGCAAATGTGCTTCACCACACACCACTATGTGGTATATATGGATTTGATTGATAGAAAAATAGACACCACGGTGTATCTTTTTTCGAGGTGCACTATTTAAGTAATTCAAGAAAATTATGATTTAAAGAACATCATAAAAATTCATGGGTTTAAGATACAGCAATGAGTGTAAAAACTTTTTTGATTAAAAATAGTCTGAAGAATATGGAAAAAAATAATTCATTGCGAATAAATTCAATGACAGCATTTTTAGTTTTTTTTAAAAAAAAGGACACAAGATATCACGTGTCATCATACACTTTTATAATCAGGAGAGCCTTCCGAACATTTTTAAAAAATTATTAACTAAAACAATTTTTCAAACGAATTCACCACTTAGTACTGCACTAATTGGACATCTAATAAATTTTCTAGTACAGTCACAGTTTGCACACTACTGAGTATTACACACTGGTTGGGGGTTTGATTGAATGTGCTTCACAAACAGCTGTCGATATGAAACAATCGATATAGGTATCCCCAATGACGTATTAAAGATAGACAAGCCTTGTTTACATTTTGGTTGTCCCCAACATATTTAAGACGCGAATCAAAAAAGTAAGAAGATCCTGGAATGGAGTAGAGCAAACCTACGCATTCTGTCGGGAATGCTTACAGGACATTGTCGACTGAATTACCACCTAAAGAAAATGAGTCTGGTTCAGACCTCGGATTGTCGTTTCTGTAATTTGGAGGACGAAACTATAAAGCACATATTATGCTCATGCTCAGCTTTGGGCAGGGTAAGGTATAACATATTCGGGTTTAGTACCTTAGAGCCGAACGACTTCAAAAAAGTATCACCAAATACAACCATGGACTTCGTCAGACGCACATGCTTGTGGGGTGAATTGTTATCCCTAGGGGTGAGCCACAATAGACCCAACGGGGGTCGCAGTGGAGGTGGCGAGAAGGCCCCACTCATATAGAACCTAACCTAACCTAAACTAATTATGTGTGAAGGCTGGTCTATCTTTAATGCGTCATTGGTTATCTCACTTGTCAAGTTCATCTAAGTAATTGGAAAATATTGTGGTTACTAGGTATTCAGTCCAGTCTTATGTAATAAAACAATTTCACATATTTTTAATGAAATCCCCTTTTTCTATCCACAGTCAACACTTTCGGTTTACGGTCTGAGACTCACTCCTATCAGTAAACTCTACTTCGTGATATTAATTCCATCTGATTAGATTCATTCAGTTTTCCTTATTTTTATTCAACTTTTAAATGTTTTTTCCTTTTGAGCCGCTCCTATCCTGTGTTTATTTGATAACAGCAATTAAGCGACTCACCAAAATGACCAAGAAAAGCACAGAGTTTATGACATTTTCCATAGAATATCTCCTTCATTTCTCTTCTTTTTACTAAAAACGACAAAAAAGAAGCGAAGTTATTAATTTTTCTGTAGCATCCTTTATATCGGATTTCGTAAAGAAGTCACGTAAACTCGAAAAGCGCTATGGTGTGAAATGAGACGACGTATTTCAGTCCAGATCTTCACCAAATACGATCATTAACAACGTGCTAGTTGATTCAATATAAAATAAATTTAGCTGAAACTTTATTTCGAAAAACTGGATAATCTCGTTCGGTTGACAATTTCTCGGGATAATTTGATATCTTAAGTGAATTACTGTTAATACTAATATAGAAGCTGTTCTATTATATGGTAGCATTACTATAATTTCTTCCAAAGTAGATAGGAAGACGATTAAATGGACAACCATTATCGAACACAAAAAATGTAAAGGGACTCTCTTCCTTTTCGAGTTAGATTAGATTTGATGAGGTTTCAAATTTATTGTGGTCTCCTGAATCTAGATTACATTCTCTAGCCCGACTCTTTTCAAGTAGCCAATTAGCCTAGAGACTAAATCTTTCATGTAATTTCTTGCCGGTGGCTCTCATCGCCTAGTATAAGAAACCGCACATTCTCCAGACAGTAGCACTGGCATATGATGTGCTCTGCAGTTCCCTCTGCACATAGCTTCGTCTGTTAACTCCATAAGCTTTATTAGCATCGCGTACCTTTTAAGTTTAAAGTACCCTGTTAACATACCTATTACGGCGTTGACAGTTTTCCTAGTTGGCGAATATCCTCTTTCTGTTTCGCCTGCCCTGGTGAGATTACTCACCATTACCTTCCATGTCTGTACTTCCCAATTCCTTGTTGCCATATTTATTGTCCACTTTGTGACGCCACAGAAAGGTTCCGGTCCAATGAATGACATTGTTAAGCCTTGTCTTATCGTTGTATCAGTCAATTCGTTGCCCTCACGACCCTCGTACCTTGTGTCCAGGTACCCAGGCTACCATGACCTTGCAATGGTCTCCAAGTGCGCTTGAGGCACCTATGCAATTCCATACTAGCTTAGAATTTACATTCAACGCAGACCTCTATGAAATCAAGTGCCTTCAATGCAGCTTGGCTGTCGGTGAAAATGTCAACTGGACGATATGTTCTTTCCTACATTTTAATTTCTTCAACGCAGTGGTGAATCGCCGTCACTTCCGCTTGGAAAGTTGTAACGTCCATTTTGTCACTTTACAGTGTGTTCCGGGATTGCTGAAAAGAAGAGTGGAGCTAAGACAATCAATGAAAGCGGACTAGGTGAGAACCAATCAATGCCTCAGCCAGAATAAGACTGCATTTAAAGTTTTAACAGCACCTCAAAAAGCATAAACTAGAGCACTAAGAGGAATACAGATTACCCGGCCACACCTAGAAGACTACTATCAATATTTGAAACACAAAATTAACGATATACGAGTATCACACACAGAGATACTACAGATAGAGGCAACAAGCCAGCTCGGAGCCCGTCAGCAAGTAAGAGAGATATAGAAAGTCGGAGGTTTAGGCTATCTTTCTCTAATAGCGCGCATGCTATATACAAAAACAAAGAAAGAAAAGCCTCTGATCGTCTATCTTTTTCTCCCTCACCGGTGGGGCATTCCCACTTACACAGCTGCCTATGGCTTATTGCCTCTTTCTGTAATATCACACCTCAAGCTTTTTATGGCGTTTTATCTCAAATGCCTAACATATTCAATGAAAACCTTTTTGTGTTTAAAATGGTCTCTCCTGCAATATGTTGAAACATAGAACGAAGGTATGGGAAAAAAAATAGAGATTTAAGGGAATCTGGCATCCCTTTGGTAGATAGAGACTTGGGCGGCTGACGATGTACATACTTAATCAGTGACATTCGAACAAATTGCGTGCGAATTTCCATTTTTGAGTTTTGTTACGAGTCTTGAGCAGATTATTTGAGCGAAATACGTACAGATGGCGCTCCCTGATAGTCCCTTTAACTACTTCTCAAAATTTCAGATGGAGGTACTCACCCTTGCTTCTGCCAGCCCTCCGTCCATTTGTAGATATTCATGACTTATTGCCGATTCCATAATATGTTAGTAGAGTGGACTTTATGAATAGGAGGCTTTTGGGTAAAGTGTCCTTTCCAACTGCGGTAAAGTGAGTTTCATAAATATTTTATTTAAAGTGCTCTTCATCATTTTATGTATTGTTTTTTATTGTGCGGTATCCCTGAAACTAGGGGACTTATTTTTTGCTCTTATTTTCACCAGATGTGCTAAATGTCAGAGTGACATAAACTAAGTTGGTTTGGAGTTTTGAAGACATTTGTATATAAAATGTGTTAACCAGTGGTAATAAGGAAATAGAGCTGTTTTTATTACTGATGATAGCTTAGGTTGTCAAAAGTGGAAAAAACAAAAGGAATTATTGATTTCATGAAATTTTAGGGTTAACAATAATTGCTCCATTGGCTGTCTTTCTCCACTACATTGTTTATCACTTTTTTATTAATGCGCAATTCAATATAACTGCACAGCTATATGTACAAGCCAGGAGATGTCCTACTTGCTCTAAAATGTGTATATAATTTTCGGCGTTGTTACGAAATTTTTCAAAAAAAGACATGTCGTCGTACTCTTTAAAATATCGGTCACGTGTTCTATATATTTTAGATCGTCTTCTCATTTCATTACCAGAGTAGCTACTTGAGTTACAAAGACGATTTATTTTGAAATATTAGTGTAGATTGTTACAGGTCCAATGGATGATTCCAGTAGTCCATTCAGTATTGCCACTACAAAGTTTTCGAATCTAAAACGACTGACATTTTCTTGGCCTTTTTGGGAACGATTCAAAGTCGAGACAGAAATAATTTTTGATTTCGAAGATTTATAGATGTTCCCGAATATCTGAACTGGACTATTAACGTTGTAATTAAAAAAATGAAATAATTTATGGGACTTAGATTTTCACGTTTATTGGATGGACGAAACCTGTCAATTCAATGTCACATGTCTTGTTTTTGACATTTGAAGTTAACTTCGGTTTCGTTTTTTCTCGAACGTGCATCTAATCTAAGTGAGTAATTTGTGATCTAATCTAGTATATTTTGTGGTTAATTGTTGTCTTAGCTTGTTTAACATTGTTTTCAAACGTCAAAAACAAGACATTTGCCATTGAATAGACAGTTTCGTCCATGCAGCAAAGCCATAAATATCCAATTCCACTAAATTATTTTAGTTTTTTCAATAATAACATTAATAGCCCTGCTCAGATATTCGGCAACATATAGAAATCTCTGAAATCAAAAATTATTTTTGTCTCGACTTTGAATTGTTCCCAAAAAGGCCAAGAAAATGTCAGTCGTTTTAGACCTGAAAATTGTGTAGTGGCAATATTGAATGAACTACTGCGGAATCATCCATTGTTTCATTGTGTATTTTTTGAGGTTGGGTATCGTTATAAAGTTGACTTTGGCTCTGTAGCAGAATAGCGCTGGACATACATAGCGCTGGTCAAAATAGCGCTGGTCAAAGTAGCGCTGGTCAAAATAGCGCTGGTCAAAAACAGCGCAGGACAAAATAGCGCTGGAGAAAAACAGCGCAGGACAAAAACAGCGCTCCATGAAATAGCGCCGGTTGAAATATCCTTACAAAATCAACTATTACAGTAGGATGTGATTGAAAAATCAAGTTTCACCGCTAAGCATCAACCTTCCTTTACAATAAACAATATCAGAATATAAGGAACGGGAAACAAGTAAGGACAACAATCAATATTTTTCATCATACTTCAACACATATCGCTTCCCGACCAACTGACACAGATCAAAGTGTAAACAACTACTTGTCAGTGTCATATCTATTTAAAGTCTAAAAAAATGCAATTTCACGTTGCTTGTCATTTCGGTAATTATATCCTTCGTGGAATAATGTATCACCTCCCTTCTGAGACTTGCCAAATTGCATTAATTTAGACTTTAAATAAATATTACACTGACAAGTAGTTGTTTACACTTTGATCTGTGTCAGTTGGTCAGGAAGCGATATGCGTTGAAGTATGATGAAAAATATTGATTGTTTTTCTCACTTGTTTTCCGTTCCTTATATTCTGATATTGTTATAGACAGTTACCAACACTTTGATCACTGTCAGCTGGTCGGGAGGCGATGTTGAATTGACGAATTGAATTAGGAAAACTATTGTTATATGACTGTAATTTATGAAAAATATGTTATTCCTAATTATGCTAATTCGGTACTATAGTTTATTTTTATGTATAAGATAGTAGTAAAATAAAGAAGCATAATTATCTTTTGGCAGCGCTATTTTATGGAGCGCTGTTTTTGTCAAGCGCTATTCTGCTACAGAGCCGTTGACTTTACCGTCATAAAGGCCAGAATTCTGGACTTTTCGGCTTAAGTCGACTTTACATTGCTCTGACTATTATGAAACCCAATTATGACTTGAAGGATGCTTTTCGGTCTAAAGTCTCCTTCAAAAATTATTGTGAAACCGGCCCTAAGTTTATTCATTTTCTCATTGAGTTCGTACACTTCCAATTGTTTCTCCACACTTCGATATAAAAATAATCGAAATCAATCAATTAATAGTTGAGAATCAAACTGAAAATAATTGACAGCTGAAATTGACAGCTCTAGTTCAGTATATGCATTATAAAAATAAATAAATGAAATCTCTTTTATTCAATGAAGAGTAATAATGCTCGACTCATTTGTATTATATTAATTTAATCTCTTTGTTTGTTTGTATACCACAAATTTATAATAACTAAATTTCAATTATAGTTTTTTATCATTATTCAATTGAATATTTAAGTGTCATATTCATTTAAATTATATATGTATTAGTTTTTCATGTACAAACTGATTTTACTATTATTAATACACTCAATTTGAAAAAAGTAATTTAATTATTAAAACAATTTATCAATATTTCATTTAAACAAATTAATCTGAAAAATATATTCAATTTTTTATAACGGTAAATAAAATCGATTATTTTAGAATAGAATGCCTTACAAATTAATCTGAAAATATATTCAATTTTTTATAACGGTAAATGAAATCGATTATTTTAGAATAGAATGCCTTACAAATTAATCTGAAAAATATATTCAATTTTTCATAACGGTAAATGAAATCGATTATTTTAGAATAGAATGCCTTACAAATTAATCTGAAAAATATATTCAATTTTTTATAACGGTAAATAAAATCGATTATTTTAGAATAGAATGCCTTACAAATTAATCTGAAAATATATTCAATTTTTTATAACGGTAAATGAAATCGATTATTTTAGAATAGAATGCCTTACAAATTAATCTGAAAAATATATTCAATTTTTTATAACGGTAAATAAAATCGATTATTTTAGAATAGAATGCCTTACAAATTAGAAAAATTATTTTTCAAAGGGTTCATTAGGAAGCAACATCTACTTCTCGAGCTATATGCTCCGACAGACAATGAATTACACTTCCAAGTTAAACGGGGTTGGTATATATCTAATATATAACCAACCTTAGAGTAATACTACAATAATATAGTTCGCAAGTCATTCAAAAGATTCAAACAAAAACATATTTTTATTACATAAACTACTTAGGATAGTTATTTTGGAGTAGTTTTTATGTAATTTCTCAAAAGTACATTTTTATTTTGTACGTTTTTATCGTGTCCTATAATTCAGTTGTCGCAATTCAAAGGAAAAGTAAGACATCTAGGTCGGCAAGTTACCTTAGAATGTGATGTAATGTTGGGTTAAATTTTAAATGTAAACAAATGTATCTTTTTAATGTATTAATCTGAGTAACCAACCATTCTGGTTTGTAATTAGAAGGAATATTATCCGTCCAGAAGCTGAGGGAGCATTATCCTTGCCTGAAGATAATGCTGAAATCACATTAATACATATCTACTTTGTTCTGACGAGGCACAAATACGCCGAAACCAGTCTGCATATTTCCCAACCGCGTTTAACTTGGAATTGTAATTCATTGTCTGTCGGGGCATATAGCCCGAGGAGTAGATGTTGCTTCCTAGTGAACAGACTACCCCTTGAAAAGTAATTTTTTAAATTTGTAAGACGTTTTAATAATTTCATACTATTATCTTGACTTCTATTGATAACACGCTTTACTTAAATATGGCAATTGTTACAGGAAACTGTAATTAAGTAAATCAATTATTTTGTTCATCACCCAATACTGTCAGCTAACATTTATACATGTCAAAAATCCAGAAAAATTACTAGAAAATTACACACCCACACAACCAGCTCCATTTCGTGTCAAATCAGTTCAAATTGCTCACCAGCTTTTACTTATTGGGATATTTGGGCGAGGTATAACCCAATGTATTGAAAACAGATTTGAAGATGAGCTTTCAACAGGTCTTGATGTTATTCATCTCAGCCTGTGGTTCCGTCAATCACAGATTGCTTATACATAAAATCTACTGAATAAAGAAAAGGTATAATTCAAGAGAGCATCCAGTTAGAATTAGTGGAAAAAGAAACTATTTCTGTTTCCACTCGAATTTTTTCACCTCGGAAAGAGATTTTTTCCTTCTTTGATTTAATAACCAGCATAAACAAAAACGAAAATCTCACTGATATGTATTTCGCCAACAGATTTTAATGGGTTCTGCAATTTGATGACGAGAGGGAAAGGGGACAAACTAAATCAAATTAATTTCCCTCTCAGCATCGAATATAAACTTCGATTCTGGCAGACATCCATGTTATTTTGGGATTTATTCGGCAGTCTGTGATTTTGTTTAACGGCAATGGATAGCGGCTTGAATCTAACAAACAAGAACGAGAAAATTCCGGTGCTGATGTTATTTTACCGTGCAAAGGGTGAAAGGAATTAAAGGATTTTTCGTAATTGGTTGATGAGAAAATTTTGATTAACCGTTATGCTTTTTTTATTTTATATTCGAGGTACTTCACGTAGAAGTTCCTCTGTAGGTTTCTTCACTTTATTAATTAAAATACAGAAATATGTTTTGCAATGGAAATCAATTACAGTGAAACCTCTATTTTCAGACACCTTTATATAGCGGACAAAAACACGTGTCTGGAATGCTGCAATGACCATTTGTGTATAAACGACCCTCTCAATAGCGGACCCTCTATATAACGGACGTGGTACAAATTATAGTTAGCAAAACATATTATATCTTCAGCAACTACCTCCATGTACGGATACTTTTCCAAATTTCAACAAAAGTAAAGAATTTGTGAAAGGATACCCTTATATAATTTTGCAAAAGGTTAGGTATAAAAATGTTCTCGGTTAATTGGTTTCTTGTTTCAAAAGATAGGGTGGGTTTGGTTTTCCCACTAATCCTTTTTATGATAGGTGATATGTTTATGAAAATATGTACATGCCAAACGGAAAAACAAAACGTTTATTTTCAGATAATGAGTTAAAAATTACTAGCAAGAAATATAAAATAAGTGTTAGGAAACTAGCCGAAAAATGTGGTGTTGGAAAATCACAGACTACAAAATTAAACTTTTAAAGTCTTTTATTGATGGCTATAGTAATGACGAAGTTGAACGGAAATTCCCTAAAACTAAGGGCCTCGCTGTGATCAGATTAATTTTGAGTGATTTTCCAAAGTATGAAATAAGTCTGGGCTCTTAATTAAAGAAAAGGCACTAGAAATTAAAAGTGTGACACTTTCAAAGCATCAAATTGGATGGTTGAAAAAAATATACAAGAGAGACAATTAACTGTGGAGTGCCTCGAGGCTCTATACTTGGACCAGTTCTCTTTATAATTTATACACATTTGTTTTATAAGAAACTGCAACACTGTTCGTCTCATTTTTATGCGGATGATAGCAGTCGTGTCAGCATGTAAATTAATATACAGGGTGTCCAGAAACTCTCCTGCCGAACGGAAACTACAGTTACTAGAAGTGATTTTAAGTCGACTTAGCTCAAATCACTTAATCCGAAAATGCTTCCTAAGGGAGTTACAGCCTTTTGAAGAAGACGTCCTCATATGAGTTTTCTTCAAATTATTCAAAAATACCGTTACTTAAAATATTCAAACTTGGTATAATCAATAAACAGTTACAAACCAGTAGTTCGCTGTAAATAAATTTTTTTCAGATCCATCACAAGCGTGTAAGTCGAGGGGACCAACAGGTATTTGTATTAAAAAATTTTAATTTCAAGTTTTTTATGTATCTTACACCAAATTTGGAAAATTCAAGATAATTTTCATCAAAAATGTTTTCTTCTTTCAATTCGGTATCATGAACCGTTTTCGAGAAAAATAAATTTAAACTTTTTGTGTTTCTTACATAAAATCATGCTGGATTATAAAATTGTATCTGTAATATCAAGTTGGCTTTGAAATATCAATAAATTGTACAGATACTGGTAACAAAAGTCGTAAGTATTAAGTTGCTTACATTGTTTTGGAAATTTTAAATTAATTTCATTTCGTGAGGGTATAAAACAACAATCAACATTAAAAAAAAACAAAGTTAGAGATAATTACCAACAGAAATAAGAGAATTAATTTTACAACAGATGCTCTACATGACGACCATTTGTCTCAATGCACAAATTTATTCTTTTCAAAGATCGTCTAATTTTTGCAAAAATCCCTGCATTATTTCTAATTTCATTACAAGCGTTTTGAATTCTTTGTCACAGCTGCTTACGGGTTTCTAGTGGAACAGCATAGACTGATGATTTTAAATAACCCTAAATACTAAAATCACAGGGGTTTAAATCTGGAGATCTTGGTGGCCAATTAACTGGACCACCTCTTCATGATAGTTATTGTCGAGATATTGACGAACCTCTCTACTGAAATGAGCTGGGCAGCAGTCGTGCATAAACCATAAAATATTTCGAATCATCAGGGGAACCTCATCTATTAAATCAGGTAAAACATTTTGTAGAAAATTAAGATATTCTTGTTCTGTTAAACGGCTAGGAACCTCTACGGGTCCCAGAAGCTGATTACCGATTACTTCTATCCAAACATTTATACTAAATCTTTGCTGGTGCTTTTTCTCTACTGTTGCTTGAGGATTATCACGAATGTAGGCATAATTATGTGCATTATGTAAATTAAAAATTCCGTCCCTGGTAAACGTAGATTCATCGCAAAATAAAATATTGGAAAATAAATTAGGATCCTGATTTTTTTTGTTCCGCAACCAGTTTGAAATGTCTATGCGGGCAGGGAAATCACCATCTACCATGGCATGAACTTTTTAAAAATGCAAAGGATGAAGGTTTTCTTTATGAATAATATTCAATTTGGACGACTTGGAAATGCCAGGATACATAGCAGCTAGTCTTCTGGTGCTAGCCTCAGGATTATTTTCGATTTCAATCAAAATATCGTCTCCGTATTCCATTGTCACATCAGGTCGTCTACCAGTTTCAGTATTTTTAGGTACTACTGAGCCACTTTCTCTAAATCTTTGGTGTACGGTGGCAAATGTTGTGCGAGCAGGATGCCTTCTGTTTGGAAATTATTCCGCATATCTTCGCTCTGCTGCACGAGCGTTACATTGTACTTCCCCATGAACTAAATGCCTATCAGTATATTTTTGATTCGAAAAATAAACCATTTTGATCAAATTAACTATTATTTTTCACGTTTCACACACAATAACAATAATAATTGTCTAGAAGCAAAATAATTTGACACATTGACAGATTTTGTTGATTTTTCAAAGCCAACTTGATATTACAGATACAATTTTATAATCCAACATGATTTTATGTAAGAAACACAAAAAGTTTAAATTTATTTTTCTTGAAAACGGTTCATAATATCGATTTGAAAAAAGAGAACATTCTTCATGAAAATTATCTTGAATTTTCCAAATTTGGTGTCGGATACATAAAAAAACTTGAAAATAATTTTTTTTTAATAAGAATACCTGTTGGTCCCGCCGACTGACTGACACGCTTGTGATGGATCTGAAAAAAATTTATTTACAGCGAACAGTTAGATACAAGTTTATTGATTTTACCAAGTTTGAATATTTTAAGTAACGGTATTTTTCAATAATTTGAGGTAAACTCCTATGAGAACGTCTTCTTCAAAGGGCTGTAGCTCCCTTAGGAAGCATTTTCGGATTAAGGTCATTTGAGCTAAATCGACTTAAAATCACCTCTAGTAACTGTAGTTCCGTTCGGCAGGAGAGTTTCTGGACACCCTGTATAAATATCTATATCCAATCGATTTTGTTTAGCACTGAATAGTGCTAAATCAGTTGCTCTTTTATTTGTAAAGCCAATGGCCAGGAAGAGGTGCTTAAACCTAATGAGCTTTGAAAATTGCTGATAATATGATCAATATAAACGATAGAGCAAAAAATTTAGGATTGATCATTGACTCTGATTTGCGCTATTTGTCCCATGTAATTAATCGCGGATTTATTTGTGGATTAAGAAGAGCTTTATTCTATTTCATAGATTTGCAGAGGCTTAACTTGAAAAAACGTCGCAAGATACATCAATGTGTATTATATTATAAAATTTTACATACACAAAAACCTCCATACTTATATTTAGGACCGACGTACACAATTTAAACCTGAGACAAGCTGGTCGCTTAACGATGCCTAAACATTCGACCACCTTATTTGAGGGCTGCTTTTCATTATGTAGTTAGGATTTGGAGCTGGATACCCCATTATTTAAAAGTACTCACCTCACTCAAACTAATGCTTAAAATGGTAACTTGAAAGTTTAGCGGAAAATTGGTTCTAACTACAATATTTATATTCATTATTTGACATTACCTAATTAAATTCACTGAAATGTTATTTATTTCTTTTGTTATAAAATTTGTAATTTTTGGTTTCTACACAAAATGTTCGTATTAAATCATATTGAATTCGTGATTCTCTTCTTAGCAATAGATTTCTCACTATTTTTTGTAGTTTGTTTTTACTTTTGAGTTGTATGCATAGTATATATTGGTATAGGTATTTGGTAACTGGTTGAGTGGAAGAGCAAATTCTTGATTCATTCAAGAAATTTTAAGCCCAGTATAGTGCAAAAAAAAATTTAAAACTTCTTTCTGCTGCTTGAACTATAGGACAGAGTAGTCATTCATACCTGTCTCCTTGAGTTTTTAATATTCTCCCATTAGAAATAACACCTACAACATATTTCGATTTAAATTCCTTCTGAAAAGTAATTTATTCAATATTCCACGTGATGCATTCCGGATAGAAATGAAAAGATATCTTTTATTGGTCAAATGATTTTGTGGTTTTAAATGTATACACAATATTTGTGCTATTTCTTTGTTTTTATCTTCTCAATGTATTTATTTGTTTTAGTAGCTAAATATTGTTGCTAATATTTTACAATATTTTTCCCACGGACACTTTTAGCACTATTGTGGGTTTTATGTTGTTTATTTGTATACTTTGTATTTTTGTATTCGGTGTTGTTGTCTTGTTACTTTTTTTTGCAAGTAAACGTTATAATTATTATTGACAGACCGTCTGAAAGTACACGCTCAGACCTTATCAAATATACACTGGCGAGCAAAAAAATTGAGGTCACTTCAGAAATTGCGAATAATTTTAGCGTCAATATTGATAAGGACATAATAGTATTAGTAGGCGTTAAAGCAATTTTTTCCGAGACTTGGCAGCTGTCATTAGCTGTCATTCGATTTATTAGATTACGACTTGAACTATTCACTAATTGAACATTCACATTTCCCTTGCCTGTTTTCCAGTTCACTGTTGATTCTTTGTATAAAACCTCACGATTGCAAAGTATAGTGATTTAACAGGCCCATAATGCCTTTAGATCCGATTGTTGTGGCAAGAATTGTTGCGCTTTTACAAGATGGTCGGCGGCAACGTGAAACTGCAAGAGTTGTTGGTGCTAATCTTTGTGGAAACTGGCCTGATCACTAGAAGACCAGGGTCTGGGCGAAAAAGAATTACCACTCAATGAGATGTTCGTTTTTTGGTGTCCACAAGTTTGCGGAATAGGACAGCTACTGCGGTTTCACTGCGAAATCAGTTGGAAGAAGTGAGAAATGTCAACGTTAGTGAATGGACCGTTAGAAGAAGACTTCATGCTGCTGGTCTGTCATGCAGAAGAATGGCTACAGGTCCCCCGTTGACTGGAGCGGGGTATTGTTCTCAGATGAGTCGCGTTTTTGCCTCACTGGGTTAGGTGGATATCGACGAGTGTGGAGAAGACCTGGGAAAAGATACGCTGAAGTTTGCATTGACGAGCGTCTTCCATTTGGCGGCGGGTCAGTTATGGTTTGGGCGAGAATCACTGCACAAGCTCGTACAGAGTTGGTCTTCATAGAAAATGGCTCCCTAACCTCTCACAGGTACATTACGGAGGTGCTAGAAGACCATGTTATGCCTTTCATGGTGACTATGGGGGGACGTGGCATTTTTATGCAAGATAATGAGGGACCAGATACAGCCAGAATAATTGTCAGGGAGTATCTGGATGAGGTAGAAATTAGGCGGTTTGACTGGCCAGCCCGAAGCACAGACATGAATCCCATAGAACATGTCTGGGACGAGTTGGGACGACTGATCCGCAGACACACACCAGCACCAAGAACTGCCCAGGATCTGAGAAGATTGCTGTTGCAGGAATGGGATAACATCGACCAGAATGTGATCCGCAACTCAATTCAAAGTATGCCGCGCCGACTTCAAGCAGTCATCAATGCAAGAGGAGGGAATACACGTTATTAGTGCCAAGTTTTTTCATTTTGTTTGTTGGATTAATATGAAATTTGTAAATACAGGGTGGTTTTTAGAACGTGCAATTTCTTCCTTAAAATTTATATTTCTTCAAACTTCTAACAACAAAATATTAAATTTCGCCTAAAATGACAATTCGTTGCTTTTTCAGAATGAATCATGAAATCCAAGAAAAAAATTCAGCTCACAAAAGCACATGCAATGATGTACAGTTTTCGAATACGATCTGAAAACGTAAAATTTCAAAGAACATGAAAATTTTAAGGTGACCTCAATTTTTTGCTCGCCAGTGTATTTTCTGAAGTTTCAACGGGTCGCTGTTTGTTTTATTCAGAGCGAATTAAAGTTAAAATACTATTAGCTCTAAATAAGTTAAACTGAATATAGGCCGAAAATAACATCACTTAAGGTTGTTCTGAGAAAAAGAAACTGTCTTACTTAAACGAAAGTACATCTATTATTTAAAGTGTAATCGAATAAAAATCAAAGAAAACCAATATTTGTCGATTCTCATTAAGGGAAACGAGAAAGAAGGAAGTAACAAATCGAATTTTCCTTCATTTGAAATGTTTAATTACTGAGAAGGTTCGTCAAGGATCTTTCTATCACCGGATAATTAAATATTTCTTTGAACTGACAAGAAAATATCACACATTTTCGTTACTTTTCAAATAGAAGAAGAAAATCTACAATAAAATTGTTCCGTGAAGGTTTTTAAATCGCTTGGACTGGAAATTAACTGGTTTGTTACTATTCCATTTCAAATAAATTCCGTTAGATTTTTAGAAATATTTTGTTTTGTGGCAAAGTATTTTAAAAGCTTCTACACCCTTTTTCCCTTCACTACAATACCCTCTAGTATAGATATACACTGACCTATTCTTTCGACTTTTTCTGTTTTATAAATACAGGGTGTCCCAAGATTTGTTTACAGGCTGTAACTCAGGAACTAACGAATAGGTTCATTTGAAAATTGGGTAACCTTTTTGGGACCTATAGTAATTTCATCCGAGGTATACAGGGTATCTGTGATGTCATCAAGAAGTAGGGACGTCATCGCAATGAAAAAAATTCAATGGAAGGGGGGATCAAACTTAGCTCAAATGAAAGGGCTTTTTGTTTCAAACTCAACGGTGTATCACAGCGAGGATACTCAAGTGGATAATTATACCAAATTCTTAATTTATTGTTTATTTGCAACAATAACCAATGAACATTCAAATGCCGCAATTATCATGTCCGGATTCACTTCAAATGGGCCTATTTTTACTTTTTAACTAGTTTTCATCAAAGCTAAAGAAAACAATTGGCGTCGGAATTCTACCTTAATCGCTTTTTGATTGATATTAGTAAAATCTAATGTCACATTGATTGTGGTCACTTTCTAAATACTCACAACTAGTACCTAGTACAATACATAGTGTGAAAACTCCGATGTTAAAATGCCATTCCTATGCACACCGAATGGATATGTAGATATGTTGCTTATCAATGGTGGGTGTAGGAAAAGTTCTCGAAATGCTCAGGCCTTATACCAGGAGCGTTTTCCCGAAAGAAGAACCCCTTCTCATGTGACTTTTGCTATGGTTGAAGAGAAGATGCGGCTAGGTTCATTTCCAAACTCAAAGCATAGTAATCATAACAAGCGGTGAATGTTTTAGCATATGTAGCGGTTAATCCCCGTGTGTCCATCCGAACCATAGCTGCAGAAATTGGTGTTTCTTCAAGTTCAGCTCATAGAATTTTAAAAACCCACCATTACCATCTATTTAAATTGCATTTGATTCATGAGTTGCGACCCACCGATCTGGATCGGAGATTAACCTTTATCGCCATCATGCAAGTTATGATGCAAGACACTCCCAATGTTTCGTGAAATTTTGTGGAGTGATGAAGCGCGTTTCCATAATAATGGAAGTCAGTGGAAAATCAGCGATAGGTAAGGAAAACTCGGTTTCAAACCAGATGGGGAGTTAATGTTTGGTGTGGATCATCCAATGGTCGGTTAGTAGGCCCATATTTGTTTGAAGGCTATCTCAATGATCAGAGATATTTAAATTTTCTACAAAATGAACTACCTGCGTTACTGGAGAATATTCCTTTGAATGAAAGAAGAGATATGATATGGCAGCAAGATGGTGCACCCCCACATAATAACGGTATTGTAGTAAATTATCTTAATGCTAGATTTCCAAACAAATGGACTGGAACTCATGGACCCTTTCAGTGGCCTTCACGATCGCCAGTGTTGTCCCCTCCATATTTTTTTTATGGGGATACTTAAAAGACCTTGCTTATAATGAAAAACCTGTAGACACGAACGATTTAAAGAATAAAATTAGACATGCTTGTAATAACCTTAGGTACGCAAGAGATGATACATGCGGCATGTACACATGAACTACTTAGACGATTCGATACTTGTGTTGTTGCAGGCGGAGGCGATTCTGAACATCTTTTATAAAATCACTGTGAAGTCAAAATGTTCTGGTTATTGTTGCAAATAAACATTAAACTGAAAATTTGGAGTAGTTATCCACTTGAGTACCCTCACTGTGATACACTGTTGAATTTAGAATATAAAGCTCTTTCAGTTGAGCTAAGATTGATCCCCCCTTCCATTGAATTTTTTTCATTGCGATGACGTTCGTGCTTTTACAGATTGCGAAAGGGCTTTTCAAACCGTACGATTTACACAAGCACGACAAGGAAAATATGGGAAAACAGCTCGAAAGAGAGAGAAAGAACAACTGTGCGTGGCCAGCGAGGGCGTGTATTTAGTTCCAGAGGCCGGCCGAATGTCCACTGCCCCCCCCCCCTTTTAACCGCTGTTGCCAGAAGCGCAGACTAATTTGTACAAATGATATTTTTGTCTCGTCATCGTTGACTCCTTTTCGAGCTCATGTACTATTAGGTAAAACCAAACACCTCCATCCGGCAACAGTGTCATTTTCAAATATCTTGTTGGACTTCCGGAGGAGATCATAAGTTCTCGTGGCTGAATTTTTCTGGATATTGAAGCAAAAATGTTTCTTCACTCATCCACATACGTTTCAAACCCTATGTTAATTTGGTTTAACAAATTATCACCCTTAGCATCATAACGCTCATAGAATGTCAAAGCGCTGCCTTAAGATTAGTTATGTACTATTCCGTCAACATTTATGTTACCCAACTTGAGCACAGTTTCTGATAATGTAAGCGTTTGGTCACATTCATACATAACACGTCTTGAAATTTTTAGTCCGTTCTTCGTTATGAACATTGAACATTGTGCCAACCATCTTAAAAATCATAACTCTCTTCCTTACCATTCCGTCACTAATAATGTTTTCTCCATCTGACGATGTACTAAGAATGTGTAGCTTATCAACATATGAAGGATCTCAATGCGTATTCGCGGACTGCTGCCCGCACCGCTACAACGGAGGAATTTCGAAACTCCTAACTATTTTATATCTGCATCAAGACAGTTGTCAATCATAGTTTACATGGTCGCACAAACCCATTTAATAATATTTTGAATTTTTGATGCGTAAGTCGACTCTAGGCATTGTGCTATGTGCGTTGCGTCAATAGATTTGTTCTCACAATCCTTGACAATCCGGATACGGCGCAAAGCCTCAAAAGCGTTCCTACAGAGATTTCTGATTGATTGGAAATCCGCGGTACTGTGTTCACACACGTTTTGTAGATAGTCTGCAAACTGTCAAAACAGTTTGCGGATCTTTTACAAGTGATATGTCCGGATTATGCGCAGTGTTTTTTAAACATCAAATAACTTTTGACATTTGTCATATTTGTGTTGTGATTGTTTGTTGGAGTTTATTTTCTCGGCTTTCGTTATTTAAGAGAAGTTTATATTTAACACTGAGTTATTTTGAGACATCTGATGTTTCAGAACTCGTAAACAAAATTTGTAGTTAATTGAGGTTATATTCCATTTCTTGCTACAGATCACCTACCTGTTAAGCTAGCTCATATATTTTCAATTGTCAACTGTTCATACAAACTGTTCCGGATCGATCAGAAACAGACATGCGTGTTAACATTAGTTTGAAAACTGTCTAATATTTGTCAGAGATTTTCTGTGAGAACAAACCTAATATAACGATAAACGCACCACACCGCACCTCGCTCCGTACCTTCTACCATAGTACCGCCCTTGTCTAGCACTAAATATTGTCAATGACAATTTGTCATTGATACTCTGTATTGGTGCACCGCTCCCAGCTTGTAACAAAATATAGGGTTAGTTGTACTGTCGAGAGCTCAGTTTCTCTAGACTCCCTCATTGTTCATAATTTCTTAAGACTTTTCAAACCAAAAAGTATCATTACTAATATTTGTTTTTTGTTTTAGGTAAGAGCCCTTCTTAATCTAGTAATTTTCAATGGTACGTATTATTTTTGTTCTTATGTTTAAATTATGCACATTTTTGTATATCATTTCATTGGATATAATGGAATATCTCTTTTTCTATTTTCAATGCAAAAGTGACAAATATAAGACATAGTTAATCTGCTACGGTGTCAAATTGAACCGTTTATAATATAGCACAACATTAGTATATTATACACCAAGGTGGTATTATTGACCGAGCTCCCGAGCGGAATAAGGTGCGAGGCTTATAAATTTCTTCACCACAGTGGTGTATTAATATACAATGTTTTTCACTACTAGCTAAATTTAAAACAAAAAAATTTCCCATAAAAATAGTAGCACATAAATATAAACTCGATTTTCCACTTTAAAACAGAAATCAAGTAGTCTGATGCAGATTGACATTTCCACTAGTAAATCTTATTTTCAAACAACGTTTGTAATGATTGTGTTTGCGTGATTTCCAGTTTCTATCAACAAGATCTTCAAATTCCACAGGTAATAATGTTAAAGGTAAAAACATTCCTCGATCCATGTTTTTTTGCAATCAACGCAAATTAAACAACACATTTCAATGTCAAAATAAAATTTTGACATTGTCGATCTACAAATCGGTAAGGAGCGCCCTAGTCGTTCAAGCCGATTTCTCCCTAGACGTTCACCCCGTCGTCTAACTATCACGTACACTGTCTGTTTTCGCTCTTCGCCTAACGCATAGGTTATGAACGCACTCATTATGTCATCAGTAATTTCAGGTTGATCGCAAAAATTAAAAGAATGGCATTTTTATTCTAATAATTTCATTTTGTTAGGTAATTTCAAGCAGCAAATATGTTAAAGACAATCTCCTGGATATACAAAATTATGTTGCACATTTTTTTTTTAAACTAGGTACTATCCCTGGATTCACGAAACATTAGAAAAAATTAGTAACTACTAGTAAAGATATTCAAGTTCTCAGTTTGCTAGAAGACGCAATAATTGTCAACTTCACAGTTAGTACTGGAAAATAATATGTTATATACTTCAGTGATTTTTAATTAGGTACAATAAATGCATTATATCGAGTAAGTTGTGACAACGACACTTGTCAGACGACATAGTATACATCTTTAGAATAGAGGAGTTCAGTCTAAGGTCAGTGGGACCAACAAAAAGTGGTTTTTATGACAAGAATGACGGTTAATGTCTACCATTCAAAACATAAGATTTTTGCAGGTTGTTTATCATTGCGAACATTTACATAGTTTTATTAAAACAATGAATGAACCCCTGAATCGTAAATCTTAAAATTCAAAATGACGTTTTTGCTGAATACTCAACGCATCGGTGGCCAATATAGTTCTAGGAATTTTTGGCAAGTCACCATTTCACTCACTTTTCGATTGTATAATCGAGCATACCTCATCGAATGGCGGTAGATGGCAAACCTAACCTCATTGATTTTACGACTACTTTTCAGAAGATCATTTAAATATCGTAGATTTGTTATTTAAAATAGGTGATGTTGCATCAAATATGGACGTTATACCGAAAAACGACAAGTTTTTTATTTTAACACCACATGAGGTTATATTTTCAGGAGTGCTCTCCTTCCTCTCTCCATATTTTTAGATCCGCTATCGTTTTATATTTTAGAGTAGTAAAAATGTAAAACTGAACACTCACCTCTAAGATAGGGCGGATCTTTAGTTCAAACTGAACACGGAAATATCTCGCAGGTCGCTTTCATACGCTCTCAGAGCAACCGAGAGCAATAAACCGAAAACTCTATTACTTAAAAAGCAGTCTGAAATAACAATTACCTAATTTATACCACGAATAACCAAATCCTACCAACTTGGCTGTAACTGGTTACGAAAAATGTGACGTGTGCTAACGGAAGTCAGTTTTGAAAAATGTCACTTTTTATGTCAAAATTAGATAAAATACATTACCCAACCAGTTTGAAGCTATTTTAAGTGAACAAACGGACGTAGAACTATGGATTAAGTATCTTAAAGAAACCAAATTATATACCACCACAAATAATGTCATTGTCAGTTATATCAAACGAGCTATTTGAAACGGGCGGAAATATGACCAGTCACTAAGCACCAGAAATGCCAACTTGAATTCAAATCGCTCCTCTTAGTGTAAAAACAAGGTAAAGAGGTATGCGACGCCTTACAAGCTCGTCGCAAATATGGCAAGTGGGATTAAAATTTGGGACTCCAATACCTTTGCGCGTTATCCTGCATTAGCAGAAAATCATTGCCAACAGGTCCCCGTTTTTTATCATTTCGCGATTTTGTATTGAAACAGCATCAACTAAGGATGAGAGCAAAATCGCATGGATTCAAATCGTCTTGTAGGTCAATTGAGTGGATCTCCCCGTCCGATCCATCCATTCATTTAAATATAGTGTCGGGATATTTACGACCTACTCGAATAAAATGAGCAGGATCATCATACATTTGGCCTTGTCATTAGGGGAACGTAGCCCAATAAATTATTTGAATTATTTCTCCAAAAATCATACAATTCAACTGCCTATGCTAGAAAAATTATCGTACCAAAAATGTACTCTCCAACAGAAAAATTGTAAACATGTATTTCTTCCAAAAACAAAATTTGTACAAAAACCTTTGATGATTTTTTTTTTACTTGAAACTACTCATTTAATTAGTATCCAGTGTCCATTCTTGACGAAGAAAAAATCACTTACAGAGATATAGGGTGATGCAAAACTTTTGAATCTATGTGTATATGAAAATCGTATTCTTAAACAAAATTAACCCTATTTTATATAATCTCACTCAATTTTCAAAAGTTGAATCATTTCTCTGAAATATGTTTCCCCAATTTGATTAAAAAGATTGTGGTAGTGACTTAGTTACAATAATCGATGCTATCGTATTTAATATGAAACTACTTTGGACATTTAAAATTTTCACATCGAAAAAAATTTCAATTCACATTTATCTACCACCACTAAACGACTCGTATGTTTACTTGATTAAATTTGACATAATTGAATATTGTTAATCGATATCTATAAATTTTCGTATTCCAAATTCACATTGGAAAAATGAAGCTTGAAATTACTAGCACATTCCATTTACATCAATTTGCGCAAAACAGTATTCCCTTCACACTATAAAGATATATAAACGCAAACCAATCAACTCTAATTGGAAAAGTGTCAGAAAAATTGTATGCAAAAAAAGCACTCGAGAATTATAAAAAAATATTTTACAACAAAACCGGAAAAGGCAAATTGCTGCAAAATTGGAAGTGGCTATTTAACCGATTGCCGTGGCATAGTGTGTGAATGTGAGAATGTAGGTTAGGTTAAGTTAAATATGAAAATTAACTTTAGTTGAACTGATGATCAGTGATACATGTCTCCTGCTAGAAAAAAAGCTTTCGAGAATGGAAAAGAAATGATAAAATTGTAGTTTACTTTTTATAAACCTATTTCGGCCTAGAAAAATTAGTTCAACATGAAAATTGGTTTTGTAAACTGCATACTTATTATACACTGAGTATGTCGTCAACAGTAATATATCAAGATCATGTAAAATTGCTGAAAATTTATATGCAAGAGAATATACTTAAGAAAAGGGTTATTTGTGGCAATACAAATTAAGTAAACATACATAAGGAGAGAAAATTATAAAGAAAATGTGAACTCTATGACAAAACACCTCTGCTTCTACAAGGACTCAGACGGAAGCACTTTGGAGAGGAAGTAATACAACCACTACAACTACTGAAAATCTCTCCAGTCAAACTAGTGGCATGTATAGAAGACACGAACTTTTTGGAATGGAAGTAGATAACATTGAAAATGGTACAAAGATTCATTTCAAGTATCTAAGCTGTTGATCACAACCAAAACGTATGAAGAATGAATGAATGAATGAATGTTTATTGATAACTGAGCACACAAGTAACATACAATAAATACAATAAACATTAAAGAACCCACAGAAGTTGTTGAGAGCCTCAACCACTTGTACGTGGTATCACATAATTACATATATCTATAATAAAAATAAAAATAAAAATAAATTTAATACAATACAGTACGCACATTATTCTATCACCTAAGGTGTGTGTATATATAAAAACAATCAAAATATCAAAGAATCAAAAGATTGATATTCTTAAAGATACCAGAGAACAAGAAAAAGAAAAAGAAAAATAAGATAAAGGTAAAATTTATATTGTAAAACTTTTTTTTTTATATTGTAGAAACAAGACAGCATTATTTACGTATAATTTACCAAAAGTTATTATAGCAATCCAACCAAAAGATGTGTGCCTTTGTGCAGTTTTATTTATGATTATTATCATCACCATCATTGGATCTCAATCAACTCACGAGTCTCTTTCCTAGATTTACTTCTGATATGAGTTACAAGGCTCTGTTTAAATTTTCTTATAGTATTCTCACTTATTACATCCTCTGGTAGGCTGTTATAAAATTTCATTCCCAGGTATGAATAACTCCTTTGTCCGATATTTTTCTTCATAGCAGGTGCAACATATTTCTGCCTATTTCTTGTTTCATAAGTATGGATGTTGTGTTGTAGTTTGCATTTGTTCAAGTATTGCCATATGTTGACCTGCATATAGAATAACTGTCGAATGTCAAGTAACTTTGTTTCGGAAAACAGTAGATCCGTAGGGTATCTCCGATGTTTGTTCAAGAGGATTCTCAAAAATTTATTTTGGGACACTTGTAGCATATTACAATATGTTTTTGAAACACCACCCCAACCTATGATACCATATCTCAAATGTGATTCCACAAGACTCTGATATACTATGATTTTTTCTCTTGGATTCAGATATTCTACTATTTTTTTATATCTATAAAGTATACATCTTAGTTTTTGTATCAGATAGTCCACATGGATATTCCATTTGAAACAACAATCCAACATAATTCCTAAATATTTTATTTTCTTTGTGGGCCGTATAGCGAATGAATTCTGTATGATTACATCATAGTCCGGAAGTGAAGTTTCAAAACTACTAAATGGTAGGTAAAATGTTTTTCCAAAATTGATTGATAAAAGTCTATTATCTAGCCAGGATTTTATTTTTGTGAAATCATTTTCAATTTTCAGTTTCAAGTTATACCAATTTGTGTCTTTGTATATTTCCACCGTATCATCGGCAAAGCTGATTATTTGGCCATCCTTCTCCAGTAAAAATAGATTATTCAAATAAATAGTGAATAGCATGGGACCTAACACGGTTCCCTGAGGAACACCGCATGTTATTTTTTGTGTTTTGCTCAATTTATTTTTTATTTTAACTTGTTGTTTTCGATTTTCTAAATAACTTCTGAATAAAGAATGTGCTGTGCCTCTAATTCCCATATCTTCTAGTATTTCCAGGAGAATTGAATGGTCAACGGTGTCAAACGCCTTTGACAAGTCCAAAAAGATACCTATTACTGGTTCTCCTTTATCTAGGCTATCATAAATATTGTTTGTCAATGAGTGTATCGCATCTTGAGTAGATTTATGTTCCCGAAATCCGAATTGAGAGTTAGAGAGTAATTTATTTTTTTCAAGGAATGAATTGACTCTGACTTTGATTACTTTTTCTAAAACTTTAGCTAGACTTGATATCAAGGATATCGGTCTGTAATTCATTACATTATATTTATCTCCTGTTTTGAAAATGGGTGTAACAATACTATTTTTGAAGGCGGTTGGAAAATGACCTGTTTCTAGTACACTATTTATGATCACTGTTAGTGGGTAACTTATATAATGGACTATTTTTTTTAGCGTTTCTGAGGTTATCTCATCCAATCCGGGAGCTTTATTAGATTTCAATTCTTGACTTATAATATTTTTTATTTCTGTTTCAGTTGTTGGGTACAAAAATATAGATTGACAACTCACTGTTCGCTGTTCTACATAGTTATGTGGTTTTTTTATCCTATCGGCTAGGTGTTTACCTACATTAATGAAATAGTTATTGAATATATTCGCTATTTGTTCTCCATCACTGATTAATTTGTTACCATCTTTTATGTTATATATTTTGTCTTCTTCATTTCTACCAACAACCTCATTTACTAACTTCCATAGTTTTTTAGACGAATCCCTTTCTTTCTGAACTTTCCTATTAAAATAATTTCGCTGAGCATTTTTAATCAATCTTTCCGTTTCTCTTTTACAATTTAAATATTCAGTTCTCAATATTTCATTATCAGGGTTTCTTTTGGATTCAACATACAAATTATTTTTTTTATTTACCTGTTTAACTAGTGAAGGAGTGATCCATTTTTTCCTTTTTTTCTCGTTATGTTTTATTCTTATATATATTGTGGATTTTGTTATTACATTCTGTATCATAGTAATTAATTTATTAGTTTTAGATTCGATGTCAGTTTCCAAAAGTACGTCATTCCACTTGGTAATTTCAACATTTTCAATAAATTTTTTGTTATCGATATATTTGATTAAGTTACTATTATGATGGTTTTCAATTGGTTTCTTACTAGTATTCAGAACGATCTGCATCAAAGTGGTGTAATGGTCAGTTACTGATGTTGATATTGTCATAGGTAGTATCGTATCATTGATGTAATATTTTGTGTGTATAAATATATGGTCCAGACAAGTGCGAGTATTGTTTTGTACTCTGGTGGGGCTGTTAATCATTGACTGATAACCATGTTCACTTAAAGTATCCAGGTAACTTTTAGCTTCTTTTGTGTCTTCTAATATGTCTATGTTAATATCTCCCAGAAATATTTTATAATCGCATATCTCATTATTATTTGCTAGTATGTCACTCAATTCTTCAATAAATGTGTCTATTTCACTGGCAGGAGATCTGTAAAATGAATTAATTAGAAATACTTTATTTTCACAGTTAACTTTCAGGCTAAGGAGGTGACTTTTATTTAGCTGAATGAGTTGATGAGAGATATATTGTTCAGATTTTATAAATACTACCACTCCATCGTTTTGGTTGAAATTGCCATGATTATACAATGTTTTATACCCAACAATATTAAAAACACTTACATCAGCTATATGTCTTGTTTCTGTCAAAACTATGCAGTCGATGTTGCTATCCAAACTTTCAATAAATACTAAGAATTCATTTAAATTGCAGCCTAGACTACGTATATTGGTATTCACAATTTTAAAGTTCGCGGTTAAATTATTTATTTCTAATACTTCTTTTACTTCTTTAGCTGTTTCCAAATCAAATGTTTCATGTTTTTCAACAGTAAAATCATCAATGTATGGATCCATGTAAATTAATATTAGTCCAGTAACTTACTTTAAAATTAGTTCATATATTTATAACAGGAATAATAATAATAGAATATAACTAAGACAGCATGCGTAAGTTTAGTATGGTATAGTAGGATTTTTATCATTCTTTAGGAACCATTTATTGTTCGAAGTTGAGTTGCTTCTTGTAGATCGCCCTGATATTTTGGTTGAATTCTTGGATTGTGCAGGTAATCGAGGGGTGTCGGTGTCGCTATTTTTTATTGTGGGTGTTGCAGGTTTCGTTTTTACATCCGTTTGATTCCTAGTTTTTGTCTTTTCTTCTTCTGCCTCCGCGCCTTCAAGATTTCCCAA
This sequence comes from Lochmaea capreae, assembly GCA_949126875.1. Taxonomy (NCBI): domain Eukaryota; kingdom Metazoa; phylum Arthropoda; class Insecta; order Coleoptera; family Chrysomelidae; genus Lochmaea; species Lochmaea capreae. The sequence continues at coordinate 18,388,328 of OX421396.1, forward strand.
ATTTTCTTGCGTGTCTACGTTACTGTTTCTAGACCTATGATTAGTAGTTGGGGTGGGTGGTGCGCTAGTTGCTTTAGGTAGTAGCTCAGATTTGAATTCTTTGCTGTCGCTTTCTAGTTCATCTGGACTGTATGGGGTACCATTTACATATAGTTTGTAATTCCTTATATATGCCTGATAATTATTACTCCGAGCATTTTTCATATGTTTCACCAATATTTTATTCGCGGCTTGATCCTCGGGTCCTAGGTCATGTGATATGGAAATACCAGTATCTCGTAATTTTTTTAAGTTTTGGAAGATTTTTTGTTTCATCAGATATGAGATGAACTCAAGAATGATCGTACCTTTCTTTCCGATAAAATGAATATTGTTTATATCTCTTTCGGATAAGTTGCAATTGAAGATTTCATTTAGTTTCCCAATCGCAATTTCGAGTATATTATCCTTGTTTGCTTCTAGTCCATAAATGACAATATTGTTTCTTTTATTAAATCGTTCTATTCTAACAATTTTATTTTCCAACTTATTGTATTTCTCTTCTAGTTCCTTGGTTTTGTATTTTAGACTATCCCGTATATTTTGTATTTCAGTTTTTAGCTCAATCGTTTTATTATTTATAAGAGCTTCTAGTTTTGTAAGTAAATCGTTGTTTGAAATTTCATTCATATTTCTCTACTATTCTACCGTACTAATAACTCTTGGTCTAGTTCGGTTTTGCTGGTGTTTAAGTACGTTTTTTCTATTTGCTTGTTTTTCTAATTCTCATTAAATATTTCTGATGTTATGTTATTTCATTATTCATAGTTCAGTTTTCGATATTATTTATTGAAAGTTCACTCACTATTTTTGGTTCGATCTCAGGAACATGTCGACCAAATTTCAACTAAGAATGGTACTTTTAACCACTAATAATCACTATATTTTCGGGATCGCACATAAACACATGTTACTTTTTCAACGTTCTACTACTAACTATATGAACTATAAATAATAGAATAATAGAAAATATACAAATGACAACAGTTATTATAGTGAATGGTTTGAAGCTGCTTATTGAACTACCTCAGAATTCAGTGTTTCTATTATTGTTGGTAGCGGTACAGTTTCTACAGTTTCTTCATTACCTTTTCATGATGTTTTCCATTGAGTTTTCAGTACGTCTTTACAATGTAATCGAAACAGTTTTCTCCAATGTTATAGCAGAATCTCTTGAGAGATGGTTTGTTATTTTTTTGCTTCTAAATTTAAACCCGCAGTTTTGGCAGCTTTCTGAGTACGTAGAAACGGTACTCCATTTTAGCGCACAGGAAATAGTATATTGTGCAACCAGTGGAAAAAGTTTAACTTTCCCCACTGGTTGCACAATATACTTTTTCTACAGCTGCACACATTTAAAGAATACAAGTAAAGTAACTTAATATTTATTTTTATGGTTAGTATCTATCTATCTCTTAACTGTTAAATAATTTTCTTTAAAATTTTAGTTGATGGTGAAATTTGTACATTTTTGTATGGTCAAACCTGGAACCTCATTCCTCTTCATTAAATTCTCCGTTATATTAATAGAAGAAGTTGAGGGTTGATTCATATTATACGGTACATATTCTATCTCCATTTCAGTAGAGTTCGACTGGTTTTTCAACACAGTTGACGATTTTATTAGCAACGTTTATTTTAATAGACTCGTCAACGTACCCTTCTGCTATAGTACTGGGTTGCCTCCTCCATGGCGCTTTAATGTTAATGTATCCCCTCATACATTCACTAAAATTGTTGCCGAAAAACGTCTTAAGCAGTGACCTGTATATAGATGGTGGTTTTCTAGTTTTGAAAAAATATTATTTATTATAAATAAGTGTATGTCTTGTTAAACTAATATTTAATGGAAATTGGGATTTATATCAAAGCACGATTGAAACTACCATTTAGAATAAAAAAACTTCTAATATAATCTGACAGTTTTGTGACACTAAGTAGGTATTTAAAGATGACAGTAACCTACTAAGTTTTTGTCGATTTCATTTTATTCTCCATATACATGTATGTGGCGTGGGCAAAGTGCCGTTAGAAATGATATTTCTCACAGTGTGAGCAATATTTGGTTTTGAAATTAAGTAAGGTATAAGAAATACCCTCAATAGACATGTTAAGATAGGGTTTTCAGTAAGGTATAATGAAAATAGATTTAAACACTTTTAACAAACGGATAGAAAAATTAGGATAGATAAAGCCAGGTATATGTCACCCTGCTCTTCGCTTTAATGAAACGTTTATTGTCAGGTACCGATAGATTGATCATAAATGATAAAAATAAGCGATTAGTCTATTTATGCAAGGAGTTATGATGGAGGGAAAGGGAAAAGAAAATGGGACAAACGTAGACATTTATTTTTCAAAATATCTAAATAGTTTACAAGTTGATAAAGGCAGTTTATAAACCATCAATGTTGAATAAAGATTTATATTGAGTCAAACTACAGACTCTAGTTGTGTTTTTACGTCCTGAGCTTAGAGTAATACTACAAATAGAGTCCGCAAGTCATTCATAAAACTATTATTCTATCGCCATACATATGTTTTCATCAATGACTTTCAAGGAGTGGGGAGAAACTGTCGGACTAGTCGGACAGTGCCACTGGCAAATAGGACTATTTACTTACCGGTGAAAAGAGAGGTTAGGAAAATTCCGACTGTCTTTTTGCAAATTTGGCACTGACGAACCATGGTTTTCATAAAAAAGTATTGTTTTTAATCATATATGTACGCACACACACACACACACAAATATCAGTTGAAAACACGAAAACAAGAGCTTCAATAAACTGGGAACGTTGAAACTTCGTAGTAAAATCAGGTAAAATTGATAGTAAAATAGTTTATTCACAATCAGTCAGTAATATATACTTTTCTTACCTTTAAAACGGTAGGGAAGTGACTCACTACTTACTTTAACTTCCACGCTATAGCCAGAAAACTACTTTTTCGGCTAGAAGCATGTGTCCCTTTTCTGAAGTATGACAATATTGTGTTAAGCTGGTTTTAAAAAAAAGTTAATACCTTTCTTTGCTTTTCTACGAAATTATTCCCTCAACCGCATCTTCTTGGACTTCCGGAGGAGTACAGGTTAATTCAAAATAAGACATTATGTACTGACAGAAAGACAGAAAGAATATTTTATGACATAATTGTCAAAACCAATAAATTAGTAATATTGCCTAGCAACAGATTCATGATGTTTTTTGTCGAAAGAAATTTTGAATTGTGATAACAAATTTCTTAATACTAATGTTTTCAAAAGCGTGTAACTAAGCGATTGTGAATAAAATAGTATGCATATCACGCTGGAAGGATCATTCCATCCACAGCTTTTAGCGACCCTCGGCGCTACGCGGCTGTAATGATCTACTTCCCTGCTCGGTGTTGCCATATTTCAGACAGACAAAATTATTAACACGCATTTGTTTCGTTTAAACCTCTAAAGTTTTAAACAAAAACATATTTTTATTACATAAACTATTTAGGTTCATTATTTTAAAGTCGTTTTTATGTAATTTCTTAAAAGTACATTTTTATTTTGTACGTTTTTATCGTGTCCTATAATTCAGTTGTCGCAATTCAAAAGAAAAGTAAGACATCTGGCAAAGGGTCGGCAAGTTATCTTAGAATGTGATGTAATGTTGGGTTCACTTTTGAATGTAAACAAATGTATCTTTTTAATGTATTAATCTGAGGTCCTGAGGATATAGACAGACCTACTCCTTCGCAAATAATTAATTTAGGGGGGTAACTAATTTGGATTGGGGCACAACAGGAAGTTCTTTACACAGTTCTGATAGAAATTACTAACCAAACTACCCACCTAAGGGCACTAGAAGGTCGTTATTGCTCTAATATGTTATTAATGTAATAATTCAGCTTTGTACTGTTCTTGTAATATTTATTGATTTTCCGTTAATATGAAAAATATTTCAAATATTTCGAATGGATCATTGAATGTGGATTGGTTAGGTAGTTACCAATTTTACACAAATTATAAATCCGATGCGCTTCGATGCATCATAAAATAGAGCCGTACACACTCATATAAACATTTTGTAATGAATTTGTACTAAAATTGCAGGATATGGTGCTGTTTGTTATTCAAAGCGCATATTTTAAATGAACCAGGCCATCAAAAAGCCATCAAAATCATAACGATTGCCTAATCAAAATAGACACAAAAATAATCGACAGAATTTCTTACAAAACGTGCTTTTGTTTATATAATTCATTGTAATTTTTATCGTCGATTTTTTCATTGCGGTAGTGAATAAAAAAGATATTAATGAAAATTGAACTATAATATTTATATACAGATACATGCAATGAGAAACGGATCATCGGGATTTTAAGCAGAACTGGTTTTGAACTAGTCAACCAATATCAAGCTTTAACAGATTAAAAACACGATTACTACAATCGTTCATTTGGACACCTACAACATATTGTACAATTCCCACTACTCCGTACTCTCAACTGTGGGCGGTCCTTAATTAGCGTCAGTCAGTTAACAGCAGTCGATATCCAAGCACTGTTCAAGCCCATTACTATTCAAAATAAAATAAATTCTTGGAGAAATTAAAATGTACACCATTCAGGAGAAAATTGATTTCATCGTGGTATTTTGGAGGTCACTCACAAGATCAGCGGATTTTTCCCCGAATGAAATGGAATTTATCGGCACAATTTTGGACGGGCTTCAAAATTTAATAGAATTAAGGGCGAAAATTTTCCAGCATTGTACAAAAATTACACCGAATCAGCTCAGAGATACAAGATTATCTTTGTTCAATTGATTCGTTTTTTGTTTGGCTCAACAAGGAGGACTGTTTGAACCTTTAATACATTAATTTTTTAGTTTTAGCATTTTAAGTTGATTTTCGGAATCTATTTTCAATTTGAAGAATCTTATTTTATTTTTATTGAACTTGAATACTAAATCGCACATACGCACATAACCACATAAATAACAATATTGGAAGAAGAAGAAAAAGAAGAAGAAGAAGAAGAAGAAGAAGAAGAAGAAGAAGAAGAAGAAGAAGAAGAGGTGGGGTTTCTTACAGTAGTTCTGAATCCAGCTGTCCAGCTAAATACTTGATATTTATTGAAGTAAATTTATAGAAATTTATTGTTGGTATAGCAATTACATCTGAGAATACATCAAATCCCTATCTATTCTTCACTCACGGAAAACGTACGTAATATTAATTAATATTAAAACATCAACCCATTGATTTTTTACATTAATTTCGCTCCGATGTTCGAGATCATTACCACAATTTTTTTAAATTATCACTCAATCTACGAGGACGTAATATTAATTCTTAGCGGACATTGATTCAAATCAGCAACGTTTCGTACAAAAATATTGATATAAGTGACTATTGACATGGATTAATGCCCAGTAAACATCAACTAATTAAGAAATTTTGAATCAATTGATCATTGAAAAACCTTATTCAATCACCTTATATGCATTAATTAATATTATGTGAGCATTATCATAAAGCAGACAATCATTAATAGTAGGCCTGAAATAGGGGATGGAAAAAATTTAAGAGGAATAACCGAGGGGTAATCCGCTTACCCAAATTGTGTATACCAATGCCCAGGTTGGACATAACTCTTAATTTTAATTCACTAATGCCAACTAATTCCTCAGTAATGCCCACTAATGCCTATTAATTTTGGGGTAATCATTAAAAACTATACAAATTATGATTGTGCTAGAACTTTTGTGACTACATGAGATGCAGCATGAAACTGGTTGCTACCTTGATATTTTCCACTTGATTCTCCATTTACTGTCCTCGGTTTGTGTCTTTTGTACCCTATACCTAGCCTTATACAAGTACTTCATTGAAAAATAAACAACATAATATGTCGCAGACATTGGCCACATTATAATATGCCTATGCTTTTTCAATATATAGGCCAAACAATAGGTACATTTTTTTGACAAAAATTCTAGTAGAAAACGGATAATGCCATCATATAAAAGACATTACGTAGTATCATTTTAATATGTTTTGGACACGCAAATGTTGTTCAGTAAGGTGTTATAAACATTTAAAACGAAAAAACCTCCATTTTTTAGTTTTTTTCATATAGCGTAAAACGCACTGCAGCAATCTCAATGGTATGTGGGTAAATTGTAGATAATTGAAATATGAACAAAATGAGGGGTCGAGCGAGTCAATCGGATAATCAGGAACCGATAAAATCAGGAAAAATTGGAAAATTAGTAATTTTTTTGAAAATTCATATCGTCGTCATTTTTTAATTGCAAGAGCTGAAACTTGGTACAAAAGAAATTCTTCGTATGCCCCTTTTATGCGCGAAGAGCAGACGCCAAGCGACGTTTACTTTTATCGCAATTGCAAATGTAATTTTTTGATGCGATAATTTGCATCGTGTCTGGAAGCGTTATCAATTGTCCGATTTTAAATTTTTGTAGAGCAACAAAACGTATATTTTCGATTTGTAATAAAATGATGCGAAGTTGGCCAGAAACACCACCGAAAAGGGCCGGTTACGCCGAGTGCCAGCGTGCTGTATATCTATGCCTTTATCTATCTACTCCGCTACCTATCTACACCGCTACCTATCTACATCGCTACCTATCTACACCGCTATTATCTTCCCCGCTACTTTCTAGCGATTGGTCATATAGTCGGCGGTGTTCTCGGGCGTTTTTGGTCGACTTCAGATTATTTTATTACAAATCGAAAATATACGTTTTGTTGCTCTACATAAACACTTTTCAAAACCATTTTAAAATTCAAAATCGGACAATCGATAACGCATCCAGGCACGATGCAAATTATCACATAAAAACTACAATTGCAATTGCGATAAAAGTAACCGTTGCTTGGCGTCTGCTCTTCGCTCATATAAAGGGCATACGAAGATCTTCTTTGGTACCAAGTTTCAGCTCTTGCAATTGAAAAATGACGAAGATATGAATTTTCAAAAAAATTACTAATTTTCCAGTTTTTCCTGATTTTCTCAATTCCTAATCCCTTCATTTTGTTCGTATTTCAATTATCTACAATTTATCTACATACCATTGAGATTGCTTCAGTACGTTTTTCGCTATATGAAGAAAACTAATGCATTTTCTACTAGAATTTTTGTCAAAAATTACTATATAACCGATCGCTTGTGCCCTCTAGGTTATTATTTTAATGTAAATAATCGCCGTATTGATGTGAAATATCATTATCTTGATGTATTTTGCTACAAAAATAATTAAATTCTTTCATTTTAGAATAATGACCAGGCATACTTTGTAACAGTCCAAAAAAATATTAACTCATGTTTTTTAAGCATCATCATAATCATTTCATTACAGTTTGGCAAATACAGGAGTGAATGTCACGAAACGTACGAGAGGCGCGAAGTTAAAATGAGAAAGTATTCGGATGACAAAGAGGGTAATATGCGCTTGGTGAATTAGTACGGTGAATAATCAAATTATATTATGAAACATTCTTTAATTATTCAGGAGACGTAAATGAAGGTATTAATATAGTATTTATCTCAGATTAATACATTAAAAAGATACATTTGTTTACATTTGAAAGTGAACCCAACATTACATCACATTCTAAGGTAACTTGCCGACCTAGATGTCTTACTTTTCCTTTGAATTGCGACAACTGAATTATAGGACACGATAAAAACGTACAAAATAAAAATGTACTTTTACAAAATTACATAAAAACGACTTTAAAATAATTATTCTAATAATTTTATGTAATCAAAATATGTTTTTGTTTGAAGGTTTTGAGGTTTAAGCGAAACAAACTCGTGTTAATAATTGTGTCTGTCTGAAATATGGCAACACCGAGAAAAGGGCGGAAACCATTTTACTATAAATTTTACCTGATTTTACTACGCGAAGTTTCAACGTTCCCAGTTTATTGAAGCTTTTGTTTTCGTCTTTTCAACTGATATTTGTGTGTGTGCGTACAGATATAATTAAAAACAATATTTTTGTGTGAAAATCAGTGCCAAATTTGCAAAAAAAGCAGTCGGAATGTTCCTAACCTCTCTTTTCACATGTAAGTAAATAGTTCTATTGGCCAGTGGCACCGTCCGACTAGTCCGACAATTTCTCCCCACTCCTTGAAAGTCATTGATGAAAACATATGTATGGCGATAGAATGTTAGCCGCATTTTCGGATAGTTTTATGAATGATTTGAGGACTCTATTTGTAGTATTACTCTAAGGTATTTATTCACTTAATTTATTTACGATATTGGCACGTCGCTCTCACTATTGTTTATGTCACTTTCACTTTCATTATTTTCTAAATCTAAAGTGTCACTGTCGTCGTCCTGTGGACAAATTATAATTTGGTCTATGGCTACATCAAGGCAAGGTTCCATGTCCATATACATTTTTTCATACTTTATTGCATGGTTACACCGTGACTTCCATTCATTTTCAACGAACATATTAAAAAATTCGGTACAATGATTTTTTTACCTCTGTCAAATTATAATTGACGTTTCTGTCTGCTACATATTGTTTCAATGAAGCCCAAACTAGTTCGATGGAATTCAGGTCAGGGTGGTAAGGCGGAAGTCTAAGGGTTTCGTGACCATGTGTGTTTAAAATCTGATCTATTTCATACCTTTCAAATTGTGGTTTGTGGTGTTTAATCAAATGGTATAAATCAACTTTTAGCATATCCGGTGTAAATATAATGTTTCGCTGACTAAGCCATTCTTGCATGTGTGCTTTTCTGTTATTATAATTCTTGGTATCCAATAAAAACAATGAAAGTAGGTACCCACGCAGTGCTCTTCACTATCTAACAGACACAATAGAACTGATAATATAGTAGTCAAGTATACCTACTTGAGGAACCGTACTAATCCCTACTACCATCATCTAGTAACGCGCATTGAATAGCGTGGCTATTTCACATTCATTCCTGTATTTGCCAAAGTGTACATTAATACTTTGAAAAAGGCATTGTCGCAATGATTTTGCAATTGCTGATCGCAAGACATTGATATCAGGCACGATATTTTTTTCTGTGTCAGCTTTCTTGTTCCATTTTCGTATTTTCCGTTTGCTTATATCAGACACCACACTTTCGAACCATCTTTTCCTTGGCCGTACTCTTTATTTCCCAATTACAGTCCTATTGAGTGCCATTTTTGCTATTCTTCCTTTGCCTAATCTTCCTACGTGTCCACAACCAGCTCATTATTTGTGTTTTTATTCTTGATGTTTTCGAAAATTTTGACGAAAAAATTTTCTCTTGTAATATATATGATAAAATGTTATAAATTTCATTAAAAAAATCTTTCTGTCGTTGTAACTTTCCTTTTAAATTACAAAATCTCAGCGTACGTTTTTGTTTTATAACCTTCCTAAAAGTAAAAAGCGTCTCTGGAAAATTAGCAACATTAATTTCGAGAATTTCTTGCACCGGTGAAAAATTATTCATACCGTCGCTTTTTCTCTTCTGAGTAAAAGGGCGTTCGCACGGGACTTAAAAATTCTAACTAGTTGGAAGTTATACCAATTAAGGTCGCGTAAGTCCAAAATTTAATCCCTTTTCGGCATTTAAATTAATGCTTCTATGTTCTGCTGATTTATAATGTTCGTTAGTAAATTCCCAGCCTTACCGGCTCAGTTGAAATTAAACACTACTTCACAAAGGAACTGTCTGCTTTTATTTATCTACTGCAGATTTCAGCTCAATACAAAAGTAATTTTAATCCATGATGTAAAAGGATCCTTATAAATACCAGCAATATTCCATTGCTTGTCAAAAAGTACTGAAATCAACCTCATCAGATTGCGTTGTTTCATTGGGCCAATAAAATTATAAATTACGGTCAATAAGTTCCCGGTCTAACTATAAAATACATTTCTAACTTTTGAATAATTTATTTCTAGAAGGATTTGTCTTTGATAAGAGTCAATTGTCGCCGCTAGATCTTCATATGCATTCTTGGTTGCTTTTGATGACTTTCACACAGCTTCAGTTGATCCTTGTTCTGTACATTCTCACATACCAACGCAAAAAAATACTTTTCATCCTGCTAGAGTATCTCAAAACAGATCTCTTTAAATCGTCGACACGTTATTGTTTCTTCTACATATAGTTCAAAGATTGATATCGAAGATTGAACTACACTTCTAATTTAAAAGGGGTTGGAATATTTAAAAAATATAAATAACCATTTTGGTTTCCAAGTGGAAGGCACAACATCACTTGCAGACCTCTTATTACATTCAGAAGCAACAGTTTACGACACTTCAGCTTCATGCTGCACAATTTTTGATTTGGTTTGAAACGCCCTATGAGGAAACCACTGAGAAATCTTAGAAGGTTTTTGCCAAGGTTTAATAGTGCATTTGGTCTTCTTACAAAAGTTTTCGAGAGATATTTAGGACTGATACAGTCCTGGAAACCCAGAGATAATATGCTTTGTCTTTCCCTCCTTCCGACCGCAGTTAGTTCCAATTGTTTTATTAATTGGAAATTGATGTCTAGATTAAGAATACTCCAGAAACCTACACGACTATTCGCACCACATCTATTAGCAGACAGTGGCAGTGTCCACACAGTCAGATAGTGCATGGAACACGGTTAACTATAATTCTTCAAACACGACTGACACTCATATCTCTTAATAAGTAAAACTGATGCTTGGGGACGTCGCATATATGTTTATACAAGTAAAAAAAGTTTCAATGCAATGTACAGTCATAAACTAAATTTAAAACCCTCGTCCTGTTGTAAAACAGAGAAATACATAAAGGTAAGGAACAGTATGGCGCGGTCGTGAAACCATGACCGTCCGTCGTTATAATGTAAGAGGATTATTTGTGATGTCAATTGTAAAAAGATTAAAAACGCACCAACACCTAATGAAAAAAGAACCCTTGCACACATGTCAAACTTGTCACACGGTGATTACCGTAGAGGACTTCCTACTAGAATGTCCAATATATTAAAAATCAAGAAAAAGAGGCAATCTTGAGACAATTTTAAGAAATATACTTTTAATTAATAAAAATCAAGTCCTCTATAGTTTGGCAAGTTTATCTGAAACCGTGAAAGGAATGCAGTCGAAAACATTCTATATTGCCACGTTTACCTATGAAAAAGTGCTAAGTATGTAGTGATAATAATTAGAATATGGACTTTTTATTATTAACAATATTAACAATATGATTAAACGTTAATTCTTTAATGTGCTTGTTCCTTGGATTTTGTCTATTAACATTATTTTTTCAATTTATGAATATTAAAAGATGAACACTTTTCCAAATTTGTTATGGGTTCCTAAAAGCTCTGGGAGCGTTGTGCGAAAACCATAATTTTCAGGCCCTGCGAACTAACTCAATTGGTGACATTTATCGAAAGGCGTTCGTTGCTTAGCGACCAGCTGACTTCATATTGGCAAGCGCCTGGGTGTGTTCTTCCCTCTCACTTTGTCAATTGACTGACATTGATTATCCAGTGGCGTTGGTATTGTCAGTGTCAGATTTTGAACAATTTCGTATCCATATTGAATTCAAGTACGATTCTTAACATTATTTGTTTTTAACAAAAACCGTGTTTTGAAAAATACCTTACCTTTAAAGCAAAGCAAAAATCAGTTTCTATATACAGGGTGAATCACGACTAACGGGACGGAGGTTTATAGCGAAACGGTAAGAGTTTTGAAATGTTTGTCACTTCAGTAGTTTGTACATTCATATGGGCTACATTTTAAAATTATTTTGAAATATACAGGATGTTCCAATAAAGTGTGGCGTATCAAAGATATATTTTTTCTTATGGAACACCCTATATTTTATTGCATTTTCTAATTGCCCCTAAAAAATAAAATACTGTTACATGTTGGTTCCCTATACCTAAATACAGATGGTTCCGAGTTATGCTGACTTTTTTAAAAATGTGAATATTTCGAAAAAAATTAATAACTCATTGATATAATAAATTCTAGCAAATTTTCTCTCACAGCTCAATAGTCGGACATTCGTTGAATGTATTCTACGATTGAGTACTAAACATTTCCTTACAGGGTGTTTAGAATTTTCAGTTAAATTATTAGATCATTCAATGTAAAATATCGGGCTTATTTTAAATGGAACACCCTGTATTTTGATAATTCACCGTATTCAAAAAAATATCCCCTTTCGAATGGTATAAGGGTGTCCTATACCTAGGTATTATTTTCGTGTAATTTACAATTTTCTTAAATCGTATGGTAAATCGATTTTAAAACAAAAGATTCTTACATAATCTAGTCGGTACCTAAATACCAAAAATGAAGCAGTATCCTTTAAACGAAAGAGTCGACATGATACTTTGCATTGGGGAATGTTCAGAAAATTGTCTCCTAGCATCTAGAGTTTATGCTCAAAAGTACCCTACTAGAATTCACCCAAAAAAGGAAGTTTTCGAAAGACTGCTTAATAGATTTCGTGATACTGGTAGCGTTGCATACGAGAAGTTGAACAAAACCAAAACAGTTACTGGCGACAACGCCAACGAATTTGAAGTACTGCTGTCGGTTACGGGAAATCCTAATACCAGTTCTAGAAAAATTTCAAGTGAATTAGGAATAAGTCAAATGAGTGTATGTAGAATACTCAAGGAAAATCGCTACCATCCGTATCATATCCAACTACACCATGGTGCTGCAGCAGATGACACAACAGGATTATGATAAACGTTTAAATTTTTGTTTATGGACTTTGGATAAAGTTGGAGAAGATCCTGATTTTTGTAATTATGTATTGTTTACTGACGAATCAACATTCCACAATAATGGGTTAGTGAATAGACATAATTTTCATTATTACGATACAGCAAACAAACATTTATTCCGTACTGTTGATCGCCAACACCGATGGAGTGTAAACGTTTGGGGAGGTATTGTGGGCGAGTATGTTATCGGCCCGTATTTTTTTGACGGACACCTGAATGGAAGAAAATTTTTGAGTTTTTTGAAAAAAGACTTCTGGATCCTTCTCGAAAACCTACCACTCAGCATACGGAAGAAAATGTGGCTACAATTGGACAGAGCTCCTGCTCACTTTTCACGTGTAGTTAGGAACTATATCGATAGAAAATTCAGAAATAAATGGATAGGTAGAGGCGGTCCTTATAATTGGCCAGCTAGGTCACCAGAATTGACCAAAATGGGTTATATTAAAAATATTGTGTATTCTACACCCCCTACCACTCCAGACGATATGAAATTGAGAATTTCGAACGCTTTCGCGTCTATAACACCCCAAATGTTAAATAATGTAGGTAAATCGTTAGAAGCTAGAATCACGTGTTGAATTGCACAAGGTGGCAAGCATTTTGAGCATTTATTATAGTAATTTTCCATTTTTTGCTTCTAATAATTTGTTGTTGTTCGTTTTGTAGTATTTATGTATTTGCTCTAATAAAAATTTGTTTTTGTTTTATTATGTACTCAAATATTTATATCGGTAGAAAAAAATTAGTGTACCTCAGAAATTACAAGTGTACATATTCAGCAGCTTCACTGTTTCTTTTACAGATCATCAGTTTAAAATTAAAGAGCAGATGTTTTAGAATCGAATTAGCATACAATTTTAGAAAATTGTAAATTGCACGAAAAGTATAATACTTAGGTATAGGACACCCTTATACCACTCGAAAGGGGATATTTTTTTGAATACGGTGAATTATCAAAATACAGGGTGTTCCATTTAAAATAAGCCCGATATTATACATTGAATGATCTAATAATTTAACTGAAAATTCTAAACACCCTATAAAGAAATGTTTAGTACTCAATCGTAGAATACATTCAACGAATGTCCGACTATTGAGCTGTGAGAGAAAATTTGCTAGAATTTATTATATCAATGAGTTATTAATTTTTTTCGAAATACTCACATTTTTAAAAAAGTCAGCATAACTCGGAACCCTCTGTATTCAGGTATAGGGAACCAACATAAAACAGTATTTTATTTTTTAGGGGCAATTAGAAAATGCAATAAAATATAGGGTGTTCCATAAGAAAAAATATAACTTTGATACGCCACACTTTATTGGAACATCCTGTATATTTCAAAATAATTTTAAAATGTAGCCTATATGAATGTACAAACTACTGAAGTGACAAACATTTCAAAATTTTCACCGTTTCGCCCTAAACCTCCGTCCCGTTAGTCATGATTATTATTATTTTTAATATTTTTATAAAATAGGTACCGTACGCCATTGGTACGGTTATGACAGATATCCGCCATGTTTCCTCGCCCCTTACCGATTCCGCGTAGCTTCAGATAAACTTGCAAACTAAACTACTTACTTCTAAAATTTAAAAAACTATTACTAATTTTAATATCTCTTATATTTTTGTATTTTATCGTCCCCCTCGATAGCTCATGCTGGGCAAAATAAATGTTTAGAATGAAAAAAAGTCTGGTAATTACTGGAAAAATAATGTACTTGAGTTTCGATTCACCATATATTCAATTTAATGAATATTCACCATTCGAGTTTGAAAATTTTGATAATTATTGGAAAGCTTTGGCTCCAATAGATTTCTATTTATTTTATTCTTTCCTATCTAATTAAATTGCGTGTTAAATTTGTTACGATTTTGACGGATAATTGGTTACAACTTTTCAAAAACAGAAAACAAACAACATTTTTTTTCATTCGGTTATTTAACGCCTGCGACTGAGGCTAATGACCGACAACCCTTAACCGCAAATTTGGCTGAACCCACTAGTATTCCAGGCGGCATATCTACATTATACCTCGTGCTTATTGGTAGCTAGCTGTGATATACTAATCCGCTGAATGCTGTACGGGCTCTACTACGGCGTTTTCCCAGTAGTCACCCAACAAACAACCTTATATTGTTGTAATGGAGAAGTGAAGCAGATTTCAGTTTTAAAGTAAAATATGGGGTGTTTCATTGAAAAAATACATAGTTTTGACTGGCACCGAGTTATGGAACACCCTGTGACATTGTAACTAATTTTAAAATATGAATATCGAAGCTGCTTACCATTTTTACAAGTAACTTTTTTTGGTACATCTCATGATAACGGACATACTGAACTTCACTTCACACTAATCAGTCACTTTGTAAATTGTGATAATAATATCTCGGTTCTAAACGTGAAAATATATTTTCTCTCTTTATTAGGGCGCACATGACGTCCTAACAGCGTGTAAAACTTTATAACTGTGGGGTACATTTATTAATTCATTATCCAAATATGTATGAGAAGTGTGGAATGAAAAAAACCCAGAAAATAAAACAGGTATTCGCCCGGCTGAGTGAATTAACAACTACCCAGTTTACTGTGCACTGGGAGAAAAATCCTTTACGCTATACGGTCATTCATCAAATTAAATTGTTAAAATTTAAATCTGTATTACATTCGTAAAACGATACGGCCAAAAATAACCTTTGAAATGAGCGTTAAGGCATTGTTGTATAATTGCACCCGGCAGAAAACTGTTTTCAAGGTAAAAATTTTCGCTTTCAGTACAATCATTCCTATAGCAATTAATATTGAGTTGAGCACCACCAACTCTCAACCGGAAAAGAGGATTCTTTGTACAAATATCTGAATTGTAACTTCAGCAATTCGATAATTGATAAGTGGACGAGATTTGAGAGTGAAAGTATGCGCACGGTTGGGTACATTTCGTTACATGGGATAGAATAAAGATGACAAAGAAAATAAGAGACATATTTCGACGACACGGAAATGGAGCAAAAGAGAAGATCTATTTGTCTTGTTTGTTATCGCTTCACGTAGACTTTCATCACAGTAGTGGTTGTGTTGGTTCGAATCCAACCAGAGTTGTAAATAAAAATGAAAGAACGACGTATTTTTCTTTGCAAATTTATTCAGTTAGAAATATGTTGGATTCGTGTTCTTATCGAGCTAAACTTTATTTAAATACCAAGTAGATTCATAAGATTTGTTTAAGTTTGATGGACGGTAATGTGTTTTTTGAAAAGTTTCACTTCTGTCACGTGTGCGGTGTGGCAATTCTTCATTATTGTATTTTATTTGTTAATTTCACTGCACCTTCCAAATGTATGTTTCTTTCATTCAATTTTTCTCTTTTTTTTTGTCCTAGGTCATTATTTGTCTGCCCCTTACATACGTCCTTTTGTTCAATGGTTTCTTCATTACTTTGTCGTTTATCATTTTTAGTCTGCCCCTTTTCCTGTTTTCATTCTCTCGTCGTCAAACTCTTTTTACAATAATTATTTTTCGTTTCAATTGTTCTCACCAATCTCACTGCTTCTCTTAAGTAAATTACAGTATCTACCCTCTCCATCCACATCCTTCAGCCATTCTTATTCTCCCTTTTAGTGAATCCCTTTGCTCTTCAAAGATATTTCATTTCCGTTGTTTGGATCTTACTTCGCTACAATAGGAGTATTCACAGCACAAATGTTGGACATGAATGAAAAAGCATTTTAAAAACCTTTATTCGGTTTCTACTTTTCATTATTCATTGAATTGAATGTTACTAACACATGGGCTGCAAAGTCCCGGGCCTGACACATAGATAGCGCTAGTTTTATCGCAATTGCCTGTTTTTCAGTTAGTAGTAACCTCAAAAAGACAGCTGTCAACATTTCATTATATTCTATCAATTAGTTCATGCTTTATTGTGCTGAGAGTGACGCTAATTTAAAGATTTTCAAAACAATGGATCATAAACAATTTCGTGTTATAATTTTACACTGCTTGTTGATGGGAACAAATACCGTTCAAGCGAAGCAATGGCTTGAAAAGTGTTATAAGGACTCCGCTCCATCAGAAACAACAATAAAACGATGGTTTGCTGACTTCAAACGTGGTCGTAGAGACACCGATGATGCGGAACGCAGTGGACTCCCAAACGAGGCGGTAACACCAGAAAATATACCAAAAAATCCACAAAATCGTTTTGAACGATCGAAAAGTGAAGTTTTGTGAGTTAGCTGACATCGTAAAGATATCAAAATAATGTGTTGACTTTATATTGCTTGAGCAATAATTGACAATGAGAAATAAGCTCAGTTCTAAGTGGGTGCCTCGTTTGCTCACTTCTGACCAAAAACAAGAACGTGTTAATGCTTCTGAGCAGTGTTTGACCATGTTTAAACGTAACAAACCGGAATTTTTTCGTCGATATATGACAATCGATCAAACATGGATCCATCACTTCACTCCGGAATCAAAACAATCGTCATCTGAGTGGAAAGCACAACAATCAGCTGGAAAGGTTATGGCCTCGGTATTTTAGGATGTACGACGTGTAATATTCATCAACTATCTTGAAAAGTGAAATACCATCAACAGTGAATATTAAATAGCGTTATTGTAGCGTTTGAAGGCCCAAATTGCAAAGAAACGTCCGCATATGGTAAAGAAAAAAAGTTGGAAATGATAAGTACCAATTATTGTTACAATTTGTATCATAAACGAACACATATTCAAAAAATATCATCGACTATACAGGGTGTCCCAGGAATGAGAGGCCAAAACTTGGAAATGAGTAGGTGGTGTTAAAATAATGTCAGTACTTTATATAATTTTTTTGTCTACTGACTCCAAAACTATAATTTCGAACTTAATGAAAATTTGGTGGATTTTCAAGTACATTAATTCATTTGGTTTGTCCATACTAGTAAGTATACTAATGTTGCAGAAAGTCAGGATCGGACTTGGCTCAATGGATGAAAGGTCAGAACTTTTGAAGTGACAAGGCAACAAAAAACGAAAACGAAAACGAAAAAAAGGTACCCTTTGTCCAATACGATAACATGAGTGGTTTCCGAGAAATATGGAATTTCGTAAGACACCGCAGAACACATTCAGATTCTATCATTATTTAGGAAATGGGTTATAACCAAGTAGGCTGTCGTCAATTATTTGTCAAATGCATCAGGTAACTATCCATTAGTTTAAGAAAATGTAATTTTATCGAGTGGAAAGCTGTCAATTAATTTGCCACTCGGAGTTAAATAAGAATATTTTAATTATTTCTGTATTGTTTGAAATGGCAGAATATACGTTCAATGAATATGTATTTAATGTATGGAAAGGCATCTGGCAAATCTCGCGAAGCAAGAAGACTTCATCCTGAACATTTTCCTAATAGAATTTTACAAGACAGAAAAACTTTTGATCGTGTTGACAGAAATTTACGAGAAAAAGCTATGATTTTATGAAATATTGCAATTATGCATTTTAAAAGGTAATACATTTTATTGTTAGATACATTTATACGGAAAGCAGCTGATGCATTTGACAAATAATTGACGGCAGCCTACTTGGTTATAACCCATTTCCTAAATAATGATAGAATCTGAATGTGCTCAGCGGTGTCTTACGAAATTCCATATTTCTCGGAAACCACTGATGTTATCAGTTTGGACAAAGGGTACCTTTTTTTCAGAAAACTGGTTGGAGAATGAACTAAGAGTTTGTTGCCTTGTCACTTTGAAAGATCTGATCTTTTATCCAGTGAGCCAAGTCCGATCCTAACTTTCTGCAACATTAGTATACTTACTGGTATTGACTAATTAAATGAATTAATGTACTTGACAATCCACCAAATTTTCATCAAGTTCGAAATTATAGTTTTGGAGTTATGAAAAAAAAGTGTATTTTCAATTTCTAACTTCAATGCCCTATAAATCAACAAAGGAGGTCCGTAGAAGAAAAATTTATATGAAGTACTGATATTATTTTAACACCACCTACTCGTTTCCAAGTTCTGGCCTCTCATTCCTGGGACACCCTGTATAGTGTTTTCCAAAAATTTAAATTCACACGTTCAAAAGCTATTCAAAAATATTTGGTCTTACAAGGTTACACAAGGAATTTTGTAAGATACTGCCGATAGTGTACAGAAATTAATTCTGATCTGTCACCCGCCAGTAACTAAATCTAATATTATGTGAAGAACGAACCAGTTTTTGGAAATAAATGGTAGGCATTCTGAACATATCTAATGCTGAGATTTAACAAAAATACATAATTGAAATTTTATTGCTGTATATAGCGGTTCATTTTTAAAATTAATGATGGAGTTGGTTTTTTCACAAGTCTTACTGTCATTCCCATTCTTCTCAATGAAATTTACCATTCAAACCCTATAATGTTTGAATACTTGAATACTTAGTGCAACTGCTGGCAAATGACGATAAAATATACAGAGTGTTTCATTAAAAAAAATTGAAACACTCTACCATAACTGTGCAATCGTTCGAGACCAGAACTTTAAGACACTTTGTATCTGTATTCATTATTATTTTTTGCTTGCTTTCATTACAACGCCAGTATGTGTACATTTATAGTTTCCATCAACAGTTGAATTTTGATTTATTCCCAATAAGCATTACTTATAAATAGAAAACAATTTTCTATTTTTAAATTTAGTTATCCATACTCCGTTAACGCAAGTTACATATTTTATGTACAGTAAAAATCACGAATCTTTCCCGTTACGTCATATTTACCTGAATGTATCAAAGACACTCTAGTTTTATAAGGATATCGCTGACCGCGTATGTCCAATTAAAACAAAAAGGTACGTATGTCTTTTGTGCCTGAATTATACTACGCCATTACGTCTTTATCGCTTTGCCACTCTGTCTTGTGTTGTGACAACGATTGTACTTAAAAAGCGAAACGTCAGTTTATGCGGAGATTATTCTGTCACCATTGAAGTTCGTCGTCATTGTCATTACTTTGAACAAGTGAAATTCATTTACATTTATTGTGAAATTACATGAATATTTCAAAAAGGAGTTGGCTAATGGCGGATCACTTCTGCCGTTAAATGCCATTCAAGAGATGAGTTTTGTAACAATTTATTTGTAGAATTTCAAATTGTTGTCCAACTATGATATGTTAAGTTTGGTTTTTATTTATTTCCTCTCATAATTAGATCACTAGAAATACATGCCAAACTCTCTAACAATGATGCGCCACTGGTGAAAACTGTCTTATTGATTTGATTCGGATGCTTATGAGTTATGACGTAACGAGAAAGATTCGTGACTTTCACTATATTATTATTCTCAGTCCCTTTATCATTTCCCAAGTTTTTGGTACGAGCTTCCGGGACACCCTATATAAGTAAGATTTTACCATTGTCTTTAAACAAACATTTTATTACCAGATATGTACACTATGAAATTATTATTTCTTTTATCACCGTATATATTCTCCACTTAACTCATTTAATATTATTTGACATCTGGCGCAAAATAGCTCCCGTTATATTCGGTGGTATTATCACATAATTGCACAGATGCTCTCTATTGCTATATTTTATTAACTCTATTAGATCCGGTAAAGTGCGACGTTGCTTATTATATGTAATATGAAAATATCAGTAGCAAGAAAATCACTTTAGATTATCTCGAGTAAAGGCAACAAAACCAATTACCTTCAAAAAAACGGTTTATACCGTATTTCCTGAACTTTTTTTGAAACTGAATCAACAGGTGAGCTAGTTGGAGACATTTATGCGAATTTAAAATAATACTTATTTATACAATGTGTCCAATTAAGTCGGAATCATATGGGAAGCTTTTCCGTATAAAAGGTTCTGCATGGTCTAAAACTCGAAATAAAATCATCAGATATCAATTTTTTTGAGCCATATACCTATAAGGTATGTAAAAAAATATGGATTTTACTAATAAGTGATAGAACATTATTAAACGAGCAATTTATGATAGCCATTATTAACGCAGGGAGAGAATAATGGCCATAAATTGCGAGTTGAATACTATACTTTGTCCACGACTCTTGATTTCTTTATTAAATAAAAGTTAAGTAAATAAGGTAAGTGTAGAACGGAAAGTAATAATTTGGTATTATTGACAATTCTAACGTCAAAATTAATAAAATTCTGGAGTACGTCAAATAATGTGACATATAGAGATGGGCGATACTGTGTAAAGTATCGATACACCGTACCGTTATAAATATATTGTTTTAAAACTATCGATATTAGAAAATATCGTTATGAAAAGTATCAATACTAAAATTTTCGATATTTTATCGATACGTTATATTTCAGAAACACATTTCCTAAATAAAAATACGCAGATTTAATAGTTTATTCCATATTGTACCCCCATCTCTAGTCACCTAAGTTGGAATGTTGTGTTGTCATAGCAACATATGCTATTTAAATGCAAAAGCTAGTAGATATATGGGTACCATATACCTTTTGTTAGGAGGTAAAATATTGACTTATTATTAAGTGGTCGTGTACAAAGTACCTTTATTTTTAAAAATATTGATATTTGTTATTAAAATAAGTTTTCCTACAACCACTATGCAAAACACGCTTTTCTACACAAATTTCTATACGCAAAGCAAGCCTTTTCTTAATTCTTTTGATAACTGTTAGAAAAGTAATGCGAAAAGTACACGCTATGGCACTTTTCCGCACCGAAATGTCAAACAAAGCTACCTATGACCTGTCAACTTTTTTTGACAATTCAACATATTTATTATACTTAGTGAATTTCTGGGTTTAAAAATTTTAAATTTAAACCAAAAATAAGTAAACTATTCATTTGATTATTTATTTATTCATTATTCACTATTAAACATACACTCAACTGATTTTTCTATATTAAATTTTCATTTTGTTTGTCCTTTCTGTTCAAAGTTTTAATAAAATACCTGAGTATATAAATTTCTATTTTTATTTCATTAATAAATGTGGTTGTAGAAAAAATATTGTGTACAACTTGTACGCAAATCACTTTTCCCACTCGCTAGATTTGCGGCACTCGCCATACGGCTCGTGCCACAAACTTCTGCGCTCGTGGGAAAAGTGACGCTTTGCGCATTAGTTGTACAAACTACTATTGTCATAAGTGGAAAATATATATGTTCAATTGCCATCTTCACAGACAGCCAAGCAGCGCTAAAGGCACTCAACTCCGTAGAGGTCAATTCTAAGCTAGTATGGGATTGTGTGCGGGCCCTAAACACACTGGGTGAGCGTAGCAATGTTACGGTAGCCTGGGTACCGGGGCACGAGGGGCATAAGGGCAACGAAAAAGCAGATGAAATGGCCAAGCAAGGCTCATCAATGCCGTTCGTTGGTCCGGAACCCTTCTGCGGCGTTGCAAAAGCCATAACAAGGAAACAAACAAAGAAGTGGGTCTCCCACAAATCTCTGAAATGGTGGAGGAACTCACCAGGACAGAGGCAAGCGAAACAGTTCATATTAGAACACTCGCCAAAATTTACAGCAGATCTGATGGCCAAAGACAGGAAAACTGTTAAAGCTGTAGTGGGTCTGCTAACGGGGCACTGTAAGCTCAATAGGCATTTAAAGCTGATGGGATTGACAAACGAAGATACGTGCAGGTTTTGTCACCTAGAAGAAGAAACGGCGGAACACATTCTATGTCAGTGCGATAGCCTGGCAAATGTGCGGTTTTTTGCATTAGGCGAAGAAAAGCCAGTGGCAGAGAGCTATATGGAAGGTTCAGTCTCCACGCTAATAGACTTTTTAAAAAGAGTCAGGCTGGAGAATGTAATCTAGAGTTTGAGAGGACCACAATAGATCTGAAAAGGTCGCAGTGGATTAGGCCGAAAGCCACCTCATAAAATCTAATCTAATCTAATCTAAGTGGAAAATATTATCAGATATTCAATATTTCACATATGTTATGAAAAAAAAGCACTATAGGATCTGTGGAAGATAGAATAAAGTTCAAGTCATCCGAGAGTCTTCGATGTTTTATAAAAGTATCTCGAAAACATTTTACAGCTGGCAGAGTAGCAGTAGCTATGTGTTCAAGGTTTTTCGGTACACGGAGGTTACAGATGGAACACGTCGTATTGATTTCTATTTATTATATATATGTGTATAAACTTTCCGATCTGGAAGTGCGTAATTGGGCTAAAAGTCTTTTGATCCAGGAAACTGTGCTACAAGAATCTATATTTTCAGGGAATTGCATCCAGGTAGCTGTGAATTATGAATCCCAGGAGCTGAGCATTACAGGAACTGAGCAATCAGAGTATTTACTACAGGGAATTTACTCCAGGCACTTTGCATTCCAGGAAGTGTGTATTCCAGGAACTGCGCTAAAATTATATTTTTTCGTTAAAAAAAACTACAAACTGAAGTATATAGGGATATGTGTCCAGGAGAAATACATATATAATTATACATTTATTTTATTCATCTGATAGCTTAACGATCCGTTCTGGACAAACATATATTCAATTTTGAAAAAATTACAAGAATATAAAAGGAAGATTGAGTATATCAATAAAATAAAACTAAACTAAATTTATGTGGAAACGGTAAAGCCTTGTGGCATCTCAAAAATTGGTAGCCCTTTTGTTTATTAGTTAAGGCAATACGTCAATATTCCAATCTTGAAGCGTCTATAAAGCTACCCGAATTATTACTACTTAGTCAGGCGAACCTTGACCAAGACAAGCTCAAGCCAAGGTTCCGGCACTGATGCCACTGGCGGGCCCATTGTGCCATTTCTGCCACTTATACATCCATGAAGCCGAGTCCCTCGATGAAGGACTCAATCCTCTTCAGTGGATGCCTGCTTATGTCCCCAGAGGCCATAACAGGGACTCCGAAGATTCGCCTGCGTAGCACAGCCCAATGTGGACATACGAGGAGAACATGGGGACATAGGGGGCTTTCCTCTAAACCTAGGTTACAGAGGTGTTTCCTCAGACAGCAGTGCCCTGTTAGGAGCCCTGCTATCTTCTTTAACCTACTCCTTGGTAGTTCTAGAGCAGCTCTAGCATGTTCATCAGTCCATGCCCTCAATAGGAGCTTGGACTGCCTGAGACCCTGTAGAGCCCTCCAGTGAGCAAGGTGCTGGTTTCCCAACCAGTTCCTCGTCTCCTTACGGATTGTTTGTTTTGTGAGGCCCAAGGTCGGGCCCGGGCCGTTAAAGGGAGTAGCCGCCCCTTCCATAGCCGGGCGTCCGCCTCTTCGTTGCCTTCAAAACCAGAGTGGGCCGGAATCCATTCTAGCCACACTGTGTTCCGCCTTGATAGGCTGGAATTAAATCAAAAATTTTTAATAAACGAGTAAACGTAGTAAAATTTAGACAATTCTCCAAACCATATAACTCAAGAAAAATGCTACTACTATAATGAACTACTGCAGTCTCCAAAGGCAATGATGAACAGAAAGCCAGAAACCTCTTTATCCATATTTATATGAAATTACAGTTAACTGTAAAAAATTGTCACTTTAGTAAAGCCTTTCATCAACAGATGTCAAAGATACTAGTTAAATACTATTATAACGCTTTACAAAGTTTTTGAAAAATACTTTTCAAAGAGCAGACCGTTCACTAAGAAGCAACAACTACTTCTGTTGCTATATGTAAAGCACGACAGATATTGAAGGGGTTGGTATATCTGCAAGATATAACCAACCATTCTGGATTGTTATTAGAATGGACAATATCACTTTTGGCGTATTTGCGCCTCATCAGTACAAGGTAGATATCATCCGTCAAGAAGCTCTGAGAGCTGTTATAAGCAAAGAAATCGTTTCAATATAGTTTCAAGCAAAATAGTGAACATATTAATTCAAGGTAGATAATTTTGGGTAATGTAATAAACATTTAAAATGAAAATGTAAACTGTCATATTATTTACAATTATTTGAAAATACAAGGTCTGTATTTTTGTTGAACTTCTGGGAAACATTATATAAGTAAAAATGTTGTTCTTAGCGACAATACGGTCGGTCCCGTTGTATCCGAGAACGAGTATGAGCTCCCTCGAGAATGTGTTACGTTTTAATATTTGGAAAGAAAACAGTCTCGTCCACCGGGAGGACATTTAAAGGTTCTTCCTTTTGCAAACTACATTTGAACCACTGCGGGAATATTAAATTTGAATTTTATTTCACGTATAAGTACAACGTTTCGGAAAGAAAGAATGGAACGAGTTTATTTGACGATATCATTGGGCCAAAGAAAAAAATTTTAATGTAAAAGTTCCGAAATTCAGAAACAAGATACGAGAAAAATTTGTTCATATCTTTTTTTTTATTTGAATTTTGTTTCATTAAGAGAAAAGTTTTTAACTCTCTGAGTAAATTGAAGTGCTTCGGTTTTTTCTCAAAAAATTAATAGTAACAATGTTTAATTGGAATTCTAATCTTCAAAGATAAGTGCAACAATACTTCATACATAAACTCAGCTGATTTCAAAAATCATCGATTAAATAGATTAAATACTATATTTGACGCAATTTATTCAAAACAATTACCACCCTGTAGATGGTACCCTTGCAAATTTTTTTTTTTAGGGGAGCCGTTCTAGTACCGAAAGCACTGCAGCCTGTTGGCTTATTGTACTCTACTCCCACCTTGCAAATTACTACTGTAGTTCTAATGGACGATACCTTATATCTTACTTCAATGAGGAGATTTAAATGATTGCCAAAATAAAACTACACTAAGAGTTTTGGCAGGTGTCCTAACAGGACACTGCTACCTTAATGAGCACATCGAAAAGCTCAAACTAATAGAGCAAGAAGAATGTAGATTTTATGGAATCGAAAAATAGACCTTGAAGCGACTAGGAACGACTCACAATTGCGATATATAGGTAACTTGAAGCAGGATCAACTCAATTCCGAAACGAAACATGGCATTAGAAAGTTATTATTCCGGCTTTCAGACAAATATTATTATTATACCGCGTTACAAAAGAAAGAACACCTCACCATTTTGAAAACAAGAATTAGGAGCTGTAAGGAAAATAAAAACAAATAAACTATGATTTCAATTCCATAAGGTCTTTGAAAAAGGTGTCGGAGCCGGAACGTGTGCAAAATGAGAGAGAGGTAGAGTAAATGTTACTGCCCCCATTCACATATTTGTGAAATGTATAGCAATACAACATCCTAGCGCACAACACCTAAGAGATTTCTGGTTAGAAAAGCAACATTTATCTAAACTGAAGCATGTGAACAACTTTGAATTATTCCAGGAAATGGGACTAAAATAACTACTAGTCTCCCTATTAAACATATGTAAATACATACTCCAAGAGTATCTTCTCCAGTCTGGCTTGACACCCAGTACAGTAATGACGCAACTAACCAGTAACTGGTCTGTAAGCCAACCCTTCTCATTGCAAATAAAAGAGGATGAATCCCTCTCTTCTCTTGGGAATTTTATTGTTTCATATTCAAATGTTTGTATTTATTTAACCTTGAAAACTAACATTCTGGAATATATTTGAGAATTCGAACATTGAAAGCAAACAATTCGATGTAGGGAAAGTATTAAGAGTACAAATATTGCTGCAAAATTTGCCAAAATATAAATTGTATAGTGACAGCCAAATTAATTAGGGTAATTCCAGAATCCGTCACATTGTGTGTCTAAACGGTGGTTTCAGCATAAATTTTCATTGAATGTGTGGGTGGTTATAGTTTAATTAGACCTCACCTTTTACCAAATAAATTTAACGAATATACACGGTCTGTGGAAGACCCTAAATACACTGGCTAGCAAAATTTTATGTCCAGAAAGGTGATGACCTATTCTCTCCTTAGGGAATTATGTAAATTTGTATTGATTTCAAGTTAATATATTTTAGCTACTACTATTACTCCTACTACCATTACATTAGTACCTACTCAGTTAAATCCTTGAAAAAGCAAAATATAGATTGCGAAAGGGCTTTTCGAACCAAACGATTTACACAAGCACGACAAGGAAAATATGAGAAAGAGAGAGAAAGAACAACTGTGCGTGGCCAGTGAAGGCGTGTATTTAGTTCCAGAGGCCGGCCGAATGTCCACTGCCCCCCCATTTCAACTGCTGTTGCCAGAAGCGCAGACTAATTTGTACAAATGTTGCCGGATGGAGGTGTTTGGTTTTGCCTAAATGTGCATGAGCTCGAAAAGGAGTCAACGATGACGAGACAAAAATATCATATTTTGTACAAATTAGTCTGCGCTTCTGGCAACAGCGGTTGAAATGGGGGGGGGGGCAGTGGAGATTCTGCCGGCCTCTGGAACTAAATACACGCCCTCGATGGCCACGCACAGTTGTTCTTTCTCTCTCTTTCAAGCTGTTTTTCTCATATTTTCCTTGTCGTGCTTGTGTAAATCGTTTGGTTTGAAAAGCCCTTTCGCAATCTGTATATGTCAATATTAACTTATGCTTGTGAAAAGTGGGTGTAAACCGAACAGGCAGTAGTAATAAAATGCTTAAGAAGAGTCCTGGGCGTTACAAAAAAATAACAAAATCAGGAACACAAGTATTAAAGGAGATCTAGAAATACTAATAATTGGAATATTGCGAACACTTACAGAGAATGAAAAACACAAAATAAAAAAAATAATATATGAAGCAAGAATATAATAAAAAAGATTGTTTAGGAGAAACAGAGAGTAAAGAAATTGGAAAAAATTGAGAAGAAAAGGAAATTATTGTTGGATGCGGGCTTTTATACTGGCATTGTAGAATCGGCCCTTGAACGCACCCGTCTGTTATCGACAATACCCTGTATATTTATTTTTGACTATCTCCAACTTAACATGTGAATATTCATGAACTTGGCAAAAAGTGCTCTTTTCTCTCAAACGATAAACCTTTTGAAATGTAACCGATGCAATTTCCGTAGTTCGACTGGAATTTTCAAAAAATTTACATGAAATTTCAATTAATCATATTTCTGCAACTTCAACAACTTTCATCCGCTCTACAGAATCAATTGCCGATTTTTTAATTGTCTTCCCACTTTATATTTTAATGAAAAAAATGATGAATACCGCCTGTTAATGACTTTTTGAATTGATGAATATTTTAAATATTAAATGTTAATATCTCTATATTAATTCAAAGGGCGAATATTCGGAAGTGATTAAGTAGTTGGGACGTAAGCGTAGATTCACGCAATAGGATAGTGTGCCTAGTTCAATATTTATATACAGGGTGGACCGGATTTAATTGACGTATATAGAGTCAATAGATACAATATTGATTGAATGGAGAAAAAGTTTGGTGTATTAATGGGAAATTAGATGGTTCGAAAAAATTTAAAATATCTCCACTAGTTCCGGAGATATTTAACAAAATCCGAAAATGGTCCTTTTCGTTTTCTAAATTTGCCGTCGTTATTATATACTAAGAAATGAAAACGAAGTGATTGATAGATGGAAAGAGTATTTTGAGGAATTATTAGGAACAGACAGCAAAGTTCAGGACATTAACAAAAAAAAGGATGCAATAACAGAAAATGAAGACATTGTAACTCTAAAAGAATTACAGGAAATAATAAATGAATTGAAAAATGGAAAATCTCCAGGAATTGATAAGTTAACAGCAGAAATGTTCAAGAATTTAGGGGAAACAGGAACAAAAATATTATTGAACATATACAACATTGCGTGGAGGGAAGAACAGATTCCAGAAGATTGGAAGACAGCCTTAATAGTTCCAATATATAAAAAGGGGGATAGACAAGACTGCAATAATTATAGAGGAATAAATTTACTTAGTACAGCTATGAAAGTATACGAGAAGATTATAGACAGTAAGCTAAGACCAATAATTGAAAATACTCTCGAAGAATCGCAAAGTGGATTTAGAAGAGGTCGAAGCATCCATGACCACATATTTACGGTGAAACAGATAATTGATAAGTTCTCACAACAAGAAAAAGAGGTATATATAGGATTCATAGACATGGAAAAAGCTTTTGACAAAGTACCAAGGGAGAAGTTATGGAAAGTATTAGAAGGAAAAGGAGTAAACTACAAAATAATAGACATAATCAAAAACATTTACAAAAATAATAGAAATTGTGTAATATACAAAAATAAAACATCAGAACCATTTTCAACACAAGAAGGATTAAGGCAAGGAGGGGGACTAAGTCCATTATTATTTACAATTTTTATTGATGATATAATCAAAAAATCGTCAACCAAAATGGCAAAACTACACGTTGGATACAGACATTTAGCAAGAGTGGATATATCAGAAGCAGCTTTTGCAGATGATTTAATAATTATGGCAGGGAAAGAGAAGGATTTACAAAAGAATATGGAAATATGGAGCACGGTATCTGAAGAATTTGGAATGACAGTTAACCAAAGTAAAACCAAAGTTATGGTTATAGGACCGAAACAAAAACATTTAAATATACAGTTAGATGGAATAAAAATTGAGCAAGTTAGAAGATATAAATACTTGGGAGTAGAAATAGAAGAAAATGGAACGCAGGAAGTCGAAATTATCAATAGAGTACAAAAAACGATGAAACTTTATCACACGATGAATTCGACATTTATAAATAAAAAAGAAATTTCCAAGAAAACAAAGTTAAATGTATTCAAAACAATTTACCGGCCAATATTAACATTCGGATGTGAATCCTGGGTATTAACAAAGAGACAAAAGAGTCGAATACAAGCAGTTGAGATGAAGTATCTTAGGCGAGTAAAAGGAGTCACAAAGAAAGATAAAATAAGAAATACGAAAATAAGAGAAGACCTTGAAATAGAATCAACACTTAAATTTATTGAAAAGAGACAATTAAGCTGGTGGGGACATTTACAAAGAATGAACGATACAAGACCAGTTAAAAAAGTATGGCAATCAAAAATACAAAAAAGAACGAAAAAGGGAAGACCAAAACAAACATGGGATGGTGTTATGGTAGGCATACTGCAAGAAAAAGGTAAAACATGGACAGAAGCAAAAACAATGGCAAGGGATAAAAAACAATGGGCTAAATTTGTACATGAATAAAATTCTATCTGGACCGGAGCATCGATGAAAAAATGGATATAAGTATATGTTTTAAGCATAATGCGATGTACCTAGTTGGAATAAGTATAATTGTAAAAGTATACCCTACACCATATACTATGGTAATTGGGTTTTTGATAATATATATATATATATATTATAAAAGATATCAAAAAAATGATTCTCAACTTTTTTTAATAAACGAGGTTTTCTATAAATTATCATACCAAAAATTTCATTACGACGTTTCGTCTTTAAAGGGTCACCAACAACTTCATTTTTTTAATTACGGACCTGGATTTTTTATTGCAATATTTTTTACGTTTTGTATAAATACATGCAATGATATAGCATACTTGACGATTCTACACGTTTCGTCTTTCATAAATCATCATTAATGCAAAATTAAAGAAGTTATAACCAAAACTTCTATAAAAATTTTATTTTTTGCTCTATAACTTTTTTACAAAAAAATTACCTTAGACAATCTTGTAGATGGTCTTTTGAGGAAAATTTTTCTCTATATTTTTTCAATTTCACCCATCTAAAACTCTGTTACAGCGCTTCAAAGTTGAACGGGTTCGTCAATGCTCATGAGAATTTGGTCAAAACGAAATGTTTAACTTAGTTTTATGATCTTTTTTTTATTGTAAATATAACCTTAAAAATTTTTTGTTAAATCCCTACCTACAACTTTACTTATTCATGGCTAACTCTTTTCCCTGCCACCTATGAGGTAGGCAAGCTGCCAGCGCGTTTTTCTTACGTTTTATCTCCACTAGGCCTACTCCACAGACATCTTGCCGATGAGGCAATCCTCGACATCGACATCATATTTTCAATTAGTTATCAGCTAGCTATTCTATTTTACTTTTCTTCGATGATCTAGGCTCAGAATGTAATGCAACGTCGAATGTGAAGGTTTGGGGAATGACAGGAGTTAAAATTGGAGTCATAAATGGAAGTTCATCTTCAAATTAAGCAATTGTTTGAGAAATCAAAATCAGTATCTAGATTTTCTGATACTGAAGATGATGAACTGCTACAGCTAAGACGACGAACAAAATTGTCTGTTCGACTATCACTATAATAATGATAACAAGGAATATGAACAGTTACTTCTGAAAAATAATTTATTGTCCACATCGTTTTTGAATTTTGCTCGCTCAGGAGAGATAATGACCGACAAAAATATTGTGTGGACTTCATTGACGTTAGAGAATGCGCTACAGAGTTCTATTTATCATAAAAACAATCTCATAATATGTCGTATCGGGCGGGTGGGCCCTACGGAATTGTCTTTGTATTCAAGAGATATCTGCAGATCACAGTTAGGAATGTATAAGTGAAGTTGTAGGTACGGATTTAACAAAAAATTTTTAAGAATGTATTAACAATAAAGAGACTAAGTTAACATTTCATTTTGACCGGATTCTCATGGGCATTGACGAACCCGCTCAACTTTGGAGCGCTGTAACAGCGTTTTCAATGAATGAAATTAAAAAAAATTATAGTGAAAGATTTTCCTCAAAAGACCATCTACAAGATTGGTCTGAGGTAATTTTTTTGTAATAAAGTTATAAAGCAAAAAAGAAAAAATTTTGGTTATAAATTCTTTAATCTCAAATTTAGGGCAAAAAGTTATATAAACATATTGGTAGGCAAAGCGATTTGCTACAAATTATGTCGTTACGAATTTGTACGACGCATAGTTTCCGAGATATCGCGAAAAAGGTGTTTGTACCCCTTTTAAAAATATGACGGCCGGGGGACAAGGGCGGCAACCCCACAAACTTGGGGTTGAGCTTCTATTGACACATATCCCAAAAATAAAATTGCATCCTCTGAAAAATGTAAAGGTCATGTAACATTTCAATGGACTAGTGTCCTTGGTTTATCATGTGTGTCAAATGTCATATTTAAAAGTAATAAACCATGCCATGTCATTATATGGCTGGGAAAAGGTCCTAATTATTATTATACATTGAAAATATTTTCGACGTCTGAAGACGCCTATTATCAAAGAGATCGTCTTAACTTTTTCAAATTTTTCTGATCTTCATAACCTGTAACTGTTGAAAACCGCATAATTATTTTCCAGCTTATTAATACCAACGGCGAACAAAATGATAATCCCTATTATTAAAATGAGTTTTACAAGCGTATGGCATCTTGAACATTCTCAAAGTAACACACTAACAACTGTGTTGAGTAAACAAAGCGGGTATTTCAATTCGCAAAGCCTTGTAGGGAATTTAGAATTTCATAATAAGACTTCTAGTTTTGTTCTCCGCAAGGAATTGGGTTGTAGGTCTGATCTTCTCAAAAGCTAACTGGAAACTTTAACTCGAGAATTCTCTGGTGTTTATAGTGTACGATTCGAAATTGCTTGTAATGCAAATTCAGCTACGAATAGTTAGTCGGTCTTACTGAATTTCGGTTTACGTCAAAACTTTTCCTATAAAATCAACTTTACATAAAATTCAACTGTAACATCTTGCTATTAAATATATACAGTGAGACACTGATAAATCATAGTTTGGAATAAACTAATAAACACGCTTTATAGGTAATCGAACTGAAAAGTAGAAAATAACTTCTAATTTAAGAATAAAATGATTAAATCAACATTACTTTTCTCGTTAAGCAATTCACTTTTGATTCGATTACCTATAAAGCGTGTTTATTAGTTTTTTCCAAACTATAATTTATTTTTTAGTTCAATTCACTACAGGATGTGTTTTTTTATTTTTTTTTTAACTCGATGCCAGATCAAACTTATTTTTTTAATGGAACACCCTATATTCTATTACTATCTTGTATTGTCATCGGTTCTCGTGTACAAAGTTGGAATTAAATCGGTTTGTTTAAAGTTTAAAAGTGGGTCAAAATCGAGTCCTATATTGAGCCCTTTACAAACATACATACAGGTGAAGCTAATAAAATCGTGTTAAAAATAGTGCAAACTAAAATGAAACTTTATATTCTCTAGGACACGAACACTTTTTATAACAAAGACAACTATAAACAAAGTGAGTTTTAAATAATCAACGCCTTAATTATCTCGGAACCGTACGAGTTTTATAGATTTTTTATTCGCAGGGTCTTGTGATTATGGTGGTACTTACATTGTAGTCAGATGTATGTATGATGGCTATCTTTTACCTAAATTCCTGTGATGTGTCCAAAATTATATTTTATAATTAAATAGTTGTATGTATGATAGGGTGTCATTCCCTGACACCTAAAAGATCTATTGTGCCCCCTTACTTCTACTTAGCTCCTGAGGAACGTCTCAGAGACTAGTCGGGATCGCCGAGCTGTACCACAAGATATCAGGTAGGTATAATCCTACCGTCGAGTTGTACCACCGAATTTCCTGGGAGGATATAGTTCTGAACATTCCAGTATGTCGTAATCTTGAATTCTAATGAAAAAGTTGAATAACCCATTGGGGTGGCTAGGAGGTTAGGGTAGGTTACTAAAGTAGTAGCGTGTGAGAGTGCCAAACATAAAATATTTATAACTATTTCTTATTTCATACATCTGAAAACGGACCTCCCTTAAAACTTTTACTGTTCACTTATTGGGTGAAATTACTGAGAAAATAAAAACAAATACGCGCCTAAATACAATTTATTATTAGTGGTACTGGGTATTCCCTCAATAAATACGGCTTATGTGTAATTTCGTAATGATCCACCTCGATGGTCAGTATAATCCCCAATAAAGGCGGAAATGGATTAACTCAGGTAGTCGTGGTACTACAACTCGGTAGTCCCCAGACTAGTAGCTCCTCTAGTCCTATTTCCATAAGGAATTTTAGGATATCCGCAAGGTTTAACTTAGGTAAATGTCCCTCTTCTATCCAATAATCTCCTAGGTGCCTTGTCCTAGGAATCTCAATTTACTGTGCAATTCGTGAGTATGTGGATGGAGGTTTCTTATTCCTTGCCACATAATCTACATTCTTCTTCCTCCACTATTTTGAGCTTTTTCTGGTGCCCGTTCAGGCGGCAATGTCCCGTTAGGATCCCTGTTAAAACTCTTAGTGCAGTTTTACTTCGACTTATGCATTCATTTGATCTCAACGGGTTGTAGTCACCCATAAGAATCTTTGATTGTCTAAGCCCTACTAGATATTTCCAATGGTCGGATCTTCTATTTCCTTCGGCTTTGACTATTTCTTCTAATATTATATTGGGGCTGATACTGCAAAAGGATTCTGGCCCCCAAAAGGGTCTTTAATTTCCTTCCATTCCAGTGTTTCCTCTAATCCACAATAAGGCTACCATATTGTTCTCGCCTAGTTCATTTCCACACACCATTTTTGAACTGATTATACAAGAGTTCAGTGCTTTAATGGCTGCTTGTTGGTCCAACATTATGATAATATTTTGTCTTCTGTATCCTTTGTCAATATTGAACTGGACACACTTTCTTATGACGTGAATTTCCGCTTGAAAGATACTTAGGGTTTTTCCCAAGCGTTCAGAGTGTTTGGTTCCAGTTCCTTTTATTGTTTTTGAACCATCTGGTAATGGTATTTGGATCCCAATTCTTCTTGTTGCTTAGTTCCATTACGAATTTCTTTGAAAACTTATACCTTTTCATCATAACGTTATTCCAATGTTAATGTAATAACCCATATTTTTAATCCCTTTGAAGGAAAAAGCCGCCCAATGGCGTGCATATAAATTTTTTTTAAATTTAATTTTGTAATACAAATTTCTGTATGCTCATAGTTCTGTTTGAATCACGGTACCTTTTTATTTTTCGCAAATACCCCTGTCTAAGTTCAACGATACGCCGAGATTCCATTATTACCACTCGATTACCTATCTAACTTCTTATATTTGAATCAACAATTCAATAAAACCACGCGCAGTGTTTCTAAACATTGATAAGTATATTCAGGAATATCCCGCAATTTATCATGAATCAGTTCTAAAAGTTGGTACTATATTGTCCTTGTAAAACCCGTACACAATCCGTTTAATAACATGTTTCGTAGCATTGTCAACTTTATTCAGTATTTGATTTGTTCGTTTTCGCTTTAAATATTGATCCGTAACAGTACCTAGTTTAATTACTTTATAAATCGTTGTAAAGTCGATTAACGTTAATTCGCATTATCAGAAATTTCAGAATTTTCTTTTTTCAAACACGCGTACATATTTAAAACAACGCGTTGACACTGAACATGTAAATCTTTGTTTTTAAATTCGGCCCTATCATCGGTATCATTTATTGCTAAGTCATTTGTATGTGGCGCCAAATTATCAGATTCCCGCGCATCTTCTTGGACTGTCGTTTCAAATGGTCTCCAAAATGCCATTCTAATTAATTATATCATAACACTTACCCTAACGTCTACGAACAAATAAATATTATGTTAATATCAATTCACTGACGCCATTTAACCACTACACCATCAAATAGGTATTATATTAATGATACTTTTTTACACTAGATCACCTACACGTTCCTATACCTATAACAATTCACTAAACTCACTCAACCAAGAAATAGATATTATAAATATTTCTTTAAAACAAAATTCCTACCCGACACTGAATGAGACTAGTGGATTATAATTCGAACACCCTCAAGACCGTAGAAGTTTTTATGAGAAAGTGGTCAAAGTGAGTATACTCCGGTTATTTCGTTATATTACGATAAATACTGTAGTTGATGATTGGATTGTTTGGAAGTCTTAAGTGCACCTGCACCTACGTTGCCAACACTTCAAAATTTTCTTAAATATAGTAACATACATAAAGTGGTTTTAATTAATTTTTCTTTTCTCGTCAATTTCAAGCGACTTATTTCAATGTTCACTAATGAATTTATATTATGTATTTTTTTTTAAATATTTCCAAACTAGCTTTCTTATAACATCACGAACTAACAGTTAACTGAAGTAAGGGGAACGTGTGTGTAGCGAGCCTAACAATTTTAGAAAATATATCTGACAACATTGCTTTATTTTATGGTCATCACACTGACTTTAGTTAGAGTATACCATCTTGTGGCATGTCCCAGGTCAGATGTATGATATAAAGTATTAAAGATATTACACGGTTCTTGTTGACTTCTGCTCATATCACCATATCCTAATATCGTTAAAATCTCAATTCGTTTTTTTCTCAGATATACAATACATTGTGACTTTCAATAAACAACAACAATACTAACTTATTGAAACGTCAAAGTTGTTATTGAAGCAGACATAGCCATATAAATGAATTATTTGAACTTCGACGGAGATAATGTAAATGTAGCTACAACCCCGAAATCTTGGCATTCAGGTATAGGGACTATTAGATGAAAAATAATCGTATATTTCTTAAGGGTTTCAAAAGGAAATGGGTAGGATTTCAGTGAAAATAAGGTTCTTCGTGTGTATATATTTTTTTTCCTTCAATTTAACAGAAAACACCTTAAGTCATCTACTAGACTTTGCACGCCAAATTATAAGGATTACGTCCGAATTTATAAGTAAAAAACAATTATCTACATTATTATTAATAAACAAATGTAAAAAGCGATATTATTATTATAACATCTTCACATTACATAATAATTATTCGTTCAACTTCACAAATAACATGTACGAAATCTGAATTCTTCATTAGTTTGCAAATTACCACGTTGTGAACAAGTTAATTAATTGAAATATAATATAATATTTTGTACATCGATATATTATAAAAAATTCTTCAATCAAAAAAAATATTTGTTAAGATTCTTTAAAAAATAACGGATTTACGAGTACAAAGCGTCAAAGTTAAAGGTTTATGGTACAACAATTTAAGGGTGCAGCAAAAAAAAGACATCCATGATCGGTGAAGTACTCTCATTGTTACAAATATTTATTTTTAGGGGAAAATATAACAAAGCTAAAAGCATTTTCGAAAGTTCATGCAGCACTATCATTTCTACTATCCGTCTCGTGGCGACGGAGTTGGTGAGAAAATTTCTCACTACTTTCCAGGGAACTTTTCATGATAAATTGATAAATTCAACTTTGACGGTTTGTTACTCCGTAGTTTTTCAGGAAAACTTGAAGGATATTTTTTTATATTTGGGGTTTTTTCATGATCTATCAATGTACGAAATGATATAAGGAAAAGTCATTGGACATGCAGTATACTGCATTATAAAACTAAGGTCGCTTCCAGAATTGCATATTTTTGAAAAATAATAACGACACATGATTTTTCACAACGGAATCTACCAACAAAACAAACAAAATAATTGCTGTTGACATTGTCGTAGAGTGCGAGAATCAATCAATTTGTTTATAACGTTGTAATTTGCAAACTAATGAAGTTACAGAATCCACATTTTGTTCACGTTATTTGTGAATTGGAAAAAATAGTTAGATGTAATGTGAAGACAATATAATAATAGCATCACTTTTTACATTATTTATTTATTAATAATATTGTGAGTAATGGTTTTTTGCTCATAATTTCTAGTTTTGTTGAGGAGAAAAAAAAGTTCTGATCGCAGCTGCATGAACTCTACGATCTGGACGCAGTGTTGCGTTGATTGTTATGTAGGCAGCCAGGCTTGAGACCAGCGTTTTTAGGCTCCGCGTGCCGCAACATGCTTTTATACATCCGTTTTGTGCCGCTGGACGTACGACGTTACAATAACGTCATCTTTTTCAGTTTTATTTCATGCAGGCGTTTCCGGGACCGTTGTCTAGATATCAGGTGTATTCGCATATTTGATAGTGGCGCATGTATACACTGTGTCCGTAAAGTATGGAACAAATTCATTTTTAGCTAAACAGACCATTTTAAGAAATAATCCTGCAACACGTCGTTTTTGATTTTAATTTACCGTATTTTAAAATAATAATCTACGACACAGGGTGAATTACTTTCGAGTAATGACGTCACCGTCATTTTTTTGAATGGAACACTCCCATTTTGTCTCAATTATCCGATTACTCTAGCTGAGCTGATTCCAAAAATGTTTCACATGTTGATTCCAATTGGTACAGGGTGGACAAAAATTCAATAGTTTTGTGTGTGCTCATAAAGTAATCCTGGAGGTTTTGATGAAAGTTTATGGTTTCAACAGGATGGTACACCTCCTCATTATCCTGTAGATGTTAGAAGGTACCTAGATGAAATTTTTCCGAACAGGTGGATTGGTAGACGTGGACCTATTGAATGGCCAGCGAGGTCACCAGATTTCAATCCTTTGGATTATTTTATGTGGGGCAATCTGAAGAATGTTGTGTATCAAAGGAAACCGGCAATTATTCAAGAAATAAAAGGGAGAATTCGGACAGCAATAAACAATATTTCTCAAGACACAATAAACAAGGTTCAACAAGATCTTGTACACCATTTGGGTTACTGTCAAATACAGGAAGGGCTGCAGTTCGAACATTTATAAAGTCATGTATTTCATCATATTCTGTCCGCTAGACAATAAGTATTTTTGATAATGTTGTTAATTTAACTAATAAAGAATGTTAGGCGTTACTTTATGAGCACACACAAAACTATTGTATTTTTGTCCACCCTGTACCAATTGGAATCAACATGTGATACATTTTTGGAATTATCTCAGCTATAGTGATCCGAAAATTGAAACAAAATGGGGGTGATATGTGAATGGACCGTAATCTATATGGCAAACTAAGAGAGGGTAGGGTAAAACAGGGATAGATGCCGCTGCCGCAGCGGGATAGATGCCTCATATTCCAAAAACCTAACTTCCAGAACTCGCAACTGAAAATTAATTGCATAAGTAGGTGCCCAAGTCACATTGTACCTTGGGTACCCACGGACATTTGTGCTGTAAGGACGCGTTTCGCTCGTGTGTGTAATTATCTCCTCGGCGAAATTCACAAACACGTCAAATATTTAAAGGTTTGTATTTTGGGTTGTATAACTTTATAATTAGTAATAAATACTGTTATATTTTTTATTACGTCGATATACTGGTTCATTGAGTCTTATAATTTATTAAAAAAATACGAGGGCATTTATCCCTATCACAAAGGATAGTTGCCCTGATTTTTTGAGGGGCATCTATCTATCTATCTATCTAAAAAAAAAGAAAATAAAACAAATTCTTCTAGTGAAAATGACGATGACAATCTAGATTATTTGTGTGATAAAGAAAATGATAATTATTTGAAACAAGACCGAGCTTCACTAAAAAGACACATTATTTACAGTTCAAGCAGCGAAGATGAATACAATCCACCTAACTATAAAATAAGAGGAAAGAAAACTAAAGGTTTGCCCGTGAAGTAAACTAAGAGAGATGGACAGCATCACCCTAAAAATACACGTAAAGATAGCTGCATTGAATGTTTTGAAAACTATAAAAATACGAAGTCTCAATCTGACTGGATTCAATGTGTAATGTGTAAGAACTGGCTACATGAAAGCTGTACACTTTTCAGAAATTATTGCTCAAGGTGTGGAAAATTAAAAGCACTCTCCTACTAAAAATTGAAGTTTAAAGTAATTAAGATACCTATCAACAATTAAGAATTTATATCTTTGTTGAATATTTTATAACAACAATTAAGAATTTATATTTTTGTTGAATATTTTATAAAAACAATTAAGAATTAATATCTTAGTTCAACAAACTCTTTAAATATTTAATTAAATCGATTTGTGTGATATTAGGATTATCTACTAATGATAACAATTAAAAGATTTTAAAAAAACACGAAATGTTTTTCATTATTATGACCCATGTTTCTTGGAGACAATTGCTGTTTTAGGAGTAGAACTACCTACCATTTGGTTTGGGTTTTTCGTTTACACGGTATGAAGGGCATCTATCCTGCACTGCAGGCACCTACTTCTCAGTATTTTCATGGTGGGGCAACTATCCATACAGGTAGGCAAAAAAAATGTTCCACAAAAAGCTAAATACTGCAAGATCTGCATGTGATAGGTTAAAAAAATTAATACGTATTCAACATAAAGGATTGAGCTAGCTACATTCATAAAAATCATTCCTATAAAATTGATATTTTTAAAATTAGGAGGCTTTTTCAAAAAGTGGGGCATCTATCCCGGTTTTACCCTATAAACCAATTTAATAATTATCTAAGGATGTTTTTTTCAAATTTTTATCTTTTTAATCCTAGGAGATGTATCCCAGAGAGCTTTGCTTTCCTTCACTCTGTATCAATTAAAATTTCAGTGGACACGTTTTCGTTAATTCCTACAAAAGCACAGGATCTATTATATCAGTCAATCAACACTATTATGCGCCTATCCTACTTCAATGGTAAACAGTCAATAAATACCTAACTGGCGTTTGTATAAACGCTCTCATAAGGGACGAATAGTGGCGTTCTCTAAGGCTGCTTTTATGCACGCGTTTTTTGTCGCCTGTCGCGTGGCGACATAAAAACGCGGCTTTTGTAGATGAAACAAAATGGAACTTTTGTTTAGCGTTTTTTTGCCGCGTGCCGCTTTCAAATAAAATTTATTATCAGCGGCCATCGTACTGTGCAACATGAAAGTGTGTATTGATTGAAAAATGGACCCGTGTTTTATATATTTGGTATGCAAGCATATAATTAAAAAGAGACGCCAGAGACGTTGGAGTGTTCACCCAATAAATAGTGCAAGAATCCTCAGAGGCACATATTATACATTACATGAAGAATTAAGAAGCGACAATGAGAAATTCTTTAATTTTTACCGTATGTCGATAGCTTCCTTTGATGAACTACGTGAAAAGTTAAAAAATACCTTTAATAAAGATGTGGAGCTGGTTAAAGGATTTGCGTTCGAACCAGGAGAAATGTTATCAATGACGTTGAGGTAAGTTCAAGAAAAAATAAACCATTTATTTGGAAAATAAGAATAAACAATAAGCATTAAACATTTTAACAGAACAGTTCATACATATTATTGATTTGAAAATAGTGATATTGCTGATTCGGCTTGTGAAATTATTGAATCTTCTGATTCCAACGGAGAAAATGGCGGTTGTGGTGTCGTCACAGTTTGCGATTCAACAGTATCTGTATTAGGCAGATGAGGTGGGATCTCAGATGATCCTGGAGGATATGGTGCGGGTGCACTAAAATGTATATTTGAGTAGTTGGGCATCACTGGATATTGCTGTGGTTGGTAATGGGGTGTACGATTCAGAAAATTGTACGAGTACTGATTTGGTCGTTTGTTGGTATAGCGAGTTAATAATTGCATTACTTCTATTCGAAAGTTCAATTTATCATTCGGTGTGAGAGTATCTAAACTTGCTTGTAATGATCTAAAAAAGGTAATGTCATCAGTTTCTTGTGGTTGAATTTGATTAACTGGTGGCTGTCTGTTCTGAGAATCAATATAGTTTGAAATTTTAGTTTCCAAAGATGATTTATTTCTTCTATAGAGAGTACTTTTGCTAGGAGTTCGTCCAGTTTCCATTTTGCTATCTAACTGAGTGTGTTCGACATCTAATGGAGTAGTTTGCATATCATTATGGTCCTGTGATATATCACAATCTTCTTGGCTCTCTCTTGATGTGCTTGGCAGTGAACTCTCTGTCTGGCGGGAATCAGTCACCTTTCGTAAAAATCCTAATTGTTTAGCGTAGATGTATGTTTTCACAGTTTTAGCGGACCCTCCTGATTTTTTTCCTTTAAAGTGTCGAATGTTACGAACAAAAGCATCTCTTACACTTTTCCATTTAAGTTGAACTCCTTTACCTGAAAAAAATGAATGTTAGATACGTAAATATAAAATATAAGAAAAAGTAATGGTGCTGCTCATTGGTATTCCTGTTGCTACAATAAACATTATTACTATAAGCAGCTGTATCATAACACTAAATGACACTATTTTTTTAGGTACTTGGGTTCAGGATGTACCTATACAGATTTGCACTACAGCTACAGAGTAGGAGTCACAACGGCAAGTCTTATAGTGCCAAGAGTTTGCGTTGGACTATGGCAAACATTACAAGAAGAGTGCTTTCCTGTACCAACTGAACAACGTTGGCTACAAATTGCCCAAGATTTTGCGAAGCGTACTAATTTTCCTAACTGCATTGGTTCTATTGATGGTAAACATTGCAGGATAATTGCTCCGGCACATAGCGGATCGCTGAATTATAATTACAAGAACTTCTTTTCCATTGTTTTATTAGCGATTGCAGACAGCAACTTTTGTTTTACATATATAGACGTCGGGTCTTATGGTAAAGAATCGGACTCCACAGTATTTAGACAATGCTCCTTGTTTAGAAAATTGGAAGAAGGTACATTACATATTCCAAAACCGGAAAAAGTAGCAGGAACAACACTACCTTATGTATTCGTTGGCGATGAGGCTTTTGGACTAACAGATAACCTAATGCGACCTTATCCTGCAAAAAACTTAACAAAAAAGAGACGAATTTTTAACTACCGCTTGTCTAGAGCAAGAGGTAGAGTAGAGTGCTCCTTTGGAATTTTAAGTAACAAATGGCGTATATTGCATCGACCTATGAATGTGTCTGAGGAAGTCGCTGTATCTATCATCAAAGCATGCTGTGCATTACACAATTTTGTTCGTGTAAGGGATGGCATTAGATTTGAGGATACTTTAACGATAACAGGGCTATATGATAATGAAAGAACAGACCCAGAAGGACGAGGACGTAACTCTGCTTACAAATACAGAGATGCTTTCGCTGACTATTTTTGCAGTCCTGCAGGGACTGTTTCATGGCAGGACACAAAAATATAATTCCGAAAAATCATAAGTGTAACGATGTATTAAAATATATAACCTAAATACTTACCAATTTCCTGCCTTTCTTTTTCATCTTTTTCACCAAAATTGGGGATAACAATGTGGCACACTTCCTTCCAATCGTCTCTTTTAAGTTGCCTGTTTTTGTAATCATCTGATGATGAATCCCACAAAGATGGTCGTTTTTCTATTTCGTCGATAAATAGTTCAACATCGAGGTTTTCCATGATAACAACGTCTTCACACATCGATACACGTCTGCAGACTGACTAGCAAAATAATTCATATCGAAGCATCAGCGACAATAAATGCGTTGCATAAAAGCACCAATTTAATTCAACGTATTTATAAAACGCTTGTCGCGACGCGTTCTCTAATTCCAGGCGACAGAATTTGAGAACGCCGCGACACAGGCACCGAGCGGCTCACCGACGTTGATGCATAAAATGGTACATACAAAGCAATTCGTTTGGAGAACGCCGCGTATTTTGTGGCCACGCGACAGGCGACAAAAAACGCGTGCATAAAAGCAGCCTAAATCTTTGGAAAACGCCGCGACAGCAAAACGCTACGGCGCGGCGGTGCAAAAATATACGTATTTGATCCAATGTATCCAGAATCTGGGCGTCAATTTAACGTTCGACGTAACAACGACATAAAACGCCTGCATAAAAGGGCTCATAAACGTTTCTCATATAGATGATCATATTAGCGCCACACTTCTCCATTCTGATGACGGTCGATAGAAGGGAAAATTGTATCACATAGAAATATTTAAAACCTTGTTTAACATAAGAGCAAATATCGAAATCTGAAAAAAAACCTTTCTTCTTGGTTTTTGAGAACAGTAAACAATACCTATGTGGAACTATCCACATGTAAGTTTCTATTTGTCAACTGGATAAATACTGTATTTTTTCTAAATCTGAACTAGATTAGAAACATGCTGTCGCAAAAATAACTAGGCTATCTACATCTTAAGTTATTTTGGTTGTTTTTGAAGGCTATCAAAGAAGCTAGAATAGATAGACAAATTTTAATAAATGTTGATATCTACGTTATTATGATGCTTTATCAAAAAACTGTTCAAAATTATTTTTAAATCACACTGTATAACCAGAAATGAAGAAAAAAGACAAATATTATACTTTTTCTCAAATATGGTGTAGAAACGTATTTAAAAATAAAACAATATAAAACCAGTGGAAATTGTGTGCCATACAAAATTGTTAATATTAATTTTATAACTGAATAGAAAACAAATATTTACTTAATTCTAATAAATGTAAATTCTTTTTCGAAAAATATCCAACACAAATGAAATTCCAGGCCAAAAACGTATACAGGGTGCGGCACCGAAAACGAAACAGATCGCATATCTTGAACACAATTTTTTTTGGAGAAAAGGCAAAAAGAGGTCGATTTTTATTTCAAGGGGGACATATCTATCGATCATATCCTCAACTATCCTACATCCCTCCCCCTCCCATTCCAACTCTTTGAAACCTTATTTGCAGTTGGACTCGTTTGAAATTAATTAAAAACTTAAGGGAAAAAGCTCAGCATCGGATCAAGTAAATTTTCCTGGTACGAGTTCAAACCTACCGCAAGTACTTGTACACTCTCATCATAACGATACAAATAATGCACAGACGTTTAATCACCATAACTGTAACTTTTATATAAATAAATAAGTTATTTTTTTGTTTATGCTCCATTGTTAAGCAAAAGTTTCCTGATTTTATTGTTGTTTGTCTTTTTCTCGTGGAATAGTCATGTCGAATACAACTCGAGAAAAAATTGTGTAGACAAAATTGTTCTCAAGGTTTTATTCAAGTTTTTTGCTTGTCGGAAATTACGCTCACGAAATTTCTGATAAAATCACTCGCCTCGCTGCTCGTGATTTTGTCAAAAATGCCATTCGCGAAAGTGCCAAGCAACAAACTATACCCTTCGAAAATACTTTTTCTCTTGTGATGTTATATATAATAATATTTGAAAAAAAAATTCTCCACCAGCTCCCAATAACTTTTTCATTCACATTAGCTGACTGAACGACAATCACATATCAGGCTGCTCAATAAAAGCTCCGCTTATATATAGGTACCCGTTCCTCATTAAACTATACTTTTCTATTCTTCACTAGCAAACTTCATAACCATAAATACATTTTAGCTTCCCAAGCGTGCGTACAATTTGCGGTTAACCATT
The DNA here is from genome assembly GCA_949126875.1 of Lochmaea capreae. NCBI lineage: Eukaryota > Metazoa > Arthropoda > Insecta > Coleoptera > Chrysomelidae > Lochmaea > Lochmaea capreae. Next base: position 18,433,131 of record OX421396.1, read on the forward strand.
TATCGTTGCCATTTAGACCGTTTTCACATCAAAATTGGGTCATCTGGACACTTTTAAAGTGCAATTTCGACTATACACTGGCCCAATTCCGCCAGAGGTATACTTATGTGGCAATTTTGGACTTATTCGACGCAGTTTAGGGGATCATCGTCATCGGAAAGCCGTAAAATGGCCGCATTACAACATGGCCGGTATCAACTTCCAGACCATTTACGTTATTTCGGAATGAAGAGATATGGAAATGGAAGGAAATAACTTTTTGAGATGCGACTAGCCGAATACAATGATTGGAAATTTCATGACAAATATAAAGTATGTAATAGCTCCAATGAACAGTGTACTAAAACTAGAGAAAGCGGTGAATTTATTAAAATTACTTTCGTGCCTACAAACGTTAAGTATAGCGTTGTTGGAGAGTATCATCTTACACACCGCTCTACAGTTTATTAGAAAAACGATGCATCTGTCCAGTAGTGACGGATCAAGTAAGTTTGTCTTGTCTGACGGTAATTTGTGCTGCTCTGGAATAATAGTGTCCAAGCGATTGACAGTGCTGCAAAGACTAATAAGGACGGAAGCTCTGCTTAGTATCTTGAGGTCAAACAAGACAATACGTTGTAAATTGCGCTTTTAAATGATCGAAAGTTTGTGTAATGTATACAAAAAAATCTTGATCAATATTTCGAAGTAATCAGTGGCTATTCGATGCGATCTATTCTATTATCAATCAGCATCGAGACCAACCCTTCCATGTAGTTCTTTGCAGTTGGCTTCTTTGCTAAATACAAAAAAACCCCAAATTCTCCAGGCAATGGCACATGCTGCTCTGCAGTTTCTTTATGACACAATCTTCACATATCGACAACTGTAAAAGTCCCCTACTGATGAGTTTGAAACAGTCTGGAGCTACTAACAATCCCTTAATCAACTAGCGGGACACACAAAAGTAACTTTGCTATAGGTGCCAGTGTATAAGGGAATAGCAAAAGAAGGAGACTACAGTGTTTATTCTTCAAAGAGTTTTTGCAATGTTTTTGTGATGCTAGCATCCGCTCGACGTCTAATGGATTGCCGAATATACGTTCGAAGATACCAGGATTGTTACGAATAATATTACATCCTTGTATGATACGATTTTGAAGATCTCCCAAGTTCAATATCGGGGTTGTGTGAATTAGTGATTTCTGATATCCCTGTTGCCAGGCAATAGACACGAAAGCCCGAAGGGCTCGAGTGGATATTGCCAAATAGCGTAGTCAAAGTACACAAAATATCCGTAAAATGCCGCAAAAAACACAAAAAACTTGAAAATTCAAAATTGAGTATTTGAAAGGGTTGTGATTAACATGAGAAAAACTTTACAATGCTAGGCATGCGATTTGCCGGAAAATCGTCGAGTGAAAATTTTTGTTTTTGTTTTTTCGCTCTAATTGTTTAAATAATGAAAACACAGAAAAATGTTCAAATCAAAAATTTTAGCTAATACATTTATCTACAAAATTTGTCTGAACATTTTTTTTGTATCTGCATTAGTTTTTGAAATATATACGAAATATCCATAGTGGTATTTTTGAACATCATCAATTTTCATGTTTTTAATTTTATGTTAGTAAATAAACAATGAGATTAAGAAAAAAATTTTTTATATGAAATGTGTTCTAAAATGGGATATCTACAAATAAATTTTTATTTTTTAATGTATTATCAACGATTTTCCACGCTCTCTAAACTGCTTTTTCTCCTTTATTTGTGCTCCCTTCTCTTTCTTACCTGAGCCATAGGTGTGTTCTTTTCGGTGTTATCGAAATGCCTCCCGTTTTTTCAGGTACCTATTTTCATAGATGAAATGCCTCCCGGGTACAATCGAAATGCCTCCGGGTCCTTAATCATTTATGGTAATATTTTGTGTGCTTAATCTTTGTATAATGACACAATGTTGCCAAATTATAATTTGAATAGGTAAATATATATCTATTTTTATTTTTCTAATTCTTATGCACTGTACATAAAATCTGTTAACAAAATATTTCAGAGTACGACATTTTTGTTTAGAAAATAAAATTGTTTACAATTAAAAACAAAGCCGAAGTACACTTAGTATTCCAATTGTTTATAGTTGTTTATAATAAATATCCTTTCTATAATGATGTGATTACTTAATCAGTGTACATTTTTGTTTAGAAAATAAAATTGTTTACCATTAAAAATAAAGCCGATGTACCTACACTAAGTATTCTAATTGTTTTGATCTAACACGATTCTAATCTCTAATCTATTCCATGAATAGGGTAGTTTGCACCTACTAAATCTGGTAATTAGTTGTTTATAATAAATATTCTTTCTATAATTATGTGATCACTTAATTTTTGTATAAATACTTCAAGTTTATTAGTTCTTGTCTCAGTTTTGTCGATTTAAAGCTTGTATCAGTTTGTCAATTTTAAGTTCAAATTGTGTTTAAGTGGATTAAGTTATAATATTCGAAATAATGGAATCAACGATGTGTTCGAGTCAAAAGGGCAAACCTTTAATATCAATTGATGGTTTCACATTCGGTTTTCAAAAAATGTTGGCCAAAGATACGGTAAAGCGATGGACATGTACTAAGAAAACCTGCAAAGCATTTGTGAAAACGCAGGGATGTGACAATTCGATAATTGAGTCGATATTAGATCACAATCACGAGAAGTTGTCTGCCGAAGTGTCCAATAGGAAAGCCGTAAGCAATTCGATAAAAAGAGCAGCCGTGGAAGATATCAACGAAAAACCAATGAAGCTCATATGTAAAGAACTTAAGAAGACGAATATAGAGACATTTACTACCAACGATATCTATAGGGTGAGACAGAATTTATATTACGCTAGAACAACTAATTCTTTAATTAAACTTCCTAAAAGTATATCTGAATTTCATATTGCTATCGATTCAACTTCGATTATTACAAATAGGAACGAAAATTTTATAATTAAAAATGACAAAGATAATCACATTGTTATATTATCCTGTTCTTCAAATCTTTCTTTTCTTTCGACTGTTTCCAATTGGTATGTCGACGGAACTTTTGAGTACTGTCCTCGCTTTTTCACCCAATTGTTCACTATACATGGCTTAAAAAATGGACATTATATTCCTCTCGTCTTCTGTTTACTTGAAGATAAAAAGTCATCTTCTTATTATCTCGTGTTTAAATATATCATAGAAGAATGTATTAAACTCAATTGCCCTGTATCCCCTAAAGTAATAACTTCAGACTTTGAAATTTCTATACATAATGGTATCCGTAAGGCATTCCCTGAAGCAGATCTTCGTGGATGTCGTTTTCATTTGGGTCAGGCTTGGTATAGAAAGCTTCAAGCACTGGGCTTAGCTCCAGAATACCAGAAAAAAGGTGCTGACTCAAGTGAAATTACCCATTTTCTGTCATATATTTTTGGCCTATCATTCTTAGATCCTGAAGAAGTTGGCGATTTTTTTGCAATAGATTTGTCCGAAATTAAACCAGTCGATGAAAGGGTCACTCAGTTTTGTGATTATCTTGTGGATAATTATATATCGGAAAATTCGAAATTTCCGCCACATCTCTGGGCTGAGCACTCTTCATCTTTAGAAAGAACCACAAACCCATGTGAAAGTTTCCATTCCAAGTATAACTCGTCTTTCTACTGCCCTCATCCAAATATAAATAATTTTATTGAGATTATTTTACAATTTCAAATAAATACCTATATTAAAATAAATTCTGTCTCGGTACCAAAAAGAATTGTTGAGGAAAGTACAGCAAAAATCAATTTTGTAAATGAAAAAATATTACAATTAAGAGAAGGTACAATAAATAAATTAGAATTTGTGAAACTAGTGTCATACAAATTTAGGAAAAATAATTTGTAAGTTTGTAAATTTCTTCTGATGATTTGTATATAAAATTGAATAGTTCAGTCTGCAGACTGAATTTTATTGTTTGAGTCGTAATTTTCTTAAAAATTGGTGTTTTTAAATTTTCTGCGATGATAATATTATGTAATTTTGTAAGTTTCTGCTGATGATTTGTTTTAATAAATGTATAAAATACTTATCATGTCTTTATGTTTTTGATCAAAATAATCAAAATATTAAAACCAAAAAATAATGGTTAATATTGAGTTATTAACGAAATTCTATAAAAGGACGAAAGTTTGGCAACGTCTCACCTTCGTACAAAGATTAGAAGCTGGTAATTTATTTAGAGCTTAGGAGGCAATTCGTATGTGACCCTTTTAGCGACAGGTAAGAAACCCTTTTTCGGGAGGCATTTCGTATCCGGCCGTTCTTTTGTATCGCGATCACTTCTTAATAGGTTTATCATAAAGTTTACAAATTTTTAGATAATCTCATAAACGGTTTAAAAAGTTATAGAAGGTTTGCTGATAGACCTCTGATTTAAGTATTTATTTTAAATAATTGTCTATTACTTAAAAAATTTTATATTTATAGAAAAACTGTATAGTAGTTTCGAAAGTAGATGATTCAAAGTGTTCAGTAGTAAAGTTTCATTGAATTATATTAATCTCAAAAGAAGATATAATTGAATTAATTCTAAAAAAAAAACAAGTAAAATTAAGCATGCAAAAAAAACAGATTTTTTAGAAGCATTCGTTTAAAATTCTAAATATTGATGGCTTTGCTTTTATAATAATAATGTTTTATGCTCATTTGCAATGCTAAATCCAAAAGGAATTTTCGCTGGGATAAGTATTAATTAAATAGGAATTATAATAAACTGATATTACAGTCAGAAAATCTACTTTTTCAAATTTGAGTATTTCTATCTAAAAGTTGAGATCTTTCTTTACATTTTACATGAGTTTATTTATTTTTTCAGAATGTTATATTTTAAGTCGAGCGGTTAATTTTGGCTAGTAACCACGAATTGAATACCACTGAAATTAATTTCATCTCGTAAACTTTTTAATTTACAGAAAAACTTTTCAGGCAAAATTTGTAGATAAATGCATCAGCTACAAATTTTGATTTGGAAGTTTTTCTGTATATTTATCTTTTAAACAATTAGAGCGAAAAATAAAAACAGAAATTTTCACTCGACGTTTTTCCGGAAAATTGCATGCCTAACATCGTATACTTTTTCTCATGTTAAACACCACCCTTTTAAATACCCAATTTTGAATTTTCAAGTTTTTTGTATGTTTTGTAAGGTTTTATGTGTACATTGATTAGGCTAAAATGGCAACAAGTTTGAGAAAATGCCTGGAGAATTATTATCTAATTTATCGAACTCTCGTGTGGTATTCGATAGATTCTTTTTTGACGTTACAAATTTATGACAGACGCGTCAAATCAATAAAATCCTTTGTCATGTGGTTGTCATTCAATAAAAACAATGTACATTGAATTATTCTTGCTGGAACAATGTAAGTAGATTATTCCCACTATAATAATGTTTTGATTGGCTAGAACATATATGAATTGCTGAAATTGAAAATTTCTATTGGCTTCGAGAAACGTCAAAAAATAATCTCTATGCTATTTTAAGTCAAACTGCTAATCTTTATTCCACCATCAAAGCTTGCACTGGTTTATTGCTCAAATGTAAAAAAAATTTTACAATATTAATGACCCTATCAAAGTAAAACTAGCCATAAAAACTTTTAGCTAGACCCATACCTCTGTTAAATAACATTTTGTGGAATCTACTTAACTATTGAACTTTTAACAATAGAATCCAATATTCCCGTGTAATAAAAATCTATTTTTTTGGCGTGAATTACGTTTGATTAATGATTTTTTAAGTGACAGCAAGTGTAGTTTGTTTGTGAATCGTGAACGGTGCGGTAGTAAATAACAAACTAGGGCACTTTATATTCGTAACCTGTTAAATGTAAATATTGATCCCTTTTTTAACAACTGGCGTAAAAATTATTTTCATATGCACGGGGAAACATTTTTAGTGTTATTCGTTGCGATCCGCTATCGAATGTTGTATGCAAATCAAAATTATACTCATGGCTACGTCTACATTGCATAATTTTGAATTTTTTAATGTTTTATTGCAACAGTAGGCAACCATCGGGCAACTGAAAATATTATTTCAACTTCCATATTTATCCATCTGCATATACAGGACATTTGATGTTTCAACCAGAACTGCATTTTATCCTTGTGATTGTTATATTTTCAAAAATTCGCCCCTTCGTCGCTTGTTTTTTATTTTATTATTTTTTTTATCCACTTTTTTGTCTTTTGACTTTATTTTCCATCCCACTTTTCGTGCTCTTCTCTCTTTCACTCAATTCCTACCTCTGCTACTCTCATCCATTCTTCTACCTGTTTCTCTGCCTCTCCCTCTTAACTACGGAATTTTTTTCCATTCTTCTCTTCCAAGTTTCCATTTTCCTATTGTTCCTTCCTTTAGTCTCCTATTTCTTTTTCTCTGTACCTTCCCTTCTTTCTTTCTTTTCCTTCAATTTCTCCATATACCTCTTTTCTGTTCTCTGTTCCTTTAGTCTTCTCTATGTTCCTGTTTGTTCTTCTCTCTGTTTTCCCTTCTTTTATCACACTATTCCTTAATTGTTCTTTTTATCGTGTTCCTTTTTCTTTGTTTCTCCTTCTTTCGCTCTTCCACTTTTTTTACCACCTTATCGTCTTTTTTCTTCCGATTCCCTTCTCACCCTCTTTCTCCTCTTCATTGTTTCTTTATCTTTCCAACACTCTTTCCTTCTTTTTTCTCAATTTCTAGATTCCTCAAGTAGATTAGATTTGATGAGGTGGCTAATCGGCCTTTTTCACTGCGTCCATTTTGAGATCTATTATAGTCCTCTGAATCTGGATTATATTCTCCAACCCGACTCTTTTTGTATATCCAATCAGCCACGAGACTGATTTCTTATCGCCTAGTGTAATAAATCGTTATGCAGTCGTCTGTCAACCCCATTAGCTTTGCATACCTGTTAAGCATATAATGCCCAGTTAAAATATCCACTACGGCTTTCACAATTTTTCTAATTTGCTCTCTCAGTTTTCCTTTTTTGTTTCCTTCTACTTTTCTTACTGCCTTATCGTATTTCTTTTTTGTTTTTTTTTCTTTCAGCCTCTTTTCTCATTTATATTTCTCTTTTCCTCACCCTCTTTTCCTTTATTTCTACTTCTCTTTTCCTTATTTTCTTTCCTATCTCTTTCATTGCTTTCTTTCTATTTTTTTTATATTTTAATTTTTTTCCCTATTATTATTTAGTCAAAAAAAACAGTAACTTCATATATTAAGAAAATATCGATTACATAAAAAGTAGACGAATTTTTTTCCTACGCATACAACAGTTTATTATCATTAAATAAAATAATATGGATATGGGAATAGCACCTGAACTAACACAACATATTGGTGATTATTCATTTCCAATTTATAATTTTGCCTGAAGGATAGACGAACACGTCCATCGCAAAGCTGCGGTTCATTTTAATACATTGCAGCCTTCGGGGCTCCGAAATGGCTGTGCATTGATAACTTTTTTCCCCCATGAACTGATAGATGTGAGTAAACATGTGGTAGAAGCTATAAAATTACTTTTTTTATTTATACAAACAAATTAATTGATTGAACTAACAATAATATCAGAGAGAGAAGCGTTATAGATATTTTTGTTATCGAAAGGGTTAAAAATGAGAAAAAAAAATATCTTCTATAAGGGGATGTTACGTGGAACCAAAATAATCTGATGATTTGAATGTGACGAAAACTCACGGCCATTATTAAAATGTGCAAAAAAATATCTCATTTTGAAACACTCAAGCGCGTCAGATTATGGTATATATAGTTCATCTTTATGTCCAAGACGCGCTGTCCCATAATCTGACGATTATCTGGAGCTACCCTATCGTGATTTTTCGGAGATTACGTCTGGTTACTCGTAAAATAATAATCAATTAGTTTCGAAGCTATTTTAACCGATTATCTTCGAGAAAATTTGTAATACGAGGATATATTGAAAAATTCTTAGCCTATTATAGAACCAAACAAAATTTCAATGTCAAAATATTTTATTACTCAACATATTCTCCTCTTAATTGGATACATTTATTACAGCGAACCTGCAATGTTTCTTCTTGCTCTGCAAACCAGACCTCCACAGCTTTTAATCCCTCCTCGTTGGAAGAAAATTTACTACCTTTTAAACTTTTTTTCAGTTGAAGAAAGAGATGATAGTCGGACGGAGCCAAATCTGGTGGATAAGGGAGGTGTTCTAGTAATTCAAACCCCAAATCACGAATTTTTTGCATGGCAACATGAGATTTGTTTGCAGGGGCGTTGTCTGCAAAAACAAAACACCTTTGGATAGCTTTCCGCGTCTTTTCTCTTAATTTTTTTCCCGTAGAGTAGTCAGTAATGTTGAATAGTAATCTCCAGTTATTGTTCTAGCCTTATCCAAAAAATCAATCATGATTAATCCATGGCAATCCCAAAAAACTGAGGCAAGAACTTTTCCAGCAGATTTTTGGACACGAAACTTCTTAGGTCCTGGAGAACCAGAGTGTCGCCGCTCCATCGATTGTTGCTTTGTTTCTGGATCGTAGAAATGTATCCAAGTCTCATCCATAGTAACAATTCGGTTTAAGAAGTCTACATCGTTTTCAAATGGACCACAGATCGAACGCGATGCTTCTACCCTTGCCCGCTTTTGGTCAACATTCAAACGTTTGGGGATCCATTTTGCAACAATTTTTTTCATGTCCAAATTGACGTGAACTATATGATGAACGCATTCGCATGAAATATTCAGTGCTTCAGATATCCGTTTTAGCCCAATTCGACGTTCTGATAAAATCATGTCTTGAACTGCTATAATATTTTCGGGGACTGACACAGAAACATGGCCTTCCCGATCGGTCATCATCTTCAACGGAAAATTTACCTCTTTTGAAGTTTGCAGTCCAATTTTTCACGGTCGCATACGAAGGACATTGATCACCTAGGGTATTAAGCATATCTTCGTAAATCTGCTTACCTCTTAACCCTTTTAAATACAGGTACTTGATGATGGCTCGATACTCAAATTTTTCGATCTTCACAATTTCGGTGGACATCTTTTTTCTTTTAATTTATTGCGTAACTCTGGTTTACTTTTTTGTCGTCAAACTTCACACCGACACTTCTAATAAGTTATTGTTCGTTGCTATGGTAACGCAATATTTTGTTTATGTATGGAACTGGTCTAGGCTAACTAGAAATCAATACATCCTCGTAAGACCATAGTTTGATAGTTTCTATTACTATTTGCAGTGCGGTGGAACAATTATAGCTGTAGATGTCTAGGTAATAGTATTATACTATTATAACGCCATACAAATTTGATAATTGCTTTTCAAAAAGTGGACCGTTCACTAAGAAGAAACATCTACTTCTCGGGCTATATGCCCAGACAGACAATGTATTGCTGTTGTTAGAGGAAATTGTAATTGAGTACAAAATTATAGCTATATAATAACCTACATACCACAATCTCTGTACATATTGAAAGACTTGTCGCTTAGCTCAGAACAGCTAACATAAAAAAATTATAATATATTCACAAATAACACTTCTTATAAAATCATGACTATGAAAGTATCGCATGATTAGAGGTGGCAGGAAAAAGTTTGAGGCGATCGAAAAAAAATGGTGCAACTTGACGTGTTTCGCCTCAAACTTTTTCCTGCCACCTCTAATCAAGCTCTAATATTTTTTTTTGAATAGCTAAAGACCTATATTATAGAAAAGAATCATGCCCGACCCCGCCAGGCTGCGGAAAACTTTTTTATCAAAGATTTTTTTTCAAACGCGGCTAGAATGTCGCGGCTAACTTCATTGTCATATAAAATCGATACAACTGGTATTTGCTCAATCTGTAACTTTTTGAAAACGGAAACTCTCGAACACATATTGCAGGTCTGTCCAATGTATAGCAATCTCAGAAACAGATTGATTGGACCTGGAGGTCGTTCAGACGACCTATATTCACTTCTGTCATCTACAGATACACATTTTATCATCTGCATCGTTTCGTAAGTGAGGCAATGAAAATAAGATCGTTCATAATTAACGAATGAATGTCAATTGACATGTTCATCCTACAAGTAGGTACAACTTTCACTTGTCATTGTATTTGTTTATTTTTTGTTTTCCATTTTGTTTTAATTAAAAAAAAAACACTTTTGTGGGTTAGCCCGTCCCCCATGTTCATTGTAAAATATCTACGAAGGAATAATAACTATTTATACGTATACTGGAACTAACTGCTTCTGATTAATTCCACTATTTAATGGAAACTCTAAGATACTTGATAATTATTTCGATATTGACATATAATAATAAAGGGTTAGTTCCATTTATAAGAGTAATATGGGTAGATTTCAAACAGTAACGGTCCAAACACTAAATTCAATTATAGCTGTTTCCAGACAGTTAGGAAAAAGAATATTTTCAAAGGATCAATTGATCAGAGAACATAACCCTCCAATCACCACATCCGGAATATTTAAAATATCTTGGCAGATAGCCCATCTGGACCACTAAAAGGTTTGTTTTGAATGCGCACAAGTTTCAATCTATCTACTGGTTTTTGGAAGAAACTATCAATGATAACTTAAACTCAATAATAATATCCATCTTGCTCAAATTACTATCGAAATGAACTACTTCATTTGAGTATATAACAAAAATATGTATGTGCTTTTCGGTCTCCCCTAACAAGTTCCCTGTTATGAGTCACGATAACGTCAATTACCATCGCATTCACCATTCAAAGAGAGACCGTCCAGATTCATCTCCCCCAGAGAATCAACGTACGTTGTTAGTGTTAATGGTGTCCGAATTCACACTATACCGCATCCATAAATGATTCCTGTTAAAACTTCATCCTCGGATATTCGACGAACCACTACTATTGCACTTTAATATATACCTGGTGAATAATGCCTAATATTGTTTACTCAAATGTATTTGTGAAAAAAATTTGAAGAGGATGAAAATTTATTTTACATTTTTTCACGGACACACGTACGTATGTATTTCTTTTATTTTCTCCATTGATATAAACAAATTTATTTTTTTACGATCACTGTCCAAAGTATATCCAAATCTCACTGGAAGTTGAAGTTTTTTACCATCTGTCATATTTGACATCATTGTCAATCTAGAGCGACAAAGCTACAAATTCAGTTCAATTTACGTCCCAAATACAAAAAAAATCAAATTTCACGTCAATATTTGGTGTTTAGATCAATAATGTAAAAATGCACATGATTTTATCATCTATATTGATCCAAACAATTCCAACTAGTTCATAGTGACTACACCGAGAAAAAAATGTCATCCTCACAGCAAGTTTTTTCGCTATTCCAGCCAAAAAATCTATTAAAATAGGCGCTAAGAGAGATGTGCTATGGCACTAAAGATTGCTTTACTAAAATCTCTTTGGTGTAGTAGTAAAATATTTTCAAAAAGTACCTTTACTAAACCAAAATATAAGTTTTACGAAAGTAGCAGAGTATTATTGTAGAAATGGTAAAATTCTTTACTGATATCAAAAAGCCGATACATGATTGGTCAAACGACGACCGTTATTAATAACAGACATTCAAATCGCAAATAAATATCTACTAGACCAAGGGTTTTCTTTTCTGTTTTTGCAAAGAAAAATGCTATTTTAGTAAAAAAATATTATATATATTTTTTAACAGTGACGGCAAAGAGCTTATTTATAACGGAAAGATATATGTCTACGGTAGTGAATTAATGTTTAATAAAAGTGGAAAAACCTGGTATAGGAAAGAATGTTTTGTATTTTTAATAAGTATCTTATAGTTTCTATACGGAGATAATAGAAAAGTTGATTTTACTTACCCAGTTAATCAGTTTTATTACCACAGTGAATATTCTACTTGTTTTAGCCAAAAAAAGTTTACACCGAGAAAATGATTTATTTGTGACAATCAAAATCTGATTATGTCAAATAAATATGATTTTCCATATGGCCTAACTAATATTCAATTTGTCGTTAAGAAATGATTTATTTCAAGTTCGGAAAGTAATATTGCTTATTTATGAAAACATATTCATTGTCAATAATAAAATGAATTATCAATCGAAAATTATATTTGTTCTTGTACAAATGTGTCATATTTGTCCCAAACATTATTTATTAAGGTATAATGACAGAATAGTTATATTAATATTTGAAAGCATTTGAATTGAAATTAAATAGTTTTCCGATAATAAATACCTATTTTTGCAGGCTAACTATATTGTTTCATTACAAAAAATAATTATTTTAAGGCAGAATTATATTTATTTACCATAAACAAATATATTGTCTGAGTTAACGATATGTTTTTTATTGGTAAAAAATGTGTTGTCTCAGCAAATTACATTTCTTTATTATAAAAAAATGTTTCTCAATATTTACTGAATGAAAAGTATGATAGATTTGGTTTATCAATATGAAAAATGAAAATTCTTTGAATAAACAGATGATTTTGATATTTAATCGCGATGATAAGAAACTAATGTAAAATATACCTACTAATTTACTCACTCGAATATAACATTTATTTTCTTACCTTCAAAGAGTTCACAAAACTCCTGCAATCCCCATGAATTCAACAATTCACTCGTTTCTATTATTAAACTCATATTGCACAAAGCACTTTAACCAAAATTTAAAAAATAACTGTAAAATTATAAAAACTGACCTAATTTCACAATCACATGCACACTGACTCCCAAACGTGTAAGGGTGGCGACCGTTACTGAATAGTAGGGAAGGGTGGGGTTAGAATTCTTTGTTTTAATTGCCACATAATTTGTAGGCTAATGTGATTTCTTGCGGGTGAAGAAATATGTGATTTGTAGAAAATAAGTTTTATTCTCGTAACAATAATGTACAATTATACTCAAATACTGATTTTTTCGGTATTAAGTAGATCTAAATTGGGGCTAATAATCTATAGACTTATTTAAAAAATGTATATTTCTGATAAAACTTCGAAATAATTTACTGTAAATATTCAATTTGTTGTTCTAAAGTGATGGAATATTATTCAAGATGTTATGTTTTTTCCTGGGGAATAGATAAAATTTTTACCCAAATAGCATCGTTATATTTTATAACAAAATATTATATGGTGATTCGTAAACTTTTATAGTTTCTGTAGAACAATTCTATACAGGTGTGCATGGAGGAGAACAAATATCTTCACATTAAAGAAATCACACTCGAATAAATGATTTTTTTATATCAAAATTTCCCAATGTTTTCACGTTAATATGGCTTCTTAATAATAAATAAGCAATGCTAGTATTAAACAAAGGGGGGTCAAACAAATCAGTTTATTTGTCTATAAATAACTCTTCTCTCGGTGTAGGAAAGAACGCTGGGAATTTTCTCAGTGTATTATTTGAATAATTATAATCAGTTTCTATTGTTATTAAAATCCATGTATCATTATTATCTTGTCATCGTAGGAAAGGTATTGTGTGCAATGCGAGCAGAAAGCCCTTTTCCGCTTTTGATAAGTTACCGCGTTCCGCTAACACGTCGTGCAGTAATTTTTTATCTCAAGCGGCATAGTAACACGTTCCTTTCCCTGAATACACAAGAAGTATTTTGGTTTTTGTGTGAACCGTTCTCGTGGCAATGGCTTTTGCTCTATCACGATATGACTTAGTCTATATATGTTACTGGATAACTTACTTCAAAACATTCCGAACGATATCTATAGTATATCTTCAAGACTATGACCGACCGTTTTTTTTACATCCATTTACCCGTCACGCGGCGAATAAAAAGAAAGGTCAGAACACATTCTCTTTTTTGTTGTTTGCAAAAACCGTGCAAAGTTGTGTATTCTCGAAAACCTATTTTTCTTCAGTTTTTCTCCTCTTCTTTCACCCACTTTCCGTCTATTCTCTCTTTTTTCTATTTCTTTTTTTCATCCTATCTCTATTTTCGTTTTCCTTTTTGTACAGTTCCTTTTCTCACTTTTTCTTTCTTCTTTTCCTCATTACAATCTCTTCCTCTTTTCTCTCCACCCTTCATCCTATTCCTTCAGCTCTCTGTCTCTTACTGTTTTTTGCTCTCTTATATCCTCCTTTTTTTCTTTAATACGTGGTGAACTGTTCATTTCTCTTTAGACTTTTTTCCTAGCTTCCTGTTTCCTCTTATTTCCTCTCTTCCTTCTCTTTTTGTTCTTTTTTTTTACCCTACTCTTCTCGCATTCTTTATTTCTTTTTTCTTCACACTCTCCCTCTCAACTTTTTCCCTGTCACTTTCTCCGCTCCTTTTCGTTTTCTCTTTGCCTTTCCCTCCAATAATTTTCTCTTTTAATTTCTTTTTCATCCCTCTATCAATTTTCTCTTCCACTTTTTCACCTCTTACTTTCTCTTTCTCACTCATTTTCCCCGTTTTCCTTTTTCTCTTCCTTCATTTGCCTTTTCTCTACTCGCTTCTTTTTCCCTTTCCTCTTTTTTCTTATTGCTCACTTCTCCCTTTTGTTTTTAATTTCCCTTTGTCCTCCCACCTCCTTAAATCTTTTTCACTATTTGTTCCCCTACCTTTATTCTTCGCTCTTCTTGCATTCACCTCTCCTATTTTATCATTTCTCTCTCTCCCTTTCGCTTTCCTATTTATCTCTCTCTTTCTCATTTCTTCCCTTTTCTCTATTTGTTCTATTTTCACTAAATGTTTTTCCCTGTATTCTTTCTCATCTTCCATATTCCCATTTTTCTTCCTTTTTTTGCATTCCTTTATTTTTTCTCTCCCCTTTCCATTTTTCTCGTACATAAATAACGAATATATCCTATTTCGGAGTTCACTCTGTATTACTTGTACAAAAAAATGTATCTGAACAGTTGGTCGTTTTCCTTTAACCGCTGAAATGTAATTCCTCATAAGTCCGTCGATTCACTTTTTCGCCACGCTTCGTGTCAATAAACCACAAATTCACCATCATTCTACAATCCAATGATGGATGGTCAGAAATATCTTCATTTCTCCATTATACATTAATCAGCATTGGCCTTCCATTCATTCAGCTACAATTCCCAAAATCGATATCTTCCTTTCGGAAATACATTTATTTCAGAAAGAGTGGTCGGCCGGATAAGATCGAGGAAAAATTAAAGGGCTTAATCGTTTGAATTGTGTTTGATTTTGGCAATAATTTTAACTATTAAATAATAAATAATAGTGAAAGCTCCTTAATTGCAGGAAAAATGAACCGGAAATACAGAAACTGTGAATATAGAATGATTATTTGTACGAAGATTTTTTCTAAGGTTCCAAAATGTAATCAATTCAATAATATTAATTAATTATTATTTTTATCAATGATATTTTTTTTAATGTAAGCCTCAGTTTAATGATAAGTATCGATCCCACTTTATGAAATTCTGTGTAATTTCACCCACTTTCTTTACACTTCATTTTTCTTAACAGGCTTTATTTGAAGCAAAAAACGGTTTTTATATCAAGATAGAATTACGAGTTTACCGTACTTCGTGCCTTTTTTTAATATCAGGGTCTTCTAAAAAGTTTCATCACTTTCGCTAGAAAGATGGATGGCTGATAAATAATTGATGTTTGAAAAAACAACGGGAGTTAGTAGGCATTAAAGACAACCCTCTGGGTGTACATAAATAACTCCTACATGATTATTTTTTAAACCGTTGTTTTTTAGACTCGGTCCGTTTTACTTACACAGAGGCGTATGATAAAGAGAAAGGAAGAGAAGCGATGTTTGTTCTTATGTTTTGAATATAGATAGACCATTCCAGAATGACGTCACTGACAGTTCGGCCATACTGCTGTGGGTCCTCATGTCATATTTTATGTAGTTTTCATGACTGTTAGACTTTAATTAGTGGTAAGTTCTTAAAATTATCCTAGATGCCATCGTTTTGTAGTGTTTTTAAGTGTGAAATGCGTGGAGCAAGAGATGAGGTATTTTTTTTTTCAATTTCCGGCTGATTTAACAAAGCGAGGTGAATTTAATTGATCTATGCACCTGAATCTGTTGCTCTTGGATCACATAACTCCTCTGTTGATTGCTTTTTTCGTCGTATGACATTTTAATTATTATCCAATTCAATTCAGAGACAGTTTACTGACTGCATCATGTATTATTCACAAAGTGTTTATTATTTAAATAATAGTATATTATTGAACGAGCAATTTATAATAGCCATTATTCACGCAGGGTGACGTTTGCGTCCTGAGCCGTAGGCGAGGGGCGCAAGTCACCCGAGTGAATAATGGCCATAAATTGCGAGTAGAATACTATACTTTGTCCACGACCCTTGATTTCTTTATTAAATTCAAGTAAATAATGCGATTGTAGAACGGAAAGTAATAATTTGGTATTGGACATATAGAGATGGGCGATACTGTGTAAAGTATGGATACACCGTACCGTTATAAATATAGTGTTTTAAAAATATCAATATTAGAAAATATAGTTATAAAAAGTATCCATACTAAAAATTTTGTTATTTTATTTATACGATATATTTCAGAAACAAAGTTCCTAAACAAAATACGCAGATTTAACAGTTTATTTCATATTGTACCCCCATCTCTAGTCACCTATGTACCGAAATGTGGTGAGTATTGAGTTGTCATGGCATGTTATTTAAATACAAATCGTGAATTATGGAACCATAATTCACTCTAGTAGATATATGGGTACCATATACCTTTTGTTAGGAGGTGAAATATTTACTTATTATTAAGTGGTCGTGGACAAAATATATATTACATTGACATTGTTCAACAAAGTCTGTCTTACAACCAACTAACTTACTCCACATGCCAAAACACACAAACTTTAACTCCAGCTGATCGGGGGACCCAGCCCAATATGACCGACGTGTCAAAGTCAGGTGTACTGGAGTAGGAGCGTCCAAATTAAGTTCTCTTTACTGACGTTGCCACATTTATAAAAGTATAAACTGCCAATTTATTCAAAATCATAAACTTATTTTGGTGGATTTTTCAAAAAGGGGGAGGAAAAAGTACCATTCCATTCACTCTTCCCCTTTTGTATAGCTACTTCAATCATTTTCTTTGCCTTTCTCGATAAATGAACCAATAATCTGTTTTAACCAAGAAAAAATGTTATGATTTCTACTGTTATAAATGTGGCAACGTCGGTAAAGAGACGCTCCTTTGTGAGATGTCTATTGGGGTTATAACTTTTTTGTAGGTTATACCCTAGTTATAGTAATCAACAAAATTCACTTTGTCAAATTGTAATAAACAAGTGGCGTGGTATCAGGGTCTCTTAAACTTTCATTAGGTGCAATTCTGTAAGCAAATGTTATCTTTTAGCGCATGGTTAGAAATTAGACAATCTGCTAACTCCATTTTACTATTCTGTATGCATAATAATCTTTAAAATATTACCGGAAAACTATTAATTGGACACCATATATAATAAAATTCATATCCTAATCTTGACTATGTGTAGATTAAAACATTTATAATAGCGGAAACTTCGTCAAATATGACGGCTTGCCGTTAATTTTTAACCACTTCTTATAGAATTGACCCTATTATATCATGATGAATAATGAATAATAATGTCTTCAGCATCAGTTTTTGACACATTTTACATGTGAGAAATGTCAAAAAACGAATACTTAGCTTCAAGTTTTGTTTATGAATACGGGCATTAGACTCCGCTTTGCGTCTGCCTGTCTGTCTGTCCGTCACTAGGCTGTATCTCGTGAACCTTGATAGTTAAACAGTTGAAGTTTTCACAGATTATGTATTTTTGTTGTATAACAACAAATACTAAAAACAGATTAACATTAATGTTTATGGGGGCTTCCATACAACAAAAGCGTTTATTTTGCTCGTTTTTGATCGATATTGATAACGGCAACATATAGACGCTTGAAATATTCACAGACTACTTAGTTATGTATTAACTTTAAAACTAAATAATTGAATTTAAATAAAACAAATATTTAAAGGGTGCTCCCATACAACAAACGACTCGCACTTGACCGGTACTTTCTATTCATATGTACATTAAGTTAATCACCAGGTAGGTCACTATTTGCCATCGAAACTACAACTTAGTACCTTAATGTAATTTTTCATGTTATCATTATTTATGTCGCAATCATCAACGTGTGCCAATAATTGCCTTCATGCACACATTCCAGTAGTATTAAATAATAGGTTTGTTCCAACAAGCTTGAGAATCAGTTCGGAATTTTACTGAGTTTGCGTAGATTGAAATTATTGTCGCTAATTTCAATCTACGCAAACTCAGTAAAATTCCGAACTGATTCTCAAGCTTATTGGAACAAACCTTATATTACGTTATATTATATTTATACCTAACTAATTATTGAATATACAGAATATTATATTGAAATGTTATACGCTTCACATACAAACGTAGGTTTACGAAGGTTACCTACCATTCACGGCGTGCGAGTTTTAGTCAGACCATAATATATGTTCTCATTGTGTACTTAAAAAATACAACTTACTTTGAATTATTTCTCGATGGTAAATAATATATTGAAACAAAAATCCGTATCACCTGATATGATGACATAGATGTGGCTAATTGGCATATACCATTACGACCTTTTCGGATCAATTCTGGTTCTCTCATTCTAGGTTACATTCTCCAGTCCGACTCTTTTCATTTAGCCTCGACTCTGAGTTTTTTTTGTAGTTTGTTGCCAGCTGCTTCTCATACAAGAAACCACTCATTCGCTGGGTAGTCGCACTAGCATAGGATATGTGCACTGCAATTTCTTTTTCTAGGTGGTAGAGTCGGCAAATAATTTCGTCTATCAAAGCCATTAGCTTCGAGTGCGTACTAAGCTTACAGTAAGCCACAATAGACTCTTGCGAGTGGCAGTGGAGGGCCTTATACATAGACCCACTCACCATAAACCTAAGCTTACAGTACTCTGTTACCATACCTACTACGGCTTGGAGAGTTTTCTATCTCTACTTGATAGGTCTGCCGTATATTTGAGCGAATGTCCTCTAGTGAATTGCTTCGCCTATCCCTGTCCTGGTGAGATCTCCCACCATTCTTATGATTTATGTGCCACTCACTTTTCTGTAGAATTTGCGACGCCGTATTCTCAACTAAAAGAGTAGAGATTTCCGAGAGAACACAAACTCTGGTTCAATGAATGGTATTGATGAGCCTTGTCGGGCCCTTCCATTCGTTTTTTCGTTGTTTTTATTACTTTTGTGTCCTGGTACTCAGGCTACCGTGACCTTACAACGGTCTCCTAGTGCATTTATGTACGAATCTTAGATTTTACCTCTATGGAATCGAGTGCCACAGTGCAGCTTAGTTGTCTGTGAATATGGAAACCAAACGGTTTGTTCTTTCATGCCTTTCAATTTCTTCAACACAGTAGCGGATCGCCGTCACTTCCGTTTTTTTTATATTTCGTTGTGAATTTTATATTTTTATTCATTGGTATTGGAAAAATTGAAATATACAGTTGGCTACACTGGAGTTTTCTGGCTCTCCACTTGCATAGGATTCTTAAAAAAATTTGGTGTAACAGTTTCTTCATGGAGGAATTTGAAGGTACCCAAAACCCATATTGTTTTCGACACAGTTTTTGAGAACGCTTTGGAAAAATAATTCCATTAATGCTGTTCTCGGTTCCCAAGCTGTTTCAATTTCCAATCAAAAAGAAACGGTTTGTTTTTAATTAAAATTAAACCACACTAAAATATGAAATTCCCATACACAGCACTTTATTTATCTTGTGGATGCTGGAATCCCTTCATTTTAAAAAGGGACTGCACCATTTGCAGCATCATTAGGAAAAAATTGCAAAGGTTCTTTTGATATTAACTATATTTTTTGTAAAAAAACCTTTCTAACTCGAATTAAATAAACTAAATTACATTTTGAAACGACATTTTTCAAGATACGTCTATGGTGTCATTCAGAGAGTTTTTCTTAGGTTTTTATTTGGCAATTTAAAAATGGTAATGACCGGCAGTCCATGAATAGCTTAGGGACTTTGGAGTGCGATTACGCTTAAGCGGTAGGATTCGAGAATTTCAGGTCTAAAACTCAAAATTTAATTAATTTTTAAGCTTCATTGGATAAAATCTTTGATTAAACATAATACCGGGATGTCAGAAATATGCCTACTGTTGGGGCTCTTAGATTTGCGAGAAATCCTTTTGTCCTATTTCCACAATTTATGCTATTTTTGTACAATTAAAATGAAAATGATTTCGTTAAATAATAAACATCGCCAGTGGTGTTGGTAGTGGAATAATTTAATACAAAAATTAAATTTAAAGTTGTAAAATATTGTTATACGGTGCGCCCACAAGTAGAGCAACATTGTCACCTTCTGTGGATTTCAGGACACACTGGAATATAAGAACATGAAATAGCAGATAAACTAGCAGGGGATGAAACACCTTTTTAGGGGCCGCAATATTTTTGCTGTATCAGCTCCAATGTAATATTGGAAGAAATAGCTGAAAAGAAAAGAAGTTCCAATTATTGGAAAGATCTAGTACGGCTAAGACAATCAAAGGTTTATTGATTCCACTTTTATGAAAAAATATAATGAAAATTATGAATTATTGATAATTATTTGGATATATCAAAATAATTAGTGAACTTCTATGAACTGAAATGAAAATATAAGACGTAAAACAATTATATTTAAAAAAAGCGGTATTAAAACAACATAAACTTGAATCAAATCTGCAAATTCAAACAATTATATCGAGCAATGAAAAAAACAGCTTGACAAAAAAATTCATTAACTTTAATTTTTGTTACTCGAAATTTTTGAAGCATAATGAAAAAAGGGCCGTACCTCGATAAAAATTGATAATTGTAACAAGTACTAGGGGGCAAAAAAGTTTCAAAAATAATGTGTTTGAATAATGGTGCCACAATAAGCATTAAATTGCAACGTACACAAAAATTTTGGGGAGGGTTTAGGGGATCTCAACTCCCTTAAATTGTTAACGGAGTGCAATAATTCCTTAATTTTTTTTTAAGATGCTCTTATCATAAGAAAGCCACTTGTCAACTTTCATTATAATATGTCGAACAACTGTCGAAATATTTGAAAAAATCAATTTTTATTTGGTAACTTCGAAGGGTTGTAACTTTTTTCGCATACACATTTGTACTTGGGTAACTTGGGTTGGATCGAGTTATTTTTAGCCCCAAAACATGTGGTATGATTTATGACCTGCCTTTTTGTTACACCCTGTATAATGCTGTACCCCAGTAAATTGAATGTGAATGTTTTACAAAAATACTAACTCCAAAACTGCATGAATATATCACCAAAACAAGTAGACACACTATTCACAACCTTATCGAAAATAATTATTGATTTTATTATATTTTATTAATATTCAATTATAGTATAAATTTGTATTAATTATCTATTACTCACTATTATTTATTTGGCACCCAGTATAATTTGTATATTATTATAATTTCATCCTGGCAAACAAGCCTTATAGGCTTCGCAAGTGTATATATACAGGGTGTAACAAAAAGGCAGGTCATAAATCATACCACATATTCTGGGGCTAAAAAAAACTCGATCCAACCCAAGTTACCTCAGTACAAATGTGCATGCGAAAAAAGTTACAACCCTTCGAAGTTACCAAATGAAAATTGATTTTTTCGAATATTTCGACAGTTGTTCGACATATTATAATGAAAGTTGACAAATGGCTTTCTTATGATTAGAGAATCTTAAAAAAAAAATTAAGGAATTATTGCACCCCGAAAATGTATGGGAGTTGAGATCCCCTAAACCCCCCCCCCAAAACTTTTGTGTACGTTACAACGTAATGCTTATTGTGGCACCATTATTTGGGCACATTATTTTTGAAATTTTTTTGCTCCTTAGTACTTTTTACAATTATCAGTTTTTATCGGGATACGGCCTATTTTTCATTATGCTTCAAAAATTTCGAGTAATAAAAATTAAAGTCAATGAATTTTTCAGTTCTTCGAGGGTCCCAAATTTTTTATTGAATCTTATTTATTTATGTTCTAATCATAAGAAAGCCACTTGTCAACTTTCATTATAATATGTCGAACAACTGTCGAAATATTTAAAAAATCAATTTTCATTTGGTAACTTTTTTCGCATGCACATTTGTACTAGGGTAACTTGGGTTGGATTGAGTTATTTTTAGCCCCAGAATATGTAGTATGATTTATGACCTGCCTTTTTGTTACACCCTGTATATTTTTTATTTAAAGAGAAACTAAATCAGCCATGTAGGCTCTGTATCTCTCTGTATCTGTAGAGTAAGGAGGGTGAGAAATGCCCACAGCACTTAGGCCACATGTGACCCATTGTACATCCTCCCGAGGAGTTGTCTTCCTAGTCATCGTCTATCCTGTCCTTTCCAGGAAGGTGGACAGGTCACTAGGAGACATCTCCTTTATATCGGCAGGTGTAGGCCAAGACTCACCGAACACACACACTCTTGTTGACGATAACTCCGGGCACTCGCATAAGACATGCTTTACAGATTCATATTCCTGTTCACACATCCTGCATAGAGGTGTGTCCACTAGCCCCATTGTGTGAAGGTGTTTCCTTAATTGACAGTGGCCAGTCAAAAATCCTACCGTTAAACGTAGGTTTTTCCTGGTCATCGCCAAATATTTTTTCGACTCCAGCTTCCCAGGGTCACCCAGGGTGATCCTGGCAAGACTGCATCCCTTGATTTCATCCCATTTCCTTAGAGATTGTGCATGGGTGTAACATTTAGCTAGTTTCGCAACTGTCGAATTCGTCAGGCCGTAGGTGTCGCCGGGTCCAAGAATTCTTAGTCCATCCGCTTCCCTGGCTTAAGAGTCAGCAATGCTCCTGTCTCGCCCCTTAACCCACCTCAGGATAATATTGTTATCTACCGAGGCGTTAGCTAAATCTCGATGGCACTCTAATACTTGCCCTGATGTAACACGTTGTCTGTTCAAGGCTAGTAGAGCTTGTCTGCTATCAGTGCAGATTATTATGTTTTTGCCAGAAATTCCTTTTCTGGTTAGTTCCTTTGTGGCAATTGAAATACCAGCCAGTTCTGTTTGAACCACGCTGGTGTTTTTTCCTATTCCCCACTTAATCCTTAGGCTTAGTGATCTGGAGTAAATTCCACATCCTGAGCCATCTTTGGTTTTTGAGCCTTCTTTGGTTTTTGGCTCAAAAACCAAAGAAGCCATGTAGGCTATTAGTATATTAATGGTGGAGATTCTTCACTACATATATTTACAAGAATCAGTTAAAACTAGGACTCAATTTTAAAAAACTGGTACTGGCAATAATAAAGAACTAATAATTACATTAACATTGGCACGAGAGTGATTTTAACAAGTGGATGTAACGCAATAAAAGTTAACGGCATTTGTCGCAGGTTTCTCCTACTCCTCAACTAAACAACTGAACATTTTTGACACATTGCATAAGATGTCAAATGATCATTTCAAAAGTGGTTGCAAGTCGTGTTGTTTTTTAAATTCTTGAGAAAATATATTTTAATTTAATTCAAAGAGATTTGAACATCTGGTGTTGCCCAGTCTAATTTTTGTCAGGATTAATTGAGAGAAACGACTAGAAGGGATGTGCATAATTTAGTTGAACTTCTTTCAATTTTGAAGGCTTCTGCTTCTAATCTGAGGTCTATTGTTTAATAAACTCTTGCTTATAATGAATTTAAACCATTCGCAAGTGTATATATAATTATTATGATCAATATCTTAAGTTTACACTCGCTCAGCACTTGCTGGAAATGTCCACCCATCCCGAGCGTGTGAAAATGCAAACGGGATTAGGCTCATCGTTACATATTTAGAAATTTAAGGACAGTGTGACAAGTATTCAAAATGGCAGCCTTCTGCAGATCAATGTGTTTTTGTGAAGACCTAGTTTGGTAAGGCTGTCTTCTAGAGTTTTGGGAATTAGTCCCGTGGATGAAACGATGACCGGTCCCATCTCTACTTTCTCTGCATGCCACATCTGTACTATCTCATTTGCAAGATCGGTGTATTTTGCAATTGTCTCGTTACATTTGTCTAAAATATTGTTTTTCATTGGGTACAGCAACATCCACTAGAAGAACCGAGTTAGCTTTTTTATCCACAATTACAATATCAGGCCGGTTTATTTGTCACCCGTCTATCAGTGATAATTAATTATTATTATTATTGTTATTATTATTGATAATAATTCTAACTAAAAATTTTGGCACCATAATAATATATTTTTTTTGTTCCAGGTAAAGATATTTACGTGATAGTTTAGTTCGGTAAGTCTTTACAATATTTTGATGTTATACTATAATTAATCCAATGGCTTAAGAAATATTTTTCACTTTCATACACAAGCTTGAACCAAATTGTGAAACGTTTTTTCTTTATGCTGATTGAAATACCTCTAAAGTTTGCGTTATGCGTCGTCCTGCTTGGAGTTGAATAACTGCTGTACACTGTACGGTGGATGAACACTAAATTTGACGAAAAACAATTTTTAGAAAAAAAATCGAATGTATCTAATAACATAGTGTTCTTCAATAATAATACATCCATTCCTACTCTTATCTAATATTTCATGGGCGTCGCGTCGGCCCAGCACTGTAGTGGAACGCCTCTGATGCGATGATTACAGTGAAGTAGTGTCGAGCGCGGTTAGTACTTGGATGGGTGACCCACTGAGAAAGACCGTCGTGTGAATAGCCCATACAGCCTGCAGCGGACTAGCATATCACAGCTCGCAGGCATTATACCAATGAGCATGAGGTATAATGTAGATATGCCGTCTTTCGGAGGAGACGTAAAACCGAGGTGCCGAGTCCATGGATGTTGGGCTCGATAAAGGAACCTACCACTGGATTACCAGTGGGTTCGGCAAAATTTCCGGTTAGGGGTAGAGCGCTCCCGGCATCGGTGATTGGCCTCAGTTGCAGAAATAGACCGACGTTAAATAACCAAATAAAAAAAATTTTACACAGCAGTTGATCCGAACTTTTAGTTTCGACGATTACTTACGAAACTATACTTTTTCCGAAGGAGCAAATGGTACAAACTACGGGAAATAAAAGAGATTCGGTAGCATTTCTGATTCTATTTGAGCCAATTTTAATTTTGCTGCCATTGCCTTGTTTTTTTCCTTAATTAAAGTTATTAATAGACAATGTAATTTTCCAAATAAATAGTTTTTCCTTTTTGGCTACTAACTCCTATTCCATCCAGTATATCCTTTCGATTTAGTTACCAGAGACTATTTTCTGTTTCTGAAACTGAATAAATGGCTAAGCGGTGAAAAATTTGAATCAGGATTAACTCACATGACTTAGTGAGAAACTCAAAACTAGTGATAAGCAAGGAGGCAAGACCCAGACAAAGACTCGGATAGTCTTGGTTTTGATTATTTAGTCTTGGTCTTGCGTATAAAGTCTTGGTCTTGGCCTTGTTAGTCTGATGATGGAAAAAGCAAGACCAAGACACTTCCCTCGTAGACGCGGAGCTTCTTTTAAGACAAACTTCTTATAAATCTCTTCGTTTCTACTTCCCACATCACAAATCTGTTTCAGCAGCTCCTTACTAATAGATCTTGCTACGGATTCTTTCATTTTCGATTACCCATCCTATGGGTGATTGTTTATTTCTTATTCAATATTAAAATTCAATTCTTCCACCCAACAATTTCCTGTATTAACTAAGACGCAAAATTGTAACTTGATATTTCGATTGCGTTAAACAGCACCCCGTTCATCTGATTAGGAAAGGTTTTGGATATTTGAATTGACTTATTTAGAGTGACAGTAACATTGTTAAGAAAAGGGTGCATAAATATGAAACGAATTTGATGA
This sequence comes from Lochmaea capreae, assembly GCA_949126875.1. Taxonomy (NCBI): domain Eukaryota; kingdom Metazoa; phylum Arthropoda; class Insecta; order Coleoptera; family Chrysomelidae; genus Lochmaea; species Lochmaea capreae. The sequence goes on from OX421396.1 coordinate 18,459,024, forward strand.
GAAAATGTTGATAACTGATTCGATATTCAAAAAGTAAAGTTAATTTAAATAGGGGGTCTGAATTTGATTTTGACTAATTGTTTCAAAAAAAGAACCGTACGCCTCAAAGGAAACATTGAAAATGGAAAGTAATGGGAACTGACGACAAAAGTTGTCCTTGTGTCAACCACCATTTGGGTTGGTGTTGCCTATCTTGCCAGTTCACTATTTTCCTTCTTGAGATTCCATAAGATTTATAATCTAACTGGTCCGCCATTCCATTACTTCCCCTCATGTGCCGGCACCCATATTAGAGTCTTTGCAGTTTTCCACCAATCTAGACCTAGTTGTAGGATTACTCATATTCCTAAGCAGAGCCTGGCTGTCAGTGAATATTTTGGTTTTTTGTCTGGTATATCCTCTTCTGATGTTTTCATCAATGCAGGCTATAGCGGCTATCGTCTCTGCTTGAAACATAGTCGTATATCGACCAAGGCTAAAAAAACAATCTCTTTCTAGGTCCTTGTATACCAGCCCCCTTGCCATAGTTTGTTTTGGAACCATCGGTGAACCAGGTGATTTCACTAGAGAAACCTGGGTGCATCACCTGTTCCCTAGAGGGGATGATGATGTTCACTAGCTTAGTGAATACATCCTCCGGTCTCATGCCATCAAAACTCATGTGAAATATGGGTTCATCTAGTATTGTCCCAGTTGTATCAGTGTGTCCTTCACGAATATTGTTCGGGCACCATAAGTCTCCAGATATTTCAGCATAAGAATTGCCATCTTTGCCTTCGCACTTACTTCAAGGTACCTGAATATTGTTTTTCACTTTTTAGCTAAAATTACTATGAAAGCGTGTTTTTGTATTTTACTTTTTTCAATCCACGGTATTATTTTTATTATCATATTTTGAAACAATAACATTTCCAAATCCACGTAGACTGGAAAAAAAACGGAAACTGAATCAATTAGACATTGTTTAAGGCGGTCGTCGCGAGTCGGAAAGTGCTAATAAAAATAAATGGGATTCCAAATATCCCAAAAGAAAAGTAATAAAAGTCGACATACTATGTAAATGTATTGAAATCCTCTACGGACTCTCGAGTCCGGGTGGTGGTTCCCGGATTTCGAGATAACTAATGTAAATACAAATTTAGATTTCAAAACCACTTTGCTTCTGTTATGCGGAAGCTTCAAGAATTATTTCTAAAACCAAGTAAATATTAAATCTGTTTCAAATGCAAAATTTCCATCTGTTTTAAAGATTGCAACAATTATGCCAATTTACAAAAAATATCTTCATGATGTTACAAATTACCGGCCTATTTCTCTCTTGAGTGTTTTTTAAACTGTTGTCAATAGAATGTTACAGTTCTTAACTAAATGTTGCGGATTGTCAGTACGGTTTTCTCCAAGGTCGATCAACATAAACAGCCCCACGGTTCTAGCAAACATGTTGCCGGATTATTCTTTGACCTCTCTCGAGCGTTTGATTGCTTGAATTTTGAATTTATTAATCTATACAGCTTAGGCTTTAGGGGTTTATTTTTGGAGTTCTTAATAAACTTTTTGAATGATCGAAAAATATTTGTAAGACTGGAAGAGGCCGCTTCCAATTTTCAGAATATAAATTGCGGGGTTTCTCAAGGATCTATTTTGGGTCCACTGATATTTTTACTTTTTATAAATGAGGGTGTAAATCTGGTAACTATCGGTTTTTTTAAATAAAAGTGAAATATTTGTTTTTAGAAAGAGCTTGTTACAGTATTAACGAATTTCTCTGTGACAGTCCTATCTAATTTTATGAGTTTGTTTGTCATTACATTTATTGACATGCCCTATACATTTGTATGTTTTTAAGGATGAATAAAGTTTACTTACTTCACGTATTTTCTATAAAATAGGGATATGTACTTACCTCCCTGGGTTTTGGGTTTCGTGAGACATTTTCAATTAATCAAAAATACAAGCGGTTGAAGAAATACAACTTTTTCTTTTTTTACACCTGGACTTTATGTATGAATTTTCATATCCAGCTGATTCAAAATATTGCTGTAATATTCAGAGTTAATTTTTCAAAAATTATCAATCAACAAAATTCCTTTTGTACTCAAAAAAACTGATATAATATACATTCTGTAAGTTCCTTGTGGCATTACTTATTCTTTTTGCTTTTATTTTTTTGGGAATCAAACCACAATAATGTTTTTTTATTTCGACGTTTCGGTAGCGTTCCAGCTACCGTTGTCAAGATTAACCAGTAATGAAATAATTTTTGGTCCTTTATCTGACACAACGAAAAAAATTTGACAACTAGACAATCAATAATATTTTGAAGTTTAAGACTACAAAACTTTGTTGTCAAATTTTATTAATGTCCATTCATACTAGATCACACCTCTGGTAAAATGTGAAATAAAATATTTTTTCTACGCCCATGTCCGTAAACGTCAAAAATCGCACTGACAACATTCCTTCTAAGTGACATTTAACAATAACATGCACGTAATGAAAATCTCATAACATACATGTGCGTTTAGATAGAAAAACTTAGATTTCTTTGTTGAATCAAATTGCAATCAAATTTTTATGTACGTACTACTTTATTTGGTTTATTTACATACTTTTAATCAATTCAAAAACATAAAAGCTCTTATCATTAGTGAAATACATTTTAGATTAAAAGTGTGATGCCCCTAAATGTCGGCTACATATTTTACAATTAAAAAAAATAATTCGGTTTTTCTTGATATGGGAATAAACGTCATCTCATTTATGCTGTTAATTTTTGTAACAAAGTATAGTATCCTTTCATTTTCTCAATTTCACCTACGAATATGTCTGTAAAAGCTACACATTTATCTGCATTCAGTTGTATTAAAGCACCTTCTCTGATTTTTCGTCTTTCCTAAAAACAACACCCTGTATATAGATTTTCTTAAAATTGCTCTTTATAATTGGAAAGAGTATAAAAAATCGAATCTACTTATCTCCTTTTTATTTTTCCGCAGACAATTTTACTACCAAAAAATGACCGTCAAAGTTATAATTTATACACTTTTTGGGGGTTAACAATGGTATCGTAGAGGTTTTTTTTTGTTTTTTAGCTTGAAATGAAATCTATTCAATGCATCTAGAGAAGCATCCTAGAAATTCAATTGAGTTTGTATGTTTACGAGAACAGACCACTAAAAAATGTGATTACAGGGCCGTACGACATACTCATTCAATGTTTCGAATATTTCGAGCAACCTGTATAAGGATATGTATCTGGAAACTATGCATTTCTACATTTAGAATAACAAGAATAAAATACGAGAAATAAATTTATAATTCTTCATAATTCAAAAAACGGAGAGATTTTTATTAATTGACATAAAAAGAAAACAAGAAATTCTAACAACATTGTCCAAACGAAGCAAGTCTAACCTACAAAAATTGCTCAAAATACTTGAAGTATTATCTAGTTTATACGAGTACTTTTAACGTTTTTTGAAGTATAAATTCATTTCTCGTATTTTACTCTTGGTATTCTAAATGTAGAAGTGTATAGTTTCCAGATACATATCCTTATACAGGGTATTCGAAATATTCGAAACATATTGAATGAGTATGTCCTAAGTACGGCCCTGCAATCACATTTTTTAGTGGTCTGTACTCGTAAACATACAAACTCAATTGAATTTCTAGGATGCTTCTGTAGGTGCATTGAATAGATTTCATTTCAAGCTAAAAAATAAAAAAACCTCTCCGATACCTTTGTTAACCCCCAAAAAGTGTATAAATTATAACTTTGACAATCAATTTTTGGTAGTAAAATTGTCTGCGGAAAAATAAAAAGGAAATAAGTAGATTCGATTTTTTATACTCTTTCCAATTATAAAGAGCAATTTAAAAAAAATCTATATACAGGGTGTTGTTTTTAGGAAAGACGAGTTTTGAAATTTTTTGTTAAGCCGGACCTGCATTATCTTTTTGGAGATGCTTTTGATGAAGTTCCTAGGTAATGGTTATTACGTGTACCAAATTTCAAAATAATATACAGCGTAACTCGGAAGTTATGAGGTTCGAAAGAAATACGATAAATTTATAAAACACCCTGTATCTCGGTTATAAAGTGGAGAAGACACATTAAATATAGGTTTTTGGAAGCACCAAAGTGACCCCCATCTACAGTTAAAGTTAGGCCCTTTCCCAATGAAACACCCTGTATAACCAACCATTTTGGTTTGTAATTAGAAGGGACAATATCACTTGCAGACCGGTTTCGGTGTACTTGTGCCTCATCAGTACAAGGTAGATATCATCCGTTCAGAAGCTCAGAGCATAATCCTGGACTGAAGACAACGCTGAAATTACATTAATACATCAACCCCTATGAAGGGAATGCTAAGATTGGTTATATATTGCATATATACCAACCCCGTTTAACTTGGAAGTGTAATTCATTGTATGTCGGGGCATATAGCCCGAGAAGTGGATGTTGCTTCTTATTGAACGGTCTACTCTTTGAAAAGTGATTCTCAAATTTGTAAGGCGATATAATAGTATGATAGTATGATCTTTACGTCTATTTTTCATATAAATGTACGAATATACACTGGAACCTAATAGTATATTACGTAACAAGAGTTGTAAGTAACCCGTAAATTTCACGAGTGCGTAATGGGATTACAACTCGTGTAACGTACTATACTTTTTCTACGCCCATCTATTTTCTTCTGAGTGCTCATAATTTCATCTTTTTCATTACTAACAGTCATATTCATAGGTAAAGTTGAGAAAATGTTCGGATACTATAATTTGTTACCAAAATTGACAGCATAAATGAGATGACGTTTTTTCCCATATCAATAAAAAGCGAATTATTTTTTGGAAATTGTAAAATGTGTTGCCGACATTTAGGGGCATCACTCTTTTAATCTAAAATGTATTTCACTAATGCTAAGAGCTTTTATGTTTTTCAATTGATTAAAAGTATGTAAATAAACCAAATAAAGTATTACGTAAATGAAAATTTGATTGCAATTTGATTCAACAAAGAAATCTAAGTTTTTCTATCTAAACGCACATGTATGTTATGAGATTCTCATTACGTGCATGTTATTGTTAAATGTCACTTACAAGGAATGTTGTCAGTGCGATTTTTGACGTTTACAGACATGGGCGTAGAAAAAAGATTTATTATGCCACAGAATCTTCATTCTACTCCACTAGTTTCCTGTCAGGACATTGATACCAACTTTGCCTTTTATATCTTATCAATATTGAGTTTCATATAACGGGAATTATCGCAAAAATACTTAGGGTTTTTCCCAAGCCTTCGGAGTGTTTTGTTCCTGGCCCGTGCACTCCTATCCCAGTCCCTTTTATTGCTTTTCAGCCGTCTGTATACCATTGAATGGCATTTAAAAGTGGAAGCTTTCACAAAAAAATACGTTTGAGAACTCTCTCTCCCTAAAAAAAGAAAGCATGTCGAGGTACTTGGAAAAATAGTTATTTAACGAACAAGAATAGGTATTAATAATGACTATAAACAATCGTGATATTATTTCAATGGTTGAGATTCTTAATCGTCACTCGTGTTAGTTAAAACTTTTTCGTCACCGGTTCAAATGTCACTGTTTTCGTTTTTCTTTAATTATTTTTTGAATGTTTTAACATTGATAATGATTGTAATACTTTTGTAGAATATTATAATAAAAACGATAGGTAAGTTAAAAACTAGAAGTTTAGTATTCTATACTAGGTTTTATACTTTTTTTGTTAATATTATTGTATGTTTGGTTGCCTATACCACAATCGGTTATTAATAGAAAATCGGTCATTAATGGGGGTTATTAATAACCTATTTTGTGTACATTAATATTGTTCAATAACGCACGGTCGGCAGAAAAGGTATTTTTCGGAAAAACGTGACTACATCAAAGTTGAAACAAAACCGGAAAAAAGAAGAATTTAATTAGGTTATAAACAACAGTTGATGTATCTCAAAATTCTGACATTTATATCTCAAATATCAATGTAGAGTATGATATTATGTCAAATTCCACTAGAATAACCACCAGAGATGAACAGTGTTTGTGTTATTTACTTAAGCCTGCTCCTTTATCCCGTAAACGCAAGATGCTAGAAGCGTTAAATATGAAAAAGTCCAACGACATCAACTGTAATAATTCGACACATCCACCACTTTTAGAAAACAGTCCTGAAACCAGCACTATCCCAACAACTTTAAACGAACAGGATAAGTCGAACAAAGAAAATGAATCGACTAATAACGAGAATAATTTAGGAAATAAGCGAATGAAGAGAATTAAAATAAATTCCAACGGGGTCATAACGGTTATCAGCTGTGATTCTTCATCGAAGAATGATTTTTCGTATAGTAAAGAGAGTAGAAGTAAAAATGATAATAAAAGTAATGAAAATATTGATCGCGTTATGATAATTGAAGCACAAAATGTAGATATTCAAAATCATTATTATAAAATTTCTTAAATTGTAGATGGTATTTTATATGACGTTTAAACGAGTAGTGTTTACTCACCGGTCACTGTACCCTAAGGAAGCACATGCATACAATCGGCATGAAGGAACCTATAGTCTAAGAGCTAGCAACGTTTTTGAGAGATAATTTCAGGTATGCTATCTCTTCACTCTCCTGGACGTCATACGGGCTATCTGGCTGGCGGTAGTGGTTGCGTTCATCACCTGTACAGGTAAAATATCAATTTTTCAAATCATTTTATAAAGTTTCTTTTTTATTATTATTATTTTTATTGAACTTTTTGCAACATGAAACTACTACTATTGCCAGATATTCTTATTGTTGTTTAAGCTGTGCCAGACGCTAATTTTTTTCAAAATATTTTAGTATGGCTGTTTTCATATGATGTTATTTAAATAGCTAAAAAAGTAAAATTAATTTGCCAAACAATAATTCGATTGTTAAACTTTAATAATATTTTTTGGTAACATGGATCATTTGAATGCATCACTAAAAATCTGGATAAATTTGGGTGTGGGGAATCATGAGCGATTTATAAGTACAAGTACACGAAATTCTAGGGAACTCTTTATCGAAAGCTCTAACGTGCTTTCATGCACTCACAGTATGCGACTACACACCAGCTTTTTTCCGGAAGATCTTAGAAAAGTTAATTTGTCATATTTACGGATCTCGTGATTCTTGGAACGTTAATGAAGTTCGGTTCCATCTCTTCTCAAACACTTATCGGTCTAAAAAATCAGATGATAATTTTGAAAAAATTTTTCGTAATTTTGATCCATCAAGCCTACCACCATGCAAAGCTGAATTGTATCAGCATTTACTACGAGTTCGTTACGTGACAAAGTTTTGGAGAAATGCTCATTTAAAACACCCAACATCTCTATTACCTCAAGCTTCCGGCTGGACCATAAATGACGATAAATATTACAAGACGATGACAATCCAAAAGACGATGATGACAATGAAAATGACAGCAGTCATTATTTTGATACCATAGTAATCCACAAATTAATTCAATAGTTTTTAATTCTTTCTCTGTAATTTATTCGACAACTATTTCTAGACCAAGCAAAATGATACATCACTTATCACTTTTAGATCGGTATGGCTGAAGGTTTAACAATCGAATTATTGTTTGGCAAATTAATTTTAGGTTTTTAGCTATACTTTAATATTTAAAAAAAAATTTTTTTTCAATTCAAAGTTAGCGTCTGGCACAGCTTAAACAACAATGAAAATATCTGGCAATAGTAGTAGTTTCATGTTGCAAAAAGTTCAATAAAAATAATAATAAAAAAAAGAAACTTCTTAAAATTATTTGAAAAATTGATATTTTACCTGTAGGTACAGGTAGGATGCGCACTGATGAACGCAACCACTATCGCCTGCCAGATAGCCCGTATGACGTCCGGAAGAGTGAGAGAAATAGCATCTAAATACTGGCCTACCTGAAATTCTTGTTTTCCCGACGTTGCTAGCTCTCGTACTACTATCTGTCGGTTGTGCATGGAGGAGGAGGAAAGAGCCTCTCACATTTTCTTCGATTGTGAAGCATTATCTCATTGGGGATATAGACTCCTAGGACTAGAACATCCAAGGGAGAATTTCTCGAAGAAGGACCTAGTGAAAAGGCTGCTGAGCCTGATAAAGGCTACTGGCCTCTTCACATGAACGGCACAAGCAAGAGCAAAAAAGCCTAAAGGCTGAGGTGCCGAGTTCTCTAAGCCTTTGACTGGTGTGCTGAACCAATCAATCAAGGTCTGTTCCTGTCAATCTTTTATTAAATAAATTAATATTTCGATAAAGTGTAAATTTTAGATATAGAATATTCTACACTAAGTGACATTGAAATTTAATGATGAATCCGAAGAGTTGAAAATATACAGGGTGCTACATTTGAAATAACAAAGTTGGATATGCGAAATAAAAAAATCAATAACTTGCAAAAATAGTAAATTGCGTAACAAATCCGGAAAATACTGTTTTTTGGAGACAGGATTCCAGGACAAGCCGTCAAACTCGTCTTTACTAATGCTTTCCATTTTCTATTGCAATAATCGCGACTAAAGACCATGGAAAGGCAAAATGTCAACAATCATAATGTCAAATTGGTAAGTCGTTATTTGGTTGCTATGGTAATAACTGCATTCTTCTAAAGCATACCTATCTAGATCTTCGTACTATTATTTGTTTATTAAGTATAATGACAACCACGATGTAATTATTCCCGGCCTGGTCCGGGAAATACCTATTTTCCGGACTAGACCAGAAATGAGCTACTTTCTTAGAGAAAAAGCGTACCGGAAGTGGGTACTTTCCGGGCGGTCTCCGAAAAATAGTATATTGTACCCCTAGGCGGTAAAGTGACATTTTTCAGGCCGAAAGAAGATATGGACAGCCGAGCCTGGCCACTTCTTGATGCCTGAAAAAGCACTTTACTGTCGTGGTTTACACATAATTTTTTATCCTACACAATAATTATTGGTAACATTTTTTCTATAAAAATTTTATTTTATAATATGAAATTCATTACCGTTTTTATCCTACACAATAGTTGTTACATTATTTTACCTGATTCAGGCTCCATAACAAGTTAACATCAAACAACTTATGATTGAATTTGCAGACATTGACATCTGCTAACAATTTTATTTTTATACTGATGTTTAATGGTGTTGTTTATGCTAATTTAAGTGGGATATCAATCAGATTAGCAATTTTTATTTAATTTGTCAATTGGGGCGCCAGCTAGAGTGGAAACGTAAAATTTATTTTCTCAGCTAGCCGTAGAAAAGTTAACTTTCTCGCCTCCGTAAAGCTGGTAAAATTCAACTTTCTCATAGTGTAGGATAAAAAAAAAACTGATATCATTATTATAAAATTTCTCTAATGGTATTATTTGTTACTTTGTTCTTGTTAACTTGTAAGGTTGGGTAGAATGAATAAAAAAAGTTGAATAAGTTATGAATATAATGAATAACTATCAAGTTTTATATAGACTTCATTATTAGAAAAACATTGCAAATTTATATTTATACATAAAAATAAAAAATCAGTAGTGTGCACAAAAAAATAAAAGGATTTTATTGAGGAGATATTTTTTTTCAATTAGATTTTCAGTATTTTCTTTTAATTTATATTTTTTATTCTGCCTTATTCTCAATCCTGGTCTAGTTATGTATTTTCATGAATACAGTCATGAAAAAATCAACTTATTTTGGGGTGGAAAGAATTGCCTCCTAATTTACAAGTTCCAACTGAGCGTGTAAATATTGCCGAACAATTTCAGCATTGTGTGCGAGACTTCCTTCTTGTCGAGACCAAAACGTTTTCCCCTAAATTAGTTCAATAAAATGAATGATTCAGGAGTACGAAATAAGATGACAGCTTACAAATTCTCATAAGCTTACATAAATACTTTTTAAACTCCATAATTTCAGAATTATTTAACCTACTTCTAGAGAATTCATTCAGAAATGATATGGCGTGTTTCATTCATATAAAATAAACGATCTCATTTGAATAACAAAGAAGTTTCCGGCGTTAGAGAAAAGTATGTCGATTTTTTTTCCATTGATATTTGAAATCGAAGATCTATAGATAGAAGAATAGCGCGCAAGTATTCTTAAATGATGAAAGAAAAAGAAGTTTTGGTGATATCGCTTCCGAATGGCACCTGAAGCGAAGTCCTTAAAACGGCTTTACCTACTGACGTCCAGAACCGACTCCCTTTTGGAACAATAACAAATTCTATTGAATAAATAAATTGATACAAAATTTCCCAGGAATAAAAATGGTGCTTCGAAAATAGAAGAAAATCTTCGAAAACTAAGCGAAATTAACAAAAGGGATAGACGTTGGGGAAGGGGCTACCGACAAAAATCAATTAACCTCTTTTGAAAATTGTTGAAGAAATTTTATCCAACAATTTAATCCTTAATTAAAACTCTATTGTACGCCTATGATATAACGAAATTTTTACAAATTATTGTATCTCCCTCAAAAATTGGTATAGAAGTTTTCACAAATAAATTAATCCCTTATGAAAACGTACGTCTATGATAGAAAGTGATTTTTACAAATTATTTAAAATAGGCATAGAAATGTTCACAAATTAATTAATCCCTTATGAAAACTTTATCGTACGCTTTGGGTAGAACGAAATTTTCACAAATAAATCAACCTCTCATGATAATGTTATCGTGACTCATCCAAAAAGTGTCCAATATGCAAAGGATACAATCGAGTAGCAACACGTCATATTAACTTTACGTCATTATTCGTAAATTTTGTTCCTACCAAAAATAACTCAACGTGAGCGTGTAATGATGGCTGTTACTTATGAGAATAAGTGATAGCCATTACACGAAAGTAGAATACTATACTTTTCCTATGACTGAGTGCTCACCATTCAATTCAAACGGACGAGATATTTAGAGAATAATTTATTGAAGAAACAAATTTTGACGATTTTTGTCAAACAATTTCATCTTGACAGCTAATGAAAACTCATTTATTGGCTACAATATATATCGTGAAATATGTGCAGCTGGAAATATTTATAGAGGGAGTAGAGGAAGAGGAATCAATTTCCAGATTCAAGTAATTATTTTTTTTAGTAGTGGAGGTATATATTTGAGATGTTTTCAGATCTCGCATTTGAAGATGAAGGTCCAATTGAATTCATAATTTGTTTTGCTTGTTTTTCAAGGAATCGTCGATGTATCCCTCTGCAACCGATCATGATTTCCATCCTTCGTGCCGTTTAATTGATGTTAAATCACCTCCTGCGTCAACTAAAATGGTGGCAGATGATCTTCGAAATGTATGTCCTGTCGGTATATAATTCTGGGTCAGGAAGTTGAGGAAGGATGAATTGGTTGACATCTCAGATTAATACATTAAAAAGATACATTAGTTTACATTTAAAAGTGAACCCAATATTACATCACATTCTAAGGTAACTTGCCGACCCTTTGCCAAATGTCTTACTTTTCCTTTGTATTGCGATAACTGAATTTTAGGACACGATAGAAATGTACAAAATAAAAATGTACTTTCAAGAAATTACATAAAAACGACTGTAAAATAATAATTATCATAAGTAGTTTATGTAATAAAAATATAAAAAAAATTTTGTCTGTCTGAAATATGGCAACACCGAGAAAAGGGCGGAAACCATTTTACTATCAATTTTACCTGATTTTACAACGAAGTTTCACCGTTCCTAGTTTATTGAAACTCTCGTTTTCGTCTTTTCAACTGATATTTGTGTGTGTGCGGACAGATATAATTAAAAACAATATTTTTTTTCTGAAAATCATGGTTCGTCAGTGCCAAATTTGCAAAAAACAGTCGGAATTTTCCTAACCTCTCTTTTTACCTGTAAGTGAATAGTTCTATATGCCAGTGGCACTGTCCGACTAGTCCGACAGTTTCTCCCTACTCCTTGAAAGACATTGATGAAAACATATGTACTTATAGCGATAGAATGTTAGCCGTCTTTTCGGATAGTTTTATGAATGACTCGCGGACTCTATTTGTAGTATTATTCTAAGGTTGACACATTATTCGGCCAGAGCTCTATATATACTTTTAACAAAGCGGATAGAAACATTCTCCGAGAACGAATTTACATGCTTTGCTTTTCGCCAATCTATTAATATCTGGTAAACCATTTCATACATTTTTTTTAGAATTTTTGGGAAAAGGCTGATTGTACTTTAACTGGCAGCTTGTAGAGCTGCTGGTGGAGTGCAGTTGAATGCGTTTTCGCTTTCTGAATCTATTTTAACAAAAAGTCAGCTCTAAATCACCTCAGGTAGGTAGGTATATTGTCAAATTATGACATTTCATGACGAGTCCGATTCAAACATTGCACTGCACGCCGGATATTTCTTTTCAATTTTGTACAACTGGTGTTAATTGTTTTGTAGGTAATGAATTTACTTTGACGCAGATTGGCGGGCTTGTTTTGTGTAATGCATCCAGTTACTCAACAAAAATGTTACATAAAAATGGTCCATTTTTCAACAGTCATAGAAAAAGTAATTTTCACGTATAATACCACAAGAAAGAAAATGTTGATGGCAAAATTTTCGAAAGGTATGAAAGTTTATTGCTTGGCAATTTCCCGAATAACATTTTTTTCCATGCTCACTTCATAAGCGGAAAGCAACACACTTGAATAAAACCTTGAGAACAATTTTGCCTACACAATTTTTTCTCGAGTGGTATTTGACATGACTTTTTCACTAGAAAAATGCAAAAAAACAATAATATTAGAGAGCTTCAAAGCAGATTATTTTTCTAAAGAAGCGAACTTGAAAGGTACAGAAATCAATTGGATAGATAGAAGAGATCTTACAGTAACACGTAGACAATGTTTAAAGCAAAATTGGGACGTTGAATGGTATGCCTTCTGTAATCGAAGCAATAATCTTTATACCAAAATCCACCCTGCATTACCAATTGAGCCTTTTGCTGCAAGAAGTTATCCCTTTAGAAACATCTACACCATGTTTGTCAGATGTATTTTCAATCATGCCACTGTAAAAGCGTACCTTGACGGATTTAAACTGAGTGGAACAGAATTTTGTGATTGTCGATTACTTATATCACTGGATGTTTTGATGTTTACATAATGACGATGCAATCCCTCGCAAAAGAATGGATTCCGCTCCCTCAGAATCAAGCTTCTGTTTTGTATTTCTCTCGGCAAAATCCTAGGCTAAACCAAATCATATGGGAGTTTTTAAAAAGGACTAAAAGAAGAATTTAGTATTGAATGTTTGTGGCAGTGTTCTGGTCAGTCTTGTTTCTCGTGTCTATCCCTATGTTATATATTTCACCTTTTATCTGTTGCCCCTTTTGTGTGTTGTAAAGTCGCTATGAAAGACACCTTAGCGTGAAAAATGCCCCTGTGAAATCTCGTTGTAATGTATCAACTGCTATACCTCGTTTAAAAACCAGGAGGAGTAATTTGAATTTAAGTTGTCAATTCTGTAGACCTCTGTCTGTTCCTTTTTATACCTTAAGTGAGCAATTGTATTGAATATCTGCAATTATGGATCCTTCTACTTCGAGTACAACTCGCTTATTAGGCCGGCAAAACAATGTAAACACTGAACATAGATTATTTAGGACTCTCAGAAAAACTATGTACAGTAAATGTATGTAAACAAATATAATAATATGAAAAACCAAAAATATTCATGTTAAATCCAAAATGTCTCAAACAGTTGGTGGCGTTGCTGATTGCTTCGTCCATCAAGGCATATTTGATAGATTTGGAACACGACTGTTGACTACTTTCTTGGAACATACCCTTCAGTAACTAATCTGGTAACTTTTAGTGGTGTGAGTAAGGCTTTTCAAATTACTCCTCCTGGTTTTTAAATGTGTTTACAGTATACTTTTATAATACCTACATCTATATACGATGCCTATCCTCCTATGCTGACTGTTGTAACAAACAGTACAATAAATTCGTGGATGAATGAATCAAGCTAAAAAAGTGAGCTTTTATTTAAAAATGGAGCATATGCTTTTGATACTTCATTGTTTGAACTACTTTCCAGTTTTTTTCATATTGTGAGCATAACCTTCCATAATGTTTGCTAATTCTTCGGCTGGAGTATGATTCTCAAGCTTATAATCTCTTATCAATAAAAACTGCGCCAACAGGAACCTTTGCAGGCACATATATTTGAAGATTTATTCTCCAACATATCCATTTTAATTTCTGCAACGGATTGTGTTTCAAATCTGTTTTTTTTTTCTTCAGAAACGCTCATTTTTGAACTGAACTAATCTGACGTTTTCTAACAATAAATAACACAATTAATTTTGGTGACAAAAGTTGCTTTGATCAACGACCTTAAATAAATTGAAATGTTGTCCATGGAGACCAAGACTTCATGATTTTGTCGCAGTAAAAATCACATGTGATTTTTGTTTGTGTAATTGCAGGTAACATTTTTGTCGCTAGAAACGATGCCGTTGGTATTTTGCGAGTTGAAAACACTAGTGAGATCTCACGATTTTTTAAATAATATGAAAATACCTTAATTTGTAAGATTGAATTGCCTTTTTGTACAATATTTGAATTTTTCTTCTCCAATTATTCGGCACTCTGTAATTTTTGTAAAAATAAAAGATACAAAATATTTAAATTGTGTGTATGTACCGACCTCGTCTTGCAACAAACTAACTGTAATCACTAAACTGGAATTTTTCCGAATAAGGTCCTGCTAAAAACCTTTTTCTTTTTTTTTCTTTTCATGTTGTCGGCTCTACAGGGGATACAGAATAAGAATAAAGTAGAAAACGTGTTTACAGATCCATTTCTAAGGGTTCCGTTTGCTATCTAAATTGTTGAAAATGATGCTGTCATGAATGCAGATGGCATTTTAAAATGTGTAGTGAATCAACTCAAGAATTTTGATTTTTAAACTGTTTAAATTTGCCCAAGGGTTTTTGTTCTGAGAACAATTCTTTATTTTAAAATCTTGTTCTGAATTTTTCTTTGCTAACTATTTGGAGAAGTTCAATTATTCTGGAAATTTGGAAAAGCACTTCAAACTTTATTCAAATTGAATTTTTTGTCGATCGCTTTATTTTCAGAATTAACTTTGAACATAAAGGAAGGAAGCATGACTCTGGAGTCTTGTTTGGAATAGTTTGGAACGACCTAAATTTCCAGTTCTAGCATGTCAAGTTGAACTAGGTTTTGTAGAGTCCGTTTCACATAAGAAGAAGCCACCTGAATTTTGCCAATTGGCTTGCGCAGGAATCAAAATCGGTCTTGTTTATTTATGTCGCCTCGTAACGACCGTTTCATCCCATTGGCGTTACGGACGAATATCGCCAATCGTTAATAGAAAGTATAAATATTTCAACGATACCAAGTATTTTCATATACCAGTGTCTAATGTATGTGAAAATATCTCGAAAAGCTTCAAAGAATTCCCAAATATGTTTCATTTAAACTATACATATGATAAATACATTTCTAGTACACTAATTTTTTGTTAACCTACAAAAGGTGAAAACGTTAGGCTACTGATTTGAAGTCGAATGTCAATTTTAGAATATGGCGTGGGTTTTAACAACGTGCATACGACTGCAACTTTAGGTGCGTTCTTTTTACGTGAAACAGAGTCTATAACAGAATAGCCGTTCTAAGCTAGCGTATCACCCTGTATATCAAGTAATTCGTTAGTGATTAAACATTCAAAGATATGTTGGTCAAGGACCAGTAGAGTCAGCATTTCAACATATAACAATATTTAATATAAATATTGTTTATTGTGTTAAAAGCGTTAAATAAACAAATATTATAGAAGTTTTAGTTAGGTCAAATAAGAGGGCTACGGATCATTATTACAGACATCTTGTAACTGATTAGTTTTGATTGTGACAATAATAAATGACCTATTTGTTGAAACGAGAGTGATTATTCACAATAACTTACACTAGGTTCAAATTTGACCTTGGCTTGAACTCACATTGTACAACCGGCCCTAAATAGAGTATTTTTGCATTTTATGTGTTTTTGTGATAGAAAAAAAGAAAGTAAACCTATACTGGATTGTTTTGATGTCCTGCATATTTGTACGGATGCTTCTTGGATTTGTCACAATAAACTTTTTTCAGAAAAATCCGCGGGCCTTCATACCTTCGGGGATTTTGAATTACAAGTATGATAACGAGGGATATTGTGGGCTTTTGTGTGCGAAACTCGGCTTTCGAATTTCCCAGGTGGCGGTGGCAGAAAGATATCCACGAAAATAGGAATGCTTCCTATTTCTGCGAGAGGACGAGTTCCAAAAACTAAATATTTCATTGTGGATTTGAATGTGTAATTCGGAAACAAGCAAAAGAAATTATTTAATATTGAAAATATACGTATAACTGCTTGTACAAGACCAACAAAAGAATCTCTTCTGAGGTAAACATTTTTATTGATATAGGTACGTTATATACAGTGTGACCCACATAAGATAGCACTATACCTTAAATTTTTGACAAACTTCAAATTCTGGAGACATAAACAGTAAACAGGTGGTTATTATTCACAGATATTGAAATTTGTAATATAGTACAGTCAATGATGGTTTTCACCTCCGATTTCGTTCAACCTCCATCGTTTTTCATGAAAATTGGTGAGTAGGTGGGGGATACCTAAAGAAACAAAAGTGCCAACTTGCGCTTTTGCCCTGAGGGTGGATGCCATCCCATCTCGGGGGTGAAAATTATTTTAATAAAAATATTCTCAGGAATCGATAGAGAGACAAATTCTAAGCAAAATTTTTTCAAATTTTCGTAAATTTCATTTTCTTTTGAAAATTAATATTGGATATTCGTAAAAAATGATAAAAAACGAAATTTAAGTTCTTTTTTTTGAAAAAGGTTTTGGTTTTTTTTTTAATTTTTATAGGATGAAAAATAACCGAGATAGAGACGTTTAAAGCCTAACTTTTACTGCGAGAACCATGTAACCGGGACCCTTCAACCCTTTATCTTTTAAAAAATTAGGACTTTAAAAAAACTTATTTGAAACGATCTTATAGCTATTAAAATTACCTTTCAAATAGTTTTTGGATGAACCTGATATCTTAAAAGTTAACGAAGTTATTGTAAAAAAACAAATTATATTTTTTTGGAAAAATTTTTGGAGCAAAGATTTGGTATGCGCATATTATAGGAAAACGTGTCAATAGGTACATGCTTACTAAATACACACGTATGCAATGGGTGTGTGTATGTGTGTTTTGAAGATAGAGAAAGTGAAAGGAACGGTAAACTTCTGCTTGAAAACGTGGTGGGGCTTTCTAGAATGACGTGTGTCTATTGAGGATTTTTCTCTTAATTAATCAATTAAATTTTCATGTCAAAAAATATGTCACGAGTCAAAAAATATTAAAAAAGTATTTCCAACTTTAAATTATGCTTTTTCACCACTTTTTGCACAAAGGGTAGTTTGAAGTCGTAGTTTGAAAAATATGAATTGAATAATATTAATATAGTTTGGAATATATTGATGAAATTTATCTGAACTATTAAAAAAGATTCTAACTGATTAAAGCTGATACAAAAATTATTCCATTATTATTATTATGAGAAGGGGTAGTTTTAAAGGGTGGAAAATTTCGCAATAAATAAATATTTTAATACTCAGTAAATAAGATTTCACTTCAGTAATGTACTATTTAATAGGTTAAAGTTTTTGAAACCAATTTTTACAGTGATTCTGCAGTAACGGGGTAGTTTTTAAGGGTTGAAATTTCACTGTCAAGCAAAAATTATATCATAAGTATCAAACAAACTGTTTATAAATGTTAATATGAGATTTTAAAACCCAGAAATACAAAAAATGATTTTTTTCTGTGACGGGAAAAATAACCATTTTCATGATTTTCGATTTAAGGGGTGGTTGCTAAGAAGGTTGAAAAATTAATTAAAATCATAAATAATGCATATGAACATTAAAAAACATAAATTTTACCTAATTAATCACAATTACTCAAGCCAGAATGGTTAAATCTGCTTTTTTCCCATTTTTAACAAAAGGGGTGGATTTCACCCCTAAAATGCAAAAAGCGCAAGACGAGCATATGTCACTTTTGGAGTAGAGGGTGAAACATACTCAATCCCAAATTTTCATCCAAATCTATGGAGGTGCAACGAAATCGGAGGTTGTCGCCGATTTTTGCCTTCATTGACTGTAGTAATAATATCAGTAGTGTTCGAGTTTTCTCCTGAAATATTTTTTAATTAATTTAAGCAAAGAGCTACTGATATATTTTAATAAAATACCAAAACCCAGATATCGGTTTAACACCATGTAGCCTAACTTTGTTGAAAAATTAACTTCAAGAATTATTCCAACGGCAATGAATTCTTTGAAGTGTTCAGAATTTTCTCCAATTTCAAAATCAACTGGTGGTGATTTATTTATTTTAATAGAGCACTAGCACACCTGGTTCAAAAACCCTCGCAGTCGCTAACTGAGAAATATTATACTTCTGCATGTACCAGATCAGGAAAGTGGTGGGACTACTCAACGGTCACTGTACCTTAAGGAAGCACGTGCATACAATTGGTATATATAGGGAGGAACCTATATGTCGGTTATGCATGGAAGAGGAGGAGGCTGCTTCACATATTATCTTCAAATGTGAAGCACTGTCTCATTGGAGATACAGACTCCTAGGACTAGAGCATCCAAGGGAGGATTTCTCTAAGAAGGACCTAGTAAAAAGTCTGTTGAGCCTGATAAGGGCCACTGGCCTCTTCACACATTAGCAGGCTTCCTTGATATAGACAACACCACTCATGAAGTAATCAGGAGAGCAATTCGTCAAAAACAAATTGACGAAACAAGCTGCAGATGGATAGAATGCATGCTGAAAGACCGAGTGATTCTTTCAACCTTGATGGGTGAAACATTATCAGCCTTAGTTTCAAGGGGGTGTCCTCAAGGAGGAGTCCTGTCTCCTCTAATGAGGAACCTTGTAATGGACGGAATGGTAAGGAGACTCAAAGAGGAACACCATACTGTCTTAGGATATGCGGATGATCTGGTCATCATATCACAAGGCAAATTCAATACTACAGTCAGAGAGCGCATGCAACAGGCTCTGAACGTAGTAGCAAAGTGGACGGAAGAGGTGGGTTTAAATATAAGTCCCACCAAATCAAACATAGTGCCTTATACCAAAAGAAGGAATCTGGTGGGATTGGGACCACTATCCCTTCAAGGTACGGAGAATCCAATTGTGATGGATGTTAAATATCTCGGGGTAATTATTGACTCGAGATTAACATGGTCCAAACAACTAGAAAACGTAGCCACAAGATCGGAGACCACATTAATGATGGCAAGGTGAACTTGTGGGAAAACATGGGGGTTAAGTCCGCGCATGATACACTGGATATACAGTGTAGTGGTTAAACCCATAAAAACATAGGCGTCTTTGGTCTGGTGGACAAAGACAATACAAAAGAATGCAATGACGAGACTAGGTAAGGTGCAAAGACTTGCTTGTCTCATTATTGCAGGGTGCATGGTAAGCACGCCAACGGCAGCACTAGAGGCCTTACTAGGCCTTCCTCCATTGCACATCGTGATAATTGGAGAAGCAAGAATGGGGTTATTTAGGCTGCAAAATATCCTGAGCAGCAAAACAGTTAGATCAGGACTCACATCCATTGACATCGTAAGTGAAGCCATTTTAGATATGAAAACAGACTATATTGCCAGTAAACTTCTCCCCAGCCCTAAATATGAGGTAGAGATACCCCACAGAAAGGACTGGCAAGATCCAAGCAGACTGAAGCTTCCCCGAGGAGAGACCTGGTATACAGACGGGTCAAAGGCTGGGGAAGGGACAGGAGCAGGGGTGTATAGTGAGATGAGAAACACAAGGTGTTCCTTCTCACTAGGAGTGTCCTAGTGTCCTAGAATGTGTCAGAATTAACAAACATAGGACCGACACTCATAGAATAAACATATTAACTGACAGCCAGGTAGCCCTTGCAGCTCTAAATAGCCGCAAGGTAACATCCAGACTGGTAGAAGAATGCCAGAAAGAATTGAATGAACTGGCAGACCACAGTAGAGTAAGACTAGTGTGGGTACCGGGACATAATGATATTTCTGGAAATGAACAAGCTGATGAACTCGCGAGAAGAGGCTCAGCAACGACATAATGTTGGACGAGAACTAGTTCTTGGGACCACATAGAAGGTAAGTCCGAGAACAAATACGAAAATGGGTACAACGCCAACATAGACTACACTGGAGAAACACTCCAAACCAGGTACACAGTAAAACCTTCATAGGTGAAATATGTGTAAAACAGAACTACTGAATGATAGTAGGAACAAGCTAAGAATTGTAAGTCCGAGAACAAATACGAAAATGGGTACAACGCCAACATAGACTACACTGGAGAAACACTCCAAACCAGGTACACAGTAAAACCTTCATAGGTGAAATATGTGTAAAACAGAACTACTGAATGATAGTAGGAACAAGCTAAGAATTATTACAGGTTATCTAAAGGGGTCATGCCCCGGTAAAGGATCATCTGCATAAAATGGGGCTATATAACGGGGATCTCAGCTGCAAAATTTGTGGCATGGAGACTGAGACCGTAACCCATATTTTGTCCGACTGTGAGGTATTGGACTCAAGGAGACAGACAATCTTCGGAGAGGCCTACATGCCGCCTGAAGCATATGGCATGCATCCAGTTGACCTATATCATCTACTCGAGGGTACGGGAATGGCTGGGTGGGTGGAATAAAGGTGGGAGGAGAGTACAATAAGCCAACAGGCTACAGTGCTCCCGGTACTAGGACGGCTCCCAAAGAAAAAAAAAACAATCTGTCGGTTATGCATGGAAGAGAAGGAGACAGCTTCACATATCTTAGAATGTGAAACACTGTCTCATTGGAGATATAAACTCCTATGACTAGAGCATCCAAGGGAGGATTCCTCCAAGAAGGACCTAGTGAAAAGTCTGTTGAGCCTGATAAGGGCCACTGGCCACTTCACATAAACGGTACAGTCAAGAGCAAAAAAAGCCGAGGATTTCTAACCTCCGACTGGCTGTGCTGAACTTATCAATCAGAGCACTAGCGTTGCTCTTCAGTTGTTAAGATTGAAGAGGACCAAAGCACAGAGGCTCGTATAGTGTTTGTGTTACACGCGGTACGTAGCAGCAGCATGTATTTCAGTTGCATTACTTAGTTAATTGCTGTTCAATGAGTTACAGAAATCATAATTCCGAAGTTTAGCATCATCTTTGTTCGTTGGTCTTAAATTTATTTATCGACGCCCTTAAGACGTATACATATTTTCAAAGCCAATTTGTTTTCCCTTTTTTAAATCGTATCAGGAAAAACCTATCTCTTACGAGTATACCTCAGTGCTGTACAAATAAAATCGAACGTGCCAAATCTAAATGTACAAATAGAAAAAGAAAAAAGTAGGGAGGAATCGAGTATAAAAGCAACCACTTGCCGAAAAAGCCCTGAATAAATCTGGCCTTCGTTTCGGTCATAAGGACATAGGAAAATGGTGGAATCGTTTTCCCCTGAAAACAAATATTTTACAAGTAGGATTGGAACAGATGGTTTCGCTTTAGGCCACTTAAATTATGTCGTTTTTAAAAAACACTTAGATCGGTGTTTAAGAAATATATACTTCTATTGCTCCAGATACAAACGAGATGCGAAAACTTGTTGACTTCAAAGGGTAAAAACAGTAATTAGAAGACTGAATTTTAAAAAAATACGAAAAACTTAACTGCATTGACATTTTTGTACAGGGTGATTCAATAAGGGTAAGGAGGTATCATATCTAGAGTTTGGGAAAAAAATTCTTATGAGAAAATGTTTGTGCGTCCATAGTTTTTCGCTAGATGGTGCAATCTACCACTTACTAAATATTTCTCAATTTAGGTTGGTGAAAAAATTAAACTTTAGAAACTACTGCCCTTATTCTAGAACTTTTGTTTAAGTAATTTTTCTGTTATCACCGATTTTGAGATGGTGGAGGAAGGGTTTTTTCGTTGACATGAAAAAGACTGTTACCTGAACCTAAACCTGAACTGATTTTTGAACATATAGACTCCATGCTTAGAGCATTGAAGGTAGATTCCAGAAACATACAAGAACACTCTTAATTTTTCAATCAGCAGCCAGAGGGCGTTATGTAACACCTAGCTCTATATGATCCTTTCTGAGAAATTTCAAATGAAATGCTATAACTCTGACTAGTTCATTACATACTGAAACACAACTAAGGAAGCTGCTCATAACAGAAATCTACAAAACTTCCTAATCATTTTTTAGGGCCGATTCTCTCATAAGAATTATTCTTTAAACTCCTCGTTACCCTCACTTAATCACCAGGTATATAAGGAAATCCAGCTAGTTATTATATATTTTGTCCACGACCACTTAATAATAAGTCAATATTTTACCTCCTAACAAAAGGTATAAGGTACCATATATCTACTAGAGTGAATTATGGTTCACAATTCATGCTTGTGCATTTAAATAGCATATGTCGCTATGACAACACAACCTCACAACATTCCGGCACATAGGTGACTAGAGATGGGGGTACAATATGAAATAAACCATTAAATCTGCGTATTTTGTTTAGGAAATTTGTTTCTGAAATATATCGTATCGTTAAAATATCGAAATTTTCAGTATTGATACTTTTCATAACGTTATTTTCTATTACTGATATTTTTAAAACAATATATTTATAACGGTACGGTGTATCGATACTTTACACAGTATCGCCCATCTCTATATTATTTGACATACTCCAGAAATTTATTAATTTTGACGTTACAATTGTCAATAATACCAAATACCAAATTATTACTTTCCGCTCTACACTCGCATTATTTACTTGACTTTTATTTAATAAAGAAATCAAGGGTCATGGACAAAGTATAGTATTCTACTCGTTTAATAATATACTATTTTACTCTATGCCACTCTCACAACACGAATCTTATGACAAATCATATGTCAAAATCAGTAAATCCCCTTATGCTACAGAGAGTACTAAATGGACACCCATATATACACTCGAAAAATATAACTGGAGTGCACGATCCAGGAACCAAACACTCTAAAAGCCTGGAAAAACACCAAATATCTTTTATGTGTCCACTTCAATATTGATCAAAAATATAAAGGGCAAATATCTATCATAATGTCGGATAGTCAAGCAACCATTGAAGCACTAAGTTCTTGTGTAATCAGTTCTAAGGTGGTATAGGAATGACTGAATAAACTGGTACAAACACACTGGAATAAATGGAAAAGAAATAGCAGATAAACTAGCACAGAGAGGGGCTCAAACACCCTTTGGGGCCTGAACCCTTTTGCGGTATCAGCTCCAATGTAATATTGGAGGAAACATGTAACACCAAAAATAAGAAAAGATCTGACGATTGGAAAGGAAACCAACGATACTCCATGGAAACTACAGCCTGTTAAGAACAAATAAATGCCTAAGCCAGAGTAGACTGCTAAATTGACACATTAAAAAGCTCAAACTATTGGAACAAGAAGAATGTATATTCTATGGTATGGAAAAAAAACCTCCATCAAAATACTCACAGATTGCATAGTAATACAGAATCCAAGGGCACAACACCTAGGATACCACTGGATAGAAGAGGGGTTCAAACCTAATCTTAGCCCTGCGAATATCCTAAAATTCCTCCAGAAAATAGTCCTAAGGGAGATACTAGTCTCTGAGGCTTTACTCGGGAATTAAATAGAAGAAAGGGCGCACAATAGATCTTTTTGGGTCTACGTGAATGTCACCTAAGTATACATACATCCCTGTGTCGCGGAGAACTGAGCTCGGCGTCTATCCACTTTTTCTCAAGTGCAGCTTATTATCTATTATGTGTCGCTGCAAATTAAATCTGTCAATGAATAAATTTTATCACCACCTTAAAAAAAATAGATCGAAAGCAAGTCCATTAGCCACAGAATTTTCTTACAATCTCACTTGAGTATCAATTTTGAGATCTTTGATACAATTTAAGAGTATGCTAAAAAAGGACCAGCTAATGTAGATATAAATGAAATATAATTTAAATCTTCAAAATTTTATGTTTTCGGGAACACCCATGTATATATTCAATAGATTCCTATAAGATGCAGTCAGAGTCATCTCAGAAACCAAAAAAAAACAGGAGCATCCTATTCACGTCCATTTTCTATTTGCAAGGCATCGCATGTTGCACGTAAGGCAAATTGAAAAAGTGAATCTGTCATATAGAATTGAAGCTGGCGTGCAAAGATATATTCGTCTCCCGCACACGAGAATTCATACAAAATAGAATGCCTACGTAATGCTGGAATTACACCCCAAAGACGTGATGAGACTTTAATGTTCATTCTATTTAATGTTCATTCTACATATTATGCAATACTAAAATTTTATGCTACAGAGGAAAAAGCAAACTATAAAACCCATAGAAACGTTAAATCCTTTTTATTCACAATCGGTTCGTAATATAGACATTTGTTTCCTTTAAAACGGTAGGGAAGTGACTCATTACTTACTTTCACTTCCACGCTGTAGCCGGAAATAGTTATTTGTATGCCAAGGTTTGAAAGTGCTACTTTGTTGGACGATTCTGAAAATTGCGAGGCTAGCAACAGACGAGTCCAACAAAGTAGTATTTCAGCCGCAGCGTACACAACATTTTTTTGGCAGCGATTTAAATAAATACCTATACTAAAATAAAATTCATCCGAGGAAATAATTAATTAATACAGAATTAATAAACAATGTATTGAATATTACTTATGAATGTAGCCTACGTATTTGTAATATTAATAGATTTTATTTATTTGCAAAAAGTATCCAATATTAATTGTACCTCCAGGGCAATTATTAATTTTTATTGCACCGGATGAAGAAGGAAATTAATAATGTTGTGTCAATAGAACTGTCAACATTGACGTGGGTACAGTTACATCTAGAAAGTTATTAAAGCGTCCAGAAAGTGTTTTGCACTACGGAACTGTCACTTTCAGCACATGGAACTTACAAAACGTAACTTTCGATACGTAAATGAATACAGAAAGAGCTACTTTCAGAAGTAGTACTTTTATTCATACTTGGTCAGTAATATAGACAAATCTTACCTTCTACGCTTTAGCCGGAGATAGTAATTTAAGTTACAAGACCGGAAAGTAGTGTTTTTCAGGTCGAGACAAGCCTACGGCTCGCCCTGGAAGCTTGGAGAGACCTGAAAAACAATAATTTCCGGTTGCGTGACGAACAATATTTTTTTTAAGACAGGCATTTCGATAAGTATATTTTCTGGTCGGTCTTAAAAAATAGCTATTTATGTATCAAGAGCAGAAAGTAGTACTTTGGTATTCGAGACAGAAGACAAGGGGATCGAAGAAAATAGACAAAACTTGTCCTAAAAATCGTCTATCTGAGCAGTTTGTTTTCTCACCGTGGCGTCACAACTAATGTAATAGACCGTTCTTAACCATCCATAAAAAGTAGCTATTTGTGTATCAAGAGCAGAAACGCGTCAGCGGATCGGGGCAATCTGTCGAAACTACTTTCTGCTCTAAATACACACAAGATTTTTTCTACTATCACACCAAAATTTACTACTAGCTCTCTTTTATCTATAAATAAAATTAGGCGTGCGCCAAAGTTACTTTCTGCTTAAGAGCGCCAATAATGTTAAATTATGACAGCTCGCAACTTTGCAGTTGCTTTTCAAGGCACAAAAGACGACTTTCGATAGTGATAGTAGAAAAAGTAGTTTTCCGGCTAAAAGCATGTGTAACTTTTCTGAAGTATGACATTATTGCGTTAAGTTGGTTTTAAAAAAAAGTTAATACCTTTCTTTGCTTTTATACGGAATTATTCCCTCAACCGCAGCTTCTTGGACTTCCGGGGGAGTACAGGTTAATTCAAAATAAGACATTATGTACTTCTTTGAGCAAAAAAATTAAAATTCCGTGACAGAAAGAATATTTTATGACATAATTGTCAAAACCAATAAATTAGTAATATTGCCTAGCAACAGATTCATAAAGTTCTTTGTCGAAAAAAATATATTGTGATAACAAATTTTCTTAAAATTAATGTTTTTAAAAGCTTGTAACTAAGCGATTGTGAATAGAATAGTATACATACCACGCGGGCAGGATCATTCTAGCCACGGCTTTTAGCCTGGGCTGTAATGATCTACTTCCCCGCTAGGTATGTAATATACTATTAATGGTGGTTTAGCGACGATGCGTACGAGGTTCTAATAAAATTATTAACCCAGCACAAAAGTAAACGGTTTATAGAAACCCCATTCTCCTATGTTATTTACAAGGTACAGCAGAGAACATTATGGAAACTTTAAACTTGGAGTATGGGATTCGATTTAAAACAATAATTATTGTCTTAAAACCTTCGACTGATTGATGCATATCACATTTAGAAGTCATAAAATATTTTACGTTAACTTTTAAATAATCCCTTAGCTTTTCATCACAAGAAAGGGATACCTTATGAAAGTGACAGACCGCCTAAATAGGCATGACAAGAATATAATTATGTTATCCTTGTGGGAAGCGGTGTTTCAAATAACTTTTATGATTAGTTTATACAACAGAAAGGATGTTAAAATAATTTACATAATTTTAATTTCGAATAACTCGTTGTGAAAGTGTTTAGCGCTGTAATTTTACTTTTGTTTTATTTAATGCAAGGGTGTATATTTTCAACCTAAATTTTAATAAATACTAGCTTAAGAAACTGGAAAGCATTTCATACCAGATCGTACTGAAAAGTTAAAACACTTTAATTTACTACAAAGGCTTGAGGTGGAACTAACTAATTTTTTTTATTTATTTAAAGAGGTTACATGAACAAGGAGAGCGACAAAGGCTATGAATAAATACACTGTGAAACATAAAATACCTAATAAGTATAAGGGAACTTTAACAATATTTCTCTTCAATTTCCTAAGAAAGTAAATGCTTACATCAGTATAGAGCTGGTAGGGACTTTTACTGAGATCTCATTCATTTATTATGAAACATCCCATTTTCATTGCTCCGCTAGGTCCAAACTGGTAAAAAACTGTAAAGAATCCCTCAACAGGCTGGCAAAAGACAACAAAGTGTTTCTAATATGGGTGCCGGCACATGACGGGATTGCTGGTAATGAAATGACTGACAAGGTTCTAAAGGAGACTTCATAGGTCCGGAACCGTTTTGTGGAATTACAAAGGATTGCATGAGAGGAAAAATTGGGAACTGGCTAGATAGGGAACACCAACTCAAATGGAGG
The DNA here is from genome assembly GCA_949126875.1 of Lochmaea capreae. NCBI lineage: Eukaryota > Metazoa > Arthropoda > Insecta > Coleoptera > Chrysomelidae > Lochmaea > Lochmaea capreae. The sequence goes on from OX421396.1 coordinate 18,486,398, forward strand.
TCGACACAAGGGCGCCTCCATGCTGAACAAGGTAGACAAGGAACTCTCAACTAGGCTATTGAAACTGAGTAAGAGACATTTGAAGAGAGTTACTGACCTGGTGACTGGACACTGCACTCTGAGGAAAGATCTGCACAAAATGGGCAAACTTAGTGAACCTATGTACAGGAAATGTGAACTCTATGATGAAACACCTACTCACTTACTCTGCTTCTGCGAGAACTTACATGGGCTCAGAAGGAAGCACTTTGGAGAAAAAATAACCATTACAACTACTGAAAATTCCTCCAGTCAAACTAGTGGCTGTATAGAACACACAAAGATTCTGGAATGGAAGTAGATAACATGGGAAATGGTACAAAGATTCATTTCAAGTGCCTGTGCTGTAGACCACAACCCAATCGAATGAATGAAACGATAAATTTGTATTAGCGTAGGTGGATCTGTTGAGGATAATAGCGAGTCTAGATCATCCGAAAATCCTCGAACCATAATAAGATTTTCTATTAAGCTTTTATACATGGGACAGACCAAGTTACAAATAATTTGTAATTATTGTGAAAATTTTATATAAAATATTATCAACATAATATACAAGTTTTCTGAATTTGTGGTCCGAGTTGAGCTGTAAGTCTCTTAATATGTAGGGGAATTGTACAGGTTAAATAATTGTTTTCACTTAGTGCTGAGTATTATTCTATTTTGATGTTGTTCAAAAGTTTTATTATAATTTCTTCAGAGTTCAGGTCAATATTATTTATAATAAGTTTTATGTCACAATACTTTACCATAGCCTTGCAATCCAATTATTTTTTAAATTGCCAAAAGCAGATTGCTGTAGTTGAATAGAGCGGAGCCCTATTTACTAATCGATTGAGACTTTTATTTCCTAAAAGAAGATATAAGGCCTTCTTTATTATTAAGTAACCTATCCAACATAATGCTAGTTCGGACCTAATTATATATGCAGCTGTTGATCTTTGCTTTCCAAAAGTTTCAAAACTCTCAACTTTTAAAACTCCTAAGGGTCTACGACTCGTTAAATTAACCGCATGAAGTCGTCTCCTAACGGTTTGACCAGTCAGTTGAATTTGATGCACCTCCTGAATTTGATGTCCGAAAGCCTCGGCTGTAATGGTCGTTTTCCACGGGATAATTGAATAATAAATCCATCCTGGGGGTTGAAATGTGATCGAAAATTTTTCTTGCGCGATTTTCCAGATTTACGAGTTCTAATTACTGCTGGTAGGTTATCAAAACATCACTATGGTTGACCTTAACAATTATTGTAGCGACCTTTTTTTTGTCTCATTCCAATAAGTTTGGATAAGAAATATAAACACAAAATAATATATTGTTCTGGATACTGTATTTCGAGTGACGCAGTATTAAAGTTTATGTGTGTATTGTAAAACCAGTAACTTTAGTATTGACAGGAAGATGAAAAACGACGAGAAAAAAAATTCATACGTGTAAATAACTTTAAGAGTTGTTTTTACCAAACAAGCAACAATTTTAGAATAAAGTGTACTCGAGAAGACAGAGACATTGAAGTTTGTAATTGCCCCGAAAACACACTCTACTCCTTGAAGTTTGTAATTTCCGGTCTAACTATTTACGTAACTTTTACCCCGAATGGCGGCAGTTAACCATCTGAATTACAAAGTTTTTACCCGAAAACTTGTGCGGTATTAAACGCTGAGAACGACCAACATGACTAATTAGTTTTTTCACATAAAAATCATAATTATGCATCATCAATTTTATTTTGTTTACATTAACAAATTGTTTTCTGAGATAGAAAACAACAACAAACATTTTATGCGCTTGAACTCATTCTCCAAGCACTTTTTCTATACTGGGTTAATCACTCAGCTCACTTTTCAGGTGCGAGAGCAAAAAGTCGCTTCAGGTCTGTAAGGTATATCCCATTTTGTCCCGGTTGTATGAGTATTATAATAGTGAAAAATGAACATTTGCTGACGATTGTTTTTCCCTTTATTTAAGTGGAGTATCTTCAACCATGATCTGGTCGCATACCTGGATCCTATGCAACTGTTTCATGAGACGCCATTGAATGATTGGAGGAAACTAATCTCAAACTAAACAACACAAAATTCACTTGAACAGCCAAGTGTCTTTAGAAGCACTCAGATCCGTGTAACGCCAACTGCCAAAAATTACTTTTTCCAATAAGGATACTCAACAAAGTATTTCCTGTCTGGATTCCTGACCTCTCTGATATGGATAGGCAGACTCCCTTGTAAGGGAGGGTGCCGAATATGGTTTACCAAAATTGATCAATCCAAAAGATATTTTGTTATTCTTTCAAGAAAGTCTCCAAACAAGTTTTAAACTATGTGAGAGTGAGGCTAACTACTTTGTCTGACAGAACTTTTTTTCGCCGGCACCACCTCAGCATCCTGGGCTTATTGTGGATCCTCCTAGTGTTCTGACTACAGCCTATTCAGCCAATCCGTTCCCTGTATTAGCCCATACAGTTTCTTTACCGGTTGGTTGTAGAAGTCTTCTGGAGTCATTTGGGGTCATCCATAAAGTTTCTTCCTCCTGTGGTCCAGCATCTCACAGTTGCATAATATGTGCAGAGCTGTTTTGGTGTACTTTTTGCATCTTCTGCATGTAAGGTCTCCGTTATACAGCACTATTTTGTTCAGGTGCTCCTTTGTGGAAAAGTGTCCCGTAAGAAGCCCCGTTATGGTGTGTAGTTTGTTCCTGCTCATTGAGAACAGTTCTTTCGCTACTTTTTCTGATGGTTCTTTTATGAATTTATTTCCATGTGTTTGCCTGGGCGTATTATTCCAGTGTTTCTGTGTTGTTCTTTTACCCACCATTTTAACCATGACCTAGTGCAGCATCTGGGAATGCCCACAGATGGTTCGGGTCCGTTCATCAGGGTTGACGATCCTGCTCTTGCCAGTTCGTCAGCTTTTTCATTGCCAGCGATTCTTTTGTGACCCGCTCCAGTGTTACACTGTTCCGAGTCTCCAGTCTTCTTAGTTCATAAGCTGGATTTGTTTGGTCAAATAGGAATTAGTGTGAGTCATAATAATATACTCTTACAGTCGCGGTGGAGGACCTAATAGGTGAGAATAGGTTAAGTACGTTGTGAGCTGGTCTAAAAGATACTCTATATCGTTCGGATGCCGATTTCGCTTCCTGTTTTCGAGTATAACCTCAAAGGGCTCTTGCAATTTCTTAAAAACTGCACTGTATCATTGCACTATTGTATCCTCTAAATATTTTCACAAATTGGAGTTTGTAACGTTATATTAGGCCGATACTAAAATAAACTAAAATATCGGATGGGCGACGAATAGCAAGTTTTTTTTTTAATACTAACACCGAATTTCTCTCCAAGACTGAGACCGTCACTGAAACGGTAAACACTAAGTCTATTGTGGGACGAATAGGCTCCGTTTGGAAGTGGTATTAGCCACCACTACTTGTTAAAATTTCCAATATTGCTAAAAAGTCTTCTTTCACAAAGATAGGAAGTAAGAATATACTATCGAAACATAACATCCTTTTCTGGTCAAGGCTTATGGACTGGATATCAATACGTGACATAGGTTTATGATGAGTTCCTAGGGTTTCGTGTCCTATTTAAGTTTGGATTAGGAAAGAATCTCTTTTTTTGAATATGAACATATTGTGAATTGTCACCATCTTATCTTTCGTTATTGTAGTGCATTCCTTTGAATACACTTTACCGGGATCAACTTTACTGGGACCAACTTTACCGGGACCAACTTGACCTGGACCATTTTGTTTTTGGAACAATAGCTTCACCTGGACAACTTTACCGCGACTAACTTTGTACCTGGACCATGTTTCCGGGGCAACTGTAACTGGTTTTTTTTCTTTCCGGACAACTTTCCTGGAATACTCGTCAAGAAACTCTACCAAACCGAGGAAAGTAACTCAACATATTCATTTGCTTCCAAACTCAACTCCAAACATTATACAGAATTTTTTTTTTGAAGTCACCATCTGTACATTGTACTCAGTAATTACATATTTTTCCTGTAAATTTAACAACGTAGTTCATATTTATTCCCTTCCAAATTCCCAGGATTTATCGAATTATCAAGTGGATGTGAGTAAACAAATAGATTAATTTTATTGAGGATGGCAAACACTTACCTTTCTTAACTTTAATAACCTGTTATAATTAACTTCATTATACCTTCAGTAACTTAAAGTAAATTTCAAGTAGGATTACCCGAGAACCGGTAAGACCTAGTCCCTGAATTTTTATTAGTTTGGTCTCAGAATCCACACCTGAGGTGCTCTTAACCTGAGTAGCCGTCGCAAGTTATATTTTTTCCTGTGATTTTTAATATGTCTATGATACTCCTTAATTCTTCTTCTTATCTTATACATTAGCGTTTTATTCACAATATGTTACTTCTCACATGCAAATGTAAGTATCCCATCTAACAAACCTTACATTTACTTTATCTCAGCATATATACTAAAATATTTCTAACTTTTAATACTGCCATAAATCCACTTGATATGCTTAGTCACTTTATGTGGAAATTCACGACATGAGGAAGGAAGTCCAGTTCAAAATTGATATAAAATATATTGAAATCAAAGTGTTGTTATCGGATAGTCCAATCCCCTTGGAATTACTTTTGCACGAGATAGCCAGTACACTTAACAATGGAGTGAGGTGTAATTAGCCTATATCTGAGGTGTGCTACAAGATCATTTATATTTAAAGAGGTGAAAATTCACCTCATTTGGGGTTTTCGGTAGGTCTACTCATAATAACTTTTGTTCGCCATATAGTTTCATTCAGTCTAATCGAGATCAGATTTGCACTTAAAAAGAGCGGGGTCCTTTATTAATGCGATATCAATGTTCCCTGAAATAGGCCAATTTTATCCCAGTTTACCGCCTTTGCATATTTTATTGTTTCCAAGATTCCAATATTGGGACTATTTGAAACGGTCATCCTGTATAGATCTCTAGACGAATTATAGTTTTGGAAAAAAAATTAAATTTTTTCCACAATCATATCCACCCATTTAAACGAAAAAATTCTCTGGATTGAAATGGTGAAATACGTACGATTGATATTTTTCAATGAAAGATAAGAATCTCAAAAATCCGTTAAATAATTTACGTTTTTGTCGCGCGACTGAATTTACAAGAGAAAATCCTATTAAAAATTATTATTCGAACTTGCAGCGTGAATGCAACCGATTAAAAGTAATCGCCTGAAAGCCTCAGCTGCCATTTTTCTCTGACGATTACGAACTGAAAATTGGGAAAATAAAAAAAATACTGGAAAATCCTGACGCTTATTTAACGAATTACTTACGGCTTGTTTTGTTGACCACTCTTGTGTATTTTTATTTTTCGGTAGGAATGAGCTTATTTCCTCTATTCAAACAACCACGGCAAATTGAGATATCAATGATAACACCCGGATTCTGGAGCCATACTGTGTACAATTCCGAGAGAAAATGTGATTTTGCAGGAATTTTCGGAATTTTTATTCAACTAAACAAGGAAATTGGAAAATAAATGAACACAAATAAAAAAGTATGAAGAAAGAATCGAGAAAACATTGAAGAAACAAAAGACATTGTAAAAAGAACCAACAATTATTTCACCAAACAATACCTACGGTGAAATATTAACGGAAGAAAAATAAATTACAAAGATATAGAGAAAGTATTACTAAGATCTACCTACTTAACGATCTGCCAGTGTTAGAAGAAAGCATGAATGACAAGAGCGGAGCAGAGGAAGATATTAACAAAGCAATAAATAAAAAAGAATGAGGAACAGTAATTGAGAAACTTAAAGCGGGAATGATCAAAAATATATGCCAAAAGGGGAGAGACATACGTTGCTGCATATATGTATAATACAAAACAGCAGGAGAAGAAGTAACCTTCCCTAGATATTGGTAAATAATACTAGTTAGCTGCAAAAACTGTCTCTCCCCAATAGAAATTAGATTAGATTTAACCTAGGTTAAATTAATTCTCCAGCCCGACTCTTTTCAAGTAGCCATTCAGCCTCGAGACTGAATCTTTCATGTAATTATTTGACTTCTCATCGACCAGTACAAGAAACCACACATTCGCCAGGCAACCGCACTGACATGAGATGTGCTCAGCAGTTTCCTTTTCTAGGTTACAGATCTGCACATGGCTTCGTCTGTCAACCCTATTAGCTTATATACCAACACGGCTTTGACAGTTTTCCTATCTTTGCTTTGCCGTAAAAGTTGGCGAATATCCTCTAATGAACTGTTTCGCCTGTCTCTGTCATGATGACCTTATCTTACCCACCATTCTAGAGATTTCTGTACCACCCACTTCCTTATAGCTGTATAATTTATTGTCGACTTTGCGACGCCGCAGAAGGGTTCCGGTCCAATGAATGGCATTGATGAGCCGTTTTATCTACCCATGCTACCCAGGCTACCATGACCTTGCAATGGTCTCCAAGTTCGTTTAAGGCACCTATGCAATCCCATACTTGCTTAGAATTGACTTCTAAGGAATCAAGTGAATTCAGTGCAGCTTGGCTGCCGGTGAAGATAACAGTAGAATGGAATGCCCTTTCCTGTCTTTTAATTTCTTCAACGCAATGGTGAATCGCCGTCACTTCTGCTTGGAAAGTTGTGATGCCCTTAGATAGGCTTATTGGAATAGCCATCCTTTCTTATTAAAAAAAAGAAAAATATTATCTCAAAAACGAAGCAATAGAAACCGTCCTTAGTACATTTAGAAAAAAGGGGACAGTATTTAATAACAATTTATAACAAAAAACTTGAAGGTAAATAAGGTTATGGATTAGATGTACAAAATAAATTCAGTTTTAAACAACATAATAGTCTATCCTGTTTCTGAATATTCGTCATCACTTGAATCATTCTCATTTTCTTCATTGTAATTTATTACATCGTTACTTCTCGCATTTTTCTGAACAAATCTGCCTTGGTAAATAAATTATCATTTCTAATATTATTATTCACCCATTTTCGAATATAATTTTTAAGGGGATTCAAATTTGGAACCTTTTCAAAATGATCGAAGATGGCTCTTCTAAAGTTTTAATAACTTGTTCTCCCAACCAATTTTCAAATATTTCATCGTTCATGCTATCATGGTAGTTTTCAGTATTTGTTGTTGCAGCGAAAACTAAACTGTTCCAGCATGTACTACAACTCATCGTTTTCCACAGCTACTGAAGATACGGGAACAAGTATGTTTTTCGCCATCTTATCAAAAATATTTGGTCAAATTGTCTTTTGCTAATAATCATGTCTCGTCTCCATCGTTTGCTAATTATTTGAGACTACTCACACAATTTCTATTATAAGTTTTTTTGTACTTTAAACCTGAATCTTCAAGTATTTTTGATAGGCTGGTTTAACCAATATGACAGAAGTCAGTTTCAGATATTTTATTAAGTATTGTTTTACGAGTAACAACCAGTTTTTCTCGATGTATGTTGTATATAAGGTTTCTTATTGCGATTTTCAGCCATGGAAGTGATTCTCAACCTCACACCAATACATATGGTGGTGAAAAGTGTTGCAGAAAGAACGAGATACAGACTAAGTAGAGAAATAATTATTAAAAAACCTCCTCCTTACTTCTTAGTAATCAAAAAACCTGGGACGTGCCACAAGATGGTATGATGAAAAGGTATAACTTTCCAAAGAAATTCGTTACGGAATTAAGCAACAAGAAGGAATGGGATTCAAATACCATTACCAGACTTGGAAATAATTCAACGGTAAAACGCTCAAAAGCGATAGAAGGAACTGAAATAGGAGTGTATGGGCCAGGACCTAAACACTCTGAAAGCTTGGGAAAACCCCAAGTATCTTTCAAGCGGAAAGCCCAGTTCAATATTGACGAAGGGCATATAAGGCAAAAGATTATCAAAATGTCGGATAGTCAAGCAGCCATTAAAGCATTGAGCTCTTGTGTAATCAGTTACAAAATGGTGTGGAAATGCCCAGGCATACTCAATCAAATAGGCGACAACAATACTATATTAACCTTACTGTGGATTCCAGGACACACTGGAATAGAAGTAAAAGAAATAGCAAATGGACTGAAAGATCCTTTTGGGGGCCAGAACCCTTTCGCGGTATCAGCTCCAGTGTAATATTGGAAGAAATAGGCAAAGCCGAAGAAAATAGAAGAAAGATTTTGATGGGCGACTACAACCCGTTAAGATCAAATGAATGCATAAGTCAAAGTAAAACTGCACTAAGAGTTTTAACAGGAATCCTAACGGGACATTGTCGCCTGAATGGGCACCTTAAAAAGCTCAAAATAGTGGAGGAAGAAGAATGTAGATTCTGTGGCATGGAAGAAGAAACTTCCATCTACACACTTGCGAATTGCACTGCAATTCAGAATCCTACCGAACAGCACCTAGGAGATTATTGGATCGAAGAGGGATATTTACCCAAGTTGGAGCCTGCAGATACCTTAAAATTCCTCAGGGAAATAGGACTAAAGTAGGTGGTACTAGTCTCTGAGACATTCCTCAGTAACTAACTAGAAGTAAGGGGGTACAATAGATCTTTTACATACATAATTATTCACGTTAAATGCGATGGAATTCAATTTTTTTTCAAAAACAGAACTTCTCATCGATATTAAAAACGACTTATTTATCTTTCAGCTGGAGCTTGAGAGAATTTCAAACACCTGTTCTCTGTAATTAGCCGTCTATATGAAATAAAAGTGTATGCCAGGGTCATTGTGTGTTCAATTTAAAAACAAAACGCTGCGGTGGCCTTTGAAATCGGTTAATTTTTTTTTTTTTCATTTCAAGGGTACTCCTGAATAGAATAGCGTAAATTTAATGCATAAATTTGCCGCATTTGCACAATGTAAACATAAAAAGGGTATTATTAGGTCCATTATATTTGCATGTGTGGTTTCAGGTAATGTGATGTATAATTGAATGGGTTTAGAAAAAATCGGGGGCTAATAATTGTGTGCCAGTTTTGTCATCTTTAATAGAATTCAACGAAAATTATTTTCTGTTGGCTGATGTTTAATTTATTTCAGACCTCAATTTTCACACAGTTTGATAATCAAAATTATAAAATTTATATTTTGTTTATTATTTCTCAACTACAGCTGGTACAACACAAATATTCATGAACGTAATTGAAAATCAAAAAATTAACATCGGAGCAGTGGCTCGCTCGACTTAGATCGTTATTTTGATGACTCAATTTACTGTCAATTACTATGCTGTCACTTACAACCTTATAAATATTGAAATTTATGGCATACTTGAAGGTCGCCGTAAAATATAAAACGCATTTTGTAATTCATTCCATACCAAATACATTTCGTTAGTGTATAAAAAATATTAAAATTGAACCAATGTCAGTCTAATTTGACATTGCTCAAATTTTATGTTGTCAATAATGCGTGGTTTTAGCAAAATCTTTTATTAGGTTCCATTTGGGACGTTTCTGCAATTATTGTGGTTATATTTTGCCTATTTCATTTAGTTTACTTACATCTAATATATTGTATGTATAAAATTCTCATGTCACGGTGTTAAAAGTTGAACTCCTCCGAAACGGCTCGACCGATTTTCGTGAAATTTTGTGTGCATATCGGGTAGGTCTGAGAATCGGACAACGTTTATTTTTCATCACCCTGAATCATCACCCTGAATGTTAGTTTTTTTTATTATTTTTTTGGACAAAATTTATTGTTTTTATTTTTTTATGATACAGCATACAAAAATACATACAACCCTAAATTTTCACCCCTCTACGATCAACCCCTATTTTTAAATTGAGATTTTAATATTTTTTCTTCTCATCCACACATGACCAATAGGGTTGCATGGCAATCGAATATAAAACATTTTTATTTCAATCTCCAGTTTAGAGAATTGGTCCCGGTAGCTGGCGCTGCAATCGGGTTCATACTGAACAACTCCTAAACGTATGGACCGATTTTGATGAAATTTTATGTGTTTGTTTGAGTAAGTAAGTGGATGGTTTATATTAATAATTAGTCCCGGTACGTGGCGCTGCAATCGGATTCATACTGAAAAACTCCCAAACGGATGGGCCGATTTTGATGGCATTTAGTATTGGAGTTTTTTTATACGGTCATTAAAAAAATAACAATACTATCTAACTTTGCCACCCAAAATAAGTAACAATGTGATATTTTTCATTCAAAATAAAAATAGTCAAAATTTGTATAATATAATAAGACGACAGGACAACGTTTGTCGGGTCTGCTAGTTTTCTATAAACATTTACGGGTCCAAAAAAAATTAATAATACTTCGTAATGTCTTCCATATGATGGCACAATCCGTTTTCTACTAGGATTTTTGCTATAAATATTTACGGGGGCTAATTGTGTGCCAGTTTTGTCATCTTTAATAGAATTCAACCAACATTATTTTTTCTACAACTTTTATGAAAAGTGACGTATTTCTCATACCTTACTTAATTCCAAAACCAAATATTGCTCATACTGTGAGAAATATTATTTGTCACGGCACTTTGTCGAATAAAATCGACAAAAACTACTGTCATCTAATAGGTAGTTTCAATCGTGTTTTGATAAAATACTAATTTCCATTAAATATTAGTTTAACATGACATATTATACTTATTCATAATAAATAATATGGATACTGACAGTAGTGCCGATTTTCATAATACTCCGCCAGAGATATTGGAAACAGCTGCAAAAGTAACTTTAGATTAGTTGCCGGAAATTTCAAGAAAAAAGTGTGAATTGGCATACGAAAAATCATGGAGTGGAGAAGAAATACAAAAATGAAATCTTTTTCGTAAAGTGTACTTCGTATATTGGCAGTTTAGAGATGGGATACTTTAGTGTTATTTTTGTTTTACTAACCATAAAAATAAATATTAAGTTATTTTACTTGTATTCTTCAAATTTGTGCAGTTGTAAAAAAAGTATAGTGTGCAACATGTGGGGTAAGTACTTTTCGCACTCGTGTGTTCGCGGCATTCGTGAGAAGAGTTAAACTTTCCCCACTTGTTGCACAATAAACTATTCTGTTGACTGATGTTCAATTTTTTACAGACCTCAATATTCGTACCAATCTCCAAGCACGTAATTGCAGTTGCTCGTTCGACTTAGATCGTTAGTTTGATGACTCAATCTACTGTCAATTATTACTATGCTGTCAATTTAAACCTTATAAATACTGAAATTTATGGCATATTTGAAGATCGCTGTAAAATATAAATATACATTCACGCTTTTTGCATTTCATTCCATGCCAATTACATTTTCTTGGTAAATAAAATATAAGATTTAAACCAATGGCTTTTAGACCAGGAACACAAGCAAATGACAATATATTCATTTTAAGAAGGCTAATTGATAATACAATAGAAGCGGGAGAAGAAATGTATTTAACATTTATAGTCTTGAAGGAAGCTTTTGACACAGTACAAAGAGAAACAAATTTGGAGGTATTGGAAGACTTAGAAGTACCAAAAGCTCTTATTAATATACACACACATAAGTGCGTTAATAATTCCCATCCCACGTGTTACGTACAAAATTTTACCTACAACTGTTTATTAGTATTATTAACAGTATATCATGAAATTTTATTTAAAAAAATATATATTTCAATCCAACGTACCGTTAATAATATTGGCTGCAAACATAAGGTAGTGTAGATCATATTTTGTGACCATAGCAACAAAGACAAACAAAGCTGTGGAAATAAAAAAAATAGTTAGGCATGTCATCAAATTGACAAAGTTGAATGAACAAAACTCTATAAAAATTAGTTCAAGCGAAGACAATCTCTCCCTTCCGATATTTAAAATGCAGCTTCCAGTGTTATTTTAAATCTTGCGCCAGCGAAATCACGAGAAAAATACCAGGATCGTCACGAGAAATGGTATTGAGAAAAGAAGGCTGGGAACATTATTCTTATTATTGCACTGGTGCGGTAATGTATTCAAAAACGCACTAGTGCGGTAATATACGTCATTATGACACTGAGAATAGTGTCAAATCGTACCCGTTACATGACAGTTGTAGATAGAGTACAATTAAAAAATTCACCTGAAACGTCAAAGTAATCAAATGACAGATGGTGAAAAACTTCAAAAATCGTGGCGTTATGAATTTTCCACCATTGGGCTTCTAAACAATACTTTCCGCCCTATTTTTGGTGTTTATAAGATGGGTTTTCCGGTAAGGTATTAGGCGAAAAAGTAATAATGAACCGAAAAAAAAAAGAAACACGTGGAAGCACTTTAGTAAACAAGGGAATATTGTCTGTTTTAATGGTACACCAATAATGTATTAAAGATAGACAAGCCTTGTTTACATTTTGGTTGTCCCCAACATATTTAAGGACTTTTCTTACATCGTTATAATTAAGTTTAAGCGTAGTCAAAGTACACAAAATATCCGTAAAATGCCGCAAAGCACACAAAAAACTTGAAAATTCAAAATTGAGTATTTAAAAGGGTTGTGATTAATATGAGAAAAACTTTACAATACTAGGCATGCGTTTTTCCGGAAAATCGTCGAGTGAAAATTTTTGTTTTCGTTTTTTCGCTCTAATTGTTTAAATAATGAAAACACAGAAAAATGTTCAAATCAAAAATTGTAGCTAATACATTTATCTACAAAATTTGTCTGAACATTTTGTATCTGCATTAGTTTTTAAAATATATACGAAATTTCCATAGTAGTATTTTTGAAAATCATCAATTTTCGTGTTTTTAATTTTATGATAGTAAATAAACAATGACATTTAGAAAAAAAATTTTCATATGGAATTTGTTCTAAAACGGGATCTACAAGTACATTGAAAAAAATAATTTTTTTTAAAGTATTATTATCGACTTTCCACGCTCTCTCACCTGCTTTTTTACCTTTATTTGTGCTCCCTTCTCTTTTTTACCTGAGCCATAGGTGTGTTCTTTTGTATCGCGATCACTTCTTAATAGGTTCATTATAAAGTTCACAAATTTTTAGATAGTATCATAAACGGTATAAAAAGTTATAGAAGGTTTGCTGACATACCTCTGATTTAAGTATTTATTTTAAGTAATTGAGTATTATTTAAAAAAGTTGATATTTATAGAAAAACTGTGTAGTAGTTTCGAAAGTAGATGCTTCAAAGTGTTTAGTAGTAAAGTTTCATTGAATTATATTAATTTCGAAAAAAGATATAATTGAATGAAGTCTAAAAAAACAAGTAAAATTAAGCATGCAAAAAAACAGATTTTTAAGAAGCATTCGTTTAAAATTCTAAATATTGATGGATTTGCTTTTATAATAATAATATTTTATGCTCATTTGCAATGCTGAATCTAAAAGGAATTTTCGCTGGGATAAGTATTGATTAAATAGGAATATAATAAACTGATATTACAGTCAAAAAAAATTTTTTTTTTTTATTGGAATTTAAGTGCCTCGACAACTATGGCCATTGGCACTATACATGATTACATCAGAATACACAAAAAATATGTAGTTATATTAATACAGTCAATGATATTTCATAGTTTGTGGTAGAGGTTAGCAGCTTTGAGGAATTTCAATGTCTTCGGAATTTCAGCGGTGCAGTTTAGAAGTTCTTTCAGGTTCGGTTTTAGATCTAGGCGCTGATACAAATTGTTGTATATCTGGCAGTCCGTGAGTATATGCTTAACGCTTAAATCAACATTGCAGTAACGGCAGACAGGAAGGTTTTCAGATGACATCAAGTAACCGTGAGTATATCTGGTATGGTTGATCCGCAATCGTCTAATAACAGCAGCTTCTCTCCTGGTTAAGAAGTCGAGGGGGAGAGAGCCAATGGAAGGCTGTATATCGTTTAGAGCTGTTTTACTGTTGTGCCAAAAATTTTGCCAGGATTCTTTGACGGACTTTTTGAATAAGTGTTTGAGGTCTTCTGGGAGCTGGATCGATGTTGTGGTGATGGTAGAGGTGGCTTCTTTGGCATGGTAATCAGCATTTTCATTGCCAGTAATTCCAATGTGAGATGGAAGCCAGATAAGACAGACTTTTACATCACGAGCTGAGAGTATTTGATAGATATCATGGATGTTTTGAACTATTGGATGGTCAGTAAAGATAGTATTAAGTGAATTAATTGAAGAAAGTGAATCGGTACAAATGGCGACATGCTTGGAAGGAGGTGAGATATGTTGAAAGGCTTGGAAAATGCTATACAGCTCACCAGTGTGAACACTACATGTTGAGGGCAACCGATAGGAACCTATAAGTTCGTGGTTGGTTGTGACTGAGCAGCCAACACCAAGAGAAGTTTTAGAAGCATCTGTGTAGAGAACTACATCATACGGTGTTTTTTTCAATATTTCTAAGAATGCTTTTTTAATAAGTGTGTTAGGTGACTCATGTTTATTGAATTTGGTGAGAGAGGTATTGAAAAGAGGAAGATGTTTAGTCCAAGGAGGGGTGTGAGGTTGGGGAAGCGGAGTGGTTATTGAAAGGTCGGTATTCTCAAGTAATGGGGAAAGTAGTTGAGCAACAGATTTTATGCTACGTTTGGAAATAGTGTTGATAGGATGATGTTGAGACATTGAGGTGAACAGTGGGTAAACAGGGTTAGTAGGATTAGAGGACGTTGAGGCAGCGTAAGTATTAATTAAATAGGAATTATAATAAACAGATATTACAGTCAGAAAATCTACTTTTTCAAATTTGAAAGTATTTCTATCTAAAAGTTGAGATCTTTCTTCACATTTTACATGAGTTCATTTATTTTTCAGAATGTTATAAGACCAAAATTATTAACTTTTAAGTCAAGCGGTTAATAAATTTGGCTCACGGGCCGTTCGCGCGTAACCACGAATTGAATACCACTGAAATTAATTTTATCTCGTAAACTTTTTAACTTACAGAAAAACTTTTCAAACAGAATTTGTAGATAAATGCATCAGCTACAAATTTTGATTTGGAAGTTTTTCTGTATATTTTTTATTTATTAAACAGTTAGAGCGAAAAAACAAAAACAAAAATGTTCACTCGATGATTTTCCAGAAAATTGCATGCCTAACATCGTAAACTTTTTCTCATGTTAAACACCACCCTTTTAAATACCCAATTTTGAATTTTCAAGTTTTTCGTATTTTTTGTGAGGTTTTATGTGTACTTTGATTAGGCTACTTAGAAAATGGACAAAATAACGTACAAAGTTTTATACATTTTTTAATTATATTTTATGTGAAGATTCAAACTGACATTGACAATTAACATCTCACTGTGATAAATACAGATAAAAATTCATGAAATAAAATCCCTTGAATATTAATATTTTCCAACATTCTCTCCTCTTAACAATTTGCTAATATGACAAATTGTTAAATAATTGAAATATTAATTAAATAAACGTTTTATGTCCATCGCTTAGGTGATTTAACTAAGCGCCCTGCTCTTGTCACTATTCGGATTTTCTCTTCACACTTGGATCCATCTTCATCTATTTATCACTATCTTGCAAGTTTCCATTTTCCGGTATCAATTTTGGTGCACTCTTCACTTCTGATGGATACAGTCGTTAAAAAGGACTTAAAATCTCACCATTCATTGTTTTAACGTTTGCATGAATGTTATCTTTTCCTGGATATGTCTCCATTATTTTTTCTAGTGGCCAGCTTGTCCTTTTTACATTTTCGGCTCCCACAAATACGATGTCATTAACGTCTAAATTACGAAATTTGCTTTGACCAGCATTGACTAATAGATATTCCTTTTTGAAGCGGTTCCGAAAACAATCTCGTAATTTCTGGATATATCTTCTACGCTTTATCAAACTATTTCGATCAATTTCATCGGGCATCTTGTGGTTCGGAATATCATTGATAAACATTGCTGGTTACAGTTGATAACTGTCTCACAATCGCACAGTAAAGTGAGAAGTTCTTCATAAGTAACAGAAGATTTACCTAGATTCTTACGTAAAATATCCTTGATGGTGCGAACAATGCGTTCCCACCAACCACCCCACCATGCAGCTGTTGGTGGGTTGAAGTTCCCTTTAATTTTCCTAATGTTAGAATACTCTAAAACTTTATCCCAATCAACTTTATTCATCTGATTATAAGCATCAACGAAATTCTTCCATTATCAGTGTAGATTGTAGATATTCTTCCTCTCCTGGAAATGAAACGTCTCAATGCAGAAAGAAATGAATCTGTAGAAAGAGATTCAACTAATTCAAAATGGACTGCTCTGTAAACTGCACAATTGTATACTACTATCCTTGATTTTGATTTATTTTTCAGGTACAAAGGTCCTGCCAAGTCGATTCCAACTATTTCGGAAGCTATCCTGTCTTTCGGGAGTGGAGACAACGGTGTTTCAACAAATTTCGCATTGTATGTTTTACACACATTTAGATACAATTCGTTTTACTGTATGTCTACCTCTTAGCATCCAGAATTTATCTCGTAATATACATAAAAGTGCTTGTACACTAGCATGAAAATTCAATCTATGATTTTCTTCTATGATTTTTCTCACAATCTCATGTTCGTTTGGTAGAACTATACGGCACTTGAAATCTTCTGAAACCTCTCCCAAAATCAGCATTGTTTTGATTCTCCACAATCTATTCGCATCTCTGAATACATGTAAATTCTGAATAGACTTAGCTTCATCTCCAAAACTTTCCAGTTAAACCAACTTCAAAATTTGTATTTCAGCTTCCATAATTTCATCGTTACTAAGTTTCCGGTTTTCCTAAGGGATATTTTTCTTGAATTATTCAAGAATCTCAATATCCAACCCATCATTCTCACAATTTTAGAATATTTTGAAAAATAGTTGAATCCATCAGGTGAAATATTTACTTTCGATATAAGTGTTACGATAGTTTACCATTCTTTCTTTATTTACCTCCTCCATTGAAAAAGTAGTTTCATGGCCAACCTTTAGAATCATCTTCCAACCAACTGGGTCCGTTTATCCAACAATGCTCGAACAATTTTTTCTCTATTATTATTTGAAATTCTCACCATGATAGTTTGTAATAAAACAGTAGTTTTGTAGTTACTTTCCAAAACGTTTTCTACTGGCTGTTCTTCCTTTTTATCAATTTTATCTTGTTGAGCAATCAAATCAGGACACATTATGGGATAATGTTTTCTTGAACAAACTACACATTTAACAAACGCTTTACAGTTTTTACTGGTACGATTTTGTTTTAAACAGGTGAAACATCCTTTTTCTTTCATTACCAAGGTTTTTCGTTAGACCATTTTTGTCTTTCACACAGTCCTGACTTGTATATATGTTTTCGCAAAATAAACAAAATGGAATTTTCTTACCATCGTTTGCTACTCCTTTAGAACTGGCCGAATATAAAGCTGCAGCGGTATATAGTCCATTTTCACTTGTGGGTTTTTAATGTTTAACAGCTGTAGACATGTATTTACACTTATGCTTGAGCTAAATTGATTCTTTCTTCGGATTCCACCTCACTTCTAAGAAAATCTAATAACAGAGATAAATGATCAGTATTGTCTCTAGCATGATCCAACGCAAATTTCTTTTTATTCGCGTTTCTGTGTCTTTGCCAAACTTTCAATAGAATCATCCGGCAATGCAAACTTAACAAGAGGAAATAACATAGCTGCATACTTTTCTTTCATAACACCAAGTGTTTCCAAAGCCCGCAACTGCGTCTCTAACTTATCATATAGTTGAGAAAGTGCCATACCTGTATTCTTCACTGCTTGTTTCAAAACTAAGCTTAATAACTCTCTTACGTAAACTTCTACAAGCAACTCATCCCTAGCAAATCTAGCCTTTAACTGGTCAATAGCTATTTGGTAATTCGTGCCTGATGGAGGAAAACTCTCGATTAATTCCCTTGCAATGGATCCCTGTTCCGTGGATTCAAGTAAATACTGAAAGTTATCGGTCAAATGATTTCTTCGTCGTCGTGGATCTTCTTAAATTGTCCCCAAAAACCAATCCATTTTTAACATCCCGATCGAACTTTCTTAACTCTATCTTCGGTAGACGGTATTTCCTTCTGTTCGTGTCGTTTCTCCAACTATGTGAACTGTATTTATCATCTTCGGTTTCTTTTTTAAGAAAGAATTCACATCTTGATTTGTATTTTATCAATTCTTCTCCGTAGAATTCAGTTGTATCATATTCTTCTTGGAATGCTGCATCATCTATTTCAGCAGAGAAAATTCTCTGATATTTTCGTCGGCTCTCAACAATCTGTTGCCTTTGTCTTCTAATTGCCTGGAAATGGCCAACAGATCTTGCTTATTTGCTACCTTATCTTGAAATATCATGTCTAACTCTCTTCATATCTTGGAGAAGTGGTTTATCATCAATTGCCTTTCTTTTTTGATATTTTCCATTTCTAGCTGAATTTGTCCTGTTACCGTCACCAAAATCTTATAATTAAGCTTAGAAAATGAACAAAATAACGTACAAAGTTTTATAAATATTTTAATTATATTTTATGTGAAAATTCAAACTGACATTGACCATTAACATCTCACTGTGATAAATACAGATAAAACATGAAATAAAATCCTTTAAATATTAATATTTTCCAACAACATTATGCCAAATCTCGTATAACAAAAATTGTAATTGATGAATAAATTTAAGATTTTAGCAGCATTTTCTGTTTGAAATGTAAGAAAAAAGTGGAAAGCATTTAATATAGGTATGACCAACCCACGGTCCAGCTCACTGTTTTTTTTTCTGTTACAATTTTTTGTTCTATTAATGCCATAGTTTATAAATTTTTAGCTTGACAACCTCGAACTACTTATGTCATTTGGGTGAAGTTTGTCAATAAGATTTTAATTATAATTGTGTTTTTATTTGGTTTCTGATTGATATTTGTATATTAAAGTGCTTTTAAGACATTCATGATGATGAGAAAATGTGAAGTGTGCGAAAATACATGTAATAAGAATGATAATCGTTAATTTCACGGGTAAGGTTATAATAGCATGAGCGTAGTATGGGTATAAGACAAGGGATACAACATTTGTTTACATTATAATATTGTTTATTTTTTTTAATATCAGGTTTCTGAAGAATATTTAGAATTAAGATATTCGTGACCATGATTATCTTTCGGTTTATTTTTTGAGTGAATATACTAAGGATGTAGTTGCTTATATTTTTGGATTTGTAGTAGAAATCTTTAACAAAAAAATTATTTGCAAACAGTGTTCTATACTTTTAGAAGGTGATTGTAGTGTGTATAAACTACAAATTGAAAAAACTTTTGGAAAACTGAAAAAAGCGTCTAAATTCGTAGTTACTGTTGGTTGTGAAGCTGAAAACTGTCTAGAACACTTACTATGAATTTAGATGTTAGTAATATTAATTAAATTGAACAAAAAACCTTTCAATGTTATATTAACATGTTTATAATCTGTAGTGCAAAACTTGTTTCAACTTCAAAATCCTTTAAATGTATCTATTTAAAAAATAACTTGTCTATAAGCTACGATCTTCGATAAATTTCCACTTATTCAAACGTAAAAATGAATAACGTACATCACTTAATCTAAAAATAATTTTTATAAAATAGTTTAAGTGAGCCTTATCGAAATATACGCTACTGTGCGTTGTACTTGCCCTGATTGTTGTACACCTTCGTTAGTTGTCGCATGGACGTACGCGCAGTACCGAAATCATACTCTTTGACGTCACAACCAATATCAAGGCCCTTACAAAGGGTTTACATAATTTGAAATGTTCAGCACGTTAAATTCGTTATAGTGGTTGTTTGTAACAAAACTAAATTGTTTTTTTCATGCCAGTCCTTTTCATGCAATATATTGGAACGGTATATGAACCGTCCATAATAGACAAACTGTATTAATTACTCCTTAAAGATATTATTGTTGACACTTTCAAATAAACACAACATATAGGTAGATTTAGAATTTATTAATGATGTGATACAGTCACTATTAAACCTCAAAATCTTATTATAAACTTAATTGTTGGTAAGCAATAGGGATGGAATAAATGGCGCTATGACATTTGTATTAAAATTAATTTATTAGCTAATAAAGATGGGTTAAACTGAGTGTGGATTATCCAGATTAACTCCTTGTTAGGTTTCCTTATAATAATAATGAATGGAAGTTTGTTAAAAATATCAAAAAATTGTAAATTTATTGTATATTTAAGAGGTTAAATTGAGGTAGTCAAAATTAATTGAATAACTGTATTTGAAACAAAGTGCGTGATACAAGAAGTAAGGAGTGTTAAATAATAGTCCAGTGCTTAGTTATAAGCAACTACATAAGGTAGAAAAGGTGGTTTTAGCAACAAAAACTCAATTTGAAAATTTGTATTATGAACTGTCAAATTATATTTATAGGTTAATATTGTGGACTTCATATCAATTTTGGTGGAAAAGGACATGCTTTGGGATCGATATTATAGTATAATCTTTAATTTTAATATGTTTAAAGTTGGTTTTTATAGAAATTTATTCATTTTATTGTAATTAGTGAGGTTATGTCAACCAAAAATTATCCTGACAGTCTAATTTTGAACGTTGTACAAGGAACATCGTTTGCTCTTGAGTTCCACCGTCTTTTGTTTAATGACGTAGTTTCAGAGGTGACCAGAAAGTTAAAGCGGAATGTCATTAAGAATTTTTGATAATCTGTCAAAGAAAGGAAAAAGGAAAGTGTCTGTGTCATTTAAAAGATACTTGCATTTTATAAAAATTAAGTAAGTTGTAAATAAGCCTTATAAAAAAAATTAAGCATTTTCTTGGAAGCCGATATCTAAGTGGGGCTCCAGTCCCAAAGGTAAAATATTCATAATTCTTTTACCTGTTCCAACATCCACAATGAACTGTTGATTCGACATCACTGAAAAATTTTGAATATTTAACTTTGGTAAGCTTTGTTTGTAATAATTACTCACCTTAATTTAACCATTTAGATTGTTTTCAACAAACTTGACTTGGTTAGTCTTAATCCCATAGCTTTTCTTCTCTTTGAGATAAGAGTTTGCAAGGTTGAAGTTTGACATAACTCACTGACCAAAGGTCTCATGATATAAATTCCCATTCAACAAATAGTTGTGTTTAACGTTATTCATTTTTGATTTATATATCTTTTCAAATAAATGTATTGTTTTTCGTTTGATATTTTAATAAATAGTTTGGTTTAACAAAAAAGGAGCTGGCTAACAATCAGAAAAAGTGACTAGGTACAGTATGCAGTCGAGGCTTGACTAATCTTCATAGCCCGTACTCACTGAGAGTAGATCACGTGCTCGTTTAATACCTACAGGAGTAAAACAAAAGGTTAACTAAACTTGTTCTGTAGAGTAGGGAGGGTGAGTGTAGGCTCACAGCACTTAGGCCACATGTGACCCATTGTACATCCTCCCGAGGAGTTGTCTTCCTAGGTCATTGTCCATCCTGTCCTTCTCAGGAAGGTGGACAGGTCACTAGGAGACATCTCCTTTATATCGGCAGGTGTAGGCCAAGACTCACCGAACACACACTCTCTTATTGAAGATAACTCCGGACACTCGCATAAGACATGCCTGACAGTTTCATCTTCCTGTTCACACATCCTGCATAGAGGTGTGTCCACTAGCCCCATAGTATGGAAGTGTTTCCCTAGTTGACAGTGACCAGTCAGAAATCCTACTGTTAATCGTAGGTTTCTCCTGGTCATCGCCAAATATTTCTTCGGCTCCAGCTTCCCAGGGTCGCCCAGAGTGATCCTGGCAAGACTGCATCCTTTGATTCCATCCCATCTCTTAAGGGATTGAGTATGGGTGTAGCGTTTGGCTAGTTCCGCAATTGTCGAAGTCGTTAGGCCGTAGGTGTCACTGGGTCCTAGAATTTTTAGTCCAGCGGCTTCCCTGGCTAAAGAATCAGCAATGCGATTTCCTTTACTCCTGTCGTGCCCTTTAACCCACCTCAGGATAATATTGTTATCTGCCGAGGCGTCAGCTAAATCTTGGTGGCACTCTAGTACTAGCCTCGATATAACACGTTGTCTGTTTAAGGCTAATAGGGCTTGTCTACTATCAGTGCAGATTATTATGTTTTTGCCAGAAATTCCTCTTCTGGTTAGTTCTTTTGTGGCAATTGAGATACCAGCCAGTTCTGTTTGAACTACGCTACGCTACGCTACGCTACGGTATTGTTTCCCATTCCCCACTTCATCTTTAGGCTTAGTGCTCTTGAGTAAACTCCACATCCTGAGCCTTCTTTCATTTTTGAACCATCTGTATATATGCGTATTGCATTTGCAGCACCTGGCTCTGTGTTCTGTTTTATTTGAATTTTGTAGGGTTTGTTAAACAAAAACCTGGGTTCAATTGCATCATTGGTTGCCTGCAGCAGAGGTAGCGCAGTGAGCGCTTCCTGCCACAGGCTCAACCTCAATTGGCCCACTCCTACTTCGGGGTTTACACCAGCCGTGCGCAATCGTACCATGGCCATTAACGCAACCTCCTTGACGTACAGGTCCAGAGGGGTCAGACCAGTAATTAGTTCCATTGCTGCGGTTGGTGTTGTTCTCATGGCTCCTGTGATGTTTAAGCAAGCCATTCGCTGTATTTGATATAATTTTTGGATGGCCGTTGCTTGTAGAACCTTCGGTCCCCATGCAATTGCTCCATACGTTAACATGGGTCTTATTATTGCAGTGTAGATCCAAGTAACCACACGGGGCGACAAACCCCATGTGCGTCCCACTGTCCTCCGACACTGCTCATAAGCCACATTATGCTCTTTTTGCTCTGTTGTGTAGATGAGAGTTCCATGTTAGTTTCCTGTCGAGGGTAATACCAAGGTATTTCACCTCTTCCGAAAAGTTTAGTTTGCTTTTGAAGATTTCAGGAGGTTTCAAACCCGATAAACTTCTTTTCCTGGTGAAAAGGACCATCTCAGTCTTTCTGGGATTGATCGACAGTGAGTGTTCCTTGCACCATTTTTCAATTAATTTAAGCCCATCCTGCGCTCTATCGCACAGTGTGTTCACAAATTTGCCGGTCTGCAAGATAACTATGTCATCTGCGTAAGCAATTGTGTAGAATCCATTGTTGTTGAGGTGATTAATCAGGGTATCTAGAACCATATTCCACAGAAGGGGTGATAAGACTCCTCCTTGTGGACATCCCCTCATGACCAGTCCTCTTACTGTGATGTCCTCTGCATTAATACTTATTGCTCTACTAGAGAGCATCTTGAGTATCCATTCTCCTACTACCAGAGGTACATTCCTGGAGTTGAGTTGCTGGGTAATTGTTGGAAAGGTTGTTTCATCAAACGCTCCCTCGATGTCTATGAATATACCCAGGGTGGATTCTTTGTTGTCCAATGATCTTTCGATTCTGCCAACCACTTGGTGAAGGGCCGAATCGGTGGACCTTCCCGGAGTATATGCATGCTGATTTGGATGAAGTGGATTGTGAACTAGCACTTCGTCTCTTATATACCGCTCGCATAACCTCTCCATTGTTTTCAAAAAGAACGATGTGAGACTAATTGGTCGGAATGCTTTTGGTAAGGTGTAGTCCATCCTGCCTGGTTTGGGTATAAATACCACTCGTACTTCTCTCCACTTACTGGGAATATACCTCAGAGCTAGAGAGGCTCTGAAAATTCCAACCAGGTGCGGCATAAGAATATCCATTCCCCATTGAAGTAGGGCTGGTCTTATTCCGTCAGGTCCTGGTGACTTGAAGGGAGAAAAGCCCGATATGGCCCACCTTATCTTGTCCTCATCAATTACTGCACTAGCAGATTGCCAGTCGTATTGTGAGGGTGTTGTTGGTACTTCCGTCCAGATTGACGTTCCAGGAAAGACAGAATCTGGGAAGTGAGTTTCCATAAGAATCTCAGCGCTCTCTTGGAGGTTGGCGGCCTTGTCGCCGTTTACCCTTGTCAGGATGCCGATACTCTTATGGTGGTCGTTTGAGAGTGCCTTCTGTAGCCTAGAAATTTGTGGGAAGTCTTCGACTGCCTCACAATAGGCTCTCCAGGCTTCTCTTTGCTTTTGTCTGCAGACTTTTTTGAACTCTTTGAGGTTGGCTTTATATATTCCCCAGTCCTCTTTGAGTTTTGTTCGTTTTGCCTTGTTAAAGGTCGTTCTCGCTGTCTTTCTGAGGTGTTCCAGTTCAGGGCACCACCAGGTATTGGTCGTGCCACCTGTCTGAACCATCCTCATCGGACAGGATTCCTTATAGGCAATGTCTATTTTGTTTTGGATAGATACTGTGTACCTTTCCAGTTCCTCATTATTGCTAGGAGTCAGGACCTCTGTTTCCCGCAGAGCACCTTTTAAGAGTCGATTGTAGAGAGCTACATCCGTCCTCTTCGGGTCACGGGATTTTACAGTGGTCCTGAGATCGCTTACCGTATAGGTCAGCCAGCGGTGATCTGACATAGAAATGTGATCCGACACTTGCCAGTCCTGAATTTTGTTTGATATTTTGGCTGTCACCAGCGTAATATCTATTAATGTTTGGCTACGGGCGTTAATAAATGTCGGCTCCGTGCCTCTGTTTAAAATTGTTAAATCTTTCTTAATTATATATTCATAAAGAGACTTACCTCGGGCGTTGATATCCTTGCTGCCCCAGCTCAAGTGGTGTGAGTTTGAGTCGCAACCCAATATCAGCTCCACTCTCTGGTTGAGGCAGTGATCCACTAGTACCTCCATCTCTTTAGTCGGTGGTAATGTGGCTGCATCTGAAGGTAAGTACACCGATGCGAGTACCAACGCCGTATATTTGCCTCTTCCATCTGGACATTCCACTTTAACCGCAGTAAGGTCTGAGGTGCAGAATTGTGCCATCGGAGAGGCTCTGTATTTCCTTGGGACGTAAACAGCTGTCCTAGGTTGCTGATTGCTTGGTAGGCTAAAAATTTGACCCGTTAGGCTGCTGAAACCAGTAATTTTGGTCTTTATTATCCAGGGCTCCTGGATCAAAGCTATTGCATCCTCCAATACATCAAGGTGGCGACATAGTGTTGCCGTTGCCGCCTTTTTGTGTTGGAGGTTGCATTGTATAATATTTACCTTTTTTCCAACGTCCTTGCCCATGAGTAGGTTGCATGGCATTGGATTTTCTTTAGAGGTCCATCTGCTCCTCCGCTAGGGGAGAGACGACCTCGCTGTGTTCGCTGTGCCTCCTCCGTCAGGTCATCGACTACTTCGACGTCCTTTTCGGGACCCATGATGGCCTTGGGGTCAATATCCACTTTGGGTGGCTCGACTACCAAGGACCTCGGGTCTTCAGAGGTACCCCCTGCTTCCTTCCTTGTTACCCTGATAGTCAATGAGGTGAACGCATAGCTCATCCTCATCGACTTCTTCTTGAGGACAGCCATATCCTCGTCTCCGATTCCGAAAACGAAGAGGTGTCCTTCTGGGTTCACCTTCACCTCATGATGGAAAGTGCACCACCTTGCCACCGCCAGGTCAGGGTTCTGCGCCCTAAGCCGACCAAGCACCCTCTCTTTTTCACCGGATGTCGTCTTGTGGACGTCCTCCGGGATCCAGAGCGAGGCCTTGGTCAGCCTGGGGAGCCTATCCACACTAACGACCGCCAGTGATGCCTCCTCCCATGGCTTGAGGTTTTTTGTGGCTTTTTTCAGCCACTCTAGCGTCCCGTCGTCATCGCAGACCACTCTGATGATTTCACCGGAGTATGTCCACGATTTAAACGTGGGCGCTTTGCTATTGCTGCTGGAGGCGGAGAAGATGATCTTGTCCAGTTCCTCTAGCAGTTGGTTTTTGATGATTCTTTCCCGCTCTGTGGTAACCTTACCGTACGGGTTAGTCTCATCTATGATGGCAACCTTGAGGTGTCTCAAGGCGGCATCCGCAAGGGATTTGGAAGGCGCGGCGACATTTCTGTCGACGCGCGGCTTCTTCAATCTTCTTGGAGTCCCCTCCGTGGAGGTGCTCAAGTGAGGGCGCTTTCCTGCAGGGGCTGCCGGTTCCTTGCCTTTATTCAAAGCGGAGCTCTTGGTGCCCGCCGCAGGAAGTGCCTTTGCTGTTGGAGGTGGAGTGGTGGAAGAGGGGGGTGCACTTGTAGCTGCTGCCACCCCTGATTCCTTCGCTCTCTTCCTCCTTTTGGCTTCGGCGCCGCAAATGCGCTTTCGCCTTGGCTTTTGTGTTAAATCACGAGGTGATCTTTCATGTCCAGCCGCATTCTGTGCAGTATTTTGGGGTAGACATTTCTGTCCATCCCCAGCCACTACTTTAGATTGAGGTGAGCACTTCTGTCCAGCCTCGGGATTTGTTTTTGTTTTTATGGTTTTTTCCATGTGTGTTCCCACGAGTAGCAAGGGAAGGGTTGGTCACCTCTGGCAGAGCCCCGCATTACCAGAGGAAGGCTAATTACAATGGGGTTCCGCCCAGTTCCCCAAGGGGATCGTTCGTGACCGCATATCACCCTGCGGCCATTCAGCTGTCGGCACGATTCCTTACACCTTAGCTTGGGTAGGCTGGTCCGCGGTGGCATGTTTCGCAAAGGCTTTTGG
This sequence comes from Lochmaea capreae, assembly GCA_949126875.1. Lineage (NCBI taxonomy): Eukaryota > Metazoa > Arthropoda > Insecta > Coleoptera > Chrysomelidae > Lochmaea > Lochmaea capreae. The sequence goes on from OX421396.1 coordinate 18,512,959, forward strand.
GGAGGTTTAGCTCCCCTCACCCCACTTATTTCTGCCACTAAACTTGTTATTTTTATTAATAATAATTATTATAAATTAATACAAATTGGATCAGACAAACAACATAAGAAGTGAAATTTACAATAAATTATTACCTTCACAATATTTTTTATGATTTACAGTACCTTTTTGCTAATTGAAGTTTTAGTCAAGTTCTCTATTTAAGTCAAATTGTAATAAAATTGACAGATAGTCTCCTGCCGTAACATAATCCAAATTTCCAAACTTCTTCAATCAAGTATGTAAACAATTTACTCAGACCGTCTCTCCAAAATATATCAAAGGCTCCATTTTCGCACAATTTTTTTGGGTTAATCTCGACAACGACATTTAAATGAAACGTAGGCAGTATGGTCAAAACCTAAAAGGGTAAATATGAAACGAAAGGGTGAAAATTTCGACCTAACAATGTCTTTCTATACCGTAATAATAAGAAAGGGGTTGTTAATGGGAGAATGCAAAAATAAAAGGGAGAAATCGAGTGCTAATCAACAACCACTTAGTCCCTCCTGAAGTTAGCTTGTATTTGAGTAATTTTGCACCGAGTGGAAAAGAATTGAATCATATGATATTGCAAGGGTGCTCAAACTTATAGTGTAGGCGATCTACCACAAAATATTTCTTTGTACAATCGGTTTTTTTAAATTTACCAGCATTGCAGCCATAGAAGTAAATACGACCCTAGGGCTGTAAGTAAGTAAGTTACTTAAGGCCTTCGTGCCTTTTATTATTAAAAAAAATTTGGTTAGGTTAGGGCAAAAACTTTATTCAAAATCAAATAATAACGTAAAACTATTATACAGCAAAATATTAAAATAAACAAATCAATTAACTTTAAATTAATGCATATTAAAATTAATAGAACAGTTTGAAGCATGATTATTAAAAATCAAAGGCATTTTACTTTGTTGGTGATGCACTTCTTCACAAAAGTGTAATAATATACGGGCCGGATGTTCCCTTACAGCTTTCGGATTTGGTAAGCTTCACTTCCACACCCTTATTATACTGTACCCTAAAACATACCTTTTTCTACGCCCATGTCCGTAAACGTCAAAAATCGCACTGACAGCAATCCTTGTAAGTGCCATTTAACAATAACATGCACGTAATGAAAATCTCATAACATACACGTGCGTTTAGATAGAAAGAAATTTCTTTGTTTAATCAAATTGCAATCAAATTTTTATTTACGTACTACTTTATTTGGTTTATTTACATTCTTTTAATCAATTGAAAAACGTAAAAGCTATTAGCATTAGTGAAATACATTTTAGATTAAAAGAGTGATGCCCCTAAATGTCGGCAACACATTATACAACTTCAAAAAAAATAATTCGCTTTTTCTTGATATGGAAATAAACGTCATCTTATTTATGCTGTCAATTTTTGTAACAAATTATAGTTTCTGAATATTTTCTCAACTTAACCTACGAATATGTCTGTTATTAGTGAAAAAGATTATAGTACGTTACACGAGTTGTAATCCCATTACGCACTCGTGAAACTTAAATGGGTTACTTACAACTCTTGTTACGTAATATACTATTACGTACTTGATTTCAATCCGGAAAATAGACTTTTACGAGATAGTAGAACGTAATGGAATATAACATGCTACTATCCCGTAACGGTATGTTTTAGGGTACAGTATGGAATAAAATGTTGTACGTCACACGTCCGGTAAACTTTTACAGTACTCGTTTCGAAATTCAGGACTTGGCTATCGCCTCGTCCGTAAACATCTCACTCGTACTGTAAAAGTGTACTTACCGGACTAGTAACGTAATAGTATATTACATACCTAGCGGGGAAGTAGATCATTACAGTCCATGCTTTGTTAGTCGCTAAGAGCCGTGGCTGGAATGATCCTTCCCGCGTGGTATGTATACTATTTTATTCACAATCGCTTAGTTATAAGCTTCTAAAAACATTAATTTTAAGAAAATTTGTTATCACAATTTAATATTTTATTAGACAAAGAACTTCAAGAATCTATTGCTAGGCAATATTACTAATTTATTGGTTTTGACAATTATGTCAAAAAATATTCTTTCTATCACGAAATTTTAATTTGTTTGCTCAAACAAGTACATAATGTCCGAGTTTGAATAAACCTGTAGTCCTCCGGAAGTCCGAGAAGCTGCGGTTGACGGAATAATTCCGTAGAAAAGCAAAGAAAGGTATTAACTTTTTTTTTAAACCAGCTTAACACAATGTTGTCATACTTTAGAAAAGTGACACATGTTTCTAGCCGGAAAAGTACTTCTCCGGCTACAGCGTGGAAGTGAAAGTAAGTAATGAGTCACTTCCCTACCGTTTTAAAGGTAAGAAATGTCTATATTACTGACCGATTGTGAATAAATATCTATTCCTGCACTTTGGAATTGCTGAGTTTTACAAAAAGGAGGAACTGTAACTCAGGAATCACAAATGCTGTCTTGATGATGAGGCATGGCACTGCATATTACCTGCGTACTTTTCATAGGACGGAACGTAGTTACTAGGTCACAACCGCAAGCATTATGACAGGTGTGTGTGTGTGTGTTCTCTGAGCGAGTGAAGATCATCATCCAACCCAGGGAACAGGTGTTGCATCTAGGTAATTCTGGAGAACTAATCTGGTTCACCGATGGCTCCAAAATAAACCATGGCACTGCTGTAAATGGACCTAGGAAGAAAAGGTTCTTCAGCCTTGGTCGATACACGTCTGTGTTTCAAGCAGAGATGATTGCTGCTATAGCCTGTATTCATGAAATTATCAGAAGAGGATACACCGGACAAAAGATAAAAATATTCACTGACAGCCAGGCTCTGCTTAAAGCTATCAGCGACCCAACAACTAGGTCTAGACTGGTAAAAAACTGTGAAGAATGCTTCAACAGGCTGGCAAGAGGTGTCTCTAATATGGGTGCCGGCACATGAGAGGATTCCAGGTAATGAAATGACTGACCAGTTAGCTAAAGAAGACTCGAAAGGAGACTTCATAGGTCCGGAACCGTTTTGTGGAATCACAAAGTATTACATAAGAGGGAAGATTGGGAACTGGCTAGTTAAGGAACCAACTCAAATGAAGGATGACAAAAGGACACCTCTATACAAAAAGTTTACTGAATAAGGTAGACAAGGAATTCTCGTCCAGGCTGATGAAACTGGGTAACAGACATTTGAAGACAGTTACCGACTTGGTGACCCTGAGGAAGCATCTGCACAAAATGGGCAAAGTTGGTGAACCTGTTGGCAGAAAATGAGAACTGTATGATGAAACATCTACTCACATACTCGCTTCTGTGAGAACTTACAAGGACTCAGACGAAAACACTTTGGAGAGGAAATTATACACCCATCACAACTACTGAAAATCCCTTCAGTTAAACTGGTGGCATATATAGAAGGCCCGAAGCTTCTAGAATAGAAGTAGATAACATGGACTGTTGAGCACAACCCAAATGTATGAATGAATGAATGAAGTCACTAAGGTCAACTGAAATAATGATTTGAAATAATTGCATAAATGTCAAATATTCTAAAGCGGTCACTTATTTTTACTTTACGATTGTGATATTTACTTGTTACAGAATTAATGAATACCACACAAAATAATTCAAATTAGTCTTCAGAATTAATTTTCAATTTGCAAACTGAAATATTTGAAGTATTTACAAATGTGTAATGTCATATAAACGCCATTATTATTCAGCGTTATAGTGCGAAATTTGGATTGTCTTTTAAAAACGTGAGTTTCTCCTTTACAATCTCTATATTTTCAAGAAACATTTTTTTTGGATAAAACTCAAGGAGAAGTTTTTTATTGAAATATGTGATAAAGGGTAATTTTTTTGTAAATATTCAGTAACCTAAGTTATATTAGGTAATATTTAATTAATACTGAGAAATCATGGGATTGTGAGTGACTAACATTTCTTCCTGCATACAACGCACTAATGCGAGAAGTAAATCACTATTAAACTGTTTTTTGATAAAAGTTTCGGTGGTAGGAAAAAATTGTATGCAATTCGTGTATAGAGTCCCTTTTTGACATGTGATTGTCGCACTCGACTACGGCTCGTACGACAATTTTTTACTCTTGGACGTTTTTTCCTAGAATTTATTCGAAGATAAAAATGTAAAATTCAAATAAAATACAATTCATGATAAATGTTGGAAATGATCGCCTCCAGCTTGAATACATGAACGTAGTCACCGTCTCATCGATAGTCGAACACGGTAAAATATTTGAGGCGTATTTTTTATTATATCACACGCTATTCGAATACAATTCTTCAAATCGTTAATATCTTCACTTAAATTTGAGTAAACTCAATTTTACTCTGAACCTTTTCGGGTTAATTTATTGGAAGGTGGTGGGCGGAGGAAATAATTTTGTCATAGAAATGACCCATTATAATTATATACGGGCAATCACCTGAATTTTTTCGCATGATTTTAAAAACATCCTGTACAATACACGCAACTGAAGTGAAAGGAGTATGATTTTTATTGTCCTTGTATAACCGACTGATCTATAGCAAATTGAACCAGCTAAAAAGTCGACCATGTAGTTTAGTTCAAGTGAATAATAACTTGATGGTACTGTTGTTACATGTATGTTTTTGACAAATTTAAATTTTCATTTACGACTTTTAGTAGTTGAAACAATAAAGAATCCGTAGTTTTCCCGTTAACTTCTAAAGATGCATCAATAAAACTCTCTTCGCTTCACTAATACCCCCAATACTCAAAACATATCAGTGAATCGCTTCAGAAGTCGATACTCGGGAAAATGTCTACTGAGAAGTAAAGTATCAAAGAGGAGTGAAATAGTAGGAAGCACGTGCGTTCCAGAAACACGAACAGACTTCCTAATTTCTCCCATTTCGCAGGAAAACTGACAGACAAACCGGTAATAAGGAATCGTACATGTCTCAGACGTTTTCGACGTTATTGTCTTCTTAAACTACGTAACTTTCTTTTTGTTGTGTTTCTTTTTATTTATTTTCCAGTTTCGACGTGTATTTGTCGAGGATTAGTTGTTCTTAATGGGGAAAAAAAACTTTTAAATAGGTCACGACAAAGCGAGTTTTTAAAACGTTTTGGAACAATGTACAGGGCATTCCTAATTTTAATGCTGTACTACGTATAGTTAGGAGGAACGGTAGAAGGCGTGTTAGGAATTGTATTGCAGAAATGTGCACTCCATCCCTCATCGGGCAGGACGAAAAAGGTTTAGAAATATACCCGCGCGAAATGTATTTAAACGTATTTATTTATCAACGAACATGTATATTGCAGTGCGCGAAGTTAGGAAGTAAACAGTCTAAATTTATCACATCAATGTTTAAAAATACTCATTATTTTTAGACATTGAACATTGATATGTATGAATTTCACAGTGTAAGGGTTGAAACTATCAATTTAAATTTATCACGTTAGCAATAAGATCTACCACATTGTGGCTACAATGTCAGATGATTTTGCTGAAGAGTTTGTTATAAACGCTACAACAAGTTTTGATGAGCGTGTTACCCTCATTGAAAGAATATATTTATTACAAAAGTACAAAATAAGTGACAACTCTCGAAATTATCTTGTCAAAAAACCCTCTGACTTATATATTAGACCATAATCTTATATCCTAGTAAGTAGGAGTCTACAATATCTTCCCCTTCTCAGTAGGTTATTTTATTTTCCTAGGTAAGATCGTAATCTGTATGTATGTATGTATATATGTATGTATTTTTGGGTAACATTCACTGAGACCTAAAAGATCTATTGTGCCCCTTTACTTCTACTTAGTTTCTGAGGAGAGTCTCAGAGACTAGTAGCTCCTTTAGTCCTATTTCCCGTAGGAATTTTAGGATATCTGCAGGCTTCAACTTAGATAACTGTCCCTCTTCTATCCAGTAGTCTCCCAGGTACTGTGCCCTAGGATTCTGAATTACAATGCAGTTCGCAAGTATGTGGATGGAGGTTTCTTCTTCCATTCCACAAAATCTACAATCTTCTTCCTCCACTATTTTGAGCTTTTTAAGGTGCCCTTTCAGTCGACAATGTCCCGTTAGGATTCCTGTCAATACTCTTAGTGCAGTTTTTTGCATTGCATTGATTTGATCTCAACAGGTTGTAGTCACCCAGAAAAATCTTAGATTGCCTAAGCTCTGCTAGATCTTTCCAATGGTCAGATCTTCTCTTTTCTTCGGCTTTACCTATTTCTTCCAATATTACATTGGAGCTGAATCCGCAAAAGGGTTCCGGCTCCCAAAAGGGTATTTCAGTCCCCCTCTTCGCTAGTTCATCTGCTATTTCGTTTCCTTCTATTCCAGTGTGTCCTGGAATCCACAGTAAGGCGACTATATTGTTCTCGCCCAGTTCATTAAGTTTGCCTAGGCATTCCCATACCATTTTGGAACTTATTACACAAGAACTCAGCGCTCTAATGGCTGCTTGACTATCAGTCATTATGATAATCCTTTGCCTTCTATATCCTTTGTCAATATTGAACTGGGCACACCTTCTTATTGCGTGAATTTCCGGTTGGAAGATACTTGGGGTTTTTCCCAAGCTTTCATAGTGTACACTCCTATCCCAGTTCCTTCTATTGCTTTTAAGCCGTCTGTGTACCATTGAATGGCATTCTTTCGAAGTCTGGTAATGGTATTTGGATCCCATTCCTTCTTTTTGCTTAATTTCGTAACGAATTTCTTTGAAAAGTTATACTTTTTCATCATACCATCTTGTGGCATGTCCCAGGTTGTCTGATTTCTAAGGAGTTAATCTGCAAGTCTGAGGCATTTTTCTAGGTCTACTGGAAATTGTACAAATAGCAGTCAATAATAACTAATATCCAAATTAAATTGACAATATCTCAAATAAAAATATACTAAAACAGACTCTAGAACATTTCCTTCCGATGAAAATAAAAATAATTAATTTAAGTGGCTTACATACTTTGGAATACCATTGCTAAAAATTAATTCATTTTTGGAAACTTTAGACATAAATATTAATTTAATTTAATTAATCTAAATCTTCAAAATTGAACAAATTAGGACTATATATTGATATGGTTATGGTAAGTATGCTTTTTTTTTATATATTTAATATGTATAAATTTTGTTTATTAAGTGTTTTTATATTTATTATTATTTAAAATTTTATTTATATTTTAGTTGGGCGCCATTAATGATTATCTCGACTATTTTATGAGACTCTTAATTTTTATTTTATTATATTATTATTTGTATATTTTTTTTTATACTCTCAGGGAATATTTTATTGTGAGGTCAAATTGAAATTTTTTGAAGACCGACTCTGTTCTTTGGCCTTCGTGTTGAAAGTTGGCATTAAAGTATATTACTGCAATTGAATCATAGACATTAAAACAAAACAGCCACCTGTACTATTGGATAAGTGTTTTATCTTTTATTGAACTATTATTATTATTAGGTTTTTTATATATAATAAAATATTCAAATTATACAATTTATACAGTTACTCCAATTCTTATTTATCTAAATTTTCATTCATTCATTCAGGCACACTATTTAACTATACTCACAGAACTAAGTTCAGTTACGTGGCTATGTGACCTTAATTATAATAGACTATTTATCTAGTAAAAAAAAGAAGAAATTTATTTACTTTGTTCTTGGAATATGACTGTTATGAAACTTGATGAAAAAACGTTAATCTAACGAATTGATTATTATTAAATGTTCTGTAAGTATTTTTATCTAATTATATCTAAGCAAACAATTTGATTCTAATAAGCAAACAATTTATACTACATAAAAAAAAACTTAAAATTAATATGAACAGTAGGTAGGTACCTGAATGTTTGTTAGTTTATACTTTTATTCTCTCTTCAAATTCGAAGGTTTCAATGGGTTGGAGAATGTGTGAAAGGCCTGCAGAATATACAGACTGTCAGCTGAGGATCAAATCCGGTATTTTCCTTCTTCAAAAAAAAAACGGTGGACTTTACACAGTCTGTTCGTTGTGGAAGATTTCTTGGTTATATCGACAAAACTATGCCAGATATATCAGTTCGTCTTGATTAAAATTATAAATTCAGAGGTAGATATACGCTTACCGGCACTTTGTAAGTATTCTTACTTATTTTACTTTTATTAATGATAGGTATCACTGACTCCTCATAATTATGTTTATATAAATAATATATTATTAATCTAATGAATATTTTATATAGTATTATTAAGATTTTTACTTTTAATTTCAACTCAAATTTTTCTACGTCTTTCTCCTTCGGAGAAATTTATGCAAGTTGTTGATTTTTTCATTTGTTTTCTAAACAAACTTTCTTTTGTTTTATTTCAAGCAATGAAATTCATTTTAAAAGTTTGTTACTAAATTGATATTTCCAATCTTTAAAATTATTGTAAGTTTATTCAAATGAAATTATGTTTTAGTTACTATATGGTGTTTGTTTCATTTTTATGTTATTGTTTTTATCATTGCAGTGGTCAAAAATTTGTATTTATATCTTTTATAACCTTAAAATTTAGGTTGGTATTTCACACGATTTGCTTGAAGTTGGTACTCCTGTTTTTATCTGTCAATTTATAGCTTAAATTCTTCGATTATACAGGGTTTATTAAAATTGATTAATAATTTAGAATATAGTGCTTGCTAAAACTTATTATAAAGAATGTTATTTATTTTTATTAATATTATCAGTTTTGCATGTTTTAATTTGATTTATTTATTAGTTTATTTCTATTATATTCCTTTTATTGTGATGAATTTATTTAACTAAGTAACCAAATAACAGAGTTGGTCGTATTGCCTTATGATTATTTTTAAATGATTTATTTTGGGTATGTTCATACCATAACAATATATAATGTTTTTCTATTTATTATAGATGGTAGGGTTCACTTCAAGGTTATGAATAATACAAGAATTGTTTCTGTAAATAATAAAGTTATTATTATAAATACAGTATGTACAAAATCTAATTATTAGTCTTACCTGTAAATAGTAAAGAAACAACATTCAAAGTTATTATTCAATATTATTCATCCAAAGTTTTGTTTCAACTACCACGTTTTCTCTTAATTAGTTCTTTATTGACATACATATGTGAATTTAATCTAGTCTACTCTCTTTCCTCATATATATCGGCGATCTAATTTACCGACTTATTTACGCGCGCAATTCAATATGATTAAGGATGTTTCCTTACATATAAATTAATATGTGGTAGTTACAATTGTGGGATACAAATACCATTACCAGACTTGGAAAGAATGCCATTCAATGGTACACAGACGGCTCAAAAGCAATAGAAGAAACCGGGATAAGAGTGTACGGGCCAGTAGCCAAACACTCAGAAAACTTTGGAAAAACACCAAGTATCTTTCAAGCGGAAATTTACGCCATAAGAAAGTGTGCCCAGTTAAATATTGACAAAGGATATAGAAGGAAACAACCATTAAAGCACTGAGTACTTGTGTTAATCAGTTCAAAAATGGTGTGGGAATGCCTAGGTATACTCAATGAACTAGACGAGAACAATATATTAACCTTACTGTTAATTCCAAGACACACTGGAATAGAAGAAAATGAAATCGCAGATGAACTAGCAAATGAACTCAAATACCCCAATGTAATATTGAAAGAAATAGGCGATGCCGAAGAAAAGAGAAGATCTGACCATTGGAAAGATCTAGTAGGGCATAGTATAGGTCAAAGTAAAACTGCACCAAGAGTTTTAACAGGTATCCTAACGGGACATTGACGCCTGAACGGGCACCTGAAAAAGCTCAAAATAGTGGAGGAAGAATAATTTAGATTCTGTCGCATAGAAGAAGAAACCTCCATCCACATACTTGCGAATTGCACAGCAATTCAGAATCTTAGGGCACACCACCTAGGAGATTATTGGATAGAAGAGGGACATTTATCTAAGTTGAAGCCTGCAGATATCCTAAAATTCCTCTGGGAAATAGGACTAAAGGAGCTACTAGTCTCTGAGACGTTCTTCAGGAACTAAGTAGAAGTAAGGGGGCACAATAGATCTCTTAGGTCTCAATGAATGTCATCCCATCATACATACATCCAATAACAAATCTAAATTTTCAAAATCACACAAATCAATATGTGGTAGTTACAATTGTGACAAAACTTATATCGGTAGAACTTTTAGAGATTTTAAAACTAGAATTTCAGAATACAAACATAGCTATGACAACAAAAACATTGATTCTAAGTATTCAAATAATTTATTAGCAAACTAACACACTTTCGATTCAAATTTCGAAATTTTACATGTAGAACCTGAATCCTTTTAGAAGCTTTCGAGAGAAATAAAAACAAATAAGTATTCAGGTAACAACCAAATAGATATATACCTTATTAAACTTATTTACTTATTTGAATCCGATGCCTGAAAAGGCATAAGGATAAGAGAAAGAAAGAGAGACTTATTTATTTCAGGAGGGATTATTGTGAATGAATTTCCAGGTACCCCTTTTTTTGTATTTATTCCCATTTAAACATTTTTTAATACCTTTTGTCAATATCCTTAAAATTCCGTATTAATGCAAAGTATAAATTAAAAAGTTACCTTTATACCGTCTCCGGTTTTATAAAGCTACTGTGTTAGCGAAACGCGAAATATAATGAAGACTTAAAAAATTATATTGTTTTATTTCATCGTGTCACTATTGGATCTTCATCAAGTAAAAGCCTCATCCAGTCAATAAAATTAACCCCTTGTTACATAAACCTAACTCTTAAAGAGCGAAGTTCAGGAAAAGACAGAAACACTGGTGGATTTCTAAATGTCTCATAACATAAAATGTCCATTTTGAACGGAATATTGTCAAAAGTAACAACGAACAAGTCTCTCTCCCTACAACTGGTTTTCTATATTTAACCACGTCTCTTTTTTTCCTTTTCGCCGTTATTGCAGGTTATTATGGCCCATAAAACGTTAAACTCATTTGAAATAATAATCTTCATGTTTATTAGAGACGAGAGCATAACGATGCCGGAGCTGCATAAGCCCGAAGTATATTCCCTTAAGGGATCAAGGGTATTATCTTTCTATTTTTCTGGATCACAATATCAGCGTTCCATAACTTTGGGACTATTTGATGTTGGATTTCATAAATCGCAGGAGAAAATACTCATTTATTGGTAGAAGTTAAATATTATTTGTTTAAATGCTATCAGAATTAGTCCGGCGTATTTTATGAATAGTTAGTTCAACTCTTGCTGTTTTTAATAATAAATTAGGACATAATTATACAGGATAAGGCAATGTATATATCACATTTGTAGAGCGAACTCTGGTTATTTGAGAAATAACATTTTTCTACTACTGTGCGTAAAGTACATACTTTAGACACACTTTTGAGTGCGTAAAACTTTACTTTACGCACTAGTGCGTAAAGAAAAAGTGCCAATTTGTATGTAGTTATACCTAGTCTTATAAAAATACAGGTAGGTATAATAAACGGATATTAAATCTGAGTTTTTTTATAAATCAGTGATTGAAAGATATAGAATTCAGTAAAGTACATACCTAATAATTATTAGTAAATAATTGTTGGGTGCTGGAAAATAATAGAATAGGGTGGGTATGTACCTGCAATTTGGCTGTGAGTGACTGACATTTCTTCGTGCATTGAATCTGACATTCGAAATTTAAATTGAGATCTTCCGACTATACCTAGGGTAAGCAATAGTATATTATTCAACAAGCATATAATGATGGCTATTATTCACGAATGGTGCGTTTATGTCGCGAGCCGCAGGCGAGTGACATAAACACCTGAGTGAATAATAGCCATTATATGCGAGTAGAATACTATATTTTGTCTACGACTATTAATTACTTACTTGTTATTACATTTTTTTTTCGATTTTTCTGGCAGTAAATTTAAGGAGACTATTTTTGTGCTGCTTCTCTTATGTTTGGCGGGGTAACATTCAATTCACTGTCTGATTCACTTCCCATATTAAAATTTCTAGTAATATAAATGAAACAACAGTATAGTTATTGAAATTAGCAATAAATATACAATAAAACCTCACTTTTGCTTTTGACATATATCATACACACTAATAAAAAACTGCATATAAAACGATCTACTCGTAGATATATTCAACAGCTTGATAACCCATCATATATTTTTTCGTAGCCTGATGGTTTACGGCTCTGACTTGGTTAAATGAGGAATTTTAGACATAGGATCGAATCCCCGCCGCGCTGAAAATTTTTAAAAATATATTGTGTCATTTGTATATTAATCTTCAATATAATTATTATGTGTCATGTGACCTTTTCATTATCCACACCCATTATCCACACCTATTATTCACTGGTGCATAATGTACGTCATTATACTTGAAGAAACACCCGTAAAATGTAAAAATTATCAAATAGTCGTGGACAAAAGTATTTATATTTAAGTATCTATTGAACATTTTAGGAAACTATGATGTTATTTTAGATTCCTTTTTAGAAAACGGAATCGATAGGAACATATAATTATAAAGATGGATTCCTCTGACGATCGCTCAGAAGATCATTTCGCAAATACACCACCAAACATCTTAGACTTAGCACAGAATGCTTCTAATGATTTATTGCCCCAACAATATATGAATATTTACGAAACAAAATACAATTTGTTTAAAGAATGGTGTAGGAAAAATAAAATAAGAAAATATTCCGAAAATGTCCTAGCAGCATATTAAACTTCTGTATTCTGATAAAATTTTCGGAAGTAGAGAAAATATTGTATGTAATTCGTGTGTAAAGTCCCTTTTTGACACATGTGATCGTCGGTTACTTTACACACTAGTTGCATAAATAACTATTTTCTACTACCGTGCGTAAAGTTTTACTTTTTTGCACTAGTGCGTAAAGTAGATAGGTAATTTCTATCAAAATTATGATAAAACTTACGGAAGTAGAAAAAAATGTGTATGCAATTTGTGTGTAAAGTCCCTTTTTTGACTCATGTGAACGTCATAAACTTGTTGCATAAATAACTATTTTCTATGCTCTATCTTTGAAGTAGAATATCTTGTATTCCACTAGTTTGTAGCGCTTTAAACAGCTGTTTATGGTTAGAGTGAAAACGTGTTAAAAAAGTGCCATAACGTTAAATTTACTTCACGCTTTCCATTTAGTGTAATTCGTCCACACCTTTACCGGAAAAAAATATCAAATTATTTTCGATTTTTACAGCATGCGAGCTTCAACTGATGTGACGTTAGATTTTATCAATAATTCGATTTGATTTGTTTCGCATAATTTAGTAGTTGTTCCTATTATTATAATGTTTAGTAAATATTCCGATGTACTCCAGAAAATGCAAATGTAGCTATATTAAATTTGCTGCCTGAGAAATCCAAAGAAAATTTTATTAAAATATTTGACACTTTTGTGAATTGGCGGAACTGGAACAATATTCATAGCTTTACAGAGCGGGTGCTTTATTTAATGCTATTTTACGATTAATATTTTCGCTTTAAACTGTAAAGGTTATTATCTTAATGTAAGTCTGTTTCACAAAAAAAAAACCGGAAGAGAATACTTGAATGTTGCCAATTTTTAGACACTTATAAGTAATAAAATTGTAAACTAAAATCTTATGTCTAGGGAGCCTAGGTTCATGAATTATTATGGTTATGTGATCAGGTGATAGTTTTAGCGGCGTTGTCAAATGTAGTTTATTTTATTTGAGTTGAATTAATTTTACATTGTAATAGATGAGATGAAAATATATAAAATTATTTGCATTTATAAATTATGAAAATTTAAATAATAAACATCATTAGAATATAATTTGTATCTTAAATTTGTTTTATAGCTTACATTATATGAAAGAGATTGATATAAACGTACTGCTGGACCACAGAGTCTTTTTCTTTTATCACGAATTTTAGTTCAAAATGATATACGCTATGTTTTCAATACTAAGAAATTCAATTCTATTATTCACACATTTTCTCCATTTATATATTAGAGGTTATAACTTTGGGGTGAATGAAATGATATTTGAAATAAAGAGCTGAAATAAAATACTTGAAATGTTTGCTAATTTAATATTTCTCTAAAAAGTCTTAAATAATTTGTATTCCACATAAAGTTTTTCAAAAAGAGCAAGATAATTCCTTTCCTGCAGTAACGAATTAAATGAAAATATTAATTCTCATCAAAAACATAGCAAAAAACAACTAAACTTTTTTTGGATTTTTTCCTTGAATACCTGTAAATTTCTTAATGATTCACTATAAAGTAATAATGCCCTACATTAAACTATTTTCACCCTAAACTCTCTAAAAAAAAACAATACTAAAGATATTTTTAGTGGATACCAAGTTTAAACTGAGCTGGAATCATTTCCAGTTCCGTGTACGGGCTACAATTAATGGGAATGGTAAATCCTCCAAACTGCTATTATTCGTCTGGGATTTTCTGATTGCGTCAGCTCATTCTCCTTTCTTCAGCCCGCAATTTCTATATTTTATATACTTTTGAGTACTTTTGGTGCTTATAGCCAGGATTTTTTTAAAATCCTTTGGATATTGAAAGGTTTTCCTACAAAATTTTATTGGATAGCCGGATTTCTTTTATAAAAGGGAATAAAACGAAATATGTTCTAAAACTTTGGTTTTAATAGGTGGATTTGAAGCTTTTCGCTAAAATACAAGATGTGCACTACGAATGACGACATCTAGTAAGTGGAAAATTAAACCTACATACAACTTTAAAAATGTTTATATCGAGTTCAAGAATTTATATCGAGCTAAAGACATAGTGCAGTAAGGTTAGTCGGAATTGTAGTTCTAAAACAACAAGTCTTTCTATGGACGTCATAAATTTCCAAGCGGAAGTGATATCGAGAATATGGGAGTAAATTCTAGGCTAAAATGAGATTGTGTAGCTGCCTTTAACTTTGCAAAGTGATGGTAGTAGGTGAGTCAACAGGGCACTGTAAGCTTAACAGGTGCGCAAAGCTAACAGATTCAGACGTAGCTATGTGCATTCTGTCTCCTAGAGGAGGAAACTAAAGAGTACATCCTATACTAGAGCGAATTCTTGGAGAGTGTGTGGCTTCTCATTGCCTAGTATAAGGTTCAGTTTCGGTGATGATTGGCTTCATGAAAAGCGTCTGGTAGGAGAACGTTATATAGATTCAGAGGACCATATTAGATCTTGAAAGGTTGCAGTGGATTATCGAATACAATCGTATTTAGTCGCACATAGCTGTCACGATAGTCATTTGAACAAATTATTTTCTTATTTTCGACAACCTGTTCATGAGACAACCGGTATGTTATTAGACTTGGCTTGTTTAGCCTCTCTCAAATTTCTGGCCCTGTAAGAGTGACCCACTCAAATTTGAGCTTATTTATTTTTTGTGGTGTATGATTTTGCTTGCGAATTACACAGCAATTCAGAATCCTAGGGCACAGCACCTAGGAGTTTATTAGATAGAAGAGGGACATGTACCTAAGTTAAAGCCTGGAGATATATCCTAAAATTCTTCAGGGAAATAGGACTAAAGGAGCTACTAGTCTTTGAGACGTTCCTCAGGAAGTAAGGGGGTACAATAGATCTTTTAGGTCTCAGTAAATATCACCCCATCATAAATACATACATACATGATTTTTTTATTATATGAGTGTTTTTCATAAATTTCTAGATTCTATTCCGTTTATGAACCCCATTTATCGGTTGGTGCGACGCTGATCTACGAAGGAAAGTATTTGGTGTTTACTCGTGATTGAATTGAGCTTGTTTCTGTTTTCGGGTCACGCAACTTCCAGCTAATGACCCTCTAGAAAACTCTCGCTCTAAGTCTTAGAGTATTGTGTGTAACTTCGCGAAATTAAGAATGCTGCAAAATCAGAACAAACAATGAGGTAAAAGAGCTCGAATACTTATTGAAAGTATTGACAAGTCAAAAGAACCTAAGTGGTTTGGATTTTGAAGTTTCTACGTCCTTTTTGTTTTTATTGGATTCTTGTTTGAGCGCTTAGTCTGCAATATTTAGGAATTTCAGTTTGTGCTAATATTTGAAGTTAATATATACTGACCGTCAAAATAATCCGACAACCAAAACTTTAATACATTTTCATGTGGATTATCTTTTGAACCACCCATTTGATTATTTCGTAGCAATACTGTGCAAGGAAAGTAAAGTTAAATTTGAAAATAGACGAAGTTCATAAGCAGATTTCTTGTGGAAAACTGCCTAATATAAACCGTGTTCAGTGGTCCAAGAGGCTGCTTAGTCACTATTATGCGGACTCCCTGTACCAGGCGAAATCCAGGTTTTAAAAGTCTTCTCCCGGCATTCGTGGCTCTGCCGGGAGGAACCATTCATTCCCTTGTTATTCGTAGACCAAATAGAACAAAACAAATTGAAGACAAAAGCATCAATCAAACCGAAGATATGGAATTGGATCCTATTTCATGCCGTGAGTCCAAAGCAGTGTTAACGAACAAAGTATAGCTTAACAATGCCTCAGCTAAACAACAGGCGCAAAGACCTGTTCCAAAAAAGCCCGAAGTCGTATTCAAGGGCAGAGTAGCTAAGTGGGTCGGGTCTGAGGAAAGCACGCCAGAACTACCTAGGAAAAAAGGAAAAGTCATTGATGTCGATGAAAACAAACCATTCTATGGACAAGTATTGTCTGGAATAAGGTTGGGAATAATGTCCCCTAACTACCCAATGGAACAACCCACATGGAAAAAAAGATTGTAGACCAAAGGTCAAGACTGGGCCCAATTCATGAACCTGCAGTTCAGACCAGGCTAAATGGTTCTGTATTGTGATGACAAAACCAGAGTCGAGTGGCTAAAAGTCATAATTCAGGAGCCGAAGCCACAGGACGGTATCTCACGTTTACTGGAAAATGAAAGCAATATTCCTCACTCCGAGATCTTTGTGTCACATCTTCCTGATAGTCTGGAGTCTACGAAGGATAGAATTCTCCGATTTTTGAAGGTTATTATTTGTTATCAATTGAAATCATGACTAGTAATAAATAACACAAAGACAGGAAAAGATAAAGTCAAAGAACTCTCCACGGTTTACCTTGCTAAGGCTACAATAGCTTACGGAGTTAGATAACTTACACTTCAAGGCATAGGAAACTGAAAATAGAGCTTCCAAAGAAAGTTGGCTGAAATCCAAAAAGGTAGTAAACTATGACATAATAAAATGGTTTATAAACTCGATGCATTCCTACGAATCACCAAGGATGGACGGAATTTATGCAATAGTGCTGCAGAAACGTACAGATTCTGCAGCATAATCAGAAGCAGCTTAGTCTTTGAGTATATACCAAAGACCTGGAGAAATATTGGGTTAACCATTATTGTGAAGCATGGAAAAGAAGACCGATTACTCCTGAGTCATTTGGACTTAAGACTTTGGAAAAGCTGCTAGATAAACATTTCCAGTATGGGATACTAGTTCAGAAGCAATTCCAATAAGACCGTTAAACCAAAGGATAGGGTACTCTGCGGAAACATCGGAGAAGTTGGAATATACGCTGGAAAGTGGAGAGGTGATGAAAGGGACCTTCATAATCATTAAAACATTTTTTGGCAACACCTCTGTATAATATATATCATCCCGTCCTAAGGCAAAGAGACGTTAAAATTTTTTTTAATATTCCAATTGTAAAATCTGAAACTCATAAAAATGGTGACGATATCTGAAAGAATGGTCTGATAAAATTAAAAAAACTATTCCAACTTTCCAAACGACTTCTCCTTTAAATACAAGCATTCTTACATTATTCGGAAGTACAAAGGAAGTGCCTTTTTGAGCAAGAAAATTTCAGTGTCACGTCTGGAACTTTGACCGCTAAAGTAGCAGAATTCTACTTATAAAATTTTTAGGACGCCGACTTGCCGAGAAGTCGGTTCGTCGTATTTTTGTTACTGTAATCCACCTTTCGTCTCAAGTGGTGAGTACACGGTCATTAAGTCTTGCCGAAGGGCACTTTTTAACTTTGCATACTCGACAACGGAGACTTTTCAAATTTTTTCACTGTATAGGTTGTTTTTCTTTTATTAAAATTTTTTAATTCCGTACTTGTAATATAATGGGAGATCGTTATATATTCAGATATGTTTTAAATGGTAAATTTTTTGCTAAAGATGTATAGGGCGTGAAAGTGTCGCTGCTCATCATAAACCATCTTATTTTCATAAAAGTATTCCTTCTGGGAGTAAAAATTCTGGAATAGCTTCAATTAAATTAATTAAACCACAAGATCTATTTAAAACACTCGGATGACTCTCCTACATACGATCGTAGTTCTAAATATTCACCTATATTCCCACTTCTGAATCAACAGCGTCGCTTGTTGATTAAAAGTTTTCAAAGAAGAAATTCGCAAAACAGATCTTGGAGAATATAATTCATAGCATGAAGAACGTCTTTCGAGGGAAAATCCTGTTTCTTAAAGCTTTTATTGTCGACAATTTGTTAGGAAGGAATTTGCCTCAACTATAACGAACAGATTCGTACTCGGCAAATTTAGTCTTTGACTCATTTTACGCTAAAGGAATAATTCTAATCCATTTACTCGCAACCTTTTTAAGGTCAAAAATAGTAATTGTGAAATTTGAGAATTCCATCGTAAAGGGAACAATTAAATTTTATTCAGTGATATTTTAAGTGATGTTGCGGTAGTTATTTGTGTAACTAATGTAAAAAGTGCATATTT
This sequence comes from Lochmaea capreae, assembly GCA_949126875.1. NCBI lineage: Eukaryota > Metazoa > Arthropoda > Insecta > Coleoptera > Chrysomelidae > Lochmaea > Lochmaea capreae. Next base: position 18,531,730 of record OX421396.1, read on the forward strand.
GTTGCACGATGCATGAAATTTGCAACCATGCAGAGTGCAACAGCTATGCTTTTTGCACGTGTTGCACACACAAATTTTTCTACGATTGAAATAAAATAATAATTATTTTATATCAAATTTTATTAGAATATTTTACAATAAGTAGGTAGGTATAACTACAACAAAAAATAGGTACTAATTTTACTTTTTTGAGTTGATTTCGATGCCTGAAATTTGGGAGCAATTAGAGCCTTGCAATTGAGCTTGAACCAACATGTTCTTCGCGGAATTTTACTATATACAGACAATAATGAGAAAATTACGAAAAAAACTGATTAACACTCTTATTAAAATCATGATACGCAAAAAACCAAACAGACACTTTGTTTATAAATAGTATACGGGGTTGGGATAAAGTATGGAACCAAGTAAATATCTTTTAAACGAAAAGAGCGATATTTATGAAAATTGGCAGGTGAGTGCAATGGAACAAAATGCATCTGATGTACATTTTTTTGTTAATAGTATACTTCCGGTTTAACCGGAAATGCCATCTTTAATTTAAATGAGACACCCTATGTATTTTTACAGATTTTGAAAGAGCTTGTTATTTTGAATTCATACATACTGAGTTTAGTGTAAAAAAATTTGTAGTTTTTTGTTTAATAACTGAGTTTTCCCAGTCACAACGAGTTGAGCTGACATACTGACTTACGGGAAATCAGTAATGTTTGCAAAATTGTATGTTATCACTTCAATAGACAAATTATTTTTTCTGTTAGTTCCTAATGGTGTATTCATTTTTTTTGTAAATTTTTTGGGAATTTAAACTACAATCTTTTTTATGTTTTTTATTTCAACGTTTCGGTAGCGTTTCAGCTACTTTTATCAAGAACAAATAAGTTTTTTATAAAATTCTGGTTCCTACTAGCTAAGAAATGTTGAAAAAATATCGGTTTTCAGTCTGCACGGAAATTCCAAAACTCTAATACATGCAATCATCAATTTAGAAACATCGTGTATAATAATGCTAACATATTACGAAAGGGGTGTTGTGATTAAGTATATTTCTGGAAAAAATATTTCCAAAAAATTTGCTCATCAAGAATATTTAACTGACTTACATTGACATAGCTAGGAAATTTTCCTTGGGGGGCATGCATAAAGTCTTAATTTAGGTAATACAATTAGAAATCATCTAATTTTTGTGTTGTATAGACAGATTTTGAATAAAATATTATATTATACAGTAAATAATTCAAAACTCTATTCTTAGGGTAAAAATAGTGAGAACATTTTATTTCTTTGAGTTTAGTCGGATGGACAGTATGTCGTCTTACCCATGGTCATTTACTATGAAAAAGTATGTATCACAAACATACAATTTAATGGAAAAATTCAACAAAATAGAGTGAGTCGTGCTCTAAATTCAATCCTGCATATTTGTCTAACAAGAAGTCTGTGTGGAATAATCCCAGTATAAATAAGGATTTTCTTCTAGAGGAGATGACAGGGTGTAATCCGGTAGGAAAGTGTACGCTTTGCACCGACAAACTTTTTAAATTGGATACTGTAACGTTTCTTTAATTTATATTTACAATGCAAATTAACACTGGTTTAATTTGAAGAACAACACTTCCCACCTAATTTTTAGGGTTCCGTACCCAGAGAGTGAAAAACGGACCGTATTACTAAGACTTCGCTGTACGTCTGTCTGTCACCAGGATGTATCTCATGAACGGTAATAGTTAGACTGTTGAAATTTTCACAGTTGATTTATTTCTGTTGCCGCTATAATAACAAATACCTACTTAAAACAAAATAAAATAAATATTTAAAAACGTGATTTTTTTGCTCGTTTTTGTTCGACATTGATAACGGCTACAGGATGTGAGATAAGATAAATATTAAGCTTATGTGCTTCTAAGAGCCTCTCTGCTACGATCTTTGTAGATTTGTTGTGTATGCCTTCATGTTCAACTATTCTCGAGGCTGTTTTTTCAACCATATACTGCTATTTGTTCACTATACCAAAGAAATGTTCTGGGCCAATGTGAGCACATCGTGCCCTTTCTCGGACAACTAATTAGTTTGGAATTTATCTGCATAAACCTGATTGCTTTTATAGTCTCTTGGCTGTCCGAGTACATGACAATGGTCTATTCCTCAAACTCTTGCTTTAATAGCTCGCTTGCATAGTTTTGTATTGCTTCAAGTTCTGCCTGGAATATTGTCACATGTTTGCCAGAGCACAGTGAAACTCTTGTGTTTGGCTTCGCTATATATATTCCTGCTCCTATACCTTCCTCGGCTTTTCAACCATCTGTGTAGCAGATCATTTCTGCCTTTGAAGGGGCAAGTGGATGAAGGTGATAACTAACATTTTTTTTTGAAATTCTGAGATTTTTAGTGGTAGAAGGTGGTATGAGCCTCTTCTATTATAGACCTACTCGCGTGTGCTGTGCTTTCTTCAGTCTGCGTCATAAAAAGTGATTATACTACGTGGCTTTCAAGGGAAAAATTAATGGTTTTAAGAACTCTCCAGTCAACTAGGGGCCCTAGTAATGAAAGTATAACCATTGAAGTGAATAAAATTCCAGAGGAAACAGTTTCCTGAATTATTCGAAGCGTAATAATCTGTATAATATCTATTTGTCTCCAATACTGAATATATCCAAATTGCACAAACTATACCTCCAGAAATATGAGGAAGATCAAAATCCCCAGAATTATAGTCAAGAAATGTACTTATTCAAAGATATTTTCCACACAATTTGGAAGTACTTCCTTCCATGCATTTCTGCTTGTTTTAAAGCTTTTCTCGGAGCTATACTTGGGAATCGATTTGCAGCTCTTTGTTTAACTCGTTACCTTACTTTGTAAACTACCAATGGGTGCTTGCCCTCTGGTTTAGGGTTGTATGTAGCTTAGAAAGACTTCTAGTGCAGCTGTTGGGGTTGTCCACATGGTTCCCGTGGCAGCCAGGCTAGTTTGCGTTTGGATGCCACTAAACTTTTGGATCGCACTAGCCTGCCGAGTCTTTGGCCGCCACACCACCGAGCCAAATGTGGTTTTGGGAGGGTTTACAGTTAATTGCACCTCTTGACTCCACTTATTGATTATATTTAGGGCAGTTTGTGTCTGCTCCGAGTCTGTTGCCATTTGCAATGATCGCAAGAACATCGGCATACCCTGAGCCTAAGCAAAACATACCTTTGGATGTCAACCTCTCCAGTACCGAGGTTCCGTTATTATTGCTGTGAAAAAAAGGAAATTAAATCGCTCTGAAAATAAAGAAGTAATTTTGGAATAAAAAATGTTCTCCTTTATTTCTAGTCACAGTTATTTTATTATTTAAATTTAATAATGGCGATAAGAGGATCATCCATTAACTTTAACAAATTATTTGAAACAACCACAGCAACAATAAGGTACAACATGATTTGAACCAGATATTCTGGGACCAAAAATAACTCGACTGAACCTAACTTGTCTCAGTACAAATGTGCAAACAAAAAAGTTACCAAATGCAAATCGATTGTTTCAAATATTTTCACAGTTGTTTGACATATTATAATGAAAATATTTTTTGGTGCCAATGCCTAAATGAATCCGTCGCTAGAAGTTTTTATTATATAATGAAAAATTAAAATATAATGAACTTTTTGAAAGGCAAACTGATATTTTTATAAAGCACTAGGCGTCAAAATAGTTACAAAAATAATATGTTTAATTAATGGTGCAATTATTCGTTGAATTGCAACAAACACAAAAAAAAATGGGTTTTTAACGAGAGGGAATGTTTTGCTTTTATCATATTAAATCCACTTGTAAATTTCCATTATATTATGTCATACAACTGTGGAAATATTGAAAAAAAATTAAATTTGCTTTTGGTTATTCCAAAGAGCTGTAACTTTTTTGTATGAACATTATATACTATGGACAGTTACGTTCAATCTAGTTATTTTTTTCCCCAGAATTTGTGATTCAATTTATGTTCTACCTTTTTGTTACACCCTGTATAGAGGTTCAACTCAATGCTATTTGTTACTAAGATTAGATAACCTTACTTGTAATATAATATTTAAAATAATACCTTAGCGAATACACTTTACCGTCTACTTCAAAGCATTCCTTATCCGTGTCCCCTTTTAAATTACAAATGGCTCCTCTGTTTAGTGCATCCCCCATTCACGTGTTGTGTGTTTTCCGGTTGACGTAGAACCACTCCGCCATTTGCATTGTTGATATCACAGCCGGATGAATTTGTATGAATAGAGGAATAGCAGGAACATATTTATGCTTTCTGCAGTTACAGACAGACAATTTGCAGTATGAGGGTGCTTCCTTCGTCTTAAACGAACACTTCGTGAACTTGAAGTAGTTAATTGCTTAATATGATGTACAGCATGTCACATTTTCGTTGTTTTAGGCGTGTAAAAAGTAAAGAGAAGAAAGTATTAGATTATTTCTTGGGTGTGTACTTGATACATCATACAGCAAGTCATCCGAATAAGTAATAGCCGTTACTCGCGAATAAAATACTATACTTTATCTACAACTATCAGGAAAAAATACAATATAAATTTAATAACAATAGGTATTATTAATTTTTGTCAACCTGATAATTATAATTAATATTAATATTACTACAGTTATTAACAGGTGGATTTTCTTTACCCGGGCTGACGTTTTAGGAACGCTTCATATAATTTTCCAGACGGATGTTATGGTGAATATTCAGGGTACTTTTAAGCATCGAGTAGAAAGCCCATAGTGAGGACGACTTGTACTTCTTGTTTAATTCAGCAAAATACACATTTTCATTTTTGCGTTGACTGCCAATCCATAAAATTCTTGTATGCAGCATCACACTTCCCCTTTGATTTTGTAGGTAGCAAATTTTCTGTTGTGCTTGCTGCTAACTCCAATATGTTAGGAGGAGTACTGCTACGCGTTTCGACTGCATCAAAAGCACTCGTAAAGCTTGGCAAGTTTATCTGAAGCTACGCGGCATCGGTAAGGGGCGAGGAAACATGGCGGATATCTGTCAAAAACGTACCAATGGCGTACGGTACCTATTTTTATAAATGTATTAAAAATAATAGTTATTATTATATAATAATTATATATAGAAACTGATTTTTGCTCTGATTTTTGCTTTGCTTTAAAGGTAAGGTATTTTTCAAAACACGGTATTTGTTAAAAACAAATCATGTTAAGAATCGTACTTGAATTCAATATGGATACGAAATAGTTCAAAATCTGACACTGACAATACCAACGCCACTGGATAATCAGTTATAATATCACAAGAGCTCAAGATAGAAATTCGCAAAATGTTTAATGTTTGTAAAAACTAATGTCATCGTTACAGCAGCCTCGCACCACCTACTTGCGCCAAAATAATGCAAAATGATACAATTTAGACGTGACGATTGAATACTATTTTTCTATCGAATTATTATTCAATTAACAAGAGTAAGAACTGTCATTACTTGTCAATATTCTCATAGTAATCCATAAATTATGTAATAGTTGCCAAAATAAACAACGAACCCAAAAAAATTATAATAAAGATTGAACTAATTAATAAACACAAAACTGACAAATGTCAGTTCTATTAAAAATGCTGTGTGAAACGGGCAGCAATCTGACCAATTACTAGGGAGCAGAAATGCCAACTTAAATTCAAATTGCTTTTCTTAGTTTAAAAACAAAGCATAGTCTTATATCACTTAATTAATTAATGACTGAATGATTATAATTTTAACGCTAATACTTATGCTTTGTAAGGGTCAATCTATGAAAATTCATTTTTTGTAAAAAATTTGAAAATTACTCCTTCCTTGAATTCATCCCAATTACACAAGAATATGGTGGTAAATGGATTTCAATTTGTGTGCATCTGTCTTAATATAAAAAATTTGGAGTGTTTTCTGTCCGCTGAAGGTTTTAAGGAGGTTATAAGATGTCTATTTCAGTGCAATCATAAGATTTGGATAGTTTCCGTCCATTTGTCCTATTTGTGCTTGTGTTTTTCATATAGGGAGTACTTTTGTATTAATTTGAAGTTGACACGAGTTTTCGTTTCACATTTGTTACTAAATCCTTAAAAAAGGAATTCTCCCGGACAATTCTCGATAATGATCCTTTCTGCAACTCAAAATATATATGAAACTGATACAACAATAATTATTCAAGACCACAACTAAAATCCTTTACTTTCTAGATACTTGCCCTGTACACCGTCACTCCATTCCATTCTACAATGGGCTTGTTATCAATCAAATATTTTCTCGGTTTTTTTACGTTATATTGTAAAACTGAATCACTAGTTAGATATTAATGGTTGAAAATGGAGCTCCGTTAAAAAGCGGCAGAACCGACTGTGACGTCACATTGCATATTGAGGTCTGATATTCGGCAGTACACCGCTGCGTTTCACATGAGAAAGTTGGTTCCAGCTGCAACATCTTTAAACTTAAAAAGTGTTAGTTGATTGAATCGCCTTAGAACGTACATAATGCAAGCTTCTACCCCTATTTCCCGAGATATAGGTTCCATTTGTCTGATATCCATTTGATTTTCTTCATCTACTTGATTATCTTCAGAGGTTCTATTTTCAGAGCTTAACAATGTCTTAATGACTGATTGTTGTGCTTTAGTTTGTAAAAACTGTGACCGTGGCTTTGAACTATGCGTTCTAATTCTATTTTTTTGACAATCAAAAAATCTCGGTACAACTCCAGGTTTTAGTTTAACTTTTCCACTGTTCATTGTTTTAATGTACATATAATTTTCTACATCTTCCTCTACCTAAAACAAATGATTTGTGTTAAACGCTATATAGGTAAATAGACCTTATAAGTTATTTCAAAAATCTACAAATTTTGTTATTCAAAATAGCAGAAAGTAGACATTTTTTTTCATTTGAATTTTTTTTAGCTCCAATGAAGTTTTTTTAAAAATATGTTTAGGTTATTATTTATAAAAAGGGATTATTGTTTTAGCTAATCACGAGCTTTCGTAGAATAAGGATTCTTCAGTTTACATACCTATTTATGCGAGAGTAAGATTATGTTTCGGAAATATTATCATTATTTTTATAATGTACTGTATAAAGACACTATAACTTACTTTAAAATGATCTTCACAGCAATACACATGCGATTTGTCAGATACAAAAACTTCACGACGCATTGCTGTCTGCCAAACTTTTCTTATTTTAATGTCAGAGGGCACATTAATAAACCATTTTTCTGGTGCATTCTTAGATGTGTTAGGACAGTCGGGAACCAAACAGTATTTATTTACCATTTTTCCTCACCCATTACAAATTAAAATAACTAAACAGTACAGTCAACAGTCCATCGTTCTGTTTCTCACAGAACACGATAGGTACTTACAATATACACAGTACACAGCTCTCGCTGCGTTTCAAACGTTAAGGCGGCATCCCACCGGACGCTCTGTTCTGCTCCGCTCTGCTCTGTGCCGAGCTGTGCCGAGCAGCGCGGCGCAGAACGACACAGAGCGGCGCACGTTTGCGCGCTATGTTCGTCGAGGAGCAAAAAGTTCCAGTATATATTGACACGCGCACGATGGAAACGAAAGTAGCTAGTGCTGCTGTTATAGTAATTAACCATTTTTTACAAGAAAAACGAAAGACCCGGAGGAAACGTCGTTATTGGGTTACACCAGTATTTAAACGTAGAGACATTTATGGAGGAAATAATATTTTAAGTGATTTAGTTGCTGGACAGTTTCAAAATTTTTGTCGTATGTCGTTGCAAGATTTCGAGCACCTGTTAACAATGATTGAACCAGTCATAAGAAAAAAGGATACTAATTACAGAGTTGCTGTATCTGCTAGAGAAAGACTGGCAATCACTTTACGGTTCCTAGCAACAGGAGATTCATTTAGCAGCCTCATGTATACATTCAAAGTGTCCCAGCAAACTGTATCAAGGAGTGTTATGGAAGTTTATAGTGCTCTCAATGAAGCACTCAAACAATATATACGCGTACGTAAAACTTCATTCAACTTACATAATAAGTAGGTAACTTAACATTCAACCAATAAAAATAACGCGCACAATCGAACGAAAACGAACGGCACGGCGCAGAGCAGAGCGTTCGGTGGGATGCCGCCTTTAGGTATAGCATATGCAGTGTGACGTCACAGGTAACCACGCCCCGTTTTCGTTCAATCCAATTTCTTTAATTAATTTGGGTGCTTACACGTTCGCGGAAAAATATAAAATTTTGGGAATCCGTTTAAAATGAGTTTTAGTTTCGATTTTTAAATTAATATTTTTTTCTTGAACAAGCCCATTAGAGGTCTTATGAAAAAATTATAAAAAGACATAACCAATCAGTAAAATTTGAACACGTCTTTGAAAAAAATTATCCAAGCTCTTATACATCACCTATTTGACAGACCAGCAACTCAAATTGATATTTAATCCTACATATAACCCAGATTTTGCTCCAATGTGCTTTGTTCAAAAAATAACTCTTTTTTGCACTTCGTCCCAGGAATATAAAAAGCAGCACACTTAATTTCACATATTATATTATAATAAAATGACAGAAATTCATAACGAGAAATGTATTTAGTTGTTATATTTTACTTTGGCCATTTCCTAAATAACAAATGTTACAATAAAAAGATCTAAAACACACCGGCAATATTTTCTTGTAAAATTTCAAGTTCCTTAGAATTCCCTGTCGTGCAAAGTTTCTTGAAAGCAATTTAAGATATTACACGAATGTTTCTCGGCCCGCACCTCATACGCTACACGAGAAAAACTTTGATTTTCCCTAAATATATTGCCGAGCGAGAAGTTTTACCACTGCCATATTTTATTCTATAATGCACGACGACAGTATAAAACACCTTCTAAAAGCCTATTTCTTCCGTTTTTTGGCTTAATGTATGTGTTGCGGTTGATGAAAATATATGCCGTTCCATTTTTCTTATGAAACACAAGTTTTTGCGTGGTTTTTTTCGTATAATTAACAAGTGGAAATAGTCAAATAATCATTATAACTATTAGGTTTGGTCGTAGAACAGTAAGAAACTATCAGAAACCGTCAGATGCATGCGCATTAAAAAAAGCGTTTGTAGAAACAATTGGGCAGTTGGTGATTTAAAAATACTTTGTTCGAAGGAAGAAATTTGCAGTTTCGGACCAGTTGCCGACTATAAGAATAATTCTCTGACCGGGATCAAATTTTCATGTGCATTGTGATGCTGTTGAAAGTGACACGTGTAGTGACATATTTTTGGTATTTGGTTTTGAGCTCAGATCTTTTGGTGTTAAATAATTTTGTGAAAAAAAAACAACGAAATGCAAACCACTTCCTTCTAAAATATAGTTTAGGTTTGAAAAGTACAAACATACCTTGAATATCGACCATAAATTCAAATTATTCATACAGATGAATAGGAGTAGATATTAATAATTAAATGTCATACATCATGCTCTCTACTGTCAAAATGTTCCACCCGTTCGTAGAACAAAAATGGAATGTGAGAGTTTGAGAAATTTCCAATCGATTGGAAAACGAACAAACCTATCAAAATAAAACAAAAATTAAGTTTTTTTTAATGGAATTCAATAAAAAACAATCAAACATCAACAATAAGTATTGACCTCTTCAAAATTTTCCACAAGCCTAAAGTTACGAGGCTAGTTTGATAACTTTTCAAGTTTCCAGGGCAGTAGATTTAAATACAAATCTGGAGTCTATTAGTAGACTACTGTAACAAAGTTTTATTAGTTATTAGGGTTTGTTGGATGGTAGTTGGGACGTCATACAATCCTTAAGTATATTGGTAGTATTGGTTAATAGTGCCTATACGTTGGAAGGTGGCTGGCTAAGCCTACACACTGAATAATACTAATGTATGTATAAAGCTGCGTCCTCACCGAGTCGACACTGACGGTGTCGATCGACAAAATAAATCGATCGACATGTCGAATTGTTTTCCATCGACTGTCGGTAAACATGAAAGAGCAGTCGATCGACTTTAGTGTGTGGACGTGTTTTCGACGTTCGACATTCGACTTATTGAGTACTCAGTGACGTCTTGACGTTTACGTTGACATCGTAGTCGTGTATTTTCGTGGAAAATGGTATCAGAACAAGACAAAGTAATAGCTTTTATTGAGGCATACGAATTAAAGGCAAATCTATGGGATTCCAAAGCTAAAAACTACAAAAACAGGAACATGAGGCACGATGCCCTTATGCGAACAGCTTTTCTTTTTTTTTGGTCGCTATAATAATACATGCACAAGCAACTATGGCATCTTCGTCAGACATGCTGATTAGACTGATCGACAACATTTCTGTCAACTCTGGTGTGGACGGATGCAGTTTTTTCGACTTGTTGATCGACCATGTCGATCGACTGTCGACTTGGTGAGGACGCAGCTTTATATACGTATAATACTAATACTACAGATTATGATTAATGTTAATACTTGAACTGACAAGTCATGGAGACTATATGAGGAGAACTAATTCATACGGCAAAAATTGACAAAACCTGTCCTCAAAATCGTCTATCTAAGCAGTTTGTTTTTTCACCGCGACGTCGCGCATTGTAAATACAATACCATTCAAAATAAGTAACCTAAGTTTTTATAAATGACAGTAGCAAAATGATAAAAACTAAATGTACGAACCAAAATTGTTAAAAATTAAAAATAAGAAAGGTGTGTATTTTTAAAAATTGCATATTTCTGTCATTGAATTTATTTTATAATCGGCTTTAGAATATACTTACTTGCACAAAGGGCGTCTTTTTAATTATCCAAATTTTTCTTTTAAACACCTATTATACTCATTATAAATGTGCTGCGCCTTCAAATGTCTTAAAAAATTCCATACAGAAGAGAAGATACGACAATAGACATTCGTATTTTCCATCACGTAAAAGAATACATAAACACGGATTTCTTACTCATAAAATTTTTCATTTCTGTTCCCTAACCTCACTTACCTAACATACTGTCAAATGAGCTAGCAACCAATAAAATACCATGAACTGAAAGTGTATTCAAGGCTCATGATTGGCTGTTATTGTTTTGCAGTCAGATGTTTTTGGTATGGTATTGAGACTGGCGCCGTCTACCATTACCAAAAAATTGAAATACATGGAGTTCGATCACCTTATACAGTCTCCAAGTGACAAGTTCTCAGTATATTGTTCTAATTGGTAGTGTTTAATCAGTTGACCTCAAATTTAGTGATTTCATTGAATTCCTACTTGGACGGGAAATTTTCAGCTCATTCAGTGTACATGAGGAAAATAGTAATTAAAAAATGACAACCACTTATGGACTAACATTTATCAGATACTACGACATAGTTAAACCCAGAAATCTTTTATGCTTCAAAGCTGACTTGGGACAAATTAAAAAAGAGAATGGAAATATACTAGCCCAATTAATCGAAGAACTATACACAAATCTTAATCAATGTCACTTGTGATTATACTTTTTTCTAGTTTTATTCAAAATATATTCATTTTAACTTCATTCCTCCCAGCTGACCTCTTTGAAGTTCTATATATGTTTATGATTACTAATACTTTTATATCATTGTTGATAAACATATCTATCCAATATTATAATGGTATATTATTAAACGAGCAATTTATGATAGCCATTATTCACGCAGGGTGACGTTTGCGTGACATATAGAGATGGGCGATACTGTGTAAAGTATCGATACACCGAACCGTCAAAAATATATTGTTTTAAAAATATCAATATTAAAAAATACCGTTATGAAAAGTATCAATACTAAAAATTTAGATATTTTATCGATACGATATATTTCAGAAACAAATTTCCTAAACAAAATACGCAGATTCAATAGTTTATTTCATATTGTACCCCCATCTCTAGTCACCTATGTACCGAAATTTTGTGAGTGTTGAGTTGTCATGGTATGTTATTTAAATGAAGTGAATTATGAACCATAATTCACTCTAGAAGATATTATGGGTACCATATACCTTTTGTTAGGAGGTAAAATATTGACTTATTATTAAGTGGTCTTGGACAAAAGTATTAATTAAGCTATGCCGTGAATGACCTAATAAATTATATGAGTGGTACTACAGTTGGAAATAAAAAAATACTGGAAAGACCAGGAGTAGCTTGGTGTGATGAAAGGAGAAAAGTCTATTTGGAAAAAATGGAACAAGTTTGGACTCGGAGGAAGGTCAACTTATTAAAAAAGGTATTAGCCTGACGTGGTCCTAATGCGCACAAGCACGAAAACTAATAATATTAATTATTGTTATTTATTATCAATTAATAATAATAATTATTCATTATCAATTAATAATAATAAATTCACCTTTACGGGTTTGAACATGGTAATCTGCTAAAAAATAAATCACGGCCAACTTCTACATCTGGTTTGTGCCAAACTTCCATTCGAGTTTTTTAAAAACGATTTAATCTTAAAAATAATTCTATTACACAGATGGTTAGTATCTCTTTAAACTACTAGAAATAAACGTCTTTTTCAATTTGGCAAAACCCAAACGCCGCGCTATTTAATATAATAGCTACGGTTATCGTTGCTGGAGAGCGTTCAACAGAATGAAACGAGCAACAATCCGAAATAGACCAAAAAAAGCAAAACAAAAAACTAAAAGCAGATTGTAACTGATACTAGACATTATTTATGAAGCTGTCTTTTCAAATTAGTGTCTACGTTTCACGAGACCAACGAAATAGAGATTTAGTCGCACGTTGAATGCTAGCTGTGCCAAAAATTTCCTAAAAGAATTTATTAGCAGAGATTGAATTTCGGATTTATTTCCTTTTACCATATGAGACTGTTATAGTGATTGATACATAATATAGTGTACGATATTTTGCTTTATATTTTTCTGGAGTTGGTAGGCTCGCTGAAACTTTGGTTTGTGACAGGCACGTGGTTTCTTTTTGATGCGCAGTCGTTACCATGAAAACAGTAATCTTCAGGTGCTACACTGAACAATATTCATCTTCCTCTACATACGAATTGAAATTTTCCATTAATTCATTTTGGATTGAAATGAGTTCCCATTCCTCCAAAAGAGTTTGTCGCAACTGACTTTATGTTAAAGGACTATTTACACACATCCAGTTCCGTAACAGTGCCGTGTCAGTTCAGTATCAGTGTCAGTGAAAAATAAAACATGGTTGCCATAGTTTCAAATAAACTTGTTCAGACAAGTCCGGCGAAGTGTAGTTTTTTACCGTCATTGCTGTTTCAGTGTCAGTCCCTTCATTTGTATGAAAGTCTGAAACGATATTTTGTGTATTTCACTGACGATAACCGATTGGAATTTGCGTTTGAATATTGATGAGAAATTAATCGAGTTGGTACGGAATAATATTTGGAATATCATAACAAAAGAATTAAAACTCGAAGGTAAGTTGGTGATATGACACAAGTATCATTCTACAATATGTCTGCAGGAAGCCGCTATATAAATTTGATATCTCCCTGTGAAATATGTCATACACCAACATCGTTTTCAAATACTTCTACAAGAAACTTCACTCCTACAATGTCATATTGTTCAGTAAATAATGACATTGCTTCCGAGAGATTGTCCCATGAGAAACCAAACACACCCCGATCGTTTTTAGGTAATTTTCAGAACGAATAAATACATATTGTACATTGTATGAGTACATTTAGATAAAATAGTTCACGTTTCATAAATAAAAATTGTTTCATTTTTACTGACCTCAAACAAACTACTAATCGTTCCCTTGGTGTAATAGCTTTTCTCCAATGTTTTATTAAATGTCTTTCTATTTTATGAAGCAATATATTAAAACAATTTTGAGACATTCTGCAATATTCAAATATTCCTTATATAGAGTTATTAATTATCCTTCACCTCCTCGTTTCATCCAAGCTTTATGTACCCATTTTCGTTTCGTTATTTGATTTTCTTCCTCTTCCTCTTCCTCTTCCTCTTCCTCTTCCTCTTCCTCTTCCTCTTCCTCTTCCTCTTCCTCTTCCTCTTCCTCTTCCTCTTCCTCTTCCTCTTCCTCTTCCTCTTCCTCTTCCTCTTCCTCTTCCTCTTCCTCTTCCTCTTCCTCTTCCTCTTCCTCTTCCTCTTCCTCTTCCTCTTCCTCTTCCTCTTCCTCTTCCTCTTCCTCTTCCTCTTCCTCTTCCTCTTCCTCTTCCTCTTCCTCTTCCTCTTCCTCTTCCTCTTCCTCTTCCTCTTCCTCTTCCTCTTCCTCTTCCTCTTCCTCTTCCTCTTCCTCTTCCTCTTCCTCTTCCTCTTCCTCTTCCTCTTCCTCTTCCTCTTCCTCTTCCTCTTCCTCTTCCTCTTCCTCTTCCTCTCCCTCTTCCTCTTCCTCTTCCTCTTCCCATTCCCATTCCCACCCCCACTCCCCTTCCCCATCCCCTACTATTATTTTGACTTCTATTGATAACACGCTTTACTTAAATATGACAATTGATACAGGAAACTGTAATCAAGTAAATAACTGAACACAGTGTGCGCCATAATAGACTCTCCTATGCGGATCGCAGTAGAGGGCTTAATATACCAACTCACCTCTAATCTAACCTGACCTAGTGACATTAAAAGTTTCGATCGGTTGCACACTTTAATCATCCGCTAAACTCGTGATAAGGATTTTCATAGAAAGGACTACATAATCCGCAAATCCAAGAGTAAATTAAATAAAACTTCAGCGTAAATTATAAAAGTAATTGGCGACCATTTTCATGCACATCTTCAATAATAAGATCACTTGGACATTATCCGTTTAGGGAAAAACACATAAATTTGAATTTCAGAGTAAACTCTAGCCAATTTATTTGAAGGTTTGTTTATTCTTACTCTGTCTGTACAAACACTACATTAAAATAGAGTTAATCAAAATGAAAAATTGAGCTGCCTCAAGATTTATTCATTACGATCGTTTCTTGAGCTAAGAGTTTCGGTTCCATTGTAAAGCGCAATATTAGAAGTTCGGTGAACTAATAACATTTTGAGAACGCGTAGCTATAAATAACTCACAACTAGTCTTACACAATTATTTTCTTGGAGAGTTCGTATATAACTTTCTAAACTGTAGCGATGCTGAAAGATGTCTGGATTTCCCCAGTGGCACTCATGAGCGCTACTGAGGTATTTACGGCAAGGGAAATATGTTTAACTTTAGCAGGTCACATTCTTAATTGATAATGAATTTATCAACTTTGTGGAACTTTTATTAATTTTTAAACGGAGTGATTTGGATTGAGGAATTCATTTATCCATCTGATTTTGTTGCGTTTGGATTGTGTATGATAGACTAGGAGCCAGTGTACATTTTCGGTCAATTATTTCTTCTCGAGAGAAACTTCGTAAAATGCATCAGGGACTTATACTGTGAAAATTAATCTCAACTTGCTGTATCTCTGTGGAAAGTTTGTCAGCTGGTACCTTGAAAGGTGTAACGCTACATCATCTATCATCTACTGAATCTTATCAGCTGAACACCTATGGTATTCATAGTATAAATCCCTGATGCATTTCACGAACTTTCGATTGGGAGGGAGTTGGTCATGAAAATATGTCACTGGCTCCTGGGCTATAAGTAATGGTTTTTTTGCAAAATAAATACTATTTGAAATGCTTTTCAATGCATCCTAACATTTTTCTTTTCTTCTCCCTATATTGTTAACAACTCATTTATTTTGACACTGTTTTGAAGGGCGTAAGTAAAAAGGTATCGACTGCCCTTAACGACGGGATGTAAGTTAACTTACCACCCTTGGGTGATAATATTTTATGCCATATGAAGCCTGTAGGTTTCTCATTTATTTATATTTCTTTTTTTATAGCTTAATAACTTTTACTATTTTACTTTTAAATCCACTCAAAAACCCAACAGATTTCAATACATCATTTTAGAGGAAAGCAATAGTTCTACAGTTATGAAACTACCAGTGACCAGTATCACTTGGTATATCAATTGTATACACCAATTCTAAAAAATATTACAATAAGTTCTGTATGTAAATTTTGGATTCCTCGAGATGCGAATCAACTTCAGGGATGGAAAAATGGTAGACTATGTTCTAGCCATTTAATTTCAAGTGATATTATAGTTGGACCAGGTGAAAAAAATATGTATTAGAGCAGGAGCTGAGCTTGTATTCAATCTAATTGACGGCAACCAAAACTGATTCCTCGAAATATTTATATCATTACTCGAAATTTTAATATGATTATTCAGTCAATATCATCCCTTCATCACAAAGCACGGCTCTGTTAGTGGAATCTGTTACCTTTGCTGTGTGTATCGCTATCCTTGTATTGGAATGAAAGAATCGATATAGATTTTGGTTACAAACAAAACTTGCTGTTATTGTGGCAGGTTATTTATTTTAGTCTGTTCAATTATTTAAATGGTGAGCATTAACTTGAAATTTGACAGTGACAGTCAAGCTGCCCTTAAAGCACTTCAGAGCTCCAAGGTAACATCTCGGCTGGTATGGGAATGCGACGAAGAACTTAGAAGACTGGCGACTCGGAACAGTGTAACACTTTAGTGGGTCCCAGGTCACAAAGGAATCGCTGGCAATGAAAAAGCTGACGAACTTGCAAGAGCAGGATCGTCAACACTGATGAACGCACCCGAACCATCTGTGGGCATCCCCAGATGCTCCACTAGGTCATGGTTGAAAGGGTGGGTAAAAAAACAACACAAAAAACACTAGAAGAATACGCCCAGGCAAACACATGGGAAGAAATTCATAAAAGAACCATCAGAAAAAGTAGCAAAAGAACTGCTCTCAATGAGCAGGAACAAACTTCTTACGGGACACGTTCCCACAAAGGAGCAATTGAACACGAAGACCTTACATGCAAAAGATGCAAAAAGGACACCGAAACAGCTCTGCACATATTATGCAACTGTGAGAGGCAAAAACTATACGTAAGACCCCAAATGACTCCAGAAGACTTCTACAACCAACCAGTAAAGAACCTGTATGAGCTAATACAGGAAACGGATTGGCTGAATAGGCTGTAGTCAGAACATTAGGAGAATCCACAATAAGCCAAAGAGACTGAGGTAGTGCCGGCGAAGGGACGGCTCCTTTAAAAAAAAAACTTGAAATTCCAGGGGTTTCAAATATACTTTGACAGATACCCATGCATTTTAAATTGCACTAACTGTAATATTATCCCTTTTTGGAATTTTTATTGAAATATGACTAGTAATAGTTTCCCGAATGGTATAAAAATAAGCACACATTTTTAAAATATAAAAACGTATGCAGTCAGATACATATTATTATGTTCGAAATTTAACGAATTAATTCATTATGAACAGATATATGAAAAAAAGATTAACTTACTACAAAATAGCGAAAGCTGTTCTTTACAGTTCATTATTCACAAAATAATTGATAAAGAGTAAACGTATCTACACTGTTACAAAAACAAACTAAAGTGTTGAATTGCTTGAATCGTTTAGTGTTGACAACCAAACAATAACTTAACATGGTAATAAATTCGTCTTGAACAGTTTGGGGCGTAGCAGGTATTAGCTCTTCATTTTCTGCTTGACTCGGGTCACGGATTCATTCGATTGGGTTGTGCTCAGCAGCCCATACACTTGAACTGAACCTTTGTACCATTTCCCATTTTGTTAGTGTGGACTTTAAGATTTGAATTAACCCCATAAAAGATTCAGCCATTCCCCTTCTTCTGATCCATCTATCTGGAAATTCTCTCTTTTAAAACTGGCGCTCAATTATAGCGAAATGTAGCGGTTCGCCATCCTGTTGAAACCATATTCTGCGGTCTAGAGTGCTGGCAATTTGAATATAGGGAGAAGCTGGGTCGAATAGAGTATTTTGCAGAAAATCCAGATAATTGTTTTTCTCGCAATACGTTTGTTTTGTAGTCTATGCAGTAAAAATATTTTTTTAAAACTTCAACAAATAATTTTTGTTGTCGAGATTATTTTAATATAAGAATAAGGGAAATAACTTCCATTATATACAGGTTCGGCAAATATTTATCTTCCATCCTATGTAGAATCTCATATAGAAGCAACAGTCAGCACTTATACATAAAATTTCATATTTTTTCAAGAGAGAACAAAATACTTCCCCTCCATGAAACACCCACCACTCTAGACTCGATTGGTATCGATACACTCTCCGGAGAGGGGAAAGCGACATCGTCTCTCTGTTGTTCTATAGCTTCCTCTCTTTCACTCATAGAATGGCAAAACGGAATATATTTGCCGAATCTGTATGTTTATATTTATTAAATCTGTTGTCTTCTTCCATAAATCAATACTAAATGCAAACAACTGTCAATATATCCTAAACTTAATTGCTGCTTCAATTTCGGTGACTACACTATCTTATGATAATTATGTCCCATGTGAAAATGTGTGCCTAACTTCAATTCAGTCAGTTCCGGGAAGTATCAGTCACAAAAGTATCTTTTCTTGAAAGTTAAGTGCCGCTGTTTACACTAAGCCGGCGCAGTCACGTCAGTCTCGCTGCCGTCACCGAACCGTCAACAGACACTTCCTTTCCAACGATATTTTTGGTATTGACTTTTTATTTCGCACTCGTATTTCATTGTTTCGTTATATTATGGGAAAAAACCCGATGATGAAAAGTTAATCGAATGTGTTAGAAAATATGTTGTTCTTTATGTTCTTTTCTACAACCAAAATTAATGCTATGAGAGGCAGGTCATTTTCCGAAAATGGCATCTTAAAAATATAGAAGAGTACACTTAAAGGTACTCGACGCACTTGATAGGATAAAAAGACTGAATACAGTCAAAAAAACCTGACTGGTAGATGTGAATATATCCGCTATTATGACTGAGACTGGCCGGGGACGGTTTTGATTCGGAACGGTGACGTGACTGGTGTGTATGAATGAACCTTAAGAAGAGTAACAAAAAAATATAAGATAAGAAACACAATAATAAGAGAAGAACTGGAAATACAGTCAACTTTGAAGTATATTGGGGAAAGACAACTAGGCTGGTGGGGACATTTGCAGAGTATGGAGGAGACTAGATTAACTAAAGAATATGGGGAGCGAAAATTCAAAAGAATAAAAAGAGAGGTAGGCCCAGGAAGACTTGGGATGAGACAATAGGGGTAATATTACAGCGGAAAGGAAAAACTTGGTTGGAAGCTAAAAAGCTGGCCACTGATAGAAAGAAGTGGAAAAAATTTATAAAAGAGTGAAAATATCACCCTACACCACAATGTAACTATATACAGGGTGTTTTCAAATGACACTTACAACGTTTGCTTGTAAAATTGGATAAAATAATATAAGTATTGAGGGGTCCAGCCTATTTACTTTTCGAAATACAGGGTGTTGAAGTTATGAAAATTATGTTTTAATTTGGTAAGTTTGAAATAGATAAATATATTGATGTGACATTTATTTTTAAATGTAAAAGGGATTTTGACGGAATAACATGTTTCAATTCTTGATCCAGTGGTGTACATTTGGGAGAATATGTCACCTTTCCCCTCTCATTTTTGACGCCGCTGGTATTTGAAGCTATTTTAATTTTATGTTGTATTCCTCAATGGTTTTCACGTGAAAAACGCATAACGTTTACATATAAAAAAATTTGTAGTTTTTAAGATATTTAATGTTTTCATGAATTCTGCAAGATCACTTTTTGATAATGAAATAAAAAAAATACTTTTCTTATATAATCTAAAAGACAGATTTTCAAAAAATTTGAAAATACTACTGTTCAATTGGGGATAAAAACAAAACCATACTATTAAATTCTATTGATCATGGTGCAATGCAATTTGTTTCTTCAGAATTTACTAAGCAAGAATCTATTTTTTCAATCAAATGGAAAAACTCTATCGAACTTTTTCTTTTTAGTCGAGCAGCTAGAATACTCATGAAAGTGAATAGGCACAGCGTTGACATAACGAACATATACTTTGTTTTGTCCACCCTGTACCAATTTTAATCAACCTGTGAGACAGTAAGGAAAATCCGCACATCAAGAAAAAGGAAAACTGGTGCTGACATGATCCCCCTGTATTATAGATTGTTTAAAAAAATAGTACATCAAATTAAAATCTCGCCTTTTTTGGTATACCCTTCAAGTTTGTTATTTTTAAAGGTACCGGCTGTCAATAAATTTAAAAGGTTGTGCCGAATAAAAATTTGAATTATTGGGAGTGGAATGACTCGCATGCATTCGTTGTTCTATGCACCTACCTAGGATTAGGAACTAGCTGAGTTTTTGGCCTATCTGACATATTATGGTCACTTCATGGATGTTGACACTGTATTTTCAATTCGCTGTACCAATGTGCTCGAAAACGGTATTATATGGTGGGTCCGCTGGCGTGTGTTCGCCATAATTTTAAAAGGTGAAAGCTCTATAACGCCAATAATATCTTATCAAACCAGAATCATTTTGGTAGCTAATGGTCAGAATATATTTTATTCGTTTATCTCAAATTTTGTCAATCTAGAATTGAATTAAATAATTTTGACAAATTTACTGCTCCATACAACTTCATGAGTATATATTGATATGGAAAGTGAAATCATACAACACACACACACACCAAACAAGGGTTATTTTAGTTTAAAATCTTAATAATTAAAACTATTTGAAAAGGAAATTTCTCTAATAAACAAAATAATAAAGTAAATAAATCAAACTAGAGAAGGCAGTTTGAATTTCATAATGTACCTTATACACATTAGTGTAGTACGTTACATGAGTTGTAATCCCAATAGGCACGAAGCCGCTGTGCGGCTTCGTGCGTTATGGGTTACTTACAACTCTTGTTAAGCAATATACTATTTCTGTATCTCTTGAATATTATAATCAAATAGAAATAGAGAGCATGTACACCGTACTTAAAAAGTCTTTCAACCAGTCTGTTTAGCTGCAATTTTTCTAGCTAAACATTTTAGACTTTCTATTCCAATTTAGTGAGGAAAACGATAAGATTATGAGGTTTTCGTGACTTTTATTATATTGGCGCCCATGTCTCGAAAGAGACTTACCGCACGAATTGAATAAATTACACATATTTCATGTTACAACCAAACAAAAAGGAATAAAAAATTTTTTGTTATGAAAATGAAATAGTGGAGGAGCTAAAGAAGAGAAGGAATTTATTTAAGGACCGAAACCGTTTTGGGATATTAGCACCAGTATAATATTTGGAAGAAATAGAGAGAACCGTATTGGAGCATTGGAAATATTTGAATTTATTTTCACATTTTTATGAAAATGGCGAATTTTCAATTAATCAAGCTTTATTGTAATTGCTTTCTAAATTTGTTCTCCCAACTTTCCTTTATAGTTCTCGATTTTCCATTTTGCCCGTTTCTTTAAATGTATTCATTAGCTGACGCCAGCCATATTCAGGGGCTGGACACTTAAGCGGGATTTATAGTTTGACGTACTGTAAACGTAGAACTGTAAACGTAGACGCACTGTGAAAAGATCAACTATCAGAATTTACGTACCTTGTTTATAAAGGAACGTAAGTGCATGACGTAACGTAAGGGGAACGGCGACTGGAACGGAAGAGTTGGCCAACTTTTATCTTTTTACAGTGCGTTCTTACGTCTGGCCAATCAAAGGAAATAATTTTGTGTGATGTCAGCGTGGCTATCAGCTGTCATTTAATGTTGTGTTTATGAATGTATAATACAAAATTTAAAGCTCAAAACAACATAGGACACAGGCTGTAGATGATTTGTATAGTTTCTAGGTTAGTTTGAATGTCGCGAGTACGTTACCTCTGCCCATGCGCAAAATTTCCGTTCCGTTTATTTATAACTGCAACAATTTTTACATACCGTTCGTTACGTATCCATTGCGTCTACGTGTGGTATACGTTTACAGTCCGTCAATCTATAAATCCCGCTTACTCGTGGAAAACACTATACAGAATACCCAGTTACGTATTCTGTAGTTGTCATGAGTTATGATTGAAGATATAGTGCTGCTGGTGAGCCACAATAGACTCTTGCGAGTCGCAGTGGAGGGCCTTATAGACCCACTCACCATAAACCTAACCTAACCTAACCTAGTGCTGCTGGTACATTTGTACATCTATCCATATAAAATGCTTTGTCCTGAATGACGCACAGCCTAAACCGCTGATCGTAGAGACCACAAACTTGGATGGTGCGTTCTTTGTATAACATAGGCGTCAGATAAGAAAGGATATTCCGAAATTCTATCCCTGAGAGGGTGAGAAACGGAGGCAAAGTTTGTATGGGACAACGTGATTTATTGGTCCAATCTTCTTCAAATTTTACATAAACATTCCTTAAAAGAATGTCTGGAAGATCTGTATTTTATTTAAACTCATCGCCAAACGGGGTTAAAAAGGGATACAAAGTTATTTTGGGGGCGATTTGCATCGAATTCGATCAATACTCCTTAATGCTTTTAATAATTACATTTTATTTTGACACTTTTAAAAACCCAATCCGATTTTAATAAAAAAACGTTGAACTCAATTAAAAGCTTGATGCAATGTAATGCTGACATTCATACTAACGTAAAATACTAATTAGAAATCCTATTAGAACCATTGTCGACTTCTACGCCGACGACGTCGCGGGCAAAAGCTAGTTTATATACAAAATTCATGAATATAATGTCAATCTGAAGACTTGAGTGTTTTCTTGTAAATTGCTTGCGCTTCTTATTTCATAGATAAAATAGGGAAAACCATAATCAATATTTTTAATTAAAACTGTTAGAACAGCACGGCAGGGATACTTAAGGTATCAGCTGTTGAGATGTTGGGTATCAACAATAGAGATAATACACATAGATTAGGCATGTCATAGAGATGGACAACCAGTTTGGTATTGCTTTCTCTTTCGAATAGCGCATACATTCTTAAAAGGTTAGTAGTGTTACAGGCTTCGTGCATGTGCATCATCCGATGTTAGAGAGAGCGATCTCTTTTCATTGCGTGGACGCTTCCGACTATAGGTTGCCTACTCTATGTTTATTATCTCTATGGTTTCAACACCGTGCATGGTTTTAGGTTATGTGTTACTTATCTTGTCTGTTTATTGATAGAAACAATTTGGAAGGTTTTATGTAGCGTGGAAAAGTATTGAAACTTTAACTCAAAAAATATTTTCAAACTTCATCACTGATCTACTTAAATTTTCAAAACGAAAATTATTCGATCTTTCGAATTAAGTGGCTTTGAAGGAGGTAGTGAGACTTCTATTTAGCTTATATAATATCTTCTGTATTTTTTTTGGAAGCCGTTCTAGTACCGGGAGCACTGCGGCCTGTTGGTTTATTGAACTCTACTCCCACCTTTATTCCACCTACCCAGCCATTCCTGTACCCTCGAGTAGATGATATAGGTCAACTGGATGCATGCCATATGCTTCAGGCGGCACGTTAGCCTCTCCGAAGATTGTCTGTCTCCTTGAGTCCAATGTCTCACAGTCGGTCAAAATATGGGTTACGATCTCGGTCTCCATGCCACAAAGTCTGCAGCTTCGGTATAGTTATCCACGTACCGGAAAAATGGCGTTTCAAGGAAACTTTCCCAAGATCAAGGTCAATTTTAGCCTGATTTCGAACTTTCGTATTAGGATACGAAACTTCTAATAAATACAATTACTCAGATGATAGACTAACTCATGTTAAAAACTAAGAACAATATTCATTCAAATCATTGAATTATTTTGAGCTTGAATTATTCAATCAATAACTTCATCTTCGCCTTGAGTCTCACAGTCTATAAATTTGACTAATATTTTATGGTAATTAAAATAAGTGAACAATGACCTACATCTCATTTATTCAATGTGTCTACAAAAAACCGCATCGATCGTAGTACCATATCTCGTGGTTGGTATATTTCCATCATTTTTCATTTCAATATCAAATATTTCTCTCAAGTATTCAGTCAGTAAATATTGTTAAAATCTGTATTGAAATTACCAGATAAAATAACAGACATTCGCAAATATATATCTTGGCTGGAACCACACAATGATTTTGTACTTTTCAGTTCGATTTACTATAAGTTATGTTTACGGATTTACTAGGAACTATATTGGAAGTTATTCATATACAGTATAGTGCAAATGAAAGGAATAAATTCGTTATTTCGTAAGCCGGCGACTTTAAAGAAAAATCCCGAAACCCGTCGATTTTTATTTTTAAACAGGCTATTCGTAAGGATACCTTTTTATTTTTGACGTCATCTATATGAGCATGATGACGTCATCGCTAAAATTTTTAAATAGAAATGTGGGTGTTGTAATACATTATTTGAAAGGTCTTTTAAATACCTATTCAGCTATATCAATATGTACAGTAATTGATTTGCGTATTGTCACAAATATTATTGATGAAATTTTAACAGATTTCTTAATAAAATGTATTAAGTATTGGTATGATGTATTTATTGACACCCAAAAATAAATTTTGTGAAGGCAGTCACTGGTTATGAAATGTCTTATCTACCTACTTTTTACCTTTTTAAAAAATCTAGTTACCTTATCAACATCAACATTGACACTTGGACATAATTAACTTTCTGCCAAGTGATTGATAGTATTATTGTATTAGACGAATTCAAAAAGTCTTTGTATCCATCAACATGAAGCTGACTGAAACGCAAAGAATTGAAATTCTAATAATGATTGGTTGTGGAGATAAAGCACGTACGCAGAAAGAAGTATGTACGTTATTTGATAATAAATACCCCAACCGAGAACCAATCCACTATAAGCAAAATTGAGAAGAAATTCAGAGAAACGGGTCATGTCAAAGACCTCCCTAAAGGTAGTAAAAAACCAATATCAGAAAACAAACAACTAGATGTTCTGTTAGCCTTTCAAGATAATCCCCATACCAGTTCACGGCAAGTAGCATTAGATAATGACATGGACCATTCAACAGTTCTTAGAAAGCTAAAGAAGGAAAAGTGGCATCCCTACAAAGTAAGTTTAGTACAAGAGCTTATGGAAGATGATTTTGATAGACGAATTCAGTTTTGTGAAATTATGATGGAACAAAATAACAGAGATCCGATGTTTTTAAAAAAGGTTCTTTTCTCGGATGAAGCTACGTTTCTACTAAACGGTCATGTCAATCGTCAAACTTATCGGTACTGGGCTACGGAAAATCCACACTGGATGCAAGAGTACCATACTCAATACCCAGAGAAAGTTCATGTTTGGGCGGGAATAATAGATAATAGGATTATTGGACCATACTTTTTCGAAGAAACCTTAACAGCTCTTCGATATTTAGAATTTCTTCAAAACTTCTTGCTACCCGAATTGAACCGGCTGTTTCCAAACAAAAATGATTTATGGCTGCAGCGAGATGGTGCGCCTCCACATTCTGCGGTCTTGGTGCCCAACTATTTGAACAACGTCTTTCCAAATCGGTGGATAGGTCGAAGAGGAACAATAGAATGACCGCCTAGGTCATCTGATTTAACTCCTCTTGATTTCTTTTTATGGGGATACTTGAAAAGTAAAGTGTACCAAAATAAACCACAAAATATCAATGAACTCAAAGAAAGAATACGTATTGAGGTTCCACAAATAACTCCGGAAGTTATAGAGAAGGTTCGAGAAGAGTTCGCTGCCCGTCTTTCTCATTGTATTTTAGCTGAAGGTAAACAATTTGAGCAGTTGATTTAGGTTTCGTTGTATTTAATGAGTAATACATATTAAATATTCATTGTAATAATAAAGTTTTATTAATTTTTTGAACAAATACAAAAATCAATTACTCAGACATATTGATATGGATGAATAAGTATTCAAAAGACCTTTCAAATAATGTATTACATCACCCACTTTTCCATTTAAAAATTTTAGCGATGACGTCATCACGCTCGCATAGATGACGTCAAAAATAAAAAGGTATCCTTACGAATAGCCTGTTTAAAAATAAAAATCGGCGGGTTTCAGGATTTTTCCTAAAAGTCGCCGGTTTACGAAATAACGAATTTATTCCTTTCATTTGCACCATACTGTATATGTCACAATATAACAAATTAAAAAATTATCTTCGTGTCCAGGATTTGAACCCTATGCCTACAATTTATAATTTTCGGCATCCAAACCTCCACACCGCTCGGCTAAGGAGAAATAATTGTTCGTGTTGTATATAGACTTTGAAGACAAAAAAACAATATTATTCAAATTTGTTTGTCTCCATTATTGCCCAGTTCAATATTGACAAAGGATATAAAAAACAAAGGATTATCATAATGTCGGATAGACAAGCAGCCATTAGAGCGCTGAGTTTTTGTGTAATCATTTCCAAAATGGTGTGGGAATGCCTAGGAATCCTCAATGAAATAGGAGAAACCTTACTGTGGATTCCAGAACACTCTGGAATAGAAGGAAATGAAATAGCAGATGGACTAGCAAAGAGAGGGACTTAAAGATCCTTTTAGGGGCCGGAGCCGTTTTGCGGTATCAATGTAATATTGAAAGAAATAGGCAAAGATCTGACCACTGGAATGATCTAGTAGGGCTTAGAGAATCAAAGATTCTGATGGGTGACTACAACTCGTTGAGATCAAATGAATGCATAAGTCAGAGTAAAACTGCACTAAGAGTAAAACTAACGGGACACTGCCGCCTGAACGGGTACATGAAAAAGCTCAAAATCGTGGAGGAGAAAGAATGTAGATTCTATGGCATGGAAGAAGAAACCTCCATCCACAGCCTCCAGGGCACAGCACCTAGGAGATTATTGGATAGACGAAGGACATTTACCTAAGTTGAAGCCTGCAGATATCCTAAAATCCCTCAGGAAAATAGGACTAAAGGAGCTACTAGTCTCTGAGACGTTCCTCAACAACTAAGTAGGAGTGAGGGGGCATAATAGATATTTTATGTCTCAGTTAATGTCACCCCATCATACATACCTACATACATTCTCCATCATTGTAAATTTGGTTTTCTTCTCCAAAAATATTAAACACAAATGCATTCGAATATTATTTGAAAATTGCACGTATAAGAAGAATTTTCGCTTTTATTTTATTTCCAAACATCTCAAAACTACCTAATTCCTTTTAATCGGTAACTCTAGAATCCCAGCATATTATTTTTCCCAAAACTTCCAACAATCTTAATTGTTCGGCAAGAGATAAGAAAACTTTGTTTAATACACCTTAATATTTATATGATACCCACCCATTCTTACTTATCTGAAATTTTACTCTGCCAAAATTTTATTACTTTACACTAGTTCTTTCATGCGTTAACAGATATCTTTTATCAGTGTTAAAGTTGAGTGTAAAGTTATATTGTTTGTCATGAAATTTTGTGCTGGTACCTGTCTTGAAATTTGCATAATAATTTC
Organism: Lochmaea capreae; assembly: GCA_949126875.1. NCBI lineage: Eukaryota > Metazoa > Arthropoda > Insecta > Coleoptera > Chrysomelidae > Lochmaea > Lochmaea capreae. Next base: position 18,559,124 of record OX421396.1, read on the forward strand.
AAACTTATGTTTCTAACTTACTTCGTTTATATATACAGTAGGGTAGGCCAGAAATGATTTTTAATTTTTTTTTTCTTAGTTACCATGAAAATCTCATCCGACATGACAAAAAAAAAGCTCTGGTAAGACCTGAGCTCTTAATATTAATATTAAGAGGTGCCTCACTGCTATTTTTGATTTCCCATTTAAATAACACAGGAAATTTTGTTTTTTTTGTTTGAATTTTTACTGGACACAAACAAATAATTGTTTAGCGTGAATCAACACATATTCTTATAGGAAATTTACCGATCTACAAAAAAGGTTTAGAACATTTTTTGGCTGAGTCAACTCATTTAAAGTTATTTGTAGTTAAAGTCCAACAGAAAATTATAAAAAATGATTTCCACAATTTTTCATCCTATATTACAAATTAATGGCTAACAAACATAACAAATCATATTTTTTCGATTTATCTTCTTTTTATTTAATTAATTCATAAAAAAAATTTATGCAATCTTATCATGCTGAACTTAATTGTTAATTTTCATTACTATGTTTGTATTTTACCGCTTAAGTCATTGTAATTATCGATCTTAGCGACACCTATGTGGCAATATAAGTAAATAAATATTATTCAAAGTTACGTCAATCTCTCCAACTTTGTTTACTGTCTGATATTTTGTGTCGTTTTGATTCGTAGTTGATTATTGTCTTTAGTAACAGAAAAGTGAAATGTTTTAATATTGCAATTTTTTGCTGTTTTCTAAAAATGAGCTGCAAACCGATTTACTTAATTGGTGCTCCCAACCCTTATTAATTTACATTTCCTGAGAGTCAAAAGCAAATAGGACACATTATTTTTTCAGGAAACGATTAATGTTTCTAAGTCATCACTTACACAGAGTAGAGTTCTAAGTTTTTGTTTAAGTTAAGTACTTGAAAAATTGATTTGATTAAACGATTATCGATATTTTGTGAAAATTTTATGGTTGAGTCTCTAAACACTCGATAAGTTTTACGAAAAATATGATTTGTTATGTTTGTTAGCCATTAATTTGTAATATAGGATGAAAAATTGTGGAAATCATTTTTTATAATTTTCTGTTGGACTTTAACTACAAATAACTTTAAATGAGTTGACTCAGCCAAAAAATGTTCTAAACCTTTTTTGTAGATCGGTAAATTTCCTATAAGAATATGTGTTGATTCACGCTAAACAATTATTTGTTTGTGTCCAGTAAAAATTCAAACAAAAAAAACAAAATTTCCTGTGTTATTTAAATGGGAAATCAAAAATAGCAGTGAGGCACCTCTTAATATTAATATTAAGAGCTCAGGTCTTACCAGAGCTTTTTTTTTGTCATGTCGGATGAGATTTTCATGGTAACTAAGAAAAAAAAAATTAAAAATCATTTCTGGCCTACCCTAATATACAGTGCGTCCGGAATTTCAACCAGTTCATTTTCACTCATATTTTCAAAAATATCCCATCAAAAACATAAATGTATAATGAGATCCAAGGACAATATTATGATGTATGCCTGGTTGTTGACTTTAACGACAAAAGAAGTGAAATCTAAATGGGTACCAATCCTGGAATTTATTTTTTCTACCAGCGTGCGGAAAGTCCACTTTTCCGCACTTAATTTGGTGTTGAAAGAGTCACTTTTCCGCACTAGTCACTTAGTAAAAGTAGGTTTGTTAACTTTTTGGAGAGTCAGCAGCTGTCGCCAGTGAAGCCTTTCAAAATGTCCTCGTCCAGCCAAGTTCCCATCGCCACGGTTGCAACAATTAGTGCTCACAAAGCAGTGGGAAACCGAAATCTGACTTCATTGAAAAACATTTTAATATCTGCAATTAATTTGAAGTATGCTACAAATTTCACGTTCAATTAATAAATGTTTCTTGATGTTAACTTTTGGGTTTTTTCCGAACGCTAGTAGAAAAAATAGTATACCTAACACGTGCATAAAGTGAATTTTTCGCTCGCGATTGCTGGCCGAACTCCAATCGCGTGCGGAGAAGTATCACTTTCCGCACTTGTTAGGTAAACTACTATATAAGAACATAAAATAGCATTTCTATGTGTTCCTAATAAAATCAAATAATTGAAAAATTATAATGAAATGATAAAAATTTACTGGTCCCCGATTTATTCTTTTGTATTCACCCAACTACCTATTTGGATCACAAATTTGAACTTTCTAGGTCATCTAGAACTGGGTAAGAGTTTAGATCTTTAGGTCAGTCCAATGACGTATTAAAGATAGACAAGCCTTGTTTACATTTTGGTTGTCCCCAACATATTTAAGACGAGACTCTTCTTACATGATGCCAAATCTCGTATAACAAAAATCGTAATTGATGAATATATTTTAGATTTTAGCAGCATTTTCTGATTAAAACGTAAGAAAAAAGTGGAAAGCATTTAAAATAGGTATGACCAACCTTCGGTCCAGCTCACCTTTTTGTTTTTCGGTTACAATTTTTTATGTTCTATTAATGCCATAAGTAAAATAGTTTATAAATTTTCAGCTTGGCAACCTCAAACTACTTCTGTCATTTTGGTGAAGTTTGTCAATAAGATTTTAATTATAATTGTGTTTTTATTTGGTTTCTGATTGATATTTGTCTATTAAGGTGCTTTTAAGACATTTATAATGGTGAGAAATTGTATATTGTGTGAAAATACTTGGAATAAGAATGATAATCTGTCATTTCACAGGTGAGGTTATAGTAGCATGAGCGTGGTATAGGTATTTGTAGAGGGATTTAATATTGGTTTTCATAATAATATTGTCTATTTTTTTTTAATATCAGGTATCTGAAGAAGACTTAGAATTGTCAAAAGATCTTCGTTACCATGATTATCTTTCGGTTTATTCTTTGAGTGAATATACTAAGGATGTAGTTGCTAATATTTTTGGATTTGTGGTAAACATCTTTAACAAAAAAATTCATTGCAATCAGGTGTTCTATACTGTTAGGTGATTGTAGTTTGTATGAACTAGGATTTAAAAAAAACTTTTGGAAAACTTAAAAAATCGTCCAAAATTGCAGTTACTGTTAGTTGCGAAGCTGAAAAATGTCTAGAACGCTTACTATGAATTTAGATGAAATTGAAAATAAAACCTTTCAATATTATATTAACATGTTTACAATCTGTAGTGCTAAACTTGTTTTAACTTCAAAATCCTTTAAAGGTATCTATTAAAAAAATAACTTGTCCATAAGCTACGATCTTCGATATAGTTTCCACTTATTCAAACGAAAAAATTAATTACGTAAATAATTTTCATAAAATAGTTTAAATGAACCCTTTCGAAATATACGCTACTGTGCGTTGTACTTTCCATGATTTATGTTGCGACCAAAACATTGTGTACGTAATAATGTATGAAAGCTGGTCTATCTTTAATACGTCATTGGGTCAGTCAGTGACAAAAATGACGATTTTTGGACGTTCATATCTAAAAAACTGTTTGAGGTGTATTTATGAAATTTAGAGCACTTAAATGTATTTTAAAGTCTCAATATATGAGCCAAATTGGAAATGTTTACGTGAAAAGGGTTTTTGAATTATGAGTGGCTCAAAAGTGGCTCCAAATGGTTCGTGTAATATTTCACAGGGTACTGCTCGCCATTCTCTTTAGTCAACATAATTTGACAGAAACATACTTATTGACAGTAATCAACAGCCATTACTTATCCTAATAAAAACTAATTAAAATACTAACAAACCCAGCCTATATGCATCCGTTACAAAATCATCGAATCAGATTGTTTTATTGAGATGCTAGTACAAATGCACATTATTGAAATTGTAAGTCTATGGTTTCTAGAGAAGTCAAATAATAATGGCCATATTGTACAGGAGAGTAGATATACATGAATCAACAATAGGTTCTTGAAGGTATCTACACTATACTGTTGTCAAGTATGAAATGCGGGGAGAAAAAGATAAGGTATCTTTATTTTGGATATCCGTTTTAACGAAGCGAGGTGACTTTTTAGTTGATCTCTCTAATCCTCTCTGGTCCCCTCAGTGACTCACAAGTTTGAACTAGGCGTCTGTGCTCCCGACATTTTGTTAGTGTACCTATATCAGTCGATTTCTCATCATAAAACGCAAACACACAAAGTCCAACTCCAGCTAATCGATTCGGTTGCCCTCAAGCACAATATGGCGGACCTATCAAAGTTATGTGTTCTGAAATGGTCTATACTATAATTTTTTTATGTATGGTTAAGAATGGTCGATTATAGTTGTGACGCCACGGTGAAAAAACAAACTGCTCAGATAGATGATTTTTAGGACAAGTTTTGTCAATTTTCTTCGATCTCCTTATCTAGTCTCCATGCTTTAGTTGGTGGAACCAATGACGTATTACTATGTCATTGGGTGGAACCACATGAAAGTTTCAAATCGCTCTAACTGAAAAAACGGGTAGACAGATTTTCTTGTTTAAAATGTCGTTGGATGAGTTAATCTCTAGAGCTTCATGAAGTGTAGTAAAGTCAATAATATTGTCTCATTTATTTACTATTAGTTATTTAAAATTTCAATTTATTTTTTTTTCAGGATGGCGAACGAGGTTACCTTGAAGGCTTGGCTTCACGATATGCGGATCTTTTCAGTACACACTATGTTGATGTCCTTGGTCATCTTGAAGACTTAAGAAGGATAGAATGGGCGGAAATGTCACCAAAAGATAGAAAAGTAACAACACCTGGTACTCCTCCAACTACGTATAGTCCGACTACTGGTCGAGGTACGCCTGTCTCTGGAGTTCTCACAACGTCGCTTTCGCAGCCTATTTATGTACCTGGAAAGTATTCGGTGAGTTAGTTCATCATTTGTGTCGCAAAATAATGGAGTACCACATACTTATTGTCTCAACAAAGATTTATGTGCTATTGGTAAGAAGTAACTTTTTTTGTCTGTCTATTATTGTGTCTGCATGTTCATCGCACTAGGTTGAGATCCTTATAGACTATGTGTCACCCCTGTTGGGGACGGTAACGTACTGAATGCATGGTATATGCCCTCCAGGGAATGGTATATGCCGTCCAGGGAATGGCATATGCCCTCCAGGGAAAGGTATACAGCAAAGTTACTTTTTCAAGCTATAACGTGCTTTCGTTATCGATGGTATCAAAGCACTTTGGTCCCACTCATAAGAATACTAGATAAAAGTGAACAAAAAGTACCTAGATGCCTTTGTGCCATATCCAGGAGTAATTTTTCGTAGCTTTTCGGTATCTGTATTCCACGCTAACAGACGTAACAACATAGAAATAAGTTATGGACGCCAAAAGATCATCTCTGACAGTCCTAATCAGTACCTGGATTCTTTTTTTCAATATGATCGTAACGGCTGACCAAAATTGAGAATCGTTTTCGTTCACTTATTTTGAGACTTTCCTGACATATTTTCGAATGATTGATTGATTGATTCAGCACAGCCAGTCAGAGGTTAGAAACCGTGGGCACCTTAACTTTTTGTGTTCTTGCTTGTACCGTTTATGTAAAGAGACCAGTGGCCCTGATCAGGCTCAACAGTCTTTCGACGAGGTCCTTCTTGGAAAAATCCAACCATGGATGCTCTAGTCCTAGGAGTCTATATCTCCAATATAATAGGTGATGCTGTTTCCTCCTCTTCCATGCACAACCGACAGATAAGTTCCTCCCTATATATGTAAATTATATGCATGTGCTTTCTTAAGGTGTCACTCTCCTGATCTGGCCCCTGCTATTGTTTAATATTTCGTTAGTCAGCGACTCCGATTTTTTGTTTGCTGTGTTCCTGTTTTGACACGAGGCTCTAGTACGTCTGATGTTTAGTTTGAATCCACCAAGATGTACAACCACGTGCAGCAGACATATTCTTACTTGTGCATTCTAATAAAACGTTTTATGTGTTTTCTGCTGATTTTTGCTAATATTTACGAGAATATAACATCAATGGAAGTGATTTATCATGCATTAAACTATTATTCTTGGTACAATATTGCCTATTTTTTAATGACAAAGCAAGTTCAAAGAAATTTGCTCCTTTGTCGACAACGATAGAAACTTAGAAATACCTTTTTTGCGATCTGAGGCTCCTTTTTCCAAAGCGCATATCAATAAAAGAATTATTATTTCTCCAAATTCCAATGAATTCAGTTTTTGTTTATTTCGTCTTTAGGTCCCAATGAGCACGGCATGTGCAAAATTTTGATTTGGAGAAGAACTTCGCTAGGAGCTCTCAGCCCTGGCAATACACAATATAGTATCAGTTAAGTGGTCAAAAGCAGAAAAATATTGTAGTCAATGAAATTCCAAATACCCTAGCAAAGAAAAGGTCTGCAGCTGAGATTACTGGTTTTGAATCAGCATTTTGTGTATCAAAAACTGCAGCACAAAATGTATCTCGATGAATTTAAACAAAATATTAGACGTAGTGGTGCAGCGTGCCTAAGGAACATAATGATCAAAAAGTCACTGAGTCGCTGACCAACGAAATATTAAACATAAGTAGGGGTCACATGAACAAAATGACAGAATTACTCACTGGTTACTGAGAAAGCAGATGTATATCTTTGGCATATTCGGGGATAACTTTATTCGTCCAAAAAAAATTAGGATTAGCTAGTCGCTTCACATAGGCCAAGAGCATGAAAGTCCAAGATGCTGAGGACTGGCTGTTCTGATCAAATCAATCAAAGTAAAAATGGCTTCAATATAGTCTGCAATTAATTGAGATACATTCTTGAACAATACATTGACTCCAAATGTGTGTTGTTTGGTGGATAACCCAATGAGCTGGTATTAGCACAAGTGAAGTTGTCTTTACAAAATAATATCGAGTTTTATTTTCAAGATATTTTCTAATTTCTCCCGCGGGATATTATACCGTAAGCGACATTCGAGACACTCCATTACTTTACTCTAAAGGATATTAGTTCAAAGTCAGTAATATAATGATTATAGAGTGATAGTAGATGGATGATGATGATAGACTTGCAGCAGCGAGCGCTGTATTATACAGTTCTCTGTAGCGTGCTGTGTCTGTGAAATAATTTACTTTGTAGCGTTAATGAAAAGAAGGAATGCATCTAACGAGTTCCGGTCCGAGAATAAATTGCTTTTAAGATGCGGATCAGCGATAAAATCCTTTAATGTGCCATATAGAGAAATTTATCAACATAATAAAGTCTCTTATTATGAAAAGCTGTATTTTTTATGTAAAAATAATAACTATATCAATGTTTGATGAAATTTCCTAACTGAAGTGTATCCTGTATTCTGTGAATTCGTTAACGCAAGTTTAATATTAGTCTCGAAGAATACCATTTTTCAATGGTGTAGGGTAAAACATTTCATTACTAAACAATACATATAGCAAGCGCCAAACGTGATGGCCCCTTGCCGGTCAGTGTCGTACCTATAATTATTATGATTTCTTTGTAGTTTCTTTTCATATTTTATTCAGTATTATACGAGGATGTATTGATATCTAGTTAGCCTAGACCAGTTCCATGCATAAACAAAATATTGCGTTACCATAGCAACGAACAATATCTCATTAGAATTGTCAGTGTGAAGTTTGACGTCAAAAAAGTAAACCAGAGCTACGCAATAAATTAAAATAAAAAAGATGTCCACCGAAATTGTGAAAATCGAAAAATTTGAGTATCGAGCCATCATCAAATACCTGTATTTAGAAGGGTTAAGAGGTAAGCAGATTCACGAAGATATGCTTAATACCCTTGGTGATCAATGTCCTTCGTATGCCACCGTGAAAAATTAGACTGCAAGCTTCAAAAGAGGTAAATTTTCCATTGAAAATGCGATGACCGATCGGGAAGGTCAGTTTCTGTGTCAGTCCCCGAAAATATCGATGCAGTTCATGACAAGATTTTATCAGTCCATCGAATTGGGCTAAAACGGATATCTGAAGCACTGAATATTTCATACGAACGCGTTCATCATATAGTTCACGTCAATTTGGACACGAGAAAAATTGCTGCAAAATGGATCCTCAAATGTTTGAATGTTGACCAAAAGCGTGCAAAGGTAGAAGCATCGCGTTCGATCTGTGCTCGATTTGAAAACGATGTAGACTTCTTAAACCGAATTGTTACTATGTATGAGACTTGGGTACATTTCTACGATTCAGAAACAAAGCAATAATCGATGGAATGGCGACACTCTGGTTCTCCAAGACCTAAGAAGTTTCGTGTCCAAAAATCTGCTGGAAAAGTTCTTGCTTCAGTTTTTTGGGATTGCCATGGACTAATTATAATTAATTTTTTGGATAAGGGCAGAACAATAACTGAAGATTACTATTCGACCGTACTGACCACTCTACGGGAAAAAATTAAAGAGAAAACACGCGGAAAGCTATCCAAAGGTGTTTTGTTTTTGGAGGACAATGCCCCTGCATACAAATCTCATGTTGCCATGCAAAAAATTTGTGATTTATTGTTTGAATTACTTATTCACCAGATTTGCTCCGTCTGACTATCCTCTCTTTCATCAACTGAAGAAAAGTTTAAAAGGTCGTAAATTTTCTTCCAACGAGAAGGTAATAAAAGCTGTGGAGGTCTGGTTTAAAGAGCAAGAAGAAACATTTTTTTTGAAAGGTCTAGAGACGTTGCAGGTTCGCTGTACTAAATGTATCCAATTAAGAGGAGAAAAATATGTTGAGTAATAAAATATTTTGACATTGAAATTTTGTTTGGTTCTGTAGTAGGCTAGAATTTTTCAATATATCCTCGTAGGTAGTAGTACAGTTCAATAAAATGTTATATAATGATACACTTATTAAACAATAAACTTTAATCAGTCACTATCTGAATACAAATTTTCTTCACCTTCACTGCTGCTTGTGCTGCTATCTTCATTTAAAGTTATAATCACTGGATTTACCACTGTTTGGACATCTGTGAATGTTTTATTTTCCCAATATTTCCGCTCTATATCTACTACATGTCGGCAACGTTTTTGCCATTCCTCAGAAGTGATTTAATCAAACTCGTGCTCCGCCAGTTTCCTCACATCTTCCAACTTGAAAGTTACATTCTTTTGGGACACATTGTTCTTGACAGTAGCCCAAATGAGTTCAATGGGATTCAAATCTGGATGGTAGGGTGGAAGTCGCAGAACGTTATGTCCGTGTTCATGAAAGTCATAAATAATCCGTCTACTATTGGAACACTCATACTCGGGAATATCAGTTATTGGTGCTCTCTCCTAGGCCGCTTATTTCTTGGGGTTTAAAATTTTACTTGCACGTTATTTGCAGAAATTAATTGCTCCCCTTCTTTAACCACTCTTTCAATCGTTCTTATCGAAATACCTAATAACAAAATAAAGATTTGTGTTGAAATAGTTATTTTTGAAATTTATTTAATGTTACCCGTAGCGATTTTTCACATTTGATAACGTATCCGACTTACATTTGACACTTTGAAAATAATTGAACACTTTAAAAATTATTTCACGTGTCTGACTTTTGATAACTGGTTTTTCATTAGGCGGTGACATTTTTTCAGAAACAATACAAAAATTATTCAGACAATGCCAAACGCCAACAGACTTGGAGGACAACTAATGATACGCCTCTGTACAGAGCATTTATATGTCTTGCAAGAGCTGTAGTGGGAGGTAACATTGAAAATGAGTTTGTGCGCCATCACGTTTGGCGCTTATATTTGGTCGTAATGTTTACGTTGTTATTGTAATGTCTTCGGTAACAAACTTGGCCCATTCCTTCTTATTTCTTGCTAATATTTTTGCCTCATTCTATGATTGTCCCTTTTCTAGAAGAATTTTTCCAACGCTACTGTTCCATGCTTCTCTCGGTCTCCTGTGTTTTTTCTTATAGATATTTCTTGCCTCCCATACTTGCTTAACTTGTCTGGAATTTGACATTCTTTGTAGGTGTCCCCACCATCCCACTTGTCTTGATTGAATTTATTCAAATGTCGATTTCATCTATAGATCCTTATGTTTGTATTTCTCTCTTTATCTATTCTTTTGAATCCTTCAACTCTTCTCAGATATCATTTCTACTGCTTGTATTTTGCTCTTCTGTCTGCCTGTCAGTGTTCATGATTCACAACCAAACATTAGAATTGATCTATATATTATGGTCTCAAATACATTTATTTTTGTCTTCATTGATGTCTCCTTTTTGTTTATAAAAGCCTGGTTCATTGCGAGTACAATTTTAGTGTTTTTTGTACTCTATCGTTTATTTCTTTTTCCTGTCTCCCGTTCTCTTGTAGTTCTACACCTAGATATTTGAAGCTTGTTACTTGTCTACTCTTATCTGTATGTTTCGAAGAATAAATTGAAATTTTTATTATAAGGCACGATAAACTCATTTTCAATGGTCTAAACTTGGTCTAAACTTCTGTTTTTGTTTTCACAAATTTCTATTTAGTTTCTTCTGTCCCGGTGTCTGTTTGTCTGTAATCAAATCTGGTAAGTTCACTCCTAGGTTTCCGATTGAGCAGACCAGGTAATCTTTATGCACCACCGTGTTATGGGTATAAAATGAAAGGGTTTGCTGAGAATAATATACGAAAATGAAATGACGACATACTAAATTGAATATGGCTTTGTTTGATTATAGTAACTTCTGGGTTATAATTTATTGGATAATTGGTATTTCCATTGCTGGGAAACAGAAAGTAGCATTGTGCCAAATCCGGTTAAAATAATGTTGTTCTCGTTGGATTATAATAATTTCAGATGTTCTTTTGGTTTCTGATAAAGTCAGGCATGACCAACCTTTTCAAAATTGATTTTTGATTTTAGCAAAACCCTAACGGGTCGCACATCTATAAAAATCCACAACTCGTCCACAAAACCCCAAAAATCAACGCTCTTCAAAAATTACCAAATAGACTTCGGCTTCGCTTCGCGCGGCGAGACGAGGGGGAGGTGGATGCGGAGCTTGCGATCATAAAAAACATTACCTTTTATGGTAATGTCTGTCGCGTTTTGCTGCTGCTATAAATACAGCGTTGCTGAAAAGTCTCGCACCAAGGGATTATCTTTGAAACGGATAAAGAGAAAGTTATGAAATTCTAGGAGGATGAATGAGACTCTATTCTGCATATTTTAGAGCAAATGTCAAATGTTTTTGACGTCAGCGTTTAGCGTATCCATCTTGATTTTTTTCAAATGACAACCTAGGTCGTGTGACCCATCACAAAAAAGCTTTTTTTTTTCTCTTTTCAAAAATAATCCCAAGGTATAACTTGACTCGGATATTATGATAGAAATTTAACAAAAATATTAAAATTATAATTTTAATCAAAACTGCGTGTTACAGAAATTTATAAACTAAACAATTATTTAAGTTGGAAATACTTCATTACAATAAGTGCTCAAAGTGCTGGCCATTTGTTTGTTAAGAATGATACAATCTCTCTTCGAAGCTACGAATAGAATCGTTGATCATTTGTGGAGTAATTCCCTGCATTTCGAGACGTATGCGATCCTTTAAATCGTTTAAGTTGGTTGGTCTGTTTAAATAAACGCAGTCTTTCAATTAGCCCCAGAGAAAAAAATGGAGTGGTGTCAAGTCGGGTGATCTTGCCGGCCACTCAATTGCACGTCTTCGACCACTCCATCTCTAAGGGGAAAATTGTATTTAAATATTGCCTAACGTCTCTTTGATAATGTGGAGGTGCGCCATCTTGTTGAAACTATACGTTCATATTAGGAAATAATCGATTTATTTTAGGTATAATTTAATTTTGGAGTAAGTCAAGATATTTAGCACCGGTCAGCGTACCTTCAATAAAAAAAAGGACCGATCATATGGTTTTTCACCAAACTCGCCCACACATTTACTTTTTGTGGACGCTGTGTATGAACCTCCTCCATCCAGTGCGGATTACAATCTGACCAGTACCGACAATTATGTCTGTTAACAGAACCGTTCAAGCAAAATGTGGCTTCATCACTGAATACCAAAAAATCTAAGAAATTGTTTTGCATCCTTATTTTCTCTGTAACTATTTCACAAAATTGTAATCGCCTATCAAAATCATCCTCGCCGAATTGTTGAAGATTTTGAACTTTATAAGGATAAAAGTTATTTTTATGCAGAATAGTTTGTATAGACTGTCTAGAAATACCGTGATTTCTTGCCAATATACTTGTAGATGTTTTAGGGTTTTCTTGAACATCTAATAGAACATCTAAAGTTTTATCTTCATTAGTTGCACTTTTTGGTCTACCGGACCTAGGAATATCTTGTATGTATGTATGTATTTTAGGGTAACATTCACTGAGACCTAAAAGATCTATTGTGCCCCCTTACTTCTACTTAGTTTCTGAGGAGAGTCTCAGAGACTAGTAGCTCCTTTAGTCCTATTTCCCGGAGGAATTTTAGGATATCTGCAAGCCTCAACTTAGGTAACTGTCCTCCTTCTGTCCAGTAGTCTCCCAGGTACCGTGCCCTAGGATTCCGAATTACTGTGCAGTTCGCAAGTATGTGGATGGAGGTTTTTTCTTCCATTCCACAAAATCTACAATCTTCTTCCTCCACTAGCTTTTTAAGATGCCCATTCAGGCGACAATGTCCCGTTAGGATTCCTGTTAAAACTCTTAGTACAGTTTTATTTTAACTTATGCATTCATTTGATCTCAACAGGTTGTAGTCACCCAGAAGAATCTTTGATTGCCTAAGCCCTACTACACAAGGGTATTGAAGGGAACGAAAAAAGCAGATGCCCTAGCACGAGAAGGATCGGCAACCGGCAACCGGTATAACAAAGGCTTCGGTAAGAACCACGTTAAACCAGTGGGTGCACAAACAACACCTCAAATACTGGCAAACAATTTCGAAGCTCAAACACAGTAAAATGATGGTCAAACAACCCATACCAAAACTTACTGAAGAAATTCTGAAGTTAAATAGGAGAGATATCAGGCTGGTAACCGGCCTTATAACCGGACACTGTGGCCTGAGAAAGCACCTTCACACAATGGGGATCTTCCAAGAAGAACCTACATGTAGATTATGTGGCGAGGAGGACGAAACAGCCACCCATATAATTTTAGAATGTGAGGCTCTACGTTGGTGGAGGTATAGACTGATAGGGCCGGATGACCCTATATACAACCTCACCAAAAGAGATACTGTGAAGAGACTTCTAGATCTCATCAAGGTCACAAATCTTCTCACAGACTAGCAGACAGACAGGACAATACAATAAGCCAACGGCTGCAGTGTTGGGGCCCACTAACCCGGCCTGTTTTCGTCTGTCTACAAACCAACCAAACCAACCAAGCCCTACTAGATCTTTCCAATTGTCAGATCTTATATTTTCTTCGGCTTTACCTATTTCTTCCAATATTACATTGGAGCTGATTCCGCAAAAGGGTTCCGGCCCCCAAAAGGGTATTTCAGTCCTCCTCTTCGCTAACTCATCTGCTATTTCATTTCCTTCTATTCCAGTGTGTCCTGGAATCCACAGTAAGGTGACTATATTGTTCTCGCCTAGTTCATTAAGTTTGCCTAGGCATTCCCACACTATTTTGGAACTGATTACATATGAACTCAGCGCTTTAATGGCTGCTTGACTATCAGACATTTTGATAATCCTTTGCCTTCTATATCCTTTGTTAATATTGAACTGGCACACTTTCTTATTGCGTGAATTTCCGCTTGAAAGATACTTGGGGTTTTTCCCAAGCTTTCAGAGTGTTTGGTTCCTGGCCCGTACACTCCTATCCCAGTTCCTTCTATTGCTTTTGAGCCGTCTGTGTACCATTGAATGGCAGTCTTTCCAAGTCTGGTAATGGTATTTGGATTCCATTCCTTCTTGTTGCTTAATTCCGTAACGAATTTCTTTGAAAAGTTATACTTTTTCATCATACCATCTTGAGGCATGTCCCAGGTTGTCTGATTTCTAAGAAGTGAAGAGGTGGTTTTTTTTAATTATTCCCTCTCTACTTAGTCTGTATCTTGTTCTTTCTGCAACACTCTCCACCACCATATGTAATGGAGTGAGGTTGAGAATCACTTCCATTGCTGCCGTTGGGCATGTACTCATTGCTCCTGTTATATCTTTTACACTACCAGTTTCATTAAATGTATTTACTAATCTTGTCACTGTAGATCTACTTAAAGGAGGGCGTTCAAGATTTAAATCGTTAAAAAGATGAGTTACTCCTTCATGGGTACGTTTGCGATCACCATATCCAACTAACATTAAGAATTGGATGCGTTGTTTTTCTGATAAATGTGCCATTATTTTTAATTTACTTTTAAATTTCGTGCTAATTTGAAATTAGTATCAGTTTTCACAATTTGTACATAAATAATGAACTAATGATGTGGTTGACGTTTTTAATGCCTACTATTGTTTTTTGTTTTATTTTAAAAACATACAAGTCCAAATAAATAGTAGGTACGGTACACTTTAATTTAGAAAAATGAAAACGATATTTTATAGGAGATTTTGTTTTAAAATGGTACATTGTGATTATTTTTGGAAAGACAACAAAATAAGCTTTTTTGTGATGGTTCACACGACCTAGGCTGACGTCAAAAACATTTGACATTTGCTCTAAAATATGCAGAATGAAGTCTCATTCATCGTCCTAGAATTTCATAACTTTCTCTTTATCCGTTTCAAAGATAATCCCTTGGTGCGAGACTTTTCAGCAATGCTGTATATGCGTCGTGTGAACATTTCGGTTAGTTAGTTTGCTATTTTTAAAGTGAAAACTATAAGATAATAAGTCAATATTGTTTACTTCAATTGCTGTAAAAAAATACAGGAAAAGCATCCTACGGAATTCTCAACAGTAAAATTTTTGATCTCGGTGGTAAAACTGAAAATTGTTTCAAACGTGTTTTCAGAAACTTAAAGAGCAAAGTTTGTTGTTTCCTTGGTTGAAAATCCTTTCCAAATTGATGAAACTACAGTTCGGGAAAATTTTCAAATAGAATTAAAAACCAATATTCATCTTAAAGACTTGTACGAAGAAAACCGGAAAAACTAGCCCAACTTTTATAAAAATCTTCCTGAGGACAGTTTTCCCGAAATAAAAAAACTGGCACGTTCTGACTTACAATTGGGTCAACATGGGAGTAAACATTTTCAAGAATGAAGTGCATCAAGATCAAAGAAGGGTCTCGCCTTACAGACGAACATCTTCATTACCTATTGAGGGCCACCAGTACAAAATATAAACTCAATTTTCGCATTAACTTTACAGTACTCTTAAAAATAAAACGTTTTTCAAACTCTGTTCCTTTGTATTTCAGAAATTCTATTTTAGCTCATGGGCCGCACGTTGGTCATGCCTGTGATAAACGAAATAAGTCATGTATGGTCTTGTACTGTTCAAATACTTGTAGCTTTGGTCCTGGTCTCAAACTTGCTCATGGTTTTGCGAACTCAGTCTTAGTCTAGCTTATTTATCCTGTTATGTAAGAAACTGTTGGAAGGTTATTGTTAACGCTTTGCGTTAATTTTTAGTTATTACCATTTTTATCAATTCTTCAACTTATTATATTATTTTTCTTAATATTGTTACGAAGTTACCAACTCAGAAGCCGGCCCTGTCATTAAATCATTAATCTTGGCGATTGCGCATTCTAGATGGTTCTAGAAGGTAGTTTTGCTTATTTTTGGGAACCGGCTTCTATTAATTCGAGAAGGCGAAGTTTCTGGAAGGTGTTGAAATATATAAAAGGCAATACCTGCGACTACACAGAGAGTTATAAAAGCCAGTTTACAGAAAGTTTTTAGTAATCAGACAGTGAGTTATTTAAGATAAATAGTGCTATATTCAAGTGGGAAAGATAAATTGGAAATGTTATATCGGGGGTGAATAAATTAGGAGACATTAAGTAAAGTATGCATATTAATTGAGTTTAATTCAGTGTGTGTTTCTATAATTAGACCAATAGTAATTAGTCATAGTAGTGTGTATAATTTTATCCCACCCGAGAAAACGATTTAAATAAATAAGAAAAACATTACAATATTCTCACACAATATGTTATTTGATTCGCTTTTCGGTAGTTGGTAATTTTTTATGTAGTCTCATTTTTTTCACCGCGTTTTCGAAGCTACAACAAATTTTTTTTGTTCATTCTCATGAGAATTTTGAGCCACAATTTTTTTTATCTTTTCAGCCGTCTAGTTGTTTGAGTGACAAAGAAGAAGATGAAATATACGGATTCGGTTATGGTGTATTCGCCGCTCACATAGCTCGACAACAACAACAACGACTGTTAGGCCAACAACAAAATCAGCAAATAGCTACTAGTCATCAACCGCTATTGGTACAGCAGCATCATAACTATCAAACGTAAGTACACGATGAAATATTAACTAATTACTATGTAAGAAAAGAAACTTCTTTCAAACTCATTTTTAGGAATCGTCTATTCATTTACTGCATCTATTTGGTCCTGCAAAATTGTAAGACCAAGACCAAATTTGCAAGACCAAAATAGATTTTCCTCATCACTACCGTGGTGCACGAGTCTAATATCTTTTACGGATGTTACTCTTATAAACACGTCA
The DNA here is from genome assembly GCA_949126875.1 of Lochmaea capreae. NCBI lineage: Eukaryota > Metazoa > Arthropoda > Insecta > Coleoptera > Chrysomelidae > Lochmaea > Lochmaea capreae. The sequence continues at coordinate 18,575,663 of OX421396.1, forward strand.
TAACGATCAAATAATATCCTTTTTTCCGATCGTGGGAAAAGTGACACTATTTTGACCTGTTTTCTATGGGCAAAGCTTAACATTCCAGAATAGTGGGCAGTTGCTAAGCAATTATACTCGATTTGAAATTGGTTGATAGTAATAAATCATTTTTAGCAGCCGATTCCATAGGCGCACCTACCTGACGTGCCGGTTTGAACCCTATTTACTTATCCGAATAATTTAGTAATCATTATTGTCATAACAGGTGAAAATAATTATGCCGAGAATTCCGGGAACAATTAATACACAATGTTACTTCAGGTTGTTACGAAAAATTAGGTAGGTAGGTAGGTAGGTACTTATTGGTATAAAACTGTGAGTCATTTTAAAAGCGAACAAACCTAATGCGAGTATTCTAGGACACACATTTGGGTAATTTTTTAAAATGGAGAGTCTTTCAGGATTTATTCCAGTTAAGCGAGCTGCGAAATCAGCGCTAAGCATTAGTGAAAAGATTATTGTGCTTAATGTATTTAATGCACTTAGATATCAAAAAAGTGCAATAAGTATCGATTCTACAGTGGAACTTTGTTCAAAGATGACAGGTATTGGAAAAGCAACCATCTACAGGCTGATGCGGGAAGAAAAGACAGGAACCGTGACGCCACCAAAACCATCTCCAGGAAGGCGAACAATACCGATCGATGAGGATGAGGACGAAGACGAAAGGTGCATTCATTCTATTTCAATAAGGAGATCCCTACTTTGGATAGAGTTTTAGGGGCAGTAAAAGAAGACTTTCCTGCAATCAAGAGAGATAAACTATGGAAAGTTCTAAGAGAAATGAATTTTAGATGGGAAAAACATAGTCGGAAGTCTCATTTGCTCGAAAAAGATGAAATAGTGTGTTGGAGACGTAATTATTTGAGAAAAATAAGACAATTTCGCAATGAAAACAAAACAATTTTCTATTTGGACGAAACATGGCTGAACGAAGGCTACACAGTTGGAAAAATATGGACAGACAAAAATGTGACTTCTCACCGGCAAGCATTTTTAGACGGTCTATCAACAGGAATAAATCCGCCCTCTGGAAAAGGAAAACGATTAATTATAACTCACATCGGTAGCTCCAATGGCTTTTCAGAAGGTGGACTATTATCATTCCAATCAGTTCGTACAGGCGATTACCACGAGGATATGAATGCTGATGTTTTTGAGGAGTATTTCGAACAAATGATAGAGCTGATTCCACCTGGCTCCGTCATTGTGTTAGATAACGCTCCGTATCACTCCAGAAGATTGGAGAAGATGCCTACAACTGCTTGGCGAAAAGCAAAAATTATCGAGTGGCTTGTGGAGAAACAAATACAATTTGAGGACAATATGGTTAAAAAGGAGTTGCTATCAATTGTAAACACCCATAAACATCGGTTTCAAAAATATGTTGTTGACGAAATGGCCAAAAAACAAAATATAATAGTGCTTCGGCTCCCCCCCTACCATTGCGAATTAAATCCGATCGAACTGGTATGGGCTCATGTGAAAGGTTATGTGGCTAGAAAAAATACCACTTATAAAATGAGTGATGTTCAAAAACTCTTTGAAGAAGCGCTTCAAGAAGTCAACGCGGGGAAGTGGCAAAGATGTATAGAGCATGTAATAAAGGAGGAGAAAAAAATGTGGCAATTGGATAGTTTACTGGAGAAAACGGTCGAACCACTTATTATCAATTTAGGGGAAGAAGACAGTCCCTCAGATATTTCATTTTCTGATGATGATTAATTTAAAGCGAAGAAATGTGATGACTTACTATAAATTTTATAGAATTTCAAATAGAAACATTTTTCCAAATTTACTTGTTTATTGGTTGCTTTATTGTTATTAGTATTAGTATTTATTCAAATACAAGGGTAACAAATTATGCCACACATCCGAATGTTCACTAAATTATATAATTATTGTGTTTAATATAAACTTAAACCCACCCGAAAGCACGTGCATGAGTGCAAAACATCACAGGTAGAATTCTACCGCTTATTGTTCGAGCCTCGGGTTAAGCTTTGTATTCGACGCCCTTACCAGGTCTATAGGAATGGAAAGTTTAATAAATGCAAAAGGGTCTATACTTTCAATGTATATACTATTTAAAACTTGGCAATTTAGGTGGACCACTTTGTATACGTGTTTGACGGATTTTAATGATTTATTACTATCAACCAATTTCAAATCGAGTATAGAAAACAACAGTGCGGTAATATTCTTACCGCACTGCTGTAGCGTGCGGTAATGTTACAAATGGATTATTACAATAAAATGAAACAAAGGATGGTTTTAATTTTTATATTGATAAAGTTGTTATAAAAGAAACACCTAATTTATAACGATATTCTTGAACGCAAATTAATTGTTAATATTTACATTTTTTGTACAATTTGTAAATTGTACTGCAGGGCAACGAGAATTTATAGACGTTGAAGCTGCATGGCTAATTGTTTGGTTTATCTCTTTTCGATCATTTTCATTTGAAGTCGAGGCAGGGGTGTTGAATATTTTATTAGCCACCTCGACTTTATTATTAATTAATTAATTTTTTGAATGTTAATCAACGATCGAAGAAAAAATAGTATGTATAATTCGTGGGAAAAGCATATTGAAAAAATCTTGCGATACCAGACTCGTCGCTACGCTCCTCGTATTATCAGTCGTTTGGGAATATTATGCTTATATTATACAATATACTATTATTCACGATGTCGTCTATTCTTAGTACACAACACCGTTATAATAAAACAAATCAACATCAATTTTACTTTTAATCGACTTTGACTTTCTTTTTTCCAAAGCTTTTTGACTTGTTTGTATGTCAAACTAGTTTACCCACATCTCCTTACCGTTTATAATGTGCTGGGAATATTTTGTAACTGCTTTCAATCATTATGGTTATCAGTTTATTTTCGGAATATTTTGTAAAGTCAATAAAACACGTCAAGAGGTTCGACAGATTTATTATTTTCCATTCCAATGATAGCACAATGTGTTTTATGAATGTAGGGTTGGAATGTACCCAAAAGCGGTTGAGTTTTTGCGGAAAATATTCAGGTCTTCTGGTCTCATCAAGCGGAAGCCCGCTTCGTACCCAAACAGTCGCTTAAAACTTTATGAATCGATTTTCAGCGGCTACCTTTTTTAGACTTACCAGACAGTTTTCAGTTTTAATGTCCTTAATATTTGTGATGCTAAGTTCAGTTAAACACGTTGATGACCGGCCAGACGAAGCAAATCTTCCACCACATCTCCTTCGCCTTGAAAGCACTATGCCACCCATACGTTTGTGGTTTTAATAAATTCGATTCACCGTAAGCGTTATGTAACATTTTTAATGCACTTTCAATTGAAGATTTAAGACATAGTCTTTTTTAAACATTGTTGTATGTACGTATAGGTGGTGACATTTACTGAGACCTAAAATATCTATTGTGCCCCCTTTTTTCTAATTATTTCCTGATGAAACTCTCAAACACTAGTTCTTCTTCTTCAGACTTCTTTAAACCTTCCGGAGTATTTGATTCCTGGCCCGTACACTCCTATCCCACTCCCTTCCCCTTCTTTTGAGCCATCTGTATACCATTAAATGACATTCTTCCCAAGTCTAGTAGTGGTGTTGGGATCCCATTCCTGCTTGTTACCGAATTCTTGAAAAGTAATTTTCCACCCTACCATATTGTGGGATGCAACAGGACCTCTGATTTCAAAAAAGCAAGGAGGTGGTTTTTGTTTTAATGATTCCCTCTCTACTTACTACTACTACTAATTTATTCAGGCGAACCTTGGCCAAGACAAACTCAAGCCAAGGTTCCGGCACTGATGCCACTGGCGGGCCCATCGTGCCATACCTGCTAGTTATGCATCCATGAAGCCGAGTCCCTCGATGAAGGACTCAATACTCTTCAGTGGATGCCTGCTTATGTCTCCAGAGGCCATAACAGGGACTCCGTAGCACAGCCCAATTTGGGCATACGAGGAGAACATGGTCCGAAGTTTCTTCAGCCATGTCGCAACCCCTGCATAGGGGAATTTTCTCTAAACCTAGGTTACAGAGGAGTTTCCTCAGACAGCAGTACCCTGTTAGGAATCCTGTTATCTTTTTTTAACCTACTCCTTGGTAGTTCTAGAGCCCTCCAGTGAGCAAGATGCTGGTTTCTCAACCAGTTCCTCGTCTCCTTACGGATTGATTGTTTTGTGAGGCCCAAGGTCGGGCCGTTGAAAGGAGTAGCCGCCCCTACCACAGCCAGCGCGTCCGCCCCTTCATTGCATTCAAAACCAGAGTGGGCCAGAATCCATTCTAGCCACACTGTGTTCCGCCTTTTTAGATCAGCAAGGCGTTCATGACATTCAGCAGCAAGCCCTGAGTTGATGGTATATCCACTCAGGGCCTTGATTGCCGCCAGACTGTCGATGTATATGGTTATGCCTCGATCCGTATAACCTCTGTCTAGGTTTATCTGCGCACCTTCCAAGATAGCGTATACCTCAACCTGACATGCAGACACACCCTTACCCAATGGAACACAGACTTGTGTCCTTGGGTTCCTGGAGTAAATTCCAGCCCCCGCCCCATCGCTGAAGCATGAACCATCTGTGTACCAGACGATCCTATGAGGCTGTGAATTTCCCTCTCTTCCCAGAATACTCTATTTCGGGTCTTCTTCTATAGGGGGTTACGAAGGAGTACCTGCGCAGGCAGACATCAGCCGCTCGAGCCAGAAGAGGAACATCTCCCAGAAGCCTGAGCTTATACACTTGCTTGCACCCTTCCTCGTTTCGCACATATCCCAAACTTTTCAAGCGTAGCAGTGCCCTCCCAGCCTCAACCTCGATCACATGGTGTAGAGGCCGAAGTCCAAAAATCACCTCCAACGCAGCAGTTGGTTTTTATGCAGCCAGTTGCCCCCAAACCGACCACCCTTTGGAGGCGTCGCAGTTGCGACCTAGCCGTGGCCAGGGTTATCCTTGGCCACCAGACCAGAGGAGCCGCGTATGTGAGCATCGGCAGCATGATCACTTTATAGAACCACAAGATCGTCTCTCTACTTAGTCTGTATCTTGTCTTTTCTGCAACATGCTAGTCTTTGAATTCTAGAGAGGTTGTTTCTCGTCGTCAATCGGCTAGTCCTACGATTCCACGCAAAGGCTCTATAAGTGATTATTGGTCTCACCGTGGCAGTGTACATCATTGAGTCCCATCCCCAATTTTTCCCTGTCAGGCTCCTGCACGCCACTACAGCCATTTTTGCTTCGTATATACGTTTACTGTCAAGTTTCAGACCTAGATATTTGATTTCTTATCTCCATTCAACCTCGTTTCCATCAAGTTTAACGGTTTTGTGTTTTTTTCTTACTGGAGGCTATTAGGACGATTTTGTTGGAAGTAACACCAAATGACAAAATGTGGTCAGCCCCGCGAAGAGGGGACAGAAAAAAAAAATAAAAATCTCTTCGGCGGACTTTTCAAATGATGGATTACCGGTAGTTACTTAAAACTGTGTATAACATAATACGTGTGTGTGTTCTGGAATTAATTGAAATTGTACCCGTTTTATACACAGAACCACTCTATGCGATCATCATTATGTGTAACAATGTGATGGAAATCACTAGTATCCACATATAATTAATAGACATAATATTATCACAATAACTAGGTTACGTGAATCCAATTGCAGAGGTTTAGCATAACGTACAACATTAATCAGTATTAGTCGACTGTAATTAGATTAAAATGAATTTACTACATCTGATTCAAGATGTTAAAAAAAATTATTTTGCGCTTTATATGGTTCAAATATCATTTTCAAGATTCCTTGTAGAATTTATACAGGATGTCAATTTTATAACTTACCAGATGTCGAAGAATAATTATTTATATTCACACTTCATGCATTTTTGAAAAATGATATTTTTTAAAAACTGTTACCGTTCAACTAAGGATCAACAACTACTTCCCGTGCAATATGCACCGCCGGATATTGAATTACACCCCAAAGTCAAACGGGGTTGGTATATCTACAAAATATTTTAAAACCAACCATTCTGGTTTGCGATTAGAAGGGACAACACAACTTGTAGACCGGTTTCGGCGTATTTGCGCCTCATCAGTACAAGGTATGTGCTATCCGTCCGAGAATATTTAGTCCCGGACTGAAGAATACACTTTAATCACAATTGTAGAAATTCCATTTGAATTTCTACAATAGATTTCTTAAAATAAGTAACTTTTCATAATTCGGAATTTACCTCGTATATATCTGTCTTTTTCGAATGTCGTCTGGTAGCGTGATCTCAAGCGAGTGCGCAGAAATTTAAAACCGGCCTGTAAAATATTTGATTAATAAGTAAGTAATCAACGGTAAAACAGTACTTTTTGGTAAAAATTGTTAAGCATAAAGGTCGTGCTCTTCGTTTGTTATCGCTTTCACAGCCTTCTGCTGCTGAATTTCAATCCCCGAACCATGGGGCTTTTTTCTAAATATTAGATATCATATAGTGATGTAAAAGTGCATTACACTAGTGTCAATCTGTAAGTAATGTTCATATTCTATAATTATTAATCGAGAAGCGGCGGCCATTAACGCCGGCATTTCATGGGCACCTGAAAATAAGGGGTTGCCAAATCGTCCTGCCATATTGTCTTTACAAATTATCGTCTTACAACTTTTGCTAAATCAACGGTCTTATAGTGATTGTCGTTCATTTGGAGTTTTCGGTTTACCATTTTTGTGTAAATGAAAAACTTTGTTAAATATAAACTTTGTTGCTGTAATTAATGTTGAATTTCGCGGTAACCGAGCTCTAGAAAATTAATTTAAAAGTGTTTTGCCTCGATTATGTATGTAATGTTCAAACTGTTATAAAAGTTTTATTTGCAAGTTTCCTCATCGGGGCATACAAAAATCGTAATAAACTTTGCTACCGGAAGGTTGACTTTTTATTAATAACCAATCATCCCAGTTTTCTAATTTCTCTGATCTAGGTGTCTGTGCCTTTACATAGACTGGTCCTTCGTCCAACTTACTGTAGGTGTATACTTGCAGGTTAAATTTATATTACGACAACAGGCTCTCAACAGATGGAAAAGGAAGGTAACCTTTTTCTTATATTGTTTTTTTTTTAACCTGGAACCAGCTAAGTACCTACTTTATCTCTTTTCTCTTTCCCCTCCATCTGTTTGTGGTCCTTCGAGCCGGATCTATCTATCAAAATGACATTTTCGTAACTATTGTTTCACAATTTCCGCCATTTTTCAACTCTTAACTCAAATTGTTTCATCTTGAATATCAAAATTAAATTTATACATTTGAGTTTCTCTCAACCTCTGGTGGCATTCGTCGAAATAGTGCGCGTAAAAAGAAAACTTTAAGATTTCTCCAAGTGACATTTTTGAACTTTCGTAACAAAGTTGAAAAATCTGTGCCGGGTCCCGGTGTGTGCAGAAAAATTGCTACGCTTGGCAACCCCGCTTTCTGTCAGTCATCAGACCTCGCTTCAAATCTCCCACGCCGACAGCAAGCCGGAGAAATGCAAGGATCTGCGCAAGCTGCTGACTAGTTGGCTATTTTCTTTTGTGCGAATCTTTATCTTCCACTGAAACTGAAACTCGATGTGTATCGAAAAATAATTATTTCCTTGGTATAAATATTTAAATAAATAGACATCTATAATCTAAATGTTCCGATACTAACGTTTTAGATATTTCTATAAATACCTGTATACCTATTTTTTGCTGTAAAAATACTCGGTTCTCTTTAATATTTGTAAATATTGTCGCATTTTATGTATTCTGGTTTAAACATCTAACGTTATTCTTACATGTAAATAATCTTTGGGCTAATGACTTTGGAAACTTTAAATAAATTTATATGTACCTACCTAGTATTTCTCGTAGGTATAAGAAATCTTTACGTGATTAAGCCTATTATACCTACCTATTTGTTGAAAAATATTTCGCCATATCATTTATTACATTAGATGTATGTTATTTCGCCATCTTTGCAAATTTAATAATTGTTTGTCCAAAACTTTGAAACATTACTATTGAAATATATAGCTGTTGTATTTTGGAGCGCTTAATCGTAATCTATTTTTCGCTATAACATTTTTATTGTATTTTCATTATCGTTCGATTCAAACAAAATGACTCTCACAACATTGCGCAGACAAAGAGGTGTCTGTATAGGGCAACTTTCTCGTTTAGAATCATATATTAACGATTTGGATGGTTCGGAAGAATCATATATTTTGAAGGTAAAATTACAAAATTTGTGTGGTCATCAGGATAGTTATAATCGACTTCAACTTGAAATAAGTTCACTTCTTTCGGATGATGAAACTAATTTAGAAAACGAAGTTCAAAATGAAGTGGCAGATAGATTTGAAATCGCCATTGCTTTTCTACAATCTTGTATCGAAAAACGTAGTAAAAAATTATCTCTTCAAGAAATTAATGACGTTTCTAATGTAGCTTTGCCAAAAATCAATATAAAACCATTTACAGGGGCGGCCCAAGAATGGCCTGCTTTTTATGATTTATTTTCTGCTGTTGTTATTAATAATAGTAAATTAAAAACTGACGGGGAAAAGTTCTATTATTTAAAAAGTTTATTGCGCGGCGACCCGCTGGATCTTATCTCAAGTTTGAGTCTAACTAATCAAAACTTTAAAATAGCCTTAGACATTTTAACTAAAACATATGATGATCAATTTAAATTACTTATCTCTTTGTATTAAACCTTGATTGAGCAAAAAACCGTGACGAAAAGTACAGCAAATGAATTGAAAGATTTTTACATTACTTCTCGCAAAACTTTTGATTTGATTAATAATACTAATCATACTGATGTTGTTAAATTTGAAGCATTAGTTATTTACTTACTTGAGCAAAAATTGGATCACGCTTCTAGACGTGCATTCGAAAGTGACAGAGAGGCGGGTACAATACCCACAGCAACTGAATTTTTTCATTTTCTTGAAAAAAGGCAATCGGTCTTAGAGAATTTGAATGTATTTGAGCCTGGGCCTTCCAAACAAAGTGCCAGGCAATCTCACCATCGTAATCATAATATTTCTTTAGTAACTAGTGTAAATACTAAGTCTAATATAAGAACTCAAAGTTCAGGGGTTTCTCGTGCAAAATGTTTGTATTGTAACAGTTCTGAACATCCGATTTATGGATGTAACAAATTTATTTCTTTGAAACCAATAGATAGATATAATTTTATAAAAACAAAGAAAAGTTGTATAAATTGTCTTAATATTAATCATAACGTTTCGGAATGCAAATCTTTAAAAAGATGCGAATCTTGTGGAAAACCACATCACTCATACTTGCATTTTGATAATCAAACAAGATTAAGTTCTTTCTCTCATGATCGTAATAATACTTCAAATAATTCAAATAGAAATGTTCCCTTCTCTAGAGAAAATACTTCTAGAATACATCAGCCTAATGTAAATATTGTAAATAATGATAATCTTGATCAAAATAATCCCTCTAATAATCAAACTTCTCTTCATACTGTTTCGATTTATAATAGACTGGTTCTTTTACCCACTGCACTCATTAATATTAAATGTTCTAATGGTAAACAAATTGTTGCTAGAGCTTTGTTAGATTCTGCCAGCCAAATGAGTTTAATTGAACGCTCGGTTGCAAGTCAGTTAAAATTGCCGTCTAGAAAACAAACTGTAAATATTTCGGGATTGAGTAATATCAACTGCACTAATAGTACAGAAATAATCGATTTAGAATTTAGTTCGCTTACGAATTCAAATAATAAATTTAATGTTTCGTGTTCCGTTATTAATAAAATAACTCATAACCTTCCACAGTTTTCTATTTCTCACGACAGTTTGGAATTACCTACCCTGGTCAAACTTGAACTCGCTGATCCTTTCTTTTTTAAAACTGCACCTATCGATGTTTTGTTAGGCATGGATATTTATTTTAATCTTTTCAAATCCAATATTATCAATTCGGGACCTAATTCCCCATCTTTTGTTGAAACTCATCTTGGTTATGTGGTCGCAGGTCCAATACCTCGTCACCCAAAAAACTTTTATCGTAAACAAAATAATATGTCGGTTTCATTTCTCACTACTTGTGATGCTCAATCAGAGCAAGAATCTAACTTGAATAAATTAATGGAAAATTTCTGGGAATTAGAAAATATTCCTAAATCTAAAACTCTTTGTTCTGACGAAGAATTCGCAGAACAAATTTTTCAAAATACTACCAAAATCCTACCTTCTGGTCGCTATCAAGTAAACATGCCGTTTCTTGAAAATCAACCCATTAAACTAGGTCAGTCTTTTTGTATGGCACGTCATCGTTTTTCCACACTGGAAAAGAAGTTTATTGCTGATCCTAAGCTATTTCAAGATTATGAAAATGTAATTTCTGAATATTTAAAACTAAATCACGCACAAGTGATTCCTCTATCGCTCTTCAATTATCCTACCAATGAATTTAAATACTTTGTTCCTCATAGGGCGGTGATTCGGGAAAATAGTTCCACGCCTGTGAGGGTAGTTTTCGATTTTAGTGCTCGTACTGGTACTGGTGTATCCCTAAATGATTTAACCGCAAAAGGGTATCAAGTACAAGATAATCTCTTTGATATATTGTGTCGATTTCGGTGTTTTAAATTTGTCCTCTGTGCTGACATACAAATGATGTACAGATTTATCGATATCAATCCAGTTCAACGACACTTCCAGAATTTTTTATGGAGAAATTCCCCTTCTGAATCTTTTACTTGTATGCAACTTTCTAGTTTGAGTTTTGGACAAAATTGTTCACCTTTCCTGGCAACACGCGTATTAAAAGATATTGCTGATCGTAATCCTGAGTATCCAAAAGCTCAGTTCGCTCTTTTATCCCAAACATATATGGATGACATTCTCACTGGTACAAATACTATTTCTGATCTTCCAATTATTTATTCCGAACTCTCTTTTGTTTTAAATCAACATGAATTTAAGCTGCATAAATGGCAATCTAATTCAATGAGTTTTTTATCGTCTATTTCTCAATCTTCCACAAATGAAGTTGATATAAATTGTAATGATTCCTCCAGTAAAATACTAGGGTTAAAGTGGAATCCTGTTTCCGATTTATTAATGATCCGTTCATCCAAAACTCAATGTCCATCTGTTATTACTAAACGCGTGATTTTAAGTTACATTAGTAGTGTTTTCGACCCTTTAGGTATAATAAATGTTGTCGTAGTCATAGGCAAATTAATAATGCAAGCTTTGTGGCATGCCCAGTTAACCTGGGACGAACCAATTGCCGACTCTTCTATTTTGGAAAATTGGAACAAGTTCCTTTCCATAGTTGCTGAAATTTCTAATCTCTCAGTTCCAAGATATCTAATCAATGACAAAACTGTCTTATCCGTTACTTTGCATGGCTTCTGTGACGCCAGTCAATTAGCCTACGGTGCCTGTGTTTATCTTGTCGTTCAATATGTTGATTATACTTTTTCTTCTCAACTGATTGCTGCAAAGTCCCGAGTAAATCCGTTAAAAAGTAAACTCACTATCCCTAAACTTGAATTGTGTTCCATGGAACTACTTTCTATTTTATCAACTCGCTTAGTTCAAATTCTTCAAAATAGTTTAACTCTAGAATCTATAAATCTTTGGTCCGACTCCCTTGTAGCCCTAACCTGGGTTAGAAAAGGAGAGTCAGAAATTCCTTTTGTCAAGAAACGTGTTCTTACTATTTTAAATAATAGTATAGATTCTACGTGGAGACATATTCGCTCACAATTAAATCCTGCAGATCTTTTATCTCGCGGCATCTTTTCATCTGATGTTCGCGAATTTTGGTTCCATGGTCCGTCTTTTTTATCCGAAACTAATGATTTTAATACCCTAGATACATTTAAACTCACTGAACAGCAAATTAATAGTAGTCAAATATCTCTCCCTCTTATTAAATCTCCTCCCGAGTTTTGGAAGGAAGTATTTTCTCGAATCTCCAAATTTCAAATCTTACAAGGTGTTATTGCCCGAATTTTAAAATTTGTCTCAAAACTCAAAACAAAAACTCTCGACATTTTATTATCAGTGGACGATCTATGCCTTGCTCATGATTTTATAATCAAGCAAATTCAATCATTTCATTTTTCAAAGGAAATTTCTTTACTACAAAACAAAAGACCAATTTCTAATCCAAAATTGCTTCCCTTAAATATTGTTTTAGACCAAAATGGTATCATTCGTGTCGGAGGTCGCTTAGAATTTGCACACCTCGATTTCAATCAGAAATTCCCAATCCTGCTCCCTCAAAATGAACATGTAGTAGATTTAATAATTGAAAAAGAGCATCGTCGTTTAGGACATAGTGGTGCTCAAAATGTTCTTGGAAACCTAAGACTTCGGTATTGGCCTTTGAACGGAATTCGAAGGATTAAATCAATCATCAAAAAATGTACTATTTGTTATAGATTTAACGCACAATTTGCTTCTCAAATTATGTCTCCGCTTCCCTTGGACCGAGTACAAGAGACTCGTCCCTTTTCCAAAGTGGGTATTGATTTTGCAGGCCCCATTCAAATTCGTTCTTCTAGGTTGAGGAAAGCCCCCCTTACAAAAGCTTATATAGCCATTTTTATATGCATGGTTACTAAAGCCATTCATATTGAATTAGTAACAGACTTAACGACTGAAGCTTTTATCGCCTCGCTTAAGCGATTTATTGGTCGCCGAGGAAATCCCCAAGTGATTTTTTCTGATAACGGAACTAACTTTGTCGGAGCTCGTAACCAATTACGAGACTTATCTTTATTTTTCAAATCAGATCCTAATTTGCAACACATTCTTTCGTTTATAAAACTTACCGAAATTAATTGGAAATTTATTCCTCCCCGATCCCCCCATTGGGGTGGGTTATGGGAGGCGGCCGTGAAGAGTGCCAAATCTCACTTAACCAAGCTGTTAGGTACAACTCACTTAACTTACGAAGAACTTTCAACTTTATTAATTCAAATCGAAGCTATTTTAAATAGCCGACCTTTATATCCCCTATCAGATGACCCTAATGATTTATTACCATTAACTCCGGGACACTTTTTAATTGGTGCTCCTTTAACTGCTTATCCTGAGAAAAATTTTACTAGTACTCCTAATAATAGACTTTCCTATTGGAATTTGTGTTCTAAACTTAAACAAGAATTTTGGAAAAAATGGTCAGTAGACTATCTACATAGATTGCAGCACAGACCCAAATGGTGTCAACCTCAACAGAATCTTGTTGAGAATCAATTAGTTCTAGTACGATCAGAAGATCGTCCTCCCCTAAATTGGCCTCTTGCGAGAGTAATCGAATTATTACCCGGAAAAGATGGTCAGGTCCGGACTGCACGTATAAAAACTGTTGAAGGAGAATATATCCGACCCATTGTAAAATTAGCCCCACTTCCTTCAAATGATTAATTTAACTTGTAAAATAAATGTAACATAAAATGTATCTATTGTAAAATATTGGAAAAATATGTTTTTTTCTCTCTTTAAAAAATTCTGTAGCTGATTTTTGACCTATGACGAAACTTATACTAGGATCACGTAGCAACAAAGATATTGATCTGGGATATATCTGCGAGTAGGCTAGATCGGGTAGTTATAGTTTCTAATTTAGGTAATGCTAAAATTTAACTAAAATTCAATGCTAAATTTGTAAATAACTTTTGATATACTTTTCGTGTCGTTCTCCCCCCCCCCAGTATGTAGAAATTCCATTTGAATTTCTACAATAGATTTCTTAAAATAAGTAACTTTTCATAATTCGGAATTTACCTCGTATATATCTGTCTTTTTCGAATGTCGTCTGGTAGCGTGATCTCAAGCGAGTGCGCAGAAATTTAAAACCGGCCTGTAAAATATTTGATTAATAAGTAAGTAATCAACGGTAAAACAGTACTTTTTGGTAAAAATTGTTAAGCATAAAGGTCGTGCTCTTCGTTTGTTATCGCTTTCACAGCCTTCTGCTGCTGAATTTCAATCCCCGAACCATGGGGCTTTTTTCTAAATATTAGATATCATATAGTGATGTAAAAGTGCATTACACTAGTGTCAATCTGTAAGTAATGTTCATATTCTATAATTATTAATCGAGAAGCGGCGGCCATTAACGCCGGCATTTCATGGGCACCTGAAAATAAGGGGTTGCCAAATCGTCCTGCCATATTGTCTTTACAAATTATCGTCTTACAACTTTTGCTAAATCAACGGTCTTATAGTGATTGTCGTTCATTTGGAGTTTTCGGTTTACCATTTTTGTGTAAATGAAAAACTTTGTTAAATATAAACTTTGTTGCTGTAATTAATGTTGAATTTCGCGGTAACCGAGCTCTAGAAAATTAATTTAAAAGTGTTTTGCCTCGATTATGTATGTAATGTTCAAACTGTTATAAAAGTTTTATTTGCAAGTTTCCTCATCGGGGCATACAAAAATCGTAATAAACTTTGCTACCGGAAGGTTGACTTTTTATTAATAACCAATCATCCCAGTTTTCTAATTTCTCTGATCTAGGTGTCTGTGCCTTTACATAGACTGGTCCTTCGTCCAACTTACTGTAGGTGTATACTTGCAGGTTAAATTTATATTACGACAACAGGCTCTCAACAGATGGAAAAGGAAGGTAACCTTTTTCTTATATTGTTTTTTTTTTAACCTGGAACCAGCTAAGTACCTACTTTATCTCTTTTCTCTTTCCCCTCCAACAATCAATACATGCCTTCCAGTAACGGAAATGTAAAGACATCTTCCAATCGCAAACCAAAATCCGAAAAACTGTAGTAGTTGTGGCTCCTTAGTTGAACGGTCACTGTTTTTGAAAAATATTATTTTTCAAAAATGCATGAAGTGTGAATATAAATAATTATTCTTCGACATCTGTTGATAAATCACTTTATTAAATACGACAATATTACAAGAAACTGTAATAAGCTTTTTAAAACTTACAATGGGCTGTACCTCGTGATCGAAAAGAGATATAAAAAAATTCAAAACCGTTTTTAGAGTAGGGAGGGGGAACTAAAATGACGTGAGAGAGACCGCACCCCCATCAACCCCCTAAGCCTTACCTACCCCACTCACAAAAATTTAAATGGTTACTTGTGATACGTCATTGGAAAGTCTGTAGAAAATGCTTTCCGACGGTCTAAATCGTAATTATACAGGATAGAGCCCTTAATCGTTCATGAATTAGAGAACCAATAGGACGGCGATGGCAATCCATCTCTAGATGAAAATGTGTTGCACTTCCAGCAAGACGGAGCACCTCCCCATTACGCAGTAGCAGTTAGGGACTGGTTAGACAATAATTTTCCAAATGGATGGATGGGAAGGAGAGGTCCCATTGAGTGGCCACCTAGATCACCAGATTTACCGTTACCTAATTTTTTTCTGTGGGGGTCACCTTAGGTCGGTTGTTTATAAAACTCAACAAACCCCAATCGACGATTTACGACGAAGAATTAGGCGATGATATTACTAAAGCAACATTTGCCAACGTTCGTAAGGAGGAAACATCTGCACAAAAAGGGCAAAGTTAGTCAACATTTGTGCACGAAATGTGATCTTCATGAAGGTACACCTACTCACATACTCTGCTTCTACGAGAACTTACATGGACTCAGACAGAAGCACTTTGTAGAAGAAACTATGCAACCATTACAACTACTGACAATCCCTCCAGTCAAACTAGTGGCCTACATAGAAGACACAAAGCTTCTGGAATGGAAGTAGATAACATGAGAAATGGTACAAAGATTCAGTTCAAGTGCCTAGGCTGATGAGCACAACCCAATCGAATGAATGAATGAATGAAAAAAGCAACCATGTATGATCATCTGCCTCCAACAAAAACTTAAATACTTCTTCGGGCAAAATGTTTGCTTTCTTTGGTGTGGTGGATTAAATTTCATTTCAATATATCACTTTTGCTGAGGTCCTTTTGGTCAGGATCGCGATATGGTGGATTAAAAGTCCTTTTGTACTTTTGTTATTTATTTATAAAACTTTTGTTGTAAAATCACACTTTTACAAATATTTCATTAGTACTAAGAATGCAATGTCAGTATGAATATATATTTTATCCTAAACATCGAGTTGATGTTTAAGCACAAAGTCTAATATCATAATCAACCTATATTTTGAAAGACCATCTATAAGTAATTTATTATAGTTTCGAATAAAATCACGTACCGATACTACTGTGTCTATGTTTATTAAATAATCTAAATGCATTGCAATTTAATTGTTAAGTCAACTAACTATTGAAATTGGTACAATGATCTACAAGGTGTCTACATTGGTGTGTATCCCCGTCTCCAAAACAAAAATAATTTTCCAAATCTGAAAATACCGTTTCTGTAGATAATACTCTAATATGGTGTACGATTTAAAATAACTAACCTTGAAATGTCAATGTTGTCATAATCATAAACTTTCAAAGCAAGTTTTAACATTGAAATCTTGGTTCACAGCGAGGAGAATGAAACTCTAATTGTAGTAAAATTATTTCCTTCAGTAAAAATTAAATAAGCCATAGGCTGTTATTTGTTCATTCAAGTTGAAAAATGAAAGTTTTCAGTCAATAATTACTGGTTTTTGTTTTCAGATAGGTACAATGAAAAGAATATGTTTTTACACATCCATAATTGCTTTCCAGTGCTGGCACGACTTTCCGTCGTGCGCACACGGAAAAAGCCTATTTTCTGGACTCGTAATAAAATATTCCATATTATGAGAAAATATTCGATGACCAAACAATAATTTGATTTCTTCATAGTAATATCTTGACCAGGATCATCAGCATAAAATGGGATTATTGTAGGAGCGTGAGTGATAAGTTAACCGGAAAATATGTGAGATTTAATGATTCTCCTATCTTCAGTTCTTTAGTGAAAGAATAATCGATAATCCATCCATTTTCATACTATATTTGTTTAAAACATTTTACTAACAACCAAAACTTTTTGTTGGATCGCATGATCTTGAGAGCGAAGGAAAAATCGAATTTATAAAATGCAAGCGAATATCACTTCGGAAAGTTTTCTAATTCGAAATTGAATTTGTGAAGTTTTAAGAGATAATCTTGTTTTGAAATGCTGAGAGTTCTAGTAAAGATGTGAAAGATCAATGAGATGTTGAACGTGAAATGAAATAATATGGCGGTAGTTGAAACTAAAACAACCGACGAGAAGACGTTGCTGGTGATATTAAAAAGTTTTCCTTTCAATTTCTTTCTAAACAGTTACGTTCATTACGGTGAACAGCAGTTGAGATTTTTAATCAACTTTTGTTTACTGTAATTTTGAAAACAAAATACAGACTGTACAGAAACTCTTCTGTCAAACGCAAACTACTGATATATGTGGTTGTATTGAGGATTTTGGAACCATTGACGATACTTGATACTGAACACTGTTTGCACAAACACTACACTATACCACGTTAATGTATCCTTTATTCCCGTCCCTGGTTATAGCCTTTGCAGTCCTTAATTGTCATTTACACTAGCCTTATTAGCATTTCTGAAATTCCTAAGCTCTTCCTATCAGATAATAGCCACTTTTTGTTGACTGAATCGAGCGCTTGCTGAAAGTTAATGAATAATACATGCAGATCTATGTCATGCTCATAGCACTTTTCTATTGACTGTGGTAATAGGTGTAAGGCATCTACCTTTGAGTTTCCTTTTCTAAATCCTTACTGACGTTGATCTAATTTTGGTCTAGTCTGTTTATTTAGCTCTTTTTTAAATTAGATTCGTTGATATCTTGTATGTAGTATTAAGCAACAATAAATACAACTGTAATTTTTTCATTTGGTTCTTCTTTTTTAAAGATCGGAACTATATGTCCAATGCTTCATTCGTTTTGCATGCAAAAAGGGTCTGTACTAGGGATGGCGATTCTTTCCAAAAAAGAACGATTTTAAAATCGATTCGAATCGATTCATAAAAAAATCGAGGTCTAAAAGATCGATTTATAAAATATAGATTTTTTCAAGTTTGTATTTACAATGTAAATATAAATCCATTTTATGGAAAACAAGACAGATACTATAATAAAAAATCTCTGGGATCTCTTATCAGAAATATCAGGAATTTCTTAGTTCCGGGAATTCAATAATAACAATTATTTTCATTACCATATCAAAATATCAAGTGAGGTATAAAAGGAGAAAAAGTTAAAAATAATTTTAAAAATTAAATTATGACAATAGTACATAAACGATACTAGTTTAATTGAGGGAAAAGCGTGGGGCGCTTGATATACGATAAGCACATAATCTCAATCTACGCAAACTCAGTAAAATTCCGAACTGATTCTCAAACTTGTTGGAACAAACCTAATATAGCTTATAGTTCCAAATGCTTAATGTCTAAGCTTTTTAAAAACAACAGTCTGTCAAGTCTACTGGGATCCAAGCGGTTCCGCTCATCACTTACGATGTTGCCGGCAATTGAAAAAATGCGCTCACAAGGAACAGATGATCCCACGATACTCATATACATCACGGTGATAAATAAGTTTTTTGGTTCTTGCCAGTAAAGTATAGGATCATACTTTAGGTGCACAACTGCCTGTGATAAATAATGTTTAAACTCTTCGTTTTAGCCCAGACTTTCCAGTACAAGTGTATTACATGTAGAGAGTTGCTTTTTTACAAGCAACTTATAAAAATCCCAAATTCCAAAACAGAAAAAATCGAATGTTGATTTTCAAGGGTCAAATATCGACTTACTGAATCGATTCAGTACAACATATCGATTTATTTGGCCAAAAAATCGATTCTTCGATTAATCGATTTCAGAACGCCTCCCCTAGTCTGTACTAGTGTTCATCGATTTCTTCTCCAGCTGCTACATCCTTATAAATTTCTTCCACATTATGATTGTTTTGGTATATATTTTGAAAGTATATTAATTACCCAGTATTTTCTATTTATTTTTATTGTTGTATTCGCGTTTTTACTGCTGCATTGATTTCTCACTTGCTCGAATAGTTTTCTATTATCCTCAGGTACCTAGATGGACATGAAGTAACATCTAGTATTTGTAGTTTGGATTTGGCAGGACAGTTTACAGGCATAAGGTGCATACTACGAATGACCAAAATACTTTTCGCACAAAACAGTAAATGATCTCATGTGGTTTGGTCCACAATACCCGTTTAAAAAGAGGATATTGGGCGTCGGCCCAGCACTGTAGTGGAATGCCTCTGATGCGATAATTACAGTGAAGCAGTGTCGAGCACAGTTAGTACTTGGATGAGTGACCTACTCTGGGGTAGACCGTCGTCTAAATAGCCCGTACAGCCTGCAGCGGAGTAACATATCACAGCTCGCAGGAATTATACCAATGAGCACGAGGTATAATGTAGGCATGCCGTCTTTCGGAGGAGACGTAAAACCGAGGTCCCGAGTCCATGGATGTTGGGCTGGATAAAGAACCCTACCACTGGTTGGAACACCAGTGGATTCGGCAAAATTTCCGGTTAGGGGTAGAGTGCTCCCGGCGTCGGTGATTAGCCTCAGTCGCAGAAATAGACCGACGTTAAATAACCAATTAAAAAAAAGAGGATATCTTCTGACCTCCAAATTCTGCTTAAACCGATTACCAATCCAACTACTAAGTTAAGACTGGTGGAAAACTGTACGGGACATGAGAGGATTGCAGGTAATGAATTGGTGGACCAGGTAGCTAAAGAAGGCTCTAAAGAATTCATAGGTCCGGAACCGTTCTTTGAAATCACAAATGATTGCATGGGAGAGAAAATCCAGAACTGGCTAGATAAAGAACACCAACTCAAATGGATGTTGACAGAACTTCACCTTCATACAAAGAGTTTACAAATAATTTACTCGGTAGGGGACATTTGAAGACTGTATCCGACCTGGTCACTATATCCTGAGGAAGCCTCCACACAAAATGAGAAAAGCCAGTGAACCTATGTGCAGAAAATTTGAACGAAGAGAAGAAACACCTACTCACATTCTCTGCGTCTGTTATAACTCACAAGGACTCAGACGAACTTTGGAGAGGAAATAATACAACCATTACAACTACTGAAAATCCCTCCAGTCAACCTAGTGGCCTAAATAGTAGACACGAACCTTCTGGAATGGAATTAAATAACATGAGAAATGGTAAAGAGCACAACCCAAACGAATGGATGAAGAGGTTGTCAAAATTATTTGTTTTTCGACAATCTCGCACAACCGACCCGTAGTTTGATCATCTTTTGTGATTTAGTTTGCTTACATCGCTCTAATTTATTAGTTGAAGTAAAGTATGTTTTACAATTTTCACAGTGGATGAAAATATTGATCAAATAATTTGTCTCTAATTTTGTATTGCAAAACCAATTTCGTGTGCCCAAGCGCTGAAAATGTCAGATAAGGCATATAGTGAATTAATTTCATCAAAAACTTATAAATCTATTTGCCGAGCTCTGGTCGGCCATTAACGTTTTCACCGCTAAAATAACGGAAATGGTTACATATTCAAGAAAAACTTGACGTGATTATGGTTTTGTCGTCAAAAAGCTGCAGTTCTCCATATAAAACGATAAATAAACGATTTATTAATATCAGCTATTTTGAAAATTCTACTTCTTTTCGCTTTAGAATTTTTAGTATGTCTTTGCGCGCGGCGTTAGAAAAACGATATAGTCGTTACATGTAAATAAATAATAAATAATGAGTATTTAATAATTTAATATTATCATTTTGTTTCCAGGTGTCTAAGTCCCAGATCAGCGTACTTCTATGAATTTCCACCGAACGGTGAGTTTATGTCTACCTTTTTATCTATTCATATGTGATTTCGTTGGAATGTATTAAATTATTAATTTTTTTCATACGATAAATGACTTCAATTCTCTTTGAATCAAAAGGAATAGGAATGCTGATTAAAACTGAATTATTTTTAAGTGTATTTGTGAAAAATAATTTACACAATAAATTATTTAATACATTGAGTGGCAGAAATCAATTTTTCTTGTTACCTATTATTAATTTTCAAGAAAAATGTCCAAACAGATGAGTTTTTCATGTAATGTAATAGCTTTTTCTAGCACCTTAAAAAAATTAACTTCTCATCCCTAGTTCTAGGGTTTAATGTGACACTTTTGGGCGTCGACCCAGCACTGTAGAGGAACGCCTCTGATGTGATAATTACAGTGAAGCAGTTTCGAACGCAGTTAGTACTTGGATTGGTGACCACTGGGTAAACACCTCGTACAGTTTGCAGCAAAACACTTTAGACTACTAAAGTGAGTAGTATAACACAACTCGCAGGCATTGTACCAATGAGTACAAAGACGACTTTATACAGTTAGAATGTATCAGACAAAGAATATTTCTCAATTTGTACTATTGTAATAATATATCTCTTATCTCCTATATCTACAACTAAAGAATACACCAACTACTCAGAAGCGAAGCCCGTCGAAATCTCTTTGATGTTTGGGTTATACAAATGTATGACCTTGAGAGACCGAAGTTGACAGATAACTTAGTAAAAACACTGAAAAAATTATCAAATGTTTACATATCGGCGATATAATTGGTGGACAAAGTGGATGGCTCCTTTCAGACATGCGCACATACAAAAAGGATAGGCTTCACTTCCTGTTTGCTAATGTATTCTCTGCTACAACGCTCATATTACATAATTCGTCTTATCCACAGATCACAATTATCAAAGTAACCAAAAACAATTATCTACATTGATGAAGCATTTTGACAATAAACTTTAACAGATGTTGAAGAATAATTATTTATTTTCACACTTCATACATTTTTGAAAAATAATATTTTTCAAAAACAATGACCGTTCAACTAAGGAGCAACACAGATGGTTCATGCTCCTGCGATGGGGCGGGGGCTGGAATTTACTCCAGGATCCCAAAGTCAGTGTTCCATTGGGTAAGGGTGTGTCTGCATATCAGGCTGAGCTATACGCTTTCTTCGAATGTGCGCAGATAAACCTAGACAGAGGTTATACGGATCGACGCATAACCATATACACCGACAGTCAGGCGGCAATCAAGGCCCTGGGTGGATATACCATCAACTCAGGGCTTGCTGCTGGATGTCGTGGACTCCTTGCTGACTTAGCAAGGCGGAACACAGTGTGACTAGAATGGATTCCAGCCCACTCTTGTTTTAAAGGCAATGAAGGGGCGGACGCACTGGCTGTGGAAGGGGCGGCTACTCCTTTTAACGGCCCGGGCCCGACCTTGGGCCTCACAAAACAAAAATCTGTAAGGAGACGAGGAACTGGTTGAGAAACCAGCCCCTTGCTCACTGGAGGGCTCTACAGGGTATCAGGCAGTCCAAGCTCCTATTGAGTGGATGGACTGATGGACATGCTAGACCTGCTCTAGAACTACCAAGGAGTAGGTTAAAAAATATAGCAGGACTCCTAACAGGGTACTGCTGTCTGAGGAAACACCTCTGTAACCTAGGTTTAGAGGAAAGCCCCCTATGCAGGGGTTGTGGCATGGCTGACGAAACGTCGGATCATGTTCTCCTCGTATGTCCACATTGAGCTGTGCTACGCAGGCGAATCTTCGGAGTCCCTGTTATGGCATCTGGGGACATAAGCAAGTATCCACTGAAGAGGATTGAGTCCTTCATCGAGGGACTCGGCTTCATGGATGCATAAGTAGCAGGAATGGCACAATGGGCCCGCCAGTGGCCTCAGTGCCGGAACCTTGGCTTGAGTTTGTCTTGGCCAAGGTTCGCCTGACTAAATTAGTTAGTTAAGGAGTTGGTATATCTACAAGATATTTTGTTTGACTTTGGAGTGTAATTAAATATCCAGCGGTGCATATTGCACGGGAAGTAGTTGTTGCTGCTTTGTTGAACGGTCACTGTTATATATTATTTTTCAAAAATGTATGAAGTGTCAATATAAATAATTATTTTTCGACATCTGCTGATAAAACACTTTATTAAACACGACAATATTAAAGGAAACTGTAATAAGCTTTAATAAACTTTAAGTTTATCTTTAGGCTCTGAAGAAGATAACTTGGTTGTAAACATGCGTAAGATAGTGTAAGCAGTGTTCAATTTCAAGGATCGCCAGCGGTTCCAGAATTACCAGCTCGGTTACCATTGAATGGTATTTACCAAAATTACCACCTCGCTACATCGTACTATTATTCGTACTGGAATCTTGATCTTTCCGGGAATAAAAACACATTCACTGAATTTGCATTTTCCTCTATGTCGTCGGATATAACAATTTTTTGTATTCGTTTAACTGGTTCATATTTATTGAGCTCTAAGTATTTAAAATTATTCTACCATTCCCATAATTCATGGTACTTATTTCCAGACTCCCTGTATTATAAGAAATTTAAAAAAGGGTGATTTTTCTATCAACACTATCACATGTACTACAGTTTAAGCAAAAAAGTCTCGTCTATAGCTAAATCCTATTAAGACTTACAGATCGACCGGTGTGATGTATCAAATTGGCTTTCAGAAACGTCGATTAAGATTGCTCTTTACGTACCAATATTTATTTATTTTTATCTATTTGTAGTTGTTTAATCGGAAGCTTTAAAACGATCTGTAAAATTACTTGTCGAAAGTACAGTCGATAAATCTCCTCGACTTACGTGCGGATAAAGTCACTCCAGACTCTTTTTAATCTGTTAAGGTTTAACGATTTCGACGTATTGAAAAATGATTATATATTACGATAGGTCGCAATTTATATATGGGGAATTGCTAACAATTTATTGATGAGAGGATATTGTAAAAAAATACAATGTCGATGCTTTAAATTTCATCACGTATCGAATATCACAAATATCCTCGTATGCCTCGTTTGGGCACAGGTAAATTGCACGTCAATAATTCTTTAATGAGTATGTTAACAAAAGTAAAGGTACCATTATCCTAGAGATAAATTCCACACCAAGATCTAAGAAGTGTAGTTAGTTTTCACAAATTAAAACCATCAGGTACCTTCTGTACTCCAGAATAAAAGTGTATCCAGTCCATTTTTGTTAAAAAAGCGTTTTTTGCTCAAGTTATGTTAATATTAAGTTTTCTTTTAAATGCGACATCGAACCAAGTCCTACGTAAATAAACAACGGAGTTAGAAAATTCAAAACAATATTAAGTCACATCATCGTCTGGAATAAGACTATATTTTTAAACTATCACAGGATTCTGTTTTATCATCTAGTATATTAAGTCCAGTACAATCCCCAACGTGTGCGAACAAGACAGTGTCAAGTCCGCTTAGTAAACAGCGAACTGTGCATAGTGTGGTAGTGGCATCATTTAGTCGGTTTTTATGTTTCGTCCTGGTCAAAAATAAGTTCTGGAATAATCGAATGAACATTAGGAAATGTTAATCCACAGCACGAAGAGACCACTATCTGGTCTGACAACTGCCCGTCCCAAAATAGAAATCTAATAATGGTTATGGCATACTTTTGACTTTTAAATAGATTTCCAAACCTTAAAACAATAAGCCATAAGTTTTTGTTACGAGGTCATACTCATCTTGAGGTGGATGGCAGTCACTCGAATGATTGAACTGGCAAGAAAGAAAACTACGGGTTTTCAAATAATTACGCCATGGGATTGGCAACAACTAGCCCGAATGTGCAGTACTAACAACCCATTTGAAGTACTTAACATGGAAACTACTGATTTTAGACATTTTAGGCAATTATATCAGAATCTCACATCCCCGTTAATTTCTCGAAAGAAATCTGAGCAAGGAGATGATTTTTCCATATCTAAAGTGGGGTTTTAACAAGTAAGAGAAAATAATAGTGGAACACTATTCTACAAAACCGATTTCGAATGTGAACATTTTCTAAGCATTAATTTGACCAGATCTGGGCGACGTAGTGTTTTTCCAGACGAACTATCTCCCTTACGAGATGGACCAAATTTTATTTCTACTAAAAAATGCAAGCACCTGGAAAATCTCCTCACATGGATTCCAAAACAGTTCCATAACTACTACAGAGATTTGGTTCATACTGATTTTTTTTATTTTAGCTTAACGTGCCTCGACAGCGCTGGTCACTGGCACAGAAAAAATAAATACAGATATTTACATAATTATTACAAATATTTAAATTAGATTTTACAGTATAGGTTAGTAGCTTTCAGGAACTGTAAGACTTTCTTGATTTCGGTAGGGCAGTGGAGCATTTCCTTGAGGTTGGGCCTAAAATCAAGTTGTTTATATATAGCAGAAAATTGTTTGCAGTCCGTCAGTATGTGCTTAACGGTCACAATATCGTTACAGCTAGGGCAAACGGGACGATTTCCTGAAGACATCAGATATCCGTGTGAGAGTTTGGTATGACTGATTCGGATTCTTTTGATTGTAGTAGCCTCTCCCCGGGTTAAGAAGTTCAGGGAGAGAGGAGAAGTGGATGGATGGATATCATGAAGTGCTGTCGTGCTATTGCGCCACAGGTGTCGCCAAGAATCTTGTATAACGTTTTTGAAGTGGATCTTCAGGTCGGTTGCGAGTTGGACAATGTGTGTTGGGTCGTTGTTAGTGGTAGCATCTTTCGCGAGGCGGTCCGCAGTTTCGTCACCATCAATGCCGATGCTTCAGATAAACTTGCCAAACTATAGATGTTTACAATGATAAAAAAACCCAAGAAAATGTTATGTTTTGGATGGTAGACATTAACTGTCATTCTTGTCATAAAAACCACTTTTTGTTGGCCACACTGACCTTAAACTTACTATTAACAGTCATTTATGACAAATATCATGTTAATAAATAACATAACACAATATAAGATATTTCCATCTTGATAATAAATGAACACCATTAGGAACTATTAATAGTATATTGTGTGACCAAGAGTAAAAAAAGATATTTTCAGACTAGGGGAAGTCTGAAATTTTTCAAGTAATAAATCCAAAGCTGCAGCTTTTGCTTTGTCAATAAAATATTGTGGTGTACTTTCAATTGCTGTGTCCATATTGATTGGATGCTTATTTATTGTATTCTTTTTTATTTTATCTCGGTTTAAAAACCGGGAGGAACATTCGAAGATACCTCAATCTCGCCACTAAAAGTATCAAGATTGGGAGTGTGTACATACTCTAATAATCAAAACAAACTTGGTATTCTTATAATTTTGACTCACCAGCATCAAACTTGAACGTTTTTCAAAACGTATTTGTAGAACGTTGCTGTTTTTTTTTGTTTTTCAGAATACTTTCTCGGTTTGTCCAAGTAAATTATTTCGTTTCATCTTTATTTCATGCCGTTTTTAAAAACAAGATTTTCATTAAGAAATATGAAATTATTAAATACATTTCACGTTGGCGTAATAGTCAACAACTGACTAAATTGCACATAAAATGTAGTTAATTAACTTCATTCGTTTAAACTTGGCCCTTTGTCAAGTGAAAAACATTTAAGTAGCGTACAGAGCGATAAATTAGGAAAAACGGAATCCGACATGAGCAAGCTCGCTTTTATTCTCTCAAATAAACGGACACTGGGGTGTTTTAGACCAGGCTAGAGTTCGAGCAAAAAAAATAAGTAAGTGTTCCCTAGTAGTTTATAAATCTCAATACACTTCATAATATGTTGATATTAAAAACGATAAATTAAGATTGTACTTGGAACTTCAGTTTTCTTTTTCAAGAGATTTGTTTTATATATCACTCTAGCAACATCACAATCTCATTCTGAATAAACTGAACTCTGTTTTGGATGTCAGCTTGTACAGACACTTCAATTGGTTAACCATTTTTGTAAACAAACGTCTGAGGCAGTTAAACAAAAAAAATTGTTGATAAAATAATTGAATATGACAGGTGTATGTATAGCCTTCTAATATGTGTAAAAACATTATTGCTACTTTAAAAATTGTTTTACCCAGCACCTAAAAAAGATATCGAAACTGCTGTTGTATTCGCAGCGGCAGCAGAGAATGAAATTTTCACATTTTGTACCACGGAATTGTATAGCAGATTTCATGCTCTATAATTTTGTTTCCACACATATGCACGATAAACTCAATACATTTGGAGTGAAATTCCAAAATATGTCGAAAAATAGGCGTACTTTTGGGTGTTTTGGCTATAATCTGTCATTATGCAATTAGCACAGCCTAAAATCCGATGGAGGCATCGGATTATCATGTATAGTTTGTCTCAAAGTATATCGGCTTAGCTTTTGCCTGCAATCATCTAAATACGACCATTTACGACTTTCTTAAAATAATTTTTCCTAAAATGAAACCCAAGAACAGTCGAGAGACAAGGCAAGGGCGGGCCATCAGGTTTGTATCGGCTGTATGATAGCTGCATTGAATTCATTTGGTAGTATTAAATATTCCGTTCTGGCGTGCGTTTTCAAAGAGCTTTCTATGCGAGTATTGCCGAGAACACAAAAAAAGCTGGATTCTCTTACGCTGGTTACCAGCGCGATAGAAGCTGATTGCTGAACATAAAGAAAGCTGGAAGTTGCCTAGTTTCGTTCATATTATTTTAAAATATTGAGTACCTCAAGTGACGAAATTTGTTTGGTAGAAAATCTTTATTAATTAAAAGAAAAGCTGGTGTTCATCATATAAATCGCGGTAGAAAGGAGTATGGAGAGTATCATCATCTACTTGTGCAGTTAAAAACCTATTCAAATAGATTTTATAAGTATGTAAGAATGAAATTATTAGGGACGTGGGCTTTTTGTCTTTTGTCCCATAATGCAGGGAGTTCAAAAACACATGCAATTAAGAGTTCTACTTCAATCATTTTGTCCAACGCCGCAAATGATGTAAACAGACTGAATGAAGGGCGGTCACTGCACGGAGCGTATTACTAGCACCGACAAGCTCGGACCTGCATCTTTTGTGCACCGTTGCATGCATCAACATTTTTAAAGCTTATCGGCGCTTATAGACAAGCGCGAGAAACCAGCTTTCTTCGTGTTCTTGCGCCTTTATAAAAGTATTATAAGTTAATGTTTCTCTTGTCTTGTCATTAGATGCAAAGCAAATTATGAAAAATGTGTATGATTGTTTTGTAAGTAGAGGATTCATTAAACAAAAAGCTTTAAAACAAACCTGCTTATTTACACCAATATCCTCTATAAAGGATATTATTAACAGTAAAATATTAAGTGGAAAAAAACGTAGTGATTTTCAATCTCATCGTCTGGACAATGGCCAACAAGATATAATAGGAAGAAAAATATATTCCCTCTATGAAAGCCAGATTGTTCCTACTTTGGACAATCTAAAAAGGAAGCTAGAAGAAGATGACACCAATATAAATATTAGTCGGGCCACCTTCCATAGAGTTATTGGTAAAATGGGATTCACATATCGTAAAATTGTTGAAAAAACAAGTGGTAATGGAATCGCAAAGATTGCGCACTTGGAGATTCAGTTTTCTTCAGAACATTGAGAAGTACCGATCCGAAAACAGATCTATAATCTACCTGGACGAAACATGGTTTGATACATACGATACAGTATCCAAAGGATTGGTTGATTCCAGTAAAAACTGTAAGGCTAAGGCACTTTCAAACAAAGGAAAGCGCATAACTATTATTCACGCTGGATTAGAAAACGGATTTGTTCCAAATTGTCTGCTGCTGTCTGCAAAGAATATTAAAGATCCAAGCTTGGATTATCATGAAGATACAACTGCAGAACTTTTTGAAAACTGGTTTCAAAATCACCTTTTGAAAAATATTCCCGTACACAGTGTAATTGTAATGGATAACGCAAGCTACCACAGCGGCATACTACAAAAAACACCAAACTCATCAAGTAGAAAGACTGAAATTCAAGAATATTTGTTACAAAATGATATTTATTTTGAACCTGATTACAAGAAGGAGCAACTTTTGGAGGTGTTAAAATCATATGCTATTAAAAAACAATATGCATTTGTGGCATCAAGTAAAATCAAAGTTGAGAGCAGAGAATGTTACTCCTACTTTGGGTCCCAGTGTTATAGAATTAATTAAAAATATAGTTAATAATATACCCATTAAGAGCTTGAAAAATTGTGTACAGCACGTTATAAAAATTGAAGATTTATTAGGAAAAAGAAAAAAAGTTTAGAGAAATGGTCTTCACATAATAAATGAAAAACAAAGGATGTATGATAAAAATACAAAATATAGATATTTGTGAATTTGATCCTTTTAAAAATAATTTTAAATAGTCCGCCACTGGCGATCTCTCCTACAGCAGCTATTGGCCGAATGATTTATTGTAATTGGCCCATTAATTTTATGATTGCCGGCAGAAGCAAAGACGATATACTTTGAGACAAACGTTACCTACAGTTCTGACATCCATATTTTGATAGTTTTTGGACTAACTCGACTGGACTATTTTGCAGTTCTTCTAAAAACATCCTGAAAACGAATGTTCAAAAATATTCATCTGAACCGGACTGTATTATGATGGTGCAGAATATATATATCGAGTTAATCCAATGGCTCTTTTCCGCTCGCTTATTTCATTATTTTCTCTATTATAATGTCGGTTTCAAGTAACTTGTTTCATACCTAAAAAAACGACGGCTTTTGTAAGTTATTTCATTAGTCGACTAGTGGAGTATTATTATTAAAACAACACAGAATAACTTTTTGGAAAAATAAAAGAAATATAA
The DNA here is from genome assembly GCA_949126875.1 of Lochmaea capreae. Classification (NCBI taxonomy): domain Eukaryota; kingdom Metazoa; phylum Arthropoda; class Insecta; order Coleoptera; family Chrysomelidae; genus Lochmaea; species Lochmaea capreae. The sequence continues at coordinate 18,605,370 of OX421396.1, forward strand.
ATGTGCAGTTATACTGTATAATACCACAAAAGATGAATAATGATATTCATAGATTGTTTAGTTAGGTTCTGTGTATTCCTTGTGTTATTTTTTTTTGTTAACTATTTTGGGAAATCAAACCACAAACTTTTTTATATTTTTTAACTTAACGTTTCGGTTCAAGCAACGTATGTCAAGAAAAATGAAGTTTTTTAAATTCTGGTCCCAATCTGTCACTAACGAAAAAACTCAAGTTTATATAAATTAAAAATATTGAATTTTTTATAAATTTGGGCAATACCTTATTGCTTTATGTATATCGAAAAATTCATTATTGAAAGAGTTCAAGATGTTTTTTAAAACAAAACGTTGAAATATTATATAATAAGTGTAATATGTACATTGTTGAATTTGGAATAAAAACGACCAATACGAGGATGTATTGATATCTAGTTAGCCTAGACCAGTTCCATGCTTAAACAAAATATTGCGTTACCATAGCAACGAACAATAACTTATTAGAAGTGTCAGTGTGAAGTTTGACGTCAAAAAAGTAAACCAGAGTTACGCAATAAATTAAAAGAAAAAAGATGTCCACCGAAATTGTGAAAATCGGAAAATTGGAGTATCGAGCCATCATCAAGTACCTGTACTTAAAAGGGTTAAGAGGTAAGCAGATTTACGAAGATATGCTTAATACCCTTGGTAATCAATGTGCAAAAACCATAATTTTCACGCCCTCCACTAACTCAATTGGTGAAATTTATCGAAAGGCCTTCGTTGCTTAGCGACCAGCTGACTTCCTATTGGCAAGCGCGTGCGTGTGTTCTTCCCTCTCACTTTGTCAATTGATTGACATTGATAATCCAGTGGCATTGGTATTGTCAGTGTCAGATTTTGAACTATTTTGTATCCATATTGAATTCAAGTAAGATTCTTAACACTAATTGTTTTTAACAAATACCGTGTTTTGAAAAATACCTTATCTTTAAAGCAAAGCAAAAATTAGTTTCTATATATAATTATTATATAAAAATTATTATTATTTTTAATACTTTCACAAAATAGGTACCGTACGCCATTGGTACGGTTATGACAGATATCCGCCATGTTTCCTCGCCCCTTACCGATGCCGCGTAGCTTTAGATAAACTTGCCAAACTATTGTTTAGAACAGCTAGAAGTAATAATTAATGGTTTATCATATCGAAACCTTACTATAGTCTTAACACTCCAATCTCACCCTTGTCAACTTCTCTGAATATGTCGTCTGTGATATTCAATAGCAGTTGTGGCACTATGCCCTGCTTTAGAACCCGATTGATTTTGGGGACTATATTGGTTTGACTATGATCTTTCTAAAAAATTAATAGCTCATAAAAATTATTTTCGTGAAGAAATGCATTGAAAGATACATTTGGGACCCTCTGTATACAACTTTGGAATTATAAAATATTCAAACTCTGGAGGAGAAAAAGGCGAAACGGCCGAACAATTTTTTCGTCGCCTCTGGAGCCGGCAAGGGTCGAAATCCATTAAGGAATTCCGTATGCATGCGTAGTAGCTAATTTGGAAATTATATTAGGAAGTGCCTTTGGTGCTGTTACGTATTTCCAGTACTGCTAATTTGATTAAACACGTCGGAATTCCGGTCATGACGCTTACGGAGTTCGAGAAGAGACTTCAATGTATACGAAATGTTTACGTGCTAATCGAACAACCTCTTTCTATAAATAGTTCGAATATCGATTCATTTGAAAAAAAAAATAAAAACTGTATCTATTAAAACACGGAGTACGGTGGCGGGAATGGATAATTTGAAAAGCACTACAAAAGAGATTGTTGTAATTATGTATGTTGACACAACTGTCCTCTAACGAGGAATTTGTCCGCCATTTGTCATTTTGTTTGTTTACATTGCTCCATTTGGTCAGTTCATCTTAAGTAGGTTTTCGATATTCACAATGGATAAGAATATTGAACAATGTATGTATTATACTCACACCACTGCATATGGTGGTGGCATAAAGAACGAGATACAGACTAAGTAGAGAGGGAATCATTAAAAATAACCACCTCCTCACTTCTTAAAATCAAAAAACCTGTGATATGCCACAAGATGATGAAAAGGTATAACTTTTCAAAAAAATTTGTTACGGAATTAAGCAGCAAGAAGGAATCGGATCCAAATACCATTACCAGACTTGGAAAGAATGCCATTCAATGGTACACAGACGGCTCGAAAGCAATAGAAGGAACTGGGATAGGAGTGTACGGGCCAGGAACCAAACACTCTGAAAGCTTGGGAAAAACCTCCAGTATCTTTCAAGTGGAAATTCACGCCATAAGTAAGTGTGCCCAGTTCAATATTGACAAAGGGTATAGAAGGCTGAAGATTATCATAAGTTCGGATAGTCAAGCAGCCATTGAAGCTCTGAGCTCTTGTGTAATCAGTTTCCAAAATGGTGTGGAAATGCCTAGGCATACTCAATGAACTAGGCGAGAACAATATAATAACCGTACTGTGGACTCCAGGACACACTACAATAGAAGGAAATGGAATAGCAGATGGACTACCAAAGAGGCAGACTGAAAAAGTCTTTTGGGGGCCGGAACACTTTTACGGTATCAGCCCCAATGTAATATTGGAAGAAACAGGCAAAGCTGAAGAAAAGATACCATTGAAAAGTTCTAGTAGAGACAATCAAAGATTCTGATGGGTGACCACAACCAGTTGAGATCAAATGAATGCATAAGTTAAAGTAAAGCTGCACTAAGAGTCTTAACAGGGATCCTAAGGGGATATTGCCGCCTGAACGGGCACCTGAAAAACCTCAAAATAGTGGAGGAAAAAGAATGTAGATTCTTTGGTATGGAAGAATAAACCTCCATCCACATATTTGCTTGCGAATTGCACAGCAATTCAGATTTCTGGGACACAGCACCTAGGGGATTATTGGATAGAAGAGGGACATTTACCCAAGTTAAAGCCAGCAGATATCCTAAAGTTTCTCGGGGAAACATGACTAGAGGAGCTACTAGTCTCTGAGACGTTCCTCGGGAACTATGTAGAAGTAAGGGGCATAGTAGATCTGTTAAGTCTCAGTGAATGTCACCCCTTTATACATACATACATACTGAAATGAATCATAAGAAAGGTTCAAAATAATATTTGTGTTTTCTAAAATCATACCTTAAACATTAATGTAATGTAAACAAATTTAGTTAATATAATATAAGGTCCATCAGCATAGCCACATATTATATTCATGTTGGAGATTAATATTATTTTGAACCATTTATTAAAACACACAGCATAGGATTAGATAATTTCTCATATATATAATTAGCGCCTGAACCCAAAGAGAAAAAAAATTTCATGTACCGGCATGAGTATAATGAGCTAGTCGAAGGTGAGTTAATATAAAAAATAATATAAAACTCATTACAACAATTTAAGTAAAGACAAATAAACTAAAATAAAATAACTAATCACAATACGTACAGATATGTATACATGTATTATACTTCTTCTTTCCTTTACTTAGTGCTTCAGATACTAGTAGTTCCTTTAGACCTATTTAATGAAGGAATTTGGATAAATTCGCAGGCTTCAGTTTGCCTCTTCTTTCCAGTAGTCTGCGCTAGTATTCTGTATTGCTATGCAATTTGCAAGTATGTGAATGTAGGTTCTTCTTGTTTCATTCTTTCCTTCTTTGCTTCTTTCCGTCGTCAATATGTGATAATTGGTCTTACTATGGCTGTGTACGACAAATTTCTTGATGATCTTATTACAAAGACTAGCATTTCATTCGCTTTTGCGACTATCACTGAAATATGCGATTAAAATAGTAACTTATGATTTAAAACAACACCTAAGCATCTAATGTCTCGCAGCAAGTAAAATGTTGAAATATGGTTGTTACTGGAAAATTAAATTTGTTGACACTCAGATTTAGCCATAACAGGTTTACATTGCACCAGTTTGAAAGATTTTCCAAATCACTTTGATATAAGATAGTCTCATTATCATTGACTATGCACTTGAATAATTTTCGATCATCCACAAACATTAAAATTTCCGAGTTGCCTATAACATCAGGAATATCACTGACATACATATTGAACAGCACCTAGGTGGGCACTTTGCGGTATTCCCGATGCAACGGAGATGGAGATTTATCGTTTCAGTTAAAGAAACAGAATTTCCAATTTTCCGAATAATTCCAGGTTTTTTACTTGAATTGATTTTCATAAACCTTACCCGAGTAATGCCATACTATTTCTGAACACGTGAGAGTTAATAACCTCCGTACACGTTTCTCGATTAGTTTTATAGCTGTTTATTAAGAAAAATTGGTTGTTCTATCGCGAAAAGCTCGTTTGTTCAAGATTTATCGTGAGAAAAGATACAGGAAGCTTGAAAATGCGTGGAATCGCCCCTACCGAGCATTTTACGGATATTTTACCTAATAATGATCATTCTCTTTCCTTTTTTCATTTATTTATCAAAGGGAAGACAAAGGGAACGAGCCCAAGTACAGTATTCTCAAACATATCATTAATACAGTATAAATGGATTATTGCAACTATTGAAACTAAATACTAAGAATTTAAAACATAATTTTGTTATTAAGATACAGCTTTTTCAACTTATCACAAAAAGTAAACAATTTGTCATGGAATATAATTATCAACATGGATACAGACTGATTTGAAGGATTTACAACACCTATGCAAGGGAGAATTTTGATAATAATTTGTAGCATCTTTGGAAATAAAAGACGGAAATAGTATATTACGTAACAAGAGTTGTAAGTAACCCATTACGCACGAAGTGAAAAAGTTTACGCACGAAGCCGCACAGCGGCGAGTGCGTAAATTTCACGAGTGCGTTATGGGATTACAACTCGTGTAACGTACTATACTTTTTCTACACCCATCTATTTTCTTCTGAGTGCTCATAATTTCATCTTTTTCACTACTAACAGACATATTCGTAGTTAAAGTTGAGAAAATGTTCGGATACTATAATTTGTTACCAAAATTGACAGCATAAATGAGATAACGTTTATTCCCTTATCCCAAAAATATGAATTACTTTTTTTAAAATTGTTAAATGTGTTGCCGACATTTAGGGGCATCACTCTTTTAATCTAAAATGTATTTCACTAATGCTAAGAGCTTTTATGTTTTTCAATTGATTAAAAGTATGTAAATAAACCAAATAAAGTATTACGTAAATGAAAATTTGATTGCAATTTGATTTAACAAAGAAATTTAAGGTTTTCTATCTAAACGCACATGTATGTTATGAGATTCTCATTACGTGCATGTTATTGTTAAATGTCACTTACAAGGAAAGTTGTCAGTGCGATTTTTGACGTTTACAGACATGGGCGTAGAAAAAAAAGCATTATACCATTAAACCATTATAAAAAAGTGTAGGATACACCCAGTAATTTGTTTATTTGTAATTAAAAGTGTAATGTCAAAAAGTACACTGCCGAGCATAAAATTAGGGTCACCCAGTAATTTGAAGATATTGTTGAAATTTTTTGAATTTTTTTCGGATTTTTCTCGGTTGTAACTTAGGTTACTAACGGATTGCTTGAATAAAAAAAGTTGTTGTTGTTATTTCGAAAAGCGTTTGAACAAAAAACGTCTCTTCGCCTAAATTCCTAAAAACCATTATCAGCATATTTTTTGTTACCATGGTTTTATCTGTCTATTGCACATTGTTTGTTTAGTGTTGTAATTGTCAGTGTATTGGAATGAGCTTAAATCCTGTTGTTGTGGCACGAGTTGTGGCGGCTTTAGAAGATTGTCGAGGTCAGCGCGAAACTGCCAGAAACGTTGGTTAAAGTCTCTCGAGTGTGCAGCGAGTACGGCAACGGTACGAAGAGACTGGTATGCTCACTCGAAGACCTAGTTCAGGGCGAGGCAGGACTACAACAGCTAGAGATGACCGCTTTCTGGTTTCTAGTGCTTTGAGAAACCGAACGGTTACGGCAGTTGCCCTTCGAAATCATCTGCAAGAAGTGAGAAATGTAAACATAAGTGAGTGGACAGTTAAGAGGCGACTTCACGCTGCTGGTTTATCTTCTCGAACTAGAACTACTGGACTGCTGGATTGCTAGGTTGAATTTTGCACGAGAACACTTGGCTTGGACAATAGCGGATTGGAGTCGCGTATTATTTTCTGATGAATCGCGATTCTGTCTCATAGGCTCAGGTAGACGTGTAAGAGTGTGGCGACGACAAAGCGAGGGATATGCTCAAGCGTGTATTGCTAAGCGACTTCCATTTGGTGGAGGATCAGTTATGGCATGGGGAGGCATATATTTTGACGCTCGCACGGAGTTGGTCTTTATCGAGAATGGGACGTTGACTGCGCATAGGTACCTGACAGAAGTTCTAGAAGACCATGTTTTACCGTTCATGGTTATTCTTGGAGACGACGCAACCTTTATGCATGATAATGCACGGATAGTTACTGCGTATCTTGACGAGGTTCAAATCACGCGATTTGATTGGCCTGCTCTCAGTCCAGATTTAAATCCAATAGAACATGTTTGGGATGAAATAGGGAGACATGTGCCGGCCCCCATAAATTCTAGAGAGCTTCGCGATATACTAGTGCAGGCATGGGACAATCTTCCACAGAATGTGATTCAAAATCTGGTCCAAAGCATGCCTCGTCGTTTACAGGCTGTTATCACTGCCAGAGGAGGGAATACTAGTTACTGTCCTTAAAATTTCTTTTGTTTCAACGAAAATCATATCAAAGTAAAATTGTTCATTTTCTTTATGTAACACATCAAATTAAAATCGTTCATTTTTATTACTTTCAATAAACTTTGAACTACAAAAACAGTTTTTATTCAAGAAATCCGTTAGTAAACTATGTTACAACCGGAAAAAATCCCATATATACGTCCCAGCGTTATTATACTGTCATTAAAAGTTGATGATTTTTCCTTACAACTATTTAAAGCATACTCAATCCTGTTCGATGGAGTTGAAGTTAAGCGTTTTGGATCATTTTGGAGGTAGATGATCATTTAATTTTCTTCAATCTGCTGGAGCACAATTATTGCACGATATGGGCAGATTCCTTTTATTTAAATTAGAAGTTCATTTTTTAATTACCCTACAGTCGGATTTTGTGAATCCGATACGTGGAGTGTGACAAATTCAAGAGTTTATTAACTTCCACGCAAATACTGAAATTTTGCAACTATTGGCAGCAGCGCTTCAGTAGCTATCAATTATTGTCATAACCCTTCCTCTTATGTAGTGTGAGCAATTTATATTAGTTGGCAGTTCGTTATTGACGGTGCCACATTAAATTAAAGCACCCTGGGGGTAGGGGGTCACTTGCTGTTTTTAATGAAGAAATGTATGTATGTATATATGTATGCATGTATGATGGGGTTTACATTCACTGAGACCTACAAGACCCTTACTTCTACTTAGTTCCTGAGGAACGTTTCAGAGACTAGTAGCTCCTTTAGTCCTATTTCCCTGAGGAATTTTAAGATATCTGCTATCTGCAGGCTTCAACTTGGGTAAATGTCCCTCTTCGATCCAGTAACCTAGGTGCTGAGCTCTAGGATTTTAAATTGCTGTGCAATTCGCAAGTATGTGGATGGAGGTTTCTTCTTCCATGCTTCAGAATTAACATTCTTCTTCCTCCACTATTTTGAGCTTTTTCAGGCGGAGATGAAGTTATTGACATAGAAGATGCATTAGAAGATAGTGAAGATGACAATGTAAGTGTATGTAGTAACTATCCCGATGCAGATCAAGATAGTGAAATTGGAGAGGAGCAAGAAGATAGAATTCAAGGAGAGCAAGGTGAGATTTAAGATAAGCAAGAAGGTCAAATCTCAGATGTACAGGAAAAAAATGAGTCCAAAAATCCACCCAATGAAAAAATAATTACTATCTAAGAACAAGTGGTCTGAACAATGTAGCAACAGAAACGTGAGAACCAGACAGGAAAATATTATAACACATTCACATTTTGCTGTTTTTCGATGATCAAATGATAAGTGATATTGTTTTGCATACCAACGAAAGGATAGCAAGTAAATCGAATAAGTGAAAAGATTCGTTGAAACATCAATACCAGAAATCGAGGAAGTATTTACCTGGAACATTCAAAAATTTGTAAGAACTCTGGAAAACCGATGGAACAGGACATGACGTTTTCCTTGAACAAAGAGGAAAAGGAAGATTGAATTTTTGATTACATGTCTTCGCTTTAATTAGAAACTTTTAGTTTCATTCAAAATAGTTCTGTATTTTTATTTTTCAAAAAAACAACTTTGTGAATTTTATCAAGGAATACTGGATATTAGAATCCATTTTCTTAAATATTTTTATCTTTCATAAAATTGCTTCCAAGTATTATACTGGAAGTATTCATTTTTGTATAATTTTGTTCAGCAAAGTTACTCCAAACGATAACTTCCTAAATAGTATTAATTCTTCGGTGTTTTCAACTAAAATATTTACCACTAATCTTATCTCATCCCGAATCAGTTGAAAACTCGTCTTCGGAGCTTTGATTAGATATTGGTACATTAATTAATAAATATTAAAACCCTCTCAAAGAAAATTTCCAATATGAACGATGTAATTAAGATAAAGAGAGCGAGTTTTGCACAAGCAACTTTTAATTTGGAAACTTTTTAATTACTGTAATCAATTTTAATTTTTCTATTCAAAAAAAGGTGAGTGCTGTGTTGGTAAGTACCCCAACGATAAGTTGAAAGAATTTCTTAATTAAACTTTGAACATAGAATTTTTAAAACTACAAAATTACTATGTCTTGCTGAATAACAAAGAATATATATTGTGATGATTGTTAGTGATCTGGTTATTAAATTAAACAATAATTCCCAATTTCAATATTATACACCGAGTGTTACGAATGGTCCGATATGTTACGGCAAGGAAATTTATTATAAAAATACTACCGATTTTCTTTTCATTTCCGGTCCCGAGGACCTTAACATTTTTTCAATCGGACAACATCCGAAATGATTATAGTACAATTATATAGTAATTTACGTAACAAGTTCCGAAAGTGATATTTCACGGAATTAGTAGTCCAGGACGAACCGTAGGTACTTTTATTTGTCCGATCCTGAGCTGGATGTACACTGCCATAGTGAGACCAATTATCACTTATAGAGCCATTGCATGGAGTAGTGAACTAGCCTCTTGACGACGAGAGAAAACCTCTCCTGTGATGCCTTTTGGTCAATATAATAAGTTAACAATAATATTTAAATAAAAGACATAAATTCCCTTGAAGCTAATTTCAATAAATCATAAGAACGTTGAATCGTTACATAAATAGAAGTAGGAAGGTCGCACGTACGAAGTCAAGTTCAGAGCGTGAAATAAACATAAATAGTATTATTTATATTTACTTATGATGAACTTGACTTGTCGTAAAAATATGCAAAAGATAGTGTTTTAAAAGAGGACTATTAATATTATGTTAGAATATGAATATCACAATTCATAAGTAATAAGTATTATAATGTATAGTAGTAAGTTTAAGTAATAAATAGAACGTATCCCAGTGCTACAGGTAGTTGTTTTATTCCTGTAAGATGACCCTCCTAGGGACCAGCAACACCACCTAGTCAGAGACCCTTCCACACCTATAATCTACAAAAGTATCAAAGGATAACATCCATTACACTCCAAAATTCAAACACTAGCCTGTGTATGCATAGCAGGAGCAATGAGTACATGCCCAACGGCAGCAATCGAAGTGATTCTCAACCTCACACCATTACATATGGTGGTGGATATTGTTGCAGAAAGAACAAAATACATACTAAGTAGAGAGGGAATCATTAAAAAAACCACCTCTTCTCTTCTTAGATATCAGACAACCTGGGACAAGATGGTATGGTGGAGAAGTATAACTTTTCAAATAAATTCGCTACGGAATTAAGCAACAAGAAGGAATGGGATCCAAATACCATTACTAGACCTGGAAAGAATGCCATTCAATGGTACACAGACGGCTCAAAAGCAATAGATGGAGCTGGGATAGGAGTGTACGGTCCAGGAACCAAACACTCCGAAAGCTTGGGAAAAAACCCCAAGTATCTTTCAAGCTGGAATTCACGCCATAAGAAAGTGTGGCCAGTTCCAAATTGACAAATAATATAAAAGGTAAAGGATTATCATACTGATAGTCAAGCAGCCATTAAAGCGATGAGTTCTTGTGTAATCAGTTTCAAAATGGTGTGGGAATGCCTAGGCAAACTTAATGAACTAGGCGAGAACAATGTAGTCACCTTATTGTGGATTCCAGGACACACTGGAATAGAAGGAAACGAAATAGCAGATAAATAGCAGATGATACCCTTTTGTGGGCCGGAACCCTTTTGCGAATCAGCGCCAATGTAATATTGGAAGAAATAGGTAAAGCCGAAGAAAAGAGAAGATCTGACCATTGGAAAGATCTATTAGGGCTAAGGCAATCTAAGATTCTTCTGAGTGACTACAACCTGTTGAGATCAAATGAATGCATAAGTTAAAATAAAACTGCACTAAGAGTTTTAACAGGAATCATATCGGGACATTGTCGCCTAAATGGGCATCTTAAAAAGCTCTAAATAGTGGAGGAAGAAGATTGTAGATTTTGTGGAATGGACGAAGAAACCTCCATCCACATTCTTGCGAACTGCACAGAAATTCAGAATCCTAGGGCACAGTACCTGGGAGACTACTGGATAGAAGAGGGACAGTTACCTAAGTTGAAGCCTGCAGATATCCTAAAATTCTTCCGGGAAATAGGACAAAAGGAGCTAATAGTCTCTGAGACTCTCCTCAGAAACTAAGTAGAAGTAAGGGGGCACAATAGATCTTGTCCCCAAAATACAAACCTACATACATTGTCCGATAATGGGATGTCTTCTCTGTAGATATCTATGTTTTCCTCGGGTCTGTGTCTTCTCTTTTTGAACAATATGGCCTAGGCTTTTTCCTTTTTTTTCCACATAGTACAAGATTTTTCTATAGAGCTCATTGCTGCTTGTAGTCTTCGCATGACTTTGGTTTTAACCATCTTGTTACTATGGCTGAATTGTGAGCGTACATTGCCATGATAGTGTTTTCCGTTCAAGATATGTCTGGTCTGCCTTGTAGATAGTGTACAACATTGGCAATAGAATAGTCTCTTGCGCCTCTTGCTTGTAGTATTCCTTCTTCAGACTTGGTTTATGCTACCTTTACGTGGAATTTTCTCTTTTTGAATAAATGTAGAGACGTCTTAGTAACTGCCGCTTAAAAACCGGTGAGATGGGGTCCATGGAAGGACGAATAAGACTGGAAATTGGGCAGCTTGGCTTCCTTCCCTTAGTTTGAGTATTTAAAGGTTCAAACGGTCCCAATACTCAAATCCGAATTAAAATTTACTATTCTGGGATTCACATTGGGTAAAAGAGAGCCATTTTCCACAGTATCACATAGTGAATGTTCTAATTGCTCTATTTCTATTTTCAATCAAATTAATACATGCATTTTTCCATGCTAATAATTAATAATTGAATGAAAAAGGAATACTGTTCGTAACGGTATTGTTATAATTGTATTTATAATGGAAAATTGAATATGAATCATGTTCGACATTAATAAACGCGATGAGATTTTATTGACTCGCGACGAAATCATAGATATGAAAAATATATTTGCTATTCGCTTTAATATTTATAATATGTGATCATTTTTTAAAAAAAAAGGTAGTAGGAAATATATTCAACTTTGTACGAGGTGGCCCTTTAAGTGAGGTTACCTGTACATCTAAAAATAGAAAATGGAATGAGGCTTTTCCTAAATATGCTTATAATTCGGTAAATTATACCGGGTGTCCCAGACTAATTTATCCAGGCTATATCTCTTAAACGAATAGAGATTTTCGATTGGGACAAAAACTAATCTGTTCCATTGCTAATACACTTTAATATGGCGTAGGAAAAATCATCCCCTAAATTTTCATCCCTTAGTTACAACCCCTAACTTTTTATTACATACATTTTTATATAATTTTGGATGTGGTCTTCCTTCCTTTTTTCAACAAATTTTCCAAAAATAAAAAAGGGTTCTTAAATAATCAGGAAAATATCGGTTTATTTTTTATTTTTGTTAAATTAATCAAGAAAGAATTTTAAATTTTAAAGGAAAAATAAAAATGAATATAATAAAAATTACATGAAAAAAATAAATGAAAATAGCAATTAACAAATTAATATTATTTATTCGAAATATGTGTTGCAGCAGGTGGACTACAATTCGAACATCTAATGTTAATAATAATAATAATATTTTCTTGATTGTTTACGAACCCATTTTATTTTTGGAAAATTAGTTGAATAGCCGATGGAAGATCACATGAAAAGTTTGAAGTTAGGGGTTGTAACTAAGGGATGGATATTTAGGGGATGATTTTTTCTATGCTATATTAAAGTGTTTTAGAAATGGAACAGATCAGTTTTTGTCCCGTTTGAAAATCTCTATTCGCTTAAGAGATATAGCCTGGATAAATTAGTCTGGGACACCCGGTATACATATTGCTATTTTATTACAAAGTTTTGTTGATGGCAAAACCACTGAAATAGTATACTATGCAATGATCATTAAACGAGACACAGACACACGAGTGTCAGCCAGAATGTATGTATGTCTTTTGGGGTAACATTCACTGAGACCTAAAAGATCTGTTGTGCCCCCTTACTTCTACTCAGTTCCTGAGGAAAGTCTCAGAGACTAGTAGCTCCTTTAGTCCTATTTCCCCGAGGAATTTTAGGATATCTGCAGGCTTCAACGTAGGTAACTGTCCCTCTTCTATCCAGTAGTCTCCCAGGTGCTGTGCCCTAGGATTCTGAATTGCTGTGCAGTTCGCAAGTATGTGGATGGAGGATTCTTCTTCCATTCCACAAAACCTACAATCTTCTTCCTCCACTATTTTGAGCTTTTTAAGGTGCCCATTCAGGCGACAATGTCCCGTTAGGATTCCTGTTAAAACTCTTGCAGTTTTGCTTTGACTTATGCATTCATTTGATCTCAACAAGTTGTAGTCACCAAAAAGAATCTTTGATTGCCTAAGCCCTAGGATGCCTAAGCCAGAAGGATTTTGTTGATTAATTATCTTGATATTCACTTATTGAACCTATTTAGATCAGCTGGGTAATAAAATTCGTAAAAAAAACAACAAAGGAAAAAGTCTCACTTACATAATGTACACAAAAGACCAAATTCGAGGAACAAAAATACGACTTGTCTGGCCAGCCATTCGCCATATTCGCCTGATTTGCCTCACACCTCAGCAACTATATTTTTAAGGTACCTAAATCAATTCTTTCGTCGAAAGCGAGGCCGTAGCTTCCGTTGGCGTCTAACTAACTTCTGAAATATTGTTACACGGATGGTTTGGCCAACTTGCAGCCCTAATCCTAATCCTAATCTTATTAAGCATCTTTGGGACCATGTGTGGAGACGCATTTGTTGCCGGTCCTCTTTGCCTAGCAGCCTCCAAGATCTTAAAGCTGCACCACAAGAAGAATTCGATGCGAATCATCCTCTCTACATTAACCTTATTAATTCGATGCCATGTCGATTGAATCAGGTCGTTTTGGCTGGAGGAGGTCAAACTTGATATATCCGCATTAAATTTCACTATATCCGAAAATTGTTCTGATCAGGTTTTTAATATATTTAATGTAGGTACGTTTCAATATTATTTTCATTTCTTTTTATACCGTTGGCATAGCCTAGGCACATTCATTGAAATAGGCGAGAACAATATAGTAACCTTATTGTGGATTCCAGGACACACTGGAGTAGAAGGAAAAGAAATAGCAGATGAACTAACAAAGAGGGTGACTGAAAGATCCTTTTGGGGGCCGGAATCCTTTTGCGGTATCAGCCTCAATGTAATATTGGAAGAAATAGGCAAATCCGAAGAAAATAGAAGATCTGACCATTGGAAAGATCTAGTAGGGCTCAGATAATCAAATATTTTGATGGGTGACCACAACCTCTTGAGATCAAATGAATACATAAGTCAAAGTAAAACTGCACTAAGAGTTTTAACAGGGATCCTGACGGGACATTGCCGCCTGATTGGGCACCTGAATATGCTCAAAATAGTGGAGGTAGAAGAATGTAGATTCTGTGGCAAGGAGACTAACAATTTTCGAAGAGGCCAATGTGCCACCTGAAACATATGGCACACATCCAGAGGACTTATATCGTCTTCTAGAAGGTACAAGGACAAGGATAATGGGTGGGTGGACTAAATATGGGAGTAGAGTACAATAAGCCAACAGGCTGCAGTGCACCGGCATGAAAATCGCTCCCACAAAATAAAAAAGAGTAGTTCATGATTTTTTGTCGATAACTTTAGTATACACTGATTTTATTTCATAATGTATTAGTTTTTTTGTTAATTTAAATACATTTTCTGCTAGTAAAGATTTTATGTAGATGAGGATATAAGAATGATCAAACTTCAAAAAAATATGTACTTACGTATCTACTCACAATTTAAATTTTTCTCTCGGTATCATGATCGTATATTTTTGTTTCAGATCAAAACTACACGAACACTGGCAAAAAACGTACAACTTTTTCTAGGTTTCTTCGAGGCCTCAAAACATCACATAGAAAAGAAAAACACGGAGGCAGTTCTCCGAGGCATGGGCGTGCCGCAGCTACCGCTAGAGGAGTCCCACAGAGGGTAAGTACTATCATACAATTTTAAGCTACACAAAGTTCGGGATGAATATCCAAAATATGAGTTAAATAATCTTCACTAAGTGCAATACACTGTTAAATCATTTTCTGGAGAAATAAGCGATGTCGTTTGGGACGGCGGGTGTAAGTTAGGCGCTAACCATCCTTCTTTACCTGTCTGACCAAGAAGGGTAGATAATCCGACATGTATTTTCGCCGCTAAGAAGTGCAGGTAGGTCGAGTCATAAAATAACTTTTATCTTAATGAAATACGAAGGTGGTTTGGTAGGGGTAGGTTTGGTTGGGTTATTATTGAAAATTATTATAATTTATTCTTCAAAAATTGACTAAAAATACGAAGGTGATTTGGTAGGGGTAGGTTTGGTTGGGTTATTATTGAAAATTATTATAATTTACTTTACAAAAATATATCTTATTATAAATGTCGGTGATTTAATAAATAACTGTATTTGATAAATCACGTACTTCAGTCGGTTAGCGCCCAAAATACACATACGATTAAAATGACCCTTCGGTCTTGGCGCCTAGTTTACATGTTGTAAAAAGTGCATTAATCCTTTAGCGCCCAAATTACATCCGCCCGTTTGGGAGCCAAATCTGGGCTGTTTAGCAAAATATTAATCAATCTGATGTTTTTAACCAGCCCAATAGATGGTTAAGAATCATCCCTCGATTTTGGACGCCCTTCACGAAATTCATATTCAGATTGCTGTGATAATACAGTTCAATGTTTTTGAGAAATGAATGTATGAAAATTTTCACGATATATTTCATTCTTTTGACTAAAAATGAAATTTCCATTATACTGTAACATTGCTTGCATGTCGAATCATTTAAAATAATATGTCAAATCTCAAGGCTGCATTGTTTACTCCTACCAGAAAACTATCAATACATCGTTTTTTTAAGATAAATTTGCAATTACATGTACATCTTAAGCTTGCTATAATAGGTTTTAAAAAGTCCGTATTCTATTCATCCACGACTTACATACCCCCGGTTCTAAATTAGGTTAACCCTTGTTTGCCTACAATAGAAAGACGAGTTTGGCGAATAAAAATAATATGATAGTACCGTTACTACAAGTCATTGTGCTCTGGAAAATTTAATGAAAGTAGTGTTAAGATGGACAGAAGAAACTAGTTAGGCATCATCTAGAGTAAAATGATCTATAATGTTTTTTACCAGACATAGACTGCGAACACGGGAGAGCCTAACTCTGTGTGGTCGCTCTAAATGGATACAAATATTTAGGTCTCATACTAGACACAAAACTCCTGTGGTCCAAACATGTACATGAACAACAAAAAAACAACAGTTTGAGGTTACGTACCTTTTTAATTTTATCAAAAATTGAAGTACGCCTTTGCGTTGAAGTAGCCTACTTAGATCGATCTCTCACCAAAATTGGTGTAAAAGATGTTTAAGTTCTTGAAATCGATTTTTTTTATTTGCTGTGACGTGATATTCTAAGTATGTAGACGCAAAATATGTTTAATACAATTATTCAAACATTTACGTTAGTTTACAATAAACAAGGAATTTCAAGAACATTTTATAATTAACGATTACATAATATCTTGTTGAAAAATTAACTTTAAGAATTTTTTTCAATGGTAATTAATTCTTTGATGTGTTCAGAATATACCAGAATTTTTCGAAATTTTCAAATTAACAATGAATACCTCAAAAAAATTATTTACTGTGACCTGTTTGCTTTTGGCGAGGGCACGCATACCCAAAATAGCTCGCGGAGACCTGCTTTCGGCGTTAAATTAAAATTATAAATAAGTAATAGAGATAGAGTTCCGGGAGTCCGAACCTTTGTATTCCTCTTTGAGGATATTTTTTTCAAAATTCCTTAAATATTAATAGTTTTTGAATTATTAATAAAAAACTAGATATAGTCAAATGCAGTCTTATCATGCGGGGGTCATACGATTCAACAGAGACATACTCACAGTTTTTGTTTTATTTTATTGCGTTTAATCATAACTTCCAAATAAAATCCGTAAGATAAATAAGACAGACATGCAATTTTGACGGGAAAAAAGATGTGTATTTAGTTTTCAGCGATTCTAAAAAGTCTTTCACCAGCTAAGTTTTTATTTAAGAATGTCAGTTTTGTGACTTTGACAGTTCAAAGTGACAATATTAATAATAAGAAGCAATTTTTCGGATTTTTGCATCCTCAAGCAAAAAAATAGTACTAAATCTGATAGATTATTTCTAAAATGGAAGAAAAAGTGTGCAGAAAACAGTAGCAAAAACACTGGGAGTTAGTTTAAGGACTGCGCAGAAAATTGTGCATGAAAAAAAGCATATAATAATACAGAGGAATACTGAAAAATGCACTTTTGCAAAAATAAAAATACCAGGTACGTCTATGTAGCTATCTTCATGTTAGTTAAAATAATTAAACCATCATTCTTTTCACCGGGCATTTTGTAATCTCACATTTTGGTAACCTCTGTGTTTTCTGATTTGATACATATGGTTAGTGACCATTGGACCCGCACGATAAGAGCGCTTTTGACTTATACTATCTTTTTCATCTTAATGTGTTTAAAGCAATTGCAATTTTTTAAGTGCTTATACATACTTTCGATACATTTTTCTAGACATCATTCCGAATCGAATGAATCACCTGTCATATTTTACTAGAGAAACGGTTCATTTATTCGAGGAATACATTCAAATAAGACCTACCTAAAGCAAATATACTAATTTTGGCAAAGAAAAAGGATTATGAAGGGTGTGAAACAGCAGAAACAATTGTGGGATATGTTATGTGTCGAATAATAGTTTGTAACTATAAATGAGATTAGCCTACTTTAACTTTTTTCATCGGACCGATATTGGAAACTCATGTTTGAATGGTCCTATCCTCTCTGGTCGCATCCCTCTAGCGTTTGTTCTTGGCTCTAGCCATCACGTCCAATGGGTAGGACCTTGACAGCACCGTTGCTGCTATTCCACCCACTGTCCTGTACCCTTGCACCATCCTCAAGAGAATCCTTCTCTTCACTCGCAGGAGTGGCCTAACCCTCTCATTCACCTCTGCTCTTTCACCCCACACTTCCGAATCTTACAGCTTACTCTACTCTACCGCCCAGATAAATATTGATAAAAAATATAGTAGGCAAGGCATTATCATTATGTCGGACATTCTAGCAACACTTTTTGCGTTTTAAAATGGTTTGGGATGCCCACTAGGGAAACTCAATGAACGAACGAAGGAACATTACCCGATGGTGCTTTAATAATTCAAGTGGACCATCCTTCCATGAAAGGTATATCCAAGGCAACAGATCAACCAAAGCGGTACGATAAAAATTACTCTTTTTTTTTAATTTATCACTTTGTACAACGTCAATAATTATGCGACTCGAGTAATGGCAACAGCGCTAATAAGAAATACATTGCTCTACACCAGCCAAATTTTGAAAGTTAATTTAGAAACCACTTGAAGTTAATTTCGATTTCCTTTTAATTCATAGTTAATGGTATTTTTCATGGCGGCGTTTTTCATCCAGCGTTTCTATATAAATTAAAAGCTTTTATTGCCATCAAGAAGGGAAGTACAATTTCATGCAAATACCTACCGATTAATCACCCCGAACAAATTTTTACTTTTTTCCTTCTCATCTATTCTTGATAAGAAGCGAAAAAGAAGTAACTACAGAATTTAGGGTAGCTGAGTAACGTCAAAGTGAACAGTAATGGACTGACGACAATTTTAAAGTTAACTTATTGTCTTATTTCACCAGTACAAGATTTAAATAGTACAGTTTGTTTATCCATCCTTTGCCGTTACGTCATACATTGTCCAGCTTTATCTCTCGGTATTATGACGTCATTAACGTATTTCTTAACTAATGTCGACGTAAGTTTTATTCATTACTTTTGACAGTTCAGTTGTCATATTTTGACTTGTTCAGTATTTTTGGTTTTTTTCGCCTTTTTCAATTAATTTGTCAAAATGCCTTCCCGGTATAATGAAAAAGAGCTTTAATTTTGAAGTTGATTGATTACTTTTCAAGAAAAAGAGATGCTGGAATGCCGCTTTTACCGTTAAATGCAGTCCTGTTACCATAGATCTAAATGAATCGGACTCCCACAACGATGATGAAGATGATTTTGTCAGTGATGAAGCTTGGACTTATGATAATGATAAAAAACCTGCAAAAATCTTACGTTTTGAAAGGTAGACATTAACTGTCATTATTGTCAGAAAAACCACTTTCTGTTGGCCACACTGACCTTGGATGGAACTCCTCTATTAGGAAATCCAACGACCTGTCAAAATAAATTCAATATGGCGGCGACGGTCAAATAAATAACAAAGTTAACTGTAGAGTGTTTGATTAACCTACATTTCATTGATATTCTTTCTGTTTTTTGGCTGTAAATTGTGGTTTTTAAATAGTGTAGTGTATGTCTTGTGAAATGCCTTCGATACGTAATGTAGTTGGTTGTGGAAGCCGTTCTAATTGAGATGCAGTTTCGTTTTATCGCGTTCCCGCAGAGACAAAACTCAGGTTTTTAACGGAGAAAAACGATTTGACCAAACTTCGCAGGGCTGCATGGATTGCAGCAATAAAGAGAGACAATCTGACCGAATCTATATTGAAACACTAGAAAGTTTGCAGAAGACACTTTTATAACTGGTAGGCTTTTTATCAAATATTATATCAACTCTCTTAGCTCCTAGCCAGGAGCCAAAATATTTGTAGGCTTGTAAACTCTTGTATGTCCTAATTTGTTCCTTTGTATAGAGGTTGTGTGTTAGAACTAAATAACTAACAATATCCATATTTGTAATTGGTGGTCAATGGAAGTGTTGGGGCTCTTAAAATCAACAGTGTATGAATCTAAGTCATTTATTATCCTTAATTTCTGCCGATACCTGTAGAATAAGAAAGAAATCCTCAGCATTAAGTACAGAAAATTAATCATGTGTTATCCAGCATACCTTTTGCCAACATCTGGATTTTCCACTAATAACGATTTAAAATAAGCACTCTCCATCTTAAAATTGCAAAACCCCACAAAATACAAAGTAAACCGTTTGATAACTATAAAACTCCGCAGCTTTCTATGTACTGAATCCAATGTTTGACCGTCGCGGCCATATTGACAGCTAAAAAGTCACGTGGTATTGCCTAATTCTTAACATATGTCATTGATTATAATTTTGAGGTTAAGTGTAAAATAATATTCAACTAATGACAAACGTAAAACAACAGAATACGTCACCCATTATGACGTAACGGCAAAGGATGGTTAAACAAACTCTACGTAAGTGTTATTATTGTTATTAAAATAAAACTTAAGGCTAAAAAATAATACAAAGTGACTCTCCTGGTACCTATTATGTTCAAACACTATTTTTTTCTAATGCTTGTGCGTAGTCCCAAGGTTAATTTATCGAGAAGGGCAAGGAAAATTATTGAGGTAGCTATAAAGATGGGGAAGGGTGAATAACCATTTTATTCTGTGTCCACTTCTACATAGCTTCTTCATTCATTTTCCTTGCCCTTCTCGACAAATTAACCTTAGGCAACGTCGGTGAAGAGAGCTACATTTAGACGCTCCTTGCTTGTGATCGATGCGGCGTCGCACAAATATTTCAGTAACTGGATTCAGTTTTCGAAATTGCGTCTATTTTATCCCCCCGGTCGATAACTAATTTTCCAAGTTTGTAGTTTTGTTAGTTCAATCAGATCTTGTAGTATATACACCAAAAACCAAATGCCAAGTTTCTTGATGAAGACATTAGCTTTGTCAGTCCTTTATGATCCTGTAAACTCGTATTTAAATCAATCAAATATGGGAATAAATTTGTAAACCAATGAAAACTAGTGAAATTTATTCTCGCTAGAACTTTTTCTTGCAATCAACAACAACAACTGTCCGGTTTTTATAAAATCTACAGACGGTTTTCTTTCAAATGACGTTATTTATCAATTAAAAAGTAATTTCTGGAGGAAAATTCCAAGAGATAAAACCAAAACATACACATAATTGTTTATGTCAATTTTACGATAAGAACTAATCAAATATTTGATTGTTTTTGATGACATTATAATAGCTTCTGGATTTACAATAAATATTTGAACAACTGATATTTGATAAGAAGTGAGGGATCTCCGAAGTTCATTTGTTCGATAATATCATCATCATCATCATTAATAATATTAATCTTCCATAAATCCATCTTTTATTTTTTTTTATACAAATATATAAATTTCTGGATTTGTATTTGGTATGAATGAGTCTTTCGTGTAAACGTTTCGCAAGTGCTTCCAAAACGTATCTAGACTCGTAGTAGCTTATCAAAACAAGATAAAACTAACAGAATGGCAAATAGTACCGTGTGTAGTACGCGAACCATTTGGAGCCTCTTTTTACCCCATCATAAATATATAGCTATTTGTGTATCAAGAGCAGAAAGTAGTACTTTGGTAGTCGAGACAGAAAGTTGCAATCTGGCAATCTGTCGAAACTACCAAAAGACTTTCTGCTCCAAATACACGCAAGATTTTTTCTACTATCACACCAAAATTAACTACTAGCTCTCTTTTATCTATAAATAAAATTAGGCGTGCCTTAAAGTTACTTTCTGCTTAAGAGCGCCAATAATGTCAAATTATGACAGCTCGCGGAAAACATCAACTTTGCAGTTGTTTTTCAAGACACAAAAGACGACTTTCGATAGTGATAGTAGAAAAAAATTATTTCACATCAACCAGCCGCGCTTGGTATTCCGGTTCTCTCTCGACATCTTACATTTAAGGTTGCGATTTATGCTTTGAAATTCATAGATTTTCTTAAAAAATACTTGGAACATTTGTGGTTATATTATTATAACAATTCTTCTAGTAATTAGGTATGGTTTAGGCAATAGTTTGATATTATGATATATGCTTTGGTTGTTGACTTGAACGACAAAAGAAGTAAGATCTGAATGGGTGCCAAGTTCAATGGTCAGTACTGAAATTTGTTTGTATCAACATAAAATATAGTTTCTTCCTATAACTAAAGGCGGATTCATACAACGTTCGTTATTGTCTCATTTTCATTTTATTATAATTACATGTACATTAGTTAATACAGTTTCCTATATGATGTTCCTGCAACCACATTATTGAATTTCAATTACATTTTTGCATTGAGAAACTGGTCTACTTTCAACTATAAATTATAATTACAATATATTTTTAGTGAAAACCATGAAATCGCCAAAAATGTTTCAGCTGCCATTCCCAGGCATTTTTGTTGATTTTCCAAAATAATAATGAACCAAGGAACATTAATAATTGTCGTCAATATACTCATCTTATGACAAAAAACACCGGGAATTCAAGAACAAGCAAGCAAAAAAATGCTTGGTCAACAATTTCCAGAGTAATGGACTGCTCAAGTAATGAAAATGATCTATTATTTCTCAACCTTCTATTTTGAGCAGCCTTTAATTGTTCCAAAAGTAGTGGGGCTTATAATATTCCAACTTTTGGATGATTTAAATAGTTCGCCACTTATACTGTACAATAGCAATAGTAACTATAGTAAAAGTCACGAATGTTTCTTGTTACGTCATAGCTCATAAACATCCGAATCAAATCAAAAAGACAGTTTTCACCAGCGGCGCATCATTGTTAGAGGGTTCGGCATGTATTTCTGGTGATCTAGTTATGAGAGGAAAGAACTGAAAACCAAATTTAACATATCATAGTTAGACTACAATTTGAAATTCTACGAATAAATAGTTACAAAACTCACCTCTTGAATGGCATTTAACGACAGAAGTGGTCCTCCATTAGTCAATTCCTTTTGGAAATATTCATGTAATTTTCTAATACACTGACGTTTACTTTCGTCCAAACGTTTACCGGTCATTTTGTCGAAAAATATCACAATAAATGTAAATGATCTTTACCTGTTTAAAGTAAGGACAATGACGACGAACTTCAATGGTGACAGAATAATTTCCGCATAAAGTGACGTTTTGCTTTTTAAGTTCAATCGTTGTTACAACACAAGACAGAGTGACAAACCGATAAAGACGTAGAGGCCGTAGCTTCATTCAGGCACAAAAGACATATATGTATCTTTCCATTTGTATTATGGACATACACAGTCAGTTAATATCCACATAAAATTAGAGTATCTTTGATACATTCAGGGAAGTACGACGTAACGAGAAACATTCGTGACTTTTACTGTTAGTTGTAGTCTGTTATTTTCTTCTAGCAGCCTCAAATCATCCATATACTACGAAACAGATGTATATTCGTGTATAAAAATCAGTAAGAGGACCTCATTTTTCATGCTATTCTCAATAATTTTGTCAATAGTAAATTCACATTATACTCCTCTGTCTGGTGCTTCCGTGCTCGCTTTTTAAACTTAATTCCATTTCAGAAAACTTTGTTTCAGATTTGTTATTTCAAATTATCTTTTTTTGATGGTAATTCAATTAGTGCTGGTGGTACATTATCCCTACAGTATGCTCGTTTGAAATCCACAAATTCTCCCTATAGTATCGATCAAGTCCTCTCCTGGAATTGAACGAGGGGTGTTGCAAGTAAGCATCGAGAATAACAATCGCTATGAAGCGGGAGAGAAATTATTCAGAACTCGCTAGTTATTTCACCGAAAACGGGGCAAATACAACATTTACATATTTTATTGCGCCGCACTTATGCTATCTCGGCATTTCCTGCAGCCCTCTTACAGAACCGGAGTACAATTACATTAATCTAAACCGAACTTTGCTCATTTTTTACGTTTTAGTGCCACTGAATACATTTTACGACGATTTTCATGTTTATTAGTTGTTATTTGTCATCTGAGACTTCTTCTTATTTCAAAAGTTATTTGAAAGAACGTAGTAGATCCCTTAAAAAAGAAGGATTAACAGCACCACATGCCAATGGATAGGATCCATGCTCGAGCATAGGAGAATAACAGCACATGTGCATGATAGAATCCGACGACAATAACTTTGGGACACCACGTGTTTCAACGTAGGGCCACCTCGAATGCGATGCCGATCTCTGACTGGCTGCGGCTTCGAGCCAGTGGCGGAGCAGCGGGCGCTTTATTTTATGTAGCTTCTTCGTTTTCATTTCAGTGTTGACGGCAGACCAGACAGTTGTTTGCTTTCGGTCTTTTTGTGCGATTTTGTTGTTGCGAATAGTGAATTTTTCATGTTTTTGAACTTTTTGTGTCATGTCACCCAAGAGAGTGAAACCAATAAAAGCTTTGCATAGTAAAATAAAGGAAATTATAGATGGGGTTGCTGCATTTATGCCCATTTATGTATTGGATTAGTTGTTGGAAAATCATGGACACAAAGTTTTGAGATTGCCGCCATATCATCCTGAATTGAACCCTATTGAAAAAATATAGGCATCAGTCAAAAATTGGGTAGCAGCTCATAATACTACATTTGTTTTAAAGGATGTTGAAGCATTATCCCGAAAAATATTCCACGAGTTGGACGAATATTTGTCGACAAGCCAAATAATATAAAAAATCAAAAATAGATCGAGAAGACATCCTCGATAATACGTTGGATCATTTATGTTTTAACGTTAATACTGGCTCTTCTGATGAAAGTTTCTCAGATCTTGATAGCAACAGTAGTACACCTGCCCAACCATTACAATCAGCTGATGACTCTGATTAATAATATGATTATATTTATGATATGTTTAAGTTGACATATTAGATACATTTGTAAAAGTGTTTAGGTTTGGAATATTTTAACTTTACATTAGGTGAATTGTTTACTTCATTGCTAATTATTTAATGAATTCCAAAAAGGCCGACCTTTAATCCCGTCGCCTAACTGCATAAAGCGAGTGATACCATTATGTAATTTTCTACCCAAACCATAAAGTTTGATATATATTTGAAATAAATTCCTAAAAATAAAAGTATTAAAATTACATTTCTATAATATGCAAGTCAGTGACGCCACTGGCTGATACGCCACACCCGCGACCACGTGGTGTCCCAAAGTTATTGTGGTCAGACTCTACAACCTACACCGTTAGGGCAACTAAAGGATGTCCTCAAGGTGGAGTACTTTCACCACTTTTATGGAACCTAATTGTGGATGACTTGATGTGGTTGAATGATTTATCTGTTCATTGACAACTTCATATTGTGGGTCTCTAAGTGTCTTCTAATTTCTTATTCTTCATGGAAATCTAGTTTTTGTTTTTTATCACAAATGTAGTACCTAATAACATTTCGTTCAGTTGCCATCTTTACCGATAGCCAAGCTGCACTGACTGCGCTTGATTCCTTAGAAGTCAATTCTAAGCTAGTATGGGATTGCATAGGTGCCTTAAACGCAATTGGAGACCATTGCAAGGTTATAGTAGCCTGCGTACCAGGGCACGAGGATCATACAGGCCACGAACTGGCGGATGGAACGGCCAGGCAAGGCTAATCAATGCCATTTATTAGACAAGAACACGTCTGCGGCATCGCAAAGTCGACAATAAATATGGCCACAAGGAAGTGGGTGGCGCAGAAATCTCTAGAATGATGGGTAATCTCATCAGGACAGAGACAGGCGAATCAGTGTATTAGAGGATATTTGCCAACATTTATAAGCAAAGACAAAAAAACTGTCAAAGCCGTAGTAGGTATGTAGATTTTGTCACCTAGAAAAGGAAACTGCTGAGCACATCCTGTCAGTGCGATTCCCTGGCGAATGTGCGTTTTCTTGTACTCGAGGCTGATTGGCTACTAAAGAAGAGTAGGGCTGGATAATCTAATCTAGATTCAGAGTACCACTATAGATCTGAAAAGGTCGCAGTAGAAAGGGCGGTGAATCTATGGTGTCAAAGTAGATGTTTTGAGTAACAGGATTTATTTCGCTGTTTTAATTTGTATACTCGTAAGTGCTCATTGTGTTTAATTTCAAAATTTCGACTGGTTTGACCAATATAGACAGCATTACACTCTGAACATTTCAATTAGTATATCCCAGACTTTTTTAAGGGGGATATTTTTGTTTTAATATGTATCAATTTTTTACTTACGTTGCTTTTTGTTTTGAAAGATATTGGAAAACAATATCCAAGATATCCCTATAGAGCAAATAATACCTAAGCTTTAATATTTATAATATCATATCCTTTTTTTTTCTATTCATATAATATCAAGTCAATCACAATATAGGACACTGTTTTATCAAGCCAAAATATTAAACATTAATTATAGAATTTTCATAATTTTTTTTATTAAATGCTGCCTGCCTGACATGATATGATTCTGCTTGCTTTCGACAGCTTTCGTGTTGTTTTGTATCACTCATTGTGTATGAATACTTCATAATATATATCTTTTATTGTTAAATAGCTTGACGTATCACGAACAAAATTATTACCACAATCTTCAAAGTTTTCAATATCGACATTCGAAAATGGTAAATTTTCTATTTGGCTGCCACCACCGTGGTTTTGATAGCTTTGAAAATATCGTTCCATCCTTTTTATATTCCAACTTACTATTCCCGAATCGTCTTTGACGGTAATGCAATTTTATTTACCGTGCACTATATGTCTCGTAGATCGGTCTGGTGTCGACTCGGAAGTGTCACCTTTTACAAAATTCAAATTAAAAGTATACCCGGCGACATCTCGAGAGGATAAACTTGACAGAAGTGGTTTTTGCGAATCGTCTGCAGTATTTGATATTGCGCTATAAAAAGTTTGTCGACATAGCATATTATTATTTGACGCTTTAAACGGTTTACTTTGAGAAAGGTCAGTCACACAGAAACACAAAACAAAATTGAAGGTCTTTCATTTAATTATTCGTTATCCACAGCGAAGAAAATACAGGAAATTTATAATTTAAAAAGTCCCTTTAAGAGCTTTACGAAATAATTTTTTTTAGTTGGCACAACTGTCCTCTACACTAACGCTAGTTTGGCAGCTGTTTGTAAATTTGGTTTGCTAAAAGTTGCCAATCTTTTCATATATCAAGTTTGTTTTGGGATTTTTGCAATGGATAATAGTATGAAACAAAGAATTTGCTTTGCAAAGGCTTTTTTATTTAATAACAAAATTAAGTGGCGTCTAAAAAATCCTAATTCTTAATGATCTTTATTAAATAAATAGTCATTTAAAGTTATTTCAAACGACCTCCATAGCACGCCAAAGCGTGTGACGTAGAAGAGTAGTATACTCAGGTTTGTACTCGTGTATCGATCGCCAGCCACAGCAGTGATGCCAATTCGATGAATTTTTGGGTTTTTTTAGGGATATATTTTCGAGGGATTTCTCAACCTGCACGAGCCGTAAGAGGGAGTCGCTGTCTTAAAGGAACAGAAACGGAGGGAAATGTTGGTTGTAATCTTGCTCCATCCGACTTAGCGACAATGATAGTAGACCTTCCGAACTTATTTCGTTAGAAAATGCCCTTCTACAAAACGGTTTCAATAAAAATCACATAAAAAGAAGCATCCAAAAACATCTCTTACGTTCCCCCCCTCTTCTTCTGAATCCGCTTCTCAGCCAAAAAAATCGAATAATTCTTCCTTATAGCAAAGCTGTCACCGACAGAATCAGAGTTCTCAGTCCCGCAGGCATAAAAACCATCATCTCCACTGACATAAATATTTCCCACCTAGTAAGGCCAGCAAAAGATAAAGCCCCCAACGAAAATCAGGGTGTGTATAAGGTTCTCTGTTGTAATGGTCCCCAAACTTACATAGGTCAAGCAAATCGTCGAGTCCAACCTAGAATTTCTGAACATCAAATTCAAACAGGTCATTTTATTCATTTTCCTGAAACAAAAACCTTGGCCCCAAAGCAATCCTAACTATTCCGTACTATTAGAGAGAATAGAAATACAGAAACATCAAAATTGTATGAACCAAAGAGATGACGTCCAACGATTACCAACGACATGGAAACCATTACTTACCCGCCAAATAGTAGGCAGATTGAGGCCGCCTGACTATCAGGCGTAATAAATATTCTGGATGAGATAGTATGTTTGAGCATGCGTAAATTGCTATCGAAACGGGAGACGAGTTGGAACACAACAATGCGCAGTTTGGAGTCGTTTGAGTGAGATAAAAAGAATTTTTTGCAACGGTACATCTCAATAAAAAATATCTTAAGCCGAGTGAATAACAGCCGGTGAAAGTCGTCCGAAAACTGTAAAAAGTCAGCTGACAAGGTTGAGAAAGCTAAAACTATTAAAGGCGAATACAACATGGTGAAATTGAATCGATTGAGTGTGGAAATCAAGAGAAAAAATGGTGTCACATGTGGAATAAGAAAATGTTATTTTACCAATACGATAAAAATTATGGTTCAATTAAATGGTTCCTGGCCTGTACTTTTTTTCAGGCTTATCCCCTAGCAACTATTGGTAAGACTACAAAAACCGGTTTACAAAAAATGAGCCGAAAAGTTGTTGTTAGTTAGACCAAGAACTTTATTGAATGAATGACTTGCGTTTCAAAAACAATGGTTATGAAACATTGTAAAGCTAAAAAAAGTTGTTTGTTGATTCTATTGTAAAGTAGTATGAACTCAGTTATTTTGCTTCCTTTTTTCTTCAATGTTAATTTTTGCTTGAAATTACTCTCTGTCTTGACATTTTACTAAATTTCCACTCGAACTGGTTTTTTGAAAAATTAAATTAAAATTGTAAGTCGTAGGGTCTTTGATGTTAATTAATTCACTTTCAAGCAATTAAAATTGCTCGATTTATTAAAGAAAGATACAGAAAGTCGAGCTTGAATTTAATTCTATTAAACGATACCTGCTTTCGATTATGTTCCATTTAATTAAAGCAGTTACTAAATATCTTTCGAAATTTCGTTGAATTACTGCTTAAAAATAATTACTGACCAATAAAAGTACATGATACTATACAATATTTGGAAAAAAACGGGAGAATATTAAAATTAATTGTGTGTGTAAATATGTGAATTTTAATAAAATTCTGTTTGCCCACGACCACTTAATTTTATTGTCAACAATATTTGGGCGATTTCTAGGTAATTTCGTGGTGCTGATCACGAATTTGAAGTCCATTTAGGGAATTGGCTCTAATTTTAGAGATATATTATCAAAATATGATAAGATAGAGAAAAATATCAATTTAGTAAAAATATCAATTTAGTAAAAAATATTAAAGTGGTTTAAAAAAAAGAGAAACGAAAAAATAATAAAATTCATTTATTGATTAGGTATAACAGCAAAGAAATAATTCAATTTAAAAAATTACATCTAATTCGTAGGAAAGAAGCTGTTTTTGTAGGATTTTCTTTTATGAGGACTGTCAGGTACATCACGTTGGAGACTCCAACAATAGTCTGCCATCATATGATGATCCCATCTGCCCTGATATCTTACCTCCATCTCCTTTATATCCTGGTAGAACCGTTCCCCTTGTTCCTCACTGAAATTGCCAAGATTGTCGGGAAAAGTATCCAAGTGGCTGTGAAGAAAGTGTACTTTAATACTCATATTAGTACCCAAGTTTTTAAAGTTTAATAACATCTGTTGCACTAATTCCTCGTAATTGTCCGCTTTGTGATTACCCAAGAAATTTTTAACTACCATAACAAAGCTACACCAAGCAGGAGCTTCAAGTGTCGTCATGTGATTTGTAAAATTAGAGTCCTTAATAAGTTTGCGAATTTGAGGGCCATCAAAAATACCCGCTTTTAGCTTTTCCATACTTAGCCTATGAAACGATCTACAAATGTATTTGAAGCACTCGCCATCTTTACTCAAAGCCTTAACAAATTGTTTCATTAGTCCTAACTTCATGTGGAGCGATGGTCAACCAATGGTTCGTTTATTACATTTGCTGTTCCTACAGTCATATTTTGTCTTATTGGCCAATTAACCATATTCCAATGATCTTGCTTCGCCTTACTATCCCACAAGCAGATAAAACAAGGGTCTTTTGTGTACCCACCTTGCTGCCCAAGCAAGAAGTTGACCATATTAAGATCAACGCAAATGGAAAACTGATGTTCTTCATAGGATAGTTTCTGTAATACCAACTTGATGTTTCGATATTCTTCCTTAAGTTTTGTTGAATGGGCGATAGGAATTGACGCATATCGGTTGCCATTGTGTAGCAAAACACACTTTAAGCTTCTACTGGAACTGTCTATGAATAGTCGCCAATCACCTGGAACAAATTGTATTCCCATTTGACGAAAAAGTCCGGGAATGTTGTTGCAATAAATAAGATCTTCATCTTGGCTAAAGTAAGGAACAAGTTTCACCTCTCGTGTTCTATAAATGGTTATTTTTATATCTGGTTGTAGACAGTTTTTTTCTTTTAATCTGGATGCCAGAAGTTCAGATGCTTGCTTTGATAGACCGAGATCCCGTAGGTCATTCAGTTCTTCTTGAGAGAACTGCTGTGGTGTTGATTGTATTTCCTGCTCATATTCACTTCCACTGCTACTGTACTGGTCCTTAATTTCTTCTTCTTCTTCCGCCATCAGAACATCTGGCAGTGTTGTATATACTGGTACGGGAATCTCTTCGCTATGTGGCACAGGTCTTCGTGCTGATTCTAAATCGGGATAATTCCATTTGCCTTTCTTGTATTTGTTAAAACCTTTTACATTATCTAAACAAAAATAACAATCATCATGGTGGTTTTTAGGTTCTCTCCGCACCATGGGCACACCAAATTTCAAACTTTTTCTTTTTTTGTTTGACCACTGTCGTAAACATTCGACACAAGTTTTGCACACCATATGGGGAGCCCAGGACTTGTCTTGGTCTCCAAGCTGTACGCCGAAATAAGCTTGATAAGCTTGTCTAACAAAATGTGTGATATTTTTTCTTTGTTTCGCTACAGTAAATTCGCCATAAATGTAGCAGACGGTACATAGGTGACTAGAGAAGGAGATTTAATACGAAATAAACTATTAAATCTGCGTATTTTGTTTAGGAAATTTGTTTCTGAAATATAACGTATAGTCGACGTAAAACTTATAGTGCCAGCTATCTAATCGTATATCCCCTTTAAGTCTTTAAGTTATGTTGCGGAGCTAGACTCTGAAAGGTATTATTATTATTTCTGCTTACTTAACAAACATAATTCTATATTGTATTTGACGTTACGTAATTGTTGAAAGAGCATTAGGTTTAAACGGCATACCACACGTTAACTGAGCCCTTTTTGTATCCCATTCGATTTTTTTATGGAAAACTAAATTTAAAAGCCATAAACAAAATTAAATTCTGTGAAAAAATAACAAACAAAAGAAATTTTATAAGAATGAATAAAACAATTCCTTAAAAACTAATATAATTTCTAACTCCAATTTGTCACTACTACATAAGTGACATAAAAAATATATTAAACTTAATTAACTTGCTTCTTCCAAAAATCCTTCTTCCATACCACCTGCTTCACTATCACTATCGTCTTGTAAATAAATATTAAACTTATTTCCCCCATTAATATGGACTTGTCCAATGTTCTTGTACTCATCTTCAATTTTGATTACTTTTTAAATCATTTTCTGCCAGTCGGCATACACGATTTTGACCCATCAGTCAATCCTTTCTTAACCGTATCGTTTGTATCATACCAAGTTTCGTCCAAATATACAATTGGCCGCTTTTATTCTCTATACTTAGTTACTTGTTCCTAGTATGTATACCACATATCCACTATTCTTCTGCTTTCCATGACTGTTTGACGTTTATTAATCGTTTTGAATTTGAATCCCAGTTTTCAATGGGTTTCTGACAGCAATTTACATTACGGCCGGCATTTGTTAATTTATTTCTTATTATTTCAATTGTAGGTAACTCATTTCATCTGTAAGAGTCATAAATATTGGTTTTCAATAATTTTATTAAAGACGCATCTAAAGGTTTGACCGATCCCTTATCACATCGCTTCTTGCCTTTATAAGGTCCATTCTTGGCTATTTTACGTATAGTTGACAGGGGAACTTGTGTTACATCAGATACTGCTTGCATTAATTCTGTTTTTTCATGGAAACCAAACTTTGCCCGTAGATTCTTATACACATTGAAATATATTTTCTGTGCTTCCAAATTTAAATGAATCCTGTCTTCATTACTTTCACTATTACTAAAATCATCACTCTCATCACCATTATTTAAATTTTCGTCGTTGTTACACACAATATTTTGAACCTAGCTCGATATTTCCGACATGGTAAATATATAATGTTTAACTAAAAATATAATTTCTAATAAATATGAATATTTACCTACAATTTCCACACTACACTTTGTTGATGTCAGATCACCGACTATAAAGGGAACACCTGTGTGCTCCCTCAAAATAAATAAACCCTCTCTCAAAAACAGTTATAGTTCAGTCAAAGATGTAAAAAATGATGAATTTTTTTAAATTACTTGTTCTTAATAAAACGAGATAAAAGGTAGTGTTAATTGTCTGGTATTGTGTTTAAGATGTTTTTGAATATAAATAGGTTAAAATTGTTTAGTTTAAAGCAAAGTTTGATAGGTATTCGGGTTATAAATAGTAGATGGAACAACAAATAGATATTAGATTGAAAGAAACCGTGAGTACATCAAAAGAAAGCTCGAGTCGTCAATTAGGTAAAGATTCAAAAAAATATGTGTTTTGTTCTATACATTAACGCTAAGGCCACTTTCAGATAGGTCTGACTGACGATCGGTCGTGATTCATTGTTTTACATTGCTTTATATGTGACCGATGATACGCGGACATGTGAATGATAAATATAAAACAATGGATCAGACCGATCGACACTACTGATCATCAGTCCTTTCTGAAAGTGGCCTTCGTATCTTAAAAAGTAGGATGGCGCTCCATAATTGCGGGTTAAAAATAATCGTTACAGTCGATAAATTTATTGAACAAATAAAAATTATTAAACACACTTTTTCCGTTTATTAATATAGATATTAATTAATTATTTTAATTAAAGAGGGTTGCGTTAATGGACGTCATTAACGCACTTTGTTTGTGATTTTGACGTTTTGATGACATTTTCATATAGACAATATACCAAAGTTTGCACTCGCCAACACTGCAGCAGGTAATTGCGCAGTGTTTTATAACTCCATAACTGCACAATTACAAATTTACAATAACTTTTTCACAATGACAACTTTTTTGACAATTCGCATTTTATTTTTCAATGATAACGGAGATTTTTAGCAAAAGTGATTTTTACGTGAAATTGAAAATGTATGTCAATGACATTCGAAGTCATTGGTATGGAGTTGACATTATTGTCTCCTAATAGTCTTTGTGGAAAAGTTATTTTTGTCACAAAAAAAGAGTTTACGGTCAACGAAAAAATATTGTAATCAGCTCATTTGTTAATGGGCGATTAATAAACTCAACTATCGCTCGTTCGTGCTTTAACCAGTTTCGTTTATTAATCGCCTTCCTTAACAAACTAGTTCATTAAATAACTATTAACGATTATTAGTTGAAATTATAACATTAAATGAATTTATCGTTAACTAAGTAAGCATTTTAAATAATTATAATATTGACTGGGCTATGACGGTATATTCTTAGTCTTAGGATCAAACAAAAAGCCGGCAACTTTAAGAAGGCACTATACAGTTTACGTCGACTATACCTATCGATAAAATATCAAAATTTTTAGTATTGGTACTTTTCATAAAGATATTTTCTAATATTGATATTTTTAAAAACTAAATTTCTGTAGTCGGCGCTTTAAAGGTAATAAGTTGATATTATTTATTTTTGGAAAATGGCGCCTGAAACTTTCGTACTCTAACAATGTAAATCGTAAGTTTTTTCGTGCCTTATTTTTAATATCTTTGGGCACATGTAGACTTATACCATTTTACCTGCTCAAAATATACAGTCTTGTGAGTACTTATGAATAAAAATTCTATTTTCGTAAAAAAACGACTTATGACCTTTTAAGCGCCGACCACAGATTTATAACGGTACGGCGTATCGATACTTTACACATTATCGTCCATTTCTATATGTCACATTGACGTACTCCAGAAATTTATTAATTTTGACGTTAGAATTATACCAAATACCAAATTATTACTTAAGGTTCTACACTCGCATTATTTACTTAACTTTTATTTAATAAAGAAATCAAGGGCCGTGAACAAAGTATAGTACTCTACTCGCAATTTAGGGCCATTATTCACTCAGGTGACATGCGCCCCTCGCCTACGGCTCGGGACGCAAACGTCACCCTGCGTGAATAATGGCTATCATAAATTGCTCGTTTAATAATATACTATTATATTTACAAAATCAATTAGAAAAGCATTTTCCTACACTCTTACAAGCACGATCAGAATACAGTTTGGAAACACGGGGGATGTAAAGCTCCCTATCTTTAATGAACTTTTTTGTTTATTTATTCGGATTTTCAATGGTCTAGATATTTTACCTAAATAAAATTTGTCGCATTCACAGGCTATCTGATAACACATGAGCCCTGGGCCTAACATAGAAAACACGTTTTTTGGTTTTATTCATCAACGTAATTTCCATCAAGAACAACGCAATCATTCCAGCGCCGCTCTACCATTTCAATACCACTTTTGTAGAACGATTTATCTTTTGCCTCAAAATAGGCATCAGTGTCAGCGATAACCTCTACATTCGAGCGAAATTTCTTACCGGCGAGCATTTTTGTAGGTCTGCGAACAGCTAGTAATCGCTGGGAGCCAAATCTGGCGAATACG
The DNA here is from genome assembly GCA_949126875.1 of Lochmaea capreae. Lineage (NCBI taxonomy): Eukaryota > Metazoa > Arthropoda > Insecta > Coleoptera > Chrysomelidae > Lochmaea > Lochmaea capreae. Next base: position 18,639,883 of record OX421396.1, read on the forward strand.
GTGGATGAGGGAGCAATTCGAAGTTCGATTCATGTAGTTTTCCCTTTGTTTTGATTGATTTGTGACACGGTGCGTTGTTTTGCTGAAGCAAAATCTTTTTCTTTGTATATGCGCACGTTTCTTTGCAATTTCGGCCTTCAAACGCTCCAATAATGCTATATAATATTCACTGTTGATGGTATTTCCCTTTTCAAGATCGTCGATAAATATTACACCACGTACATCTGAAAATACCGAGGCCATAACCTTTCCAGCTGATTGTTGTGCTTTCCGGCGCTTTGGATGAGGTTCTCCAGCTGCTGTTCACTTAGATGCCGATCGTTTTGATTCCGGAGTGAAGTAATGGATCCATGTTTCATCCATTGTCACATATCGACGCAAAAATTCGAGTTTGTTACTTTAAATATGGTCAAACACTGCTCAGAAGCATCAACACGTTCTTATTTTTGGTCAACAGTGAGCAAACGCGGCACCCACTTTGAACAGATCTTTCTCATAGTCAATTGCTCATACAATATAAAGCCAACACGTTCTATTGACATCTTTACTCACGCAACTTCACTTTTAGATCATTGAAAACCATTTTGTGGATTCTTTAGATGTTTTCTGGTGTTACCGCCTCATTTGGACGTCCACTGCGTTCCGCATCATCGGTGTCTCTACGACCACCTTTGAGGTCAGAGTCATTCCATTTAAAATCGTCTAGTCGGCAAAGCTGCACCATTTTAGATTTTGGTGAAACTTTGAGGGACTCATCTCTAGGGTCCCTAAGAATGGAATTTTCACGAATTTGGTTTTTATCAGCACCCGTTTCCGCGCATTTAAATAAAAACTTTTAAAAATCGCTTTTTTAGCTAATTTAAAATTTCTTCAGAGTTTTTTCTGTTTGAAATTTTTTTCATTATTAAAGCGGAATTCTTAGGGGGACAGATAGTAGTTTGAGTGTACTGAGTGATAATTTTTTTTATGACGACCTACCATTAGCGAGAGCATATACTGAAAATAAGTGTTTTTTACTCATTTTTCGTGAATTTCAAGTGACTCTAGAGTCTAAACTGTTAGGAGTTAAGAACTTTCGGTTGGCAGGAATTAAGTACATAATATATCATAGATAAAATTTAGCCATTGATCAACCTGAGTAGCCCACTCTCTATGTAAGAAAACTTTGCTTGATGTTTTGAATTTTTGAAAAATCGTATTATTCAGCCTACAAAATCAATGTGTATACTGCGAGATAAAATTCTAAAACTCTCAGAATCTTTTGTTCTTACCTTTAACTTTGAACGACTGCATCGCTTGTTTTGTTATTTTTATGTGTAGTGCACTTATAGGTCGGTTTTTGACAGCAAAAATTATTATTTATTTCAATCGATGAGTTCAAATGTCCAGTAATAAACTGTAAAGATGAGAGCACCTGGTGGTCAATAAAAAGGTAAGAAATTATACTTACATGCGAAAAATAATCAAGAAAAACTAAATTTATAAGATTATAAAATAAAAAATATTGAGGTAATTTTTGCTGTCAAAAACCGTGCACTACACATAAAAATAACAAAACAAGCGATGCAGTCGTTCAAAGTTAAAGGTAAGAACAAAAGATTCTGAGACTTTTAGAATTTTATCTCGCAGTATACACATTGATTTTGTAGGCTGAATAATACAATTTTTCAAAAATTCAAAACATCAAGCAAAGTTTTCTTCCATAGAGAGTGGGCTGCTCAGGTTGATCAATGGCTAAATGTTATCTATGATATGTGTACTTAATTCTTGCCAACAGGAAGTTCTTAACTCCTAACAGTTTAGACGCTAGAGTCACTTGAAATTCACGAAAAATGAGTAAAAAACACTCATTTTCAGTATATGCTCTCGCTAATGGTAGGTCGTCATAAAAAAAATTATCATTCAGTACACTCAAACTACTATCTGTCCCCTTAAGAATTCCGCTTTAATAATGAAAAAAATTTCAAACAGAAAAAACTTTGAGGAAATTTTAAATAAGCTAAAAAAGGCGATTTTTAAAAGTTTTTATTTAAATGCGCGGAAACGGGTGCTGATAAAAATCAAATTCGTGAAAATTCCATTCTTAGGTACCCTAGAGATGAGTCCCTCATAGTTTCACCAAAATCTAAAATGGTGCAGCTTTGCCGACTAGACGATTTTAAATGGAATGACTCGTCAGCAAACCATCTTTTTACTGTTGTTTCTGATAAAGCGTAGTCCCCATAACACTTTTCAAGCCATTGCCTCGCATCAAGAAGCAGAGTAAAAGTGAAACACGAAATTGTCTTTGATCCATTTGTTTTGAAAATATTAAAAGTAGCGTCACTCTTAGCACAATAACTCACGAATAGATGAATAAATGGAATATCATGAAATTTTGGCAGCTGTCTTTTCAAGGTTAGTACTAACTGAAAATAAGGCGATTGTAATCAAACTAGCGCGATCTATGTGTCAGGCCCGAGACTTTTCAGCCCATATTATAGGAAGTTTTTTGAAGATTTTTCTCCATTTTTTGGTTTAGTTTTTGTTAGTATAGATCTCAACGTATTTAGATTTCAAGCTAGTTCGAATATTGAATTGATTGCCAACTTTCCTAATTATTTCTGATAAACCATCGACGTACGGTATTGTTAAGTTTTCAAAAATATGACAACTAATTTTTTGCAGTCCTAAACTTCAAAATTTAAAAAAAAAACTCAATTATTCTTGAAAACGTTGAAATTAAAATATAAAAAATATTGTGGTTTCATTTCTCAAGAAAAAAGTGGAATTATGATTAATTTGAAGTTTCAAACGACGCGCTGTCAGAAGCGATTCACCTACAGTTAAATTCATGAATCCTTCTGGTTACGTCATACTTCCCTGAATGTATCAAAGACACTCTAATTTTATGTGGATATCACTGACCAATTAAAACAAATGTGAAGGTACCTGAATTAAGCTATGCCATTACGTCTTTATCGGTTTGTCACTCTGTCTTGTGTTGTGACAACGATTGTACTTAAAAAGCGAAACGTCACTTTATGCGGAAATCATTCAGTCACCATTGAAGTTCGTCGTCATTGTCATTACTTTAAACAGATAAAGTTCATTTACATGTATTGTGATATTTTTCGACAAAATGCCTGGTAAACGTTTGGACGAAAGTAGACGTGTGTGTATTAGAAAATTAAATGGATATTTCCAAAAGAAGTTGGCTAATGGCGGACCACTTCTGCCGTTAAATGTCATTTGAGAGGTAGGTTTTGTAACAATTTATTTGTAGTCTTATGATATGTTAAATTTGGTTTTTATTTATTTCTTCTCATAAAACTAGATCACTAGAAGTACATGCCGAACTGTCTAACAATGATGCGCCGCTGGTGAAAACTTTATTATTGATTTGATTCGGATGCTTATGAGTTATGACGTACCGAGAAAGATTCGTGACTTTTATATCATTAATCATTATACAGTTAAATATGTAAAAATAATTTTCGCATTATTATATAGTCGTGGAGAAAATTATTACTTCATTTCAAAGTTACTTAATTTTAATTTCCCAAGTTCAGACGAACCATATTTCAATCGAAATAACGTCATGACTATCCGTAAAAACAGAAGAAAAAAAACACCATCACGTAATAACTCAATCTATTTCCGGTGTCATCAATTTCCGGTCCCGACTTTTCCGTTGGGCAAGCCACCGACGCCGACGTGATATTTAATCTAATGTCTCTCCTCTACTCTGACGTAGAAAAATTGTCTTCTGCTCCTTGGGTCGAATAGAAAAATGTAAATTTTATTTCCATTTCATACATGTCTGCCTCCTTACCGACAAAATTGTTATGGAATCACAGAAAGATGTAGCTATCGCCATCGAATATACGGGATATTATATCTTGGATTTTATTGTTGCTACCGGCAGTAAAATTTTCATTTAATAAAAATCGGAAGGTATGTTGTAGGGAAGCCTAGGAGGCTACTCTGATAGTCACCTACTACTTTAAACATATGAGATTTTCTTTTTTTGTTAGAAAGCTAGTCCAATCAATAACCAATTGTACAGAAAATGCAACACATGTTACGGGTTGGAAGCTTTGCCTGAAATAACATCATAATATAATATTGTTAAGTGAATTTATTTTAAGAAAATATTGATCTTGATAATAAAATAAATGTTACCTTCTTATAAATAAATACATAAAAACATCGAAGAAAATAAATTGATGTGTTACTTTTCTCAGCAATTAAGTATAGAGAATCTACGTTTGGAAATGTACCAATAGATATTTTCAATTTTAGTTATTTCAGTAGAGGGTTGGCTTCTCCTCTTTCTTGTCTTGAGCTAAAAACAAAATAGAAATTATAGAAACTATATTGTCTTCATTAACACTATATCACTTGATTGTTTACCTACATAAGTTGGTTATATTTTAATTGTCAAATGGTAATGTCAATAGGAAAACAGGTTTAAAGTCAGTATTTGACCTTCTAGTGCCAAGTTGGCCACATCTTAACCAGATTTAGAAGTATGTGGTTAATTAATTTCAACTGGTTGTAATTAACAAAAGTATGAACTTTTGTAAACTTGCCTAAAGATATCTAAGGTGCGAAACCTGTTGGTGGAAGAACTTTCTGTTACGCTCTCCTCTTTTTGCATTAGCTTGGTGATAAGAAGCATGTGCTTAACTGTACTCAAATTTGAGGATTTCTAAATCAAGCTAAAAGGAAGTTAGACCTGAGAAAAAATAATCAATTAGTTGATTTCTACTCTTTAGGAGGATATAACCAGGTCTTACCTGTGAATTCAAATAGAGGCTGAACCCCCATCTACAGGTAGGTCTTTTCATTTTAGGCAATCCATATAAAAAGACAGGTATAATATAATCGATAATTACAGGAAACTTCTTGTCTACATCTGGCGACACTAGACAATTAGATATAATCGACCAACTCTACTTAAGCAGCTACTTAGTTAGGCAATTTCAATTACCGAATGATAACAGATCTACTGCACATTGTTATAATGTTGAATGAAATTTGTAAAGATTTGGAATTACTACAAATAACCATTCTTCACTACGTAGAACATAACTCCAACTCTAATGAATTTCATAAGAAAAAAGATAAGTTTAACTATTCCTACTACCACTTACAATTCTACGTTAAACCCTAAATGTCGGTGATTATTCAGGTTAATGTAGATCTTAATTAATTTCAACGTCCAAAAAGCAATTTGCACTTATTTACAAGAAATAACAAGAACAATATTTTTTCGTAGACGTCACTTTGATGTCTTAACAAGGCTTAAACGTAGTAGGTAAATCACTTCGATAATACACAACTATGTAAACTGACCTGAAAATGTACTTACACACGCAAGAAGTGTTAATTCGAGCACGTTCAAATTAGGTTTCATGTTAAAACAATATAAATCATTTTTTTATAGAACCTAACAAGAGTCTTTACAATTCCATTATGTCCTGAGTTGAATATTTTATGTTTTTTAAACGAGAATCAACTTACACGATGATTTCACGCTGGTTTTGTTGTTCCATTTCTATTGCGATTGTATGGCACTAAAGCAATAGAGGAAACTGGGATAAAAGTGTACGGTCCAGGAACCAAACACTCTGAAAACTTTCGAATAGCCACAAGTATCTTTCAAGCTGAAATTCACGCCAATGGAAAGTGTGACCACTTCTAAATTAATAGAAGATATAGAAGACAGGTTGGGGAGATTAGTTAAAGTTGATAAAACTATAAAAATTTCCAAAGTAATTATGAAGTTTCTGAAACCTACTCATCTCTACCATAAAGTATAATTAAAAAATAGTAATAATTGTTATTTAATGTAAATATTTGTAACTATCCTTTGTGCCAATGACCAGGGCTATCGAGGCACGTTGAGCTGAAAAAATAAAAAAAATAAGAAGTAATGATGTCAGTTCTGTATTCAGTCAAAGAAAATTTTAAAACAAAATGAAGTTTATATTGAACCTTGTGAAACTAATTCCCGGTTGCAGGAACGCTAATCATATCTCTCATCATGTGATGGTTGATTAAAAAATTATGAACCATCAATGGTCGATTAATTGTTCTTCATTGCAGGTATCCATCCGTTGCATTTTGATGTGTAAGAAATAACGAGTTGTTATTTCCTTGATTAGCCGTTGATCATTCATCATTTTTAATAAGCGCTCTTGCAACCATGAATAATAGTTATTCATACTATAAGGAGTGTAAGTATCATTTACTAATAGAGAACGAATTTGCGCTCGAGCGATAGCAAGGGCTGGCAATAAAGTTTTAGACTAGTAAATATACTCACATCCCGTGAAGTATAAAAGATTTTTTCTTCTCCCCGAAGAGTTTATTCTTGAATTTTTATTAATTTCATTCGATAATTTTCTCATGAAATTATGGACAGCTTTGACCGGTTTCTATAGCGTCATAAGCATTGTTATACCAATCAACAACGTCACGCTGACAGTTTATTATCAAAAATTGAGAAAAATTTAAATTATTGATTTGTATAACTGCCAAATGTATACAGGGTTGGGATAAAGTATGGAACCAAGTAAATATCTTTTAAACGAAAAGAACGATATTTATGAAAATTTGCAGGTAAGTGCAATGAAACAAAATGCATCTTATGTACATTTTTTTGTTAATAATATACTTTCAGTTTAACCGGAAATGCCATCAATTTCTTTAATTTAAATGGGACACCCTATATATTTTTAGAGATTTTGAAAGAGCTTGTTGTTTTGAATTCATACATACTGAGTTTAGTGAGAAAAATTTTGTAAAAACGAGGAATATAGCACTTTAATCAACCTCTTTTGAGTTTTTTGCATTAGAGCAAAAAACTATTTAAATAAACTAATTGATGTTGTTTGTATGCATAGTAATAAATAAACGAGTACTGTTTAGTACGTCTTTTGTTCTCCAAGTGCCAAATTCTAATTGACGGAAATAAATTTTATAAATTTTACAATTTAGAATGGTTCAATTAAGTGAAAAAGAGCGTATTGAAATTTTAATGATGATTGGTTGTGGTGATCGTATTAGAACTCATGAAAAAGGGTGTCATATTTTTAATAATTTGCATCCGGAGATAAATCCCATATCACGCTTAACAGTAACTAAAACATTACAACGTTTTAATACAACTGGGATGGTTAAAACTTTGCTAAAACCTGGAAGACCGCGGACTGCAACGAACGAAACTATTAAACAAAATATTGCAATCGATGTAGAAGAATCACCTTAAACTTCCACCACAAACTTAGCACTAAACCATGGTATTAGTCGACGTTCTGTAGGAAAAGTATTAAAAAGTGAAAAGTAAAGGTACAGTTGGTTCAAGAATTGTCAGACGATGATTTTGACCGACGGCTGGAATTTTGCGAACGGCTAATGGACATCTGTAATGTCGATGACAATTTTGCTTCTAACATAGTTTTTTCCGATGAGGCAATTTTTTGTTTAAATGGAACAGTTAATCGCCATGACTCAATGTATTGGTCAAATGAGAATCCTTATTGGATTCATGAAGCACATACCCAGCATTCACAGAAGTTAAATGTGGAATAGGTGAAATAGGTTAAATGGGAATAGGCATGATGACTGATTTTGAAAAACTGCTCCACGATGTTTTCACATAAATACTTTATCCACAATAAATGATATTTCTCTGAGAAAAAAAGTTATTAAAGGAGAAATTTATCTTTTAAAAATGCATATTAAATTCTGCGCCAAAACGCAAGAATAGTAATGGCGTCTGTCTGTGACATCATCAATTCGTAAATACCATTTATAAGTGATCTGTGTCATTCTCAGAACATAAAACAGACTGTTTTATGTCATTGGTAATATCGTCAAACTTCAAACACTTGACAGCTTGCAGGTTAGAAGTTTATTTTGATACATAATTTGAATCACACAAAGAAAATTCAAAACAGAACAGATGTTCGGACCATAGATAGTTCGGACTTATCTATGGTTCGGACGAAAAACAAAATATCAAGGTCAAATTTGCGAAAGTACGACGTCACTCTCTTCTGATTGGCGTTTGAGCTGAGATGGCGGATTGTTAAATTTTGTGCTTATATTTTTAAAAATTGAGTAGATGAGGCTTTTACTTGATGAAGATTCATACTTAACTATGAAATAAAACAATAAATTTTTTTTTTTTTGTTTAAACCCTCATTACAATATTGAACTATGTTCAAATACAACTTGTGACGCGTTTCGCTACACAGTAGCTTTCTCAAACGAATGGAGGTATCATGAAAAGTTTTTAATTTATATACAGTGCATTGATAAGGAATTTTACGGATAAAAGTATTATAATCTATTTACTTGGAAATAAAAAGCAAAAAATATGGGATTAACTAAAGTATTAAACAAGTTTACCTGGAAATTCATTCACAACAATCGTACAGGAAGTTTCTAAGTAAAAAGGTTTAATAAGGGAGAATTGTTGATATCTACTTGGTCGTTAAGAAGGTTATCTGAATATTTGTTTTTATTTATCTCGAGAGCTTCTAAAAGATTTAATTTCAAGGATTTAGGTTCTACATGCAAAATTTCAAAATTTGAGTCGAAAGTGTGTTGGTTTGCTAATAAATGATTGGAGTAGTTGGAATCTAATTTTTGGTTATCATAGCTACGTTTGTGTTCTGAAATTCTAGTTTTAAAATTCCTAAAAGTTCTACCTATATAAATTTTATCATAATGACAACTGTGTACGACTGGTGTTTAGTTTGAGTCCACCGAGATATACAACCACGTGCAGCAGTTTTAGATATCCCAAATACTGGTTCAGGACCAGAGAATGCAGTCTCAGACCCTAGCTTTGCTAGGATGTCTGCCTTTTCGTTTCCTACAATGCCCTTGAGCCCTGGGACCCACTTAAGAGTAACTCTATTATGGTTAGCCAGGGTTTTTAGTTTCTGTAGACAGTCCCAGACCAGTCTAGATCTGATCTGAGGACATGCTAAAAATGTTAATGCTGCCTGACTATCGGAGAGAATAAGGATCTTTTGGCCTCTGTACCCCTTTCGATATTCAGTTGCAAACACATATCGATAGCGTAGATTTCTGCCTGGAATACAGAAGCAAGATTCCCAACGATGCGTGGATATTGCACCTGGGTCTAGCACCATGGACTCCAGCACCTGTTCCAATGCCAGGAGGACGTTCTGAAGTCATTAGATGGCAATGTGTGATGTTGGTATGTCCAATTCGTAGTCTTCTTACAATTATTTCATCTCTTCTTGGTAATGAAGGGAAGTAGAATTGTTACCATTCCTGATTCCAAAAATGGAATGACACGTAAATTTACAGTGACTAAAAGTGACTGAGAAGGTTTGTCGGGAAAAACTCGATTTCTTCAATCCCAAGTAAAACTGCTAAACTTCTAAACTTAAAGGAGTTTACTAGACACTCCCTTAGAAGAACGTCGGCCACTTTATTGGCGAATACTGGAGTTGATGTTTTAGCTCTCAAGCGACATGGCGGATGGAAATCTGCAACTATTGCGGAAAGTTACGTAGCGGAGAGCGTCAACATTAAAAAGGAAGTTGCAAATAAAATTATATACAATTTAACGAAGCCAGCAGTCTCTTGCAGTGCTTCAATAGTTGCAGAAAACTTGGTTAGAGATGGAGAAATTAAGGAGTCTGAACAAATTTAGAAAAAACGAGAAAATAATTATCCCCATTTTGTAAATAATGTTAATAATTGTACTATTAACATTCATATAAATGAATAAGGTACACGTTTTATATGGCATAAATTATAACCACTCAAGGGTGGTAAATTGATTTACAACCCGGCGTCAAGGGCAATTTATACGTTTTTGGTAATTATTATTCACGTCCTTCAAAACAGTGTCAAAATGCGCTGTTTCCTATATAGGAAGGAGAAAAACAATTGTTATAGCAACACTGAACATTGTTTTGTAAATACAGGAAAGAAGACGGCTTATTTCATTTTTTCGACATGGCGTTGCCTCGAGTAAATTTTTGTTTTTCGTAGTTGTCATGTTTTTAATGAATTTCTTTGTCGATTCCCGGTAATCGGGAGAAGGATGCTATAGACATTTGATGAAGCCCTTTGTTAATTAGGCGAGATCAGAGGAGGTTCACACTAATTTCTTCTTGTTTTTTGCATCGTCGGCATCAAAGCAGATTTGGAAAAAATTGTAATTAAAATTACGATGTTTTTAGACGGTTTTATATTTATATGCCAGAAATAAAGAACAAAAATTGATAGTCATCAACCAAAAATACTCTTTCTACAAGCGTGCGTAGACTACAAAAATTCTTATCTCAAGGTTTTGGGTTGAGTATTCAAATTATGTTTATCTACGACCACCTTCAAAATTAGTCATTTACGAACCAAAAAAATGTGTGAAATCATACATTATACATACGTTAAAAAGCGTGCGTAAATGAACAACGCTTTTATATGGGACTTTCATTATAACACCCAAAAGCGTGCGTAAATGACCAATGCTTTTTAAATGGGGTTTTCATTTTAACACTCTTTTTTAGCTAAGTTATTATCTAGTTTCCTTGAATTCAGTCGTTTGTTGTATAAACTTTTGGGCTGCCAGTAAATTTGACAGAAGTGTCAGACATAGTGAAAAATATTTTCTGTTATTTTTAAAATTTTAATTACACTTATTACTTTAAAAAAAGACAAATTACCCAATGTTATAATTAGTAATTTAAATAATTGTCCTCATTTTACTGTAAATATTAATTTAAATAATTAGAATTCATTGTGTATATATTTGTTTATAGAAAATTTATTTTTATGTTTTTTAAACCCTTCAGAGCACATTTTTTTATTTTTTATTTTTGTGGTCGTGGATAAAGTGCGTAAAGTACTTTTGCGCACTCGTTGCGGAAAAGCCAGTCGCTACGCTCGTGCCTTGCATTTTCGCAACTCGTGCGCAAAAGTAGAACCTCACGCACTTATATCATTTATAATTATTTTCAATTCAATTCATTTTCTAATATTTATTTCAACAATTCAATCAAACATTACAAACTTTAACTTTCTAAATTGATTACTATTCTTAATATTTTTCTTTTTTAAAAAATTGATTTATGTTTATTCCGGTCTAAATTATATGACAAATTTCGATGCTACTCCGGTTTAATGCACATCTGTAGCAAAACATGTAATTGATGAAGACCACGTTATGGATTTTGAATCTGTTAATATTTTAGACCTACAAACAAATACTAAAAAACTACTTTTCTTAGAAATGGCTCACATATATCTCAAGAACCTTATACTATTAATAAGAAGAGTGACTATGATAATCTCAATGGTATTTATCACTACTTACTAACTATTGATCACAAAAATAAGATTTTAAATTCTAATTCTTCATCAAAAAATTGAAAACTTTTATAATATTTTGACATTGTTTATAATAAAATAAAAAAAGAAGAATCTTCATGTCTACTTATTCAGTACGATCATATCATAACTCTTCATTTTTTCACATAATTTTGATAACTTATTAGGCAATCCAAACTACGTGACTTTTTAGCTGTCGAAATGGCCGTGACGGTCAAAAATTGGATTCAGTACCTAGAAAGCTGCGGAGTTTTATAGTTATCAAACGGTTTACTTTGTATTTTGTGGGGTTTTAAGGTGTTTTGTAGTGCTTATTTTAAATAGTTATTAGTGGAAAATCCAGATGTTGGCAAAAGGTATGCTGGATATCCCATGATTTGTTTTCTGTACTTAATGCTGAGGATTTCTTTCTTATTCTACAGGTATCAGCAGAAATTGAGGATAATAAATGGCTTAGATTCATACACTGTTGATATGGAGAGCCTCAACACTTCCATTGATGGTGTTCCACCAATTACAAATATGGATATTGTTAGTTATTTAGATCTAACACACAGTTTCAATACAAAGGAACAAATTAGGACATACAAGCCTACAAATATTTTAAATCTGGCTAGGAGTTAAGAGAGTTGATATAATATTTGATAAAAAGCCTACCAGTTATAAAGTGTCTACTGCAAACTTTCTGGTGTTTCAATATAGGTTCGGTCAGATTGTCTCTCTTTATTCCTGCAATCTATGCAGCCCTGCAAAGTTTGGTCAAATCCTTTTTCTCCGTTAAAAACCTGTGTTTTGTTTCTGCGGGAACGGATTAAAACGAAGCTTCATCTCGATTAGAACGGCTTCCACTACAATACATATCGAAGTCATTTTACAAGACATACACTACACTATTTAAAAACCACAATTTACAGCCAAAAACAGAAAGAAAATCAATGAAATGTAGGTTAATCAAACACTCTACAGTTAACTTTTTTATTTATTTGTCCGTCGCCGCCATATTGAATTTATTTTGACAGGTCGTTGGATTGCCTAATTAGAAAAGAAAAAATGAAAATATTTATCTGTCGTAGTGACAATATTTCAAAAAAAAAACCCACAAAACAGTCAAACCTGTGGAAGTGGAACTTCAATAGAATGACCTGAAATACAAAAATGAGGTTTCAAACCCATCCACCTGAAGTGTTAGTTCCAATCGAGTTGTCGAAATAGGCCTGGCAGCTAAGGCCAGGCAAGGCATGAAAGAAGAATTTCAGCGATCGCAGTGGATGGGTTTGGAACTAATTCATTCCAGTTTTTTGGATTTTTAACTCATTCCTAACTTTAAGGATACGCTTAATATTCTACAATATTTGCAATTGAACGATTTTGCACTTTAATAATAACAGTATGGCGTTGAATTGTCTAGTTGCAAATAATGTATAATATAAGGAATGATCATAGGAAAATGAAATGAAAAATCTTTCGCAAGTGAAATTATAATTTATTAATTTTGAATATTTTATAAATTGAAATATTATCTAACACAATAGAAAAACATACCTACTGAAAACAAATGGAAAAAGAATAAATATAAAAATGAATCAAATAATTTTTCTTCTGGCTGAACCTATCTAAGTACAAAAAAGTACAATGTCTTTTTTTTATTTCCACAAGCGTAGGATCCTTGAGTAGACCCCTAATATGGTTTATATGGGTATTAGTGTTATGAAAATCTTAGTGCAATCATTATTTTTAACAGCAAAACAAACAATACTTTGATTATGAATACTATGTAAAATAAAATTATTTTTTTCTTCTTTCGACTTGCTTATGATAATGAATCCTGTGATAGGTATCTAATGCACGAAAGCTTGAAGGTCAAAAAGAATAAAGTAACAAGTAAAATAGAAACATAAACGATTTTGAATGAATATTAAAAAATGTCAACGACATGACAACTTGTGATGACAACTGAGATTAAAAATTTTAATATCTTTTCTTCTTTTCGGGTTAAAGGCATTAGCTCCCAGTCCTATTTCGATGAATCGATTGCAACTAGCGTGTCAGGTGGATGGGTTTTAAACCTCATTTTTGTATTCAAGGTCTTTCTATTAAAGTTTCACTTCTATAGGTTTGTCTGTTTTGTGAAAAAAACCTTTAAAAAGTTCAAATAGCAATTTTTGCATTTAATTATATTCACCAGTGTTAATATCGTCAATTTACTGTTACTTAATAATGGAAATAAAAGATTCCGAAAGCTTGTAAAATTAGTAAGAAGAGTTCACTTTTTTAAACTTGCCGTTTCCCCATATACCATATATTTATATATATTTTATAAATCTATTACTTAGTTGCCTTTCTTATTAAGAATCTTTAAATATTTCTCAATTAATTCCTCCATTTTTTCCATTAGATCAAATTGTTGATCCATATATCATCAAAATGTTTTTGTTTTCCTCGTATCCGAAAACTGGAGCGGTTGATTTCAGAAAAAGCAGGTTTAAAATGGAAACCAGCTACCGAAAGTTATTTCCCCGCAAAACATTCAGGACATTTGATTGATTTATTGCTATTTTACACAGTACAATGGTGCTTTTTATTACCACTGCCTTCTTGTTCGGTGTTTTTTTTATTGTTCCTTCACAATTACACTACACTCTGATGAAAACCAGACTGTTTAGGTGGATTATTTATATAGCCGGAATAATCGGAAGTGGAAATTTAATCTCATTGTATGTTTTTTCCACGGAAATTAATTCTTTATTCCAACTTTCGTGGAAATCCAACAAAAAGTAATTGTTATACCGCTTATAGTAAAAAAATGCAGACGGCTCAAAAACCAAATAAGGCTCAGGATGTGGAATTTACTACAGATCACTAAGCCTAAGGATTAAGTGGGGAATGGGAAAAAACACCAGCTTTGTTCAAACAGAACTGGCTGGTATTTTAATTGCCACAAAGGAACTAACCAGAAAAGGAATTTCTGGCAAAAACATAATAATCTGCACTGATAGCAGACAAGCTCTACTAGCCTTGAACAGACAACGTGTTACATCAGGGCTAATATTAGAGTGCCATCGAGATTTAGCTAACCCCTCGGTAGATAACAATATTAACCTGAGGTGCAAAGGTAACCGCATTGCTGACTTTTTAGCCTGGGAAGAGGCTGGACTAAGAATTATTGGGCCCGGCGACACCTACGGCCTGACGAATTCGACAATTGCGGAACTAGCTAAACGTTACACCCATGCTCAATATCTAAAGAGATGGGATGAAATCAAGGGATGCAGTCTTGCCAGGATCACCCTGGGCGGCCCTGGGAAGCTGGAGTCGAAAAAATATTTGGCGATGACCAGGAAAAACCTACGTTTAACACGGTAGGATTCCTGACTGGCCACTGTCAATTAAGGAAACACCTCCATACAATGGGGCTAGTGGACACACCTCTATGCAGGATGTGTGAACAGGAACATGAATCTGTCATGCATGTTTTATGCGAGTGCCCGGAGTTATCGTCAATAAGAGAGTGTGTGCTCGGTGAGTCTTGGCCCACACCTGCCGATATAAAGTAGATGTCTCCTTCCTGGAAAGAACAGGATGGACGATGACCTAGGAAGAGAACTCCTCGGGAGGATGTACAATGGGTCACATGTGGCCTAAGTGCTGTGGGCCTAACTCACCCTCCCTACTCTACAGATACAGAGATACAGAAGATAATCCCTTCCATCCCAGTTTATTTGAATTCGCTTGTTGGTTACCGACTGGGTCAACTTAATCAACATATCATTCTCTAGGAATTGAAACAGAAATACATCTTTTTTAAACATTTATTTTAACTTTTTTTACAGTTTATTGACAGGAATAAAATTACTGTTGATAATAATATCCTGAACATTTAACAAAATTCAATCTATCTAATTTGTTTGTTTTGTAGGCAGCAATTTTTTCATTTAAAAATGCTTGCCTTCTTCTAGTTGCCGGATTTTTATACCTTATTTGCTCATTTAAACTCTGCAATTTAATATAACTTCTAGTTTGAAAATCGTTCAAAATATTAATAAATGTGTACAATAACGGATGTATTTTGTACAAGTATTCATTAAATTTCGAGTGAAATGACTCAAAACAGTTCGTGTTATTAGAATGATTATGTTGAAGATCACTTCTTGAAACAAATAATAAATGACAGTTAATGGATCATTGATTGGTAGCGTATCGTATTTCGATTCTGATGAAAAAAATGGCGACTGCTACCACAACGCTCACATCTGATCAGTTGACAAAACACACGTTCCGCAGGAAATTGCTGATCGCTCCGGCAGCTCCTTTTGCTTGTAGTACAATACCAGTGATTAGGAGATTATTCACATGTTTTGAGTACTTTCGACAAATTAGATGTTCGGGAAATCTCTCATTACCAGACCTGTAGAAAATTGTTATTGCCGCTACGCTTTCGTCACTTTTTCCTCATGGACGAAAGCGTAGCATTGTTGTAAGGCACCGGAGAATGCAATACCTAGCTTTAAATGTTAAATAAAACTGAAAGAAATCAACAATAATTGATTTGACGTTTCTTTGACAATTGTTGACAGCGTTGCGAAGTAACAAGGAATGACCAGAACTTATTCTGTACTACTAGATTAGGTAGTGTCATTTTAATTATTGTTTTGTTCTTTTTTTGTTGTTGTGATTGTCATTAAAATAACTACCAACTATGCATACTAATACGAACTTTTTACAAACTTAGTAAATACATTATTTTTCCGCCTACCTCTTTCCAAAGTAGGTATACATTTCCTGGCCTTATTTTAGGGAGCAAAGTAGTACTTTGCCTCCCTAGTACTTCACGCATTATGTACATTAATATAAATAATTACTCTTAGCCTAGTCAAAGTACACATAAAACCTCACAAAAAATACAAAAAACTTGAAAATTCAAAATTGGGTATTTAAAAGGGTTGTGTTTAACATGAGAAAAACTTTACGATGTTAGGCATGCGATTTTCAGGAAAATCGTCGAGTGAAATTTTTAGTTTAAATAATAAATATACAGAAAAACTTCCAATTCAAAATTTGTAGCTGATGCATTTATCTACAAATTTGGTCTAGGAAGTTTTTTTGTAAATTGGAAAGTTTACGAGATAAAATTAATTTAAGTGGTAGTTTATTCGTGGTTAGGTGAGCCAAATTTATTAACTGCTCGACTTAAAAGTTAATAATTTTGCGCTTATAACATTCTAAAAAAATAAATAAACTCATGTAAAATGTAAATAAAGATCTCGACTTTTAGATAGAAATACTTTCAAATTTGAATAAGTAGATTTTCTGAGTGTAATATCAGTTTATTATAATTCCTATTTAATAAACACTTATCCCAGCGAAAATTCCTTTTGGATTTAGCATTACAAATGAGCATAAAACATTATTATTATAAAAGCAAAGCCATCAATATTTAGAATTTTGAACGAATGCTTCTTAAAAATCTGTTTTTTTGCATTTTTAATTTTACTGGTTTTTTTTAGACTTCATTCAATTATATCTTTTTTCGAAATTAATATAATTCAATGAAACTTTACTACTAAATACTTTGAAGCATCTACTTTCGAAACTACTATAAAGTTTTTCTATAAATATCAAATTTTTTAAATAATAGACAATTATTTAAAATAAATACTTAAATCAGAGGTCTGTCAACAAACCTTCTATAACTTTTTATACCGTTTATGATATTATCTAAAAATTTGTGAACTTCATAATGAACCTATTTAGAAGTGATCGCGATACAAAAGAACATACCTATGACTCAGGTAAGAAAGAGAAGGGAGCACAAATAAAAAAAAATTGTTTTTAATGTATTTCTAGATACCCCATTTTAGAACACATTTCATATAAAATTTTTTTTTTAAATGTCATTGTTTATTTACTATCGTAACATTGATAACATGAAAATTTATGATGTTCAAAAATACTACTACGGAATTTTCGTCTATATTTTCAAAACTAATGCAGATACAAAAAAAATGTTCAGACAAATTTTGTAGATAAATGTATTAGCTACAATTTTTGATTTGAACATTTTTCTGTGTTCTCATTATTTAAACAATTAGAGTGACAAAACAAAAACAGAAATTTTCACTTGACGATTTTCCGGAAATTCGAACGCCTAGTATCGTAAAGTTTTTCTCATGTTAATCACAACCCTTTCAAATACTCAATTTTGAATTTTCAAGTTTTTTGCGGCATTTTACGGATATTTTGTGTACTTTGACTACGCTATCTACCATAAATGAAAAATATGTAGGATGTAAGAATGAAAATAACATGCCTATAAATTATACTGTACCTACTTCTTAGTTTTAGTTCTTTAATAAATTTTGTTTGTTAGTTTTATAAATAAATTTTTTTTAAATGACTTGTTTTTTGAGGGAGGCGGTTAAATCATACGTACCTATAACATGGGGGTAAAGTGCCTTTTCCTCCCTTGTATGTATGTATGTATGTATGATGGGGTGACATTTACTGAGACCTAAAAGATCTATTGTGCCCCCTTACTTCTACTTAGTTCCTGGGGAACGTCTCAGAGACTAGTAGCTCCTTTAGTCCTATTTCCCCGAGGAATTTCAGGATATCTGCAGGTTTCAACTTGGGTAAATGTCCCGTTAAAACTCTTAGTGCAGTTTTACTTTGACTGATGCATTCAATTGATCTCAACGGGCTGTAGTCACCCATAAGAATATTTTATTGCCTAAGCCCTACTAGATACAATGTCAGATCTTCTCTTTTCTTCGGCTTTGTCTATTGCTTCCAATATTACATTGGGACTGATACCGCAAAAGGGTTCCTGTCCC
This sequence comes from Lochmaea capreae, assembly GCA_949126875.1. Classification (NCBI taxonomy): domain Eukaryota; kingdom Metazoa; phylum Arthropoda; class Insecta; order Coleoptera; family Chrysomelidae; genus Lochmaea; species Lochmaea capreae. The sequence goes on from OX421396.1 coordinate 18,658,080, forward strand.
CAACAGGGTTTTTCAGTCCCCCTCTTTGCTAGTCCATCTGATATTTTTTATTCCTTCTATTCCAGTGTGTCTTGGAATCCACAGTAAGGTTTTTATATTGTTCTCACCTAGTTCATTTATTTAGTATGCCCAGGCATTCCCACAAGTGCTTTAATGGCTGCTTGACTATTCGACATTATGATAATCTTTTGCCTTCTATATCCTTTGTCAATATAGAAATGGGGACACTTTCTTATGGCGTGAATTTCCGCTTGGAAGATACTTGTGGTTTTCCCCAAGCTTTCAGAGTGTTTGGTTCCTGTTATGATAATCTTTTGCCTCCTCCCTTGAATGAAAACTTCATCCTCGGGATGAAAAGTAGCACTTTCCTCTCTTGTTATACAAATAGCTATTTTTCATAAAGCAACTAAATAAATACGAGGGTGATTGGCATTGTAGTGTGCTCATTTTCACGATAAGTCACTAAAAGCATTAAATAATCCTAAATTGTTATTATTGACGAAAATAATCAAAATATCTTCCAAATGAAGTATTTAGTGACCTTAGTTTGCATTACAAATTGTAACGGTATCAACGCCCTCTATCACACAATTGAAGTCAGGTGCATGTCACTATTAGGAGCGATAGTATAATCTCTTCTAGTTTGATTTAGTTTTTATCTCAATATTATATATCATTGCTTTGAGAAGTTATGACTTACGACCTCACTGTATAGTAACATCATTAAGCAGCAACTTGACTAGAAAAAAGGAATTGTTGGAGTCATAGGAACATAGAAAATTCAAAAATCTCCTTTGGTCACGAAAACTAACTTATTTTAAGAATGTTATACGATCTAATTTCTCTTTTACGAGCTTTGTGTAAAAGTCAAACTTTAAAATTCAATTTTGATCCCCTTTATGTGCACATTTTTCTGGATTACGGCTTGTGATTGTTAGCTGAAATTTTCTACAATGAGACTGTGCAGAGAATAAAATTAATCTTACCTGAATAATGCAGAATCTTAGAACGATGATGGTTCATTTAAATTAGTGCGAAATGATGATGTAGATTTTTCATTTTCGTCTACCACGTGTTTCGAGGACCCGGCTAAATTAAAAATAAACGTTTGTTGATCAAACATTAACTTTGTTAAGTTTCTTTTCATACTTTCCGTTGTGACCGACAAGGCAATTTTGTAAAATGTTTTCTTTTGAGCGGAAAGTCCTTATCAAAAACTTAGGAGATTGTTGGTGGGATGAAAATAATGGTAATACTTCATTTAACGTTATCAAGCTATATGCCTTCAAAGTTAACCACAACGTAGAGGGCGCCCCAAATTAAATGAATTGCAGGTGGATTGAGAAAAGTGATCAATTTTATTTTTATGTACGCTTGGCATTCAATATAATAAACGATCTTCACTGTATATACTTGGCTTTGACAAATTATGTATGTATGTATGAATATTGTGGTGACATTCACTGAGACCTAAAAGATCTATTGTGTCCCCCTACTTCAACTTACTTCCTGAGGAAAATCTTAGAGACTAGTAGCTCTTTTAGTCCTATTTCCCGGAAAAGTTTTAGGATATCTGCAGGCTTTAGCTTAGGTAGTTGTCCCTAGGATTCTGAATTGCTGTACAATTCTCAAGTATGTGGATTGTTGTTTCTTCTTCCATGCCACATAATCTACATTCTTACTCTTCCACTATTTTGAGCTTTTTCAGGTGCCCGTTCAGGTGGCAATATACCGTTCGGATTCCTATTGAAACTCTTATTGCAGATTTACCTTGACTTATGCTTTCATTCGCTCTTAACAGGTTGTAGTCACCACGAAAAATCTTTGATAGTCTCTACTAGATCTTTCCAATGGTCTGATTGACAAATTAACAAGAGTTCACATTTCTTCAAATTGCTTTAACATCAAATACGGCTCTCCATCAACGCCTCAAGAAACTATCCACCTGATAGTACTGAAACTGGTAGGAATATTATTCATAAAGAGCCGCACTATCCGTTCCACTTTCAAATAGCCCATGTGATGCTAGATTACCCTGGTTATATCAAGATGTTGTTTTTAGATTGCAGTTAATATATTCACTGGAAAAGAGTTCAGTTCTCCTCCATCAGACTATCGTTCCATAGGTGATCGCTGATATTATCATAGATGTGTAAAGCCAGTGAACCACCTTTAACTGCTCTGGTACTAATTTTTCCCAGGTGTGTCCTACAATTCAGTTTGTAATCACTCCCAGATATTTAACTTCTTTAGATATTTCTAGTGGTAATCCACCTTACAGGAAAATTCCTCTATTTGCAAAAACAACTAGTTTGGTTTTCTTTAGATCAACTTGAAGGTACCACAGTTCGTAGTGCTTCTTGTTAAAACTCACATAGACATCCATAAACAAAAATGTTAAGAATTACAATAACCTAATAAAAATCCTTCAGCTCCTTTATAATGCCATGGATTCGCCACTGATTCTCAAAATTTATGTCGAGGCTCTAGTTTTGTATTATAAAATGGCTCTAATCCTATAAAATGTTATAATAGTTTCAGAATTTGAAGTTTTCAATTATATTTCCTTATAGTCCAGCAGACAGGTGATAAATAGAGGGAGATGCCCGGAAAGTATTCCAAAGTTATTGATATTTTGGCATATCGTCGGTGGATTATCTATGGAGAAGTTATGCGCAAAACACTGAAAAAGTTAGAAAATTTTATGTTATTTCGGATTCTTTCAAGCTAGCATACCTAGAGTCTTCGAGGTCTACTTTTCGCCTGCTGGACTATTAACATGCGCACTCTTGAACCCTCAATTGGAATTTTTAACAATAACTTTTGTTATGTTCTTGAATGTGTAATTGTCACAATATTTTAGTTATCCCATACAAAATTTGTTCAAAACGACTAAATATTCGGGTGTTTTTTGCAAGTAGATTTTAATTGAAATTTACCTTGTAGAACGTCCTTTTACTTTTCGCAACTGCTGGAAAAACGTTTGACCTCGAGTGAACTCTATCTCTTAATTATTTGCTGTACTTCACACGAGCAGATTATAATTATGAGGTGAAAGTGAAAGAGGCATAAATCCCGAGCTAGAATAAAAAAAGATGGTATGACAATTCCTCACTGAATATCCTTCAAAAAAATGTTGTATCAAAGACAACTTATATATATGTATAATGTATATAAAGCTGACTCTCAACCAAAATCGTACGCTGCATCATGATGAAATTTCTCATATTTCAAAGGCGTATTTTTCCGTCGAGCGGCGGCAAACAATTCAAGAAAAAATAGAAACATTAACAAGTAGACATTAATGAAAGCGGGAACGCGATTCTGTTCCAAGTGATGTGCTTCCTGAATCGCTTTTTCTGTTTTATTTTTTGAAACCTTTGTTTCAGTTCTCATCGTATAGCGCGACAAAACGCGTCTGGGAACGATAGAGATACAGACGAGCTAAGGTTGATGACATGCTCAAGGGATTATTTTTGCTTTTTCGATGAAACCTTGCTATGTTTAAAAAAAAATGTCTGTAATTAGAGGAAAAGGAATATGCTTCATTGTCAAGACCAGTTTACAAAAATTCTATGGACAAGTTGTACAACTTTAGAAGTAAAAAAATATGGATTAAAAAAAAATCATGCTCTACTGATAAATAAATAATCAAAAACTGATCGAAAAGATCCCAGGATATCTAAATGCTGAGTTTACAGATCAATGAAAGGATGAGCGGGCCTGTTTCCCTGGTCAGCCAGGCCATCCGACTTTCACCGTTTTAAATTTCCACTTCTGGGGACTGTTTCTACAAGACAGAGAGTCGAGCTTTCTTCAAGGTCACAATTTCTTTGAACATAATCTGGCAACAAAAAAACCTGCAGCCTGCACCATCCTTCTTAGCCTCTATATTAACTGTGTTCCAATGTGCATCATTAAGTTTTCTGAGGCTTTTCTAGCAATGCAGGAATCATGGGCAAAACCTGGAGAATATGACCCGAGATTGGTCTCACTCAACTGTGATAAGGTCGATGATATCCTATGGATCAATAGTTTGGTGGAGGAGGACAACTATTAACTGCAATCTAGACAAGCTTTCCTCGTTATTTCCGAGTCCATGAACTGCTCGGGCACGACATCAACGGAAACCACTTAATAGGCTGGCAAGACATAACACAATGTTTTTAGTATGGTACATAAGGGGATTAAAGATATTAAATTAGAGCACTCGTTAGCTAAATGAGCCCACAAAGGAATGAGCGAAGTCGACAAATCACCCTGAATATTGGTCACAAACTTGCCAATGAGTGGAGTATTTTTAGGATCGACTCGGTGTCCTCTATAGTAGGGGAGCCCACGAGGCTAAATGGGGATTTACTCGAGCGTCGTAGAGACCTTAGATGATAAGAAGAAAAAAATGTTATATGATATATACCTTTACATCGGTGGGGGAAGCGGCTATAGATTTTTAAATATGTAAAAAAAACTGTTGCATGGACATCCTCGATCGCGTCAGATATTGATAGCATCAATGTTCTACGTATTTTTAATAATGTACGTAAGTTAATCTGATCGTTTGCATGATGGGGGTGGTTGTATTTAAGGGTTGAAAATGAAAAAAAAAAAAAATTGATCGAGCGCGTCAGATTTTCTAAGGGAGTGTTAAGTGCACCAAAAAAAAGCTCTCATTCACTAATCTGACGATTTCGATGGGACGCAAACTCGCGGCCATTTTCATAATGTGCAAAAAAAATTCGCCATTTTGAAATACTCAAGCGCGTCAGATTAAGATATATATGGTTCATCTTTATGTTCTAAACGTACTGTCTCATAATCTGACGATTATCTAGAGGGATTTGCCTGATCTGACAAAAAAAAATTAGAAAAACGGTTCACCTTAAAGGCCATCCCTGCTACTTCCCGCTAATTCCATTCCTGGGTGCTTAAAATTGTACTTATGACATTTTTGAGCTCGCTGAGTTCAAAGAAATAATATTTCTATGCATTTGAGCTCTCCCAGCTCGAAAGTCTGATAGAAGTTTCATAGAACACTATTTTTGGAATTTTCAAACCGCAATAACTTTTGAATGGATCAAGCAATTTTCTCGCGGTTGGCGCAATTCGACGCAGTTTTATCATCCTCATAAGTAATTTTGCAATTTTAATTGATCGAGCCACAAATTTCGGAGTAATCCCGAAAAAACACTTTTTCGGGTTTCTTTCGTTCACGATATCTCTCGAACGAATCAACCGCTTTTGACCAGCTTGGTGGCGATCGACGTGGTTTTTCAAGCTCAAAGGCGGATTAGTTTTTGAAGTTGATCGATAAAGCCGGTTAAAAGTTATTCCAAAAAAACCACTTTCAAGCTCAGGAAATAGCATGCAAATTAATAAGTTTATGCTTTTTTAGTAGAATACATGTATTTATAAAAAAAAGCTTAAAACAATTTAATGTTTTATAATTAATTGATTAATGATTAATTAATCATCATCTTCATCCGTAGAATCATCTTCCTCTTCTGGCTCAATTTTATCCCCTTTTTTTACGTCACTCTCAAATTGTCAGATTAGTGGAATATACACTTTTTAGGATGTAATTAACTCACCCTACCTTAATCTGACGCGCTCGAGAATTTCTGATGGTCAATTTTTTTTTACTAATCTGATCCTGTATCCTTCACGGCCGCCTTATATATGGGCCTCATGTTTTGTGGAGGTACTTAACCGGGTACAAGGTATCCCCCTGTATATTAATCTGCCGCGCTTTAGTAAATCCCGAAATCCCCGCTTGGGCTCCCCTACCAAAATGTAGGCATCACGCAGCTGCACGCATTTAACTTTATCGACGAATTTCTGTTATTTCGGCTTGCGGAAATCGTCAGATTATATATTTTTCATTATTCTTGAATTATTTTCTTCAAAATAAAAAAAAATTAGCTACGCTCGAGAATGTCGAGATGACGTTTTTTTTTTACAACTTTGTTGCCCTCCCCTTTTTTTACGTCACTCTCAAATTGTCAGATTAGTGGAATATACACTTTTTAGGATGTAATTAACTCACCTTACCTTAATCTGACGCGCTAGAGAATTTCTGATGGTCAATTTTTTTTTACTCATCTGATCCTGTATCCTTCACGGCCGCCTTATATATGGGCCTCATGTTTTGTGGAGGTACTTAACCGGGTACAAGGTATCCCCCTGTATATTAATCTGCCGCGCTTTAGTAAATCCCGAAATCCCCGCTTGGGCTCCCCTACCACTATTCGCAGTTGAAAGTATTCCCCTATACATATATATAAAAAATCAAAGTACCAAGTGTAACTGACTAAACTAAAGCATTTTGATGACGATACCCACATATATCACCAAAATAAACGTTCTACTTGTTGAAATTAGTTACTTACGCAACGACGCTCTCTAAACCATCAGACAACGTCATCCTAATGCTAAACATGTCTAAAGTTAAAACACGACTTTGATACAACCTTTACATAACTGACTACTTGTAGTAAATATCTTATTAATTGGATAAACGTTTTGAAAACGTTTTAGCGACAACTTAAGTTATATTAAACGTTATTCCAACGGAAAACCAACGTAAGACTCAACTACCAGAACGCAATATTTAAATTAAAATCAAAACGTCTTCGCGTTGCCATTTTGGCAACTAACCTTTTTCCAAATATATTTTAGAGGACATGCCGCGTTATTTAGATAACAATATTCTTATGTTTACATTTCTGTTACAACACTGTTCACGAAATCGCTTTATAAAGTGAATATAAAAGAAGATTGGGAGAAGTTGAATGACGTTAAGCTAACCTAAAAAGTATATTTATATTAACGGGCGTTGTACTCATAGATTTGAACTCAAAATGAAACGGGCGTTTATGTACGTACACTGCCTTCTATTACAGGAAAAAAAGAGATTATGTCGTGAAGAAGCCTACATGAACACAGAAAGTTTGGAGAGCTTAAATTAGAATTTTTTAGAAACAAATGGCAATCTGAATACAGTTATATTAAGGGAAACAACCAATATTCCAGAGGACCAGCAATTTATGCAGGATAAACAGCTTCATCATGAAAAACAGGTTTCAAACGTTCGTAGGGCATGTTCAGTTTCGGTCGGTAAAAGCAACTCGGTGGCGTTCGGGTATAAAGTTAGTTGTTTAGAAAACAGACTAACGCTGAAATTTCTTATATTACTTGGTTGTCTTATACCAGTCACGCTCGCGACCATTATTTACCTACGCCATGTTTAAAGAGAATTTTCTTTGAAGACATGGTCCGCCATTGAAATTTGAAAGGAAACAAACGTAAATAGAGGATTTATTTGTGTTTTAGACATGATTCACGTTTCATTAAATATCAGTTTTGAATACTGCTTATCAAATGTTTAGTTTTTTCATTTTTGATTTTTGAGAAATTTGCAACGTGTTTTTTTGGTATAAAGTACTAGTATATTTGACAGGAATATATAAATAAAACATTTTATGATGATATTTTAATGCAGTAATAGTCTAGCTGTGAGAAAGTTTTCTCCAAGTGCTCCTTCTGGCGATCAGTAATTATTTGGTTAAAAATTTTACTACAGTATAGCCCGAAATAAACAATACTGAAACTGAAACATATATGCCTTTATGTGCACACTGTCATACCCAAGTTAACTAGTATAGACCTGTCAAGTAAACCTTAAACAAATAATTAGTAGGGCCTATTGATAAAAATGGTGTTAAGTACAGAGGAGAAAGTATGTCTGGTACAGCATTTTTCTCATACGGAATCGGCCGACGTAATGGTGCAAGTCTGCCATACGTGTGGGATCAATTCACTCAACGGTTTAATAAACGTTCTCCAAGTAAAGTTGTAGTTTTAAAGGTTATTGAAAAGTTCAGAAATACGGGTAATGTATTGTGCCAACGAAACGGAAACTCGAGGCGTCCCAGGACAGTTAACAACAACAATAACTATGAATGTGTTTTTGCGCGAATCTTAGAAAACCCGAAAGTCAGCCAGACAAGGACAGCGTTGCATCTTAAAAATAACTTCCTTGCAAAGAATCTTGAAGGAACTGGGTGCATTTTCGTATGTGATTCAGGTACATCAACAATTACATCCTCGAGATTATCGCAATGGAGTGGAATATTGCGCCAGAATTCTTGCGGTCCAGTATGTAAATCCTGAATTTTGGAAAAATGTATGCATATTTTCATTTGTCAGGCCATGTAAATCGATTTCTGGGCTTTGCCAGACCAGATGAGGTTCAAGAAGTTCCTTTACATATTGCAAAAGTGAGTGTCTGTTGTGCAGTTTAGGGATACGGAATCATTGGTTCGTACTTTATCAAAGTACATACAAATTTTAACATGCTTCATCCCTGATCTACGTCAATTCTGTCGTGCAGGTAATTTGGAATTTCGATGCCAATTTTTCCAGCAGGACGGGAAAACTTGCCATGGTGTCGCAGTTAGTCACTTTCTTCGGGAACATTTTCCAAGCAAATTCGTTTAACGGTTTACTGACTTCTCTTATCCTTCACATTCTCCAGACCTCACATCTCCAGACGCATACATTTGGGGCATGGCTAAAACCGATGTTTTTAAACAAGCACCACAAACCATCGATGAATTAAAGGATGCGTTTAGAGCCTTCTTCGCGGACCTGAAACAATCCTTATTCCATAATATGACGAAAGACTTGGAACATTGGTATGAAGTCTGTCTTGAGCGAGGAGGATCACATTTAGAACATGTAATAAAATGTCAATAATATTTATTTCTCAAATCAATAAAATAATTACATGTTCAGTACTAGTTATTTCGGGCTATACTGTATTTTATAAACAGCATAAAAAGTAAATTATCATCACCGCACAAGAGAACGCAGATGACAGTCGTTTCTTAGTAAATTTAGCAACGTTTTGAAAACGACCGACTGCTACTTAAAGTTAATACCTCAACGCGTAAAAACCAAAAAATAATTAACCAAACTGGTTTAAAACATGGTTGCAACAATGTTTTCTTAAGGTCCTCCACGCAACTTAAACGTTAAATTGCTACTTGGGAATAATACTTTAAATATCACAATATGCCAAACACGGCGATTATCTAAAAAAGAACCAATAATGGAAATCTTTCGTTGAAAATACCGTACACTTTAGTGCTAGATTTCACCACCCTGGACTTGTATTATAGGATGAATTGGCCAATTGATCAAATGAGAATTTAATTTAACTTATTAACCGTAAAATTTCCTGGGAATGTTAAAAAGTTCATGGGACACAATTATGGATTTTTCTTTCGTGACAACAATGAAATTTTAAGTACCACGTTCGAAACTTTAAGAGAATTCATAATCATAAAATCGAGCAATATAATCGCGGTAGGATCTGGGTAAATAACACGCACCGCCTTTCCACCAGCCTGGATTAAGTGGCTGAATAGTATAGAAGGAAGAGGCCAATGAGTATGGCACTCGAGACGTGCTGAAACAAAAGGAGGCCGTGACATTGGCGGTCTTCGACATCGCTTTTTGTTCTATAACAGACGTCGAGGGCTCGAAATAAATTCTTGTAGTCTACTGTTGTTACCAAATTGTATTCACATTTAAAGAAATATTTGGTACGATTTTAAAGAAACTTTGAATTATAAATTGGATATAGACAGTGATGTAGGATGAACTAGATTTCTAAAGTATGTTGTCGTTCACTGCTACATAAAACGATTGATGTGTTGTTTTTTTTCGATAGGTTTTCAAATGAAGGACCAGTCGTAATTTCAAATAACGGTTATATTAAAACTCTTAAAATCACAACAAAATACTCACAAAAAATTGCTAGTAAGGTAGAAACAACAAATTTACCACAGCGAATTGATACAGTTGTACACAGTTTCTAAAATGCTCGTAAAAATATATATACAGGGTGTCCCAAATAAGAGTGACTGATTTTAAACATAAATGCCCAGCTTATTAATTGCTCCAAATAGATGGGGTTTTCACTAGTTTCACTAGTTTACCAAAGAGATTTTTTTAGGCATGGCTGGCATTTCATCTCATCAACACAGGGTGTTTTAGTAATGTTGGTCAGATTCAAAGGGGAAAATAGGTATTATTTTAAATAGAACACCCTATAATTTTTGATCTCATTCGAAAGAGCAATCATTCTCCTTTCCAAAAATGTATAGTTTTTTATCTTTTGTTTCATTAACAACAAAGATATTCGAGGTTTCATGTAGTAGTACATTTTTAATTAGTAGTTTTATATGAACGTATTTTGATGCCTAAAATCAAATCATGCTGTGACCGTTTGACGCATAACAACAAAATCAGCAATTTTGACAATAGTAATTTTGTTAAGTCATATGTCGGTTTCGAAATGATCTATACAGTGAGTGAAAAAGCTCAAACTGTAATGATTTATGCAGAAACGAAATCAATAATTCAAACAAGGAGGATATTCAGAAGGAAATTTATGAAAAATCCGCCGTCAGTGAATATAATTAAAAAATGGTATGTACAATTTATCGAAACTGGTTGCATTGCACACTTAAAAAAACCGAGAAATAATGATGGTCTTTTAAACAAGTTGATGTCAATTAATGAAGTGCTACATGATAACGATCATAAAATTTCAATTAGAAAAATTGCTGGAATTTTAGAGCTCAGCAAGAGTGACGTTCAAAGATGTCTAAAAATTTTAAAACTAACTCCATACAAAATTCCGACTTATCAAAAATTGTACGAGTCAGATTATGAAAAACGAGTAATGGTATGTGAGACTTTAATTGACTTATTAAGAAACGAACCCAATTCATTATTAATTATGTCTGATGAAGCAACGTTTCACATTAATGGTATGTGTAACAAACATAATTGTAGAATATGGGGTTCTCAATAACCAATTTCTTTTAATGAATTTCAGAGAGATAGTCCAAAAGTAAACGTTTGGTGTGCATTATCTCGGCGAAAAATCTATGGTTCTTTTTTCTTCTCGGAACCAACAGTGACGGGTACTAACTACACGGATATGTTGGAAACTTTTTTTATCCGCAACTAGGTCAAGATAGAATTAGCGACGACGTTTACTTCCAACAAGACGGTGCACCACCACATTATTCGTTAATAGCACGAGATTCATTAAAAACGTTTTTTAATGATAAGTGGATAGGTCGAGCTGGATCGATTGAATGGGCACCGCGGTCTCCTGAATTAACTATCCCAGATTTTTTTCTCTAGGGATATGTGAAGGATAGGTGCTACAATCCTAAGCCTAACAATTTAGCAGAACTAAAAAATAATATCAGGAACATTATTGAAAACATTCCGCAAGAAATGTTAAAAAATTCATTTGAAATTTCGCTTACAGTTATGCATAAACAAAGAGGGTAGGCATATGCAGCATTTATTGTAACTTTTTTGTTCTTCGTTCTTTATATGTATTGAATAATGTTATTATTTTTTCTTACTAAATAAACTGTTTGTCAGATTTGTTGGCAATTATTTACGTAATTAAAAATGCATACTACATGAAAGCTACTCAAATGATTTTGGTATGCGTCAAACGGTCACAGCATGAGTTGATTTTAGGCATCGAAATACGTTCATATAAAACTACTAATTAGAAATGTACTACTACATGAAACCTCGAATATCTTAGTTGTTAATGAAACAAAAGATAGAAAACTATACATTTTTGGAAAGGAGAATGATTGCTCTTTCGAATGAGATCAAAAATTATAGGGTGTTCCATTTAAAATAATACATATTTTCCCCTTTGAATTTGACCAACATTAGTAAAACACCCTGTTGATGAGATGAAATACCAGCCAAGCTTAAAAAAATCTCTTTGATAAACTAGTGAAACTAGTGAAAACCCCATCTCTTTGGAGCAATCAATAAGCTGGGCATTTATGTTTAAAATCAGTCACTCTTATTTGGGACACCCTGTATATCTCCAGTTACTATTGAAAGACACACGTTTGGTAAGCACTTTTCATTTTGCGTCGTAACACGATTGATAGATATATTTGGGTGGAAATCGTAATTTTTCCTATTTGAGATTAAGTTAAAAAACTGATATAAAGTCGATCAGTATCGTTTTGTAGATATATCTGTTCTTTCCGATCGAGGGATGATAACTGCTTTGGAGAGCAAAGTGTTTTTACTTTTATATTGCTTCCAAGTTCATTGTTCAGTGTAAGTTATCTCGAGAGTGTTCCTAATGCAGGTTACGTGATGGTACTGTCATCAATGTCAAAGTACAATTGCTTGCTTGTATGCCTAGACCAGTTCTATGCATAAACAAAATATTGCGTTACCATAGCAACGAACAACATATCTAAAAATCTGCTGGAAAAGTTCTTGCTTCAGTTTTTTGGGATTGCCATGATTGATTTTTTGGATAAGGGTAGAACAATAACTGGAGATTACTATTCGACATTACTGACATCTACGGGAAAAAATTAAAGAGAAAAGACGCGGAAAGCTATCCAAAGGTGTTTTGTTTTTGCAGGACAACGCCCCTGCACACAAATCTCATGTTGCCATGCAAAAAATTCGTGATTTAGGGTTTGAATTACTAGAACACCCCCCTTATTCACACGATTTGGCTCCTTCCGACTATCATCTCATTTTTTTTTAAGGTCCAGAGACGTTGCAGGTTCGCAGTAATTAATGTATCCAATTCAGAGGAGAATATGTTGGGTAATAAAATATTTTGACATCGAAATTTTGTTTGGTTCTATAGTAGGCTAAGAATTTTTCAATATATCCTCGTGTGTATGTATGATGGGGTAACATTCACTAAGACCTAAAAGATTTATTGTGGCCCCTTACTTCTACTTAGTTCCTGAGGTACGTCTCAGAGACTAGTAGCCCATTTAGTCCTATTTCCCTGAGCAATTTTAGAATATCTGCAGTCTTTAACTTAGTTGACTGTCCCTCTTCTATCCAATAATCTACTAGGTGCTGTGTCCTAGGATTTTGAATTGCTGTGCAATTTGCAAGTATGTCGATGGAGGTTTCTTCTACCATGCCACAGAGTCTACATTCTTCTTCCTCCACTATTTTGAGCTTTTTTAAGTGTTCGTTCAGGCGGCAATGTCCCGTTAGGATCCCTGTTAAAACTCTTGCAGTACAGTTTTACTTAGATTTATGCATCATGCAGGCTGTAGCTGCAATCGTCCTTGCTTGGAACATAGTCGTATATCGGCCAAGGCAAATGATCATTCTCTTTCTAGGTCCTTTTATACCCATCCCCAGTGCCATGGTTTGCTTTGGAACTATTGGTGAACCAGATGATTTCTCCAGATTTACCTGGGTGCGTCACCTGTTCCCTAGATGGGATTCAAGGTCATTCTATAAACCCCCACATCTTCTGGCTAGCCTGTTTTGTGGTCCCTTATGTGTGAGTGGGTTATTCTGTAGTAATATCCATAATGAATTTGATTGAAATTTAAGTTTACTTGAAACTACTCAATACATTTCGCCGCAAAAAGTAATTGCTTCGATTCTGATAACTCTCAACAAGCTTTCATTGGACTTGTACCTTGTTTTCAAGTCTAATCTTAATCTAAACTTGCTAGATATTAGCGGAAACGGTTTCTTACTCACCCAATACAGCCTCTACAGCTATGGCGAGCGCCATTATCTTATGCAAATTGACCGCATTTACTGTAACGTATTCCCGGAAAATTTATCTTGAAAGTTGCCACCTTAACCCCTTAACATTACTTAGTCTGCAAAGTTTTAGGCGGGAAAATAAACAGTAATGTACGGCTATATGCAACGTTTAAATAACTTTCGCTGGATCCCTTTATGGGACCAAGAAAAGTCGATATAAATCAGTCGCGAATAGACCGCACAAAGATTTATTTAACCTTAAGTAGTTTAGGTAAAACGAATTCTACATTCTGCAGTTTATTATTGTATTGTAAATTACTTAGATGTGGAAAAATACGGTTTTAGTCTTGACAGCCGATGAATTTCATTGCCGTTTATATTGAAACTCATTTACTCTGTACGGCTGTTTACTACAATAAAAAACTGAAATAACGGGAAACTGAAAAATAACATTTCTTGGGTGAAAAAGAAACAGTGGAAGTTATCAAAAAACAAGTTTAATAGTATATTTAATTACAAAGTGTCAAAACGGTTTACTCACGAGTGGAGCGAAGCGGAACGAGTTCCTTATACAGTTACACAGAATTCGCTTATGTATTAAGGAACTTTCCAATTCAAGTCTAAAAAACCTACTCCATATCAAAATATTTTTCAAATCAATAATAACTTGGTAAACCTAGTTTAAAGTCAAGCGGTATTGAAATATTTCCAAGTGACCTAAGCTCGCTAAACCGTCTGTCGTCATAAAGTATGATTTTCCCCAGCTGTAGATTATGGAACACTTAGATCGTATTTTTCACTTTTTTATTTGTGTTCTGTTGTATTCTTGTCTTGTGGCTGCTACTACTTTGTGGTATTATGTAATTTCGAGCTTCAAATAAAACTCAAAATCTAACATATATATATATATATATATATATTGGTACACGATACCTTGTTGCCTCCGGTATATGGAAGAGGCGACCTGGCCTCCGGGTCTTCCCATTGACTTACATCCAAAAAAAAGTTATATATGGGGTGGTCAGATGATGACGAATCCGGATCCCTTGAGAGGGGTAGATATATTTAAGTTTTTAACGGGTCATATATACTCATATATACGAAACACAGAAAGTACTATGTCACCTCCAAAAATTATATATCTTGTTATCTTTGTCGCCTCCGACAGCGTTGCCACATAATCGGAGGTGATAAAGACACCTCTTTATCCACATGGCCGATTTCAAATATATATATTTATGTTATGCGGACATTTGTTTCCATATTTTTAGCAAAGGTAGGAAGGTATGTAAATTTTCAATTTAAACATAAAATCAGTATAACGGAATTATATATATATTATATATAAAACGTTTAATTTTGTTGCTAATTACTATTTTTGACATATTTTACCTAACGTACTGTTTAGTGTATGTAATGTACATACTTTATGAACAGTTAAAAAAAGCTATTAATTTATGACTAATTTTCATTAGCGAATTTTATAAGATGCTGCCCGATTCGATTTACCAATATATTATCGTTTTTCCTTCTTTCTTTTCTTTTTTCAATTCCAACAACCATTATTTTTTTCTACGACCATTTCTTCTTTTATTTCTTCTAATATTCCTTTGGTTTCTGGATATTCCACTAATATAAACATGTCCCAACCTAATCATCTACTTTCTGTTCCATTATTTTCATTTTATTATCCTGTTCCTGGAATTGCTGTTTTATATTTTGCTCCATACTTTCTATTGATTGCTGATATTTTATAATGCTTTCCTCTGTTTGCTTAGTTTGATCATGAATTTTGTTGATAATTCCTTCATATATTTTATTTAATTCTCTTATTTCCTGTCAGTTTTCCATTTTTAATTCTTTTTATCTGCTTTTGGATCTCTTCGTGTCTTTGAATCACTTCCTTACCCATCTCTTCTATTACTTCTATCTTAAATTTCTCTTGATCTTTAACAAGTTCTTTTCTAATTTGTTAACAGTTTTTCATAATTTGTAATTCCATTTTTCCCTCCAACCTATTCTGTACCTTTTCAAATATCTTTTTTAATGTCTTCTCCATTTCTTGTAATTTCTTTTCTGTCTTGGTTTGTCCTTGTTCCATTTTGTTTTTTAATTTATCTTGTCCTTGTTTCATATTTTTCATCAACATATTCAACATATCTATTATATCAACTTATTTGCTCATCTGTCTTGATTCTTCCACTTTCGTTCTTTCTACCATTTACTCTGTCGTTTCTTGTAATTTTCCATTTGTTCCTACTACTTGTCCTTTTCTTGCATATATTATATTTTAATACATTCATTCTCATCACTTTCCTCACTCATATCTTTAGAACTATTCATTAAACATTTATACCTGGTATTCATTATGATTTATATTTGAGATATGAGTTAATAATAATAATTATCTTCTTCTACAAAAACTGTTTCTATGATTAATTCTGAAAAAATTAATTTTTTGAAATTGTCACTGTTTCGGAACTTCACATACGTTATATAAACAACTAATTCTCAACTAAAATTAAATTCTACTTAGCCCCACCTTGGGCGCCATTTTTTATTGATTTTATATAATTGCTCTATTAGTTTATTATATTTAACTTTTGTTTTATTAATTTTTATATAATTATTAATCATTTTTATTACTTATTTGATTTTAATTATTAATTTATTACAAAACTCTAATCTCAGGTATTTGGGTTCAATATTTAAATTATTTTTCAGTTCAATTCATTTTCAAATATTTATTTCAACAATTTAATTAAACATTACAAACTTCAACTTTCCAAATTCATTATTATTCTTATTATTTTTCTTTTTTAAGAATTGATTTATGTTCCAAATATTTAATCAAAATTTCTCATTTTTATTAAATATTAAACCTTATATTTCCAACTCAAAAATTCCCTTTCTTTCCTACAACAATACATTAATTAGCGAAAATGAGGAAATCAGCAACATTCTGGCAAAAAGCTTGGAATTAAAATCCAAATGTAAAGTTGATTTCACACCTCCCTCTATAGATAAAGCTCCCTATCCATGCTCAATGACTTTATCGCAAGATAATAGCTATGTTCGCGGGTCACAATCCGAACCAGTTCAGGGACTATTCGCATGCGTATTCTGAAAAGTGGCGTTCGCGGTTAATATAATTCTGAATTTTCAATAATAGTTCGGTGTTCGCGGATCATTTCGGATTGGTTCGTTATTGATTCGGAATCAGTCCTAGCAGTTCTCTGATTTTGGTAAGGACTGAAAGTTCGGTTCGGATGCTCATGCGCAAATGATCGATATGTCAGTTGTTTTATTTTAGTTACCTGTTGTTTCACTTGTTTATTGTTTGCTTTGTTGTGTTTTAACGTGGTAAATAAATATCAAACTCTAATTTTTAGCTGTCCACTGTCCAAGTCTAGTGTAAGGTAAATTTAAATTATTTATTTAGTCTATTTTGGTTTTTATATTTTGTTTATTTTTAGTGTATTTTGATTATTTTTCATTTGTTAGCTATCAGAAGTGTGTTTTGTTTTCGTTCAAGTCCTGAAAGGTGATCCGTGGTTCTAAGACCGTTCGCGGTATACTTTAAACTATTTGGTGGTTCGGAACTTAGCATGCGCTCTAGACAATTTAGAGTTAATTCCAGACTGGTTCGGAATCGGTTCGGATAGTGACTCGCGAACATAGCTATTACCTCTCTTGACTGCGTATTCTCCTTCTTCGAGCTTACCTCAGCTCTTAATAGCTGCAAAAGTACTGCCTCCGGTCCTGATGACATCCCGTATATATTTCTTAAAAAACTCTCCAGTATAGGTTTACACAAGCTTCTAGAAATTTACAATTTAATATGGACCACCAACCAATTCCCTAACCAATGTCGTACTTCTACGATAATTCCTATTAAAAAGCCTGAACAAGCTGTTATCACTTACCTGCACCATTAGAAAAGATGGTTAATAAGCGGCTTCAATGGTTTCTCTATAATCATAATTTAATCCCGAATGAAAAGTCGGGATTCCGAAAAAATAGATCGACCTAAGACAATCTGGTTCTTCTCCAATCCCATATCTCTGGTTGGATACCAACAGTGCATTTGATTCTGTTAGCAGACAGGCAATTCTAAATTAACTAACTTTACTAAATATCTCCCGACACATATTTCATCTTATTCGGAATTTCCTAACTTCAAGGACATACGAAGTCTTTACTAATGGAATTTTCTCGTCAACCTACAGCCAGACTGATGGCGTTCCACAAGGGTCGGTTATAAGCCCCACTATATTCAATCTAGCTCTGATCTCCTTCCTCCCATCAAGTATGCCTTGAATGCTGACGATTTGGTTATTTACGGTCATGGAACGACTATTTCAACTACAACTAATCTAATGCAGTTAGTAATAAACACCTTAAGTAAAAATATAAGTCTCTTAGGATTAACTTTTTCTCAAACAAAATCCAAAATTATTAAATTTAGTAGACGACCTCCTTCACTACCCCCTACTATCCTTATTAACAATGACCGCCTTCCCGTTGGTGATCACTGTAAAATACTTGGTTTAACATTCGATTCTCAGCTTACCTTACATATTCGAGAAATCAAAGGCGACTGCTGCAAAAGACTAAACAGTATTAAAATCCTCTCACATTATCGCTGGGGAGCAGACGAAAACTCTCTTATTAAGATATACAGGGCCATTATCCGATCAAAATTAGATCATGGATGTCACATATATATCTCGGCCGCAAATCCTGATCTGAATCTCTTAAACTCGGTGCATAATACAGCTCTACGCCTCTGTTTAGGTGCTTTTCAATCTAGTCCGGCAAAAAGCCTTTACTGCGAAGCTAATGAGCCCCCTCTTTGGATCAGACGGCAGCAGCTTCTGCTTTCTTATGCAGCCTCCCTATAGTCTAACCCTCTCAATCCTGTCTACCCACTTTCACACCAACTTCTAACACATCTCACAACTTCTCAACCACGTCATTATTAAAACCGGTCCCTTTGATTTTATCACAGCTGCTTGACGGTGTTAACCTCAAACAAACTAGTCCCCTACCTATTCCCTCTACTCCTCCATGGACTATCAACCTTCCTGAATTTAACACATCCCTTATGAGACACAACACTCAAACAATTAATTAAAAACGATTTTATTGACATAACAACTAATATCCAATATGATTTAGTACTATACACTGATGCATCCAAAAATGAAACAGGAGTAGGCTGCGCTGTAACAACGTTACGAATTGTCATAAAATCTTCCCAAATCCCTCTTACTTGTAACGTTCACACAGGCGAACTATTCAGCATTCTACAGGCCATTATTCCAATCTCTCCACCTTAAAAGCTCGTTGCCATATGTACACTCACTTGCTTCAATATTATCCATCCAAAATATATTCACCGAACATCCTATTGTCCAATCTGTACATGACTCCTACCAACTTATATCATCCCAAGGAATAGCAGTTACCTTAATTTGGTTACCTACCTTCCCACATTGACATCGAGGGCAACGAACTTGCTAATCAACAGGCAAAAATTGCAACTGAAATTACCGTCACCGACAATATAATTATTGGAAAAGATTTGTGATCACAGTTCAAAAGAAAATCCAAAGTAACATGGCAGCAGCACTGGGACACAACCCTTCGTTAAATACAGAGCTCCATTGGTCATCTCCAACCTAGTTGCTTCGCAAGTCTCTCAAGGCACGACTTCTGCGATAAGAAGAGCAAGAATGGGCCATTCAAGACTTACCCATGCATACCTGATGTCTACTACCCCCAGACCCATTTGTTACAACTGCAACTCTAATCTAACCATAAAGCACATTTCGACCGAGTGTCACAAATATACCCTCCAAAGACAACAGTTTCAGCTAAGCCTAAACTACAAATAAATCCTTAACAACTCTAAACAAATTACCTCTGTACTCCAATTCCTCAAAGATGTACAATCATATTGTATTATTGTAATATTGATCTATTTTATACTTAATAGTTATATTGTAACCGCTCCTGTTGTTCAAATTTATTGGTTATTACCTTAAATAATTGGAATTTTACTTTCCTGTTCTGAATACTGTCAATTCTTCAAACTCGCCAAATACGTCCTTTGTAATATAATTTTGGTCAATTTTTAGGTGTTTTACATGTACCAACTTACTACAGTGTGTACATAAAGTAACGTAACTTGCTAATATTTCAATTTCTATTAGGAACAAATAACTAATCGTATTTAATGAGATGTTCAAATTGTCTACCTTCTTCTATTTGACAGTATCCAAGTCGCAAAATATAGTGTTAAATGCTAGAAAAACATCCTTGTCACCTCTTCTCCAATGTTGCCATTTAGCAGAGGCGGGAAAGTACCTTATGTTATGCAAACATGAGAGTTTATATGATAGGAGGCAATAACGTATCTCGCTTAAACGTGTTGTGCTACACTAGCGCCAGTGGTATATACTGGAACTAAAAACGGTTTTTGGAGGTACTGAGAGTACTTTTTGACCTCCGAGAAAATTTTCGTTTTTGGGGCCCTAGATGGTATCTGAGTACAAAACCGATGAAAATATGGGAAAACGTTGTCGCCTCCGATTTCGGAGGCGACAACGTTATATATGAGGTGACAACGTTTCTTCAGTATCTACTTTGGAGGCGACAACATACCCTTCATAGCTATATATATATAATATCTTCAAAAATACAGTCGAATTAATTTTAAATTCAATCGGTTCGCATCCTAAGACAGCTGTTCCGGCCTTTAGGCCTCCTCAGCCAGGCTTTTGACCCGATTGAACCAAAAGTCAACTCAACTGTTCTAATATCTTCTGTATGTTCCCTGTGATGTATTCATTATTCTTTTTCGTTAATTTATTGGGAAATTAAACCACAATATTTTTTTGTATTATTATTTCCTGAACGGTCCACTTCACTGGATCCCATTCATATACCTTGTTTTTAAACTAATAGTAGCGATTTGAATTTAAGTTGGCATTTCTGCAGCCTAGTGATTCGTGAGGTATCTGCCCGTTTCACACAGCTCTTTTGATACAATTGACAACGACATTTGTCAGTTTTGTGTGTATATGAAATATTATTACGTCATTCTTCATTAGGTACACCTTTTTTACGTTTGTTGTTTTATTTTTAACTAAGTATTATATTCCAACCAAGTTGAGTGCTATTTTTATTATTTATTCAGATTCATAAATAAAATTCATGCTTGTTTTTCTTGTTAATAATATAAATTTCCAAGTACTTAAAATCTTATTTTTTTAAATATTTCTACATCAAGTTTTACTTACATTACAGCTCATCTTTATGGTGTTTTTCTCTATCACAGCTTCTGTTGTCGTTTGTACTCAAATGTAAATAGAGAATAATTTAAACAAACAGTAGCATTTTTTACATATAGGTTTGTTTAACCATCCTTTGTCGTTACGTCATACATTGCCCAGCTTTATCTTTCATTCTTGAAATAGATGAGACTGAATTATGACGTCATTAACGTATTTCTTAACTAATCTCGACGTAAATTTTATTTGTTACTTTTGACAGTTCAGTTGTCATATTTTGATTTATTCAGTATTTTTGGTCATTTTCGCCTTTTCCAATTAATTTTTCATTGTCAAGTTTAATTTTAAAGTTGATTAATTACTTTTCAAGAAAGAAAGATATGCTGGAATGGTGCTTTTACCGTTAAAAGCAGTGTGTGTTTTGAAAACCTTTTGCTTTTTCTTTGATTGTGCTTTAGTAATTTATGTTGTTAAACTAAATTTTGATTCCTAATATTTTTATTTTTGGAGTAATAGGTGTTCAACTTTTTAAGTGTTACCGGGAGTGTTAATTATGTTTATGTTTGTATATTTTATTGTGACTTACCTTTTGGATTTCTTCATTGTGAATACTGTATGTATTGAATAAATAAAAACACTTGTTATTTTTGAAATTGAGTTTAATTATTTTTGTACAAACGTAATGCAAAATTTATGAACTAATGGTCGTGGCTTGACTGTGGTAGTTTTAAGGAAGGTTCTGCATTTAAAAGAAGATACTTTTTCTTACCAAGACCTGAAGAATATGTTACTCATTTATATACTGTTCACCTTTACAAATATAAACTATACCATCCACTATTAACTTATAACTATTACACACTTGGTACTAACCTTGACTATAGTAGTCTTCCCTTTTAAAATGTAAAGAACACACGGACATACTATCTGTAACTGTAACCTAACCTTTCTTTGAGATATATTTTCCATAACTCCAAACGTATTTTCAATATTTACCATTCTTCACATGGGAGGAAATTTATAGAAAGATAAATCGGGATTTTTTCTTTTACGGCTAGTGCAACCAAATCCACAATAGTTTCGATTATGCAGCGACATAATTCAAAGTATAAAACTTTAAAAGAGGTACAAAATATTGCAATCAAACTTGATCTGAAATGAAAACAAAAAATAGAACAACATAACCTCTTCCATAATATCTCTGATTATTATAAGAATATTACCTCAGAAATGATGACAGTTGAGTTGAATAGAAAAACACAGTTTTAAGCTTGTCACTGACACAAAATTAAACAGATAAAGTACGAATTTACGGTAATTATGTTGACTTAAATATAATACAAAAACAATGCAAAACGAATTATTTTACTCGTTGCGACAATTACAATTTTTTCCGCCAGAGGTCTCATTGAATTCTACTCCGCCCAATATCTACACAATATATTATATAATTCGCCATTTAATCACGATTCGGTAATCCGTAATTTTTTGATTTCAGTAAAAAATTCAGTAAAAAACGGAGATTTCAAGTTAAAACAAAACTAAGTTATATAAAAAAGTACGCAACGCATAAAGCAAAATACAATTTTTGGCATTACTAATTTATTCATACGAACAGACCTTAACACGCATCATTCAAACCAATCCTTAACATATGTCATTGATTATAATGTTGAGGTTAAGTGTTAAATAACATTCAACTAACATAAGACAAACGTAAAACAGCAGAATACGTCACCTATTATGACGTAACGGCAAAGGATGGTTGAACAAACTCTACTTATTCACCATCAAATTTGACATGAATTTCTTATTATAACCTTACATTTTGTTCACAATAATGTGACATTCGGTTACCAGTTCCGCCATGACTTGTGGCTAATGATGATTCAAATTCTATACTTGCCTCAATCCCTCATTAGACACGAAAGTTTTCAATTTATTCTCAATCTTTTGGTATTACTACAGAAAATGGTACCTAGTCGAGAAATATTCAGGCTAAAAATCTAGCAATCAAATGTCTCCATAGACATTAAATGTATGTCTTCTTCTAATTTATCTTAATTATAACCTAAAGTCTATCATAAAGCGCTAATAACTTGAAAACTAACTATCTAAAATTGAAGGCAAAAGGAGTATTTCAACATTGTGTCATATACTTACGTCTTAGAAGCTTTTCTCTTCTATTGACAATTTTGATTTAGTTATACCCAACCTTAATTTAACATTCCAGCAATCTCCATTAAAAATCTTATCTTGTTTGCCTCTCTCGAAGGATAACCTCCTTATTTATCCTGATTTCAAATTCAGTTGAACAATAATTTTCACTGTACCTAGCTAAACCCAAACACACACATACAACTCAATCAATTTACGTAGGAAACGCTGATAGACTAGTTAAAAAGTTCAGAAACGTGTTCATTCTTGATAAAGCTCCTGAAAATATGAGCGATGGCTCCTTCGATTCGGAATGACGTCTAGAAAAATGTATCGAAAGTATGTTATTAACGTTGAGAATCTTTTCCAGCGGCAATGAATTCTTTGAAGTGTTCAGAATAGACCATAGTTTTTCAAATTTTCAAATTAACAATTAATAGATACCTTTAAAAGAATTATTTGATGTCACCTGTTTGCTTTTAACCATACCCAAAATGACTCGCTTTCCGAAGTTGAATTAAAACTATAAATAATAGAGATAGAGTTCCGGGAGTCCAAACTATGCTATTGGAAATTTCCTTCTTATTCATTCATACGTATAGGTTGTACTCATCGGCACAGGAACTTAAGCTAAATCTCTTCACCATTTCCTATGTTATCTACTTCCATTCCAGAAGCTTCGTATCTTCTATATAGGCCACCAGTTTAACTGAACGTATTTTCAGTAGTTGTGAAGAAGCACAGAAGCAGAGTATGTGACTAGTTGTTTCATCGTAAAGTTCACATTTTCTGCACATAGGTTCACTAAATTCACCCATTTTGTGCAGATGATTCCTCAGGGTGCAGTGTCCAGTCACCAGGTCGGTAACTGTCTTCAAATGTCTTTTACCCAGTTTCATCAGCCAGGACGAGAAATCCTTGTCTACCTTCTTCAGTAAACTTTTTGTATGGAGGTGTCCCTGTGCCAGCTTCCATTTGAGTTGGTGCTCATCAACTAGCAAGTTTCCGATATCCCTCTTATGTAATCCTTTGTCATTCCACAAAACGGTTCCGGACCTATGAATTGTCCTTTAGAACCTTCTTTAGCTAACTGGTCTGCCATTTCATCACATGGAATGCCGGCATCCATATTAAAGACACTTTGTTCTGATGTTCTCATCCATGCAGGATATACACAGACGTGTATCGACCAATTCCCTTCACTTTAAGGATCTTTTTTCAGAATTCGTCAAATATCAATTGTTTTTAAGTTAATAACTAAAAACTAAATACTATCTTTTTTCATCTCAATTTGTTAGCTAGCAATTTTTGGTGCTAATACATTATTTCGATACATTTTTCTATTCATCCCGAATGGAATAAGCCATCGCTTATATTTATAGGAGCTTTATCAAGAATTAACACATTTTTGAACTTGTTGACCAGCCTATAAAGTGGAAACCAAATTTACTCTACGAATCTGGCGTGAGCGAGACTCGAGACTAGAAAACAATAGTCGCAAATTCTAATTCTGAAGCTGCTAGATTACATAATAAACAACAGTTATACGTGTTAGAATAAAAGAGATAAAATCATCACAGGATAATATATGAAATGAGACTAAACTTATTTATCCTAACAGAAACCAACATTTGATTTTGTTACGATGTCAACCCGATACTCTACTAGAAAAATGATGTTTCATACCCAACTCCTGTACAAACTTAACGTTCCACTTCATTAGATCAAATATTTACAATATAAACACTTAACAAATGTAATCCATATTGAAATAATGAAAAAGACCTTCACATTATTCAAAAATGACCCTTTTTAACTTTTTTATTCGGTTATTTAACGTCGGTCTATTTCTGCGACTGATGCTTATCACCGACGCCGGGAGCACTCTACCCCTAACCGAAAATTTTGCCGAAACCACTACTGTTCAAACCAGTAGTAGGATTCTTTATCAAGCCCAACATCCGTGGACTCAGTTCCACGTCTCCTCCGAAAGACGGCATGTCTACATAATCTCATTAGTATAATGCCTGCCAGCACCTAGACCACATGTGACCCATTGTATATCCTCCCGAGGAGTTGTCTTCCTAGGTCATCGTCCATCCTGTCTTTTCCAGGAAGGTGGACAGGTCACTAGAAGACACACATTCTTATTGACGATAACTCCGGGCACTCGCATAAGACATGCTTGACAGATTCATTTTCCTGTTCACACATCCTGCATAGAGGTGTGTCCATTAGCCCCATTGTATGGAGGTGTTTCCTTAATTGACAGTGGCCAGTCAGAAATCCTACCATTAAACGTAGGTTTTTCCTGGTCATCGCCAAATATTTTTCGAATCCAGCTTCCCAAGGTGATCCTGGCAAGACTTCATACCAGAGATGTGATGTGCTATTACACTGCAGGCTGTACGGGCCTACGAGGGTATTTTCCCAATGGTCACTTATCAAACTACTAACCACTACAGAGCTGGGTCGACCTCCTTTTTTTTAAATTTGATTCTGTTGGAAATGCATTAATACAAAAATCAACAAAACAGATTACATGCACCTGGGTAAACACTAGCACACTAATTCCGTGTACAGGTACACCATCCTTTACTTCTTATCAAAGCAGTTATGATTAGAGGCATGCTTAATATAAAATTTTCAACAAAAAATGAACCTTTCGTCAATATCTACCTCTACGTTTCGTATAATTTCGACTCTTCAAGATAGTCCCATAGATGCTCTATAGGATTCATGTCAGGACTATTAGGTGGTCACTGATAAAGGCATAGTAACATAATTTAGTGAATTAAGTTAGTGAACTTATGTGCAGGAAATGTGAACTCTATAATGAAACACCTACTCACATACTCTGCTTCTGCGAGAACTTACATGGACTCAGACGGAAGCACTTTGGAAAGGAAATAATACAACCATTACAACTACTTAAAATCCCTCCAGTCAAACTAGTGGCCTATATAGAAGACACAAAGGTTGTGGAATGGAAGTAGATAACATGGGAAATGGTACAAAGATTCAGTTCAAGTGCCTGGGCTGTTGAGCACAAGCGTTGTCCTGCATAAATAAAAAATTGGGTTCAAGGAATGGATCATATTCGACAATAATGTCATCTTAGTAATATTAGGCAAATTTTAAAACCATTACCAAAAAGTACCGTACCTGAGGAGTGCTATTGCAGCTGGCAAATCTTCCTCCTCGCCTTCGCCAGATACACTCACGTCCATCTGGTTCCTTAAGACTAATTCTAAGTCTCGAAAAATTCAATTCAAGTTTATGTTTTCTGACAAGCAAATGATTTTTTGGTCGGTTCACTGTTGCTAAATTCTGCCTCATGTAAATG
This sequence comes from Lochmaea capreae, assembly GCA_949126875.1. Taxonomy (NCBI): domain Eukaryota; kingdom Metazoa; phylum Arthropoda; class Insecta; order Coleoptera; family Chrysomelidae; genus Lochmaea; species Lochmaea capreae. The sequence goes on from OX421396.1 coordinate 18,684,486, forward strand.
TCTTCTAACCGTTCGAGACGTTATAGCAATAGTTCGAGCATCTACTAACTCAATTTTTAGCTGAGTGTTTTTTTCCAAAAAATTATCATCAATTGAATAGGTGCTACATTATCGCCCTTCTCCTTGTCTTCGTTGGTACGAGGCCGTCTCATTAGGTCATCTCACCATGCCACATTTCTTCCGAACCAATCAGCTGCATATCGCAATGAATATCCTTTATACAGGAGAGTCGCACTGCATTCTGGATTCACAAATTTGATGGCGGTTTATTTTCTCCACCTGATTGACTCGCAAGTGAACTTCCAAACATTGCTTTTCACAGGCACTTTGCTTTTGTCAGCACTTTTTAACAAAATTTCAACTCAGTTCTACTCTAACACGAGGTTTCATACAAAGTACTGTCAAAACAAAGTTACATGATTCTATAGGCTTATAACTGTCAAACAGGGTCCGTGGTTTACTTATCGTAGCAATAAATAATGGCGCGTTAATTTTGTCCAGGAATTCATTTTTTTGAGCAGTGTATCAAAATTCAAGATATTAAATGGGACACCACTGGGAATTTCATTCGGAAGGTTTGTGTGATGCAGGGAAATTAAATTGAGGGATCACTACAATCTATCATTAAACAGACTAAAATAACGGACTTATCTGGCTATAAAGTTTGCTTAAAACAACCAGAGAATCGATTATTTTCATTCAAAAACAAGGATAGCAGCATCAGATACTACCAAAAGCAGTGCTGCACTGTTTGTGGATGAGTTTGTCTTCTACTTATTTTATATGTCTCACCACTATCTGAATAACAATCAATAAAATATTATTTTTTGTTCAAAAAGAAGACGTTAACCTAAAGGCATTTGTAGTGTAATTCTTCCTGTAGGTTTTTTGTTTAGAAGGTATGTCTGTGTTTGTTGTTTTTTTTATATCAAATAGAAGTCAATATTTTGATTATTCAATTACCTTTCTCTCAACATAATCGGTTCGAACAGCTTATTCTTTAGTAACGTTTTAGAAAATATACCGTACGCTAACTGTTTCACTATCCATTTCTATCCTCAAAGTTTTTTATAAGAATTATACAATTTATTATAAGCCCAAAGTTAACTGAGCACAAAATAACCCTTAGATTACTTTTTGGAAAAAGTTTTTGAAAGTCGAGAACGATTAAGATTATTTAATGTAAATTGCATGCAATTAATCTACTTTTTCATCCTCGAACGAAATCTTCAGGAGTTTCTAATCCCCCTGGCGATAACGTCAAAAATTTTAAACGAAATCCAAGGTAAAATCGTTTTTTCACTCAGCAACCCCTTTTCGCGTAAAAAAAAACTATGTTACATTCTAGTTGCCTCAATTTGTTCTTTATCTGACAATTAAATATTGTACATTCTTTTATTCACAATTTATATCAACTAGTTTAAATTATATTCAATTAATCTCCTCATTTATTTCAATATTCTTTAACTAATTTATACAAGATATTTGAATAACTACGCTGGCTGGAATTTTAATTATTTGGTTGTAGATGGTGTCGAGAATGTATGACGATGAAGTTAGCCGCGACATTCTAGCCGCGTTTGGGAAAAAATCTCTGATAAAAAAGTTTTCCGCAGCCTGGCGGGGTTGGGAGCTAAATACCTATATTATAGAAAAAATTATGCCCGACCCCGCCAGGCTGCGGAAAACTTTTTTATAAAAGATTTTTTTCCAAACGCGTCAAGAATGTCGCGGCAAACTTCATCGTCATGAAAAACGGCCGAAAATGACGAACGCCGGAAAGTAACGTCATGAGAATGTTTATAGTTTCTAGGGTATTGTGTGTTGGACTTTTCGGAAATCACAACACATAACAAAAGAAAACAATAACACAAATCACACACGCCCATATATCAAACACAACAACACATGAAAACAAAATACAATTTACAGCAATACAACAATCATCCTATTACATAATAACACACATCAAAACAACAACCCATAACTACTTACAGTAAGACCCAACAATAACATGAGCAGCAACTCAAAAAACATACAGTAATACAACGGCACCACTCAACACATGTACCTACATCGATATTATGTGGGTGTCTCCTGCCAAACGCAAACTACAGATATAGTTATTCTAATGTTAATGTAATGACCCATATTTTTAATCCCATTGATGAGAAATGCCGCCCTATGGCGTGCATATAAATTTTGTTTTACAAATTCGAATATCGTGAAGTAATGTTTTTCATTGAATTTAATATAGTAGATTAAAATTAACCTGCATACAAAATTTATAAAATTTGTAATATAATATAATTAAACTCACTCAACCAACAAATAGATATTAAATTAATAATATTTCTCTACAACACAATTCGCACACTCTCCTGGATGAAAATAATGCCATGTATCCCCAACTTCTTTAGGTCGTTGACATTTTTTATGAAACAGTGGACCGCGTTAATAACTGGCCAGTTACTTCGTTATATTATGCCTATTACTGGAGTTGGACTATTCGATTTTCAATCCACCTGCTGCTACATTGCCAGCTATTCAAAATTTTCTTAAAAATAGTAGCATACATAAAGTGGTTTTAATTAATTTTTTCTTTTTCCAGCAATTTCAAGCGGTTTATTTTAATGCTTACTATAAAATCATATTAGGTATTTCTTCTCAATATTTCCAAACTAGCTTTCTAAGAACATCACGAACTAACGGTTTACTGAAGCAAGGGGAACATTTGTATAGTGATCCTGACAATTTTAGAAAAAAATTTTTAACTACATTGCTTTATTTTATTGTCGTTACATTCACATTAGAAACACTATACTATTTGTGATTTTATGTATATGTATACAGTGTGTATATAAAGTAACGTAACTTGCTAATATATCGATTTATGTACACACTGTATAATCTAACTCACCTCTAACCAAAAGTTTTTAAGTATACTTATCTAAAATAAAACGGGATCATTTTGATTCTCATTACATGCATTGTCTTTTAAGTGTACCTATCTAGCAAGAATGCTTGGAAATTATTTTCTTGTAGGATACCGCATTTGTTGACTCTAAAGCGGCTTAACGCAGGTAATTCAAAAAATGTATACAGTATTGTCTGTGAATTTACTTCTATGAACCTGAAACGTTAGTTAGCTGTGTTTCAAGATTAACCAAAACCGACGGAAGTGTTTCCAAAAAGATGGTGGTGACACTTGCCTCAAAAGTGGGTCATCTAGCAATAATTCCTCTGAAAGATCAAAGAACTGTTACTTCTTGCTGTTTCAAAATATCAAACTATACATGTTCTTTTCCTCTTAATTTTCGTTTTTTTTTTAGATAAATAACAACGCAACGTTATTTTGACTGGTATCTTGAAACGAAACATTTTCATACAATTTAAAGCGAACATTTGTGCAATGGAAATAGACATATTTACAGTAGGGTGTACACATGCAGAAAATCGCTCTCTCTAACGACGGACATTCAAATGCAACTACCCGTAACATTTCCTTATTTCACCTGAAACAGTTTCATAAACTCTTGTTTGAGGAAAATACAACATTCGAGACACATATAAACTGAAAAATCATGGGTAATGTGGTTGTAAAATAAATTTGATTCGAATTTTCAACAAAATGAAAAATAAAAATAAAATAACGCGATCCATCAACTCGAGTGTCGATGAGTAAGAAGTCACATTGTCATGGCGAAGAATATTTTTTGTCTTGGAGGAACTGTATGACATGCAAGTCCCAAATATTCTTGAAGATTTATATGTTCTGTATGCATTGGTAGTCCTGTATATAATGTATGCTCTGAAATAACTGTATGTCATGTTATTGCTGTTCCTACTGAACGCACTTCGTGTCCTAGATAACATATATTATGTTATGAAACTCCTATAAGATATGTATGCTCTAAAAGTTCTGCATGACAGGTGAGTCTTAAGTACATTTTCCACGTTGCGACAAATCGCAGCGACTTGTTGCTGGGACAAATCGCTGCTAGAAAAAGTACAATCAGCACATCGATAGTTTGTTGCTGGGACTCATCCAGGCATGTTACGTGTTGCCAACTTCGTTAAAAAATTGGCAGTTCTTGTTTCATAACCTCATAGTGTGAAAAAAATTAGCGTGTGAAAATAAAGCAAATAGGAGTAGTTTCTCTAAAATCAAGTATTGAAGTTAACAGAATGGGTGAGGGCATTGTTTTAGTAACAGTAGTTAGTATTATGACCTGTGCTGCTCTACGAGAAGAAAACGTAGAAGATATCCTGTGACAGCAATGTAAGAGCGTAGCAGCCAATATAAATTTTGGTGCGACAAAATCCACCAGAAAAGTTACCAACTCGCAACGACATCTCGCTCGAAAATAGAGCAAGTTCTAATTCATGCGACCGACGCGCCCAACGAAAGAAAACGCCAATTTGCTTGCAACTTTTTCGAGTTGCAGCGTCAACTCGCACCGTGGACAATGGACTTTATATATCCCAATAGCTTGGTAGTTCTGTATAATCTGAGACTTGAATATTCTGGAAGTTCTATATATCCTCTAGGTCTTGGTAGTCCTGTGAATCTTGAGAGTGCTATATATCCTGTATCCTATATATCCTGTACCTATAGAATAAATGTCTGTCATACAATAGGCAACAGGCACTAAGAATTACTGAAATAATTGTATTGATTACACAGTGGCGTAGCCAGGTGGTGCAGTGCACCAGGGCCCCGGAACTCAGGGGGCCCTCTAACCTCAGCTTTGAGAAAACAAAATTATTTAATATTCGCGAATGATACAACGCATTGTCCATGGCAATTACCGAATTTGGCGGAATATTAGGCAAAAGCTGCTCGTCAAACCGATTCGAAAACCAGGAAGAAGTCTTTAGAGTAACTATTTTCAACAATGTACTCGACATAATAATCAACCAGTTAGATGCGCGTTTTATTAGTATGAGTGCAGTTTGTAAATCGTTCAACTTCCTGATTGCAAAAAATTTGCTTAGCTGGAATGAAACGATTTTACTCATTGTGATCACTTTCAGAAGAAATATTGCTATATAATTGGACCCAATTTTTCGCTCCAATTTCTTAATGTATATCATCTGATCCTCCCTCAATTCATGGAGACGTGGTCTATTCGCCAGCTTTGCAAAGAAATTATAACGAAATTTGGCGTGCTCGAATGTGACCTTACGGAAGTGTATACAGCGATGCTACTGTTTCATACAATTCCTCTTACTTCCGCCGCTTCCGCGACAGCAGAAAGATCTTTCAGTAAACTGAAGATTATAAAAAATTATTCAAGAAACAGCATTCGACAAGATCGCTTCCGACATTTATCGTTAATTGCAATAGAAAATGAGGCGGCATCAAACTTGGATTTGATTGTGAATTTAACGGGGAATTATGTAAAAAATCGTTGTTTTTTTTAATTAATCTCATCTTTATAATAAATATTCTATATTGTCATGTGCGTCGTTGTTTATTTATTCCCTTTTTCTTCTATTAAACACATGGAGATTGTAATAGAGACGACGTTTGGATTTAGCCTACTAGGGATAAGTTCAACTCACTGTTTCCTATTCTTATTCCTATCAATAATTTTTAAGGCCAATATAAGTTCAAACTACGCGGAAAGAGGGGAGGAGGGCCCGATTTTTTCCCTACGCACCAGGGCACTTGTCCCCCTAGCTACGCCACTGAAATTACAAAGGTTCTGAAACAATCAGTTATTTTTACATTGCAACTGTGAATATATTTATTTTAATAATAATGTAAATATATAGATATAAATAAATAGAAAATGTGACAATCCGCCATCTTAGCGAAAACACCGATTACAAAAGTGTGACGTCAACCTTTTGCATATCGTTCGAACTTTTATCGTATTTCCTGTTTTTGCATCGTTTAAATGATATTTACTCTTTATGGATTTCATAATATAAATAAAATAATTTAAATCGGTAATAAAAATAAATTTTTCATTTGCAAACTGTGTGGAATATTTCAAGTATACACAGATGTGTGATGTCATAGAAACATTACTATTCTAGCGTACTGGTACGAAATTTGAATTGTACTTTAAAAACGTAAAATTCTCCTATAAATACCTTCATTTTTCCAAGAAACAACATTTTTTGGATAAAGCTTATGCGTACCACCATCGTGGAGCCATTTTTTAAAATCGGTCATCATGTCTATTGTTCTATGGCCTGTTCGTCCGGCATATTCTGACAGATATCATGAAAACCTTCCATGTTTCAGAGTTCTCTATAACATGTGAGTATTATATAATCTTGCAGTCCTTTATTGTAGGTTCCGGTAAGCCAAAGAAAGTGTGTCCTGACATTTTCTGGAAACTTGATGAGTTTTCTGGATTTCCATCTAATTTGAAACTTCCGAAAAATCGTTATCAATACTTACAGCCATGTAACGTTAATTTTCAAATTCAACGCTTTGAGTTTAACTGGACTATTTTGTTTTTTTTCTTCTGTCGACTATTTCTAAATGTTAACGACGAAGATAGCTTCAAGTACAAAATTGTTGTGGTTGTCATCTTAAAGTTTGTTGCGCATATTCTGCGAGATGTAAATTCTCTTATACTTTTTGGCCTTTATTGAAACTCAAGCGGAAGTATGACGATGAGCCGTTGCCGGGCCATGGTCGGATAAATACAAAGACCGGCAACAATCCTTTGAAGCCTTTCTAGCTTCACATACAGAAATTAATTAAGCGTAACTTTCTTTGGGAGATTTTACGTTGCAATTTCAAAATTTCCCTTAAAAATCGTATATTGTTTTCGTTCTATGCCGAGATACAGTTCCTTATACGCAACATCATTAAAATCTTTTAAGATCCCTTGATAAAAACACTTCCTTTGTTAAATCTAGCTAGAGTGTTCCAAAACGCGGAATATTTTCGTATATACTCCATTATAAAAATGAAAACTTTCATCCGACGCCTCAAAATCGTTTTCGTAAAAACCCTAAAAGTGTTCCTAAATATTCCCGTTGTCCCAAATCTCATCCAAAAACGTAGTTTATAAATAAAACATGAATGTAAGAACATCAGAAGTTAAAGTTGGATGAATTTTAATGACCTCGTGGGAAATTAAATTAAAAATAGTGAACTTTTTTTAAATTCGTCTCGTAAAGTATAATGAAATTGCTTTGCATACTGAGTGTCCCGAAATTATAGATCTTAGTGTTATTATGAAACAAAAGTAAAAGGTATCCTCATATAGTTATTCACTCAACTACATATAAGTACATAATTGAAAACTTGGAGGAGGAATAACTTGGAAAAACTCTACTAAACAAATATTAGACTTGATAGAAACTTAACATAAGAGGCTTTTGGGAGATACCTAGACAAGTTTTTACTTGACTCGAGCCAGACTTCATTTGAAAGGAACTTACAAAATATTATACTAGTAAATTATAGAACTTAATATGGCTCGACTTGAAAAAGACTGGATTTGAAACGGACTTGACATGGAAAAGACATAAATTGAAAGATATTCGACTCCAAAAAAGGGATTCTTACGTCAAGATACTGAATTTCAATTAAACTTAATTGAAAGCGACTTGAATTAAAAAAGACTATTAAAATAGACTAAAAAAGGCTTTTGGGAGATACCTAGACAAGTTTTTACTTGACTCGAGCGAGACTTAATTTGAAAGGAACATAAAAGATATTAAACTGGTGAATAATTGAACTTAAAACGGCTTGACTTGGGAAATATTGGATTTGAAGGGGACTTGACTTGACTTGAGAAAGATTTCATTTTGAGTGTACTTGACTTGAAATAAACTCGACTCAAGATAGACTTGACTTTATTTAAAAGAATCTTTTGAAAAATAGTACTTGACTTGGGTTACGCAGAACTATATATCAAACACCCAGCTGAGAACTTGTTTGGTTGAGTTGCCAGACCTAACTTAAAAGTGATTTTACTTGTAATACTTGACTTAACGGGAATGACTAATGAAGACTTGGAAATGATATTTGAAAGACACTTGCAAAAAACTTGACTTTAAAGAAACTTGACTTAATAGATACTCGTCTTGAAAGAGACTTGAATTAACAAAGACTCTTCTTGCAAAAGATTTTCAAAATAAGTTTCTAAAGGGACTTATGAAAAAGGATTTGGACAGATAATGAATGGAACTTGATATGACTGAAATATTCAACTTGAATAAGGTTTAATTTGAAAAAAGGCTTGACTTGGAAAAAACTTGAATCCAGAGAGACCTTCGAAAGAGGACGATACTTCATTTGAAAAAGACTTGTACTACCACCTAAAAATGCGAAGTTTTATTAAATAAAATCCCTCTGATGGATTTAATAAACCCGCAACGTATGGCTCATTTACCGAATTAAATTTTATTCCCTTTGCTCTTTTAAGCGAAAGACAATGGTCATCCTGTGACCCAAATAATCGGGACAATAAATTTGCCAGCAGGACACGTCACTTACCCGCTTCCGCATGAACCTCCAAGATTGGATGATATTAAGTATTATTCGTGGCGTTGTCACATCTCAATTAAAATATGTAACAACACAATCTGTTGTATACTGTAATTAAGTTTGCAGTGTAAGAGTAGCTTTAACTTCATCGTATTAATGAATCACCGTTTTGCGTAATATTTTTTCTTATAATTTCTATTTTTCAGGTTGACACACCGGATAGTGTCCTCCAGAGCGGTTTGGGTCTAACGGATTTGGGTCAACATGCGGTGCTTCGTTCCATGGTGGATCCTCGAGACTATGACAGACTTAGAAATTTACAATTAAACGGAGGCACACCGAATACTTTCGAAGAAACAATATACAAGGTAAATTCGTGAATATAATAAAATATTTTATGTATTTTATCGTTGCTCTGAACAGCAGATCGAAATACAAAAAAATCACCCCCAAAACCCGTAGTATCGATCGTCTGATCGTAACATATCCCGGAGAAGCAGAAAACAATCGGGACCTCGTTATCGGAATCACCTCATCAACGTAGATCACCTCTAGCGGCCATATTTACACTCAGCGGTCATCTTTCAGACGGTCACTTAAAATTCCCTAGGCGACAGTATTCTATCACGGCCCCAGGACCGTAAACTCTATCGTAGTCGACGTCGATGCGGACTCGCTAGCCTAGCTACCGATCTTTCCAACACCGTACGATGTTTACTTATCCAGTTTGCTTGCTCCCTTGCGGAAACCTTCGACGGGAACAAGAGAATAGGGCGGGTTTATAAAATTAGTTGGATACGAAAAGTTTAGAACCGAAATTGAATTATTTATGTAAAGCAAATTATGGATTTGAGCTATTAAAATACTGTGCGGTGTAAACAGAGGAATATATTCAGGATTTTGTTATTAACGGATCCTAGAAAAAAATGATCTTTAAGGTGAACGCTCACAGAGCTTCTGAATGGATGATATCTATCTTGTACTGATGAGGAGCAAATACACCGAAACCGGTCTACAAGCGATATTGTTCCTTCTAATAACAAACCAGAATGGTTGGATATATCTTGCAGATATATCAAACCCGTTTGCCTTGAAGTGTAATTCAGTGTCCTTCGTGGCATATAGCCAGGGAAGTAGTTGTAGCTTCATAGTGAATGGTCTGCTCTTTGAAAAGTGATTTTCAGCTTTATTGTGATATTGTTTTGATAGATTAAAGTAGATTGCCATTTTCCATTTTTTGCTATACAGGGATTAAATAGAACGTTATAGTTCAAGAAATCGGTGAATTTTTATGACAAAAATTCTAGTTGAAAACGGACTGTGCTATCATGTAAAAGACATTACGCAGTATGGACCTGATATATTTTAGACTGGTAATTGTTGTTCACGCAATTGTTATAATCATTTAAAACGAAAAAAAGTCCTTTTTTAGTTTTTTGTTTAATAGGAAAGCTTATCAAGTAATCATAATGGTGTCGAGAGAAATACAAAAAATTAAAAACGATTAAGTTTGTTCATATTTAAACGAACTTACAGACGACAATAATACAGAATACTCACTCTGGAAAGCAACAAGAATACTAAAAAGGCCATTCACCCAGACGCCAGCAATTAGGAAAGAAGAAGGAGGTTGGGCAAAAAATAATATGCAAAAAGCAATTCTACTTGCAGAACACCTTGAAGGGATATTCCAACCTAATGAAATAGCAAGGACAATTATCTGGAGAAAAAGATATCAAATTGGTCACTCCCAGAGAAGTAGCGGATGAACCTGAATCCAAAAAAAGCGCCTGGATATGATCTAATCACAGGAGCAATATTAAAACAACTACCAAGAAAAGTCATTGTGAAACTCACAAATTTAATCAATGCAGTTTTCAGACTAAAGGATATTCCAAGGGTCTGGAAAATAGCTGAGAGGATTATGATCCTAAAACCATGGGAAAACGCAAGCGAAGCTAAATCTTACAGGCCAATTTCCCTTTACCTGTGATATCAAAACTCTTTGAAAAGCTATTACTGAAGAGACTTAAAAATATTATAGAAGAAAATATGCACATAAAAGACTACCATTTTGTATTTCGTGGAGAACATTCGACAATAGATCAAGTCCACAGGATCACAGACATAATAGAAAAAGTCTATGAAGAAAAAGAAGTATGCGCTGCTATTTTCCTAGACATAGCCCAGGCGTTCGATAAGGTCTGGCACGAGGGGCTCATAAAGAAAATGGAGAAAATTCTCCCAAAACAATATGCAAAGTTATTGGAATCCTACATAACAAATCGATTTTTCAGAGCTAAACAAGAAACTGAATACTCTGAACTAAAACAAATAAAAACAGGTGTGCCACAAGGGAGCGTGCTTGGCCCAGTTCTATATCTACTATATACATATGACATACCAGATATGAACGATATACAAATTGCCACATTTGCAGATGACACTGCTCTTCTTGCAACAGGAACAAATGTGGAAGAAGCTACTCAAAAGTTACAAAGAGCTACTAATCAATTCAACGAATGGACCAAAGAGTGGAGAATAAAACTTAATGAATCAAAATCAGTAAACATAAATTTTACAAACAAAATAAATAATCAAAACATACCAATCGCAATTAATGGAATGGAGGTACCATCTGGAAACACAGCAAAATATCTCGGAATAACTCTGGATGCTAAGATAAGATGGAAGGAGCATGTAAAGAAGAAAAGGAAAGAACTAGATGCAAAATATAAAAAAACGTATCGGCTTATAGGTAGAAAATCCCAAATGTCAACACGTAATAAATTGCTCATATATATAAGCAGATTCTGAAACCAATTTGGACATACGAACTACAGCTTTGGGGCTGTGCCAGTTCAACCAACATAGCACCCATACAAAGATTTCAAAACAAAGTACTCCGTACTATTGTGAACGCTCCATACTATATTCGAAATGCAAATCTGCACACAGACCTCAATGTACCAACAGTTGAGGAAGAAATTATGAGATATGCCCAAAACCACGAAGACAGGTTACATAACCATGTTAACATCTCGATTTTCCAACTACTCGATCAACACAACCTAAAGAGAAGATTGAAAAGGACGAAACCTTCAGATCTGGTGTAAGTGATAAGTGAAAGTGTTGAAAGCAGATCACAGTGATAAGTGAAAGCTCACAGTTAAGAACTGAGTAACATCAATGGATTATAACTTAGTTTTAAGGATTGTATATATAATTTAGGATAAGACAAAATTGCTGGTTGGTCGTTGTTCTCGACCAGGTGTAATACAACTTTCCATCCAAAAAAAAAAATGGTGTCTAGAGACGAAATGTAGATAATAAAATTACAAATACAACGCATTTTTCAGCAAAGTGATTAGATAATTAGGAGCGGAGAAAATTCGGAAAAACTGGAAAATTTTTCAAAAACTTCGTATTTTTGTCGTTATTCAGGTTATAGCGTTGAAACTTCTTAGGAAACAAGCCCTTTGTATGCAATTTTTTAATGCAATATTTTGCAGTAGGTCTGGATGAATTATAGATAGTCCTATTTTGAATTTGACAACGGTTTTGAAAAATACAGAAAACGTATATTTTCGATTTGTGATCAAATGCTGCGAAATGAGTCGAAAACGCTCGGAAAACGATGACGATGAAGTTAGCTGCGACATTCTAACCGCGTTTGGAAAAAAATCTTTGATAAAAAACTTTTCCGCAGCCTGGCGAGGTCGGGCATCATTTTTTTTCTATAATATAGGTCTTTAGCTATTCAACAAAAAATATTAGAGCATGATTAGAGGTGGTAGGAAAAAGTTCGAGGCGATCGAAAAAAAATCGTGCAACTTGACGTGTTTCGCCTTAAACTTTTTCCTGCCACCTCTAATCATGCTCTAATATTTTTTGTTGAATAGCTAAAGACCTATATTATAGAAAAAAATCATGCCCAACCCCGCCAGGCTGCGGAAAACTTTTTTATCAAAGATTTTTTTCCAAACGCGGCTAGAATGTCGCGGCTAACTTCATCGTCATGGAAAACGGCCGAAAATGACGAACGCCGGAAAGTAACGGTAGGAAACTTATTTCCCTTTTCTCATCCTTAAAAACAACTTCCTTACCCCTATAATACCAAACACACATTATTCACTCTCGTTCATCATTCCTGAAATACCAATAGTATATTGTGTCACAAGGGCAGAAAATGAGCTTTAGCAGTCCAAGACTATTAGATGCACGAGCGAACGTAGCTACCTACACCATCCTATGCTAACTTAATGGACAAATATTGCTCTGAACATTCTGAAACTGAGTAGCGCATATTTAACCTTCGACAAACAGCTTCGAGAATCCTTATGCCAAAATACAGGGTGTTTCTAAATTTAGGAGGTGATTGCTCGTATGAAATTAAGATGGGTCTTTCCTATAACAAAATTTCCTCAGCCCACCCCTTTCCGAGATATCACCCTTAAAAAGTGGTGACTTAAATTGAGTTTTCATAACATTTTTTTGATCTTAAATTTGTTTCCCAAAACCAATAGCTGCAGAGAGAAAAAATAAACGCTATAATTTATAGTTTTTTCAATAAATTGAGTAGAAAACAGTAAAGATGTAAAATGTAATACGATTCATAATATTGTTTCTCTGCAGCTATTGGTTTTGGGAAAAAAATTTGAGAATAAAAAAAAATTGCAAATAAAACAAGGATCCTGAGTTAAATTTTATTTCATAAAAGTTCAACTCGAAAAAAAGTTTTGATATGAAATAAAGTAAGGGATGCTAATTTCACACCCGTATAATGTAGCAGGAATATTAAAAAAATTCCCGTGGTTAGTCCTATGCGAGTGCACGAAAATTACAGAATTTCAAGTTTCAAGCTTTACTGAAATTTTAGAAAAAAAATAAAAACTCAATTTCACCTGTCAAGGGTGATGTATCGGAAAGAGGTGGGCTGAGGAAATCTTGTCATAGGAAAGACCCATCTTAATTTAATACGAGCAATCACCTCCTCAATTAAGTCGCATGAATTTAGAAACACCCTGTATATAGGGCGGAGTCCGAGACCAAAAACACATATTGGAAGGAGAGTGAGTGCAAAAAATTAATTTGTTAAGAAGATCGTAAACTTTAAGTATCAAATAAATTAGCCCAGTTAATTAGTGGAAAACATTATAAATTACAAACCACATGAATGAATAATAGTTGTTTATGTATCAAGGGTACTGAGTAGCTGAGTATGCCCTGATGATGTCAGTCTTGAAAAGTCGAGGGCATCTGGCCCGAGGGTATATATCTATTACCCGCGGTGCATACAAACTTTTATGTCATACCAGTTCGTTTTTTGAGTTGATTTACTATTTTTTTATTTTTACCCGCGATATTATTATTGTCTGTGTTTTTGTGCTTGGGAGATAAGTACAGTAAAAGTCACGAATGTTTCTCGTTAAGTCATAACTCATAAACATCCAAATCAATAAGAGAGTTTTCACCAGCGGCGCATCATTGTTCGTCATGTATTTCTGGAGATCTAATTACTCGTCTTATTATAAGAGGAAATACATAAAAACCAAATTTAACATATCATAGTTAGACTACAATTTGAAATTCTACAAATAAATTGTCACAAAACCATAGAGATACTACAGATAGAGGTAGCAAGCCAGCTCGGAAACCGTCAGGCTGTAAGAAAGAGAGAGACATTCTGAGGTTTAGGCTGTCTTTTTCTAATAGCGCGCATGCTGTATACACAGACAGAAAAACTTCGGATCGTCTGTCTTTATCTCTTACCGGAGTTCTGTCGGACATTTCCACTTACACAGACTAGAGGCCTATGGCTTCTTGCCTCTATCTGTAGTATCTCTGCACAAAACTTACCTCTTGAATGACATTTAACGGCGGAAGTGGTCCGCCATTAGCCAATTCCTTTTGGAAATATTCAGGTAACTTTCTAATACACTCACGTGCTACTATCCCGTAATGAAATTTTACAGGCTTTTACCAATGAAAACTCAGTTATGCTTCAAAAGTATGAATATACAAAATTCAACAGCAAAACAGTAAACAGAACGATTTGTTAGGTATCAGATGCCCCATGGCTTCATGAGATTTGCGCAAAATGTCCTCAGGAATGGATTGAGCTTGAGCCATTTCGTGAAAATCGGATAATGACAATCGCTGATAGTATCATTTTATTTCAAAACCAATATTATGTTTCTATGGGTACCTACCAACTACAGGCGAGCTATCTTGCCATTGAATGCAAATTTCAAAAATAGCGATCGCCGATAAATATATTAATATTTTATTTTTTTACTGTTATTTTGTGCTTTTTAGCAGTATGAAATAAAATGTTGTACGTCACACGTCTGGTAAACTTTTACAGTACTCGTACTGTAAAAGTGTACTTACCGGACTAGTAACGTAAATATCTATTACCTATTTAAAGTAATGACAATGACGACGAACTTCAATGGTGACAGAATGATTTCCGCATAAAGTGACGTTTCGCTTTTTAAGTACAATCGTTGTACTTAATTCTGGCACAAAAGACATACATATTGCGAAAAGTCTATTCGCGACATACAATTCACACAAGTACAACAAGGAAAATATGAGCAAAACTACTTGAAAGAGAGAGAAGAATAATTGTGCGCTCAGCGTTGGGCGTGTAAAAGTTTAAATGTGAATGGAAGGCCTAAGTCTGACGTCATAAGAGGCGTGGTCATAAAAACTTTTCCAAACAAACCGAAAGCTCCTGTAAATTATCAAAAAATTCTCAATTTGCCGTTTGCTGTTGATTTCGTTATGAATAAGATTGATCGGTATTAGAAATATATAAAAAGTGATTAATTAAAGAAGTTTTTGAACCTAAGTGTAAATCTGGAAAAGGATTTCCATTATTTTGTCAATAAAATTTAAATTACATACAAACACACAGCATAAGCACACATAACCTCAACTATGTTTACACTGTTTTAAAAACGCCTTGCAAACCTTACCTTGTAGATTTTCGTGTAAAAAAGTCTCCAACTGATCTTTTTTTACTTATTCCTAACAACGATCACTCTTATTTTTATAACTATATTAATAGCAAACCGCAAAATCTCTTATGACGTTTTACACGATTTGTTTGGAAAAGTTAATAGGAGGAGCATTCTGTTGTGACGTCAGAGATTAGGCACTCCATTCTCTCTGTAAAGGACACTGTAGCCGGATGAAAGTGTTTAGTTTTACCTAATAGGGCATGAGCTCGAAAAAAAGTTAACGATAACGAGACAGAAATATCATTTGTACAAATTAATCTGCGCTTCTAGCAACAGCGGTTAAAATAGGGGGGCACTGAACACACCCCCAACTGTTTTTGGTAGCTAGAACTGAACACGTACGTCCATCGCTGAGTGCACAATTATTCTTCTCTCTCTTTCAAGTAGTTTTGCTCATATATTCCTTGTCGTACTTGTGTAAATCGTATGTCGCGAATAAACTTTTCGAAATCCGTATGTACCTTTCAATTTGTTTTAATAGGACATACGCCGTCAGTGATATCCACATAAAATTAAAGTGTCTTTTATACATTCATGGAAATATGACGTAACGAGAAACATTCATGACTTTTACTGTATTAAAATGTTTAGTGTGTTCAAAGTCTAAAATCAAAAATGGAACAAGATTTTGAAACTCTCGACGAAATTTAAAAAGTTACCGTGAAAATATAGAGACTCATGCAACAAAGAATATGACCAATTTTTTAAATGGATGTCGGAAAATGCTGTAGAAAACATTAACGAAAATATGCTGTTGGGGTGTTTTAATGATCTATCCGAAAAATTTTCTCCCAGCTCTTTGTGTGCTGAATATTCGATGATAAAGAAGACTTTAATGGTGAATAGAAATATTAGTATTTGTAATTTTAAAAAATTATGCGAGGTCAAAAGGGTACCAACCGAAAAATCCAGTGAAAATGTCCTAAAATTTATTAATCAGGCACCAAATGAAACGTTTTTTATGAACAAGGTCGCATTATTATTTGGTGTATTTGGTGGATATCGACGGCAAGAACTTGTAAATATATTAGACACCCATATAGAAGATAAAAAATCAGTCTTTGTTGTAACGGCGCCAGAAACCAAAACTGACAAAAAACGAGTTTTCAACCATTGTTGATGAAGTCGAAAGGAAGAGTTTGATTATATTTCTATGCGTCGGCAATTCTTTTAGCAGAAACTGTAGCAAGTATGAACACGCTGAAGTGCCATGGTGGACGGAAGAGTAGCATGGTTGCTGAAGGATATTTAGAGGGCAGCTTATCCTCAAAAAATTAGATTTTAAGGATGTTGGCAAGCGTAGACTCCATTTCACATAAGAAGAAGCCACGTGAAGCTGCAGTCGTATGCGCGAACTTGTTGTTAAAACCAGCGCCATATTGTAAAATTGACGTTCGACTTCAAATCAGTAGCGTAATGTTTTCACATTTTGTAGGTTAACACAAAATTAGAATCTGGCGGCCTTGACTGTGGATAATTTTTCCTTTAACACCAACAAGTTTTTAGGAGGCATGATATAAGATCGATTAAAACACACATCACACAGATAAACAGTGATTGATTGCTTTAAACACTACTTCAAATGTCAATAATGAAATAGCTATCGGCATGAAACAGTCGTTACGAGGCAACATAGATGAACAAGACAGATTTTGGTTTCTGCGCAAGTCAGTTGGGAAACTTCACGTGGCTTCTTCTAATGTGAAACGAAGTCTACCATCCCGATCTCGCTTTTCCTTATGGAAACTAGAGACGCAGACAATTAATCATGAGTCAACCTTTGCTGCAGGAAATTTAGCTATCAGCGGAACCTTCCAGAATTGAATTCTATGTAAATACAACCAAATAATATATAAACGTAAATTTATAATTTATTAATGAAAAATGAGTTAATCGAAAACTGTTTTTTGTGCCTTATTGCCCGCGCGGGCCATAATGTGTAAGGGCATAAAGTAATCCATTTTGTAGATGGTATCTAAGGTATAAAAACAAAATAATGTAGCTACTAGTATGACATAAAAAAATATAAAAATATCGGTTAAGACAAAATATTTCGCAACCCTTCGATGATATGAACCCTTAAGTTAGTGAAAGAAGAAATAGAAACAGTCCAAACCGAGACCTAGACTTTCCATTCTCTCCCTTACCTTCCACCCTTCGTACGCGTATAGCTACCTAAATCAAAATGTCACTAAGATTCGGCGAAGGCGATGGAATTTTTCGGTTTTTATTACTTCTACTCTCTTTGCTGGGTTTTATGAGGCCGGTAGGGATAGTTTTAATACAGTTTCTTTTTATTTCTGATCTATACCGGGATTTATTCTATATCAACTTATTCGAAATTGCTCGTAGATGTAGTTGTGTTTGATGAGGAAAAATTTTTATTTAATTTTTGGATTGTTAATACCTATTGAATTTCACGAAGGGAGCATCTACCGTCACAGAGGAGAGTGAAAAAAAATACATCTTTTTTTCTAATTAGATTTAATTTTATTTAATGGATTTTTACAAACAGTCTTAGTGTCTGATATGATTTCATAAATTGGTAGGACCTATGCCTCATTATATCTGTTGTGCATCTTACTGCAAATCCCTGTAAGTACGTCAACCAGTCCCCAAGATGAGTGTCTTTCAGAATGGCTTGGTCAAAGCAGGAATAAAAATATCCATATTAAAAAAGTCAGGGATATATAAACTTAAATATCCAGAATGTAATGCTGTCTAAGCTGTATTAGATACAACGAACACTACGAGCATACAGATTAAAACAGCCAGATAAATCACATGTGGGTCTCCAGGATAATAATAATAAGTGCAGTTCCCGTTTACCCGCCTCCTTGTCTGCACTATTTTACTCCGGAACCGTTTTCACATTACTACAGAGTAAGAAGCTGTCTCCCTTCATCTGCCCGCTCTTTCCTCTTTTTCTTTCGTCTCTATGACTCCTCTAATTACTTTAAAAGCATGTTCCCAGCTTTAATTTGTTTCTACTAGACTACTCATCATATTGTATGCACTAAATGTTTTACCAGTAGTGTATTTGTCTCTTAATATCCATCTAGATCACTTAAATAGTGTATTCTCCGCGTCGTCACTATCACTACAATAATTGCAGTCGCTTGTTTGCGCTCTCCTACGTTCAAACAGATACTTCTTGAAACAGCCGTGTCCTGAGAAGGCTTCACTGATGAAGTAATCTACTTCCCCCTGCCATCTGCCATACCAAAGTTTCCAGTCCATCTGCCATACGTTTCAGAGTATATTTAGCCTGACATGCATCCATCGGGTTGGCTCTGGCTTCTTTCTTGTCTATTCCTGTGTACATTTCGTATCATTCCTTGATCAGCAGCTCTATCGGTGGAACGCCCAAAATGACTCCTACCCCATTGTTGATGCAGTTTTGTACGCATTGCACATCCTCACCGTTCGATGGACCCGTTTTAGCTTTTAAGTGAGTCTCTTATTGTTAATGATTTTATGCTAGACCGATGCTGACCGGCTGAAAATTTAGTATGATGTAGTCCATGGTGTCTTGATCAAAAGTCTTCATTGGCCGAAAAAGATCTAATGGATGGTTTTTGAGAAACAGGGTGTTAAAAATACAGGGAACGGATTAGTTTTGATAGTGTGAAATTGTTTAGAAATGTATCCAATAATATAATGTTGGATGCATTTGAAAGATCATTAATGGATAAGTGTCATAATAGTTTAAATAAAGACAAAGGACCTATATCCTATAGTGCATTGTATAGTTCATCAGGAAAAAAGAAATTTTTTCGTTCCAAAATAGTTTGTATACCTATATGAATGACGAAGCACCATAGTATTAGCTTACCTTCATTCCCTGAAATAGATAACTTGGTTATCGAAACGCGCGTGAGATGGTATACATTGGTAATGTGAGCAGTGTTCAAATCAGTATCAAGTATCACCAACGGTTCCAAAATTCCCACTCAGCCCAAATCTAAGTTATAACTTTTTGTCTTTTTGTATTACATATTTGAAAACATGAATTTATTAAAATAAACTAGTAAACATTAATGTTGATGGAACCATCTATCTACACACTTAGAACTGACAAAGTAAAAAACTGTCTTATTTCTTACTTATTTCACAAGATTTATAATGTTTTTCTTTATTTTTAGTTGAAACTTCAAGAAGCTATGAAAAAACGAGAAAAGTTTACTAAAGAACACGAAGAGGTAAATTCATAGTATACTAAGTATTAAAAATAGTAAGAGGTCCCTCCAATTTTTCCTGTGTTTTGTAACGTTTGAATAAGAACTCTCAGAACCCCGATTCAATACTCCTGAGTTTTTATGGAATTGAATCAACGAATAGTGTAGCAACTTCTTAATAACTCCTTAATATCTTAATACTTTGAAACTTTGTATGCTAATTTAATTAAGACAAATTTCATGAGGTGTCACAGTAATGTACATGGTTAATATGCTTTTAAATCTATCATACAGGTAATAAATACTAAGAGATAAGAGAAGTGGAAGGGATATCGTCAAAACATGTCATCTTTTATTAAAAATCAGAGTAGTAATAGTAAAATTGGTCTTGGTCTTGCAGTATTGGTCTTGGTTTTGCGAAAACCAAGATCAAGACCATCCTTAGACTAGCAGGACCAAGACCAAGCTTTGCTCATCATTAATTCAAAGATATGCCGAGAAACTACAACAGATTGGCACCTCAAAAGCTCAAACTAGCGGAGCAAGAATGATATAGACTCTGTGGAATAAAAGAAAAAACCTCCATTCACATAGTTGCAGATTGCACTACGAAGCACTACAAAATCCTAGTACTGCACAACACCTAGGACGCGCTGAATAAAAAAAAGCACTCAAACTGAAGACTGCAGATATTCTAAAATTATAGAAATAGAACTACACACTCCACTCCAATATACATACATACATACCAAGATCATTTCGCATTAGTTTTTTTTTTTTATTTTAATTACAACTAATCTAGAAACAAGATTAACGAGCAATATTTTTCTGTTAAAATCTTAAAACTAAAAAGTTATACAGAGTTAGACCCACTGGTAACAACTCAGATTTATTTTCACTCGGTTTCTCTACACAACACGCACTGTGCTCTGCTTTTAAACCACTACACTAGTTCAAAAGGTTTAGTCCTTTTGAGTCTTCTTACTAACCCACTTTGGTCCAGCAGCTGGATTGCTTCGACGTTATCGTGGTTGTGGAGCCGTTCTTCGTGCTTCTTTGTAAATTTTCTTATCTCGTCTGCTACCATATCCACACCCAGGTCTCTATGGAGGTCGCTATTTCTTACATACCAAGGAGCGTTGACAATGCCTCTTAGTACCTTGTTCTGGAATCTTTGTATGATCTCAATATTGCTTGCACAAGCACACCCCCAAAGTTGTATGCCATATGCCCATACAAGTTTTAAAACTTGTTTGTATATCATCAATTTATTTCGCATTAGTGACTGAATAAAATTAAGAAACATTTTAATGAATACACCGCAAGGAACATACCTACAGAAGATAAAGGTTTCCAACCTTTAGGAAATCAATCTATGAACCGGGGTTTAAATATGAAAAATATCTTTTTGAAAATTGTTCATTTGTCATTATCTAAATTATTTTGAAGTACACTATGAATTCTACTACAATTTTCACACAACCCTTCCACAAACTATTCTTATTTTAGACCAAACCATGAATGTATATCTAGAGTCCATAAATAGGCACTGTAAAGTAATAGTTGGTTGTATAAATTTCCATTAAACGAAAATGAATTGAACAGATAATATGACTACTACCAAATAATATACACAAGAACAAGAAGTGATGAAGCCTGTCGAAAATTCTTTGATGTTGAAGGGCCAAAAATAATAACCTTGAAGGTGACACCTAACTCTGGCATACACTGAGAATCATTAAAAATGCTTACAGCTTTATTTGAATCACAGAGAAAAAGTATTTTAGCATACAGTTAGTGTTTTATCAAATGTTTTCATACGTATTTTTCCATCAGTAGCTATTTCTGCACTTTTCGTTGACAATATGAAGTGAATCATTTAAAAACATAATTTTAACTACAATCAAACTTTACGAAAGAGGCCTACATATCATCGTATGATGAGTTTGACTTCTTGTCTGTTGATGTATTCATTGCTACTACTAATTTAATCTTTTTCAGATACTAAGAGACATCAAGCAGGGTTTACTTCAACTAGGGAAAGAAGGTATTAGAGGACCGCTATCAGGAGGTAAAACCATAAAAATCCCAACAATAATCTCAAAATATTAAATTGTAATTCGTTTATTTTTAAGACGACACTTATATGTATGATGAAGATGTTCGTATGCTGGCGCCGATATCCCATTACGCCGATCCCCTCAACCGTCCCGCTCATTGGTACGACGAACCACCCTACGAATCGGATCCAGAAGATTTCCTCATGGGCTGCAACGAAGGACCTTCAGCCACTATCCAAAACGGAAGAGTTTGTTTCACACTCAATACCAGACAAGATTCTAGAGGAGAAGGAGTCATATCCTTAAGGAGCGCCGGAGATATATCACTCCCTAGAGATTCACAAGCTGTGGGAGGAATCGCTCCTAGACGGGGGTTAATACTACCCTCACAAGCTGGTTATCCACCTGCTATAATACCTTTAAGGTGAGGTTTGTTTATCCATGACATTATGTAAAATGATCTCTTTGAGATCTATGACAAGGTAGTAGTGGAGTAGATCCGAAGAATAAGGTGGACGGGGAAGTAATTTGGTAATTTTTTAGATCGTCAAGAGATGTAGAAAGTGGTGATTATGCTGGATCTGATGTACAATCCGTCAGCTCGAGACTATCGACCCTTTCTGTTGATACAAGTAGATCTGAACATCACGAATTAGGACAAATAATTTCACCGCAATATTATACACAATTAGAAGGTAAAATAAGGCATTTTAGAAAAATAAGCGGGTATTCTCGAAGTGAAGACGGAATGTCCCCCAGTCAAAGTTCGGATTATGAAGATCAAGAGGATTTTAGTAATTGTAGCCAGCAGATAGCAACTGTACACGTGGTAAATATCGTTTTGTTATGATAATTTGTTTTTATTCATTCTTTGTTGTTTATATCAGAAAAAACAAACAAATTGGTTGCCCGTGCTATAAACTGAAATAGTATATTATGCAATGAGCACAAATTGGCCATTTTGTTGCGAGTTGCATACTATACTTTTTCTATGACAACATGTCGTTCACGTTTAATACATGCATACATTGCAAAACATTTGAAAGAAATAAACTGATAATATTTCATTACTCCGAATTCGCCGCTAATGGGCTTTCTATCAGAATTAAAATATAAATTGAAGAAATATGTAAATATTTTCTTTATTGCTATTTCTAATAGGTACACAGAAATAGAAGCCCATAAATGTATTTATAGAAAACAACTATGAAATTACTATATCTACTAAAACTTTGACAGGTACGATCTGCTGACATTTCATCAATTTTCGCTGGACGTCATAATTTGACAAGCCGTAGTCGTCGTGATTTTAGAGTGAACCTAGACCTAACACGAAATATTCCATTTCGCATTTGTTGCTTAGCAACTTGCCTAGCAGCCGATGCAAAAATGAAATTCTGTACAAAATGTCCTTGTTTATGATTGGAGTTACGGTTATAAAATGAACATTTATCGAGGTTGTCGTAGAAAAATAGTTTTTCGTAATATTCAATCATTTTAATTACATTGTTAAATAAAATCTATAGATGGTAATCCACACCAAACATTTGCATCGACTGGAGTTAATTTTTGTATCTAACATAGGAATTGTCATATTAAGATATTATCATGATATAAGATATAATTCACTCATAGTACTATTTATAATAATAATAATTTTTTATTGCAACTTATAATTCAGGTACGTCACTAGTTTAAATGTGTAGTTGTCGATAGTCTTCCTTTGCTATTCCATGTTCCAGCTTCTTCTTCTTCCTCCTTCATTGAGATGTTTGAGCTTGTACAGGACAAAAACGTTGACATATCTGACATATATCACTCTGTTATGTACCTTGTTCAATTTAAATTTAAGTCATTTTATCAATGAAAGGTATTAAACAAACAGACTAATCAAAAATTTAAAACAAGATGAAACCACATGCAAATGAAAACTACTCCAATGTCACCCTAACCTTGACTTCTTTTTTTCTTCTTCTATTTGGGTAACTACCATCTCTTATGATTAATCTTATCTCATGTCAAAATATGTGACTAGCTTCAACTTATACTAGTGACGTCAAATTGTAAAGGGCGAATTTTAAGAAATTTTTGAAATAGAATTTTTCAAATGGGGATAAAAACAACAACAACAACACTACTTACTTTGATAAAATACGTTGCGACGTAATTTGTTCCCTTAGAATTAACGATTTGCTAATCATTAACAGGAATTTATTTTTATTGGTCGATAGTTTGAATTACTGTTCATCTCCCTTTTTTATATATTGGAGTAATATTTCCAGTTTTAATGTAATCCGGAAAATCCCCATTTGAAAAGGAAATACTATAGAGGACATATTATGCTCGTATTACAAATAGCAGAACTCTTAACAAAAATATCATCAAAACCTTAAGATCTCTTATTTTTCAACTTGATTATTAAAGGTTCATATTATTCATCTTTAAAAGTTTCTTGTTTAAGGTTTAAAAGACAACCTAACAATGGATAATGTAGAGTATGTATCTGTTTATGTATAAAAGTATATTGAATATCTTTTTTCATTTTTTCAATACCTAATGTTTCTAGGAAATGTAATGTGATCATTTTGACAACTATGTAAAAGTTTATTTGAATTATTGAATGTGAGGTGATGAATTGAATGTTTTGCATTACCTATTTGAATTATCTGGAGGCTTATTTAAATTAAATCTTATTTCAAAATATCTTTGTGTTTCACAATGAAAACATCAGATCTTATATACACACTAGTTTTGGAGCATCACTCAAGCAGAAATTCACGCCATCCGAAAGTGTGCCTAGCTCTATACAAATAAAATACATAGAAGGCATCTTAAACAGCTCACCACTAAGTTATTGTGTAGTCAGTTCTAAAATGTTATGGGAATGACCAGAAAAACCCAATAACCGAACAAGAAAATTATCATTATCCTATAGCGGGCTCCAGGACAGATTATAATAGTAGAAAATGAAGTAGCAGACAGGTGTTAAATCTTGAATTATCCTTTTGGGAACTGGAACCCTTTTGCGGTATCAACAATAATATAATATTGGAAGAAATTGATAAAATCGATAAAAAGAGAAAATCGGACCACTGTAAAAATCTAGTGGGGCTCAGTCAGAGATAGGGCTAGAAACTACGGCATAAAAATTCATAAAAACTTCTCGTGAGTTTTTGACTGGTGTCCTAATAGGGTACTTTCGCTTGAATAAGTAACTTCTCATCTAATTTGGGTGTTGTCGAAGAGCTGGATGGCATTCCCGTGGCTCAATAGTATTTCTTCGCGACACTTTGAAATTCTGAGTCCTGAAGGTCATTTTTCCAACAGTACCGGATGCATTGCTTCTTAATACTTTTTTTTGAAAGCGTTGCATAATATGAATGCTGCTTTCTCTGGCACTACTCCAAAAATGTATACTGTTTACTCTGGTTTCAGGAATTGTTTGCATTGTATATTCTTGCATTAGTTTGCTGGGTAGATGAATAAAATTTTATATTCAATCCGATTCACATCCTCTAGTGGTTTATCTACATATCTAAAAATAATTTTTATTTCATGCCTTTGGCCATTTTTTTATCAGAAATGATGGTCAGCTCTTTAGTTACTGCCGGCTTCGATTTTTAATTGTATACTTGAGCATGATACACAATGAATTTTAAACTAGAAACGAGAGTTCCATTATAATTAATTAAAAACGTATCAATTGATCTTAAGTAGAAAATGTTTATTTATAGTCAAGTGATGGCCGATCTGCTGGCGTATCTGGCCTGGTAGGGAAAGTAAGAGGACTTCGAGAAGACGTCCAGAGAAAAATTTCGAGACTCAAATGCGATACTGCCGATCAACAACGTATTCCCGATCAACAATTTCAGTGTTTAGCTAGTTCAGTGGAAAGTATACCAAGTGGATCAGGTTCCAGTAAGTATAAAAACTTAATTAACCAATCCTACCAAAAAAATTAATCACTGTTATTTATTGAAGGTACACAAGCATTGGTGAGGGCCGGCAGCAATCACAGCTCGATATCGACAGAAGAACCGGATCCGAGTCCAACCGATCAAATTGTGGGAAGAGCTAGAGCTTTGGTAGACCAAACTCCAAGTCCGTATGATACGGAGGTATTAAAATTTAAGGTACGTACCACTACACCAGAGATATAGATTAAATGCGAGATATCTTCTAGAAATACTTCACTTGGTCCAAATTTTCACCGATTCATTTGATTCCATACCTAGTGTCAAAGTCTATCTCTATTTTTAGTATACCTGTGTCTTCCGTCATCATGGTTATTTCATACCGGTGTTTTAAGGATATCAGTGTATTACTGAATATAAAGTTGTATTTTAGAGTGATGGGGAATGCAGTAATGCCTCCTCAAACTAGAGGAAAGAACTTTGGAGATTTTGGGCGGTGACGGACTGCTTTCAAATAAGGAAAGAAAGTCATCTTAAACTCTATTATTCCAATTTTTCAATATACTAGATAAATAACGTACAATCCTGACCCAGCACTTTATTCGAAAGCAGCATCTGAATGAAGTGTGAGTAGTTCCATACGCAGCGTTGGAACATCCAGATCAATTTAGGGAGTACTAGAGGAACGACTAATATTAAAGCTGCGCCCTCATCGAGTCGACACTGTCGATTGACATGGTCGATCAACAAGTCGACAATACTGCGACAATCAGCGAGAGAAATGAGCAATTTCCATAAGGGCATTGTGCCTCATGTTTATGTTTTAGACTGTTTTTATAATTAGTTTTGGAATCCCACAGATTCGATTTTAATTTGTATGCCTAAATAGAAGCTATGACTTTGTTTTGTTCTGATTCCATTTCTAACGAAAAATACACGACTACGATGTCAACGTCAACGTCATCAAGACGTCACTGAGTACTCAATTTGTCGAATGTCGAACGTCGAAAGCACGTCCACACACTAAAGTCGATCGACAGCTCTTTCATGTTTACCGACAGTAGATGGAAAACAATTCGATTCGATGTCGATCGATTTATTTTGTCGATCGTCACCGTCGATTGTAACGTACACACCAAGTCGACACTGTCGATCGACGGTGAGGACGCAGTTTAACGCTCACTTCTCTCTTCTCCACAACCAGTATTTCACGTAGTGCTACTGAAATTCGATCGTGTGACTCTTTCGTTTTGACACTGTTTTGAAGGACGTGAGTAACAATTATCAAAAAGGTATCGATTGCCCTTGACGACGGGTTGTAAGTAAACTCATCTACCTTTTGGTGGTAATAATTTATGCCATATAAAACGTGTATCTTATTCATTTAAATATTAATAGTACAATTATTACAATTATAAACATTATTTAAAAAATTTCTTTATAATTTCTCCATCTCTAGCCAAGTTTTCTGTTACTCTTGAAGTACCTACTGCAGGGGACTTCTGGCTTCGTTACATTGTATAAAATTTTATTTGCAACTTCGTTTTTGTTGTTGACCATCTCAACTACATAACTTTCGTGTGATAGCCAGAACTTGTTGCTATTTTCTGAGCAGATTCCTCTTGATACATATGGAATTGTCCAAGATTCATAATCTCATAGATTGAACTCTCAAGATATACAGCTTCCTTAGCGTCTTCTGCTATAGCCATATACTCGGCTTCTGTGGATGACAGTGCTGTACTCAATTGTTTACTGCATCAACGAGGCAACACGAAATAAACAATAAAATAAAGATGGCATGAGTCTATAGAAATTGTGCCAACCCACTTGTTAATCAAGGCTACTAAATTCCTTCTGAAATATTACCAAAATGACGTAGTGCGCCATCTCATAATTGGAATATGTAGTTTTCATCGTGTTCTGACCCTGGTAACCCACGTGAAGTCTCTGGTTGAAAGTCTTCATCATTGTCATCGCACAATTGTGCAAATAAACGCGTATTCAATGCATTTCTTCTTATTTTGTTAACTGAAGAATCAAACAAGTTCATGCCAGATTGCAAGCACACACACCACAAGTTGTATTTCGTCCCTTTGTATCGACACGTTGTAATGAATATGGAATATACAAGTTTTTAAAAGTAACAAGTCGCTGAGCTTCTTGAAATATTCTCTGCCTATATTGATAGGTGAAGTCAAGCTAACATTTTAGTTCTTTACTATCGATAAATTTTCGTGGACCTCCGCTTGCGAATTGTGAACCCCCATTTTTTGGTCACGCCAACGTAAACCTCCGTCTATTCTCCCGTGAACCCTTTGGGGTCCACCTGGACCCCTTTGGGAATCCATGGATTAGATGAATCAGAGCTTTTCGAGAATATTGTATCGCAACTTTCAACTACCTTAACAAAAAATGAATCTGTAATCTATTAAAAAACAAAACATCTTTTGCTGTCAAAGTTTCCGTCGATATCGACATAATCTCCGTTGTCGCTTTAATAAAAAAAATATTGAAATATCAAGATTTTAACTAATTTATCTCTCTTTTTCGTTCCAGGCTGGTGATATAATAGATATAGTTTCAATGAATCCGAGCGGGCAATGGAGAGGTATTTGTAAAGGCAAGAAAGGCACGTTTAAATTTATCAATGTAGAATTATTATCGGAACGATCCGTCAAATCAAAAAGGGATATCAAATGGCATCGAAATATTAAAGGAAAACCGGTGTCGGTCGAGGATTTGTTGAAGAAAATTGGCCTGCACGATTATATATCCGTTTTCATTTTAAACGGTTATGAAGACTTGGAGTTATTCAAGGAATTGGAGCCGAGTGACTTGGATTATTTAGGCATCGTTAATACAGATCACAGGACGAAACTTTTAACTGCCGTTCAACTTCTACATGAACTAGACTGTAAGTAAAAACATTATGAAATATTCATTATTATTAATAACACATGAGCTGAAAAGACCCGGGCCTAACAAAGAAAACACGTATTTTTTGTTCAAAATTAGTTTTATGGATCAACGTAATTTCTATCAAGAGCAACGCAATCATTCCAGCGCCGCTCTAACATTTCAATACCACTTTTGTAGAACGATTTATCTTTTGCCTCAGAGTCAGCAATAACCTCTTAATTCGAGCGAAATTTCTTACCGGCGAGCATTTTGTAGGTCTGCGAACAGCCAGTAGTCGCTGGAAGCTAAATCTGGCGAATATGGTGGATGTGGGAGCTATTCGAAGTTCAATTCATGTAGTTTTGCCATTGTTCTGATTAACTTGTGAAACGGTGCGTTGTCTTGATGAAACAGATTTTGTTTCTTTGCCATATGCGGATGTTTCTTTGCAATTTCAGCCTTCAAAGGTTCTAATAATGCTATATAATATTCACTGCACATAGTATTTCTCTTTTCAAGATAGTTGATGAATATTACACCACGTAAATCAAAAAAAAAACAAAGACCAGCTGATTGTTGGGCTTTCGGGAGCTTTGGACGAGGTTCTCCAGTTGCTGTCCACTCAGATGACGATCGTTTTGATTCCGGAGTGAAGTGATGGATCCCTGTTTCATCCATTGTCACATATCGACGCAAAAATTCCAGTTTGTTACGTTTAAACATGGTCAAGCACTGCTCAGAAGCATCAACACGTTCTTGTTTTTGGTCAACAGTGAGCAAACGCCGCACTCACTGTGAACAGAGCTTTCTCATAGTCAATTGCTTATGCAATATAACGCCAATACGTTCTTTTAAAATCTTTACGATGTCAGCTAACCCACGCAACTTCAGTTTTCGATAATTCAAAACCATTTCATGGATTTTTTTTATGTTTTCTGGTATTACCGCCTCATTTGGACGTCCACTGCGCTCCGCATCATCGGTGTCTCGACGACCAACTTTGAAGTCGGCAAACCATATTTTTATTGTTGTTTCTGATGGAGCGGAGTCCCTATAACAATTTTCAAGCCATTGCTTCGCTTGAACGGTATATTTTTCCAACAAGAAGCAGTGTAAAATTAAAACACGAAATTGTTTTTGATCCATTGTTTTGAAAATATTAAAAGTAGCGTCACTCTTATGACAATAACTCACGAACTAATAAATAAATTTTGACAGCTGTCTTTTTAAAGTTAGTACTAACTAAAAATTGCATTAAAACTAGCGCCATATATGTGACTGGCCCGGGACTTTTCAGCCCATGTACTATAGTATTATGAATTAGTAAGGTAATGCGATGGTGGATCCTTATGCTCCGCCCCTGACATCGTTTCAATTGTATTTTTAACAGTATCTTCTCTACGCAGTATTTCGTGGATAATAATATTATACCAACACTTTTTTTTTATTACATGTTTATCGTCAACACTCACACTATGTGCCAAGTCTGGAAAATAAAGAAGCGTATTGACCAACTTTATCTCCATCAGCAATAATCAACTTCTTTCGTCTTTCTTTCTGCACATCTTGGTTGAAGACCATACAAACCACTTGTCTGAAGTTAATTTTTTTATTAAACACTCCAAAAAATTTGGACATTAGCTTTCCTTGTGAATAGACAACGTTTAGCACAACTCATCAGTCCATAATACACAATACAACTCGAACCGCGCAACGATCACTTTTTAAACTGAGTATTTGCGTTTCGCTTCCAATACTTAGCTATTTCTTCTGCTGCGGATTCAACTTTTCCTGGCTGAAAAATGTGATTATCGCATTTCCATTTTCCTATTGTTTAACCGCTTCCAAATATTTGCTAAAATGTTTTATTAAAACACTAGGTATCGAATCCGATAGAGTGGCTCATGATAATAAAATCATCCTTGTGTGGCTTTGCAATTTTGACCATGGAAAAATACCTTTTGAATTAAATTAAATTTGTGCTCTGCTTAAAATGTAACTTCAGCTTCTCCTGGCTAAAAACTGCAAATCACTTACACTCAATCTCCAGCCAATTTCTAATTTTGTGTAATTCTGGTGGTTAGGAAGACTAATTACCAGGGTTTCAGAATTTCCTGTTTGAAAACTGTCAATATCAACCTTTTCGATATTTTTTCACCAATAGACTTTTTGAACATGGTTGGAGAATCATAAAAATTTTGAATTTTCATTTTCTGATTCTTCTGTCTGTTCTTGTTCCGTTTAAGATACTTCTTTATCGATTAATATTCCTTTGAAATATCTCATCCAGACGAATTGGTAATAATTTTCTTCATCCGTTACTTTTCCAAAACCATCCTTTATGGACCAAATTTGTATTTAAAAAAACATGGTCCAATAGCTAACAGCTTAATATATCAGGAGCGGAGCGTTTATATGCGTCCACTTTCGTACTTATAGTGCATTTTTAGCAGGTAGTGAAGGAGATGTAGCAGGTTCGAGTAGTGAATGTGACGAACATAGAGCCCTAACGAGAGACGCTGGCAATTCTCCTTTCGGGAGACGTCAATTTCCTCGCGATTCGGGTTGTTACGACGCCCCCGTAAAAGGTATACGTCAAATTCAACAACATATCTCCCCGCAAGGCGAATCTGATACCAGTGATAGTACAGGTTTGTTATTTGATCATTTGTCTCCTGTAAGTCATTGCCTGCCTTTTATTTCGCTTGTTTTCGATGTGACTTCGTTTTAATTTAACAATGAACTCGTTTAGACTTATTTTTGTCTTAATATCATTTCGCTTCCATTCATTTAGCCTGCTTCCAATTTGCCACAAGCCTCGTTACAATAAGCACAGGCGCCGATTCATGTTTTACTTGCAAAACACTCTAAATCGACATCCTCCATTTTGAAATAGGAATCTATATTTTTTCTAGAAATTGATCGTTTTCAGGTTTCAGCGACAACAAAAACAATTTGGATTCGGTAGTCGAACAATGCAACAACGAAATCTTAGCGCGCGTAAAACAGGCTCAGAAAAATTTGATAAATCTCAAAGAAGAACTGTCGTATCAACCGAACATACCGAATTCGGCGAGCATCGAGTTACAGCTGTTGCAGCAGAAAAAACCGAAAGACTCTTACGTAAGTGTCCATGGGCAAACTTCTTTAATAGATCCTTGCGGCAAAACGGCCGCTAGTGGTGGTCGACAAACCGGCGGTACTGCCAGTAGAAAAAATTTGGAAGACTCTGAAGAGATGAAGTTGTCGGCGGAAAAATACATCCAAAGTAAGAATATCGATAATGATGATTGAGAGTATGGCGGACTATAATTCGGGCATTCTAGAACATAACAAAGGGTTTACTTTAGATATGAATGTTGTTTTAATACGATATGTAGTGCTTTTCACGATGACGTTTCTCAAAATTTACATGATAGAATTATGAAATTTTTTATTAGGGGCTTTTTTCGACATCCCGAGTCTATGTAAAATATTTGAACACGTGTGTGGTAGTTTTTCCCACCCTGTTTGAGTTCCCCAAAAGTCATAGGGAAGAAAACCACGTGTGTTCACTTTTTGGCACAGTTGAAAAAACATCTCTTACTACTAGGTCGATTGCGGGCAGAAGTATCACCGATGAGAGAGTTATTATAATACATTTTTTACCGATAACGACAGCCTCCACCATGTGTAGAACAACCGGAACTCGTCATTATTCAAGGCAAGAGTCGGCAACTCACTGCGCAGCTACGCATTGTTGGTTCAGGGTTAATAGGGCCTGATATACTAATAATATCAATTTAACACTGAGTTGGAATTTTACTCAAATTCCAACAATATTATTATTGTGTATTTCCCAAAATTAAGCACAAAATACAAAAATGTTAAAATATACAGGGTATTCCATTTCCGGTATAACCGGAAAAACTATCTAAATAATAAAATTCTAGATAGACTCCTAATGTAGGAAAAGCTTCTATTACAAAATTTGACAGTTCTAGCTTATGTAATTTTTGAGAAAAGTCCAATTACCCACAATCGTGGAAGGCACCGTATATTTTATAAAACAAGTTACGTCGTTGGGATTGACCGGAATTAGTACTGGGGAGTTATATAGGGTGAATTTCTGAAAAACATTTCTGATCCAGTTTCATATTGCAAATATCTCCTTTTTGAAATATGTTTCAATCCAATGGGGGGCCGTATTCTTGACTGATGGAGTGATGCTTCCTAAGAGAAGAGATCTTTTGTCTTTGTCACTGAAGTGACAGAGTAACCAAGCGAAATAAAGACAAAAAATGTGTTCTCTTGGGATGCTCCACTCTCCCAGTCAAGAATACGGTCCGTTGATCGATGCTGAACTCTTCCTTTTTCCAAAAATGTATAATTTGATCAATTCTATTTGAGAATGAATTATTTGGTGGATGTCTGTTCCACTTACCTGTTTAAACTCTCTTAGTGCAGATTTACTTTGACTTATGCATTCATTTGATCTCAACAGGTTGTAGTCACCCCGAAAAACCTTTGATTGTCTAAGTTCTACTAGATCTTTCTAACGGTCTGATTTTCTCTTTTTTCATATTTGCCTATTTCTTCCAATATTACATTGGACCTGATACCGCAAAAGAGTTCCGGCCCCCAAAAGGGTGTTTCAGTCCCCCTCTTTGCTAATTTATTTCATTCTGTCCTGGAATCCAATAAATTGACTATTCCAGTGTGTCCTGGAATCCTCAGTAAGGTTACTATATTGTACTCGCCTAGTTCATTGAGTTTGCCTAGTCATTCCCACACAATTTTGGAACTGATTACACAAGAGCTCAGTGCTTTAATGGCTGCTTAACTATCAGACATTATGATAATCCTCCGCTTTCTATAAGTATCCTTTGTCAATATTGAACTGGAGACACTTTCTTATGGCGTGAATTTCCGCTTGAAAGATACTTGTGGCTTTTCCCAAGCTTTCAGAGTATTTGGTTCTTGGCCCGTACACTCCTATCCCAGTTCCTTCTATTGCTTTTGAGCCGTCTGTGTACCATTGAAAGAAAAGGTTACTACAAATGAAAGGTTAAAATGGGCTACGAAAACCTTTTCACCTTCTAAGGTACCGGGAGCAAAGAATGGAAATTTCAAACGTAGAATAAATCTAGTTTTGAAAGAGCTATTTCATTGTTTTGTTCTGTAGCTATATATCCAAGTTATCTTGCTTCTCGTAGTGATATTTAACACGACACAAGTTCAAATTTGAGCAAATACTTTTTTACTTGCTGTAATTTTTCAATATTATCTTTGTAATCCTAATTATATTTTTCATCATTCAAAACTTTAACCGCTGCGATGTCTCCCGAATACTGTGCCGCGCCGCCAATTGGCTCCATGTGAAGTAGGCATCACCAAACGAAGCTGGGGCGGGTTGCTATTATATCCCTTCTCTACGGAAACACTATCTAAACAACATTCTAAAAATAAATTGAAAACATTAATTTGGTTATCATTTATTTAGGCGGAACGAGCAACAGCGAGTTAGGCCTCGAATCGAACAACGTAAATGCTCTAGGAAGAAGTTGTCTAAGTGAAAAATCAAGTGATTCCGGTGTTAGTAGCAGCTCATTATCTTCTTCTAACACGAAAGAAACGACACGTCCCGTCCTCAACTTAACAGATAACGCCACCGCCCACGCTAACTTTAAGAAAACATAGCCTCAACATAAGTTATTATTTCAAACTTTGTTCAAGAAATAAAAAAAAGTCAATTCTAGATTTCTTGTATGAATAAATATGTAGTGAAATAAAATACCTGGTTTCTCTAGAATTATAGAAAAAAAGTTTTATTTCACTATAACAACTTGTTCAAGTGTAATATATCGAAAAATTAAAATATATTGTTATATTGGTAACAATTTAATGTATGTCACTTGAAAAACATTTTGATCACGTACATTTTTTATACAACTTGTCTTTTCGTTCAAATGTAGTGAAATTCATTTTTGGAATATAAATCGAGGGGCAGTTTACAGTTCACTCAGAAGCAGTTTATTAACGACTCCAAAAGGTTGTGGAATATGGTACCTTTTATTATTCTTCTGGCTGAACTCGTCAAGATACCTATTTAAACAATGTTACAGTGTCCTGAAATCCACATTGAAGTTATTTTGTAGGGTACTGAGAGATCACTGACTTCTCGGCATTTCCGTACCAATCTTGAAGTCTCGTTTGAGTTCATAAGAGCTTTCAATGACGATTGACTGTCTGTGCATGTTTAAACCCGTGCATTGCGCACTTCCCTCTCAATTCCTCTCGTGGAAGATGGCGTTCATTTGCGCTATGCACACGAATATTTATTTTTTGGGCTTCACTTTCAACAGAAACAAAATGTATTGAAATGTTGCTATTTAAATTATTTCATTTCACAGACAACAAAAATACAAAAGTATGTTGCTCTCGAATACAATCATATGAACTGTTTACACTATTACAGTTTCAGGACAAATTAAACTTCTCTCTTATCCGGACCAATACATCCCCACAATACCAAAATGAAATTCACACTGAAACAAGTTTTTCGATTTAAATTCAATCCAAAAAAATTTCAATTAATTTTAAGTGAAATACAATAATTGTTGTTTAAATTTGCAATTTCTTTACGCGGTATATACGAATACCAATTCAAATCGTCTAGCAATAAAAAGACCTAATAAAAAGGAGTGTTACATAAAAAAGAAATAAATTAGAATCTAAAGTAATCAACTATATATTATTATAGCATACGAGTAGATTAAATGGTATTTTGTAAACAATTTCTTGTATATATCTGACTAACAACCGATTTAAATAAACATTTTCCGTTTTCAAACTAAATTTTTAGGTTTGATCTTAAAATCAGTAATTTTGAAATCAAAAAATAATTTTACACTATGCCTTTTTTGAATAGTTTAGGTTTCGTACCTCGTTCACCAATTTTTTAATATTAAGTGCTCTAAAATCTTGTAAGGAAATTTATTAATGTGACTAACATTTGATACAATCGAAAAGTATCAAAGCATAAATCAAGAATGATAAAACTAAAACGTATCTTCCAAGAGATTTCATTTAATGGCTGTTGGTCAGATGAAAAATAATAACTTTCACGTGGCGCAAAATTTATGTTTATTATCAAACTTGTGTGCCAATCACTATACTAACTACTGCCAATCCAACGCATTTCGAATGTAGCTTTTAGATTCTATTTACAGTCGATTCAATGAAGAAGAACTCAATTTCCACAGATTCCAGAAAAGAGCTCGATAT
Organism: Lochmaea capreae; assembly: GCA_949126875.1. NCBI lineage: Eukaryota > Metazoa > Arthropoda > Insecta > Coleoptera > Chrysomelidae > Lochmaea > Lochmaea capreae. The sequence goes on from OX421396.1 coordinate 18,720,297, forward strand.
TTTTTAAGAACTGCAATTGTCACAACGTTTACAAGATCGCCGATCGGAACTTGAGATTCTTCTCTCTTCGTCGATTACACTTTTTGTATATTTAAAAAAGAAACAACCATATCGCAAAACCGCGCATTTTTAGAATTTTTTTTTTCAATGTTTATGAAAGGATCTCAGAAAACAAAATTTTTTACCAAAAACACATGATTTATCAAACAAATTAGTGAAGAAAATACATACAAAAGTGTATTTTTCTATGCAGAGTGACCCAGAAACAAAATAACTAGGACATGAGAATACGAACAAATATAAGAAGCAATACCTTGTAACAAAATTTTTTCAAGAAAAAGATCCAATTCTTGTTATTCGCCTAAAGAAAGGAGTCTTTCGGCTTAAATAATAAACATTACCGCACTTGCACTATTGGATGTTAATTTTTTGCAGTTTCACAGTAACAAACTTTTAATTCATATGCTTATATATTTTACAAACAAATAATAGTTCTCATCCCTTAATATTTTGAAGAGCTTTTGAATTGCTATTCTCTTTTTACATTCCCTGAAATTTGACGTGGTTTTCTGATGATATGGTGATTCTTAATTGGTTTTTCCGTTTCACTTTCATGTCAAACTATCCAGTCTCGATACAGTATTCTGTTAGTTATCCAAAGTATACTAGTTTTAAATTTGACGTTGATTTTTGGAAATCCCCACTCATCTAACATCTCAGTTTCATTCCTTGCTTATCCTCTGCCGACATCTTTTTCCGCCGATAAAGACTTTCACGACTGATTATTTTTTTGTATCCATAATTCATACAGATAGATGGGACTTCTTTTTTAATTGGGAATATATTTAAAAAATCTTTGTATTTGGTCCATGAAATATTAAACTTATGAAAACCTACTAATAAATCATCTCGTAGTGTTTTTTGTGAGTATAATATATTTCCTATGGACTGTCAATTTTTTTATTAATTTCCAAAATTTTGTTTTCTCTTCTAATATTTAGAATAAAATAATATTAATTATAACAATAATATATAAATGTACATAGGAAGAGTAAAAATTATTGTAAATGTTGTAAATAGACGAACCTTTATCAAAATTGCAACTAGTCCATGATTTTTTTGTAAATAAGAAGCTTTAAACTGATAGTTGCGTTGATTTAAAATTTCTCTTGATTTTCCATTTTTTACAATTATTGACTGCATTTTGTGTATTCGTTTAAAAGCAAAGATCTGTTGTACATGTTACTATTTGTAATTATTAGAAAAAGTGTTATATATATGTCAGTCAATAAAATAGGAAATTTTATTAAATAAAATTATTGAAAAATATTCATGTTCTTTTGTTCTTTGTATTTTGAATGTAGCTCTCAGAAAGATGGATGGCAATAGCAATTTTTACTGATTTAAATATAAATCCAGAACACAAGCTAATTGATTTTAGTAGATTTGTGTAGGTACTAGTGTGTACTAGTTGAATACTATAATTTAAAAGTGTGAAGAAGCGATTGTTAAGAATGTTATCGTGTTGTATTATTCCATTTGAGGTTACATTAGAATTTAATATGAGGGTTGTCCGGTGACAGATATCCGTCACAATTACGTACCTACTTGAAAAAGGTCAATATCTTATAGAGATACTTTTATAAGCTGTAGCTACGCATAGATCACATTTGACCCATTGGTTTTATCATCAGGCTCGTTTTCACGTGACATGAAGACGCGATATTTTATTTCTAATGTGACGACATAAAATGTCTCGATTTCATGTCACGTCAAAACAAAACTTCAAATTTGATCTACTCTGCTTATACTAGTGGCCTTTAAATTCGTATAGGTACACCTTTTAACTAAACTTTTTTAAATACTTAACGCCATTAATTTCCGTTTGAAACATACTTTCGGTGTATCTGGTTCTAGGCCCGTACACTCCTATCCCAGTCCGTTCTATTGCTTTTGAGCCATCTGATATACAGACAGAAGCAAAAGGTGCAACAGCAAAAGGTATCCAACCCACCATAATCAAATGGATTCAATCCATGCTAAATACTAGGTACTCAGTAAAAGGCTGTCCTCAAGAAGGAGTCTTATCACCTCTACTGTGGTCACTAGTGGTTGATGACTTCTTAGCAAAGATCAAAAGAGAAGGGTTCCATGCTTTCGGCTATGCTGACGATTCAATTATAGTGGTTAGAGGCAAACACGACGGTATTATTGCCGATCGTATGCAAAGTGCCTTAAAAATGAAGACTCCGAGCATGAATGAAAAAACCCTCTCTTTCTCGAGTTTATTATGCCTGACAGGCTAGTCTTAGAATTTTGGAAAGGTTATCTCTCGTAGTCGATAGAGTAGACTAACTAGTCCCAGATGCAATGACTCCATAAGTGATGATATGGGTCTCACTATGGATGTGTACATCTAGCTCATCAGGATCCTTGGGTTACAACCCCAATTTTCCCTGCCAGGCTCCTGCACACGATTAAATCCATTTTTTCTTTGTATATAATCTCCTATTTTTGTTTACTGTTTATTGTTTACTGCATTTCCAATATTTTATATTACATGTGATGGTATTTTTCATTTTACTTACAACTACATTTAAATATAGGTAATTTGCGAACATAATTTAAAAGGCTAAAATATCGCACTACTGATTCTCAAAAATCTCAATACAGTGTGAATAAAAAAATATGCTATAACATTAGATAAATCTACAAAAATAATAAATACATCAGTCGGCTTTATCATCCAGATAACCAATATTCGTATAAGGCTAATAATACTTCAGGTAATTTGTCAGTTTACCGACAAATTACCTGAAACACAGAAACAACCTCACAGTTATTAAATTAAAAAAATTAGAGTGCTAATCTTTGGTCTAAACGAAATCAAATCGATTTTTATATTTTTGAAACCACTGTTCCACTTGATGGTAATTTTTTTCCAACCATTCTACGTTTGCTCTTACTGTTTCTATGGCAGTCTCAAATGCTCCTGCAAAAGCGCTTGCGTTAGCTTTTACGTCGTTTTGGAATCTAATCAGCTGAAATGGAAACAATCGTTATTACAATTTGCTCAATACTCTTGTGGAAACAAAAATAAGTTAACACCCTTTTAAAACTTTTATCGTTCGCCAGTGAAGTGAAATGAAAGTTCTATCTTACGGTTATAATAATATATATCAACTTTCACAAATTGAACTAATCCTTACACTGCAACCAGTGTGTGTGCAACAAGTTTGAAGTTTGACAAATCGTTCATTTGCTCCCTAGCATTTTCCAGCGCGGTGTCGGTGAGTTTGCGAACATGAAATAGAACGAGCCATTACTCCATTGCTCGTGTAATCACCCACACGTTGAAGCACTTGTAGTAGTTCGCCTTTAACAACGTCTAGAGATAGTAAAAGTGCAGTTTTGGTTTATCTTGTAAACAAGCTTTAAGTGAGTACCACGTTTGCTTAGAGCTAATTAGCAAAGTGACCAAAAACGCTATAATATTAAACAACTATCTGAAAATGCTGAAAAGATTCATTATTAAATGCGTTTACTGGTAAAAATAATAGAAAATGTCAGTGAATGGAGAAAATCATGGTTTTTCAAAGAAGGTATTCACAAAAATGGACCTAGTATACAATACATACCTCAGTTAATTGAAATTCGGTAGTTAGCTGGGGCCCTAGAGATTTAACCATTTTCGCGATAATGTTGAAACCATCTCCGTGACTGAAAAAAAAGAATAGGATTTTTATGTATAGGATATCTCAAATTGATATACGTTTTACAGAGACGAAATTTAAAAAAGTTGTTTTCGAGATTAATTGGTAATACCGGTATAAATATATAACATTTAATATGCCTGTAGTGATATTAAATTTCACGGATAAATGTAGGTTTCTGATGAATGATGATTAGATTAGATTAGATTAGATTAGAAATGGAGTGGCTCTCTGTCCTATCCCACTGCGACCTTTGCAGATCTATTGTGGTCCCCCCTATCCTTAGAGCTCGATATCTAGCTTTATTCTTTTTATTAGATTTATTAGCCTGGATACCGCCTCCCGTGCATAGCTTTCTGCCCTCGGTTTTTCTTCTCCGAATAGGTGAAAACGCACCCATACTAGGCCTTCGCACTAACAAAGTATGTGCTCCGCGGTTTCGTCTTCTTCCTGGCAAAACCTACATAGGCTGTCATCTGCTCGGCCAATTGCATGCATATGCTTCCTCAGCCTACAATGTCCGGTCATCATTCCTGGGGTTTCATGCCACCAGCACAGCGCCTGATTGTTTATCCATTGGTGGATGCTCTCCTTAGTGAGGTTTTTTGCAATTCCACTGGAAGGTTCGCCATGAATGATGATGCTCAATCATCAATTAATCTTCCATGGAGATAATATAAATACTTTCATCGAGACAATTAACGTTGTAAAACACTAATACGATCTTGAATTATCAATGTATTGTAAACAAAATTTGGTGAGATTTTAACTGGGCTACCTACCAGAAGCGCAATTAGCCTAACATCGTTTGTACGATGAAGAAGACTGTGAAAATTATATTAGAATGGAGTTTCTGGAGAAGTTACATCTGCATTTACATCTCCTTGCTTACCAGGTGGGAAGATCCATGGAGCACTGGTACAGTTGACAAGGGATATCAAAGATGCAAACGGACTGTGCATTTTTAGATATACAAACAGCTTTCGAAATTACGACACATGAGACTATCAAAAGAGCATTAAATAGAAAGGGTGTAGACAGCACAGCATCTAGGTAGATGTTCACTACTAAAGTAGCAGAGACTAAGACTTCGTCTCCATCTGCACAACCAGAGCATGTTCACGGAGAGTGGCATTACCTTCGTTAATGTAGAGACTGACCTTGTATTATTCTACCAAGGATATGCAAGTGACATAATCAAAATAGCCAGGAAAAAATCTGAGTGTAACCTTTGTGACATCGTACGAAGGGGATTCAACTGTACCAATAACTGATGCAAACATGAACCCCACAAAACCATCCTAATAGCATTCAGTAAGGAAAGAAACTTCAACTTCAAAACCGTTGAAATTAATGGATGTGAGGAAGAATGGAGACAAAAAGTCGACTATCCAGGCTTGATTCTAGATAGTAGTAAAACAAACACATGAAGAAGATAACTAATAGTGTGAAAAAACCTGTTAGAGACAACTAAGTACTTCAAAATGCATTCCAGTTTTTCCTCAAAAAATCGAATCCTATCTGCGTTGTTAACCACAGATTGGAATAATCGATCGGCGTCCTGGATTCGTATACTGGTGTCGTCCAGAAGTTCTTGAAATGCGCGAGAGAAAACAACAGGAGAGTTGCCGAAGGCAAGCAGATCCATATCATATCAGATAGTCAGGCGGCAGTTACGGCAATCTCAAGCCAGAAAATGACCTCTAGACTAGTATGGGATTGCATCGAAGAACTGAAGACGTTAGGCAAACGGAATAACGTCAAGCTGACCTAGGTACCAGGTCACGAGTGTATCGAGGGCAATGAAAAAGCTGACGAACTTGCAAAAAGAGGGTAAGAGGATTCGCAGCCTGAACCAGGACTGATTCTCGGTATACCGAAGATTATAGTACGAGGATCTGTAAAGTCCTGGATCAGAGAACGACCCAAGGCAAATGCATGGGAAAACCTTTATAAAAGAACCACACCTGAAACGTACAGCGGAACTGCTAACACTATCCAAAAATCAGCTGAGAATCATAACAGGTTTCATGTACAAATTAAAACTAGGTATACAACGGAGACCTTACATGCAGATTATGCGGTAGGGAAACGGAGACAGTGAAACATGTACTGTTTACATGCGAGACTCTTGATCGCAAAAGACAGTTATTACTTGGCCAACCGCATGGAAACGCTGAGCTATATAGCAAACACCCAGCTAAGAACTTGTACGAACTGGCGCAGGGGAGAAAGGTGCTGTACTGGGTGCTATAAGAAAGCACGAGCAAAAATACATTAAGCAATTAGGTTGCAGTGTTATCTGAGACTTGTCAGACGGGCTCGGGAAAAAAAAATACCCATAACCGGTGCAAACGCATGCACCCCACAAAACCATCCTAATAGCATTCAATAAGGAAAGGAAACTCAACTTCAAAAAAGTAGAAATTAATGGAAGTGAGGAAGAATGGAGACAAAAAGTTGACTGTCCAGGCTTGATTCTAGATAGTAGTAAAACAAACACGAAGAAGATAACACGCAAAAAATGGTTATAATAGTGTGAAAAAACCTGTAAGGGAAAAATTGGTTGTGGTAGCAGAACTAGCCTTTTGATGACGAGAGACAACTACTTCAAAATTTGAGGACTAGATTTTATATGTTACATGAGGAATGAAGATATAGTTCTAGCAAGACGCTACTATATGTAGTGATGGAAATTATAGCAGAAAAAAAACAAGAAACAGATTAACTAAAGAGGGAACCGTCTTTATAATGTAGCCATTGAGAGATAGTCTGGGCATATTATGTAAACAAAAACTTACCGCTTGATTAATGCGTTCCAGTTTTTCCTCAAAAAATCGAATCCTATCTGCGTTCCCACTTTGTTGTTAACCACAGACTGGAATAATCGATCGGCGTCTTGGATTCGTATACTGGTGTCGTCCAGAAGTTTATCCAAATAACTGTAAATAAATAATTTTAATCTTTTAAAACTGTTGATGTTAGCGATAGTGAGAAGGGTTAGTAAGCGCAAAGAAAAGAATGTACAGACGAAGATGAACACTGTGAATAATTGAAATGTTTGCATGTACCTGGAAAGTAACCACGTCAATTTCGTACATCCTAGAGCGTCTAATAGAATATTTTTCTCCGAAGGTGATTCGGCCTCTAAGTACTTTTTGTAAGCGAAATCCCATTCTACCTGTCCTCCTTCGCGTAAAGCGGTGCAGTAGATAATCTTCCGTATATTTGGCTCGATTCTACAAAATATTCACGTTTAAAAAAATGTTACTCCTTGATTATAATTTGAATTACTTTTTCCCTCCCACCATCCACGCTCTAAACAATGTCCTGGAAAGGTGGGAGCATCTCGTGTCTGAGCTTCTACATGACCAATTTAAAACGGTCGAACGGATTCTTCTAGTTCTATAATCGTCTATGGGATCTTCTAGGGTAACTTTTCTATAAGTATCCTGGAATATTATTTTGTGATATTCCTGAAATTAAACGTAAGTTTATAAGTAATCGCCGAGGAAATTGTTAATACGGTTCTAAAACTAACACAATCCATTGACAGACAAGCATATCTAGAGTTTAAATAGAGAAGCCGGGGTTGACAGATGTATAGGGTATTCATTCAGGTTTAGTCCAATTCGAATAAAAACTTGCTTGGTTCGCATTTTTGTAGTGGTAAAAATGATTGTAATAAAACACTATCTTCTGTGATATTTAAGAGTCGGTTGTTCAAACGGGGATAATCCAGCGATACCGATCGAACCAGATTCAAAGGTTTATGTGATAAAACTAGTTTAACAGTGGTTCAAACTAATCGCATTAATTCGGTGATAGGGCGGATTCTGACAATCGTCCAGATCGATCGCGAATGACTGACTTATACCGAATCCGACTGGCGGCAATAGTGGGCACTAAGCAGCACTGAAAGGACTCTTGGTGCTGGTGGTTCGACTGACAAAGTTCTGCACTAGTTTTGAAAATATATATGTTCTTGTCGGACATGCACCAATAATTTAGTGCGGTCCTGGTGAGAATTCGCCTGGCTTCCTTCTTTCCCGTCAGAATTGCATAAGTCTGTCATATTCATCTTACGGATTTAATTTGAAAGTTATGATTAAACGCAATAAAAGAAAACAAAAACTGTGAGTATGTCTATGTTGAATCGTATGACCCGCATAATAAGACTGCATTTGACTATAGTACAGTTCTAGAGGAACAATCCCAGTCGAATAAACGTTTAAGAACTGCACTGGTGTGGCTCGATTTTTTTGGTAACTCCACGCAGATTCAAGTTAGAGCAACTTTTACATGGCACTGAGAAAATGCAAATGCAACGACTTTGTCGGCAGTTATCGTATAACTCGTGACCAAATAACAAAATGGTGTTTTGTTATAGTGGTGGTCAAAGTATCAACGTGATACTCTGCCATATTAACAGTACCTACATTGGACGACAATTTGCTGTTTCATATTTTATTTGTACATTTAGTCAGTACGGACGATACTGTTAGGTTAATTACATGTTTTTTTAAAAGAAACGCGTTGTGGAAGTGATATATGCAAATCGGTCTCCAATTTAATTCTTAAATATCCAAAAAACTGTTCCAACAAACATTTGTTTTATAATTGAAATGAACTCATCTGGAGCGAATACGCTAAGCTAACTAACATCAATAAAGTCCACTCAAAATACACAATCTCCACTTTATTTTTCGAATAAATAGAAATGTTGAAATACATTGATCATACTTTCATAAATAACTATACAGGGTGAATTTAATTATGTTTATACCCATCTTGTTATGGAATTTTCATAAACCGTAAAATACCTCAATCACTGTACATTTTCCATTTGATTTTGGTTGTTTTCTGGATGTATCGTCGAAGTCCAAGGTCCAATACAAATTGAATTAAAATAGGAGCTATATTGAATCTAATATCGGGTAAAAAGCTTGTGAATATTGTGAAATGTCTATTACAGGTTGTTTTGTTTAATGATATCGAAAAGAGTTACATCGGTTACCAAAAAATAACCATAATTTTGAACATGATTTAATTTATTTGGAGCAACCCATTAGCACCGTGCTGGTAACAACTATCTGTATCTGTAGAGTAGGGAGGGTGAGTGTAGGCTCACAGCACTTAGGCCACATGTGACCCATTGTGCATCCTTCCAAGGAGTTGTCTTCCTAGGTCACTGTCCATCCTGTCCTTCTCAGGAAGGTGGACAGGTCACTAGGAGACATCTCCTGGTAACAACTATTACCGAGTGTTAACTGAAATGAAACTGTAACGAGCCTCCAAATTTCCCAACATTATGTCTTTTATTTAACGTAAGTAACTTACCGGTGTTTGGAAGCGATCCATGATGGTGTGGGTGGTTGAAATTCCCAACCAATTTCTAAGAAAATATACTTCTGTCTCTTACCCCTAATTTCATATAACAGCTACACCGTTAACGGCAAGGGTGCCGCAAGTGATTTTATTGGAACATACACTGCAATTGGCATCTCATTAGCTTTTGCAGAACAAACACTCTATACCTGGACAGCAAGAAGAGTTTTATACTTCTACTTCTACTTATACCGAGGTTGGTTTATTCAAAGGCTTTTATATATCCTTCGAAGAATGACTCCAAACTATTGAGACGAGAGCATAACTCACCACAAACCTCACTTAACCTTCAGCGTTAAAACTTCGGTCAACTCTGACTAGTATTCAACCATTTGTTTGCCAGAAATATGCTAATGGCAGCTCTCAGACATATATACTAACATGCTGTGTAACATGCCAAAACGTCGACTTATTAATCGAGTGTCATACCATTCCAATTCAGTGACTCTATATTTCAACAGCTTTTGCTGTTTTGAACAGCATGATTACTTTGGAAGATTTCTTGGGGTATTAATGGTATTCTTTTAAACAAAATTTTCTAAACTTTCCTGGTATTTATTTCATTATACAAAATAGATACTACTCCCCCTGTATATTAAAAAAAATTTGTGACCAAACTGAAGTGGAGATTATGCATAAACATTTAATATTGGTGGGACTTTATGGAGTTGAGGTAGGGATACTAAGAAAGGCAGTAGAATTTAAAGTTGCCCAAAAATCTTACCTCGGCCTCGAACTTTGAAAAAAGCTGCGGGAAATGAAAGATTGTCTTGAACATTGCTTTTTATCAAAGTTTATTTTAGATTGTTTCATGTGTATATGTAAATTGATAGGTACATTACTATTGCTGCTGCTTTTATCAAAAATGTAAAAATATACCCCTTTAACACTATGGTACCTATATGAATGAATATTTATGAAGCTAAAAGTTATAGGAAGTGTCATGCTATGGGCTTTCCTAGCCGCTTCAGCTACATTGGAAAGAATTTTATAGTAGGGCTCAAGAGATTGGAGTAGAGGGAACGAAGTTATGTGTCTAAGAGGCGAAGTACTGACCAGCATTAGCTTATTGCTATAATAAAAACTTCTGAATTCATTCGCAGCAGATCAGTCGGCACCATGAATTGTACTTGAGCCTGCCAAGTGCAAATCCGATGTGCCTGGTAGGTTGATGAAAAAGTTGTAAATAATGTACCTAAATTAATTAGATGACTTTCCTTTTCATTGGACAATACCCTATCAAGGGAACAGCAGTATGTAAATCAAAAAGTATATCTGACAAACAAAGAGACTGTAAACGTATGTGTATTACTTTTGATGGCTCAAATTTGACAAAATAGCTAAAATATTGGTCATTCTCCTTCGTTTTATGGAAAAATGTATCAGAGAGAATACCGGTTTTAGAGGATGGGAGAAAGCATTCCATAGTGAAAAGGGACGTACTGTTTTGGATTATATAATGTGAACAAAAAAAACTAACTATAGAAAAAAGGTTAAACCCTAGGTCCTCCATATGATGTGAGGGGTTGTGGTTTCTCCTCCCTAAGCACAGTGATTTGGCTTGGCTATCTCCTACACCTTTCTCGTTTTTTTAGCCACCTGTGTGACAAACCATTTCTGCATTAATTGGAAGAATTTCCTTCCATGCTTCTCTCCTGATATTATTGTTTTAAAGTATTTAAGGAAACCATACTTGAGAAGCATGTCGTCTGATAACACGCCCATTATGAGGTCCATTTTCAACTCTTTGTATAGCTCGTTATATATACTCGTATTATCGTGCAGTCCCTCGCTTGCCGTATGATCCGGCATCGCATGAAGTTGCAGTAGGTTCAGCGATGCTTTCAGGGCCCTATTAGATTTGGTCAGCAGGCGACGTCACCGGTGGCATCACCAGCGTTTGGTGACTGACCGGTAACTCTGCCCCGTGACCAGACCAAGAATTGTCGCTGGGTATTGAATCAAATGGCACCTATTATACACAGTCACCTCTGTTGCGTCGCCACTGTATTTTTGTGTTCTGCAAGTTCAGATTGTTTTATGCCAGTGTAGAGAGCGGACGTAATGTCGGAAAGATATGAAGGAATGCTACTTCTTGCTCTTTTGTTAAGGAAAAGGAGTATACGGACAAATGTTCAGATTGTTTGATGCCAGTGTAGTGCGTGCGAACGTAATGTCGGAAAATATGAAGGAATGCTACTTCTTGCTTTTTTGTTAAAGAAAAGGAGGTGACGGACAAGGAAAATGCACGTGCATCCGATATTATCTTTAAGAGAAACAAAAGGATTGTTTTATACCCTTTTAGATAAACTTTTAGCTGACGAAAACAAGTTTTTCAACTACATGAGAATGTCAAAATCCTCCTTTGGAGGTTGGCCTCACTCCTGGTGACTTTACTGGTGTCGTGGCTGACTGCTCGTAAAGTAACCGGTGACGCCACCGATGACGTCGCCTGGTGACCAAGTCTAATAGGGCCCTTAACGTGGCTGCTCTCGTAACGTGATATCTCCAGTGGTTGCTACTTAGCTTTTGGATAGCCCCAGCCTACCAAGTCTTTGGCCATCATACCACCGAACCATATGTTTTCATGGCTCTGACGATTCTGGTATATACCCATATAATCACTTCTAGTAGAGATAACCTACAGTTTATCCCGCAAGTGTTGATTCCATGTCAACTATCACTCTAAGTATTTTGCCTCTTCAACAATTGGAATTTCCACCCTGTTAAGAACTGATGACTTCAATCCCCTCAGTACTTTCTTCCTAGCAAAAACTACTATCGTAGATATAGGAGAGTTCACGGTTAGTTCCCCCTCTTAGCACCACTTGTCGTTTATATCGATAGTAGAGTTAAAGGTAGAGTAGATATTCAAGGATTCCGAAAACAATCTACTGGCCACATTATTAAGATGGATCCGAAAAGACAAGTAAACGTTGGTATAGAAGGCAAAAGTACAGAAGAAAAGGTAGTAAAAATGACAAAATAGTGAAGAAGAGTGGGCAAAATGTGTGCATCATAATTGAGTATAATGAATAACCGTCACCTATGGGTAGATGGGATATTAAATATTTGGTAAATGAATGTCTAATATTACAATTGAATTGTCAATTTGTCAATTACAAGAAATGTAATGATGATGCGTTACTCCTCTGGAGAAGTTACGACATAAAGGATATATTTCTTGTCGGTGGGATGGAAGAAAGATATTCTCCCGGTGAAAGTGAGACACAAAGACATTTATTCCTTTTAAAACGATTACTGAGAGAGTGATTTAGGGGTAATCAATACAGCGCTAGAATTTCTTTACACTTACCTCGAATAAACCAAAAGCGGGTGTAGATGATAAAATATCGCCTAAATATTTTAATTTTTCGAATGCAATCCAAGTCGGAACGAACATTATATCCTTATCGTTTACCGCCATCCGTGCTATCATTTTGAGAGGTATGTCGTAACTGATTAAGTTAGCTCTCGCCAAATCCATGGAATCGGCTATAAGTTGCGCTCTGATTGTAGTAGGTACTACCATGATGTTATCGATCAGATTTATCCAATTTTTTTCATCGTAATTGACGATAAAATAACCTAAAACGAAATAGTATTGTACATCGTAGTTACCCAACTTGGCGCTTAGTGATATATTATCGTATAATTCGTATTCTTACCTGTTTGTTGTAGATTTAAAAGGTACCATTTAGCGTTGGTGAGATTGACGTCTATCTCGGTTTCGTTTTCGCCTTTCAGCCAAAATTTCGGAGATGTTTCGTTAATTGTTAAATTTTTATCAGTGGTAAACGAAAGTGGGATCCACCAAGATGATTTTTCGTCTTTTTGTCGGAAATAAAATCGTTTCTGAAAAAAAAATGGGAACTTCTTACTTTTGCTATTTTTACAAAATTTTCACGAATACTGTGCTTCTACAAAAGGTATTTCTCAAAATACCCGCTCATATGTTGCTCTTTTATGGTCTTTGCGTATGTCATTCTTGCATCCGATTTGGATTTTCCTCGGACCAATAACGGAAGATTGGCGGTCGACACCGCCCTTCAAAATAAAACTGTATAATCCGAAAATGAAACGTTATCAATGAGGATGAAGTATCTATTGGTAACACCGCTTAAAAGCAAGAAGTACAAAGTTGTGTTTCACTAGAGCGCTGTAGTCATAGGTATTCTCGTCCGCCATTTTGGTTCCTTGTTGTACGTTGACGTTGTTGTTGTGTTGGTCAAGTATTTGGCATGAGATTCGGTATTTCTACTCGGAGACGTTGCCAGCATGCTTTCGTTGCACTTTCTCAATTTTTTGGTGATAATAGTCTGAAGGAAAGTTGGTGAAATAAAATGTTCTGTTCAATATCAAAAATTTTTCAACACAATATGTCAGCTCGACACATGTCAAAACAATAAAATTCAGGAACCAAAATGGCGGATGACAATACTTACTTCTTTAGTGCCTTAGTTTCACTGGAAGAACATTTTAATGTCATTTTTTCGAGATATTCTGATTCACGTATAGACCATTCCAGAACACCTGACTTTGACAGGTCGGTCATATTGGGCTGGGTCCCCATACAGATACTACAGATAGAGGCAACAAGCCAGCTCGGAACCCGTCAGCACGTCAAAGAGAGATAGGAAGTCGGAGGTTTAGGCTATCTTTCTCTTATAGCGATCATTCTATATACACAGACAAAGACGGAAAAACCTCTGATCGTCTGTATTTTTCTATCTCACCGGAGTTCAGACGGACATTTCCACTTACACAGCGACCTATGGCTTGTTGCCTCTATCTGTAGTATCTCTATGTGGGTCCCCCGATCAGTTGGAGTTAAAGTTTGTGAGTTTTGACATGTGGTGTAAGTCAGTTGGTTGTCAGACTGACTTAGTAAACTGTCTTTGAGTTTGAATAAATATTAAAAAAGCAATCAAGAGAGTTATGTGATTTAATAGATTAACAGATTGAGATGCACAGAGAGATCCATAACATATAGTCACCTCGCTTGGTTAAAACAGCCGAAAAAGAGATACCTTATCTCTTTCCACACTTAACAACACTACAAAACGATGGAATTTTAGAAAATTTCAAGAACTTTTTACTATTTGAAGTCTGTCATCCGTTGCGTTGTTTACCATTAAACAATACCTAGCTACGTTCGGTATTTGCATCGCATAGGCGACGGATTTTTGGTCACGTGATCACATATTAATCTAAGGAAATTGCTATTAACGAACGGCCCGACCAACCAGATCTAAACAAACTACTAACCTGTGTCTTTCATTAACGCACTACGATTTTTTTGCTTGATGTTTTTGTTCTTTTAGTGTTTTAGATTTTATTATTCATTAGTTACAGCTATGTCTACCCCTGAGGCAATTTTGGTCGCTATTCATGGTCAACAAACACTACGAGATTTACTATAATGACAGTAGTGACTATAACATAACCTCATAACGTGACAGATAAACAGATAAATATTTCTCGTCGGTCAAAATATTCCGAGCAAACAGATTTACCTCGGACTGATCTGAGCTGAATTACCGAACAGTTCAGATTTACCTCCCCTACCTCTAGATGTAATAAACGAACACGATTCAGACTAAAAAGATTGATCGGACTCAAATAACGAACGCAGCTAGTGGAAACTAAATGAGATCAGATTTCTAAAGCTCCCTGAGCAGTTTAGTCTAGTGAGCAGAAGGTAGTAATAACTGCTTTGCTAGTCATTGGCCTGCACAATGTTCCTTTTCCCATCTTTCGGACAAACTTCCAAGTAACTATTGTGTAATATATTAGTAGTTGAAATATAATCTAGAGCTCACATCATAAGATACGTTTGCTGGATCTCCTAGCCAGATCTAGCCAAACATTTTCAAATATTTCGGAGCTTTTATCGATGTATTCTTCTTTTCAGGAGCCGCACACCATTGATACACATTAGAATTCATGATTATCTCACCAAATAATTTAAATTATGTATCAAAATAAACTTTTATCTTGTAAGCTGTCAAGTGCTTACGAAAGTGTGATGTCGTATACCTTGTTTTTAAACTAGAGGAGCGATTTGAATTTAAGTTGGGATTTATACTGTCTTGTGATTGGTCAGATTGCCACCAGTTTCACACAGCTCTTTTGATATCACTGACACTGACATTTGTCAGTTTTGTGTTTATTTATATAAAAATAGTCATAAGCTCAATCATTACTACCACGTTTCTGGTTTATTGTTTATTTTTAACGAAGTATTATATTTTACCCAAGGTATTTGCTATTTTTATTATTTATTCCCTTTCATGAAAAAAATCCATGCTTCTTTTTTCTTGTTAATGTTAATAATATAAGTTTCACATCCAGTTTTACATACATTGCAGTACTACGTATATTATGGTATTTTTCGATAACAAAACTTCTGTTCGCTTTTAGTTTTACTACACCAAAGCCTCAAATGTTGAAAACAAATTTAATCATACAATTGCATTTCTATATTATTAATCCCCAAATTCTTGAAACATTTTACATAAACTTACATCTTTTCACAATAATGTGACATTTGGTTACTACTTTCGCAGTGACCTGTGGCCAATCATCATTCGATATTTAGACATGCCTTGATCCCTCATTGGCCACGACAACAGCGAGCAGTACAATACATATTTCACGTAATTTTCATTTAGTTCAAAAAGTCTGAACACGACCCTTTCGGAACACACTCCCAATCTAGTAACTTTTGGTGGTGTGTTTGAGGTTTCCTAAAACGCTCCTCCTAGTTTAAAAACAAGGTATAGGTACCCTTAAAAAATAAGATACACCAAATTTATAGTGATAACTGTAAAGACTTACTTGAAATAATTTCAATTTATTTTCTTCGTAATTAGCAATGGCGTTAACCACAGGGTACCCTGCTCTTTGTACCCACGTTTCCATGATAGTTTTGACAGTTTCGTTCGATCCAAGAACATTTCTGGCATGGGCTTCTTCTGTAAGTGCCTCGAATAGATCGTTTCTGTTAGCGTTCGAGAATTGATATTTTTTTAAGAAATTTATAAGACCCGCTTTGAAAGTGTCTTCGCCCAAGAAGTGATTCATCATTCTTATTATAGCGGCTCCTAAAATTGTTTATTGATTTTATTACAATCGATTATGTAAAAACACAAAGTTACTCGTTAAGGATGTTTAAATAATCCAGGTTTATAATCTTAATGGTTAAAAAATATAACGAACAAGTGTATTATAATAAGTGCTATTAACAATCGAAATGTTTTAATGGGTTAATGGTTGAGATTGATAATAATCGCCCTTTTAATACTTGTGTTACTTTTTTGTCGACCGAACAACTTCATTTTTTTTTTATTATTTAAAAACTATAAGAATATTTATTTGATTCATAGATAAGTACTGTCAAAAATAAATCATTGAAATGTCACAGAGGTCACCGGTTGAAATGTCACTGTTTTCGTTTTTCTTGAATTATTTTTTGAATGTTTTAACCATGGAGACTATATAGTCTCCATATATATAGTCTCCATGGTTTTAACATTAATAATGATTAAAGTTTCGTAGAATAATATGAAAACGAAAGGCAAGTTAAAAACTAAAAGTATTCTATACTAGATGTCAGTTTTATCCCTTTTTTTGTTAATATTAGATATTGTATGTTTGGTTGCCCTTACCACAATCGGTTATTAACAGAATATTGGTCATTGATAGGGGCTATTTTCTGTACATTGATATAGCTCAATAACTAACGGTCGAGGGAAAACTAGTTTAAGTTCTGTGGGTTATTAGCATTAAACCGGCTTAATAATACCGTGCTGTACAAAATTTCCATTTAAACCAGGTTTCAGCTTAAAATGGTTTAATAGAAGTCGGTACAACAGACCATTATTCATCAAAATGTATTGAAGGAGACTTCGTTTTACATAAGAACAATACGTGAAGTTTACAAACTGTTTGTATTAGAAGTAATCATATGTACTGTCGAATATTGTTGAATATTTTAATGCGTTTAGCTAGTTTATCTGTGAGTATTGTATGTTTTATTTGATCTAAAACCTCCTAAAAAACTTGTTAGTGTCAATAAATGAAAAATTATCCACTGTCAAGGCCGACAAAATGTGAAAACATTACGCTACTGAATTAAAGTCGAATGTCAATTTTACAATATGGCGCTGGTTTTGACAGCAAATTCGCGCATACTCCTGCAACTTCAAGTGGGTTGTTCTTACGTGAAACGGAGCCTAAGAACCTTTTGAAACAATACACTTACGCCAACAAAACATGCCAAATTGATTTAAATTAAAAATATTTACCTTTACTATACGATATGGGATCGAAAAATTGCCGGATCTCATTCGAATTTTTCGCTTCGTCAAAAGATATCGGTCTAGAACTTTCTAAAGCATCTTCATTCATTGCTACCATAGTTTCGCTGGGAATAAATTCTTCGCTAAATTTCCACGTTGGCTCTGCCTAAAAATAATAATTATATTATTATTTCCCTGCTTTCCAATTGGGTGTTAAACCGTTATCCGGCTTTTGGCATTTTATTAAAGTATATTGGTACTACTTTGCAAAAATTAATTTAAAAATTTTTTAAACCGAATATTTTAGGAGAAAGCTGGTAATTAAAATTTTTTAAATGTTTGCAACTCTCACTACCGATACGTCATATCACTAAAGATGAAGTTAGCCACTTTCTGATTAAGATGTTTTATGAATCCACATCCAGTTACAAAAAGGCCATTCGAATTTGAAGTTTGAAGAACTGTCGAAGTTTATAATATAGGTATAGGCACGTTTTTTTTACATCATTTATTTACCATTGGTTGACTGACGTCAGTCTCCGCTACAACGACATGTTAGAGTCATCAGTGGC
This sequence comes from Lochmaea capreae, assembly GCA_949126875.1. NCBI lineage: Eukaryota > Metazoa > Arthropoda > Insecta > Coleoptera > Chrysomelidae > Lochmaea > Lochmaea capreae. The sequence continues at coordinate 18,738,273 of OX421396.1, forward strand.
ACATAAAAAACACAGTCCCTGTTGTTTACATCATTCATCATTATATCTGACAACTGACAATCGATACCACTAGAAATTTTTTGAACTTCTAACGCTGTTAATCCTGCAGTCAATACTTAATCATCACATTCTGAATTGATTTCTATTTATTCGTCCATGTCTTCAATAATTCGCTATAACCGCTTCAAATCTTTAATTTTTTGAGGTTAAGCTTTCATTTTGTAAGCCACCAAATTTATCCACCGCCTCGAAACAGCGGTGGAATGGTTTGCAATTTTGGTTAATGCAACAGTAATAAATGAACGCGTCATTTCTTTAATATAAAATCCACCAATGAATATTAAAACTCAGTTGGTCGATTGGTGGATCTACCGGTGAATAAAAAAACATGCCTTAGGCTTTGAGAAGACTTTTTAAAATTCACATGTGTCCAGACACTAAATAATAATAATAAATACCGTACTTAGTACTCTAAAGTCTCGCTTAGGAGGCGAGCATATCGCATACAATGTGTCACGGCCGCTCGTTGAGTGGAAAATAGAAATTATTCCTGGAATAATTCCCTTTTTCCGCTCAATGTTATGACATCGAGACCGATATGTAGGTATACCTACTGCAGCGCAATATTCTCTTTCTTCCACTCAACGTATGGGACTTAGTGATAGAAACAAAATGGCTATTTCAGTTTGATTTCATACAAAAGTGGAATTATTCCCTTTTTCCACTCACCGATTCAATGGACTGCCTTAGCTCTGACGTCACAGCAGAAGACTCCTCCTATAAACTTTTCCAAACAAATCTAATGCGCGTGCCCAACACAAACCACGTGTGTCCAAACAACATCAGAGATTTTAAATTTACCGTTTGCTATATAGTTATTTATATAGGTATTTTCTTATAAAAACGTCTTTAATTCATCACTTTTTACTTGTCTCTAATACCGATCACTCTCATTTAAAACTAAATCAACAGCAGAGATAATATATCAACAATATCAACACCAAACAGAAAACTTGCGAAAAACTAAAAATCTCACGTGGCAATTCACACTCGCACAGTCGCACTCGGTTTGCTTGGAAAAGTGACGTCAGACTTAGGCAGTCCATTGTGGTCATATTTAGCTAACTTCTCTCTTAGTGTATGTACGTCAAATTATAAGTGGGGGATTATTTAAATCATCCAAAAGTTGAATTTTCAAATCGACATAAAAGATTAATATCAAAAATAATTCATTCCCCATTATGATTATGTCCACCAATAACTATTAACATTGAGAAATCATCATATTTATGTTAAGTTAAACACCTCATTGAAATTGTTTACATGTAGCTGGGTTTTTAAACAATTTAGTTTCTTAGCAACTTTTTCAATTGTACCTGGTAGTTTATTGGGAAGTGCGTATTAAGTAAAGGTAGATGGGACACAAACATAACCTATATTCATGGTAATAACAAAAACAGTTCTCTATTAAACAAACGAATTCTCAAACCAGATTCTCCTTTAATGTTTGGTTAACAACCGATTAATTGACCTCATACAAATATTTTGCCCACATTGCTAGATCATACAGATGTTGATGTTGGTGACATTTACTTTCATTTCAGGATAGTAGTGAGAGAATTTTAAATAAAAACTTCCCGAATCATTGGATAGGCACAAGAGGACCTCACAACTGGCCTGTAAGATCGCCAGTCTGTATTTCAGTCGATTACCATGTTATGGGTTATTTAAACTTAGAAGTTTATTCAACTGAAGTAAACACTATAGAGAGGATCTTTATCAGATAATTGAGGACACATGCGAAATGTCCAAGCCATAGATTAAACTGGAACGCTTCACGTCTCATGTTCTGTTCGTGCCATATGAAATGATGTTTTTGTAAAAAAAAATACCTATAATGTTATGTCACTATTAAAATGACAAATTTCCAGCAAAAAACTAACAAATATGTTTTCTACTTACCACATCGACGCCCAAATAAACCAAATAATTAGCGAAACCTTCTTTCAACCACAAGTCGTTCCAGAATGTCGGCGTGACCAAATTACCGAACCACTGATGGGCGATTTCATGGGATAAAACTGTAGCAGTTCGTCTTTTATCTTCGTTTGTTGCAATCGTTGGATCGTATAATAAAACATCTTCCCTTTAAAGTTGAAACAGATCAAAATATATATCAACTTCACATATTGAGTTGAATGCTTGTGATACAGTGAGACTGAAAAAACAATTACCTGAAAGTTATGAGTCCCCAGTTTTCCATCGCGCTAAATCCAAATTCTGGAAGGGCGACGATGTCGATTTTTGGAAGGGGGAATTTGATTTCAAAATAATCTTCGTAGAATCTCAAAACTTTTGGTGCAATTTCCGCGGCAAGCGCAGTATGCGTAACTAAATCTTTTCTTGCCCACAAATTTATAAGCGAATCTTTTGATGGACTTTCTATCAAGTCTATCACCATAAACGCTACTAAATACGTCGACATCTTAGGGGTTTCGGGGTATTCGTCCCAGCTCCAAACGCCTGACGTGTTGGTTCTAAAATAATCACCAATCAAGTGATATAAAATATTATCAATGTACATATATTTTGGTTTGTTATAGAAATAGGCAGTGATGGGAATTACCGTCAGATCTGAAAATACCAATAAATAAGCCGCTTTTAAAAATGTATCGTTGTTAAATGGAAATTTTTACAATGAATTAATCTTTAAAAATTGAATCAAACGCCAACATTATAAGACTTTTTAAGAATAAATTAACCCACATCAACAAATTTATCGTATGTTTATGAAAAATAAGTTCACCCTCCATAAAAATTCTATCGTACCCTTATTATAAAGAACTGTTTACAAATAAATTAACCCCATTAAAAAATGTATCGTACGCCCATAGTGAATGGAGATTTTTTAAATAAGCTAATTTTAAAATTTTCATCGTGTACCATGGTCAACGGAATTGTTTGCAAATATATTAATTCTCTTCAAAAGCTTCATCGTACGCTGATGATATAGACATTTTTAAAATAAATTAATTCCTCATGAATATTTTCTTACAAATACGATCAAATTTAATTGTATAATTGTGTGTTCATTATATAGACATTTTTACCAATAAATTCACCTCCTCTATAAATTTTACCGTACGCCAACACTTATAGGTCGATTCTGTGTTTTTCGTAATAGCTTACGAATCTGTAGCTAACGAAAGTTCTGTAAATGGGATTTTACAGAATCTGTAACTTTGCGATTCTGTGATGTTGTCTGTAACTCACTGAATTACAGATAGACATTTGAACTACTGTACGTCAAATTTCGATACTTCTAACGTATAACTTTAACCAAATAACCAGATACAACCTCAAACTGTACAAAAATATTCCATTTCCAACGACAGCAGTCAATACACACGTAAATATTTACCATATCTGTAACTATTTTAAAGATTCCTGTAAGATACAGTTGTACGCAGAATAGCAATTCCCCTGTAAAATTACAGATTATCTTACAGACGTGCACAGAATAGACCCATAAACGGACTTTTTACCGATAAATTAATTCTCTTCAAAAGCTTCATCGTACGCTCATAATATAGAGATTTTAAAAAGAAATTAATGGCTTATGAAAGATTTTATCGTGCGCCTATGATGGAAGGAAATTTCTACTATCAAGAAATTTTAAGTGCGCCCATAAAAAATGGAAATTCTCAACAATAAATTAACTTATTTTTGAATTTTAATCGTTCGCTTATGATATAGAAAACTGAACAAATAAATTGTTAAAATATTATAATATGTAAATGGGAATTTTTACAAATAAGGGGGCGTCCATTAATTATGTGAGGTGTTCAGGGGGGAGGGGATCGAGCCGAATCTCACCAAATCTCACTTGGGAGAGAGGGGGGTCCAAAAACCCTCAAAAATGCCTCACGTAATTAACGGACGCCCCCTAACTAAACCCCTCGAAAAAATTGGATCGCACTCCCACGATGCATGTAGGTGACGGGAGGCCATAGGTTTCGCCACTACCAAAAATTTCTCAATGAGGCCAAATAAGTTCTTAATTAAAAAAAACTTATTACGGTTCTTTTGGAAGGGGAAAATAAACCTTTTTCATTTTTGCTATAAGACCTCTTTGTTTTACTCTCTCAGTTGACTTTCTTATTAGCGCGTGCATGGTCGTATTAAACGAAAAATGTTTTCGGATACAACATGGAGTAATATTATTGACTAGAAATGTTACTTACGTGAATAAACTTGTATTTAAAAGCGGCATATTTGATAAAGTTGTCATCGTAGACGGTCTACCTATAGTTATTTGAAATTTAGCTTTAAACGATGGTTCATCAAAACAAGGAAAAGCACTTCGAGCGTCTACTGGAGAGAATTGAGTGGATGCGATTAAACTATAAGAAAAAATATAGTTATGTATCAAAATAATAATTTATTATATTATACGCACAAAAAAGCTCATTTATGAGACTTGTCAAAAAAACATGGAATAGCCCATAAATATTTTTTTACTCAATTACAGTTTCCTGTAAAAATTGTTATATTTTAGTAAAGAGTGTTATCATAGACGTAGTTTAATACTATTGTAACGCCTTACAAAGGTTTTGAAAATTACTTTTCAAAGATCATCAGCGGGATTCTATTTTACGATACGTTAGTATCGGCCGTCCAAAATTGACAATCAGCGATTCTATTTTTCGATTAGTCGTAAAAATAGGAGTCGATTCACTCGATAGGTATGGACGAGTCATATTCGTTTACTTATTTTGAAACTTATATGGTATTTGTAATTTCCTGACATATCCTGACCTGCGCATTATAATTTAAAAGAAAATTAAAAAGTTTCTGCCATTTATCGGCAGGTTTTTCTCCAAATCACAATGAATTTAGCTTGAGAGCTAATTTAGCCCATAATTTTTTCTGATTTTCCCTTCCCGAGACACCAATGAAGCTGCCATTTGCGAAATCTTTATTTTTCTCCATAAATTGGAAAAGAATTTCCCAATGGCAATCTCGTATTTTGAATGACATTAAAAGAATTTCCGCAAATATAAAAATCTAAATTTTAAAAATGTAAAAATAGTTTTTTTATTCTACCAAATGTCAAATGAATTCTGTCGACAATGTCAAAATAACATTTTCGTCTAACTTCACTTTGAAAGACTCGTATCAAAATTGCTGTCCAAATCCGAGAACACCCGATTTCAATTCGATCGTAAAATAAAATGCGATGATCCGATAAGATCGAATTTAAGATCGTTTTCGACATCGAACGACTCGATACAATCGTGTCGTGAGACCATTCATTAAGAAGTAACAACTACTTCTCGGGCTACGTGCCCAGACAGACATTGAATTACACTTCTAAGTTAAACAGGGTTGGGATATCTGCACGATATAACCAACCATTTTGAAATAGAAAACATCAAAATCGACTTAAGTATATAGTCGAGGAACAGTAGTGTGATTTCAAATTTACCATGTCAATTAAATGACTATATTACATAGATCATTTATCTCAAAACATAACCTCAAAAAACTCCCATAAAATATGTACTTCATTTGTCAGACCTGGTAGAATCCGTTTCACATAAGAAAAAGCCACGTGAAGTTGCAGCCGTATGCGCGAACTTGTTGTCAAAACCAGTGTCATATTGTAAAATGGACATTTGACCTCAAATCAATAGCGTAACGTTTCCACATTTTGTAGGTTAACACAAAATTAGAATCTGTCGGCCTTGATTGCGGATAATTTTTCCTTTAACACCAACGAGTTTTTTAGGAGGTTTTAGATCAAATAAAACATACAACACTCACAGATAAACTAGCCTAAACGCATTAAAATATTCAAAAATCAGAAATATTTGCCAGTAAATGATTGCTTGGAACACAACCTCAAATGTCAATAATAAAATTGCTGTGTGCATGAAACATCGTTTGTAACGCCAATGGCATAACACGATCGTTAGACCGATTTTGATTTGTGCGCAAGTCGGTTGGCAAACTTCACGTGGCTTCTTCTTATGCGAAACGGAGTCTACTACTTTTCGTACGCGGAGCAATTCTCTAGCACTATAAACCAATGGTGATTTGTTTCAGGAGCCTGTCATAACTAACGCAATGGAATACAAAATTTCACAATCGATTTTTAAATAAAAAGCATAAACTTACCTCTTTTTTCCCTGATGATCGTAATATTTAATCTTATAAAAACCTTTCAAGTGACCATTAAGCGTTCCATTAAAACCTAAAAGAAGTTCGTACTCTTCATTTTTCTTTAAATTTTCTCCAAGTGCTATTTTATATTTATCGCCTTCGACATAGCTTTGTTCTTTTATTTGTAATGGACTAGAAACACGCGAGATAGATCTAACATAAACGGAATGCTTATCAATTGAAATGTTTCGAAGATGAAAAAAGATTTCGTTGGTGTCCTGCACAACTTTAAGGGTTATTATAACTGTTCCTTCCGTAGTGGCGTTTCGTAAATCTGGTAGAATTTTTATCCTGAAAAAGATAATAATTTATATAAAAACAATTGTTTATGAAGAAAGGTTTATACAGTGTGTACTATCTTCCAACCTCTTAAGCTCTCCTTTATCACTCAACTCACTTCTTCCCAATGCAAACTAAACAAGTTTCACAAAATGTGTTGACAAAGAGACAAATTTTCAAATTATACTCATATATCCTGTGTGATGAACCCTTTTTTATCTTTTATACTAGTTTTGACCCGAGGCTTTACTAACGTGGATGTCCTTAAAAATGTGTTAAGACCATCAAAAGCAGAGTTATTTGGATTAAGTTTAGTTCAGAAAGCTAAAAAGCATCCTATCTTAAGATACCTCACTACACTCAAGATAAATAAGGTCAAGAAGCCAACCATATAAAACTAATTGTTCTATCGCTCAGGTCCAGTATTTTTTCTGGATGAATGGTACCCTATGTTATTTTCTGTACCTCTGACAATACAAAAGTGAATTCACCCGATCTTATCCAAATTTTAACCTCTATAAAAAAATTATAAATATTGTCGGTAGAGTTCCAGGACTTAGGACTATTGCTCCTTAAGAATCTTTTTTCAAATTTCGGATATCTTAAATAGTTTTTGAAATATTTGCAAAATTCCAAACCATAGTTAATTGTTCATAACTTTTGCAATTATTGCCCGCCCAAATTCGAACTGCTTCCCGAATCCTATCTTTCATATTATCTTCATGTATAGTGGGACGTGATTTAAAAACTGAATTTTCGATTCTTCCTCATAAGTAAAAATCATACGATTTTTTAGCGCCGATTTTCTCATGAGAATTTTTTTTTCACAAAAATTAAAGGACATAGGTACGGTTTTCGGGATACAACTGGTTGCCACCCTTAATGAATCACCCTGTACAAGAGCGTTGTATTATAACAATTTCATTCAACTCCATTTATTATATTCACAGTTTAGTTGAATGTTATAGTTTAACGACATAAAAAGAACAAAACATCCTTTTTAATTTTAGAACGGCGTGTCTACTAATAAATACACAATTCCTTTGCGTGTTAACATTTCCAAATTTAATTTGAAAATTAGGTTAGGAAAAGGTGTGGTATTTAAAAGAAAAGATCAAGACCATTGTCCAATGGGTTCTTAGTTGAGTAACTAATTAGGTCATTGCTGTCATAAAATATCATTGCGGAAACAGGAACTATCTTTTATATTTAATGGATAGAGAATAGTGTTTTTTGAATACCGTGTGTCCCAAAAACCATCTAATTTTATGGTACAGGTGATTTTCTCATCTCAGCCAGAAGCGAAGGTTATGAAAAAAAAATTTCTACGCTCATGCTCACGTCAAAAATCGCACCGTAGACATTCCTTGTAAGTGACATTTAACAATAACATGCACGTAATGACAATCTCATAACATACACGTGCGTTTAGATAAGGAAACTTAACTTTCTTTGTTGAATCAAATTACAATCAAATTTTTATTTACGTACTGCTTTATTTGGTTTATTTACATACTTTTAATCAATTGAAAAACATAAAAGCTCTTAGCATTAGTGAAATACATTCTAGATTAAAAGAGGGATGCCCCTAAATGTCGGCAACACATACAATTTAAAAAAAAGAATTTGTTTTTGTAGCAAATCATAGTATTCGGACATTTTCTCAATTTTACCTACGAATATGTCTGTTAGTAGTAAAAAAGATGAAATTATGAGCACTCAGACGAAAATATGTGGGCGTAGAAAAAGTATAGTACGTTACACGAGTTATAATCCCATTACGAACTCGTGAAATTTACGCACTCGCCGTTGCGCGGCTTCTTTCGTAATGGGTTACTTACAACTCTTGTTACGTAATATACTATTATAATAATGGTGTCACCTTCGTTGACTTATGTGGAATTCACATACATATGGCATCCACCGAGTCTCAACAAATGATAAAATTGTGACAAAATATTTGTAAAATTTTTAAATATAAAGAGCACGTACGGGATCATATTATATACGACGGTTTCCTGGTACTAACTAGGGGGTTGGGTAATCTGTGGTACTAACCACGCTCGACTCGGCTCAGAGATAATATACACAAGACTCAGCTTCACTGTAATTTTCGCATCAAAGACATTCCACTACAGTGCTGGGACAACGCCCATAGAAATTTGATGAATAAAAAAGAAATTTTAAATATTTCGTGTCTTTTTTAAAATCAACAGAAATGCATTTTAATGGTCGACTTATTTATAATTTTAAGGAACGTTAAAAATATCGTAAAATGTTGAATGTGTTTATTTGAATGTTAAAATAACTAGTAAGAAAATATCTTCTGATATTTATGGACCTTATGAACGGTGTTAAATTAGAAAATAATATTTGTATTACGACGTGTTTAATTGAAATTTGAATTACTGATATAAATTTTATGGATCAGGTGATAAATTTGTTTCAGAGACGTCAATATACAAAAATACAACATGTTTTAAGAAATAAAAGTGGTATACCATCTTGCAAAGTGTAGCTTAGGTTTAGTGCAGAGATTGAGGATGGTTTTAGGAACTTCTCAGGGCAGTTTGTCGGAAAAATTGCCAAAATATGTTCGACTCTGGGCCATTTTTTAGTTATCCGCAAATAAACCATAATAGAAAAAGCTTTTTTTTAAGACAAACCAGAAAATATACGCTTTCTGGACAATTTTTCGTCCAGAAAATAACGTTTTTCGATCAAGACCGGAAAATGGACGTGAAGGACCGGCAAAAAAGCTTTATAATATAATCTACCTTGACTTCGTTACTATGACAACAACGTTTCGATATATTCACGAGTGATGACAGTTCGTTGATTTTTAATTTGTCGCTCATGTCAAACTTAATTCGCGAGTGCGCAAATTTAACAATAATATGAATTCAGATTTTGAATTATCCGATAAAAAATTAAATGTATATCGAAGTGTCTGCCTTGAAAAAAATATTGTACGTCACGCACCCGGAAATTAGTGTTTTTCAGGTCTCTCCAAGCTACTTGTCTACTTGTCTCGACCTGAAAAACACTACTTTCCGGTCTTGTAACGTAAACTACTATTGCCGGTGCCTCACGTCCATTTTCCGGTCTTGATCGGCAAAACGTTATTTTCTGGATGAAAAATTGTCCAGAAAGTGTATATTTTCTGGTCGGTCTTAAAAAAAAGGATGTTTTACGGTACAGTATGAAATAAAACATATTTTATGGTCAGAATGTATATTATATCTTAGCTCGACCCTATTGAATGTCTTTACTTAAAACTGGATATGGAAGTTTTTTGTTTTTATTTTACAAATCTGGCGATAAATGTGTTTTATCCCAATTTTTTTTACAAAATCTAGGGAAAAAGTGTGTTTTTTGCCAAACCTGTAGAAATAAATGTATTTTGAAACTATTTTATCCAGGAAAATACTTAAAAGTCGTGAATCTAGATATTTGGCATGAGAAATCGACTAATGGATTCAGATTTTTGAATAAATTTGAATTTCACTTCGAAATAGTGTAGTGATATTTTCGGTAACACACATTTTAAAGTTCAAATCTTGGGAAAAAAGTCAATTTGGAATCAATATTTCCAGGCAGTAGGGAGAAGTAAGACAAAATCAAAATATAAAATTTACAAGAAAATAAAATTGTATATATAGGAAAATACTGAAAACTAGTGAAATGTGGGTTTTTGGAATGAAAAATCAACTGATGGACCCAGCTTTTTGAATAAATTTGAATTTCACCTTGAAATATCGGGGGAAATTTTCCCAACTTGAGAACCAAAAAACTGTGTATATCGAGCTAAAATTTGAACAAAGTATTTACTCTAAGATTAATCTATAAGCAAAAATATTCAAAATACCATAACCGAGTTAGTGACCGAAGTAAGGGTAATGAAAAAGTTCGAAAAATCAAAACCTGAAGCCAAACAGAACTTATAGCTCAAGAAATTGAATGGTCAAGAAATACAGAAAAATGAAAACAGTTTCAAAACCAAGAAATATGGCGTATATACCTTAAAATGTCAGAAATAAAGTTTTCGTGGACAGGACCAAGAATACGGACAACAAAAATGATTGGAGAATGAAGAAATGCCTATAGCAAAGTGAAATAATTACCTAATAAATAATCCGAAAAGGGCGAGTTTTGGCCAACTTCTACTTTAACTAGAACTACCAATACTTGGGAATCCTTCCATTCAAAATTGAAATCAGAAAAATGCTCATCGCATCCAAATATTCATTGTTTTTTAAAAATTTTAATTGATACGCAAACGGACTCGTATATATGAAAATAAAACGTTAGAAAAGAAGTTTTAAATAAACAAAAGTTTACTGAATGTAAAATTGTCCAATTAAAAAACAAACAATATCCTAACTCTTTTTATGTTATTTTTTAGACATTCAGAATTAAGTATTAGTTATTTACGTAACAAGTCCCGAAAATGATATTTTACGGGATGACTAGGCAGTTTCCAGGGCGAGCCGTAGGCGAGTCCTGGAAGCCTGCGAGCGTTAAATACAATATTTTTTCTGCAGCCGTTTATTAGATAAAATATTAAAAAATAGTAGGGATAGATACTATAAATATTACTTATGAACATCAATTGTACAATAATTATAACAATTACTTATATTAATAATATTAGGAATATTAACAGAAGTGACTGTGTTGAAATTAGTATTAGACGTTGCAGTACTTGTACTAGCTTTCGAGATATTAATTTCGTTACGGCCATTTTGAATCTTGGAGGCTATGTCAAGTTTGTTTCTTAAAGAATTTTATAGTTATCCTTCTGCCACATTCGTCGATTTCCACCCTCCGTGTTTCTTTAAATTGGTGATACTGCCACCACCATCAACTAATAAAGTGGCTGAACTTCTTCGTAAACAATGGCCGGTGTATTCTTTGGGTTGTGGAAATTTAAGATATTCGGCAATTTTGGAGGCAATATTTCCAAAACTGTGAATACCAATGGGTTGTACAGTACATTTGCCGTTTTTGTAAAATACAATAATCTACTTGTGGTGTGTTGGGTTGACGTAATAACAAATTTGCTTTGTATCTAACGAATTGCCTTTTAAGAAAAGCGATGTTTATTTATTATAGACCATTTTATACCTCTCTCTTGACTTTACCGGCAACAACTCATAAGTATAGCGGCTTTAGCAGCTTCACTGATTTCATGTGGAATAATTATTTCCTCGTCACTTTCGTAGTCGATTTCCATTTCTGGATCGGAAAATTGATAATACAGTGAAACTATCAACAAATTCCGTAAATGGCATTGCTAAGGCCGCCTTCATAGAAATTGAGAATTATTCCGAAAGTAAAAAAACCGTCCCGAAAGTAAAAAAAAATATATTTCGAAAATAGCTACTTTCGGTACGATTTGTGTAAAGTTTCACTTTCGATTTAATAAATCATACCGAAAGTGCTATTTTCAAGACGGCTACAGAAAAAATATGTTTGTATCTGCGTATGTAAGTTACATGAAAATAAAACGATAATTTGGAGTAGTTCAGTTGCTATGAGAAATAAAGTGTGTTTTTCCCAAATTTGAGGAAAAGAGTGAATGATAAGTTAAGTAGGTAATTGAGTCATAGTGAAGGTTAGAAAAATGATTTTATATTTTGAGCAGCAAAGGTCGATTACTGGTAAAATTACGGCAGGTTCAAAATTTCTTTAAACAAAAAATCTTTCTTATCACACAGACATTCTTATTATTGAAAATATCGGTGGGGCTCCTTAATTTTTTAAAGAATTATCAAATTGTGTTAATTGAGGTGCCATTGGAAAGTATATGATCTCTAAATTTTATCAAAAATAAAGAAATAAATAGTGTAGTTTTAAAATTTAATAATCTACGTTCTATTAGAAAACTAACTCCTAAATTGCGAATGTGTATACAGATACATGCAATGAGAAACGGGACATAGCGATTTTAAGCATTGTATCAGAACTGCTTTTGAACTAGTCGACCTATATCAAGCTTCAACAGATTAAAAACGTGATTATTACAATCGTTCATTTGGACACCTACAACATATCGTACAATTCCCACCACTTCGTAGTCTCAACTGTGGCTGGTCCTTAATTAGCGTTGGACAGTCAGTAAACAGAAATATCCGAGTACTGTTAAGCCCATAACTATTCAAAATAAAATAAATTTGTAGAGAAATCAGAATGTAGGTACACCCTTCAGGAAAATTGAAATTTTATCGTGGTATTTTGGAGGTCACTCACAAGATCAGTGGATTTGTCCCCGAATGATTTCTTTTTGTGGGATTTTTAAAAAAATTAAATTTATCGGTACAATTTTGAACGGGCTAAAAATTTGATAGAATTAAGGGCGAAAAAATTGTCCAGCACACACAGCAGTACACCGAATCAGAGATACAAGATTATCTTTGTTGAATAGATTCGGTTTTTGTTTGGTTCAACAAGGAGTACTGATTGAACCTTTAATTCATTAATTTTTTAATTTTAGGATTTTAAGTTGTTTTTCGGAATTTATTTTCAATTTGTTTTAATTTAAAGAATCTTATTTTGTTTTACTTACGAATTCATTTTTATTTTGGAAGCCGTTATGGCCAAAAGAAATCAAAAGACACTTGAATACTAAATCGCACATAGCCACATAACTAATAAAAATTGGAAAGAGAAGAGGTGGGGTTTCTTACAGTAGTTCTGAATCCAGCGGTCCAGCTAAATACTTGATATTTATTGAAGTAAATTTTTAGAAATTTTTTGTTGGTGGACTATTTAGATCGGAGAATACATTAAATCCCTATGTTCCGTTTCTCATTGCATGTATCTGTTTATCGAGTTCGACTTTAAACATACTACATTTTCGTCACTCCGAGTACACTGCTTTACACTGTTAAAATAAAATAAAAATCTTACTTGTAATGTGTAGGTTCTACATTCCTCGGTAATCTCTCATCGATATCATTTTCTTTAACAGGTGGATGTGATTGTTCATCATTTTTTTCAACGGGTGGATGTGATTGTTCATCTTTTTCTTTAACGGGTGGATGTGATTGTTTACCATTTTCGTTAACGGGTGGATGTGATTGTTCAGCCTTAGTATCAAAACTATCCGTTTTATTTACATTCAGTTCAGTGGTATTTTGAAGTTGATGGTGCTGCTCGTGAGTTAAAGCTTCAGGAGATTTTTCTCCATTACAATATCTAGGAGCTAGAAAAAATACTATGAGGCCGACTAAAATAGCCAAAAGTAATGCGCCTATCGCCATTAATCCACAAAGGGCTCTCGGTATCACAACGCCTTGTTTTCCGTTTTGATTTACTGTATACTTTTTTTGATTGGAGTTATTTTCGAGGTCCGCCGTGTTAGGAACACCTGCAACAAAATACTCTATATATTTATGTTTAGAGAACTACATAACATAATTGAGCCATTTTTCGTGGATCATTTTCTTATACGAGGATGTATTGATATCTAGTTAGCCTAGACCAGTTCCATGCATAAACAAAACATTTCGTTACCATAGCAACGAACAAGAACTTATTAGAAGTGTCAGTGTGAAGTTTGACGTCAAAAAAGTAAACCAGAGTTACACAATAAATTAAAAGAAAAATATGTCCACCGAACTTGTGAAAATCGAAAAATTGGAGTATCGAGCCATCATCAAGTACCTGTATTTAAAAGGGTTAAGAGGTAAGCAGATTTACGAAGATATGCTTAATACCCTTGGTGATCAATGTCCCTCGTATGCGACCGTGAAAAATTGGACTGGAAGCTTCAAAAGAGGTACATTTTTCATTGAAGATGACCGATCGGGAAGGCCAGTCCCCGAAAATATCGATGCAGTTCATGACATGATTTTATCAGAACGTCGAATTGGGCTGAAACGGATATCTGAAGCACTGAATATTTCATACGAACGCGTTCATCACATAGTTCACGTCAATTTGGACATGGGAAAAATTGCTGCAAAATGGATCCCCAAATGTTTGAATGTTGACCAAAAGCGTGCAAGGGTAGAAGCATCGCGTTCGATCTGTGCTGGATTTGAAAACGATGTAGACTTCTTAAACCGAATTTTTACTATGGATGAGACTTGGGTACATTTCTACGATCCAGAAACAAAGCAACAATCGATGGAATGGCGACACCCTGGTTCTCCAAGACCTAAGAAATTTCGTGTCCAATGATCTGCTGGAAAAGTTCTTGCTTCAGTTTTTTGGGATTGCCATGGAATAATTATGATTGATTTTTTGGATAAGGGTAGAACAATAACTGGAGATTACTATTCGACATTACTGACCACTCTACGGGAAAAAATTAAAGATAAAAGGTAAATTTTCTTCCAACGATAATAAAAGCTGTGGAGGTCTGGTTTGCAGAGCAAGAAGAAACATTTTTTTTTGAAAGGTCTAGAGACGTTGCAGGTTCGCTGTAATAAATGTATCCAATTAAGAGGAGAATGTGTTGTGTGATAAAATATTTTGACATTGAAATTTTGTTTGGTTCTATAGTAGGCTAAGAATTTTTCAATATATCCTCGTAATTAACAAATTTCCATATTTTGTGGAGGAGAAAAAAATTCTGACCACTGCTACTGTTTTGACCTGATCTATACTTGGACTAAAAAGATGTGATATAAAGGTTTATAAAAACAAAATATGTACATACAGGGTGATTCCAAATTCAAGCGAAAAGATTTAGTGATTACCGTATGAAATTATAATGGGTCTCTCCTATTACAACATTTCCTCAGCCCACCCCGTTCCATATGCCGGTATATGTGTAATGAAAAGAAAAAATCGGCAAGGGGAACGAACACGTACTTTAACTTGTGCAATTGAGTTTGGTACAGTAGATTCGAAGTAATTTGACAATTACACAAACACACGGACTGAAGATATAAAAAAAACATACTAAAATAAAACTATTCGTAGGTAGGTATCTAAACCATTCTACAATCAATTTTATCATACTTAACCTTGCTGCCAGCATAATCAGTTAAAATTACTCAAGTTACACACAAAAAGTAAATTTTTATTGTCTAGTTTGTATACAACACCATACATTTTTGACCCCGTATGAACTTTCGCTAATTATGGCGAATGTTTATTACACAATTCACGTAACAATTTTACTCGCAAGTCTATATAAGTAAACAGTAGTTAAAAAATTCTTCCCTATTTATAAATCAATCAGTACGACTATGTTGGTGATTCAATAAAATTGACAGAACCAACAAATATATCTAAATTTTTTCACACAACATAAAGAAATGCAATTGCGTCTTTTAAATCATTTGTGTAGGTCACGGTTGTAGATCTCGCGTTACAATAACATTATGAACCAAGTTAAGATAAAAAGTAGGTATCCCGTTTCAAGTTCATTTAGGCGACGTCTCACAATCTGGATATCGCACGAAACTAAAAATAACACCCTGTTTATGTCTATTCGTTATTTTATTAGTTCAATACAATGATAAAAAGTTTTTCCTGTGGTTAATAATATAATAATATTGTTGAACTCATTAACTGTTTTGATTGATGCATTTCAGTTTTATTTACGAGATAATTTAAGTTTGTTGTATAAGCTGGATTAAAAAATGGCATACATTTTCGAGATAAATAGTTTTCGATAGTTTTCTTGATTACTTATATCTACTTTTTTTATAGCCTGGTGCAAAAGCGGATTTTAGAGGCTGCATAGGAAAAAAATAGTAACGGTTCTAACGATTTCACTTTTCAACTTATATATTATTAGAGAGTGGGATTTAATATACGAATCTGGATTCAGGAATGGGCGTGCATGCGTCAGGCTTGCCAAGAGAGCGAGATAGGCATAGACAGGCAAAAAAGGGTCAAGTAGTTATTGACAAAAGGTTCTGACTATCAAATACAGCATTACTATTGGAAAATGATTCGGCTTTCGTAACGAAATCGAATGGTTTCTATTTTGTAAAAAAAAACGTGGTTATTTGGAAGCCGTGTCGGTAAGAATAGAGTATGGGGTAGGACTACGCAGTGTCTGTTGAAAAATAAGATTCAACGAAAAGTATTGTTAGTGGAAAAGGTCATAGCAGGACTGCAGTATCTGTCCTATTTATCGAAGAAAGTACAAAAAATATCAATAACAAAAAACAGTGAAAGTAATATTTTAGTATAAACAAATAAACTCACCTTAATTTTGATAACGATATAGTTGGGCACAAGCTGAATTAGTGGAATAAATATATAAAGCTGATATTTGAATTTGAGGTAGTCATTGGGAAGATATAATAGCGTAGGTAAGTTATTAACGTTATAAATAATTATAATATATAGCTGTGAACAGAGCACAATGTAAACAATACGAGGTGGTTAGGATTTATCTATGGTTAGGATCAATCTATGGTTAGGATCAGAGATAATATACACGTTAGGATCTCGTGCCGTAGCCTAGAGGTGGACGGAATGTGTAAAGCTGACAAGTATGTTAATATCTATGGAGCTGACCGTGCAAAGGTGGAAATCTTGGCAGAGACAGTGTCGTAATCAGGAGGAGCAGGCGGACAACGGTCAAAGAAAAATCAGGTATTTTACTGTCGGAAAAGAATAAGTGAGTTTTTTGGGGAAGAAGGTGTTTGTTACTGAAGGGAGTTTTATAAAACGGTTTTAAATATGTCATTGGTTTTGTTATTCCTGTTTTCTTATCCAGAGGTCTTTCAAACTTTTATCAAAAAAAATATTTTTTTAATATTGAAGAATAAAATATAATCAACGAAACTGGTTGATGGTTCAATGTATAAATATAACTACACCTAAAATTATATTAAAAAAATATTTTGTAGAATCGATATAATGATTGAAGCCCAATAAAAATTCAACAGAATAAGCTAATACTGTATTTAGCTAACAAAAACAAATTAAATCTAAAACAAAAATATAATATACAGTGCTTCTCTCTATTTTGAACGGTGATACTTAGACTGATGAAATTTGGAGGGCGAAAAATTGTAAACTTCTCTACTAGTGGTAAAAGGTGACGTAATAGGCATCGGTGACTGAAACCAATATTAAATAGTACCTTATGGCAATAAGTGACACCTCATTTGAAAGGTATTTAGAAAATCTATTCAATCATACTTAATTTATTGGGCTTACGGTGTTTTCGATGGTTAAAATAAATAATCACTAAAATTTGAGTTTCGTTTCAATAAATAAATATTTAAGAACAAGATTTTATAATAATTGTTTAAAATGTGCTCCATCTACTTCCTGGCAGTAAAACCTCCTATTATTAAACTCTTGTCGGACTCGATAAAATGTGTAAGGGGAAATTGCCCTACTTTCTTCAACAATTCGTTGTTTTAAAACGGCAATACTGTCAGGAGCTGTAGCGTAAACTTAAGGTGTCCAAAGGTGTAGGTCCAGTGACCCAGCTGGCCATTCTATTGGACCGCGTCGTACAATCCATCTAGATAACGTCTTACTGCCAAGTATTAGTGGGCAGGAAGTTATTTCCAAGTTACCAAATTCATCTGAATTATCTTCCAGAATTTGAAGAATTGACGGTTCAATTGCGTTTTCTAACATAGAGATATACTCCACCGGTTCAAAAAACCAGGCCCGACTATGTGGTTTGCCAAAAGGTGTACTTTACTATTACTGAATCCACAGATAGACGCTACTTGTGCTGTGGAAGAAGAAGGGTTTATTATTCTAACTATTCGAGGGAGTTTAACCTTTCTCGTTTATGTTAAATATTAAATAGTTACTTATTTCTTTTAATTTTATACTATATTTGTATATTGCACTTTCGTCTTCAAGGTTATAATGTCATCTTCATAAAGGAGATGCAGGTTTTCATATAAAAGCTGAAAAAAGGTTTAATGATATTGCTGAATGTAATATACCTAGTAGATAGACTTCATGATATTTGATTTTATATTATATAGGTACTATACTTTTAATATTGCTTTATAAATATTTGTCAACTTTAGTTGGAAGTAATTTTAGACACTACTGGCATAAATAAAGTATTTTCCATTAATGGTAAATAATGTTTTAAATTTTGACTCTATAATTTTGGTTACAGACTTGTTTACAATAGCGTCACCTGTTACAACTAGTAGAGAAGCTTACAACAGTCTAAAGGCGGATTCTCAAGCATCCGACGATACGAAAATCATTCTATTGGTTGAAGTTATGGATTTGTGATTGGTTGAAGAATTCAAATGCTGGCATTTCTCATACATCCGATATCCGAAGGTACGACGATCCGAAAGAATATTTGTCTGGATCCGATAATCTCATCTCATTTAACAAATTGTGATCCCCTTGTTTTTTTCGGTTTTTATAAATATCCCGGACCCAAATCTTTCTTGTTCGTTGTCTCTGTCCCCTTCTGAGCAGTAACATTGTTAAATGTAATATATTATTAAGCTGATAAACGTTCATTTTCATAATATGTAAGTAATAACACCGAAACGGCAAACGACCTTTTACACAAAAAACGAACAGTGAGGTTAGGAGACATACGATATCGGACAAAAGTTGAAATAATTTTAACAATCATCCGACGTCGTACGAACAATAACATTTTCGGATGAAAAACGCGCCAAATCATTCTGAATCCGCCTTAAGTATCAACGTTCAAAAGAAAAGGGGGGGAGGGGACTTTTAAGAAGCACTGTATACAATATCAAAATACAAAATAGTAAGTTTCCTTGTTACAAAAACTTTGTTATAATGTAAATTTTTCGTTAATACTAACCAGTATGTACTTTAGAATTTTTAATTTTTCCTTGATTTCAACTAAATCTTAAAACACTCAACGTTGAGCAATATATTTAAACGCCTGAGAGTTGAAAAGAAATATAAATATATTTATGTGTAACTATTTTGTAGGATTCCTAGAGTGTAATAAATTTCTAATACAATGACAGATGTATATATATTTACAAGACAATCGAACTCGCGAGAAATTTACGTTTGTAACACACTTGAAAATGGAACGCGGTATTAATATACAGGAAACACCTGTTTTATTTAAATAATTATCACGAATTTGGCGTTTGTGAAATATATCTCACAATTTTTCATTCCATCAATATCAATAGTAGAAAATTAAATAGGGAATTTTGAACTGACCCTATCTTACCTAAGTCGAAGTTTACCTAACGTTTACATACGATATAACATAATTATGAACAATTGTTATAGATAAAGGATAAAAATATCTTATGTACAATTTCAGGTAGTAGTAGTAGTAGTAGAAGACATAGTACACACAAACATCTTCGTATTAGAATAATTAACATAATGGGAATGTTATCGGAGGATATAATTCCCATGTAAACCTTCAGGAAAAACAATCATAACAGGCATAGAGGCAAGGAAGGAAGCACCCCTAATTAATGCAGAAATGGTCTGTTACACAGGTCGGTGAAGAACCGAGAAAGGTGCAGGAGCAGGAATATACAGACTAGAGTCTCACTGAGATTAGGGAAACATGTGACGAAACTCCAGGCAGAAGCTGCAGCAATACAGTACTGTCCAGAAGAGCTATTAAGGCAATAGTTTGAGGAAAATACCATTGCCATATACTCCCGACAGCCAAGCGGCTATAAAAGTAATCAGTTCCATGTAGACTCGTTGCTTGGAGACGCTACAAGAGCTGAGTACTCATATTGTCCTTTGGATACCAGGCCACTCAGATCACAAGGGCAATGAAGAGGCAGACTCGCTAGTCCCAGAACCATTCTGTGGCAGTAGCAGAATTTGGAAAAATAAGCAGTCCAGAGAATGGGGGAACAAAAATGAAGAGTTCATCCAAAAACTCTCGCCAAAATTCACGGTGTATCTACTGAGCCAGAATAAGATCCTCGTAATGCTCCTAACGGGGCATTGTAGACTTAACAAACACACGGATTGGCAGACACAACCAGATGCAGGTTTTGCCAAGAAGATGAGGAAAGCTCAGCACACAGCAGGTTTTCGACGGTAGATGAGGAAAAAATACAACCCTCTTAATATATGGAGAACCTGAGGTTTGGAATTCGAGGTCTAGCAATAAGGATGGGTCTAAACAAATAACTCTAGTATAACAGGAGGGTACACACAATAGATCTGCAAAGGACGTAGTGGAGAGGTCCTTAGAAGTACATAAGCCCCATATTTATTTTATCTCGACTTCTAAAAACGACGACGATAAAAATACACACACGCACACTATGTTATTCATATATGTGTACATAATATAATGTGGATATGAAAGAAGAAGAACTGTGTGACACCAACAGGCTTGTCCCTGAATTATGTATTTGGTTTGAGCTTAGGTAACCTGCGTGGGCTATCTAGGGATTAGTGATCTGTGTTTACCACCCAAATGACAGTAAAAAAAGCCGAAAGTATTTTTATTAGTGCGTTATAATGGCCCAGTATACTCTACTTTTATAAAAGTATTTATGTTTAAAAGTTCCTAATTTTATGTAAAACACTCTTTTTGTTTAAAATTACAAACCTTCAATCGATCTTCATTTGAAAATCTGTCAAAATAATTCGTTCGTTTACAGACAATCAGAAAAAAAAACAATAAATAATTCTTGTGTAATAAATAAATGAAATATGTGAAATAAGGTCGAACAACACATGGCGCTTTTGCGTAATCGTAACTACACTGTATCGTTAAAAGGAGGTGAAAAAATATTTACGGAGGCTGGTAAAGATTATCAATAATCTATGAAATTCATTTCACCATGTAATGATTCCAGTATTATCAATGATAATTTATCATCTTAGGTTTGTTAATTCATTAACTTATTAATAAATGTCTCAATAACATAACACTATCGGACTAAGTGATTTTTAACTCTTGAAATATCTATTTAAAAATTTTATTGAGTAAAAGAATACGAAAAACCATAAAACAGTGGGATATCTTTTAACAATAAATGCGGTTCTATAGTTTGTTTCAAAAAGTACACAGAGTATTGGAATGTGATAATAACCAGATCTTCATCGGATATTACAGAGTTGTACTCAAAATTGGCGAAAAGTTTTACAATAATTTAATAGTAGGAACTTTAGGTAGGTACCTACTATTGAAAAATCCCACAATTTTCAAGTATTCAAAAGAAAACTTGTATAAAATTATGTGCTATAAAATATTGTACTATAAAATAATAGTAGTTTGTGCAACTAGTGCGCAAAGCGTCACTTTTCCCACGAGCGCCTAAGTTTGTGCAAATCTAGCGAGTGGGAAAAGTGATTTACGTGCAAGTTGTACACAATATTTTTTCTACAACCACATTTATTAATGAAATAAAAACAGAAATGTATATGGGTATTTTATTGAAATTTTGAACAGAGAGAATTAACATACAAAATGAAAATTTAATATAAAAAAATGAGTTGAGTGTATGTTTAATAGTGAACAATGAATAAATAAATAATCAAATAAATAGTTTACTCATTTTTGGTTTAAATTTAAAATTTTTACACCCAGAAATTCACTAAGTATAATAAATATGTTGAATTGTCAAAAAAAAGTTGACAGGTCATAGGTAGCTTTGTTTGACATTTCGGTGCGGAAAAGTGCCATAGCGTGTACATTCGCATTACTTTTACAACAGTTATCAAAAGAATTAAGAAAAGACCTGCTTTGCGTATAAAAATTTGTGTAGAAAAGCGTGTTTTTGCATAGTGGTTGTAGGAAAAATAGTTTCCTTACCCAGATAACACACGATCATACAATGGATGTCCAATGGATTTCCACATTGGACATAAGGGATATCCATAGGATATCCGTTCAGGTCCAGAAGGATATGCTATGGACATCCATTGAATATCCATTTGCCACTAAATTGGACCTCACATGGATGTCCGTTTCGTACTAAGAATGGATATACTTTGTAAAAATATGGACACTCACTGGACATAATAAATAAACCATGGAGAACTCATGGACTTTTCATGGACCTGAGCTTGATACGTTCTGTACATGGACAGGATGGCATATGGACATTCCGTGTACTTGTTATGGACGTGAACTATTTATTTTGTCCACGACTATTTGATAATTTTAACAATTTACGTGTACTTCTTCACTTCACTTCGCATATATTGAAGATTATTCATATTTACACAAATGCCACAATTTATTATTTTAAAATTTATCACTTCACCAAAAGTGACATTTTAAATAATTAAATACTTATTAAATATATAATCTGTTGAATAGCATAGGTAGCAATTAGTAGTTTTTTGTAATAAAGTACATATAGTGTTTTAGTTTGACCAAAAATGTATAGGTACCTAAACAGGTAATTAATAGTCGTTGACAAAATATAGTGTTCAACTCGCATATAATGGCTATTATTCACATTAACATAAACGCACCATCGTGAATAATAGCCATCATTATATGCTTGTTGAATAATATACTATAGGACATGAACTGGAAACATTTAGGACATGAACTGCATATCTTTCGAACAAAAGCTCTCTACACAGTCTAACATCAAATTATTATTTATTTTTATGAAACTACAGATGTTCAGCCTTATTTACTCTTCCTTCTTCCAAATCAGATACAAATAGACATTTTATGTAATGCCATTTCCATTAGTTGCACTTGTCTAAGCTTTTGCTAAACTAAAAATATAATAGGTACCTACTCATTATACGAGTGTAAAAAATTAATCGACCTAGTACATTTTTAATGAGTGTATATTTCGATTCGACCAAAGGATGAATAATGGATGTCCAATGGACGTCCATCACTCAAATAAATATTCACGTCCAGTGGTGAACGAGAATTGAAGGTCCAGTGAATGTCCCCAAACGGATATCCATTGTACTAGTAGTAAATGGACAGCCATTGGATGCCCATTCTGTGTCCATGTCCATATGGACCAATCGTGGACATTATATGGATATCCATAGGATATCCTGTGTTTACTGGGATCCACTAAACAGGTACGGTAAACATCTGGTTGTAGGATTATTGCATTCCAATACTCTATGTACTTTTTGAAACAGACTACAGTAAACACTCTGTCGCATTAACGTATGTTATCTCTGGCATTTACCACGATAAAAAAATCGAAATAATTTTTTGCACTTGTATTTCTTTTAGTATAGTTGTGAGTAAAATTAGTTTGCACCGTTTCACAATTGGTTTGCAGAAGCAGAACCGGTTTTAGACAAATTTTTCATTTTTGCAGGATCCCAACGCACTAGCGATTTCTGTGCTCTCTTTTTCCTATGAATAGCAGTTTTAGCGATAACTGTTATAAAGGATTTTTTTGAAACTTTTGTCAATTATGTATTCTTTCAGCAGCTCCATGCTTCGACCCATTATTTTCTGGTTTCAGTTGCCTGTAAATATTTTGTATCATTATTTGCGTAGATAGCGACTAGAACATACCAAATTTCTTTCTGTCTTTCGTCTCAAATCCCTACTCTCCACTTTCAGATATTTCAAAACCTTTGGTAATTTTTTTTTCATCTTTTCGGCTTTTTAATCCTTAAAGAGACCTTGCCGCATACTGTTATTTTATTGTGAAATAGTGCAAACAAGTTCTACTCACAATTATATGTGTCAATAAAATCACAATTGACAATCTTTAATTTATTCAGGGAGATACAAGGACTACTAAAATAAAACAATTAGAGTAATGAGTTAAGCAACAACACGGTAGAATGAATTCACTTTTTTAATTGTATGTTAATTAATACTGATTAGTGTTAGACTGATTACCGTAAAACCTCAAAAAATAGTAATTTTATAAAAAAGGCTAGATATTCAACAATTTAAAAGTAGGATTTCTCACCACGTTTTGATAGACCCTTGTATACAGTTAAGAAGTACATCGCTCATTACAGTCGACCTTCCTACTAACCACAAGAACAAGTTTTTTTTTAAATTTTGTCCAAAGGTTAGTCTAGAATTTAAAAAAAAAATTTCAACTAGCTACACTTTTGGTCCAACTTTCGACTAGCAAAAAACGAATATCCGCAATTTTTCAATTTTTTCACGAAAATTATGCATTTGCGAATTTTTTTTCCTTTTTGGGAGCCGTTCTCATTTATTTATTTAAAGCCAAACAAGTTTTACAACTTTATTACATGGGTTTCCATAATTAAGGTACATAATTATAAATAATTGAGAGACCATCATGTTAAACATATTTTCTGTTAGAACTGTATCAGTTCTTACCTCCACTTCGCCCCCGATTGATGTTAACCACCCTATTAAAAATGCCTTTACTCTAGAATTAAAATTGGCGATAAATAATCTTTAAAGACATCAGTTCATATGGGTTAATGCACATTCTGGAATTATTCATAATGAAACCGTTGACTAAACAAGCCATTTCTACGGGAACAACTATTAATAACAACACCACTATTGAGACGTGTTTCAGCCAAATGAAAGAGATGTCTAGAAAAACTTGGAATAACCTATGGACCGAATATAAAAGAAACCACCCTACAAGCTACACCATAATCCAACCCATCATACCCAATGAGCTTTGCCACAAAAATACCAGTTATAATCGGCACAAAATTGTCACCATCTCTCATCTAAAATTTGGACATGCCTGCTACCCCCTGCATCTTAACAAGATAGTCCTTAAAGAGTCAAATCAATGTGACATCTGCCTAGAAGTGGCCACAACATACAAGTGACCACACTCAACATCAACCTAAACTGACATATTGGTTGTTTCGATTGTATCAAACTCGCGAACGTTTTTTAAAAGGCAAAAGACGCAGATGACAGTTCGTTGCAGCTGACGAACATCAATCATACGAAGTGTTTGTTTGTCAGTTTTGTTGATGCATTATCAGTGTAGTTTTGAAGCGGAGTATTAAGAAAACGAAGCTAATTACTAGATGTTGGTTGTCCAGGGACTTGTCAAGATCTTATGATTAACACTTTTGTCAAAATACAAATTTAAACCATTTTTTAATATTTATTTCAAATACTTCACAAAAAGTATTCATTTTAGTGCAATATACAAATTAATACATGTTGCGCTAAACACATATTTTTCAACTGCAACAAATACCGTCAACAATCGCATAAACTTTTTAGTGAATTTTACTGCTCAACGGAGTTGGACTGTCCGTAAACCTATTACATTTACTCTCGTTGAATAATAAAACCGTATACGACTCGTTTATATCTTTCGTATGTTTATGCTGGTTGAAGTTATAGTGCACTTAGTCTTGTTTTTGTTTCAATGGAATCCCATAATATGCGCCCATATCCCCCGTATCCGAGTCCCACCTGATCTGTCTGTTAGTCACCTTGATCGACCCCTGGGTGTGAAGTTTGTGTCCCAAACCCATCCTTTTGACTCTTTCTTCTATATAAGTATAACATAATCGATTAGGGAAGCTTTGACTTTCATAACAGCTAAATACTAAATACTAAATATCGATATTTTATCGATACGATATATTTCAGAAACAAATTTCTTAAACAAAATACGCAGATTTAATAGTTAATTTCATATTGTACCCCCATCTCTAGTCACCTATGTACCGAAATTTTGTGAGTGTTGAGTTGTCATGGCATGTTATTCAAGCGTGAAATCTGAATTCATAATTATTAAGTATTTTTAACCATTCTATACAACATTTTAAAGTAAAGGGAGCACTGCATGCTGTTGACTTATCCCCGTTGTATTTTATGTAAGTAATCTTTTACCGGGGCATGGCCCGTTAGTTAACCTGTAATGCTTCTTAGCTGATTATTCCTGATAATAATCAGTAGTTCTTCGGTCCGTTTAGCACATGTTGGCCCTCAAAAAAGTCTTACTGTGTACCAGCTGGAGTCTATGTTGGCTTTGTATCCATTATTGTATTTGTCCTCGGACCACTTTCATTGTGGTCCCAATGACTGGTTCTGGTCCAACATGCAGATTGCGAAAAATCTTAGCTCTACATATGATTTACACAAGTACGACAAGGATAATATGAACGACTCTGCTTGAAAGAAAGGGAATTATGGTAGGAAAATAAAAAAAAACCTATGCAAGTGAGAAAATACTATTATGTATTTAATGAAAGACATCCAGATAAACATGTCGATCATAAGAATGTGTTAGTTAGTCAAAAACTTTTTGGAAATGGGTTCTGTCTTGAATAAGAAGTGTTAGAGAAAAAGAGTTCTAGATAAAAACACACAAATAAAAGTAGTTGGAAATTTTGCTATGGATCCAACAGCATCCATAAGGAAAGTAGTAGCCTCAACACATCTTTCCATAGGTTCTGTACATAACGCTCTTCATATATTATGCACAAATTTCACCCGTATAAGATACCTACACCTACTTAACGAACTATACGATGATGATCCCGATCGTAGAATTGAATTTTGTGAAATGATGACAAATAAGCTCAACTCCAACCAAATTTGTTATAGCGACGATCAACATTTTTATAAATTGTGAGTAGCTTTCATTATTCTGCTATACCCTGTATACTTGAATGCTACAGCTTCCGACCTTAACGATAAATAAACAAGTAAGAATAAATGTTTGTTTGAAGACAATAATTAAATACAATCAGGTAGATTATTTTTAACTTCCAGTCGATTTGCTCGATCCGATTTTCTTATCTAACTTTAGATTGTTTATGTGGATAAAGCATGATCTGGTTCGAGATTTTTTTAAAGTTTTTTTAGTATAAATATTTAAAAATTTAAGTTGGATAATGTTGGCCGACTAACGATGGCTGTTCAGTAACAATTTAAAAATGTATCTAAACCGGATGATAGTTAACCCAAAAATAATGGGTTTGCATTTTGAAAAAGGTATAAAAAAATATATATGGAAGCTCTTTACAATATCCAGTATATAGAACATCTTTTGGAAATTTAAACCGTACAAAGATCACTACAATTTAGATCGGGTGAATAAAGTGGATGAATAAAGAGCTTTCATTACCTATCTATTCTTTGCCTTCAATAAAAACTCAGAAGAATTATTATTGTGCATTTGGTGTACCATAACTTTAAAAATGATGCTATTGCCAAATTTTTTGCCAATATATTTTAGGCTAAATTTAAGGGCCAAGTTTTGTTTAACGGCTAACCGTTAGAGAAGAATATTTTTTTCAGCGTTAAGGTATTGCCTTCTACAAAAAGCATTCAAACAATTAACTCGCAAATTCATGATTTTTATTTACAAGTTCTGAAAGACAAAATCAGTTACCCAAAATAGTTATTTATGATACTTTTGCACACGAGCTGCGAAAAAGGCACTTGCTACGTTCGTGCCTTGCATTTTCGCAACTCGTGCGCAAAAGTACTTCACGCACAAGTGTCATACAAAGCTTTATCTACGACCACATGAATAAAAAATAAAAAAAATGTGCTCTGAAGGGGTTAAAAAACATAAAAATAAATTTTCTATAAACAAATATATACACAACGAATTCTAATTATTTAAGCATGTGTAATGTGAGATGGCGCCACTGAGACCTTATTATTTTCTCTTTTTAACACATTATAACATTGAACTGATTGAATACCAAATTAAAAATTACAGGGTTGGGATAAAGTATGGAACCAAGTGAATATCTTTTAAACGAAAAGAACGATATTTATGAAAATTTGCAGGAAGTGCAATGGAACAAAATGCCATCAATTTCTTTAATTTAAATTGGACATCCTACATATTTTTACAGATTTTGAAAGAGCTTGTTATTTCGAATTTATACATACTGAGTTTAGTGTAAAGAAATTTGTAAAAACGAGGAATATAGCACTTTAATCAACCTCCTTTGAGTAAATCCTAATGAAGAACAAGCTTCTAATTTTACAAGCCATACGCGAAAGAAAGATATTGTTCGTCAAGAGAAAAATCGTGATAAAGCAGTACATGCAAATTCAGAAAACGTCGGAGTAATAAGTTTCGATATGTAGAAGGTTAGTACCGTACCGTACTACCGAAAAGTAATATAAATAACTTTTATTACAAAACAAAGCTCTCCTGCTTCAATTTGACGGCCCACTTGAATATAACTAATACCGTTTACAATGCTGTTTGGCACGAGATTTGCGGTAGAAGTGGGGTTCAGATTACCTGTGCTCTGATTAAAATACTCAAAACAGTAGTGGAACATCAAACTTTACTTGAAAAATTGATTTTGTGGTCTGATAGTTGCATTCATCAAAACAAGAATTCGATTATGACCTTTGCTCTGCAGCATTTTCTTAATTCCGAAGAGAGTGGATCTCTAAAAGTAATAGAACAGAAATTTGGCGAGCCAGGGCACAGCTGTGTCCAAGAAGTTGACGCGGCACACAGTTCTGGAGAAAAAGAGATAACAAATTTAGATATTTGGGGTCCCTTATCATTATTAAGAGTTCTCACAAAGATTCCAAATACTTCGAAGAAGTTTATTGTCCTCCAGATGAACGTTCATGATTATAAGAACTTTCAGGCAAAACCTGCAGCTTTGTCCTACAATAAAATTCCGTACAGCAAAGTTCAACATATTATTTATGAGAAGCAATTTCCGTGGAATATCGAATATAAACAACTTTTCGATTATGTTAATGCAGAAGTTTAATTAGAATACGGGGTTGGGATAAAGTATGGAACCAAGTAAATATCTTTTAAACGAAAAGAACGATATTTATGAAAATTTGCAGGTAAGTGCAATGGAACAAACCGCATCTGATGTACATTTTTTTGTTAATAATGTACTTCTGGTTTAACCTGAAATGCTATCAACTTCTTTAATTTAAATGGGACAACCTATATATTTTTACAGATTTTGAAAGAGCTTGTTATTTTGAATTCATACATACTGAGTTTAGTGTAAAAAAATTTGTAAAAACGAGAAATAACTCACTGTTAGTTGTACAACACGGTTTATTTCACGAATTTACGCCTGTTTCGGATTAGTCATAAAAGCATCGATTGAAATGGTAAACTGTATTCGGCGGGTGTAATTTAGGCGCTAACCATCCTTCTTTAGCTGTCTGACCAAGAAGGGTAAATAATCCGACTTGTATTTTCGCCGCTAAGAAGTGCAGGTCATAAAATAATTCTTATCTTAATAAAATACGAAGGTGGTTTGGTAAGGGTATAGGTTTGGTTGGGTTATTATTGAAAATTATTATAATTTATTCTTCAAAAATTGACTAAAAATACGAAGGTGGTTTGGTAGGGGTAGGTTTGGTTGGGTGATTATTGAAAATTATTATAATTTATTCTTCAAAAATTGACTAAAAATACGAAGGTGGTTTGGTAGGGGTAGGTTTGGTTGGGTTATTATTGAAAATTATTATAGTTTACTTTACAAAAATATATCTTATTATAAATGTCGGTGATTTAATGAATAACTGTATTTCATAAATCACGTACTTCAGTCCGTTAGCGCCCAAAATACACATAGGATTAAAATGACCATTCGGTCTTGGCGCCTAGTTTACATGTTGTAAAAAGTGCATTAATCCTTTAGCGCCCAAATTACATCCGCCCACTGTACTGTACTGAAAGGTTCGATAGTAAATTCTACCAATATTTGACGCGTTAGAAACCCGAAATTTTATTCTTTTTAATCATGTTTTCCCTTTTTTACTTTCTTTTATCAATTTTTGGTAATCAGATCTCTTATTTATACGAATACAATAAATGGGAAAAATAAAATTGTTTTACATTTGTGTCTAGAAGTGGTACTAGGGCAATTTAATAGATTATCATGACTTTATCTCCAATTTACGGTTGCAATCTTCAAACCTTCTTCCTGTAAAGTTGTCTTTTGTGGAAATAGAAAATTCTAATTCTCAGGCGACGAAATAGATAAGATAAGACATAATTCGCTTCGAATACCGAAAAAGTAACTGATATATTTTGTAATTTATTGACCAGTTGCCGGTACTTTTTTGACATAATATTGTCACAAGAATTAATAGAATCAGAAAGATAATAAAACGTATTGGAGTAAGGAAAAAAAGGTTAGAACGAGTTATGGAAACGGGTAAAAAGAGTAAAGAAGGAAAATTGTAGCTCATAAATTTAGTTTTATTTTCATGATAAAATCTCTTCTATATATTTTTTCTTAAATCGTATTCGCAACAATCTACGTTACTAACCAGATTAAATTTTATTTCTGTTGCCAACGCATGTAAACAAAACTAAATATAATCTTCAAGCTGAATATAAATACCTTGATTATTATAGTATCCGACCATTTTTTAAATTATTATCTATCTTCGCTTAATTAGATACCAAACAGTCACTTTAAATTAACACATCTTAGTGGCACCTATCACTCAATGCTAACACGTCGCACGCGTCGAGGCGCCTTGTAGTATATCCGTAGACGTGAAAAAGTTGACGTCGAGCCTCGCTGTCGATCGTACGAAATGTTTTTGCGAAGATTGCGGCTGAAAGTTTCGCTGAAACTGAAATCGGCTAGCGCGCAACTTCTGGAAAAAGCCTTTAAGGTATAATGTCTCCGATCTGAAAGTTAATTTTAAAAATAAAATAATCTTCTAATGCTCCATTAACCTAGTTTCAGTTGATGAGGAGGATTTGATTAATTTTAAATTGTCAACAATTATGATTTCACTATTTTGGCGAGATAACAAATGCAGACATCAACATTTTGTTGACATAAACAATAATAATAGATAGAGAGAAGCAGAAATGAATGAACAATATTTTTGTAAGAATCTTTGGGTATATAGAGGAAAGTCATGAGGACTTCACAGTATACTCATTTTCAATATACAGGGTGTTTCTAAATTAATTCAGAAAAATGTAGGAGAGGATTCCTTTGTCATTGTTCTAAATCCTTGGGGAGTGTTTTGACATGCTTAGGCGCTTGTGGGTGACAGACACAGTGCATTCTTGTATAAATTATGTTGTATTATCAATAATAATAAATTATTATGTCTTTTAATTCTACTGATTTAACAAATAAATACAAAGCAAAGCGAATTTGAATGCTCAGGTTGATATTTTATTTTCTGGTATATCACGGTCTCATGTCACGCATCTCAGGCACAATAATAGTTCACCTTATAAATTGTTTTCTGATTTTTAAATAAACTAATTATAGTAAATACAATCTCATATTATTTTAGAATTTATTTTTATTGGCAAATCCTGTTTACCTTATCTTGAATTGCCCATAAATTCAAAGATATCTGTGTCGCCATTATTTTGTTTAAATTTTTCTTAATATAAAAGTAATTAAAGCATACAGAATAAAAATTGGGCTCACATTCGGAATATTTATTCACTTTTGATTAAAGTGGCATATGAAGTACAATAAAAATGTCAGTTAATTGGTTGTGGTATACTTATTCTAATGTTAATGTAATGACCCATATTTTTAATCCCATTGATGAGAAATGCCGCCCTATGGCGTGTATATAAATTTTTTTTCACAAATTCGAATATCGTGAAATAATGTTTTTCATTGAATTTAATATAGTAGATTAAAATTAATCTGCATACAAAACTCATAAAATTTGTAATATAATATAACTAAACTCACTCAACCAACAAATAGATATTATATTAATAATATTTCTCCACAATACAATTCGCACACGCCCCTGGATGAAATTAATGCTAAGTAACCCCAACTTCTTTAGGTCGTTAACATTTTTTATGAATTAAATATTACACGACAATATTACAGGAAACTGTAATAAGATTTATTGTTTTAAGCCTACGTGGTTTATTGTCAGAAATTCAAGGTTTTTGGTTTGCGATTGGAAGTGAAGAGGGCGCTGCCGTCACAATCTTTACATTTCCGTTACTGGAAGACATGTATTGATTGTGATTGAAGTGTACTCTTCCGTCCGGGATTAGAGATTCTCGGACGGACACCACATACCTTGTACTGATGAGGCGTAAATACGCCGAAACCGGTCTACAAGTTGTGTTGTCCCTTCTAATTGCAAACCAGAAAGGTTGGTTTTAAAATATCTTGTAGATATACCAACCCCGTTTGACTTTTGGGGTGTAATTCAATAACCGGCGGTGCATATTGCACGGGAAGTAGTTGTTGCTCCTTAGTTGAACGGCCACTGTTTTTGAAAAATATTATTTTTCAAAAAATTCATAGAGTGTTGAATATTTATAATTATTCCTTTCGCCATCTCTTGCCATTACCTCGCTATTATCCCACATAAGTTGAGATTCATCTTTCTCATATTGCACCAAGTATCAAAACTCCAGAATCTTTCATATTCTTAGATAAGATCTATTCCTATCAGCTCCCACTGATCTTAGTTGAGACTTTGACTCTAGGTCAATTTCGATCGCCTTTAAGCCGCGTACAGACCGGATTTCCAACGTAGACCAACGCCAATGGCACATGTGCTATCGTTGGAGTTGGCAGTGAAAACCATTGGGAAGGATTTAAGAACATCGTCCATACCGAATTTTTAGTATTGCATTGGAGACCGTTGGTCGCGGTTCGGTGGTTTTTAATTGTTTTGGGATGTCATCGAGCGAAAGTGATGATGATTTATTGTGTGCAAGTGCAGGATTTCTCGTTTTACATAAGTTACTCTACAAAAAAAGTAAGAAACGAAAGCGCAGACGCTGGTGGATGACAACACTGTATAAAAACAGAAGTTCCTACAGTTCGAGTAATTTATTGGATGAGCTCCGGAATGAAGACTCTGGACATTTTAGGAACTGCTTAATTTAGTGGCTCCAAAAATTGAAAAAAAGGATACCAATTACCGAGATCTCGTAGTTAACTCCAGTAGCTATGCTTTGCCAAATGTCTATTTTCTTTTTCGCCAATTTAAACTGCGAATTAAACTCCATATCAGAATATTAATAATAAAAGCTGAAATCAGAAAATAATCTCCAAATCCCGTCCAAACCAAATTCGACACAAACAAGCATCTCTTTGATGTTACCGCTCGACTACCGAACGCTAGCCAAGGCCAACGTTCCCGTCGAGAAGCGTTGGCTTCGATTGGTCGCCGCGGTACACACCAAAACCAACGGGTTCCAACATAATTCACATGTGCCGTTGGCTAGCGTTGGAAATCCGGTCTGAACGCGGCTTTAGATCATACAGTATCAAAATTTATGCTGTTAGTTAGTACCAAATTCAACTAAAGTCAACTTTCGCTACTTTTACAAGCCAAAAAGTTTTTAGAATAGAGATTTTTTATCAAAATTATTCATTTCTGCTTATCCACTGATACATAGTCAGCTGTATTCAACAGAATATTAACTGCTGACCCCAACATTTCATAGATAGTGTTAAGCATGACATTTCTTCACACTTTTCAATCAACTTGGATCAGCACAATAATAACTACTGACCCCACATTTCGTAGATAATGAGTAAAGTGCCGCAAAGTATAAACATTAAAATTGTTATCTTTTTTTGATTTTTCGCATAATTTTTGTATCATTAAATTATATTTTTAGCACTATTAAAATATGCAGTGGTGTCGCAAATAAATAAAAAAAGTATATTAATGATTATTTTCACGGCACTTTGTTTCAAACTCACCAAGGTTTTTTAAATGAAATTTACATCCATAATATACACAGTTTGCATGGTAAAAATATATATTTAAATGAATTCAACTTACATAGTTATAATTTTTTGGTTTTGAACACTATCGTGGTGGTGTAACTAACACAATATTTTTCAACAAGCAAATTTTACACCCACTGAAATTACAATAAAACATGACAGACTGGTTAAGTATTTATAACTGACTTTGCAGGAAACGTAAAATATAAATAAAAAGAAATCTGCGGTTGGATGGTGTGTGAAAAGACAAATATAAATTTAATACTACTATGTGGAAAATTACCGGAAATTGGTAAAAGAAACACAAGATATTTATTATTCATTCAAATTTATTGAATCGCCTTCAAAGTTTCGACAAAAATCCAGTCATCAACATATCCATTGCTATTCTGCTTACATATTGCTATAAACATTGTTGTATAAACAATATTGTTATGGTTACAGCATACAGCAATATGGTCAAGACATTGTGTATTCGTGTTTCTGCGTTCATAGCAAGAATGGTTCATGGTTTTGTCAATAGCAAGAGCAATAGAACATCGTTCATTTTCTTGATCTAATATTGATTGTAACGTCAGAAAATAATCTATGGAGTACCACACGAGAGTTCGATAAATTATTTGATAATTCTCCAGGCCTTTTCCCAAACTTGTTGACACTTGGCTATAGCCACTAGAGCGCTTCTGGCTCTCGTTTCTATTACCTGGTAACAAGTTTTCTAAAATCTGTCAAATTATTTTCAATTTATTCTCACTTTCTTGTGATACTACTACAGAAAATAATAGAATATTGATTACTGTGAAATGTCACCCCTTAAATGTCGGGGAACTAGATTATAAAGGGAAAGACCCAAGCAGCATTTGGACGTTGCGAGATAGTTATATAACGTTGGGCTAGACAACCCAACGTTGGCATCCAACGTTGTAATGACGACGTCACGACCCAAATTTGCACCTAAATGGGGAATAGAAATTCGAGTCGTTACGACGTCGGCACTGACTTTGAATGTCTTATGTATTCGACCAAATCCAACGTTGAGTAACGTTACGCAAACCAACTTCGTTTTAGGTATTGGATTTGTGACTTTCCCACAACTAATAGTATAATTTAAGTAATTTATTTTGGAAGAAATGTGGAAGTCTTTGAAACTCGACCAAAGATGGAAGTATTTTTAACTAACAATCTGATTCTTAGTTTAAGTCATGTAAATTATGATCAGTATAATATACATATTTTTATTACCAGCAAAACAAAAATCTTAAACGAAGTTCAATTTTTTGATAAACCACGGCCAATATTGTAGCAAAAAACAAACGGGCCTCAAGAATTTTTAGGAAAAAGCGAAAAAAAAAATTATGCCATTTATTATTTTTCTTGATATGGCTGCATTTATATTTAAAAATAGTATACAAAGTCTCCAGAAACACAAATGCTGGTCTCAAAACTTTTAAAAGTTCATTAGAATATGTTTTTTTTTTAAATAAATTCATCGTGAATCAAACAATGGCGGCCAAATCAGTTATCAGTTACACGCCAAAATGGTGGATTTTGTTAAGCGACCTAATCTATACCAGAATACTACCTATTTGGACAGGAACACCTTTTTTCCACACCTAATTGCGACCTTTTCCGACTTTCCTTTTCATCAGACGATTAGTGAACGTTCAAATGACGGTATGTGAATACAACGTCTGTTGAAAGTTGGCTCGACGGCCCAATGACTAAATATTCCAACTACCGCAAGGCCAACCTAGCGGACGTTGCTTAAAGCGACGAAAAGACGACCAGTTCAGTCATTTTTTAAAATCATAACCTCTTAACAATATCCTCGCTTCTATCCTAAAAATGGATCATTTTTTAAAGGTGGTATTTATTCGATTTAAAAACGGCTTGGGTTCCTTGGTTTACAAATTCTTTCAGGACACAGGCTACTCTACAAACTAGTTAAGGTATATATCATTTTAGAACTATGTCAATAGATAAAACCATTTGGAGGTAAACACGAAAACAAACCTGTGTCAAAGCGGAATATAGTTAACACTGTTAAATGTTTATGTTTGTCTCATAACAGTTTCTAGAAAGGTTTACAGTTACTGAATAATATATAAGACTTACTAAATTAAAAACACCATCAGGGACAAAACAACTATTCCAAACTCACTTGATGGTTATTTGGTAAATCTATAAGGCCAGCTAAGTTGTATATATAGATCTCTTTCTGTGAAATGTCAATGAATGTATAAACGGCTCCTGTTTTGTTTTCTTAATTCGGACATGTTTATATTTTATGACAAAAATCTATAATTAATACATAAATAAAAAATGAGGTTAGGTTGTAGATTGTGCCATTGACATATAAAGATTATATTATTATGTCCATGGAGACTATATAAGGAGATCGAACTCCATGTAATTCATTTTTTGGTAATGGTAGAGGGCGCCAGTCTTAAACGAGTACCAGAAACATCTGACTGCAGAACAATAACAGCCAATCATGAGTCTTGCACATACTTTCAGTTCATGGTTTTTTATTGGTTGCTAGCTCATTTGACAGTATGTTAGGTAAGTGAGGTTAGGGATGAAACATTTTTTGACTAAGAAATCCGTTTTCGTCCTCGTCTTGGAAAATATCTTAAATTGTGGTCGTTTGGTAGTAAAATATGATACATCTTGCCAATAACATTTATCTTCGCATGGAATTTTAGAGGACTTGAAGGTTTGGCACAGTCATAATTAGTATAAAAAGTATTTGAACGAAAAATGTAAAAAAGACACCCTTTAGTGCAAGTAAGTATATTCTAGAACTAATTTGTTCATTATATATGAATAATGTGTTTAAGTTTTTCAGAATTTGGTTTTCTACACAGTAAAATATGGAATATGAAAATCAATTTAAATGCCTTCGAATAATTTAGATTTGAAGAATTATATCTTGCAAGTAAAAAAAATACAGTTTGATGAAACAATAGAAGGTATGTATAGATAAATAGACAGTATAGTCAGTGCTCTAATAACTGGATCGATTAATTACAAATTTGTTAATAAGTAATATCTAATATTTTAGGTTATTTTCTATAAAATGAATGAAAGCCAATTGCTCCTGAACTGGCAAAGCCTTTACAAGAAGAAATTATGAAAATGATGAATATACAGAATTGCAGGAGACTTGTAATTTAGTACACATTTTGTAACTTTCACCTAAATAAAGTGTACAATCAGTACCTATATTGTCTCTAACTTTATACCTACTTACCCTATGGTCTGCCATATGTTTCTAGCTTACTATGGGTTATCAGTTTACTGTTGAAGTTGAAATGAGATAATTAGGATATTTAATATTCTCTACTCAAGGCTTTATAGCATTATGATTGAATTCTGTCTGTACTGGCAAATAATTTTTAAAACAAAAAAATATTACAAAATATCGATAAATACATAGATATCTTCATATGAGATTGGTTTTGAGGAAAATGGTCCATTATACATGCCACTATCGAACCCAAAATTGTATATACAAACATCTAGGCTACCAAGCAAATATGTGCTACTTTTTTTCTAGGAATTACTAGAGCCTTTGATGGTGTTAAACACTGTGGTATTTTCTATAAATTATATTAAATGATGTGTCCAGAATACTTGCTATTAAGCCTGAAAGCTACCTTAGTTATAAAAAACTGCAAGTGAAAGTGAATTACAGTTTTTCTCCAAAAATGTATACCTCAACATGAAGTCCTCCAGATTTGATTTCACACGAACACATTCAAATTTGCAAATATACATATTGCAGTATGTAGATGTATGTGATCAGTCATAACAATCTCAAAATAACAGTGAATGAGCTACAATAACTTACAGCAGAATAGTGAAATGGATTTAAAGGTGTAGGATGAATCCCAATGCTTCAAATTTATCTATGCACAATCTTCAATCTGTTTAATTACAATAAAAATTAGGTACAATATATTATGTTTAATCATCACTGTCAACAGGTACAACTTACTAATGATATTAGTTCATGCAAAGGTTTTCCATATAGGTAAAGTACATATTATATGTAAATAGTACATAGGTATCATGCAAGAAAATTATTACTTTATTCTAATACAAAAACGTACAAAAAATTACTATTCACAGTTTCCTAATAACACAAACACAGTGCAAAGTACACAGAATATAGATATATTCATACTCTGACCAATTTCAACATACAATTTTATTTTTATATTTGCAACAGATTGTTAGTACCATGGCAGACTGTTGAATGACTTTATACATATTATGTTCACTGGGCTGTTCAGAGCTACATGTATATGAAGTGTTTTGTCTTCCCTTATTGCCAGATTTCAAGTTATTATTTGATAATTTTGTATAAAAATTCTTCTGGGGAGGTATTGGCCACTTTAATTGGTTCTTTGGACCACTCACTATTCAGATACACCTACTCAAGGATATACTAAAACTACAATTTCCAATATTTTTGTCATCTGAAGACCAGTTTCTTTGAAAATTACATCTGTTGACATTCTATAACCTTCACTACACTATTTTAAATTCACTGCGTTTTATCTGTAGATGTTATCCCACAAGTGCCACAGACTGAAATTAGGTACTTAGCTGAAGATTGGTAAGAAAGAAGTGTTAAAAATCACTTTCAATGTCGAATGGTTTTAGTAACCCCTGTAGAGGTAGAGTGTACCAATATTTTTTTCCATTTGTTGTATATTTTTACTCCAAAATTAATAATTTGATTTCCTATTTCTATCACTGAATTCAATTTATATTTTTCTGTATACAAAGTATACCTATTAGTAGTTTTTCCAAATTACTTTCACAGCTTATTCCTTATATCAACTATCATATCATTGTTCACCTTTTTTCTTCCAGTTCTCTTGAATTTTAATTGTATATATCAGCAAAAGTAAAGTATTTTGTGTGCCATTGTGCTTTTTCTAGACTTCTCACGAGTAATGTATATAATTTGAATCCTAACATAATAAATATTCTTTAGTACTTTATTTATCTTTGAATATTTTCAATCACCTTGGGTAACTGAAAACACTCTGGCTTTCTTAACTTCAATTCACGTCTCATCGTTTTAAATCAGATGCACTATCAACCACTATTGCAATAATTTTTAACAACGCACACACTTTGTCTTTTTTTAATTTTTAACAATAATTTTAATCTTTCTAGCTCCTACTTTTAGTTTTTACTATTGTCATAACTAATGTTTACAATTTGGCTACTGTCACTTATAAAAACTAAGGTTACTTATTTGGATGGTGCCCGTGTTGCAATGCGCAGCGTAGCGGTGAAAATACAAACTGCTTAGATAGTCGATTTTGAGGTCAGGTTTTGTCAATTTCTCCGTATGAGTTAGTTCTCCTTATATAGTCTCCATGATTATGTCAATGGATTGTGCGAATATTTGAACTACTTTTAAACGTCCGCCCGTAGGTCAAATAATAGGAACATAAAGTTTTAGGCGTGTTTTTATGGGGGAATATATAATTGCACTCTTGAAAAATACTTCTCACTTTGTGCCTACAAACTACAAAATTACACGTTTACACTCTGCATTAGTTAAATCTTCACTTTAGGCTTAATCACATTAAAAAGATAGAAACGCACTTTGGATTTGGTACATTTTAACTTTTAACCTTACCCACTACAGAATGATAGAATCGCACTTTGGATTGGAATATATCCACTCTGAAATAACAGAATTGCACTTTGGAAGAATTGCACTTGGGTCCGAATTTGGAACAACTAGTAAACTTTAAGAGAAGTATACATGTATACATTTTTATTAAGAAAATAAACAACAAAATGTAGATACTATCTCTAAAATACGAAGGTGGTTTGGTAGGGGTAGGTTTGGTTGGGTTATTATTGAAAATCATTATAATTTATTCTTCAAAAATCGACTAAAAATACGAAGGTGGTTTGGTAGGGGTAGGTTTGGTTGGGTTATTATTGAAAATTATTATAATTTATTCTTCAAAAATTGACTAGAAATACGAAGGTGGTTTGGTAGGGGTAGGTTTGGTTGGATTATTATTGAAAATTATTATAATTCATTCTACAAAAAAATTGACTAAAAATACGAAGGTGGTTTGGTAGGGGTAGGTTTGGTTGGGTTATTATTGAAAATGATTATAATTCATTCTACAAAAAAATTGACTAAAAATACGAAGGTGGTTTGGTAGGGGTAGGTTTGGTTGGGTTATTATTTCAAGTACTGTTTTTATTTTTGACGATACGCATTTAGCGTAAATTGTTAAACATGCCAGTACACTTTGACTTACCTGTTAAAGGTCGTTTGTTGCCGCCAAACTTTCTTTTTCGCGGGCTTACGTTTTGCAAGTATTGCATTGTCGTTTTTAGATTCAGATTCATCCGATTCAGAGTCATCGACGATAAATTCTTTACAGGTACTCATTATTACACGTGCATGCATATACGAGTGCTTTACGCGTGCATGCCAAAGCCCGAACTGCAAACATCGTCGTTACGTCGTATTTCGCGCACGCTTGACTGTATTACTCAATGCACAAACTTACGCTTCAAGTGCAATCTATCGTTTTAATGTGCAATCTATCGTTTCAATGTGCAATCTATCGTTTCAAAGTGCAATCTATCATTTTAGTGTGCAAACCGTTTTTAAAGAGCGTGATACAATATTTTAAAGTGAATTAAGTTTTTTTAGAGTCGAAAATTATTACATTAAGTTAAGTCTGTTATTTTTATGTTGTAGCAGACTTCATATAGGTTAATG
Organism: Lochmaea capreae; assembly: GCA_949126875.1. Taxonomy (NCBI): domain Eukaryota; kingdom Metazoa; phylum Arthropoda; class Insecta; order Coleoptera; family Chrysomelidae; genus Lochmaea; species Lochmaea capreae. The sequence goes on from OX421396.1 coordinate 18,779,083, forward strand.
TTATTTTCTTAAAGTGCATTTTGTCTATCAAGAGTGGCACATATTATTTTATGTGCATCACCTTTAATTAATGTTTTAAAGATTTTTTTTAATGTTTATTCGTTTCTTTTTAAGGCGATTTTAGTCTTTTTTAAAGTGAGTTTAATTCCCACCCGTTTTTATGACCAAAATTGTAACATGCGGATCTAAACGTTCTTAGAACGTCGTCTTGTTCCAGATTAGTCCAAAGACACGAAAAAGGTAAAAATGAACGTTGAGCGAACGTTGTCTGTCTAACAAAAAATAACGTTCGATTTGCTGACGTCGAGTAGTCGTTGGCCCAATCGACTTCGAAGTTCCAACGTCGGATTAAGTTATGAACTGACGTTATCGGTGAACGTTGATGAAAACAACTAAATAATACCCAAAACCAACGTTGATTTAAGTAATCATTAAGTCGGAAGTCAGAATAATGCTGCTTGGGAGAACTTACTAATATGTTAAATATGGTGAAAATGGAGCATAAAAAAATAATAGCGCTTCCCACACACTATATCTAAGAGTGTTATCAAAATAAGATTCGTTCACAATTCATCTGTATTCAATATTAAAATGGATTTTTTCATTTAAAAAAAGCTTTAGCAAGTACAAAAATGAGGTTGCTGTGATAACAAGGTAAATAACAAGATATCTTTAAAATTGACAGGTCATATATTGATTAACATGATGATTAGAACACCATTTTATTGCTGTTTGCGAACAGAATTGTAATGATTCTCATTTTCTGACCGAGAATTGATGGTTTTAGCTGACGCCATACTGTGGTGGATCGTATTGTAGTGCTATCTAGCCGCACTTATCGAAATTAGGCCTGAGGTAGAAAAATAGGTAACTACTAAGGGTAATTAATGTGGCGCCATCTACATTTCAATCACTTAAAAATGTCAATGTTGCCGTGTTTCAATTATAAACGAACTAGATATTTCAGTGTTCCTGTGGAAACCCGAGACACACCTTAAATATACTTATTTGTGATATTTAGAATATCAAATATATGATGGATGAGCATTCTTATGCATATGTAGGTAGTATCGATAATCATAGTGAGCTACATGAAAATTTGCAGAAGTACACTCATCATTTGGAAAGGGAGTATGCTGAACTTAAGCAAACAATTAAAAAACATGCAGGAACATAACACCCCCAAACGAATAGTAGAAAACCCTGATCGTCTAAATTTTTATACTGGTTTTAAGGATTCGAAAAAATATAAAATGTTTGCCAGTTTTATAATTCAGGAAGGGAAGAAATTTTTGGAAAACACCAATCCAAATTTTAATGAATCGTTGCATATTTTAGATATGGACACTCAGCTGTTCATGACAATTAGTAGGCTACTTGGGCTACTAGTTGTCGACCTGGCAAATAAATATATAATGTAAGTCCAGCCACCATATCAAAAATTTTCAAGTTTTGGATAAACATTATATTTGTTTATTTTATACAAATTCCAATTTGGGCCAGTGAACTGCTAATAGTAGAAAATCTACCTGAATGCTTTAAGCAAACATATCCTAGTACAAAAATAATTTTTGATGCTACGGAAACATTTATTGAAGTACCAGGTGATTGCATTGTGCAATCATCAACATATTCAAAATACAAAGCACATAACACTGTCAAAGGATTACTCGGAATAAGTCCAAATGGCTTCACAACATTTATCTCTGACTTATATCCAGGAAGAATATCTGACAAAGAACTTGTGCTTAAAGGAACTCTGAAATATCTAGTTAGTTTATAATTGAAACATGGCAACATTGACATTATTAAGCGAGTTAAAAGTAGATAGCTGTACACTAATTACAGTTTCTGATTTCCCAGTTTTCTACCTTATACCTACTTTCAACACGTGCCGCTAGATAGCACTACAATCGATCCACCGCAAAATGGCGTCATATAAAACCATCAATAGAGAACTTGACAAAAATATTAAATACAAAAATTTGTTATCACCCATGAAATCGTCTATTATTATTATTATTTTTCACGTTGGAAACTGCAACAGGTAAAACCAACCATCGATTTTGCTATTTCATTTCCTTCCATTCCAATGTGTTCTAGAATCCACAGTAAAGCAGGCCGCACACTATCGCGGATCGTAACGGAACGGAATGGAACGTAACGGAAAGGAATGGAAATTTTGAATCTCCGCACATTATCGCGGAATTCAACGGAAAAAAACATTTGTATATGAGTAAGAGACCTGCTTTCCCAATCAAGTTTTAGTGTGTATTGGTCTTTCGCAATGGACAGTTCAGACGAAGAATTAGTGATATCTATTTTTCCTGCGATCACATAGGAAAGTGTCATATATCGCACTGTCTAGTTCTATGGAAAGTGGCCTTTATTCATACGCGTACGGAAAAAAAAAAACTTATCCGTACGTGTATGGATAAAAAAGCTGTCAAATTGAATGTTGAAATGCTAGTCCATTTATCCCGCAAATTTATGTATATGTCAAATGCGTATTATCTAAGTTGATTTGTCATATATAATAACACGAGAGTGAAAATTTTGTCGGCAAAATGTTTCGATTGTCATGAAAGTTTGTTGCTTGGCAATTTTGCGCCTAGTGAGACAATACTTCCCACTCGTGTGAAAACTGTCACTTTCCGCACTCGTTACGTAATATACTAGTTTTGGTTGATTAGGTTTTTTTGGCGTATCTGATGATATTATTGATTAAAGTTCTCTATTCTCTTTCATGACCATTATCGACTGAAAACGGATAACGTTTAAGATGGATTTTTGGTATTTTCTTAAAAGAATCAAAGATTACAAAATATCTTTGACAGAACGTACCTATATTGTTTGATATTATGAACAAAACATTAAAAACATTTTTTTACGTAAAAAACGACGAAGCATATTTAAAATTTATATTGAATAGATTCGGTGTTATTTTTTCTAAAATGCTGTTTTGTGTACCTTGGTCATAAAAAGAAGGGTTTCAGGAGTATCTTCCTTTATAAAGATTATTTAAGATTCTACAATTTAAATTCCGAGAATCAGAGCACAGTATATCGATTAATAGAATAAGACGTTTGGCATTTAAGCCCCATCAAAAACATATTCGTAATATGCCGAAATAAATCGGGACCGCGGCTCGCTGAAAATAAACTACAATTCACTGACCTCGGCATTTTCCCTTCCCATAAATTTTCAATTCAACGTAATTTGTTAACACCTAATTTTTTTCCTTAATTTCCACACTGAAATAATAGTTTTAGTTTGAATTATATTTAATCTGACAGACTGGCGATGTAATCTCCGATATCACCATTGAAACTTAAATATTATCATTTCGTATTGAGTGATATCCTCCACGCCATTTTCCATACATATTTTCGGATATAAATATTATTTTCATAAATATAAATGTGATATTTTAACGAGAAGAACGTGTTCAGTCCCATTTCATAGGTTGGAACGTATACAAGGTGTAAATATAATAATATAATAAATATAGGATTCGATTAGTGTACCCGACACTCGACAGACGATTTTGAATGGCAAAAAGTTTGACTTCCTTAAAGTGTTAGTTAGTTATTATAGTCCGAAAAAGGGAAGAAATAGACGATCTATACAAAAAATGTCTCATGAAAATGAAAAATATACAACTCTTTTAAATCGCCTTTTTCACCTAAACTCAAAATTTCCGAGAAAGGTGCAAAAAACCGTTTTCTATTTTTGCCTCGTTCAAAATGTTTAAAATTTCTTAAAAATTGGTGGAGATGTAGCTTTTTTGATTCGCAATAATACCCGATTTTCTATTCTGAAAAATATTTATTTGATTAGGAAATACAGTGATTTTACGAAAAAAAAAAAAAATGTTCAAAATAAAAAGGCGCTTGCTCAAATCGACCTACGAAACTTTGGGTTATTTTTTTCAGATTTACGTCTACTTTCAGTTGATATAAAAAATATGCAGCTTCTAGAGGAAAAAACGAAAAAAATGTTTTAAGCATTTTTTGGAAACCTTTGAAATATGATACAATAGAAGGTGCTTTTGATCTTTACTGGAATAGTTCGATTTGGTTATAAATTCCACATAACTGATTAAACTGTTTATTTCAACTTCATGTCATGAATCACTGGAATTTAATTTTTTACATATTCTGAAATAACTTTTTTTGTACTTCATTAATAATAAAGGACGAAACCACTGTCCATTAATCTATCTTCAAAATTAGAACAGTTTTTTGTGTCATAGTTCGTACACAATACAAATGTGTATTCTCTCATCCGTGTTTCCGACACCCACACTGTTAAGATTTACAGCAAGCTCCACATAGTTTCACCATGAGCTGTTTTTTGCAACTGTCTAAAAAATTTTGAGGTTAGGCTATGAAATGAAATATATGTAGGTATGTACAGTTGCGGCCAATAAAAAACGGGACAACTCTTATTGCAAATTTTTGTCTAATTCTAGCTGCTTGAATTTGTCATATATTGCAACATTGAGTATAACTATATAATATATAACTGAAGAATATTGTTTCACATTATATAGATCGATGACCAGTAGATTAAGAGAAGTCATACTTAGAGCATAATGGCGGGATTACTAAATATTAATTGTTGTTTTTTATTGAAAATTAAAGATTATTTAGTCTTCGTTATTTAATAATGAAAAACAATATTATTTACTTTAGTGTTACTATCATTTAAAAATACGACAAAACTAAAGTCACTAAAGTCACATTCACACTAGGCAACAACAACTGTCCCATTTTTTTTGCCCGCAACTGTATTAGAGCGTTTCAAAATAATAAAATTTTTTTTTTGAACCAGGCTTAAAAGTTTCGTTTAGATGCCAAAATAGGCCTCTGAAAATACGAGCCCTTAGTATTAATATTAAGGTTGTCCGCCTCGCACTTTTCGATTTCCCATAAGAATAACACAGGTAAAAAGTTATTTTTTGTTCTGATTTTTGTAACAAATGAACCATAATTGCTCTGCAATTTCCATCAAATATTTTTGTAGAGAATTGAAGGCTCTACAAAAAAGTTCTGATATCATTTTTCGATTAATCAACACATTCAAAAGTTATTCAAGGTCAAAGTTAAATTTATTATTAATTTAGCCGTTTTCTTTATAATACTCCGAATTTTATTAGTTATCGATTTTGAAATGACAATTTCAAACTAACTGATTACCAATATCTATAGAGCTAACTGTCATTGATAAATTGTTTTAAGTACTTCGTCCACCTTTATCATATAGCGAAAAATATTGGTTACCAATCCTCAGAAGTCTAATTAGTATTTTATAAAATATTTGGGGAACATTTTTTCTAAAAACAATATTTTTGCCGAATCATTCAGAAAAACGGCTACATTGATAATGAATTTAACTTTGACCTCGAATAACTTTTGAATGAGTTGATTAGTCGAAAAATTATATCAGAACTTTTTTGTAGAGCGTTCAAAGCAATGATTCATTAGTTACAAAAATCAAAACAAAAAAAAAACTTTTTTCCTGTGTTATTCTTATGGAAAATCGAAAAGTGCGAGGCGGACACCCTTAATATTAATATTAAGGGCTCATATTTTCAGAGGCCTATTTTGGCATCTAAACGAAACTTTTGAGCCTTTTTTGAAACGCGGTAGTATGTATGTGGTATGTACGTATGATGGGGTGACATTCACTGAGACCTAAAAGATCTATTGTGCCCCCTTACTTCCACTTAGTTCCTGAGGAACGTCTCAGAGACTAGAGCTCCTTTAGTCCTATTCCTCTGAGGAACTTAGGTAGATGTCCCTCCTCTTCTATCCAATAATCTCCTAGGTGCTGTGCACTAGGATTCTGAATTCCTGTGCAATTCGCAAGTATGTGGATGGAGGTTTCTTCTTCAATACCTCAGAATCTACAGTCTTCTTCATCCAGTATTTTGAACTTTTTCAGGTGCTCGTTCAGGCGGCAATGCATGCTTATGCATTCATTTGATCTCAACGGGTTGTAGTCACCCATCAGAATCTTTAATTGTCTAAGCCCTACGAGATCTTTCCAATGAACAGATCTTCTCTTTTCCTTGGCTTTGCCTATTTCTTCCAATATTATATTGGGGCTGATACCGCAAAAGGGTTCCGGCCCCCAAAAGGATCTTTCAGTCCCCCTCTTTGCTAGTCCCTCATTTCCTTCTATTCCAGTTTGTCCTGGAATCCACAGTAAGGTTATTATATTGTTCTCGCCCAGTTCATTGAGTATGTCTATGCATTTCCACACCATTTTAGAACTGATTACACAAAAGCTCAGTGCTTTAATGGCTGCTTGACTATCCGACAATATGGTTATTCTTTTTCCATCTATATCCTTTGTCAATATTGAACTGATGTGAATCTCCGCTTGAAAGATACTTGTGGTTTTTCAGTGTGTTTAGTTGGTTTGGTGGCCCGTACACTCCTATCCCAGTTTCTTCTATTGCTATTGAGCCATCTGTGTACCATGGAATGGCATTCTTTCAAAGTCTGGTAATGGTATTTGGATCCTATTCCTCCTTGTTGCTTAATTTCGTAACGAATTTCTTTGGGCAGTCCATTAATCTTCAAAATGAGAACAGTTTTTTGTGTCATAGTTCATACACAATACAAAGGACTTCGCAATAATCTTATGGAAATTGGGTTTCTGTCAAATTGTCTGAATTTTTTATATGTTGTAGATTTTGTCATCCTCAACAAAAGTCTACATGGGTACAAAGTGCCAAAATGAATATTTTGGCAGCTAAGGAGCTGCCAAAGCTCCCCTGACCCGTTGCAAGACTATTCATTTTCAATACTATTCAGGGAGCTGAATTCAATTCTCATGCCAGATTGGAAAAACTGACAGTCTATTCACTGTCAAAGTAGAATAAAGAAGAAAATATTCTCTTTTGTTATTGAGAGTTTATCAACTACCATTTTCGCCAACATAAACTCTCAATGTAAAAAGAGACTATTTACTCTTTTATCCGTTTTGCAACGGGTCAGGGGAGCTTTGGCAGCTACGTAGCTGCCAAAATATCTATTTTGGCACTTTGGCATAAAGACTCTTGTTCAGGATGACAAATTCTACAACATATCAGACAATTTGACAGAAACCCAATTTCCATAGATTATTACGGGGTCCAAAGTATTCTTTCATCCATGTTTTCGACACCCACACGGTTTAGTTTAACAGCCAGTTCCACATAGTTTCGCCATGAACTGTTTTTTGCAATTGTCTCAAAAATTTTGAGGTTAGATGATAAAATGAAATACATAATAGTAGCAGAATTCTCCACAACTTTTGCACACCATATTTTGTATAGGAAGTCTCGTTTGCAGTAATCCGCGCCTGAACATCGGAAACATTGATTTTCACCCCTTTTATTCCCCACTCCACTATTTCCAACTCGAGGACTTTAAACTGGACTACAAAAACTAAAATTTCCTATATCAAAACCCTGCTTAACTTTTTCGCTAACATCGTTTTCTAGTCTGACTAATTCGATAATCTATTTGTGTATCAAGAGCACTTTGGTAGTCGAGACAGAAAGTTGCCGCGCGACTCGTTAGCGGAGCGCGGCAATCTGTCGAAACTACCAAAAGATTTTCTGCTCTAAATACACACAACATTTTTTCTACTATCACACCAAAATTAACTACTAGCTCTCTTTTATCTATAAATAAAATTAGGCGTGCGCCAAAGTTACTTTCAGCTTAAGAGCTCCAATAATGTTAAATTATGACAGCTCGCGGAAAATTAGGAGTGCTTCAAAGTAACTTTCTGCTTAAGAGCGCCAATAATGTCAAATTATGACAGCTCGCGGAAAACATCAACTTTGTAGTTGCTTTTCAAGGAACAAAAGACGACTTTCTATGGTGATAGCAGAAAAATAAAATAGATATTTGCAAAATATTGATCATTTAGATTTGTACGATTTTATTCAATTTTTTGCTTTCTCGTACGGTCTTCATAAGTTTGCTGATCAGTATTATAAATACACTCGTTGCATTCAGCATAAAAACATCAAAAATTGAATGGAGAAAAAAAGAAATTTGTCAATTACGAGCCATGTCTCAGTGAAGTTGGCCCAACTATCAAAACTGCGTTTTTTTATAAAATTTGTGATATTAGCGAAAACCTATAAAAACTAAAATGTATTTCTCATAACATACGATATTTTTATTTAATAGTAGCCTTAAATAACACATTTTTTTGTAACAGAAAAAAATATCTTACAAATCTAAAAACAGTGTCGATTATTAAAAATCAACGAAAGCAAATAGCATCAAATCACCACTGCGTTACATCGCCTTTTCGACTGATTACGGCTTCGATACGTCTTGACATGGTGTCAACTAATGTTTGGCAGTCATCTACTGTAAAATTGTTCCAAATTTCTTGGAGATGGATTCGCAATTCTGAAACTGTTCTTGCGGGATTTGATCGGAGCTTTTTCTTCATGTTATGCCACAAGGTTTCAATCGGTGATAAATCTGGACTACTCGACGTCCATTTTAAAACTGGAATATTGTTTTCTAACATCCAATCTTTTACTTTTTTAGCAGTGTGGCAGGCGGCACCATCTTGTTGGAAGATACAGTCAATATTGTTTAAACGCATTTGTTCAATTTGGGGTTTTAAGTTATTTTGAAGCACATTAATGTACTTTTCACCATTCATAATACCTTCCACGAAGTGTAAATTACCCACTCCACTTGCTGACATTGATCCCCAAACCATAACAGAAGCCGGAAACTTAACTTTTTTTTTAAGACAGTCATTTTGAAACACTTCTTTGGTTCTTATAACACGACTCCTGCTATCACCAACGCATACTTCAAATCTGGCTTCGTCACTCCAAATAATGGAGTTCCATTGGTTCTGAGACCATAATTTGTGTTCCTTAGCCCACGCTAGTCGGTTTTTCTTCTGAATTTTTGTCAGTAAGGGCTTCTCTTTTGCCTAGAAATACTGAATTAAAAACGAATAATAAAATAATAATTTAAGCTTACCTTGTAAGTTTTAAATCCCAGTTTTTGGGCAGCTCTGTGACAAGTTGCTCTTGAAAACTCTTTTGTGGTTGCCTGATTCCATAATATTTTCAATTCGTTATAATTAGCACGCCGATTTCCTTTGACAATCCTTTTTAAGGCTCTCAAGTTGGTATTGGAATAACGCGGGCGACTTCCAGTTCTGGGCTTTTGAGCCACAGATCCCGTTGTTTTGTACAATTTAATAATATTTCGAACTGTATACCTCGATTTGTTAACACTGTCAGCAATTTGGGAAGCATTTTGGCCTTTTAAATGCAAGTGAACGATCACTTTTCTTATTTCGTCAGACACAGCTTTACCGCGAGCCATTCTTAATTATTGTTAGTAACACACCAAACCATTGAAAGTTGATTCAAACGTCAAAATCGGCTTCTTAGCAACGTAAAAGATTATCATTTGTTTTACAAAGCCTACCTTTATTTTATCCAAGCGAATAAACAGACTATTCAATTTAAGTTGTACCCATCATGTATTTTGCTATACACAAAGCATTTTGCAAAGAAGACATTTTCGAAATGAAAACACTTTAAAAATAGCCGCATCGGTTTCGTTATCTTTCCATAAACATTTAAAGAAACCAAAAATATTATATTTGAAATACAATTTTAATTTGCCGTCAAATAAATTCACAAATATCATGTTTCGGGGCGTTGGGCCAACTTCACTGAGACAGGGCTCGTATGTTAATTTCATTATAACTTCCATATGCGCAGCAAATTCAAAAAGTCACTGACTAATTAATAATTTTAAAATAATCTCGTAGAAAAAATTGTGTTTTTGTTTAGTGTTGGTATAAAATAAACCTAACACACATTAGACAATAATAGAGGTGATTACCTGATCCTTATTTGAAGGCTAAAAATAAACGTGTCATGCAGTTTCCGTTGGCTTTCATACAGAATGATATAAATTTTAGTCATTCTTGTATTTAATTATTATTTAAAACGAATGCATTCAAAACAATGACGCAATATAAACACTTTGTGGTATTGTGGGTTGGCTAATAAAAAAAAATAGCAAAGACATTCGATGAATGAAAATTAGTCAACAATAGACTTTAAGCGACTGGTCACTATACTAATAATTTTTCTTAGGATCAAGTATGTGCTAATATGATTAGCCAATTCTATTTTCATTTTATTGACTCATGTAGGTGTCTTTACAACGTTTGCATAATATAAAATTTTACCATATAATTCAAATCAAACAAAAATATTTATGATGTTAATTCTTTCAATAGTAAATTGAAGGTGAGAGAATTTAAATGTGGAGTTATTATTATACAGTGTGTCTCAATTGAGATAAATCCAACCTCATATATAGGTCAGCATTTCGTCTTGAGATTTTGAACACTTGCCACCACCAGCACGATACATGTCAAGAACGACCAACGTTAACTTCTGTCACCATGTAAGGTGCTTCCGTGTCATATAATCACCGGTAATGAATGAAAATAACATTAAACTCGTGCAGTTGTGTAGGTGTTGACAGTGCTTGTTCTAGTTATTCGCTGTGTGCGGACCGTTGGAGGGGATAGGCGAAACTATCCCAGCGCGCGCAGTGGTGAATTTTCGCAATTCGGTCAGAGACTGACGTGGTATATTATTGTATATAAATAAAGGGGAAAATGGGGCACGACTGTTGTTCTGTTGTTAATTGTAAAAATACAGGATATAATAACAGTCATGTGAAATATTACAAGTTTCCTACTGCGCAACACAAGTTGGTACAAAGGAAAGAATGGATTGCAGCTGTAAAAAGAGTAAAGTGAGTGTCTTAACCTCACTTCAAAATACAGTGTGCACTGATACAGTATTCTATACGTCATGTTTTCTCCATCAATTTTATGTAGTTTGTTTATGTTTTCATAAATACATTTATTATTTCAGTCCAGACGGATCAACATGGATTGAAAATTAATTGAATAGACCTACAAAGATTTTTGTAGTGTAAGGTGTAGGTGTGACTGCAGTTTGTCTGATGATTTTAGATTGAATTAAGTAGCTTTTTCCATCTTCTCTGAATTCATGTACATCTCTTACATGACCAGATTCCACCAGAGATTGACCTTTTGGCTGCGAGTTGGGATGAAAGTTGATACCGTGTGATATAAGCTCAAACCCAGTTTTTATTATAATTTTCATTGTAAATAGTGCAAGTTCAAAGTCCACAACAAATATATACAGAGCTGAAAGCCATAAATATTCATTAAGCAATTGTAGATATAATATGATGCGTTTGTTCACTTTTCATTTAGCAGAATGAAAAATGGAATAATCGATTTTTATTAATGATTTTAGGCAACCTGTATCTCCGTTGATTCTAACCTACAAATCTACACTTAACATAAAAAAAATACATTTTAAAAACGATTACTTACCTAGTCGCTTATAAAATACTGAACATTATGTCATTAGGTACTTATATTTTCAAATTATTTACATTGTAAAAGCTAAAAGGCTCCTTATCTTTATAATAATTGTTGCTTCCATAAGCTTTACGTGCAAATCTCTGTCGTAACTTGCGTTTTTAAGCCGCGAGGGGGCGACAGTAGGTACGCACATAGCGAATAGGTGACTGGGAAACTTATTTCTTTTTCTTTCTTGGTCAAATCGCTTTGAAATAGAAATAACCATATAAAAGCAAAAATAAAAACTGAACCAATTCAATAAAGTTTATATTAAACTACAAATTGCAAACTATACTTGTGACCATACTAAAATAGAAATTGTAGTGTTTGTCTTTAGTTCAATTAATTTTTGACAGCTCTAATGATTCATCAAATACAAAGTCTTTGTGCCGTTGCGATTTAGCAGATGTTTGAATTAGAATAGATTAAGCTTGCTGTAATAAAACATGTTATTGAACCGTTAGATACTTAAAATATCATTTTCTATTATCATTACGCTATTAAATTCTATTGATGAAAGTGAATTTAAATGCTGAACAATGGATAAACATTAATATGACTTAATGTTTATCTTGTATTTTTTGATCGGTTAATATCAGATTGATCGTGACAATGAAATTGTATTACCAATTAATCAACCGAATTCTTCGGATCCATAACAATATTCGTTGATTTCAGCGGGGTCGAAGCACTATTATAGTAGCTGTTGGGATCGTTTGATGTGTAACCTGCAATATTTACTAATTTATTAAGAAGAAGAAGAAGGTTTAAACAAATTATATTGTTTTATTTCATAGTTAATAATAATTCAACTTATTCATTACATTGATCTATCTATATAAACTGATGATCTGTTGAATTTACTTGATGTAATAGAAATTCGGGTATGTGCTCGGGAAAGAGAAGCAACATTGTGACTGGACGATTAACGTGTTAAACGCTTCCAGTTTTCAACTAATGTTATGGATATTCTGAGGTGTTACACTATAATTTAAGTCAATTTTATACTGGGCTTCATTATAAAATAACTGTGAAATTTTAAGAACACACAGAAACAGCATTTAATAGGGTACACGCATATTTCATATTTTGCTTAGATATTAATTTATAATAGTAAAGTTGATCAAAAATAGCTAATAATAGGAAATAAACCAGTTTCCATTGGAAATTACTTCCAAATTTTAAAATAAAATTCAACTTTTATTGCAGTTTCCGACCACCACCCAGTGCCGGATTTACCACTAGGCCAACTAGGCCGCGGCCTAGGGCCGCAAGCCGCAGTGTTTCATAAAAAAAAATTTATTAAGAAAAAATATTGAATTTCATTTTCTTAAATTAATACTTACCGCAAATCGAATACTCATTCGTGAAAAACAATTAACAACATTATTTCCGAATATGGACACGGCTTTGCGCATTCTACTATGTATGATGACATCTAATGCATCTGGAGAAAGATCATTCAGCGTGTTAAAAAGAATAAAAAATTACCTGAGGAACTCGACTGTTGACGAAGATTATCGATTGTCTAGTTTGGCTAGTTTTGTGGCAAATTCTGAGCTTTTTCAAGCATCAGACTTTAACGAGTTGATTAAAGATTTTGCAGCCAAAAAAGCTAGGAAAGTGAGCGTTTAGATTTATTTGAACATTACTGTGAACATTCACTGTAATACATACAGTGTGAGTGAATGTTTATTTTTAGAACTAATATGTTGTACCAATTTTAAAAAGTAAAATTATAAAAATAAACGTTATGTATTAATATGAAATCTGCTTTATACTTTAATTCCATGATCGTGAAGTTAAAGGATACGATATAATAATTATAATCCATTTTATATTATTGCTAGAGCATCCGCATCCATGAATGTTTTCCAATTGGTTTTTATCTTTAAGATATTTTAACTACTCACTTGTTTTGACGTGAGCTTGAAATAAGGCACATTTCAATTTTCCACCTAAGGGGCGGCCGGGGCCGGGTCCGCTCGGGTTAATTTGGCCTAGGGCCGCAAGTACCCTAAATCCGGCACTGCTCTCCACCCGAGGATTTCCGAACGCTACAGATGATACGTGTGATGTCATACCATGTGATTACTTTTGTCAATATGGCCGGTATTGCATTAGGTTCTGTGTAGTTTTGTGTTTATATTGTATTCAAATTAACTATTAATTGCTTCATCGACGTAAAAATATCATTTATATGTTTGTTTGAGACCATTACATGTTTGTGTGTGCTTTTTTTTATTTCTAAAATTCAACGTAAAGTGGAAAGTGGACGATATTTCCGAGGATATTTTAAAACTTTTAGAAGAAAATATTTTATTTACTAGTTCAGTGTTCAGTGACGCATAGCTTGCAACCACAATGCCCTTCTCTTAAGTGCATTTTTGCCTGCGCCACCAGGTAAAGTAACAAATATTTTGTCTGGAGTTTTAATAGTCGTTGATTTACACTCTGGAACAATGCAATACTTGTAATACAAAGTTTTTTTTCGGCTTTATCCATTTTTAAAGCTTTCAGAAACAATTTGGGTCACAAGAACTCAGAGCGTGATACACGAATAAGAACGTAAACAAATGACGTCACTCCATGGGGCAGCCATCTTTATGACGTAAAGCGCGTTTTGGCGGACTTTCAAATTTTATGATTTTTAAAGTCGTTTTAAAAGTAAAGTTTATATTCTTTTGAAAAAATAGGCATGCAAGGTGTTAAGAGACCTGATAAAGCGTCAATTCTTACCAATAGCAAAATTCAAGCTTGTACCCTATTAATGCTATTTTTGTGACAATGTTTTTAATTATTGTCATTTTTTGAATTTTTATGGAATTTTTCGGATCTATTGGAATATTTGTGAGATTTTTTGACAAGGTAGGAAATTTTGAAGTTATTGACATTGATGTGCAATATTTTTTCAGTTTTTTTGGCATCTTCAATAAACTTCATTGACATATTAGTGGAATATTTTTTTGGAATTGTCCACATTTTAGTTTCTCGTATACTTGTATAAGAATTATTTTGGATACTTTTATCAATATATTTCTTGGATTATTTCACATTCGTAGGCAGTCTTTTGGAATTTGTACGTTTTTATAGCGTTTATAGTTACCTATCGAAATTTTAAAATTATTATTTTTTTGTGTATTTTTTTTGTATATAATGAACATTTTTGCATTTATTGAGTAGTTTATTTGGCATTTCTGAAGACTGTATGTTTACTGAATTTTTGGCATTTTGTGCAGTTTTTTGTGATATTTTTGTTAAGTTTTTTTTTGGAATGGATGACATTTTGTAGAATTATTGGATTACTTGTAGTTTTGTGGTATATTTGTTAGTTATTATGAATTTTTTTATAACGTTTTTTATTTTTTTGGTATCTTTATGACGCTTTGTGAAATTTTTGTATGTTTTAGAGTTTTTTGGAATAATTGGTCATTTGTGCAATTTTTTGGCATTTTTGAAGGTATTGATATTGATATTGTGATATTTTTGTGCCATTTTTTTAGCACTTTTGCCAAATATTTTTGAGGTGATTGGTATTTTGTGGAATTTTTTGTAATTATTTTAAATTTTTGAGATTTTTTTGGTATATTTGATAGTTATACTGAAAATAAATGCATTTCTACTTAACCAACATTTTTCAAACTACAAAAATGACTACCTAAGTAAATATTTCAAGAAACAATTTTCCCACAAATATAATTGTAAGTACGTTCTTGTATAGAGTAATCCTTATCAGTAATTCAAAGCACATATCTTTTTCTAATCAGTTTTGTTGAAATCTCTACTGTACAAGAATTGAATAAATAACGAAAATCGCTTAAAGATCGGCTTAAATTATCTTAAGGTCAAGTTAAGCGAATTAAAGTTCACATTACACTAAAATTAGGTGTACTTATAGTACAAAATTTTTTAAATTAGATCGATTATATTGAATTGAGCAGAATTTTAAATTAATATAACTGAATTCGACTTTAATCCAGTCAAGGAGGTAAATTCTGGGCACAGTAATTCGAAAATAATGGCAGCCACTTAAAGTAAATTGAATTGAAATTGAAGGTTGCGACAAATCCGATTATACAGCTTTGGAAGTGTGTACCTTAGAAGGGGGTCGGTGGGGCACCCCCTAGTGGGGACAAAAAGATACCAAAATAAAACTTATTGGAAAAATTGCCGGTTTTTGAAACGGAGAGTTATCTTACAGTTTTTCATGAGATACACCCCTTCCGAGATATTGGGCATGCTTTTGCTAAAAAAAGCATATAGGCTTAATTAAAGCTCGTTGAGATGACAATTCAAATATATGGCCATTTAAAATATGCATTTTACTGAATAGGTTGTAAAAGCGGACTATTGCATCTTAAATATCTGGAAAATAGTGATGACAAAAAAAATGATGAGCAACATTGAGTTGGCACAAATAACTAACTATTAAGAATTTTTAATGGCAAAAAAAAATTATGGACAAATAGACAATTTTTTATTTTTGTTTTATGCCAAAAAATGGTTGCCATTAATCATGGAGTGTTTGAAAAAAGAAAAATCCCATTGTTAAAAGTATTACATATAACCTTACTGATCCTTCCGTTGTGGAAAAAGTATTTATTTTTGAAGCCATAAGGTGTGCATTCAATTTTTAGTCGATGTTTTTCCCAATAATTTCCATTTTTTTTTCTCTGATACGTTTTAAATGAAATATGACCATTTTAAATTCACCATTTGCTTTCATTGTCCTTAAGTTTAAGTTTAAGTTTTAACCTGAAATATTTCTTACTTTTTTTGACGTAATTGAAGGTGAATTTGTGACAATTATTCATAGCTTTTAACTGAGTCGTTAAAAATCTGGATATCATTACCCAAAAAAAAGTTACAGGCAAAAAATGACCTTCACATTACGTTAATGCTAAACTGTCAACAAGCTGATAAGTCGTAAATGAATGTCAAATATTTAATCCCGACAGCTGTCAAATCAAAAATGGAAAATTGCTAAAATAGATTATATTCTTTTGTTTTTCATGTCACTTATTTGAAATTTGATGCAGAGTTTCTAATTTTGGTACTTGATAACTGCCAACTAGCTGCGAAATTACCGAAAAAAATCGTAATCAGCGGCCAAAAAATCCCTTACCAATCAATTTTGGTGACAATTTTATTCATGTATAAAAAATCGCATATGCCACAGTGTAATTGTCACTTTGACAGCGGCAAAAGTTAGCTTTAACTTTAACAGCGACAAATACACTAGTGGTTTTTTCACTTATTCATTAGTTCATCAATTATCGCGGTGTTGGTTATCATTCATTAAATTGTCCTGCCGAATTACACTCGAGGTTTGTATTGATATTGGGTAAATTTGTGTTGTTCGAATTCTAAACATTAAACAACCCAAATTTACCCGATAAAATACAAACCACTTGTGCAATTATAAATGAAAACTGATTGAGTATTTCTCTAGTTTTGTTTCATAATTGTTTATAACTAATTACGGGCTAATTACCACACAAACAAACTTTCTTAACAATTTATAAAAAGTTTGGATTGATTGGATTATTAACTACTTTACCTTAATTTGTAGATAATCAGATAAAACTTTTAATTTTTTTCTTAATATACGTATGTAGGTTTAAACATGATTTATATGTAGTCGAATAGATCTAGATTTCTTTGCTTCACAAATTTTTTCTACAGAAGCCCCCACATTCGTTTTGTCAAGTATCCGGTGTCTTTAATTCTATGTTTATGCTATTTCAACTAAATTTGTTGCTTTTTAGAGAATCACCGGTATTTCGCAACCAAGCCCTTCTGTTGCCAAGTTTTCGATAAAGTCCCACTCTCCATTTAGAGCGCTTCTCTTGTTACGTAATAATAACTATAATGCCTTTTTCACGAGTCGGCACTGCGCTTAAGTCAACATAAAAACCGCGTTTGAAGTTAGTACATACTGCTATTGTACGTAATTTTAATTTAAAATTATCATTGTACTTGAAACTAGAATCACTAATAAGTAATTAAATTTAATAGCCTCTGTACCCGACAGTTTTTTTTTGCATTTTCAAGGATTAAATATTACAAAATTTTTAAAAATAGAACCCCCATATATTATATCTGTCAGGAAAATGTGAATTTTTGTATCAAACGTTTCACGTCTTAGGACTGGGCGTTAAAATGTGTATCAAGGTGAAATTTAAATGGCATAAAATACAATAGGCAATAATTTAACTTTTATAGCTGACAGCAGGTGCCACTTATAAATATGCCGTTAAATGACATAATAGTTAATCTAGCTATTTAATTGAAAAAATACTCTGTATATAAATTTTAGGCGCTATTTATACGGTTATTATTCTAGAAGTTGATAGTTGATAGTATTTTCATGTTTATGTTCTTCTACTTGGTTTGGAAGCAGTACCTTTATAAACCGTATCAACAAATAAGGAACCGTGCAATATCTAGTACTTACAGATCGTAAAATTTTCATTAAAAATAAAAACTAACGAAGTTTCTAAACTTTACTAGGATTACAGGCATATTATACGGGGTTGGGATAAAGTTTGGAACCAAGTAAATTTCTTTTAAACGAAAAGAACGATATTTATGAAAATTTGCTGGTAAGTGCAATAGGCATGATGACAGTCACTAAGAATCACTAAAATATTGATTTGATATAATTATATATGATGCAGAGATTCTAAAAAAATTACCAATTTTTATTTTACATGTGTGATGACCAATATTTTAGTAAAAATATAAGCACAAAATTTAGCAATCCGCCATCTTAGCTCAAACGCCAATCAGAAGAGAGTGACGTCGTACCTTCGCAAATTTGACCTTGATATTCTGTCTTTCGTCCGAACCATAGATAAGCCCGAACTATCTATGGTCCGAACATCTGTTCTGTTTTGAATTTCCTTTGTGTGATCCAAATTATGTATCAAAATAAACTTCTAACCTGCAAGCTGTCAAGTGTTTGAAGTTTGATGATTTTACAAATGACATAAAACAGTCTGTTTTATGTTCTAAGAATGACACAGATCACCTATAAATGGTATTTACGAATTGATGATGTCACAGACAGACGCCATTACCATTCTTGCGTTTTGGCGCAGAACTTAAAATGCATTTTTAAAAGGTAAATTTCTCCTTCAAAAACTTATTTTCTCAGAGAAAACATTTATTGTAGATAAAGTATATATGTGAAAACATCGTGAAGCAGTTTTTCAAAATCAGTCATCATGCCTATGGAACAAAATGCATCTGATGTACATTTTTTTGTTAATAATATACTTCCAGTTTAACCGGATCTGCCATCAACTTCTTTAATTTATATGGGACATCCTATATATTTTTACAGATTTTGAAAGAGCTTGTTATTTTGAATTCATACATACTGAGTTTAGTGTAAAAAGATTTGTAAAAACGAGGAATATAGCACTTTAATCAACCTCCTTTGAGTTTTTGCATTAGAGCAAAACACTATTTAAATAAACTAATTGATGTTGTTTGTATGCATAGTAATAAATAAACGAGTACTATTTAGTACGTCATTTGTTCTCCAAGTGTCAAATTCTAATTGACGAATATAAATTTTACAATTTAGAATGGTTCAATTAAGTGAAAAAGAGCGTATTGAAATTTTAAAGATGATCGCCGGTTATGGTGATCGTGTTAGAACTCATGACGAAGTGTGTGTCATATTTTTAATAATTTGCATCCGGAGAGAAATCCTATATCACGCTCAACAGTAACTAAAACATTACAACGTTTTAATACAACTGGGATGGTAAAAAATTTACTGAAACCTGGAAGACCGCGAACTGCAACGAACGAAACTGTTAAACAAAATATTGCAATCGATTTAGAAGAATCACCTCTAACTTCCACCACAAATTTGGCACTAAACCATGGTATCAGTCGAAGTTCGGTAGGAAAGATATTAAAAAGTGAAAAGTATTCAAGTTCAAGAATTGTCAGACGATGATTTTGACCGACGGCTGGAATTTTGCGAACGGCTAATGGACATCTGTAATGTCGACAACAATTTTGCTTCTAACATAGTTTTTTCCGATGAGGCAACTTTTTGTTTAAATGGAACAGTTAATCGCCATCACTCAAGGTATTGGTCAAATGAGAATCCTCATTCGATTCATGAAGCACATACCCAGCATCCACAGAAGTTAAATGTTTGGATAGGAATTGTCGAAAATAGGCTTATAGGCCCATTTTTTATCGACGGTGACAAGTATTTGGATCTTCTAAATAACAAAATTATTCCTGCACTTCAACAGAATGGGCAATTACCACAACTATGATAGACGGGTTAGGGATTTTCTGGATGCGAATTTTCCAAATCAATGGATTGGACGTAGAGGATTCATAGAGTGGCCTGCTCGTTCTCCAGATCATAGGCCGTTAGATTTTTTTCATTGGGGTTATCTAAAATCACGTGCTTACGTTAGACGACCAACAAAGTTACAGGAATTGAGACAATGTGTTGCATAAATCGTGGATTGGGTCACGTGATGGTAAAGCAACACCTTTTCTACTGTACGCTGTGCTTGCAAAATGCCGATTGAATATAGTAAACAGTGAGCTGGGAACTTGTAGAAACTGGTGTAGAGGACAAATATAATGTAGTGGAGGGGTGGAATTAAAAAGCACGAGCAACAATACAATAAGCTATTCTGATGTTATCGAAGACTATGTCAGACGGGCAGTGGGATTGAATTTAAAAATCATGGAGTGGGACTAAACTAATAAGGAGGCACAACAAATGTTTAGGTCTCATCAAAAAGAAAATATACAATACAATAATACAAATGGTTTTTA
The DNA here is from genome assembly GCA_949126875.1 of Lochmaea capreae. Lineage (NCBI taxonomy): Eukaryota > Metazoa > Arthropoda > Insecta > Coleoptera > Chrysomelidae > Lochmaea > Lochmaea capreae. The sequence goes on from OX421396.1 coordinate 18,799,378, forward strand.
ACAGAGAAGGAAACCCGGTATAATCTAAACATAAATCAAAATTACTCTCCAATAAGCCATTAAATCACATCCCTTCATAAACTATGAATGAAGTATTGCATTCTTTGTCTGCGCATTTATTTTCATAAAAGCCAGTATTTCCTGCATCGTAAAAACCGAAAAAGTGAAGTCATCGACCCGGCCCATATTAGACAAAATGTATTCGACGAAGTTTATGTGTTTTAAATTTATTAGTAGGTTTATACACCATATAAATGGAACAATGTATGCAATGGGGGTAATTGAAATCTGCTTTTTCCTTTTTAATTCCTTCATATTCAAAATAAACATTCTCACTATTTAAATGTCACTGAAAATTATTCTCATGAAAAATTCGTACGATTTCTATACACAGACTAAACTTTATTTCAACTTGGAAGCTCATAACTCGGAAATGTGTATGAGAGTATAATAGAACCAAAGTTGATTTGGCTAAATACAAATTCAGGACACTTTATATTTTCTTTGTTTTAGACTGTATTAACCAAAAGTGCTTTTATATATTTTCTTTTATTAATATTTAAAAGTATTTTGGAAATTGAGAATAAAAAAAGCTGCTTAGCATCAAAAATTGTTTTTGGAAATATTGGGCCCTTTCATTTGTGCTCAACGAATGGAACTAAGCACTAAACGTAGGCTAAGTAGAGAGGGAATCATTAAAAAAAACCACCTCCTTAGAAATTAAAAAACCTGGGACATGCCACAAGATGGTATGATGAAAAGGCGTAACTTTTCAAAGAAATACGTTACGGAATTAAGCAACAGGAAGGAATGATATCCAAATAACATTACCAGACTTGGAAAGAATGCCATTCAATGGTACACAGACGGCTCAAAAGCAATAGAAGGAACTGGGATAGGAGTGTACGGGCCAGGAACCAAACACTCTGTGTATTTAGGTATTTAATGTATGTTTGTTTGGCAAAACTTAATGAGATGCAAATGGCAGGTTCTGATCCAAGAAAAAACCTACAGCACCCTACCTGGCGACTAATTGACGAGATAGAACGTTCTAGTCTTCACCGTTGGATTCAGAGGAAAATTCTACATACATGAGTAAGTTTTAAGTCGATATTTCAAAGCACTTAAGGAGATAACACAAAACAATTTAAATCGCGAGGCATCTGTCTTTCCATTACCACCTATTTTCAGTCTTCCAGTTGAGGAGAATCTTATTTGACAGCTCGATACCAGCTTCGACAGTACTACTGCCCGAGAAAATTGTTATTGTTTAGTATGAGATTGATTTACTCCAATCTTTCCACACATCTTATTGAGAAGATGCCTTCAGATATAAAAAGAAAACATCCATATCGGTCAACAAATGACCGAGAATACATACATGTAATATTTCAATATAATTTTAATATTAATAAAATTTGGTTGAACTTTGGAAATTTTTCCAAAAGAACTTTTTAAAACGAAAACTATTGATTCTCCACCCAAAATTGTACAAGTGGGGCGGAAGAAAAAGCAGCTGTCCCCCTCTTTTAATGCAAATGAAATAGATTATAAATTTGTGAAAAAAATGTAATTTTAGTGGAAAAAATGGTCATCCATTGATTAATTAATACATTAAATTGTTCTTATCCCAAAAAAATATCACACATAGCATACTGGAGATACTTTTTGTGGGATTTTTACAGATTTGAAGCTTGAAAATGCTGGACGATGTAGTTAGAAAGTTTGCAGGCGATCCAAGTAAACTATTATTCAAAAACTACTGTTTTTCAGTGAAGGATACTTTCCTGCTGCTATTATTTTACGCATCCTCCCCCTTCCTTTTTAAAATGGCTACAGTATTCAGAAAGCTGCTCTCCTTCTATTTTAAGCGGCATACCCTCTTGAATTAGTCCCTATAAAATATTTTACAAAGCTGACTATTGGAGCCGTATTACACAGCAAAGAATTATGCCGAAAATTATTCTGAAGTTTACCACGAAAATGTTGCCGGAATTTTCTCCAAAAATTTTATAACATTTTCTAGAAATCTGTATAACATGGGCAATAAATCTTCCATAAAATTTCAGAGTAATTCATACGATACGCATGCGCAGATGGGTTATTTTGTTACCGCTGATGTATGCCAGTTGTAGATTAATCTTTAAAACTCCTTAAAAACGTAGCAAACAAACACACTTTCATTAACCTAATATTATTTATTTTCAATAATAAAAGATTTATTTTCTTTTTAGAAATGGTGAAAAAAAAAGAAATTAGAAAATTTTATGTTGCAGAAATTTGTTTTTGGTTAGTTTGTAAATTTCTTAAGGAAATTAATGAGTGTAATGTCAAACAAACCAATTATGCGGTTCTGCGCTGAAAATTTTGTCTGGAGAATATTGAACATGTTGAATATTTTAGCTCCGGAAATTTTCGCTAGAATTTTTTGTCCTGTCATACAGCAAATTTTATTGACGAAAGTTTTCGTGGTTAATTTCAGAGTAATTTTCGGCATAATTCTTTGCTGTGTAATACGGTTCTCATGACAATTAACGAAAAATTCTCAGTGCTGATATCTGTGACATCCTGTATACATTTAACACATTTTTTGTAGCTCAGCCTACATGTTCTTATTTAACGAATTTCGTTGCACATAGTAGTAGTAGTTTATATTAGTATGTATTCATATCAAAAATCTTATGTAAATATTTTTTTTTCGAAATCACTCGTTTATATAAATTACGCAACCGAAAAAAATGTAAATAAATCAACCAATTATTACTGTGAAGATGAAATATTTGAATATACAAGGTGAATCTTATTACCGGTAACTTTTAAATTATTATCTTTTTTAAAGGTAATATCGTATACAGAGAGCTCCGTTGAAATTGGGACTAATAACAATTTACGGTAATATTATTTAAAGGTAAAAAGAATGGCGTTTAAAAAAATATTAATACTGGTTATAATCGATCATTATTCCACATTATCCTTTGGAACAGTGAAAATATAACTAAAAGATGTGTTAACTACAGAGTTTCTTTTTCCAATAGACTTGTTCCTAAAGACCCTTGAGTCTGGGGGGCTAACCGTTTTTCCATATAATAACGAAGAATTATCTTCTGTAAGTTCCTTGTACTTATCATTTTTTCTCTTATTTTTTTGGGAATCAAACCACAATAATGTTTTTTATTTTTAATTTTTTTTTTCTATTTAGGTTTTAGGTGAAACATCTAGACCTTTGAGAGTCCAAATAACTTAACATAAAAAGTATATCAAAGATAGGGGGTTCTTTAAGTCAGGTATTTGCAAACATGCTTGGGAAGAGGGGCATAAAATTCAATGGGATTCGACAAAAATAATATTGAAAGAGCCCAATAATAAAAGACGAAAAATCAAAGAAAGTGCTTTAATACAACTAAACGCACATAAATGTGTAGCTAGTATTTCAGCCGAATGTAGTCAAATTTGGTTAGCAATGTTAGAAAGAGAAAATTCCAATTATCAATTACCTGCGTTATCAGGATAGCAAAATAAGTTTTTATCCAGGTTTTCTTATGATTTATATTTGGAATAGTTGTTAATCGATAAACACAAAATCAAAATCGATAAACACAAAATCATCGAACTGAGTTATACATATTTTGAAAACAAAAATAATCATACACAAAAAAGTAACAACAAACGCGTTTTTTTAACAAAATTTCCAAAATAAGCGAAAAAAGGCGCTATCCCAATAAAAACCGCTCCTGGAACGTGCACTTCACTGGATTCCATTTCTAGTGGACTACATATCGTTATAATGTCATAAAATAAAATATTTTATCCACAACTATTAATTAATATATCTGTTAATATTCGATTTTTATCAAGTAATGCCATACATTACCATATAGAATTGAATAATAATGACAGTTCGATGGAATAATATTACTCAACCGTTGCGTCAAATTTGACAATTTGTAAATTTACTTCCCATTGTATTTGTAGATATACTGTCAGTCGGTTTGTGAGTTATTTGGTGTGAACATTCTTATCTCTGGTATCATTAGAGAAATGTCTAATAGTGAATCAGATTCAGAAGATATGCCTCGTACACCGCCAGACATTTTAAAATTAGCGGCTAGCGCTGCAGAAAATCTCCTACCTAACAAGTCAAAAGGTAAATATGATGCGGTGTACAAATGTTTTATGGATTGGCAACTGGCACAAAAAATATCGTCTTTTTCTGAAAATGTTATCCTAGTGTATTTTGTTGAACTTAAGTAAATAAACATAAATGTATTGTGTATTAATAACGTTACCATTAATAAAAAATAATGTTCATTTGAAATATATTTTGGATTTTTTTAATAAACTTATATATATAGTTGTGGGTAAAGTATAGTATTCAACACGCGCATAATTGCTATTACCCACTCAGATGTTACAACACTCGCCTCCGGCTCGTGTTGCAATTTCATCTTCGTGGGTAATAGCCATCATTATACGCTTGTTAAATAATATACTATTATCTCACATTTTACCAGAGGTGTGATCTACTATGAATTGACCTTAATAAAATTTGACAACAAAGTTTTGTAGTCTTAAACTTCAAAATATTATCGATTGTCTAGTTGTCAAATTTTTTCGTTGTGTCAGATAGGGACCAAAAATTATTTCTTTACTATAGTTAATCTTGATAACGGTAGCTGGAACGCTACCGAAACGTTGGAATAAAAAAATAAAAAACATTATTGTGGTTCGATTCCCAGAAAAATAAAAGAAAAAAAAAATTATATTTGAAACCTTTTTCATAAATTTATTTACCATCTATTATTCATTTTTATCAATAGTTTGTTAAGTATGAGAACACAGTGTACGAGTATAAATAATATGAGACTAGCAGAGTACAGAATAGCTATTTTCCTACTATCACTATCGAAAGTCGTCTTTTGTGCCTTGAAAAGCAACTGCAAAGTTGATGTTTTCCACGAGCTGTAATAATTTGACATTATTGGCGCACTTAAGCAGAAAGTAACCTTGACGCACGCCTAATTTTCCGCGAGCTGTCATAATTTGACACTATTGGCGCTCTTAAGCAGAAAGTAACTTTGGCGCAAGCCTAATTTTATTTATAGATAAAAGAGAGCTAGTAGTTAATTTTGGTGTGATAGTAGAAAAAATCTTGTGTGTATTTAGAAAAGAAAGTCTTTTGGTAGTTTCGACAGATTGCCGCGCTCCGCTGACGTGCCGCGCGGCAACTTTCTGTCTCGACTACCAAAGTACTACTTTCTGCTCTTGATACACAAAAAAATGTTTTCCAAGAAAGTTTTTCTGGGGAATTTTTTTTGTGGAACTTTATAATAAAAACTTCATAATGAACACTTTTTTAACTTGCGATAAATTAGTCATGAAGTTAAAAGGAAAGCAATAATCTTAATGATATTTTTTGTGGATAATTCCGGAAAGGATTTATTAACTTGGGAAATGAGGTCAAAAAAAAAGAATTCAATAAAATTATAAACCAACTTGTGGGGTCACACAAGATTTACGCACGACTACCTAATGAAAAAAGAAAAGAATCTATCTTGTGATACAAGTAATGTTATTATCACGGTAAAACACATATTGCTAGACTATAAAAAGTACGATATTCCGAGAAAAATTGCAAATTCACCACATGCACTATCGTGCAATTTTGATAGAAAATACGAAAATAACCTGTGGCAATTTCTTAAGTCAACAAAGTTGTATAATGTTTTGTAATCTATGCATCTATCTTATGTAAATTAATTGGTTCCAGTCGCTAATAACCTTCAGTGGTTGAAACGAAAATAAATTGGAAAAAAAATTCTTGTTTTCGTATTTTTTTTCTTTAATAATAAGACCGTATTTCAATATTTCATTATTTGAGTACTGTCGTTCTGTGCTATTGCTTTTTTGATTTATTTATGACATAAAACTTTTCGCTTGTGCCGCTATTAATGCTTTCCTAATCCTACTAGGGAACTCCAGCTAGTATATGAGCCTAGAGCCCACTAGAGCCACTAGGGAATTCCAGCTAGTATATGAGCCTAAGACCCACTAGTACCAATAATAGGTGAAGGTTATCTAACAAGATGGAATTGTTTTTTAACGTTTTAATGCCAACCTACGTATTTATTTAGACATTTCCTTTTATTATTGTGACCTGGAAGTAATGGTATATTACATACCTAGCGGGGAAGTAGATCATTACAGCCCAGGCTTTGGTAAAGAAACGAGGCGCGTAGCGCCGAGGGTCACTGAAATCCGTGGATGGAATGATTCTTCCCGCGTTGTATGTCTACTATTTTATTCACAATCGCTTAATTACAAGCTTTTAAAAATATTAATTTTAAGAAAATTTGTTATCACAATTTAATATTTTTTTTGACAAAGAACTTCATAAATCTGTTGCTAGGCAATATTACTAATTTATTGGTTTTGACAGTTATTTCTTTCTGTCACGAAATTTCAATTTTTTTGCTCAAATAAGTACATAATGTCTTATTTTGAATTAACCTATACTCCTCCGGAAGTCCAAGAAGCTGCGGTTGAGGGAATAATTCCGTAGAAAAACAAACAAAGGATTTACCTTTGTTTTTAAACCAGCTTAACACAATATCGTCAAACTTCATCAGAAAAGTGCTTCTAGCCGGAAATAGTAATTTACGTTACAAGACCGGAAAGTAGTATTTATCAGGTCGAGACAAGCAGATTCCTGGAAGCTTGGAGAGACCTGTAAAACACTGATTTCCGGGTGCGTGACGTACAATATTTTTTTTAAGACAGACGGTTACTTCGATATACATTTAATTCTTTGTCGGATAATTCAAAATCTGAATTCATATTTTTGTTAAATTTGCGCACCCGCGAAATAAGTTTGACATAAACGACAAATTAAAAATCAACGAACTGTCATCACTCGACAATATATCGAAACGTTGTTGTCATAGTAACGAAATCTTAAATTGAAGTTGCGGTTAGTCTCAAATTGGTAGGATTGAAGGAGCTTCTAAGAGATTTATACGTTTTATGGTTTTACTTTGTGCTTCTTTTAAAACCTTTATTATAATTAGGAATTAAAATATTTATTCAATAATGTCAGCTTTTAGTTTTACATTTTTTTGTTAATGGTGTGACAAAAAGCTAACTGATGTAATAGACGAGTGTATATAGCTTGGATTTATTTGTAAATGAACTGAAAATTAATAAAGCAAATACAGCGTGACATGTATAAATAAAAATTACATCACAGTTCTGTGGAATTGTACAAAAGAAAATCCAGCAAAAAAAGCAAATGAATATTTTTAACATTTCACGTGTTTTTACATATGTCGAAAAATTGTATAATTTTTGGGCCGATCTCACCGCTACCTGTTAATTCTTTCGTGTCTCTAGCTGTCCTCTAACTGCTAGCTTGACTTTTATTCAAATTTGGGGTTTACCAAAAGGCGATAGGAACGAATTTAGTTAGAGATAACAGGATCATTACGATCGTTACGATCGGCCCTTAGATAACATCTTATTAATACTTTATCTTATAATGATTATGAAGAATAGAAATGCTTCAATTATTCTCACAAGGTTTTTAAATCGATTTGAAAATTCAACTTTTGGATGATTTAAATACTCCGCCATTTATGCAGTGACGTACATACTCTAAAAGAAAAGTTAGCTAGATAAGAGTTGATATAGGACCACAATTCTGTCGTCTTTTTTAAATTGCTATAAAGTACTTATAGATTATGCTTATGTACAGTTATTATCTTTCCAAGTTTCCCGCCAAAATGTCAGGATTCTCGCTAAAAATTTCAGGTTTTCCGTTAAGAATTTCAAATTTTAGGTTTCCCGCAAAAATTTCAAGTTTCAGCGAGAAACCAGGAATTTTGGCAGGAAACTCGAAATTTTTGGCGGAAAACCCGAAATTTTGGCGGAAACCTAAGACATTATTAATTAATATTAATGACAGAAAAACCTACTACTTTTTTGACATAAACAATTTTTTTATAATTCTAGATTCAAACCAATGTAACTTTGGAATTATTAAAGGTAGAATTATGCGGTCATGACGGTTGTATTTGTAATTTAATAGATTGAGAAAAACTGAAAATATATACAATATGTTTCCCTAAGTTGGAGTCATATATGGAAAAATTTGTATTATTAATTTTAGGAAAAAAAGTTATTCATCATAAAGAGTCCTGCATTATCTAAAACCTAGAATACAGTCATTAAATATCAAATTTTTCAGTCGTATACGGGGATGTCAAAAAAAAATAAGTTTTACTCAAGAGTATTTTAGACTCTCGTCGTTTAAGACGAACGTGTGGTGTGGCAATTATAATAACAAATTAATAGGACCTTTTTTTTCGCGAATCTATAAATGCCGAACGTTATTTACAGTTTTAACAAACTCATATCAAGGAATTCATGGACGAACTACCCTTAATAGAACGTCAATGTATTTGGTAGGTACCAACAAGACGGTGCCGCATGCCGCAGTACAATAAATGTTTGGGAACTATCTTGAAAATTTGTTTCATAGAAAAGTTATTCACAGATATTCTGATCTCTTTTGGCCTGCTAGATCCCCTAACCTTGTAATGTGTAATGTAATGAGGATACTGGGTGTAGTAGGATAGTAGAAGGGCCTCTGACTAGGTGGTGCTGCTGGTCACTTGGTGGGTCATCCCCCAGGAATAAAACAACTACCTGTTTCACTGGGACATGTTCTATTTAATATTTACTATACATTAACCACTAACACTAATTGACTACTCTTAGATTACTACTTAGAATGAATGATACTGACTGTAATCATCCTTTAATGAATGACCATCATAATGACTTAATAATAATAATGAATCAATAATGAATTAATAATGAATTCATAATGAATTAATAATGAATTAATATTGAATACTTAAAATACTATTGTTACCTATATATACAAAGAGTCAAGTTCACTATAAGTAAACATACATGATACTAGATAATGTTTATTTGCTTTGACATTGACTCGTACGTGTAACCTTTATATTTATTATTTATAAAACAATTCGTGGTTTATTGGAATTAGCTGAAGGGAATTTATTCGATAATATTTTAAATAATTAATGACTTAATGTTTAGGCCAAAAGGCATCACACCTTCCCCTTTTACAAAAAGAATAAATTCCGTTGAGCTTCCTTTCCCCCTAATGAAATGAATTTACAATTATCCTAAAAATAAATGGTAGATGGTTATTAAATAATGTCACTAACCTACGATTACATAATATATTCATAAATAAATGAATGTTCATTGCCTTTAAAAATTGTTTACGATCACTTAGTTGTTTATTTATTTTCACTTCAATGTTTTGAATGTTTGTTATAACACTTTTGTTTATTATTCGGAAATGTTTATAAACTCACTCGCACTTCTAATTTTACAATTTTTAATTCATTTTACAATAAGGATGGATTCTGTTTTTGTGTATTTCTTTTATCACACCTGATTCTAATTTAATTTTACAGTTAACATCGCTCACCTCTGTGACTGTAAATGGACCTATATATTGAGATTCGAATTTGGTTCTATTTTCCCTCTTTACTAACACTGAATCCCCTATTTTAAAATCAACTGGATTAGCTACCTTACTATTTTGACTTTGTCTACTCAGTTTATGTTTGGTTAAATATTTCCCTGCTCTCTGATGAGCTACCTGCAGTTTATATTTTAACTCATTCTGATATTCATCAATATTATAGCATGGCTCAATCTCGTTTGTTAGATTCTCGGGTAAGTTAGCACGTCTACCGAACAATAATTCAAATGGCGTATAACCATGATACGAGCTTGGAGTCGTATTATAACAATAAGCAAATAGTTTACACCATTCATCCCAATCATCCTTACTTTCATTTATAAAGTGTCTCACATACTCATTAAGCGTTCTATGTAATTTCTCACAACCTCCTATAGATTGATGATGATATGCTGTTGAGTAATTATGCCTAATATTTAACATTTTAGTTAAAGCGTTGAATATTTCATTTTTATATTCTGTGCCTAAATCTGTCCTAATTTGTTTCATTAGACCGTAATTTGGTATGAAATTTTCAAAAATTCCACGAGCTATCGTGTTCGCTTCTTTGTTTTTAACTGGAATTATTACTGCATATTTCGTTAATTCACATAACATTGTGATGCAATAACGGTTACCATTTTCACTTTGTGGAAAAGGACCGACCGTATCTATATATGTTATATCCCATGGTTTTTCTGCTGTATCCGTTAATACAAATTCTTCCTTGTGATTATTCTTTGCTTTATTGACCTGACACTTGTGACATTGCTTAATATATTTTCTTACATCTTTTTCCATGTTTTTCCATCTAAAATTCGCTCTTAATTTTTTCAATAGCCTGTTATTTCCTACCTGACCTCCAAATAAAGGATCATTATGATAAGTTTCTAAAATCTGTTGCTTTTCTTTTTCTTTTTCCACCATCTTAGGTATATCGCAAATACATATTTGTACGTTTTTTAACGTATTGTTTCCTTTTTCCATAAACTCTTTTATAGTGCACTGTGTGAAAATAATATCATTCATATAAATTTTCATCCTTTTTATACCATTATTTACCGCTAGCTTATCAAGCTGAACTAACGTTTGACCTAAATCAAAGTTAACTATATCGGTATTTAATAAGGCTTGGCTAAATCTCATCCTGTTTTTGATCCGTATGTTCATCCTTAACGAAACACGGTTATTTTCAAATTGCAGAATTGGTAATTTATGCGCCTCTAAATTATTCAGTACTTTATATACTGCTGGCTTGCGAATATCTTCCTTTATTTCTGTGGAAACTATTTTATCTTCTCCTATAGGCTGAGCTTTATTATGACGAGTTTTTGACCTCGTTATTGCTAAGATGTGAGCATTGTCAATGTACAAGTCTTTTAATTCATTTATGGATATCCTTGAAATACTGTCCGCATAATTTGAATTTCCTTTCAAATATTGTATTTCGAAGTTGTATTCTTCTAGGTCTAGTCTAATTCTCGTAAGTTTCGAAGTTGGGTCTGTCATCGAAAAAAGATGTGTTAACGGCTTGTGATCCGTTTTCACAATAAAATGTGTAGAACCATATAAATAACACTTAAAATGATTAATTCCCCAATGGATAGCTAACAGTTCTTTCATGATTATAGGTTTATTTAATTCACTTTTCTTAAAACCTCGCGATGCATAAGCTATAGGTAGATCTATACCTTCGTATTCCTGGCTAAGTATTGCAGAACACGCAATATTTGAAGCATCTGTTGTCAATATAAATTTTTTATTGAAATCTGGATATTTCAAAATAGGCGGCTGAATTAATGCCGATTTTAGTATTTGGAATGATTTTTCGCAGTCTTCCGACCACTCGAATTTCACATTTTTCCTAGATAATTTATTGAGAGGTATGCATATTTCAGCGAAATTTGGAATGAAACGTCTGTAATAGTTACAGAATGCTACGAACCTTTTAGATTCTTCTGAATTTTTGGGCACTGGATACTTCTCAATGACTGAATATTTTGCCTTATCGGGTAGAACCCCTTCGCTGGACAAATTGTGTCCTAAATACGTTACTTCTCGCCTGAAGAATTGACATTTTTGTGGATTTAATTTAAGGTTGAATTTCCGACATGTGTCAAACACCCTTTCGAGATTACTTAAATGATGATTTTCTGACATCCCTATTACGACTATATCATCCATATAAAGAAATGCTTTTTCTGGAGTTAATCCTGAGAATGCTATGGACATCATTCTTGAAAAACTATTTGGACTTATATTTAAACCAAATGGTAATCTTGTATACTGAAAAGAACCTTTTTCTGTACTAAAAGATGTATATTTCCTTGAAGATTGTTCTAAAGGAATTTGATGAAAACCTGACATAAGATCTATGACTGAAAACCATTTCGACCTCCCTAACTGATCTAAGATCGAATCTATTCTGGGTAATGGAAATTTATCTGTGACTATTTTCTTGTTCAATTGCCTGAAATCTATACAAAGTCTCCAAGACTTCTCTCCATTGATTGCCTTTTTGGGAACAAGTAAAACTGGACTGTTATAATCTGAGATTGAAGATTCAATTATACCTTGTTCTAATAACTTTTGGACCTGATTATTAAGTTCTGAAGATTGAGAATGTGGCGTGCGATAATTTTTAATATATACTGGAGTATCATCTTTTACCAATAGCTTTTGCTCATAAAAATTATTATGCGTTAAAATGTCGTTCTTTAAAGCAAAAATATCTGAAAAATTCTCACAAAGATCTATTAGCTTATCCCTCACGTATTCTGGTACCTCTAAATTTAATGTTTTTCTTAATTCTTTCAACCTATTCTTACTTTCATTCTTCACAGCATATACATGAAATAAATTTAAATCCAATATTTTAATATTGTTTGTATTTATCGACTTGCTTTCATAATTTGTGTTTAAAATTCTGACATAAGGATTAGTTTTTGATATAATAGATCTTGCTATAAATATTCCTGGTAATAGTTCTTGTTGCTCAACAACTTTATCTTGTCTTAAGTTTTTGAAACTTTCTACCAACCGATAGACTTCACATCTAGGCGGTATTGCCAAAGTATCATATTCAGGATTGTCAAGAATTTCTAATGTTACTGTATTCCTAGATTTACAATCTATGTATAATTTTAATTCTGAATAATCTAAAATACAATTATAATTTCTTATGAAATCCCTACCTAGAATTCCATTCGTAGGTATAGGAAATTCTTCCTCTACTACATGAAAACAATGTTGAAATGCTATACCCTTAATAAAAAGAAAAGTTTCTATTGTACCCAAAGTTTTAATTTCTCCCTGAGTTATTCCTTTAATATTTAAGATTTGTGTTGTCTTTATTAAGTGATGTGGAAAATTATCTGAAATTTTTAATAACGATATATCTGCACCTGTATCTAATATAAAAGTATCTATATTATCCGATATGTCAGTTTTAATTTGCACAAAGTTTGAAAGAGTTAAATCAAAGTTATAAATGTAATGATTATTATTATGCAAGTTATTTAAAATTTTGGATTTTTCACCTTTCTTTTTCAAAACCCCAATTCTTTCTGTTCATCTTCCACTCTCGTCTCTCCACTCTCACACATTCTTACATTTCTATATTTATTATCATTGTTAAACCTATTGTTAGGCTTGTTCCTATATTCTTCTGGTTTCTCCCTGTAACCAGTAAATCTCCTATTGCCTTGATTGGCGTGAAATTTCCTACTGTTATCGTAGTTATTTTTCCTATGGAAATTATTTTCTCCATTATGATTTACATAAGAGTGTCTTCGCTGAGGAAAATAGGTATTTCGCTGTGGAAAATAGGTATTTCCTGACACAAACTTATTTCTATCTGCCTTATAATGCAGAACACTTCCTGTTGACTGATTGTTTCCCACATTAATGGAAACCAATTTAGTCATCACCTCTTGCGGTGTCGTAAAATTCCCAGCTGCTATAACGGTTTTTATCCGTTCTGATGCTGAGTTGTCGATCAGTGATTTTACTGCTGCTTCTGTTGTATACTTAGTTGCTAAATGTACTGGCATTCCTTCTGCCAAATACGCGGCTTGTAACTGATCTGTTAATTTCTCCATCTCTGAAGCATACTCAACTATATCCTTATTGTTTTGTCTTAATTTGCTTAATTTAGCTCCTACTAAACTAGCACTATCTCCCTTTAGTCCCTTTTTTAGGGTTCCTATAATTTCTACCAACGATTTTTCGGTGGTGATTAGACTCCTGGCCTTTCCAGTTAGCCTAGTTTTCACAAATAGTACAGCATTCTCCTCATGCTCTGCTGCACCAACCTGTAGCAAACTTATAGCATCTACAAAAGATTGCAATTTGCTTATATCCCCATTAAATTCATTTGGTAATATCTTACCAGCTAAATTGAAAAAGTCATTCATACTTAATGCCATTTTCTCCTTTTTATCTTTGCTCATTGCTTCTAATACTATTAAATTATTAATTAAATTATTACGCGTAATTAATTGAGACGGAACTTCATACTGACAATCTAACACTTGAAATGCTTTCTCTACCTTTTCTCTAATTTTGTTAAAATATAAAATACATGTACTCTGCTGATTCTCCTCTAACTTATACCAATTCTTATTTATTAACTTAGAGAAACTATTAAATGAATCACACAACTTATTTATTATATCTATATGACTATCTGAGCTTTTTGGAACCTCCTTTTTTAACACACGCTTACTATTCCTACGTATATCTTCTAAAATTAAATTCAATCTAATCTCAAATTCATCCCACGTTACTGCATTTCCATCACTCGAGGACATTTAAAATTCATTGTCAATAGAAATAAAAATGTGAAATATCAATTATCAAAAAAAAAAAATTTTAACCACAAAACAGAATATACCCTTAAAGTTTACAAAAAAAAAATAATATTCTCACCATCCTACAGATTTAGCGTGCTTTGCTGTAGATTTCTTCTTATCTCCCTCTTCATTTGTCTTCTATGATTCTTATATATAGACCATCCAAATTGTAGTACCAAAACAACCACAATAATGTAGATAAGAATCTTCACCTCCAGATCTGCTTTGAGTTCCTCTTCTTGTACTATAAAATTACTGTTGACCACGCCATTTTCTTGGACCGCTTGTTTCGTTGCTTTACCACCCATTGTTACAGAACTCCAATTGTTTGCAGGATCGCCATGTAATGTGTAATGTAATGAGGATACTGGGTGTAGTAGGATAGTAGAAGGGCCTCTGACTAGGTGGTGCTGCTGGTCACTTGGTGGGTCATCCCCCAGGAATAAAACAACTACCTGTTTCACTGGGACATGTTCTATTTAATATTTACTATACATTAACCACTAACACTAATTGACTACTCTTAGATTACTACTTAGAATGAATGATACTGACTGTAATCATCCTTTAATGAATGACCATCATAATGACTTAATAATAATAATGAATCAATAATGAATTAATAATGAATTAATAATGAATTAATAATGAATTAATATTGAATACTTAAAATACTATTGTTACCTATATATACAAAGAGTCAAGTTCACTATAAGTAAACATACATGATACTAGATAATGTTTATTTGCTTTGACATTGACTCGTACGTGTAACCTTTATATTTATTATTTATAAAACAATTCGTGGTTTATTGGAATTAGCTGAAGGGAATTTATTCGATAATATTTTAAATAATTAATGACTTAATGTTTAGGCCAAAAGGCATCACAACCTAACAACCCCTTGATTACTTTTTACGGGGTCACCTGAAACAAAAAGTTTACCAGAAAGCGCGGTTTCAAGATATTGACCACTTGGAGAGGATCATTTTAGAAACATGTCAAGAAATTTCTCCACAAATGGTAAGGAATGTATTACGTGAGTTTTCCAATAGAACGATTAAGTGTATTGAACGAGAGGGTGGATATGTTGAAGCATTAGTATGAGTGAAAATTAAATTTACTTTGTTTCTAATATTAATATTATATTATAACTTAGTATTTGAACGTATTTTATTATTTGCAAAATAAATGAATATGTACTTATACGCGTGTTAATTGTAAAATTATCAGAAAACATCGAAAAACTAAAAGGTTATCGTGTGTTTCGTAATCACAAGAGATAAATGTTCATTCAAAATATAAATATTAGTAAAAAATAATTTTAATTTAAATGGATGTACTAGCATATTTGAACGTAGTTTTAATTCTGATCAACTTTTTTCAGTAACATTTTTCGATATTGTCAAATTTAAAGGATCTTTACTCTTGAGTAAAACTCATATTTTTCGACAAACCTCGTATACGACTAAAAAATTTGATATTTGATGACTGTATTCTAGGTTTTAGATAATGCAGAACTTTTTATGAAAGAATAACTTTTTTTCCTAAAATTAAGAATAAAAAAGTTTTCCATATGATTCCAACTTACGGGGACATATTGTAGATGGTGTACTTTTTAAAAAAATATGTTATTTTGGAGCAACGGTGCACCCTGTATACTTCTAATCGATTTATGCAGATGGTCTGGATTATTTGAAAAAACGATATTCAACTTTGGTCATTGTATACAACAGGTCCTTATGGATTTTACAAAAACAAATTGTACTCACGTATTCAGTACATCCTCTCGATCTCTAAACACAACTCCGTTTTTGGCGCACGCTTTTAGTTACTTTGCTACTGGCGTTTAAAATACGTAAATTTTCAAATTACGCGGCAATTTTTCCCATATACCTATGTACACTTCTCCCGACGCACCACAATCCATTGAACAAAAGGGTTTGACGGTGTTGCCAAGTTAGTTGGTCTTGAAAAGTTTTTTACATTTTTTTTTGGTTAGGTTATGGTTGGGGTAGGTTTGGTTAGGTTTTTTTATTTGGAAATATATTATATAGGACTTTTTAAGACTAATTAAGTCCCTTTTATTGCACAAATACCGTTTTTTAATATTTCAATTTTCCACAATTTCCCTAGATGCCCTTATTATTATTATTAATTGGTTCTTGAAAAGTTTTTCACGTTTTTTGGTTAGGTTATGCTTGGGGTAGGTTTGATTTGTTTTGGTTTTTTGCTTTACGTTTTTTGCCTTTTTGATAAGAAACATATTTTTCGTCATTTTTTGGAGAAAAAAAAAGTTTGGCAACATAGTTTTTCTTAATATTTCAATTTTCCACAATAAGGAGCTGTTGTATACAATTACCTCAACTTTTTTTTGCAAACCGAACGGAAATCGAGATATTAGCAAGTTACGTTACTTTATGTACACAGTGTATAATTTCCTACATCAAAATGAGCTTCCGGCAATAGTAATTAGTTTATACTCTCTTCTAGCAGCCTCAAACCATAATTTTCGTTTAACTTTTACTGCAGGCATGGTTACAAACTTTTTACGAGGCGTTGTAACTGTTGTGTGCGTGCAGTATGATACAAAACAAGATTTATATAATATTGACATTATTCCAACTTGCACAAATTGCGGAGAAAAGGTAACTAAACCTAACTAAAAAAATATTAACACAATTTTTTTACAATATTGAAACGTCAAGCTCGAAAAAAATGTAAACAAAACCAAAAAGACTCATTAGGTTTGTTCCAACAAGCTTGAGAATCAGTTTGGAATTTTACTGAGTTTGCGTTGATTGAAATTAGCGACGATAATTTCAATCTACGCAAACTCAGTAAAATTCCGAACTGATTATCAAGCTTGTTGGAACAAACCTATAATTTATATTATAGACTTTGACAGCTCTTCAAACTTAAAATTCTAATTGCCTGTTTGTAACTGGCTATTGATTCATAAAACATCTATAAATCAAAAAGTGGCTAACTTTATCTTTGAGTTTGTGATGTATCTGTAGTAAAAGTTGCAAACATCTAGGAATCCCTAATTTCTAGTTTTCCCGTAAATATTAGGTTTAAGAAATATTTAAATAAATTTTTTCAAAGTAGTATTAATTATACTTTAATAAAATACCAAAAGCCGGATATCGGTTTAACACCCCAGAGTAAAATACCAAAAGCCGGATATCGGTTTAACACCCCAGAACGTGAACTCTGTAACAGAATAGAAAGGAAATTTCTTTCTATGCTAGGAACACAAAACAGTCTAACCCACAAAACAGTCCAACCTTTATTCTGTTTTGTGAGTTAGACTGTTTTGTGTTCCTAGCATAGAAAGAAATTTCCTTTCTATTCTGTTACAGAGTTCACGTGCAGAGCGCCAATTACCATCCCTTTTCGACCCTTCTTCATCTCTGACGTTACTTCTTTCCCGTTTACCACAAGTCCTTCCACTATTCACACTTATAAAAGTTCATGAAAAGAAAACTAGGCTAATTTATTCATATTCAAGAAAACATTTTTATAATTCCTTCTTTTCTACCCTCACTTATTGTAGTGTTATATAAACTTTAAAAATTCAATTAAAAATATTATAATCAATTTTCAAAACTTACTGGAATAATCCACTTTTCCAACCATTTTTTATAACTTAAAATTAACACACCGTAGCTATTATAGTTTCTCGGATAAAAATTAACGAGTCTCACGAGAGTTCCATCACTTGTACGCCACCACCACCGAATATCTTTTTTACTTCAAAAGCAATTAACGCAATTTCAGCGTTCAACGTAATTCGTGTGATTCACGTAAACAAATACCAAGTGGAGAGGGCACTTACACCCACGTGGAGCTTGTATTTTGACAGCAGGCTCACCTACGTTGACACATTCTTCTTTTTTATTCGATAATTTCAATAAGAACACGCGCCGTCACCGAAGCTTATCAAATTGTTCAATGTATATGGAATGAAAACACGTTACCGACTAAGTTGAAGAATTTAAACAATAAATTTATGGTGTGTGTGATACTGTTATTCGAATGGTGTGGGTATACAATAGGCTGAGAAAATTTTGAAAAAAAATGTATTGTTTACTGATGGACGTCTTGAATCAATGGATAAAGCAACAATAAAATTGAAAATCTTCTTTTTTGATAAATTCTGAATGACGAAGCGTAAATATGACTCACAAAATTACTTGTATCAATTTTGTGAATAAAAATAAAATCAGTTGTAGCTACTAAAAAATATATTCTGTATGTTCCTTGTGGTGTATTCATTATTCTTTACGTTAATTATTTTGGAAAATTAAACCACAAACTTAATTATATTTTTCAATACAACGTTTCGGTAGCGTTGTAGTTACCGTTATCAAGAACCAATAAGTTTTTTTTTTAAATTGTGGTTCCTATCTGACACTAACGAAAAAATTCTACAACTCAAGTTTAAGTCTGCAAAAAAATTTTTGTCAAATTTTTAAGGTCCATTAACAGGAGTTCATACCCTTGATAAAATGTGAAATAATAGTACATTTTTTACCGAGTGGGAAAAGCCCAACATTTCTGGACGACTTAGCAGCACAGAGTCCAGGAATGTGGCTTTTCCTTTCGAGGTAAACACACTATTTTTCCGCAAATCGTTTAAAATTCATCAGATATTAATTAATTTTGATTATTTCCTTCCTATTAATTTTGACCAAACGCTATCAAGAATTGGTATGTCAAATATAAATTTTCAGTGGAAAAATTACTTAACAACTGTCAACTTAGCTGTCAGCAATTTTTCCGAAAAAAAAATCGAAAAAATTATTATTTTAATTTAAAAAAATGTTGTATTCAAATAAAATGTTTATTTAACTCAGGAAATAATCTCACCAAATATCCCTCGTGCATCTAATTTTTCCTGTGGAAAAACTGGAACACTCGTTTCTAAGTAATCGGTTTTAACAAATAGCATTCGCGAAAGTGGAAAATCCTCGTCTTCGACTCGGATTTTTAAAACCACTCTCGCTCATGCTATTTGTCAAAAAAAAATTACTAAGAAACTCGTTTTTCCGAATTTGTCTGGAAAAATTAAATGCACTATACCTTGTTTTTAAACTAAGAGGAGCGATTTGAATTTAAGTTGGCAATTCTGCTGCCTAGTGATTGGTCAGATTGCCACCAGTTTCACACAGCTCTTTTTATACCACTGACACTGACATTTGTCAGTTTGGTGTTTATTTATATAAAAATAGTCATTAGTTCAATAATTACTACCACGTTTATTGTTTATCATTATTATGTAACAAAGTATTATATTTCACCCAAGGTATTTGCTATTTTTATTATTTATTCCCTTTCATGAAAAAAATCCATGCTTCTTTTTTCTTATCTTCTATAAGTTCCTTGTGGCATTACTTGTTATTTTTTCTTATTTTCTTGGGAATGAAACCACAATATGTTTTTTTATTTTTTATTTCAACGTTTCGGTAGCGTTCCAGCTACCGTTGTCAAGATTAACTAATAATGAATTAATGACAAATTTTTTGGTCCCTATCTGACACAACGAAAAAAATTTGACAACTAGACAATCAATAATATTTTGAAGTTTAAGACTACAAAACTTTGTTGTCAAATTTTATTAAGGTCCATTCATAGTAGATCACACCTCTGGTAAAATGAGAAATAAAATATTTTATTTCATGACATTCTAACGATATGTAGTCCACTAGAAATGGAATCCAGTGAAGTGCACGTTCCAGGAACGGTTTTTATTGGGATAGCGCTTTTTTCTTGCTTATTTTGGAAATTTTGTTAATATAAACGCGTTTGTTGTTACTTTTTTGTGTATGATTATTTTTGTTTTCAAAATATGTATAACTCAGTTTGGTGATTTTGTGTATTGAAGTGTGTATCGATTAACAACCATTAATAATATAAGTTTCACATTAAGTTTTACATACATTGCTGTACTTTATTAAGGTATTTTTCGAAAACAAAACTTCTGTCCACTTTTAGTTTTGCTACACCAAAGCCTCAAATGTTGAAAAAAAAATGTAATCATACATTTCTATATTCTCATTAATCCTCAAATTCTCAAAACATTTTACATAAACTACTTACTATAACCTTACATCTTTTCACGATAATGTGACATTTGGTTACTACTTTCGCAATGACCTGTGGCCAATCATCATTCGATATTTAGACATGCCTTGATCCCTCATTGGCCACGACAACAGCGAGCAGTACAATACATATTTCACGTAATTTTCATTTAGTTCAAAAAGTCTGAACACGACCCTTTCGGAACACACTCCCAATCTAGTAACTTTTAGTGGTGTGGTTGAGATTTCCTAAAATGCTCCTCCTAGTTTAAAAACAAGGTATAGAAATATTACCCCCGAAAATATCGCGATAATTTTATTCACAAATAAATGGTGCTTTGAAATTCGTAACAAACTTACTTGGGTTACTATGGAAACGTATTAAGGTTGAATTATGAAACTTGACGCATGTAAATTTAATTGCTGATGTTCTCGAAAGTAAAATGATAAGTGATGATGAATTTTCCATTTCTGGGAATCCTCCAAGGCTGGTTGAGGCAGTGATTAGTGCTTCATTAGAATTATTTCCAAAGAAATCAAGAGAAAAGTACGAATATGCATATATATACAACTAGATTATTTATTCATCCGCATTCAGTAGTATTAAAGTACTTTCTTTGATTTTTCGTCTTTTACTATTGGGTTCTTTCAATATTATATTGTTAACCGAATCCTATTGAATATGATGCCCTTCTTCCCAAACATGTTTGCAAATGAATGACTCAATAAAGTTTGTCACATTTACAGGATATCTGATATATTATGCAGTTTTTTTAAGAATGTTCTTCATTTTTTTAGTTGGTTTTTAGATAAGTTTTAGCTTTCTAATAAACCCTTAATGTTATGTTTAAAAAAATTATATTAGTTGAATTACTATTATTATTGTTATTATCATTATTATTGGGTGTAACGATTTGGAACTTTAGCAAAAATGTTACAAGAGAAGTACTTTAAAGATTATAAAAAAAATTTTAATCCGTTCACGGACATACAGTTTAAGAAAGCGAGAAATGCACGCGACACAAAACGCAAAATTTTACAAGCAATCCCAGAAAAAAGAAAGGCGAGTTCTAATTCTCTCACAAAACGAGAAATTTTTGAAATGGCACTGCCCTGGAGTGAAGAAGAACGTGTAGGCCTCCAAAGAAAATTTTATCACATTGTTGCGTATGAATTGGCTTGGAGAGGTGGAGAAGCAGCAAATTGTAAGATATTCTATTTTAAAATCGAGACAGACAACCGTGGAAGAGTTGAATATAACCCAGTGTTTGTACGAAGACAGCACAAGCGGGAAATCAGAAGTTGGCCGACAGTAAATGCAGAAGATTGTGTATGTCCAGTAAGATTGTTTAAACAAATTATGGGAAGACGGGGAAACCCTATCACACGTGAAAAGTTTTTTTTTAACTCCAAATCCTTTCTGGCAAAAAACAAATTCGAAAGGATGGTATAAGAATTCTCCTATTGAGATCAACGAAATATCTAAATGGACCAAATTTTCGGCGAAAAATATTTGACTTGATATCAAGCGGGTGAAAATTACGAACCATTCTAATCGAGCTGCCGCCGTAAGTGTATTGTTCGGGAGTGGTATAGGTGAACAAAAACTTGTGAAAATTACGGGGCATAGCAACCCATCGTCATTAAAACCGTACCTTCAGTTAGATGAAGAACATCATAGAGAAATCTTTGGTTCCATTCGTACTGCCATCCAGGAAACAGTTACTACCACCGCTCAAAATACTAGCATGCAACAAAATATTAACAAAAGACACGAAAGTTCTGAAAATCAAGCTATTTTTAATAATTGTGTTTTTAACAATTGTACTTTTCCGTTAAATTAAATAAACTAATTTACATCTCATTTTTTAATTTATTGATTTCCATATTCATTAAATTGTCTTACCGAATTACACTCTAGCTTTTTTTGAGTCGAAGCAAACTTGACATTTATAATACGAATTTTGGTGCCATTAGGT
The DNA here is from genome assembly GCA_949126875.1 of Lochmaea capreae. NCBI lineage: Eukaryota > Metazoa > Arthropoda > Insecta > Coleoptera > Chrysomelidae > Lochmaea > Lochmaea capreae. Next base: position 18,821,855 of record OX421396.1, read on the forward strand.
AATTCAACTCAAAAAACTGCCAGTAAAAATTACTCGTCCTACGTATTTTTTAAGAGGCAGTTTTTTTCGTTAAATTGCCAGGCAACAAAATTCTTATTGATACATGTCAAGTTAACTTCGACAAAAAAAAGCTCTCGTGTAATTATAAGTGATTATAACTATTTAATTTATTTTTTCCATAAATAGAATTCAAAAGTGGAACGTCTACCTCTATAATAGAATATGCATTTTCGATGGTTTCATTATTTAGTTTAACATTCAACAGCGTTTGCGATTGTATGATCTATTAACAATATTTGTGCGATTTTCAAATGCAAATTTCTTTAAAGCGGTTTTCTAAAAAGTTTCCAGAGATGGAATTTAACAATAACCTAATGTCTAATAAATACTATTAGAAATCGTGATTGGAATATTATTTGAAGAAAAAACGAATTTTCAAAGACGTAAAAGGTTTCAACTCATCTTTAAATACAAATTTATATTCTTGTTGGATACCATTGTTGCATTTTGAAAAAGTAATTTTACTGTTAACCGTTACTATTCAAAACAAATGAGGGACGTACGGGATATGTCAAATTGGAAATTAATTCAACATTCGAAATAGTTTCATATATACCAATACTTCAAGACATAAAGCAATGTAAAATTCTAAATGTAAAAACAAGAATATCCCCATTCAAAAAGTCTGGGATATATAAGCTTAAATGTCCAGAATATAATTCTGTCTATATTGGTCAAACCATTCGAAATTAGACACAATTCAATAATTAACTAATACACGGGCCTACAGATTAAAACAACCAGATAAATCCCATTATGCAAAACATCTACTTGACACCAAACATTTATTAACACCTAACACAGAGCTAGAAGTATTACATATTTGTGATAAGAAACAAGAACTGGACTTCCTTGAAGAATTAGAAATTAGAAGACACTTAAGAGACCCCCAATATGAAGTCGTCAATGAACATATAATTCTGAGAAACTCACCACTATTAAATTGTCTTCTTAAGTAACAATTGTAAAGATCCGCAAATATAGTTTTCCTTGGTTTCCTATATCATTGCACAGTTATACTGATCTTAAATGGGAAAAAGATATCCAGGATATCCCCATAGGGCTAATAATACCTAAGCTTTAATATTTGTAATATCATATATTCTTCTATTTATATATACAGCGTTGCTGAAAAGTCTCGCACCAAGGGATTATCTTTGACACGGATAAAGGGAAAGTTATAAAATTCTAGGACGATGAATGAGACTCTATTCTGCATATTTTAGAGCAAATGTCAATTGTTTTTGACGTCTTCGTTTTGCGTTCGGCCGCCATCTTGAATTTTTTCAAATGACAACCAAGGTCGTGTGATCCATTACAAAAAAGCTTATTTTTTTCTCTTTTCAAAAATAATCCCAATGTATCACTTTACTGCAAAATGTCCTATAAAATATCGTTTTCATTTTTCTAAATTAAAGTGTACCGTACCTACCAATTATAAGGACTTGTAGGTTTTTAAAATAAAACAAAAAACTATAGTAGGCATTAAAAACGTCAACCACATCATTAGTTCATTATTTATATACAAATTGTCAAAACTGATACTAATTTCAAATTAGCACGAAATTTAAAAGTAAATTAAGAATATTGGCACATTTATCAGAAAAACAACGCATCCAAATCTTAATGTTAGTTGGATATGGTGATCGCAAACGTACCCATGACGAAGTAACTCATCTTTTTAACTATTTAAATCCTGAACGCCCTCCTTTAAGTAAATCTACAGTGACGAGATTAGTAAATAAATTTAATGAAACTGGTAGTGTAAAAGATATTCCTTGGTCTGGTAGACCGTGCAACTAATGAAGGTAAAACTTTAGATGTTCTACCTATTAGATGTTCAAGAAAACCCTAAAACATCTACAAGTATATTGGCAAAAAATCACGGTATTTCTAGACAGTCTATACAAACTATTCTGCATAAAAATAACTTTCATCCTTACAAAGTTCAAAATCTTCAACAATTACAATTTTGTGAAATAGTTATAGTTAGAGAAAATAAGGATGCAAAACAACAGATTTTTTGGTATTTTTTGTTAACAGACATAATTGTCGGTACTTGTCAGATTGTAATCCGCACTGGATGGAGGAGGTTCATACACAGCGTCCACAAAAAGTAAATGTGTGGGCGGGTTTGGTGAAAAACCATTTGATCGGTCCTTTTTTTATTGAAGGTACGCTGACCGGTGCTAAATATATTGGCTTACTCCAAAATGAAATTATACCTGAAATAAATCGATTATTTCCTAATATGAACGTATACTTTCAACAAGATGGCGCACCTCCACATTATCAAAGAGACGTTAGGCAATATTTAAATACAATTTTCCCTCAGAGATGGAGTGGTCGAAGAGGGTGCAATTGAGTGGCCGGCAAGATCACCCGACTTGACACCCACTCCATTTTTTTCTCTGGGGCTACCTGAAAGACTGCGTTTATGTAAACAGACCAACTAACTAACGATTTAAAGGATCGCATACGTCTCGAAATGCAGGGAATTACTCCACAAATGATCAACGATTCTATTCGTAGCTTCGAAGAGAGATTGTATCATTGTCAGCAAACAAATGGCCAGCACTTTGGGCACTTATTGTAATGAAGTATTTGCAACTTAAATAATTGTTTAGTTTACAAATTTCTGTAACACGCAGTTTTGATTAAAATTATAATTTTAATATTTTTGTTAAATTTCTATCATAATATCTGAGTCAAGTTATATATTGGGATTATTTTTGGAAAGAGAAAAAAATAAGCTTTTTTGTGATGGGTCACACGACCAAGGTTGTCATTTGAAAAAATTCAAGATAGCGGCCGTACGCTAAACGCTGACGTCAAAAACATTTGAGATTTTCTCTAAAATATGCAGAATATAGTCTCATTCATCGTCCTAGAATTTCATAACTTTCCCTTTATCCGTTTCAAAGATAATCCCTTGGTGCGAGACTTTTCAGCAACGCTGTATATTAAGGCAATCACAAGACAGGTAATTATTTGGTCTAGACAAAAAATATTTAACATCAAGTAGGCATCACATCAAATGTAACTTCTGTCATTCTGACGATGATATTTTAATATATCGAAATAATTATCAATAATTTAAAATTTTCATATATTTTTTTATTAAAGTGGAATTAATTAAAAACAGTTTCATTTATAAGTAATACAGTTCAGTTTATCACACCATCAAATGTGCATAAACGGTTAAATTTTGGTTTCAGTTCTAATTAGTTGTTCAATAATTATAAATAAAAATGAATTTTCAATTTCTAACTTTAGAGACTTCTAGTTCATTAACGAGGGAAATGATTACAAATTTTATATGTAATACTATTTTTAGCTTCTTTGCCATCTTCCAAGTTTTTGATACGACACTCTATATATATTTAAAAGTAAACTACCTATTGAAAATTTGGACACTCCGTACTCTAAAAGTTTGGAACATTATTCAGTTATAATGGACAATAAATATCAAATTTTAAAGGAAAAATCCTCTATCTGCTAGCCAAGAAAAAGAAAATTTATAAAAACATTAATAGTGACTGTTGTAATAGTGAGGTTAAAATCAATATGTGTTGACCCATCTGTGAAGAGCTAACGTTCTAATTTTATAGCAAACATTGTGGATGATGTCATTTTATGCGTGAAAACATTTGCATTGTAAGATAAACAATTAAAATTTTATTACCCCATGTTAATCACACTATTCTTAGTAGTAATAAAATAGAAATGTTACTTTGGTAATTTATAATTTTTTTTCTCGAGGGAAAGGTTCTTACCATGAATTTACATGCATAAAAAAATTCGAGGACTACAATTCATTTTATTGTAATATTTTAATAGCAAATACAGGAATATCCAAAGCAGAATAAACGTAAACATGGAAAATATTATTACTTCAGTTTTGAGAGGACTCTACACTATATAGCCCAGGAGACAGTGACAGATTTTCGTGACCAAGTCCCTCCCAATCGAAAATTCGTGAAATGCATCAGGGATTTATACTATGAATACTCGCGACCGTCAGCTGAGTCTCCGTGGGTGGGGCGGGCAGTGGCAGCCTCCCACGCATGGAGAAAAAAAGAGTTTTTTCAGTCATTTCCTCTCTTTTGAAAATTTATCAGATTATAGTTTATCTAGTATTTTGAAAAAAAAACAAAGTCAGCTGACCATAACACGGTGGATTATACGTCAGCTGGCTGCTTGAACATGAAAAAAGATTTATATTTTAAATGATTTTCTCTCAACTAAAAATTTACCTGGTGATCGTTTATATGCTACTATGAATGAAAATTAATGTCAGCTTGCTGTATCTCAGTGGAAAGTTTGTCAGCTGGTACCTTGAAAGGTGTAACGCTACAGCATCTATCACCTACTGAATCTTATCAGCTGACGACTTTTCCCTTGATTTACAGTTAGCTGATTTTTTTCATTATATTATAGAATATTTTAACAATCCTTTTATAAATTTTCGTCCGGGAGGAAATATTTATTTATTTTATTTATTAACCATAATATAACAACGACGGTTATAATGGCACGTACATAATTATACAACGTTCAATATAAATTCGTGACGCGTTTCGCTAACACAGTAGCTTTTTCAAACGTGTGGTGCTATTATGAAAAATGTTTAATTTATACAGTGCATTAATACAGAATTAACAAAAGTATTATAATCTGTTTAAATGTAAATAAAATGCAAAAAGTGCCTAAATATGGAATTTTAATAATATTAACAAAAGTATTGAACGAGTTTACCTGGAAATTCATTCAAAACAATCATACCGGAACCTTTCTAGGTAAAGGAGAATGGTTGATATCTAATTGGTCGTTAATAAGATTACTTAATATTTGTTTTTATTTATCTCAAGAGCTTCTAAAAGATTCAATTTAAAGGATTTAGATTCTACATGCCAAATTTAAAGTAAAACGTGTTTAGTCGAAAAGAGTGTTAGTATAGAAACAGTTCAGTGTAAAATAAACATGTCGAACGTAATACCTTTCTGTGTCTTTTGCAAAAAAACGAATCAATTAAAAAATATGCTACAATAAATTATTCATTAATTAATTTACTCATACCAACATTTCCTCCATTATTAAACTTCATATTTGTTATCAAAACTCTCAAATCAAGCATAATTGCCGAGTAACTTGAGAAACGTTATTTCCTCTTGGATGAGAATTTATAAGTGGATTGTTAAACTACTCTAGTAAATAATAAAAAAAATCAGCTAGCTGTAAATCAAGGGAAAAGTCGTCAGCTGATAAGATTCAATAGGTGATAGATGCTTACACCTATCAAGGTACCAGCTGAGAAACCTTCCACTGAGATACAGCAAGCTGACATTAATTTTCATTCATAGTAGCATATAAACGATCACCAGGTAAATGTTTATTTGAGAGGAAATCAATGAAAATATACATTTTTTTTTCATGTTCAAGCAGCCAGCTGACGTATAATCCACCGTGTTATGGTCAGCTGACTTTGTTTTTCTTTCAAAATACTAGGTGAACTATAATCTGACAAATTTTCAAATGAGAGGAAATGACTGAAAAAACTTGTTTTTTCTCCATCCGTGGAAGGATGCCACTGCCCGCCCCACCCACGGAGTCCCAGTTGACGGTCGCCAGTGTCCATAGTATAAGTCCCTGATGCAATTTTGAAGTTTCTCTCGAGAAGAAATAATTGACTGAAAATGTACCTGGCTCCTAGTCTAATACAGGTACAACGAGTTCACACTATCTAATATTGGAGACTACTTACACGATTTCTATAAAAATTGGCATCGATGGAGAACAAGTTATGGTGAATTTATTTAATGCCACATCGTGTAGAATATCCTAGGTATATTTAAAATTTATACTCATCGAGATATTAATTTTTTTAATAAAAAATTGACAGGTGCAGACCTTCATATTGAAAATTCTGTGTGAACATCCCCAATGCCAAATGAAAAACATCTTGTCGGGTTGATTAGTAGGACGATCAAATTAATTGGTGACATGTCGAAAACATCTTTTTTGTATACAGGTTTGTTAAAAAGATTATGAAAAGTTCAAGTTCAAAAATGTCAAATAATCTTTCATTGTTTTAAATTAAAAAACCATATTTTTATTTTTTTAGTTGATTCTAAGGCCGAAAATAGTGTCAGTTTATGTCCACTTCCCTATACCCAATCTTAAGCTATTAAAGGTGGCTTTCCACGGCCCGTAATTTTACAGGCCAGACCGCGCCGCGACGGGGGAACGAGCGGCGCGTAGATCGGAACGTACTTCAGGCGAAACTCTTCCCACTGCGTGTTTGTGCCCTTGTCCCTTTTCAAAACCGATCAGCTGTTTACATCTTTTTGTGTTTACTGGGGCTCGGGTTTCGTGAGCAAAACAAAATGACGATGTCTGTCCCAACAACAACAGGTCTGCACAGGCATGAACGCGCCGCGCCGGTTCGCGCCTTTGAAGTTACCGACTCGCCGCGGATTCGTCGCACTTCCTCGCGCCACCTCATTCGACCGTCTTCCCACGGCGCGTTGGCACGAGCTGGCGCGGACCGGCCTGCAAAAACACGGGCCGTGGGAAGCCACCTTAAGGTATTTAAAGTTCAGCCTTATCATTGCGTAAGCGTAGGCCGTGTTTTTTAATCGCACAGTGATAGAAATGGCTCGTTTGGGATTGAATATATCATATTATCATACCCGTTGCCCCTCCCACGTTGATTGCAATAAAAAACGCGGGTTACTGTTTGAAGTTGTAGGAAATTGAGAAATGCTTAAAAAATTAACTTACAGCTTCATTTTCAAAGGGCGCTAGCTTCCTTAGGAGGATCTTTTGGGTGAATTAGGTTAGATGGACATGAAATCGCATCTAGTATCTGTAGTTTGCGTTTGGCAGGAGAGCTTCTTAACACTCTGTATAATATAATATTTAACTTGGAATATCTCATGTTATTTATAGTTGTAGTTGATCAGCGTATTTTTATCTGGTGTCAATGTTGGCTGCCTTGGTTTCGGCAAACATTCACAAGTGTAGAGGCTCGAATAATATGTTCATAGGATTATTTTAAAACTAAATACAAATAAAACTAATCTACAAGTATGGAAAATTCCTGCAACCTTCTCGTTTTTATCTATAAAAAAATCCGTCATGATATTCTCTATTGTTTACTAACCTTACTATGAGTCGAACTGAAAAGTGGCTACCTACCACATAACTGTATGTATTTTATTGTACACTAAAACCATATAAATTGTATTGTCCCATTGCTAATAACACTTCGTGGTTGATGCAGTTTGATATTAAAATAAAAAAAAAAAGGAAAATTGGCAATAAATATTAACACCTACATAGTTACCTTAATTAAATGTAGTCGGGTTTCTTGATTATTTAGTTTATCTGACAGTTTTTTTATTTGATAGAGTATGTATTTAGAATTTGCTGTTCATTAGCTTTCATGAGTTGGCCCGTTTTAAAAGATACAGTTGCATGAATAAAACATTTTGTAGTTTCTTTTTTTTTCTTGAAAACCATGAATGTTGGAAAATAACACCGTCCGACATGATTTTCCTTGTCCAAGATATAATTATTTTTTTCCACTAATTTTGTAGTGCAGATTACGAAATCGCACCTAATTTTATCGTATCACATCAGATTTTTAGTAAAATTAATATATTCGATTTATCAGCCACACAAGATGAATTAAATGATTTAATCAGAGATTTAAATCTTTCTAAATAATCTGCACAACTTCTTGGGTCTAGACTTCATGCAGAACACCTGCTAGCTCCCTATACACATTTTGCCTGGTATAGGAAGCGTGAAGAAGAATTTGAAAACAGTACTAAGTATAGTTCATTTAAAAACCAGAAGGAGTAATTTGAAAGGCATTACTCACACCACTAAAAGTTACCAGATTAGTTACTAAAGGGTGTGTTCCGAGAAAGTAGTCAACAGTCGTGTTCAAAATCTATTAAATATGCCTTGATGGACGAAGAAATCAGCCACGCCACCAACTGTTTGAGACATTTTGGATTTAACATGAATATTTTTGGTTTTTCATCCAATATATATTATATTTGTTTACACACATTTATTGTACATTGTTTTTCTGAGAGTCCTAAATAACCTATGTTCAGCGTTTACATTGTTTTGCCGGCCTAATAAGCGAAGAGCTGTACTCGAAGTAGAAGGATCCATAATTGCAGATATTCAATACAATTGCTTAGATTAGGTTAGGTTAGGTTTATGGTGAGTGGGTCTATAAGGCACTCCACTGCGACTCGCAAAAGTCTATTGTGGCTCACACCTATTCAGATTTCACCAAACAAATTCAGCTTCTTAACAAAGCCGATTAGCTTATTTGGTGAATGATTTTCCAGGTCCGAGGGCGAGAGAGCATCCCTGCCAAACATCAGATACCTGATTCGAGCCGCGGCGGGGCAGGCACAAATTATATGCTCTGCTGTTTCATCATCTTCCAGACAAAGACGGCAGGTCGGATCTTCCGACAGTCCAAGTTTTAGCATATGATGATTCAGATGACAGTGGCCTGTTAAAAGGCCTGTTAGACAGCGTAGGTCATGCCTGCTATAGTCTAAAATTTGTTTGGACACATTCTTCGAAGGATGTATGCAAGCCTTTGAATGAACCAATCCTGGTAAATTATGCCAGAAGTCTAATGCTCTTCTTGCCGTCCAGGTATTCAGTGTTTGTTTGGCAAAACTTATTGCGATGCCAATTGTAGGTTCTGGTCCCATAGAAACACGTGCGGCACCCTCCCTTGCAAGAGAGTCTACCTACTCGTTTCCTTCCATGCCAGAATGGCCAGGGATCCAGACCAGCAATACTTTATTGAGTTCTCCTATTGAGGAGAGTCTTTTTTGGCAGTCTAATACCAATTTCGACGTTACACGGTATACAATTGCTTACTGAAGGTTTTAAAGGAACAGTTTTAACGAAATAGAGTGGAAACTAAGTAAAAATAATAAAATAATAACAGCGGATGCAATGACAAAAATAAGCATATTTATCTGTCAGAAATGGAAATTAATAAATTATCAGCTGATGTCAATGCTACGAAGTGTTGTGTGAAACTGGGCGGAATCTGACGAATGAGAGGTCTACAGAATTGCCAACTTGAATTCAAATTACTCCTCCTGGTTTTTAAATGAGGTATAGTTGAAATTAAATATGAAGAACACGGTTGGCAGCTTTGTGGAGATCTGAAAATTATAACTATGCTGTTAGATCAGCAGTCCGGATACACGAAATATCCTTGTTTTTTTTGTGCGAGTGGCACAGTAGAGCACGAGAAAAGCATTACGTTCAGAAACAATGGAATCCTCGTAAAAATCTCAAACCTGGAATGTTATACCAAAATATTTAATTGATGCTGAAAAAATGTCATTACTTCCGCCTAATATTAAACTGAGTATGATGAAACAGTTCGTTAAGGCATTGGATAAAGAAAATGATAGTTTTAAATACTTGAGTAGAACATTTCCAAGATTGTCAGATGCCAAAATAAAAGAAAGAGTGTTCGATGGACCAAAAATTAGATCTTTGATGACCGATGAAAAATTTGTTGCAACACTAAATACTACTGAATAGGGTGTTAAACTTAACAAAAATATGATGTTTTCTCAATGTTAATAGTTAGTGGTGGACAAAATCATAATGAAAAATCAATTATCTTTAAAACTTTCATTCTCACATGTCGATTTGAAAACTCAACTTTTGGATGATTTAAATAATCTGCCATGCATAATGTGACGTATGCTCACTAAAAGAGAAGTTAGTTACATAAGGGTTGACATAGGACCACAATTCCTGATGTGATGAAGTACTTATAGGTTATACTTATGTCATATTGCTACTACTGTGACAGGAAGTTGTTTTTTTGCCTTCTATCATCGATTGTTGAGTATAATAATTGTCCACGTCACTTTCAAACTAAAAATCAAACATATTTACTTTCTACACACACGTATACAATTACTTACATCAGAGTGATCTTCACAGAAATAGTAATTAGTTTTAGTCTGTTTATAGGTGCAATTCTGTAAGCAAATGTTAAATTTTAACGTATGGTTAAAAACTAGACAATCTTCTAACTCCATTTAACTTTTCTGTACGCATAATAATCTTTGATTTATGAACGGAAAACTCTTAATTGGACACCATATCTTGTAAAATTCAAATCCTAATCTTGACTATGTATAGATTAAAACATTTCTAATAGCGTAAACTTCGTCAAATATAACGGCTTGCCGTTAATTTTTAACCACTTCTTATAGAATTGACCCTTATATTGGCTTCTAGCAACCTCAAACCAAATTTTCTTTTAACTGTTACTGCAGGCACAGTTACAAACTTTTTATCAGGCGTTGTAACTGTTGTGTTCGTGCAATTTGATACGAAACAAGATTTATACGATATTGACATTATTCCAACTTGAGAAATTGTGGAGAAAAATTAACCAAAAAATTATTAACAGAATTTTTTATAATTTTGAAACGTCAAGCTTGAATAAACTGTAGACTTTGACAGTTCTTCAAAATCGAATGGCCTTTTTGTGGATATTGATTCATAAAACATCTAAATCAGAAAGTGGCTAACTTCATATTTGGTGAGGTGACGTATCTGTGGTGAAAGTTGCAAACATTTAGGAATTCTTAATTTCCAGTTTTCTCCTAAAATTTTAGGTTTAAACGATTTTTAAATTAATTTTGCAAAGTAGTACCAACATACTTTAATGAAATACCAAAAACTGGATATCGGTTTAACACCCCATTAGAAGCTTGGCTGGTGTTCAAAGATGTTGATATTATCAACAATTTTTTAGGAACTCACAAACACCCTGACTATGAAAACATTGTGGCAAACTTGTTAAGTGAGTATAAAAATTTGGGGTGTAACATGAGTATAAAATTCCATTTCTTTACATTCACATGTGGATTTTCTCCTTGATAATCTTGGTGATTATAGTGAAGAACATGGAGAAAGGTTTCACCAAGACATAAAAACTATGGAAACAAGATACCAAGGTCGATGGAATGTAAATAATATGATGGCTGACTACTGCTGGTCAATAAAACAACATAATATATTATTGATGATCGTAAAAAAATTACACCCAGACGTAATTTTATCGCTATATCCCTGTAGCAATTATTGTACTTGATAATTTATTTTTCAAGTTTTCAAATATATGTATTTAAAATGTGATAATTGATTTTTTCTTAAAATTTTAAAATAAACGTTTTTTCTTTTCTATAAAAAAACCTGATGTGGAAGAGTAATTTTATGTAGGTATTTTTTTGTAAATTAGTGATGTTTTTCACTCAAATCAAAACAACGTTTAAAAAGTTTTATTTTGTCGGCCGGTGTAATCTATCCACACAGTCTTAGATATTTTATTTGTGTCCTAGATATTTTATTTGTAGATTAATTACAAGGCATTTTGTGTATGGATTTTCTTACATTTATAGTATTTAAGTAAAAAAAATCCTAAAAACCAGAGTGTTTGGTTCCTGGCCTATACACTCCTACTCCAGTTCCTTCTATTGCTTTTGAGCCGTCTGTGTACCATTGAAATGCATTTATTTCAAGTTTGTTAATGGTATTTGGATATCATACCTTCTTGTTGCTTAATTCCTTAACGAACTTCTTTGAAAAGTTATAGCTTCTCATCATATCATCTTGTGGCATGTCCCAAGTTTTTTGATTCCTAAGAAGTAATTAAGGAGGTGATTTTTTTTAATGGTTCCCTTTCTACTAAGTCTGCATCTTGTTCTTTCTGCAACACTCTCCACCACCATATGTAATGGTGTGAGGTTGAGAATCACTTCCATTTGCTGCCGTTGGGCATGTACTCATTGCTCCCTCCTGTCATGCATATAAAGGCAAGACTTTGAGTTTTGGAGAGGTTTTCTCTCGTCGTCAAAAGGCTAGTTCTACTATACCACGCAATGGCTCCATAAGTGATAATTGGTCTCACTATGGCAGTGTACATCCAGCTCAGGATTTTTGGGTTACAACCTCAGTTTCTCCCTGCCAGATTCCCGCACACCATTAGAGCCATCTTTGGTTTGTATGTATTCTCCTTCTCGTGTTTGTTCCACAGGAGTTTACCCAGAATTTAAAAAGACTTGAATTATTTAAAGCTCTCTGATAAGAAATTTGTTAAACGATGAAGATTTAAACAAATTAAATTGTTTTATTTCCTCATTTAGTATGGATCTTCATCAATTAAAAGCCTCATCTATTCAATTTCAGAAATTTGTTAATTGATACAAATCAATATAGTTTACTACCTGTTTTTGAGTGTTTTTATAGAATTGTTTAAATTTTATTTATTCCTTTGGAGACATACTGTATACTACACTAAAGAATCCGAACAAAATTACGTTATTGATGGTTAAAAGGAAGTTATCACTAGCCTAATACATTTTCATCGATGAATTGCGAACTGCTCTATATGACTTATCTTCTAGGACAAGCCCTTTCCGTTTAACCGCCTATTTCAGAATTATTTAGGTTAAAAAGGGAACCTAATCTATTAGAGAAAATACAAAGGGAAACAAAAAAAAGATATCTTAATTTCGGTTTATTTTTGTTGGCTGCTTTATTATGACATAACCTAGACAGCGGGAATTGATTGTAAGAAAAAACTGGACGGCAACGGTAAGGGTTTCTGTGTAAGTGAAAAAAAATGAAATACATATTGATTTTCTCCTACATTCAGTTTTGCTTTCTTCAGCTGTATGATCTACAGACCAATTTCCTTGTATCCTGCAATCTCCTTGCTTTTTAAGAAAATATTTCTTGAAAGTTTAAAATCAGTTATAAACAATTAAAAATACATTTTGCTTCAGAGAACAACATTCAATACTAGAGCAAGTCCATATAGTGTAGGAGCAAGGCCATGTCTCATGTGCACTCTTATGTCCCCTAAGTTTTGTTGCGGGACCTTGTTAAACACCTATAGGAGTGTAAAAAAAAGTTGGTCACATGATCCAAATCTTGGTCGTTTGGTCGCCATACTGGAAAATGGCCACCAAATCACTAGATTGTTTCTTTTAGTGTTTCTCTGCAACCAGTTGTCGGATTTTAATTTTGTGAAGCTTATTTTAATCCTCTTTTTAAGGCAAACAAATTTTGCTATCACACATTTTTTGTTAAATCAATTAGTTTTGGAAGTTCAATAAAAATTTAACAATTGCGGATTTTCTATGTTATGAATAAAGGAATTAATTAAAAAACATAAAAATATATTTAATCAAAAATATTTATTTTAGATATTACCAAACATATTCATTATAGTGGATATAGGATTGATACAGATCAGTAGCATGGTCTTGAACAAAAATAAATTGCAAATCTCAGAAGACTGACAGAGTTATATATGGTTGCATTGGTCCAAAACACAACTTTTACATTTGCAAAAATCACAGCACATTACTTTGAGTCTTCTACAGGGACATACATTATCTCTAAAGCATGACTGGTAACAACATGGCTCAGGAAAATCTTCATGGTCCCTTGGAGCATCTGTTATTTGTGGAATTAAGGTGACATCTTCCTCTATATAGCAAGTAGCTTCTTTTAATGTGAAGATGGATAGAATTTGATGTAGGGGCCAAATCTTGGAAGTTTCATAATTTTTTGTGATGGAACTGATGGAAATGTAATTTACTCACTGTTCCTAAGCTTGAGCCAAGTGATCGAACTAGAAATTCTTCTGCTTTTTTTACCATGTCATCATTCAGTGGCTCTATCCCAAAATCTAACAAAAGGTCTTCTGCACATGTTTCAGCTACTTTTAAAGCTGTTAACTTCGTACTAACCTTGCTTGTCGTGTCGCGCCCGGTTAAAGAATAAATAGCTGTTAAAGCTGTTAAAACAGTAAAAGTGGTCTTTGCGATCTGGGAATATTCAAAACACAAATATATTTCAGTAACTAATTAATTTAACAAAAAATGTGTAATAACAAAATTTGTTTGCCTTGAGACGAGAAACAAAATAAGCTTCACTACAATAAAATCCAACAACTGGGTGCAGAGAAACACTAAAAGAAACAATTCAGCCCTATCGACTATAATGTATGTGTTTGGTAATATCTAAAATAAATCTAGCGATTTGACAGCCATTTTCCAATATGGCGACCAAACGACCAGGATTTGGATCATGTGACCAACTTTTTTTCACACTCCCATAGGTGTTTAACAAATTCCCGCAACAAAACTTAGGGGACATAAAAGTGCACACGAGACATATGGCCTAGCTCCTAGACTAATAGGATTACATATATTATCTAAATTAATTAAAAAGAAATTCATGTTTTATAAATTATATTTGTTATTGAAGAATATTCAACCGAGGGTGAACGTACGTAGTAAGCAAAGACAGTTCATGATATTTAATGAATAATATTTAAAATGTAAAGTTTAAACGTTAAAAGAACTGGCTGGTATCTCAATTGCCACAAAGGAACTAACCAAGAAGGAATTTTTGGCAAAAACATAATAATCCACACTGATAGCAGACAAGCTCTACTAGCCTGGAACAGACAACGTGTTCAATCAGGGCTAGTATTAGAGTGCCGTCGAGATTTAGCTAACGCCTCTGTAGATAACAATATTATCCTGAGGTGGGTTAAGGGACACGACAGGAGCAAAGGTAACCGCTTTGCTGATTATTTAGCCAGGGAAGCGGCTGGACAAAGAATTCTTGGACCCGGCGACACCTACGGAATTCGATTCATCTGGTATAGGTATACACTAGTGATCAGATGATGAAACGATAGTAGCATTGGCTGACGATACTGTTATAATTGCTGTAGGCAAAGATCACGAAGAAGCAACAACTAGCCTGTACACGTTTACACTTCTGTTGATAAATTTAATAATTGAATCAGGAGTTAAATTTGTTGAGGCAATTTTAAAAGCAAAAGATGTCAAAGGTTAAGATACTAATGCTCCTTGCTATTCCAGAAATAGTGACTTCCACTGGGACTTGGCTATGGATACTAATGAGACTATTAACAAATTTGCCAAAAGTTACGAACAGCGAGGCTATCCAGTTCCTTGACAATATCTACAGGAAGGGGAGTTATTAGAAAATATTGAGGAATGCTGGTGAATGAGTTGCTCAATGATCTAATTGATCATCTTGTAACTATAAACACAAAGAAAATGATCATGGAAAAAATTACAATCGTTTTATTTGATAATATCTAGAAGAAAATTTGGTAGGTATGTACTTTTTAGAAATCAACCAACACCTGACTTGGAAATACAAATGCGATTCTACGTTTATTAGGAAGAGTGGACATGTCAAAATCTCAGTACATTCTGTATTTTTCACTAATCTGATCGAAGTTAAAAACTTCCTTTTATGTCTAAATAAGACAGCACGGTCTTTAATGACTCAATCACCAATCTAAATTTCGTAATAACGTTGAGTGAAAAATAGCCCTATCACGTGTTCAAATCTAAGCAATCATTTATTTTTCCAATTATTGAAATATGTATTTTACTTTATCATCCCTTGTATTTTTCTAGAGTTATTTAATTCTCATTTATGTCAACAACTACAATTTATTTACAGGCTGCGCCATCTAGTTATCGACTTCACGCTTAATAGTCTAAGGTCGAGCAATATGAATCTGCAGGTTCCTGTTTTCTATACCAACAAATGAAAATGAATTATTAATTAAGATGTAATGGATAACTTAGAGTAAAATGTATTAATCCGAGATGCATAAAGATCTGCACTTGTCAATTTTTTAACAAAAACAACAATATCTCGAAAAAAGTACACTTTAGGTACAAAGTATTCTACACAAACTGACATATAATCCCAAAAAATTATAATATAAAAAGCATTATATTTAGATTAAAAAAGTTTCTGTCTCTTTAAATGATTTTCTTCCATATACCTATGACATAATATAATATATTTTAAAAAGATATACAGTATGTCTGATATGAATTTGGAACAAGTGTAAAGTACCTTTATTTGTGACAATATCGAAGAGTGTTAAATATGTGAATATATGCAATTACATCCGCCCACTTATTTTTTTAATTTTAAAAATTTGTTCTCAAAACATTACACCATTAAAATTGAAATGAATTAATCAATTCTTGTCACATAAAGCCAAAGTTATGCAATGAGAAAATGAGTAATGTAAACACTAAGTGCACTTTCATCGTATTTTTAATTCCTATCGTCATACTACATCCAATACCTACTTTGAGAAAAAAAATTATAGTATGGCTTCTGCAATTCATTTTGGACAAACTTAAAGTTTTAAGTCAAATGTAAGTTAATTTTGAGAAACCCCGTATATCACGCAACACTCTTCACATAACGGTTCAAGTAATAAATTCTCTTAAATAAATGACATGCTTGTATTATAAGCAAAGAGATTTATTAGACACCCCCGCAATATCTATTTTGAAATGTCGACCATAAAATTCCTAAATAAAAACATTGGTAATCGTTTTACCAGACACACTTTGTGAGAATACAAAGATACTTATTAGGTGTGATAAATTCAAATTATGGCATCAAAAAAATTAAGAATTCCCATATACTAATTTGTGAATCAAAAAGAAGTTGTTTGGGCGTGTGAAAAAAAAGGTTTAATGTTAATGTGGTGGTACAGTTGACTTAAGTTGAAATAAAAAATGTTAAATATAGAGCTCTCTAAATCTGAAGCCCGATTTCATTGTGTAAGTGACATTTACAGTAAAACTTTTTCTCAATTTCTCTAAAAAATACTGGATATGT
The DNA here is from genome assembly GCA_949126875.1 of Lochmaea capreae. Lineage (NCBI taxonomy): Eukaryota > Metazoa > Arthropoda > Insecta > Coleoptera > Chrysomelidae > Lochmaea > Lochmaea capreae. The sequence continues at coordinate 18,838,706 of OX421396.1, forward strand.
TGAGAAAAAAATATTTGCTTACTGGGTTTTAAAAAAGCTACACTCCTATCTGGTTTGGTAATTTCCTAAAAAAAGTTTTCATATTACCCAACAATTTTAATTTCATGTTAAAAAACAGAGAAAATCAAGAAGAGCACGAAATAAGAAGATGGCATTGCTCCAGAAATTATAAAATGCCTGGGACAGAAAGGAAAACAATGGGTTTGTGAAATAAGTAAGGAGTGAAAGGGAAGGAAGAGAACAAAGAATACCTTATAATACCAATATATAAAAAAGGGGTCTAGATGCAATGTGATAGTTATAGAGCCACATGCCTAGCACAAATAATGTGCTATAAACTGTACAAAAAAATTTTGGGAAAGAGTCTAAGAGATAATGTAAAATATAAATTGGAAGAAGAACAGGCAGCACAGACAAACTAATGATAATATATTCATAAACAGAAACCTGATAGAAAAAAAACTAGATTAAAGAGAAGAAAATATTTATTGACCTAAGAGCAGCAAACGAGAACATAAAGTACAAATAGCACCAATGAAATCAGAAGATATTTTAATGAAGAAATTGATAAAACAGGGGGGATAGCTTAAGCCCGCTTTTATTTATATTAATTATGGATAACATAACGAAGCGAATAAAAAAACAAAACTGAGCAGCTGAACGTGATAGTTTGCTACAAAAATCTGAAGCCAGTAAAAATGAAGTCACTACTATATGCAGATGATATGGTATTGATAGCAAATACCAGAAATAATATGCAGAAGCTAGTAAATATATGGACCGCAGAAATAGAAAACGTGGAAATGGAAGTGAATATTAATGAAACTGAAATGGTGATCATAAATTGTAAACAACAGGATCAAATTACTAACCAAATAAAATACAAACACGTACGACGTATAAATATATGGGAAATATATTGACAGACGATGGGAAGATAGAAGCAATAACAAATAGGTAGAATAAATCAACGAGACTGTACTACATACTAAATAAGACGATAGAGATATTTATATGGAAGTGAAAATTAAGATCCACAATACAATAACGATACCAATAACATACGCAAGTGAAAATTAGATATTGAGAAAGAAGTATAAAACCCAGATGAACACAATTGAGATGAAGCACCTAAGAAGAATAGCTGGGAAAACAAATTGAGACAAATTTAGAAATGAAAATGCAAATAACAAAAAGAACAAAAATAGAAAAATGAAAAGAATTAAATTGGTATGGACATATTTTCAGAATGAAAACAGACATAATTACAAAAAAAGGCATAGAAGCGAGGAGTACAGAAGAAGGGGTAGGCCGAGAAGAAGGTGGATAGACCAAATAAAGGAGATAGAGGAAAAGAAAAGAAAAACTCTAGATGAAATGAAAATATTAGCAAGAGACAGTTGGGTACAAGAAGAACCGGAATCCTCGTCCGACACCTGAAAAGTTAAAAGAAGAATAGAAAAAGAAATTAAAAACTTATATAAACAAAAAATTTAGATTTTTTCAATATACTCTTTACATTTTAGACTGGCAGCACGACTTCGGGATCTCAGCCATAAAATAATCATAAACTCATAACGAACTTTTATACTGTGAAAACGGATTAGATAAAGAGTTAATTGTGCGTTGGGGAAGAAATTATTGAAGGGCGATCAGGAAATTTTTCTTCAATCAGCACCAACAATAACAATTTCACATATAATAGACATTAATAGTAATTTTTCAACACTATAGACCCTACGTAAACTAATTATTTTTCAAGACCTTCAGTCGAAATACCACAAGATGGAATCGTATTTTAAAAAACGAAATGTCAGTTTTTACAATTAATAATTGGAATTAAAAACTCATTTTTAGGTAAAATAGATATAATTTAGTTATCATAATGAATTTATTGTATTAACTTTGAAATTATTTTAAAAATGAATTGTTTTCTTGTATTTTTGTGTTACTTTGGTTTTAGTTCATAATCTCACTTACAAGTACCTTAATAATTTTAATGATTTCAATTTTTGACCAAGTCTCCTTTATTGTAATATTTTAGCCTTGAAAATGGAAGCAAAGTTATTCGAATGCTTGGTAATGTATAAAAGGGTTGACTTTTGTAAGTACTAATTCGTTTGTGTTTTTGGCTGCTTTCCCCGCGATTAAAGAAATAATTTTTTGTGTGAAAAGATTTTTTTTTAGTTTGATTTTCTTACATTATTTTTTGTGCTAGAACTGTTCCAGTTTCCAGACTACTCCTTCCTCATAATTTGAGGAAGGAATGGTGAATAAATAACATTATAATTTCTCCCAAAAATAAGATAGAAATGGCTATCCATGATGCAACAGTAAAGGTAAGTATTATAAAGTGTAACCTTCAGTATGAAATGACAATAACAAAGAGAGAGTTGGAAGGTCCCCTGTATGAACCCCTCTCGATTTATTTTTATGGAGATACTTGAAAAGAAAAGTGTACATGAATAGACCACAAACTATTAATTAACTCAAAGAACGGATACGCATTGAGATTGCAAAATTAACTCCGGAAGAGTTGGCTGCTCGTTTTTTGCCGGCTTACGAGATGATTAATTTATTCCTTTTATTTCGACCATACTGTATATTTAGCGACAAATTACATGTTTAAAGGTTTATCATTGCTGATAAAGAGTAACTTTAAATCGCTATATTATTAGTTATGCAAAAAATAGTAAAAGTAAACAGTGGCGACTCAAAAAATCAAGAAAATATTTAAAACACTCACATTTGGAACCATCCACTGCCCAATCTCCATCCCAATATCATTTGGACTGCGCCATTTTTACCATTAACCATCACTAAAAACCGAAATCGACCATTTCCATTTACCGACCGGCGATTGCCACCACATTTATCTGTTAGTCAAAGGCATACATCACATATAGTTTCCCTATGATACTGACTCTAAGTCCACTGCGTTAGAGCAACCTCGAGCCAGTACCTGTGTTCATAGAGTAACTCACCTATCTACAAGATTCGGTTGCATGTCATTCAAAAAAATATAATATTAAAAATTAGATTAAAAATATAAAATTTAGTTTGTACTGGTGAGTTTTTGAAAATAAAAAAATTAATTTGAAGTGATTACGTTAAAAAATTCTTTGAAAACCCACAATTCTTTATTGTCCCCGAGGAAATTTCTGTGATCACATATTCTACTATAAATACAGTCATACAACGATTTAAAAATTTGTGTAACCACGAAAAAATTTCTCAGCTGATCAAAAAATTTAATTTATGATGAACAGTAAAATGTAAAAAATTGGAAACACCCGAAATAATAAAATGTTGCCACTTCTTCTAAGTTGTCTGGAAGATCTCGTTGAGCCTCGTGCGATGTGGGAGTGTCTTATAATAATAATTTTCTAACGAAATTCTTAGTAATGCTAAATTAAATAAATGTAAAAAATTTGGAAAAACATTGAGTTTCTTAAAATATTTCCGTCAAATTGTGAGAAAAAATAATTTTTTAAGCAATCTTTTTAATTAAATTATTTATTTTTTTATTTAAAAAAATGCTAGACTGAATAAATGTTTTAAATTGGGGAAAATTGGTGTCTCTAAATATTATATAAATTAATTTCTTTTTATATTTTAACATTGATTAAATTTATTTTTTGTATTTAATAAGACTTCATATTGAAGAGAAAAATAAAATTTTCAAGCGAGTTGTTTTTCTATTATTCAGTAAATAATGTTTTTGTATTTTTTCATTATTCTTGTTTTCATAACTTTCTAATTGAAATAAAAAATATTTAATCCTGATTATAACCTAAATGATTGACCGACTTGCTCACAGAAGGTTGCGGCGCTGAAAAAACCGCACCTGAAAAAAAAAGAAATACTAACAAAATCCGCATAAAAATATCCTTTAGCTGGGGTGTTTCCAATGTTTAATATATATTTATAAAATTATTGGAAGTGAAACAACCTATACGAAAAAATTCTAAATAGCAAAAACATTTCAGGCACACTTTTTAAATAACAAAAATAGAAAATAAATTTATAAAATTTCCAAAATATTTAAATAAAAAAAATAATCAAAAACAGTCAAAAATCGAAAAAAAATAATTAGTAATTGCTATAAAAGTTTAATGCTTCTAAAATTTAAACTAATATTATTATCACAATTATTTCTATTTTCGTTATTCGTCACAACATTCTTCTACCTTTTGGCAGATCGCATTTCTTGAGCTGAACCGAGACCGGTGAATTCTGTAAAAAAAGAAAACGATATTAATTCAATATTGTTTGATTATAAACAATATAGAAAACTATTTAAAATATCTCGAAAAGTATGAACATTTAAGGAATTAATAAAAAAATGTTCTTAAAAAGCAGGAAATTCTTAATAAAAAAGTGTCCCAGCTCCCGGAATGATGATGTATTCTAAACACTCCAAGGATTTCATTGCCGTTGGAAAACATTCTTTAAGCTAATTTTTCAACAAGCTAGGTAATTGTTAATTAATAAAATGTTCTTGTACTTCCTTGTTTATTGTAAACTAAAAAAAAATGTTTAAATAATTGTCTTAAAAATGTTTCGCGTCTTGGAGCCCTTCTATATACATACCGAATAAGATCACGCCATAAAACATTTCAATACTTTGCTTATAATAAACAATACAGCTTAGCAAAAACAACTACGAGTGTTATTTATTTAAAAAGAAAATTATAATAAACAAAGTATTGGAATTTCTTAAACTGTTATGACGTGATCTTGTTGAGTATGTATGTAGGAAGAGATATTTTTACGACAATGAACATTTTTTTAGTTTACAATAAAGATGAATATTCGAGAGAATTTTGTTTATTAACAATTGCATAACTTCAAGAATTTTCTCCAACGCCAATGAATTCTTCAAAGTGTTTAGAATACATCGTAATTTCTTAAAATTTTTAAATTAACAATTAATAACTTAAAAATCATTTTATTTGACCAGTTTGCTTTTGACGTGGCGCGCATACCCAAAATGACGGGTTGAGACATGTTTGCAGCATTGAATCAAAATCATAAATAATGGATATAGAGTTCTGGGAGTCAGGACTTTTTATTGGAAAATTCCTCCTCTTTAAGAACCTTTTTTCTTCAAATTTATTAAATGTCAATACATACTACGTGAAATAGTTTCATAATTATTAATTATAACATATACAGTGCTATTCAAAAGTCCCCTCCACCCCTCGTATCTTTTGAACGGCTACACTTACATTAATAAAATTTGGAGGGTGAAAATAAAGTGTTGTAAACTTCTCTACAAATGGTAACAGGTGACGTAATAGTTATAGATGACGTCACAGTGCCACTCTGGCCAATAATTTTAAATACGACCTTATGGCAAGTGATATCTCGTTTGAAAGGCATTGACATTGGCTACATAGCCATATTAATTTTGTTTGGGTTTAAACTAATTTTGACGGATAAATTAAATAAATACCAAAATTATAAAAATTATTTTTTTAAATTTAATTAATCAAATATCAACAATGGATTCTTATAGGAAGTGTTCGAAATGTGCTCCGTCTACTTCCTGACAGTAATACATCCTATTAGTAAACTCTTGTCGTACTCGTTCGAATGTGTCAGCTGAAATTGCATTGCATTCTTCAATAATTCTTTCTTTCAAAACGCCATTGCTATCTGGTGCCGTAGTATAAACCTTGGATTTCAAGTACCCCCGTAGAAAAAAATCTAATGGTGTCAGATCTGGTGACCGAGGTTGCCATTCTATAGGACCTCGCCGGCCGATCCATCTACCTCGATATTCTTCATCCAGGTAACGTCTTACTGCACCATAATAATGTGCAGGAGCACCATCTTGTTGAAATGTTATTTCCAGATGGCCGAATTTATCTGGATCATCTTCCAGAATTTCAAGAATTAACGGCTCAATTGCATTTTGTAACATCTCCAGATACACTTCACCGCTTAAATTTGAATTTAGGAAAACAGGACCAACTATGTGGTTTCCCAAAATACCTGCCCAAACATTGACTTTTTCTGGAAATTGGGTATGTTGTTCACGGAAGGTGTGAGGATTTGTCACTCCGTAGGGTTTACTACCATTTCAGCAACTATATCAATTTTTTTTATCATCACTAAATGTTGGTCGACCAGATCGTTTGGCATCTTGAACACTACCTGTTGCTTCAAACTTGTGAAGAAGCTCCCTCAAATAAGTTCTCGAGATAGGGTGATCTGGGTATCTCCCATTAAATAAACGTTCCGCTTCATGGAGATTCTTTCCAGATTCACTAATTATTAAGATAGCTGCTACTTTGTCGGCTTGAGTACGTACCATTTTGCCTATGTAAAATCTTAAACGTCTCGTTAAACAATAAAAAAATTAAATATTTAAGCTATTTAGAAAAACTTTGCAAAGCATCAAATACTATTAAATTAAAAACGTCAAATTTTGACAACTAACCAGAGGCGGACTGAAAAATCTTCAATATTTAAATGTGAAATAATAATTTTGGTATTTATTTAATTTATCCGTCAAAATTAGTTTAAACCCAAACAAAATTAATATGGCTATGTAGCCAATGTCAATGCCTTTCAAACGAGATATCACTTGCCATAAGGTCGTATTTAAAATTATTGGCCAGAGTGGCACTGTGACGTCATCTATTTCTATCACGTCACCTCTGTTACCATTCGTAGAGAAGTTTACAACACTTTATTTTCACACTCCAAATTTTTATAAAGGAAAGTGTAGCCGTTCAAAAGATACGAGGGGGGGAGGAGACTTTTGAATAGCACTGTATATATTATTACCGAACCGGCATAAGATATATATAAATTAAGTTCTAACGCTGTAAATGTAAATTATGAAACCTGTCGAGTAATGAAATGTTACATTTCTGTTGTGCAATCTTTTATTTTTCGATTTTATTTGATACAAAATATTCTTTTCATGAACCACATTCTTTTTCGATATTTAAGAAATCCCTTTTGAACTTATACACTGGTCTAATAATAATAATAATTTATTCAATAAAAATAGATACCTACATTGATACATAGAAATTAGTTAGCCTAAATTGAATAAACAGTTTAGGTAACAGAAATAGTTTTTATCACTAAGTACTTGTATCAGTATCAGTATCAGTATCAAACATTAAAAATGTATATTTTTGAATTAAATATTCAATCATTACCTGAGTAACACCAAAAATATCCGATATTCACTACTTCAACCACTAACACACAATGTCCTGCAATATTCTTTGCTGTAAATTCGTAAAGCACTTTTTTCAGAGTTAACAAAAACACGGTCACCGATAAGGTATTTGTTGTACCAATAATTTTAATTGTATACAGAGTCGGCTACGTTACATATCAATTTAGGGTTTAAATATCCAGAGTGGGTTTTAAATAATATGAAAGATTCACAGGATTTTAATGAATTTTAATTTGTGAGGTGAGAGTCTTATATGTGAACGATGTTATGTTGATATTAACATTCTTCTCTAAAGTTGAATTTTTAGGTGTTGTTTGTCAATCTTTCCGTTAACACTTTTAAACAAAATTACTTACAGCAATAATTTCTTAGATCATTTCTATTAGGATAGAAAGAGATGTATGAAACTTTAAAAGACAGAGTTAAAAAATAAGATCAATAACATAACAAAAAATAGAATAAAATGAAAAAGTATATAGGAATAAATTCATTATTTTGTAAACCGTTTTAGGGGAACCCGTCAATGTTTCTTTTTAAATGGGTGCTTCATCAGATCAGTTTTTTATTTTTAGCGTCATCAATAAAATTTTTGTAAAAATAAGTGCAATACAGCAATTGAATGGTCTTTTAATTACCTATTCCTCACTTTTCAAGTATCCACATATAAGAATATCGAGGAGTTGAATCAGGAAACCTTGGTGGTTCATTTTTTTTTAACGCAGCCTATTCAGCCAATCCGTTCCCTGTATTAGCTCATACAGGTTCTTTACTGGTTGGTTGTAGAAGTCTTTCGGAGTCCTTTGGGGTCTTCCATACAGTTTCTGCCTCCTGTGGTCCAGCGTCTCACAGTTGCATAATATGTGCAAAGCTGTTTCGGTGTCCTTTTTGCATCTTCTGCATGTAAGGTCTCCGTTATACAGCCCTATTTGGTTCAGGTGCTCCATAAGTGGGAAAGTGTCCCGTGAGAAGCCCCGTTATGGTACGTAGTTTGTTCCTGCTCATTGAGAGCAGTTCTTTCGCTACTTTTTCTGATGGTTCTTTTATGAATTTCTTCCCATGTGTTTGCCTGGGCGTATTCTTCCAGTGTTTTTTGTGTTGTTCTTTTACCCACCCTTTTAACCATGACCTAGTGGAGCATCTGGGGATGCCCACAGATAGTTCGGGTCCGTTCATCAGTGTTGACGATCCTGCTCTTGCAAGTTCGTCAGCTTTTTCATTGCCAGCGATTTCTTTGTGACCTGAGACCCACTTCAGTGTTACACTGTTCCGAGTCGCCAGTCTTCTAAGTTCTTCGTCGCAATCCCATACCAGCCGAGATATCTCTGAAGTGCTTTAAGGACAGCTTGACTGTCACTGTAGAACCTGATCTGCCTGTTGCTGTAGGCTCTCATGTTATTTGCCCTTGCACATGCAAGTATTGCATAAACCTCTGCTTGAAATACCGAGGCATATTTACAAAGCGAGACGATTCCTTCATATTTGCTCGACTTGCTGTATATACCCGCTCCGGTGCCGAGCTCATTCCTTGATCCGTCTGTATATCAGATCAGTTCATTCGCTCTGCTGAGTGGTGGTGCGTCCTCTTCCTCAAGCTCCTTTCGATCTTTGATGACAATCTCGAAGTTCTTGCGAAATATATATCTGGCGGTCATGTGGTCTGTTGGCATTTCAAAGATGTCGTCATCCACCTTCTGTGTGTCCTCTCCCATATGCCACGTCATGGTCTGATGCTTTTTCCAGTCGGGTTAGAGCTGCCCTTGCTTCGCACATTATGACACAATGTAGCAGAGGAAGGTCTAGTATTGTTGACAGCGCCGCTGTAGGAGTAGTCCTCATTGCCCCTGTAATGCCTCTGCATGAAAGTCTTTGGACCTTGCTTAGTTTTAGCATCGCAGAGGCTTGTCTAATCTTTGGCCACCAGACCAGAGATTCATATGTTATCCTGGGGATGACAACCATTTTGTACAACCAGTGTACTGGTGGTTCATTTGGTCCTCGTCTATCTATCCACAGATTCGGGAAGACGTTGTCCATGTAGTTTCTCAACAAGACGGCACAGTGCGGCCACAATTAATTTCTGTTTGCGAACAGCCGGTTTAATTTGGGGAGCGAAAAGTTCTGAAGAAATTCTCAAGTATTTAGGAACTGTTAAGGTTGTATCGAGTCAAAAAGTTGTTGATTTCATCTACTACAATGTCATTAACCACTTGACAATAACAATTATGTTGAACGTCAAACGTCAAAACTCGCGTTACACACAGCCTTTTATTTAATTAATGGGTGACGTCTAAATAGATTTTGGCCTATTTTTTTTCCGTTTAAATAACTCTGGTAAAAAATTTCCCCAGTGCTTGAATTAATTGCGGGAAATTTGACTTTTTTAAAGAAAATTCATTAAAAAAATTTACGGCAATAGTTCAAGCACTAGGAAGATTACAAGTGAAAATTTTATACCAGTTAATTTTAGCCAATCAGATGCCTGCATTTTGACATGTTGCTATGACAATAACCTAATTTCTTCGGAAATTTCCCTGTGTAGAGGGAAATTAATAAGTGGAAATTTCCCTCTGGCTTGACAGCTGTCATAAACACAGTGGCGTAAAATATTTTTGATAGATATTTATTTATAACTTAATTATAGGTACCTACATGTTATTATCTGTTACAAATTTCAAATGTGTTAGAAATTTTGTATCAGATGTATATAACAGATAAAACGCGACTACAAGTGACTTTGCTTTTGAACACAAAACACATACCTACTGACTTTGAAACTTCTCATGCAAAACGTCAAAAAACTCGTCATCATGGCCATTTTATGCAACACTCATTGGTTGAAACTACACAAAATGTTACTTTTTGTGTATTTTCAACCGATATCAAATCCGCAATAAAAATAATTCGCAATTCGCTGTTGTGAGACAAAGCCTTAACAAAGGCCTACTATGATTTTTTAAGAAAATTCGCACTTCGAGAAAGTTTCCGGAAATAATTCGTGCTCTAGGGAGATTACAAGTGAAAATTTCTAAGACATTTTTAGACTATTAATTTTACATTTTCAAAGTTTTTATTAAAAGATCAACAGTACGAATCCAATTTTACCTGCATAAAGGTTTGTGTTTGCTCTAATTGCTAAGTCCTTGACATTTCCTTTTAACGAAACTAGAACAGTGCTTTATAAACCTGACACTTTCAATGTAGTCATAAAATCTATTTCGGTGTCTTTTAAAGGCGACATTTTCCTTTATTACTGTTTCCTCGGATTTATGTAACATTATCTAATTGCGATGCTAAAATAAAGAATTTACGAGGATACTAACAATAGTAAATTAAAATAAAGTAAGTAAGATGATGATAATAACAAAGATAATAATAATACTAGCAACTTTTGCAGAATTACATCAGAGACTGCAAAATTCAAATGAAGCTCGCTAAGTCGAGCAGAAGCAAAAAAAAGGAACCGCTCGACCATTATTTTCTCGAAGCAATAAAAGACGTTTTATATCCATTTGTAACTCCGTTATGGATAATGCTAAGAGCCTGAATGCTCAGTGACCAATAGGGCATAATGTAACTATGGTAAATCCACGGATCGTACACAGGCTGTACACAACTGTGGTGAGACCCATGGTCACCTATGGGGCCTTAGTTTGGTGGCCAAAAACAGATCAGAAGAAAGCTGAATTGGTGCTATCAAAACTTCAGAGGCTTGCCTGTCTGTGCATAACGGGTTCCATGAGAAGCAGCTCGACTGCGGCAATGGAAGCAATCTCAATCTTGCCTCTCGCTCTGCACGTTAAGGCGGAAGCGAGGATGGCTGCATACAGACTGGAATGCAATGGGAACTGGCATGAAAGAACCAACACCCATAGTCATTCCAGAATCACAGAAGTTATCACAAACGTACTCCTTACAATGAGAAGTGAAAATATGTTGGCTAAAAGTAACGACACCCAACCATACCATATCCAGCTAAACTGGGATGGGTTGGTAGCATGCAGTCAGGAAGGAACGTTGGTGTGGTACACTGACGGATCTAAGACTGGCAATGGAACAGATGCTGGAGTCCATGGTGCTAGACCCAGGTGCAATATTCACGCATCTTTGGGAAATCTTGCTTCTGTATTCCAGGCAGAAATCTACGCTATCGTTTTGTGTTTGCAACTGAATATCGGAAGGGGGCACTGAGGCCAAGAGATCCTTATTCTCTCCGATAGTCAGGCAGCATTAAAATCTTTAGCATGTCCTCAGATCAGATCTAGACTGGTCTGGGACTGTCTACAGAAACTAAAAACCCTGGCTAACCATAATAGAGTTACACTTAAGTGGGTCCCGGGGCACAAGGGCATTGTAGGAAACGAAAAGGCAGACATCCTAGCAAAGCTGGGGTCTGAGACAGCATTCACTGGTCCTGAACCAGTATTTGGGATATCCAAAACTGCTTCACGTGGTTGTATATCTCGGTGGACTCAAACTAAACACCAGTCGTACTGGAGACACGTGCCAAAACAGAAACACAGCAAACTCCTGGTCAAAAAAACCTCGGAGACGCTGACCAATGGAATACTAAACCTTAGCAGGGGCCAAATAAGGATAATGACGGGTTTACTCACCGGTCATTGTACCCTAAGGAAGCACATGCATACAATCGGCATATATAGGGAGGAACCTATCTGTCGGTTGTGGATGGAAGAGGAGGAAACAGCCTCTCACATTATCTTCGATTGTGAAGCATTATCTCACTGGAGACATAGACTCCTAGGACTAGAACATCCAAGGGAGGATTTCTCCAAGAAGAACCTAGTGAAAAGTCTGCTGAGTCTGATAAGGGCTACTGGTCTCTTCACATAAACGGCACAACCAAGAGCACAAAAAGCCTTAAGGCTGACGTACCGAGGACTTCAAGCCTTTGACTGGTGTGCTGATCCAATCAATCAATCAATCAACTATGGTATATTTCATATTATAATTAATTTGAATCTGTAGCCAATCTTATAAAACAGTAATAATATGCGATCCGTAATCCATACCAGGACGACCTTATTAATTGCACCCAGTTGGTTTAGAAGTAGCTTAGTATTCCGAACCAGTTTTGAATTGCAGCTGCTGGAGCACACTGTTGTTATTGCAGCCTGGCTGACTGATAATATTTTTACTGACCTATTAGAATAGCGGGTCTCCAGCATCCACTTATTAACAACCAAATCAATGGCAAAAAACAATGCATAAAAGAATGCTGCTATGCTGTGTAAGACGCACAACAAGTTCAGTCTTTGGTTGATTACACCTGGCGGCAGATGGACGTCTTCTTTAAAGCCTTCTTTAGCTGGTCCATCAATTCATTACCGGTAATGCCTCATATCCCAGCACCTATACTAGAGACACTATGTTATCTCTTGTCAGCCTACTAAGAGATTCTTTAGCAATCCAGCCATTGCGAGGACTAGTAGAACTAGCTTATTGACAACGAGAGAAAACCTCTCCAAAATTTAACGACTAGCCTGTATATGCATTACAGGAGCCATGAGAACATGCCCAGCGGCAGCCGTGGAAGGGATTCTCAACCTCACACCACTACATATGTCGGTGAAAAGTACATACTAAGTAGAGAGGGAATCATTAACAAAAAACCACCTCCTTATTTCTTAGAAATAAGAAAACCTGGAACATGGCACAAGATGTTATGATGAAAAAGTATAACTTTTCAAAGAAATTCGATACGAAATTGAGCGACAAGAAGGAACGGGATACTAATACCATTGCCAAACTTGGAAATAATGCCATAACATACACAGACGTCTCGAAAGCAATAGAAAGAACTGGGATAGAAGAATATGGGCCAGGAACCAAACACTCTGAAAGCATGGGAAAAACCTCAAGTATCATTCAAACGGAAATTCACTCTAAGAGAAAATGTGCCCAGTTCAGTATTGATAAAGGATATAGAAGGCGAAGGATTATCGTAATGTTGGATGGTCAAGCAGCCATCAAAGCACTCAGTTCTTGTGTAGTCACTTCCAAAATAGTATAGGAATGCCTAGACAAACTCAATGAACTAAGAGAGAACAATATAGTCATCTTACTGTAGATTCCAGGACACACTGGAATAGAAGAAAAGGAAATAGCAGATGAACCAGCAAAGAGGGGGACTGAAACATCCTTTTGGGGTGAAGCACTTTTTGCAGCATCAGCCCCAAAGTAATATTGGAAGAACTAGTCAAAGCCGAAAACAAAGAGAAGATCTGACCATTGGAAAGATCTAGTAAGGCTTAGACAATCAAAAATACTTCTGGGTGTCCACAACCTGTTGAGATTAATTGAATGCCTAAGCCAGAGTAAAACTGCACTAAGAGTTTCAACAGGGATCCTAACGGGACATTATCGGCTGGATGGGCACCTAAAAAGGATCAAAATAGTGGAGGAAGAAGAATATAGATTATGTGGAATGGAAGAAGAAACATACTTGCGAATTGCACAGCAATTCAGAAATCTAGGGCACGACACTTAGGAGATTACTGGATAGAAGAGGGACATTTACCCAAGTTAAAGTCTGCAGATATACCAAAATTCCTCCCGTAAATAGATCTAAAGGAGCTACTAGTCTTTCTCAGACTTTCCTCAGGAACTAAGTGAAAGTAGATCTTTTCCGGACTCAATGGTTCGGTTGCTGACAGCAAAGAATAACCTTCTCACCAGAAACGACACCCTTTGAGTTTTCATTAACAAATGCATTGTTGCTAGGGTGAGCGATTTTGATTTGACATTGATGACAGTACCAGCACCTATCATGCTCAGAAAAAACTGTCGAAATAACTTACACTGCGAAAAAGAGTTAAGCGGTTCAGACAATTAAACTTAAAAACCTAGTAAACAGTTCTATTACAAATAAACAGAAAAGATATGAAAATTAAATTGAAGAATATATATAGAGAAAACCACGGAAACCGTAGTTTGTTTATTATTGTGTATTCCTTATTACTGTACATGCAGCAGACGAATTCCTCCAGGCCGGATAGAACAGGTACAAACTTTGAAAACTTTTCCAATTTAGATTTCACAGACAACTTTCCATGACGAACAAACGAACTGGTGGTGTCACATCCGGACAGAGCATGCACATTCAACATAGCGTGGCTCATGTCTACACCTAAATTATGAGAAATGGCGGTGACATTTATGGCCCTTCGTTTGTTACCAGTTCCTGTATCAAAGAATACTATGTTTACAATGTTGCTGACATATCTTATTAACAACATAAATACATCTGTATCCGGGGATCTAACTCTGATGGGTGAATTGTCTTGACAATATTTTGGAGCATGGAAGCAGTGTAATATTATTTTAGTATCTGCTTCCTCTTGTGAAGAGCATAGGTCTTCTTGTGTTATATGTTTGATAGTTAATCCACTTTCGCTAGTAAAGCCAGTGCACTATTACTATGTGACAAGTAAAGATTCCTCCCATGTAAGTAGTGGGCATATTTGTGCTGAGACCATTCATTATGTAGCAGGTTAACCAGTTGTTCCTCATTTTTGCTATTAGCAAGGAATTTTTTCCAATCCCGTGGAATCTTGGTTTTAGTCCCTCTTATTAAAAACATCCCCTTCTTTGTCTTTCAATGATTTTAATAGATAAATCTAAATAGGTATCCGTAACAAAATCTATCCTGCTGCACATACAATCTTCTTCAATCTTAGGAGGTTCGTGTACTATACCCTTAACCTCCAAAGCATGGAATAGTTTGGACTTTTCTGTTTTTGTTGGGCATCCATCGGCAGTGGCTAATACCCATGGTATATTAGAAGCAAATAATTCAAATATATTAAATATTTGGTAGTCTTCATGATTTTTTCGTGTTTTTCCGGGATATGCTGTAATTCGCAAGTGGCAAACACCTAAAACCTCAAATTACATGGCAATACAAACAAAAAAATGTATGTGTCGAAAATTCCCACGGAGGGAGAGGGAGGGTACACACCAGCCACCGCTCTATGTACTCTTCATTTATCTACAATATCCTTCAAAATAAAAAGTTATTTATGATTGAAATTTATAGAAAATTAGGGTGGATCGATTATTTTGTCTGTAAGTGTAGTTTAACCTCAAGTAACACAAAATGTATGTACAATGGATAAAGATCAAAAGTAGAAAAAGTGTTATAGTATTGTTGTTTTGTTTATATTAGCATCTTTAAACATGCTTAATTGCATATTTGCTGATCATAACTTTTTGAGATAACCTGTATAGGATATAAAATTTGGGACACTTTGTATTTTAAATAAATGTCACGATCTAATTACAATAAATCTACGATGACTTACCTCCCATCCCGTTAACAAAGCACTTATTTCCAGCAAAATTTTCAGACTCGAAATGCTGTTATTTTTTTTCCGTTGAAGAATACATTTTAATACACTATACCCAACCAACAGTCTAGTCGCACATTATTAATATTTTATAAAAGTTTCGTTGGTGATATAAAAATTTTTAAAGAATAAATCAGTGAATTCGTAAAAAGGTTTACAATTAGTAGTGAGTTTTTTAACAAAATAAAGTTAATAATGTCAATTTTGACACCGTTGGGGATCAACAATTTGCTTGGAAGTTACAGTAACAATATTTTAAAACAAACTGTTACTTTGACACCGCCTCCGAAAATTATTCGAAAACATTATGACGGCTATGAAAATCAAGATCACCATGAAGAGTAAGTACTTATGATTTTATTAATTGAATAGATGAGGCTTTTACTTGATGAAGATCCATACTAAATGATGAAATAAAACAATGTGATTTGTTTAAATCTTCATTATATATTTGAACTAAGTAGCTTTCTCTCCACTCGTTTGAAATTTGAAATTTTACTGTGTGTATCTGTTAACAACAATTCCAACAATACATCATTAGAATAATTCATTAAAAACTTGATACTATCCTGATAACGTAGGTTTAATGTTAATTCATTTTCAACATTGGTGACAAAATTTGACTACATTCTGCTGACATTTCTGCTACACATTGTTGTATTCAAGTACTGTCTTTAACTTTTCGTCTTCTACAATTGGGCTCTTTCAATATTATGTTAACTGAAGCCCATTGAAAGTGATGCCCTCTTTTCCATGCATATTTGCAAATAACTAACTCAAAGAACACCCTATATTTAATGCACTTTTTGTGTTCATTTATTATGGTTTTCATTGGCTTAGATGTTTCACCTAAATAAAATTTCTCGTATTAACAGGATACTTGATATATAGGGTTGGGATAAAGTATGGAACCAAGTAAACATCTTTTAAACGAAAAGAACGATATTTATGAAAATTTGCAGGTAAGTGCAATGGAACAAAATGCATCTGATGTATATTTTTTTGTTAATAATTTACTTCCGGTTTACCCGGAAATGCCATCAACTTCTTTAATTTAAATGGGACACCCTATATATTTTTACAGGTTTAGGAAGAGCTTGTTATTTTGAATTCATACATACTGAGCTTAGTGTAAAAAAATTTGCATTACAGCAAAAAACTATTTAGATAAACTAATTGATGTTCTTTGTATGCATAGTAATAAATAAACGAGTACTGTTTAGTACGTCTTTTGTTCTCCAAGTGTGGAATTTTGCGAACGGCTAATGGACATCTATAATGTCGACGACAATTTTGCTTCTAACATAGTTTTTTCCGATGAGGCAACTTTTTGTTTAAATGGAACAGTTAATCGCCATAACTCAAGGTATTGATGGAGCACCTCCCCACTATGATAGACGGGTTAGGGATTTTCTGGATGCGAATTTTCCAAATCGATGGATTGGACGTAGAGGATTCATAGAGTGGCCTGCTCGTTCTCCGGATCTTAGCCCGTTAGATTTTTTTCTTTGGGATTATCTAAAATCATGTGTTTACGTTAGACGACCAACAAACTTACAGGAATTGAGACAAAGAATTATTGGTGAATGTGAACCAATACGTGGAGAAGTCTTGGAAAAAGTGACTCAAGAATTTGTTAATAGGATGGCATATTGTCAGCAAGTAAACGGCGAGCATTTTGAACATTTGAAGTAATTTTGTTTCTCATTATTCTAAAATAATGAAATGTACACCTATTGTATAACTAACAGTTAGTTATTCCTCGTTTTTAGAAATTGTTTTACACCAAACTCAATATGTATGAATTCAAAATAACAAGCTCTTTCAAAATCTGTAAAAATATATAGGGTGTCCCATTTGAATTAAAGAAGTTGATGGCATTTCCGGTTAAGCTGGAAGTATATTATTAACAAAAAAATGTACATCAGATGCATTTTAGTCGATTGCACATACCTGCAAATTTTCATAAATATCGTTCTTTTCGTTTAAAAGATATTTACTTGGTTTCATACTTTATCCCAACCCCGTATGTTATTTTTGGGAAGATTGTTCTTCATTTATTGGCTCAGGTTTTGTTAGGATACCTCTTAAAGTACTTGTATTGGCAGATTTGAAACTAGTTCGAATATTGAATTAATTGCCAATTCTTTTTGATAATACGTTAACATACGGTTTTTAAAAATATAAAAAGAAGACTGAAAATGGACCAAAAAAATGTCAAAACATACCACTTAAGACTGTCGTTTGGAAACTACAAAAAATACCACTTTCAATCTTCTTTTGTCTTCGTGATTTTTGCAAAATATGAATTTGGGATTATCAAATAAAATCAATAAATTACAAATATAGGATAGGATGGGAATATAAATATATTACTCGACCTGTTTCACAAATTACAAGATTTGCATTGTCAGGAGTATAAATGATCGAAATTGACCTAAATAAATCAGTAGAATATATTTAACATATTTTTCCCATTCCATAATTTATATTCTAGGATATTATTTTAACGTTTTTTTTTCTTATTTTTGCCGATGTAAATAAAATTCTTATTTTTAAAAAACAGTGCTTCACTATAGGACTAAAAAAACTGTTTTCAGACACCACTACACGAAGAAAAAAAGCCGCAGTATAGCCCTAACCGCCCTAACTCTCCTAGCATTCTTATTTTTCCTTCACATTCTACAACAATGTCTTCACGATCAAGTAGAAATGACTTCCACCACTACAGCTTCAACTATAATACTCAAAGCCAACATTCAAGCCAAAGAAGACGCCCAGCAATTAGATCAAGAAGAACTAGCGAATTTCGAAAAAATACCCAGAGATTCCGAAGGCGACAAAGTAGAAGTCACAACCGCTTCTGCGTACGTGGAAAAGTTTGTTCCAGCAGAAATGTCGAAGGAAGAAAGCAATTTGTATCAGTACGATAAAATTCACGTACCCGTTAAAATGAAGATGGTGGAACATCGTTCTAACATCAAGAAATTATAAACTTCTTAATCAAAAACGCAAATAAATGACGAAAAACGCTTATAATTTGAAAATGATTGTTAGTAGTGATAAGCAAAACAAGACCAAGACTCGGATAGTCTTGTTCTTGTTCAATAATTAGACTTGGTCTTGGTCTTGCTAGTCCAACGATCATCTTGGTCATGGTTTTGCGAAAAATCAAGACCTAGACTAATTTTGCTCATCACTAATTGTTAGTATAGGCTAATCCATTAATATATAGTTGTGAGTAAAGTCAATTTGCATCACCGTTTCACAATTTGACGGCGAGATAAAGAAATCTGTAAGCAGAGCCGGTTTCAGATAAATTTTTCATTATTGCAGGATCTCCCTTTTTAGATGAATAGCAGTATTACCGATAACTGTAATAGTGATTTTTTTTGAAACCTCTGTTAATTATGTATTTTTTCCGCAGCTCCATGCTTTGACCCATTATTTTCTTGTTTCAGTTGCCTGTAAATATTTTGTATAATTTTTCACGTAAATAGCGACTAAAACATACCAAATTTTTCTGTCTATTGTCTCAAATCCCTAGAAATTTCAAAACCTTTAGTGAAAAATTTCAACAATAAAATATTCATTTTTTATACATACAACAATCAAACAACACTTATTATATTCACTGCGACATGGAATCGAGTAGAATAAATAAATAAACTTTGACATTGTTTATGTTGGCATAGAATAATACGTCTGTTTACTCTTCTAGTATATTCATAGTTCGTAGCCTATAACAATATCTTCCTCTTTGAATGGTCGCCAAAAAGCCATAATTTTCATTATTACCAACAAAATAGTTTTAGTCAATAAAACAAAATCTCAATCTTAGCAACATCTAAGAACATAATGTCTCGTAAATAACAGAAATGAACTAAACCCACCCTTGGACGTTAACAGTCCATGTGGACTAACAATTCAAGTATCTTTTTCACACACCAATCGGAAGTTACATTACACCAATGAGAATCAATTGTTCGCTTGTGGGTAGGTCAAGACTAGAAATGATTTATGGCTTTTTTTATCTTTTCGGCTTTTTAATCCTGAAAGAGACCTTGCCAGTTATTTTATTGTGAAACAGTGCAAACTAATTTTACTCACAACTATACGACTGTTTCGTATTGAAGGTGATGACAAATATTTAGCTGGACACACGTACAATCGCATTTAGAAAGTACAAAAGTACACTCCAACCGGTATCTCGTGAAATGAGGTGACGATGCGCCGTAACAAAGTGGGGATCAAACAAAGCAATCGTGCGGTAGACGTTATGCAGTTATGCAGCCGAATACGTTCTCTCTCTGCGTACTGGAAGCTCCGCCTTGTCACGAGATACCAGTTTACCTGTAACACCGGTGTTACGTTATTTTAATTCAGCAAACTATAGTTTGGCAAACATATCTGAAACTATGAAAACATTCGACATAGCCACGTTCAACTATAAAAAAAATAAAGTGATGAGTATATAGTAGTAATTATTTGAAAATAGACTTTTGATTATCAACAATATATTAATAATGATTATACGTTACTGTTTTTATGTGTTTGTTTCATTGGATTTTGTCTATTAACATTTTTTTTCAAATACTGAATGTTAAAAGGGTAAACATTTTTCCAAAGATGTTTTGGGTTTCTTTCAATCAGGCAACGCGTTGCTATTCAACCACCTGACTAACGTAAGCGGTAAGCGCGTGCGTGTGTTCTTCCTTCTCACTCTGACTATTGACTAATATAGTTTATCGTCTCTGTTTCCTCACCCCTTACCGATACCACGTATCTTCAGATAGGTTTGCCAAACTATACTTTTATTGTTTGCATATTAGGATAGCCCTACTTTAGAAACATGGTCTGTAGAATGTAACTGGAATACCAAGTTTTTAAAAACTATTAAGTTTATAATAAAACCTGTAAGTTGTCCACCGGTTTTTTCATTGCAAGTTTATTACACCTGTTTCTAAAGGCCGTTTGATATGGTGCAATATAACCTGTAGTGTAATGCAAGACTTCTTGTTCGAAAGCATGCGCTGTTGAGACCCAGCAGATCAGTTTCTGCAATTCGGTGCAATTTCAATTTTATCAGCTTGGTGCCATTTCTATTGCATGCAAGGAGCAATTCTAGGGAGAAACCTAGTTTATTTTGTGTTACCAACCAACTAATTATTTCCAATAGAATGATACCTTTCAGCTGATTGTGGTGACTGATTCTCTGTCATTTACGATTTGTGACTTACTTATTTTTTTTCTCACTTTCGCTATCTTAATTTTAAATAATAATAAACTTTATATATTATGTTTCAATACATTATTTTTTGAGGTTATTATACCCTTTTTTCTTTCTACTATTGGTTGGGTTGGCAGCAATGTTGCAATGAAAGAGAGTTGCATGATGTCAACCAGCATCCTAGATTCATCATTTGCAATATACTGACCTTTCAAGAAATTGCAGAAATTTCTTGCACGTTGTATTGCACCATATCAAGCGGCTTTTTATATTTTTCAATTTTGTTAAAGAATTTCCCAATAGTTTTTAACTTTTGCCGTGAGTCTTAGCTGTAGCTGTAGTTTACGATATTCCTAAGATTTGTCTTGAAATAAAAAAAAACTGTTTTAAATTCCTAAATTTTTTGTATTCTAAATTTTTCCAACATAATTTTTATTATTTTGTAAACACGGCATTACGTCTATCTAGTTTCTATACAAAAAAAAGGGTGGAATTTTTTTATAGAACGGCGCCTACGAGGGTGAATTAACAGCCCCTGGCAATAGATTACGTTAAATTTCATGTTTCACACCTACTCAAAAAGAATTATGAGGGTTTAAGGTCATCACATTTGGTTGTTTGATAAACTGATGGTTCTACAACATGTTTTAGGAAAAGCGGTTTCTTTGAAATCATCCATCTGATAAATTTAGTCATTTAATAAAAAATTGTATATGTACTGACATTTAATTAACGTTCTCAGACCTACACCTACTGTAAGATATTATGGCGTAAACTTTTTTTGCGTAATATGTTAGTGGGATTGGTTAATCTGATATTTTATAGATTAATATTATACGGTGAGTGAAGATTATCGTATACATTACCTAAACATTATAAAATAAAATTAATAAATAACATAACATACTCGACCAGTTTCACAAATCGCTCTAATAGATTATAGAAATTGACATAAACAAACAAACTAATATAGGAAATGTCATAATGAGATGGGTAAACTTTTATATGCTAACCAAGTCGGTTGATTTAATCAGTTGTTATCTAAGGGAGCATCAATCCAACAACTTTGTTACCCAATTACAGCCAGTCGGTGGTAAACTCTTAGGGTTAAGTAACCTTAACCGAGACACTAACCAATAGAACTTGTCAGATAACCTAGGAAATTGTATTAACTTTTGTTGCGTTGGTATAAAAACCATCGATAGTATGTAGTTCTATGTCAAATGAAAGGAAAAAGAAGACCGTTGCAGGTTTTACAGTGTTTATACTGAAACTACCAACGTGTAGAAAGAGCTTCATTTCTGTAAAGAAGGAGAATTTCAATGAAAAAAAAATGTTTTTAACTCTTGACAACTTCCTTACTGTTGGATGGGAAATAACCTCCTGAATTTCTTCCAACAGACTTTCTACTTTCCCTTGGAAAACGAAATCTGCAAAAAAAATTGTGGCTTAATCGTCGCAGCTATAGGCAATTGAAAATAACAATATAGTTTTAAAATTTGATAGCTGATGCAGTTGACAACCATAAATTAGGTTAGATTTCATTGGTTAGTACCGTTAACCGTACTTTGGGTTGCAGTTAAACACTTAACCAAAAGTTGTGAAACCCAAATTTTGTTGTAACCGATGGTTACTTCTTCACCATAAGGTAACCTAATATTGTGAAACTGGCTGTTATTCAGGTAGCATGTTATAGGGACCGTATTAACCTTAAACATCTTTATATCTCCAATAAATATACACTGTGGTCCGAAATAAGGGAGTACATTTTTCAATTATAAAATTTTCTGTATAGATTTACAAGACTGAACTTGCCGATATGCCCTTTTGGTAGGTAAACTATCCAGAATACCTCAGTAAAAATAAAATTATTCGAATGTTTTAGATTCGCGGTGGAAAAGTTGTTTGTTGAGTTTTCCTATATTTTCTTGGAGTTTTGAGTTAAATATACCTATATATTTTTGTATGGTTAAAGATGGCGAAAGCATCGTCTAAAAATTAATTTTAACACTCAACAAAAACCCAAAAAAAGTTAAAATGTTGTGCTTACCAGTCCTTAACAATTGGCAATTTTCCCTATTATCCCAAAACGGGCGGATACCAACCGGGCACCAAGCAGGTAGTAGCAAATAATCCGATAGGTGAACCGGGCTCCAGAATTTTTAATCCTTAAAAGGAGCATCATCAACCGGGCACTAACTACCTGCTTGTAAAAATAATTTTCAATTTTTAGACAATTTTTGAAGAATAAATTATAATAATTTTCAATAATAACCCAACCAAACCACCTTCGTATTTTTAGTCAATTTTTGTAGAATAAATTATAATAATTTTCAATAATAACCCAACCAAACCTACCCCTACCAAACCACCTTCGTATTTTTAGTCAATTTTTGAAGAATAAATTATAATAATTTTCAATAATAACCCAACCAAACCACCTTCGTATTTTCAGTCAATTTTTGTAGAATAAATTATAATAATTTTCAATAATAACCCAACCAAACCTACCCCTACCAAACCACCTTCGTATTTTTAGTCAATTTTTGTAGAATAAATTATAATAATTTTCAATAATAACCCAACCAAACCCACCCCTACCAAACCACCTTCGTATTTTATTAAGATAATAAATCTTTCGAACGTTCACTTTTTACCAGGGACACTGCCATCGCTTATGAAGAAATATAACTTAACAATTGAGGGCTGAGAAAACACTGAATTTGTAAAATTATAAATTTAAAAACAAGACCATTGGGGAGGTGGGCTAATTGAAATGTAGGGTTTTTCTTAATATACTTAATCTACTCTAATAAATAATCTTCGTGCCCAGTTGACGGATAGGATTGAGTGACCTTTTCGGCAATACTGGTAAATAGGGTCGTTTGGAGCCCGGTTGACACCCGCCGCCCAAAGCGACAGCTTCTTGCCATTTATAATAAAATCAACAGATTCTATTATTACCAGACAAAAAAAAAAGGAAAAACAGATAACACTTGATGAATTTTCGAATATTGGCCAAAAATACAATTCATTCCAAGGACTTTGTTTATTTACAAATAAAAAGCAAGACAAAAACTACTTTAGACAAGGATAGAAAGCTACGAATTTAAGTAACCGTGCTGTAGATCTCGGTATGTGATTTGACAGACCAAAAAGGGTACCAAAGTTAGATTGACATCATCGTTTTTCGAAACGAAATCGATTGGTATGTATTTGACAGACCAAAGTGGGGTACCAAAGTGTGCCGAAATCGCCTGTTGTCTATCAGCCCCCGAAAGCCTCGTCGTAGGGCCTATGATACACGCAAAAACCCTCTCGACTCCAGGTCTAATAGGAATAGGTATCTTAAAATAAATGGAAACATTCTGTGTTCGCTAAAAATATCAAACTTCACTATAAAAACCTCAGTTTCAAGATAATAAGATGGAATCTTATTTTAAAACACCCTGTATTGCTCTCTTATTATTTTTAAAAAAACATCATCCAGAACCATCCTAAAAAATTAGAAGATATATAAACGTCATCAAGAGCAAAGTTTTGATAAAAATCCAAACCTAACTTAGTACAAACATAAATCCACTAAAGCTCCCTATAAAAACATCCCCTATTCTTCCTACAAATATTTATTCAAAAAATTCTAAAAACATCCATAAATCTGACTAACCAAAAAAATATTCCACCAATTACGTTTTGAACTAATTTTAACACCCACCCACAATGTATTCTTTATAGAAGCCGATTGGTCTACAGGAAATGTGTCAAATGCTAATGAGGTGTCTTAAAAATCAACAGGACACATCTTCCAGTTAATTGCTATACCAACGCGGCATGTGGAATGGAAAAACTCGAGCTTCATTCAAGTTTTATTAGTTGGAATAAATAATGTAAAATTCATAGTGAGTGAGTGAGGAGGATTTTATAACAATTTTTATTTTAAGTGTGAAAATTCAACTAAAGTGTTCATTAAATTAAAGTAAGTATACATGAAGGTGGTTGAATAATATCGTTTAAACAGGGAGTCCCAAAAGGATTTTCATTTTCAAATTTAGTACACTTAAAAAACGATGTTGAGGTAGTGATAAAGGTATTGGATTCAAATCACGCTCGTTTTTTTTAACATTTTTATTAATTTCGACGACAAATTAAACGTTAATTTGTTCCTATATCTTGACCAGGATAATCGGGATTAACGAATAATGTTTTTTATGTATGTGCGTAAAGTTAATCCATTGCAGAATCGATGATGGCCCTTGCCAACTATCGTTTGTGAAATTGATTTTGGGACAAACTTACCAATGTAGCGGAATATTTTAACGTTATTTTCATCGATTTCACGACATTTGATGGTACTACTGAATTTAAATTCATTTAAAAACTGAAAGTGCAAAAATAAATATCGACCTTCGAAAAAATCTGGCCACTGAAAACTTTCAATCTCTTGAACAACTCATTTGATTATTTTTTTGTGAATTGTAGTTCAATTTTTCTGTACCAACATTGTGGTTGAAACTTTGTTGCAAAGTTTAATCAGAAAAGATACTGGGAGCATAAATGTTAAGATATTTTTTACCTGCTGTAGGATGCAGCAACTGCAACAAGGGGTATCAACTGCTGCCATATGTAGCACCATGCATTTTGAGCATTTTGGTTTTTCATTCACGTTATTTTAGAATAGAATCAAATTTAGTGTGCTAATATTGAATGTAACCTCCTCTTGCCAAAATACTTCATTCAGTCTACATAGCATGGAATTAATAAGGTTAGATAGTGAAAAATTAAGAGGAATTGCATTGAATTATTCCTGTAGTGTATTCTAAAACACATAGGCGTGCCTAATTCCTCAAAATATCAATATATTAAAAATATTTTATAATTTTTAAATTTTAACGTTCACTTTAATTTCACTTTAATTGAAAATGAATTTAAAACAAAAAAAAGAATTGCTTGCCGAACTGAGTGTAATAAAATTTGATAATTCTATTCCTAAAGGTGTTAATCTTGATGATTGGATGGCTTGGATCCTTTCCTCAGACAACTACAAAATATACACTAGCTTTTTCACGCTTTTAAAAATGTTTGCTGTCATACCAGTTACTAGTTGCTCTTGTGAACGTTCGTTCTCAAAATTGGTTCAGGTTAAATCAAAACTGAGGAGTACCTTGTCACAACAGAGACTCGATTCACTTCTCTTTTTATTCATTGAACAAGAGAAAATGGCGAATGTGAATTGTGACAATGTAATAGACGAGTTTAAAGTGTTATCCGAAGCAACACGTCGAATGCGTTTGTAGATTAGTAATTAGAAATGGGGCAATGACGTTTTTTTATTTCGTCGATGAGCCTGCAATGGACTTTTGCGTTATAGAAAAGGCAGCGTTATTGCTTAATTATCATTTTTAATAGGCATACTCAAACGACTCAATGGCCCCCCTAATAAAATAGTCTGCGCACGTCTGTGCTCATACAGTGACATATTTTGACGCATGTGAGATTGTATAATTCTTGATTGGCAAAAGTACAATCTCGCATGCGACAAAAAATGTTTGAGAATAGACCCCATGGGCTACGGGCTGGCCAAACCAACAACTGCGTTTGAAGGATTTTCTTTAAAAGCGTGTAGCTTCGTTAATAACATAGATAAAGATGTGAATAAAAAGCCAAAATGTTCATAAAGGGAGGGAGGTGTTATATTTTCAAATAAAAGATAAACGTAAACTTTCAATTTATTAGAAAGTGTGTGAAAGTATATATCTCATTATAGGATGGGTTTATTACCCTCTTCTTTCTTAGATTTGTTTCCATTTTCAGTTAATTTAAATATCAAATCATCTTCTCTTTATTTTATTTTTTTTTCAATATCTTCATCTACTTCCTCTTAATATTAATATTTTTGACCTAAATGTCTCAAAGCTTTTTCAAATTCACTTTTCATGTGATGAATTTTGTGTGAGATTTTTAAAAAATCAAACAAGTTCCACAAAATTGCATTTCATAACGTATTACATACAACATTTTTTCAAATTTATGAAAAAAATTTTAAAAAAATAAAAATTATTAAATTTTTTTTCATTACCTAATACATACATATATACAGTGTTTTAACTGCTGTCACTTCATGTCAGTTTGATATTTTAGAAATAAACCTGAACGCACGGTTTTTATTTTTACTCTTACCCAAAATGAGTGGTTCAAATTATGAAGTGATATTGAAGAGGCAGCAGGTAATATTTTATTATCAGTAATTCCCAATAAGTCAAAGGCAGTTTATGATACCAAAAATCGTACACCACATGAGGTGAGATGAGAGAACAATTTTTATTATTATGTTTATTATTTTGAATCTTACATTAGCAATATCCTATCATGAAAAAAAGTACCTGAGAAAGTCTACAACATAAAGAGGAAGTTTCCATAAGTGAATAAGAATAGTTCAAAATTTGATTGCAAGCATATCTTCATCCCATGCAGAAGTTTGAAGAAAGAAAGAAAAGCTCATTTTTGTAATGATGTTAATGATGGTAGACCAATGATATTGTTTGATCAAGATAATATAATTCCATTTTGATTGCGTAAATTCAAAAAACTATTCGAT
Source organism: Lochmaea capreae (assembly GCA_949126875.1). Taxonomy (NCBI): domain Eukaryota; kingdom Metazoa; phylum Arthropoda; class Insecta; order Coleoptera; family Chrysomelidae; genus Lochmaea; species Lochmaea capreae. The sequence goes on from OX421396.1 coordinate 18,866,101, forward strand.
ACGACTTATGGTATTGCAGTGGGTTCGCGAGAAGTTTAATTTTTTTTTAGTGTAATTCAAATGAATGAAAATTATTTTCAGATTTGTCTGATCTAAAAGATTTTAGTACATAGGTATAATAATCGCCTATTTGAACTACCCATCTAATTTTAACATTGAAATTATTTTATTTTATGTTCTCATTTTATTGTTTTTAAATCACTTTGTTGATAAAATAATAGCCATTTTTCTTGACAATAAAGCATATTAATTTCTCTAGTTTATTTAAGTACATATAGATATAGTAAAATAACTTAATTAACGAAAAATGAATGTTTTTATGTATGCACAACTTAACCAAAAGTAGGTCGAAACTCAAAGGTTTCATAAAACTAAGATTTTTATTGTTTATTATTATTATCAAGACAATACTTAAACACAAATAAAATCACCTCTCTTCAAAATAAACATTCATATATGTATACCAAAAGACCAACACCATACGTTTGTTTGCCCTGGAACGCCAGATTGAATTTTATTTGACAGGTCGCTGGATTGCCTAATGCCTAATGCATGTTGTCCTAATATTTGTGGTGCTGGATTGAGGTTGTCATAATAAACACCATATCAGAGTTAGGGGTAGTTACTTTTAAATCAGAATGAACCATAGATATACTACAGATAGAGGCAACAAGCCAGCTCGGAACCCGTCAGCTTGTAAGAGAGAGAGATAGAAAGTCGGAGGTATAGGCCGTCTTTCTCTATTAGCGCGCATGCTATATACACAGACAAAGACAGGAAAACCTTTGATCGTCTATCTTTTTCTCTCTCACTGGAGTATGGTGGGACATTCCCACTTACACAGCGGCCTATGGCTTATTACCTCTATATATAGTATCTCTATGGAATGAACACGTTCGTATCTAAAAATAAAAATTTATGATGGTTTAAAGAAATGGAACATTGCTCTGAAATTTAAGTATGACATTTCAGCTGGATTCCATTTAAAATACACTGTTGCTGATAAACGAACAAGGACAAATTTGTATTTTCTTGAATTTCTTGGTAACTGGAACTACACTGGCGAGCAAAAAATTGAGGTCACCTTAAAAATTTTACATGTTCTTTGAAATTTTACGTTTTCAGATCGTATTCGCAAACTGTACATCATCACGTCATGTGCTTTTGTAAGTTGAATATGATACTATGTATCTACTAAAAAAAAATGAATTTTTTTTTTGAATTTCATGATTTATTCTGAAAAGCAACAAATTAACATTTTGGGCGAAATTCAACATATTGTTGTTACGGAAAATATGGAACGAACAAAATGAAAAAACTTGACACTAATAACGTGTATTCCCTCCTCTTGCATTGATGACTGCTTGAAGTCGGCGCGGCATACTTTGAATTGAGTTGCGGATCACATTCTGGTCGATGTTATCCCATTCCAGAAACAGCAATCTTCTCAGCTCCTGGGCAGTTCTTGGTGCTGGTGTGTGTCTGCGGATCAGTCGTCCCAACTCGTCCCAGACATGTTGTCTGAGCTGCGAGAAGGTCATACCGCCAAATTTCTACCTCATCCAGATACTCCCTGACAATTCTGGCTGTATGTGGTATCGCATTATCTTGCATAAAAATGCCACGTTCCCCCATAGTCACCAAGAAAGGCGTAACATGGTCTTCTAGCACCTCCGTAATGTACCTGTGAGATGTTAGGGAGCCATTTTCTATGAAGACCAACTCTGTACGAGCTTGTGCAGTGATTCCCGCCCAAACCTTAACTGACAAACCGCCAAATGGAAGATGCTCGTCAATGCAAACTTCAGCGTATCTTTCCCCAGGTCTTCTCCACACTCGTCGACGTCCATCTGACCCAGTGAGGCAAAAACGCGACTCATCTGAGAACAATACCCCGCTCCAGTCATCATCATTCCAACGAAAGTGATCTCTGGCAAATGTCAATCTTGCAGTCCGATGCTGGCGTTGCAACTGGGGACCTGTAGCCATTCTTCTGCATGACAGTCCAGCAGCATGAAGTCTTCTTCTAACGGTCCATTCACTAACGTTGACATTTCTCACTTCTTCCAACTGATTTCGCAGTGAAACCGCAGTAGCTGTCCTATTCCGCAAACTTGTGGACACCAAAAAACGGTCATCTCGTTGAGTGGTAACTCTTTTTCGCCCAGGCCCTGGTCTTCTAGTGATCAGGCCAGTCTACAGAAAGCGCAGGTACACCCTTTGCACACCACAAAGACTAGCACCAACAATTCTTGCCACAACAATCGGATCTAAAGGCATCATGGGCCTGTTAAATCACTACACTTTGCAATCGATAGGTTTTACACAAAGAATCAACAGTAAACTGGAAAACAGGCAAGGGAAATGTGAATGTTCAATTAGCGCAAAGGCACATTTTTAATAGAAATCTCTAATAAATCGAATGACAGCTGTCAAGTCTCGGAAAAAATTGCTTTAACGCCTACTAATACTATTATGTCCTTATCAAGATTGACGCTAAAATTATTCGCAATTTCTGAAGTAACCTCAATGTTTTGTTAGCCAGTATATATTGCACATATAAGTGGGCATCTCTATCTCTTACTGTTTACATTTTAGCAAATCAATGCCAATAAAAAAACGATACCTTGTATAGTTATTATTATGAAGTTTTCATTTTTTTCAATAATAAAATTTCTTTTCACAGACTTACTTAAAATGGAACAAACCCTACTAAGTGATTTAATACAATGTTCGAACACATCAACAACACCTAATCCAGTTAATTATTGTTACAATACGAATCCGTTAAAATCATCACCGTTTTACGATTACCATGAACAATCGTTCGAAATTCAAAATCCGGAGGTTTCGAACGTCGAGCGTAACTACAACTGTCAAAACATGCATCAATATCCACAGTTTTTATATTATTTACCAACGAATTTCGAGTGGATAGAGATGAACAACGACGAAAGATTTCACCACGAGAGTATGAAATATACCAATATTTTAAATCAAAAACAAAATAATTATTACGATGATACTGAGAGTAGGAATATTGAGGGGAAAGATTACTTAGAAGAAAATTTAGATGCTGCTTCCTGTTCAGATGATTGTAGAGGTAATGTAAATTTTAATATTCAATTTAATGCTAAAATAATAATGATTTAACAAATAAGGCAGTACCAGATTATCCACGTAGCAAGGGCCCAGCGCTTCAACGTCTGTCTGACCGTAAGAAAATACCAATTTAGTTAGGAGCGTAAAAATATTTTGCAATCCTTAAGAAATGCTTTACTCTCACCTGATAATCTAAAACTCGATTTCATCACGTTAAATCTTATCTGAAATTAAACATTAACATTTAAATGATCCAAAAATATATCTTAAGATATTTCTTGTGGTGTATTTATTACTATTTCTTGATAATTTTTTTGGGAAATTAAAACCCAATGTTTGTTATATTTCGCGATTTGGTAGCGTTCTAGCTACCGTTATCAACCTATAGAGCACTATTTTATGCGGAATTGGAATCCCGCCAAAGTAACCTCATTATTTACACTGACAGATAAAAATGTGATAGTGGAACTGGGCTATAGACGGGCTCTGTAGCAGAATAGCGCTGGGCAAAACAGCGCTGGACATAAATAGCGCTGGTCAAAATAGCGCTGGTCAAAAACAGCGCACAACAAAAACAGCGCAGGACAAAATAGCGCCGGTTGAAATATCCTTACAAAATCAACTGTTACAGTAGGATGTGATTGAAAAATTAAGTTTCACCGCTAAGCATCAACCTTCCTTTACAACAAACAATATCAGAATATAAGTAACGGAAAACAAGTAAAAACAACAATCAATATTTTTCATCATACTTCAACACATATCGCTTCCCGACCAACTGACACAGATCAAAGTGTCAACAACTACTTGTCAGTGGCATATCTATTTAAAGTCTTGTCATTTCGATAATAATAATTATATCCTTCGTGGAATAATGTAGCACCTCCTTTCTGAGACTTGCCAAATTGCATTTTTTTAGACTTTAAATAAATATGACACTAACAAGTAGTTGTTTACACTTTGATCTGTGTCAGTTGGTCGGGAAGCGATATGTGTTGAAGTATGATGAAAAATATTGATTGTTGTTCTTACTTGTTTTCCGTTCCTTATATTCTGATATTGTTATAGACAGTTACCAACACTTTGATCACTGTCAGCTGGTCGGGAAGCGATGTTGAATTGACGAATTGAATTAGGAAAACTATTGTTATGACTGTAATTTATGAAAAATATGTTATTCCTAATTATGCTAATTCGGTACTATAGTCTATTTTTATGTATGAGATAGTAGTAAAATAAAGAAGCATAATTATCTTTTGTCCAGCGCTATTTTGTCCTGCGCTGTTTTTGTGCTGTGCTATTTTGACCAGCGCTATTTTGTCCAGCGCTATTTATGTCCAGCGCTATTTTGTCCAGCGCTTTTTTTGACCAGCGCTATTCTGCTACAGAGCCCTATAGACGTGAGTAACAATGTTTATTAATGGTCTCTCCACAACTCCTGTTCAGTGTTCACAGCTGAACTTTATGCTATTTGGCGAACTCTTTTGTATTTTTCAATGTCCAATTATTATCAATCATGTACCTACTGTGTGCTCGGACTCCCTTAGTGCTATTAGTTTGATAAGTAATGTATTTACAAAAAACATAACATGTCCACGCATGTTTGAATTAAACACGTATCTAACATCAATAAATAAAATATGCGAATTAATATGGATTTCAGGACACTGCCAAATTTCTGGGAATGAGAAAGCCGACACTGCTGCAAAACTAGCTACGGAAAGTCCAGTGGATAACGGTATACCTATACCTTATAGTGACTCGAAAATCAATATCAAAGACATACTTAAAGTTATTATGCCATCTATAAATAAATGGTTATACCCAACAAATTTAACAAGGCGCGAGCAGCTGATAATTTGCAGATGGAGAATTGGCCATACTCACCTGACTCATTCCTTGGTGGTACTCCTAGGCCCCGATGCCCCCATTGTAACCATAGGCTTCTTAAAGAAAGGTATATTGAGCTGCCAATATTTTCAAGGCCATCGAGCGCTTTGTGGAGTAGAACCTACACTTCTAAATGCACTATGCAGTGGAAAAAGTATATCAAAAACACTAACTTACTTTAAAGCTGTCCACATAAATATAGTCGTACTTATATAGATATGGAGGCTGCAGCCAATGATCTTAGCAATCGATGCTGCATAAAACAAACAAAAATGTTTTTAAAACCTTAGTCCCTTTCTGACAATACGAAATAATTTGACAACTAGACAATCAATAATATTTTGAAGTTTAAGACAGCAAAAAATTTGTTGACAAATTTTTTAAGGTTCATTCACAGTAGATCATATCCTTGGTAAACTGTAAAATAAAATATTTCACTATATGACATTCTAACAATGTTACAGTCTACTAGAAATGGGATCGGTTTTATTGGGACAGAGCTTTTTTGCTTATTTCAGAAATGTAGATAAATAAAACACGTTTGGTATTACTTTTATTGTGATATGATTACTTTTGTTTTTAAAATATGTCTGAATAAATTTTGTGATTTTGTGTATCGAAGAATGTGTATCGATTAATAACAATTTCAATGATAATAATGAACAATGTTGGAACGCTACCGAAGCGTTGAAATAAAAATGTAAAAAATATTGTGGTTCAATTTAAAAAAAAAATTTACAAAAAAGAATACAAAAATATATGTATTAAATACGAATTTAATGAATTAACAGATTTGATTTGTATCAATTAACATTTTTAACGTTAATATCCTAATATTTATGGTGTTGGAAACACTACAACTCGCGATAAATACATTTTTTCAGTTAATTTCTTCTTTAATTTTGCTTATTAACTTTGAGCAGATCCCTTTTGAAAATTCTTTTTCGGTTTAATTATAATCGATATTTTTAGACTAGCATCTACCCTTCAAGCAGCAAATTTGCATATTTTTTTTTATTTAGGTATATACTATAGGTACATAATTATTTTGATAGTGTACGTACATTGCCAAGATTACCTATACTTTTTTAGTCGATTACTATAAATATCGTATTAAAAATCCATTTTTCAATTCGTATTCAAGGACCACCCAAGATAAAAGGGATTAAATTTTAGACAGTTTCACAAATTAGTAGGATTATAATATTTTCTACTTTGTCACATGCATCATTTGTATTTCAGTACGAACCGCATGACTGAACAGATGGCGTTACGTCCGATATTTCTTTATTCTGCAGTTTATCATTCAAATATGTTTTTACAAGAGGATGATTTATTTGGGTATCCTGTTTGAATGGAATTCAAGGGATGTTATTAACGTTTATAGATACATAATAATATTTATTAAAAATTTTTCACCTAATAATAGTATTTTTTATTTAATTATTTCAAATAAAATTAGACAGATTCAGAATTTTAAACTTTTAAAGTAAGATCTTACGGAAGGACATTGTAATTATAATTATAATAATTTATTTATTGTACAGAACAATATTATTAGAAAGTAGCAAACAATTATATAAAGATTAAATAACCATATAGTACATAACACAAATTAGTAATAGTGATAAAAAAAATATTATAAACTGATAATATAACTGAATGATAATTTATTTATATAATTATAAAAATAATACAAATAATATACTGCAAGCGTCAAACGTGATGACAAGCCCGCCCCCATGCGCACAAACTCATTTTCAACGTTACAGGTTGGCAAATTAATTTTGGCAGTTGACGATGCGCGAGAAAGCCATACAACTTGACAACGTTGTAACGCAGTTACCGGGAAGAGCAGGCGACGTATAGTACATTCGGCATGCAAAGTTGTAAAGGTTGTGAGGCTTACGAATTCTGCCAGCGAAGTGAGCTCTTGCAATCAGTATACGTCTTTACTACGGCGCATCGGACGTTGCCAAACTTCCGACTGCCAAAATTAATTTGCCAACCTGTACCTCCCACTACAGCTCTTGCAAGACATATAAATGCTCTGTACAGAGGCGTATCATTAGTTGTCCTCCAATTCTGTTGACGTTTGGCATTGTCTGAATAATTACAAAGAAATCATAATTATAGGTACGACACTCACCGGCAAGGGGCTTATCGTAATCCAATAGTAATTTAGTTGGGAGAGTCTATCTGTGTGCACGAATTGCGGAAAGATGCATGAACTGCGGACAAATGCCGTATGGGTCCGTTAATCACTGCACGAATTGCGGACAAGGATCGGTCAGGTAAAATGAACAGGTAAAGGGTTAGGGGGTTAGGTTAGGTTAGTTGAATATTATTATTCATATTTCTATCACTCAACATTACTTCCATTTTACCGATTTGTTAGGAGAAAAAAATATAATTGGAAAATCAAAAAAACAAATAAAAAGATATAAAAGGTATAAAAATTTTGTAAAAAAACTCACCGTACCACTAGAACTAGATACTCAGCACACCACCACCACTTAACACCACCTAACAAGAAAGTGAAATGATTTGTGACACGAAATACCTGAATACGTCCCTAGAGATGTTTTTCTAAACGATGCAATTCAATTACATTTCTGAGGAGAAGGGTTGCGGTGGTTAAGCGGATTAGATATGGCCTGTCCGCAATTCGTGCGCTACCTGCTCTCAACCCTTCGGTTGTCCGCAGTTCATGATCACCCGAGTCTATACCTGCGCGATCGCTCGCCATCACGTTTGGCGCTTGCTGTAATTCTTTTATTTTTATCAATTAAAAACCTACCCTAACTGTAAATTAAAATGAAAATACTATTTTTTTCAATTTAGATTAACGTGCATAAGATAGCTAAGGCCATTAGCACGAGGTACAATACAGACAAAGTGACATTACAAGATATAAATCCAAACTAAACATAATTATGGGATTACATGATGTACCTATTAATTTTTAATTAAATTCTGTTTATAAGTTGTTCTACTCCTAGTAACTTGATCACTTTGCGAACTTGATTTTCACTATTTAGGGTCTCCTTGTAGTTTGTATTTATTCCTAGTTGTAGTCGTCTTGTGGCGAAATATGGACATTCAACGAGTATAAGATTGATGCAGAGGTTTACGTGGCAATACTGACAGTTCGGCTGAGGTGATGATGTCATTAGGTAACCATGCGTAACTCTAGTATGACCTATACGTAATCTTCGTATAACAGCAATATTTTCTTGATAGATCGGGACAGACTGATTAGATTTATCAACAATCTGCGTTAATGAATTGTAAAGGTAGCAGTAATTTGAAATTTGATTAAAATTTGAGCATATGATGTGTACTGGAGAATGAGAAAGAATGTTAGTTTTTATATTGTCAGAGTAAAACGTGAGATTGAGATGTGAGTGAAATCTTGGAATCAAAAAAATTCAGCAGACTTAATATTTACTCTTCTGAGTTGCAAGTAATCAATGCTAAAACGATGTAGCAAATTCAATTGTTCAATTCTCCTTTCGGGGTAAGTCCCATCGATCCTACTAGCTAAAAATTTCAGAAACCTCATCTGAACGGTCTCTATCAAATTAATTAGATTCAGATAATACGAACTTCGCACAAGAGAAGCGTATTCAAGCTATTTGTACCTACTACTAGGATGGAAAGTGTCACTTTTCCTTCCGCAGCGAAGCGGAAGGTATATAACATCCAAGGAGAGAAAAGCCACTGTACTCTCGTGGTGAAATTTTTGTTTAAAAAGTAATATTCATGTTCAAGTTTTACCAAAATATTGAATATAGGAGATGTTCTAAAAATATAATATATATATTTGTCCACGACCACTTAATAATAAGTCAATATTTTACCTCCTAACAAAAGGTGTATGGTAGGTACCCATATATCTACTAGAATGAATTATGGTTCATAATTCACTAGCGTAATTATGAACTCATAATTCACGCTTAAGCATTTAAATAACATGCCATGACAACTCAACACTCACAACATTTCGGTACATAGGTGACTAGAGATGGGGGTACAATATGAAATAAACTATATTAAATCTGCGTATTTTGTTTAGGAAATTTGTTTCTGAAATATATCGTTTCGATAAAATATCAAAATTTTTAGTATTGATACTTTTCATAACGATATAAGTATTCTAATATTGATATTTTTAAAACACTATAATTATAACGGTACGGTGTATCGATACTTTACACAGTATCGCCCATCTCTATATGTCACATTATTTGACGTACTCAGAAATTTATTAATTTTGACGTTAGAATTGTCAATAATACCAAATTATTACTTTCCGTTCTACACTCGCATTATTTACTTGACTTTTATTTAATAGGGTCGTGGACAAAGTATAGTATTCTACTCGCAATTTATAGCCATTATTCACTCGTGACTATCATAAATTGCTCGTTTAATAATATACTATTACTCAATTTCATTATTGTAACGATTTTTTATATATTTGATTATAATATATAAAATCATATGCAAAAATTCAGTATTGAAAGGACCTTGCAGACCCGTTTGTTTCAATTCAAAGATTGGGGAAGTTGCGATCCGAAAATTCTGTGGTTCTTTAGAATTGTGTACACATTTTTAATGTGGTAGCTCCACAGCCTCTTGACCATCAGCGTCAAGAGTTTCAGATAACCTCAAATGGAGGTTACGGAAAATTCCAGGGGTCTTGTTCAATTTACTTTACTCAAAGTCATAGGCGTGCACAGACTTTTTTATTAGGGGGGGCCATTGATTCAATTGAGTATGCCTGTTAAGCAATACCCTGCTTTTTCTATAAAGCGAAAGTCCATTGCAGGCTCATCGTCGAAATAAAAAAACGTCATTGCCCCATTTTTAATTAAAAGATTTAGTAACTACGCAATTATAAGTAGAACAAAATATATTGAACCAAAAAATAAGCTAGAAAAACAAAACGTAACATTCGTAACAATACATGGAATCCAGAGGAAAAAGATAAATAACGATAATATCCTATCAACTAATCTACAAACGCATTCGACGTGTTGCTTCGGATTCTGTTGTGACATATGGTACTCCTCAGTTCTGATTTAGCTTGAACCATTTTTGAGAATGAACGTTCACAAGAGCAGCTAGTAACTGGTATGCCAGCAAACATTTTTAAAAGCGTGAAAAAGCTAGTGTATATATTTTGTAGTTATCTGAGGAAACGATTCAAGCCATCCTATCATCCCTGTAGGCACGCCTATGCTCAAAGTTACAGGTGTTGTGCCCTAGGATTCTGAATTGCTGTGCAATCCGCAAGTATGTGGACGGAGGTTTCTTCTTCCATACAACAGAATCTACATTCTTCTTCCACTATTTTGAGTTCTAAGCTCAGGTGTCCATTCAGGTGACAATGTCCCGTTAGGATCCCTGTTAAAGCTTTTAGTGCAGTTTTACTCTGACTCAGGCATTGATTTGATCTCAGCAGGCTGTAGTCACCTAGAAGTATCTTTGATTGTGTAGGCCCTACTAGATCTTTCCAATGGTCAGATCTTCCGGTCCCCAAAACGGTGTTTCAGTCCCCCTATTTACTATATCATATCCTTCTATTCCAGACTGTCCTGGAATCCACAGGAAGGTTATATGGCCTCGTAGAGTTGATTGATTTTAATATAAAAATTATTGAAATCGTTAAATAAATAGATGAGAAATCATAAATCTTGAAAATATTTGACTTGGAATTGAATTTAAATTAAAAGTTGAATGAAAATTTGTAGATAACAGAGATGCAGAGTTTATTACAAAACCCCGAAAAGAACGCACAGCTTTCACAAAAAACCAAATTCGGGAACTAGAAAGAGAATTCGTCCATTCAAATTATTTAACCAGATTGAGGAGATATGAGATTGCTGTGGCTTTGGATCTAACTGAAAGACAAGTAAGTATGAAAATTTATTTTTTTCTAAAAAATTTTGTGAGAAAAAAGTTATTTTGATTAGAGCGTCAAAAAATAATCTATCTAATACCACACGGGAGTTCGATAAATTAGATAATAATTTTCCAGGCCTTTTCTCAAACTTATTGTTGCTATTTGGCAACAAATTTAACTCAACAAAAATATGTTTTCTTAACGTTAATAGTTAGTGGTGGACAAAATCATAATGGGAAATCAATTATTTTCTATATTTTTATTCTCACCAGGTTTTTATATCGATTTTAAAATTCAACATTTGGATTATTTAAAGAGTCCGCCATTTATGCTGTGACTTACATACACTAAAAGAGAAGTTAGCTACATGAGGGTTGACATAGGACCACAATTCTGTCGTCTTCTTTTTCTAAATTGTGATGAAGTACTTATAGGTTATGTTTATATCATATTAGGCAATCCAACGACCTGTCAAAATAAATTCAATATGGCAGCAACGGTCAAATAAATAAGAAAGTTAACTATAGAGTGTTTGTTTAACCTAGATTTCATTGATTTTCTTTCTGTTTTTTGGCTGTAAATTTTGGTTTTTAAATAGTGTAGTATTTGTCTTGTGAAATGCCTTCGATATGTATTTGTAGTTGGTTGTGGAAGCCGTTCTAATCGAGATGAAGTTTCGTTTTATCGCGTTCCCGCAGAGACAAAACACAGGTTTTTAACGGAGAAAAACAATTTGACCAAAGTTCGCAAGTCTGCATGGATTGCAGCAATAAAGAGAGACAATATGTATATTGCAGTAGACACTTTATAACAGGTAGACTTTTTATCAAATATTATATCAACAGTGTATGGATCTAAGCCATTTATTATCCTCAATTTCTGCTGATACCTGTAGAATAAGAAAGAAATCCTCAGCACTAAGTACAGAAAACAAAGCATGGGATATCCAGCACTCCTTTTGCCAACATTTGGATTTTCCACTAATAACGATTTAAAATAAGCACTCTCCATCTTACAATTGCAAAATTGTCCTTCTCAAATACTACAAAACACCTTAAAACCCCACAAAATACAAAGTAAACCGTGTGATAACTATAAAACTCCGCAGCTTTCTAGGTACTCAATCTAATGTTTGACCGTCGCGGCAATATTGACAGCTAAAAAGTCACGTAGTTTGGATTGCCTAATTACTTTTATAGTGAATCACTTAGGAGTCGTTTAAATTTACTTCCGACTTATGACTGGGTTCGTATACAGACAAATACACACACATACACTTTGGCAAACAAAGGAATGAATGTGAAATAGCCACGCCTGTCAGATGATGATGCCAGATGATGGTAGTAGGGATTAGTACGGTCCCTCAAGCAGGTATATACTTGACTACTATTGTCAGTTCTATTGTGTCAGTTAGATAGTGAAGAGCACTGCGTGGGTACCTACTTTCATTGTTTTTACTGGATATCCAGAATTATAACAGAAAAGCAGACATTCAAGAATGGCTTAGACAGCGAAACATTATGTTTACACCGGATAAAGATTGTTACTTAATATAATTTGATTATTTACCGTACTAAATTCACCAAGCGCATACTACCCTCTTTGTCATCCGAATACTTTCTCATTTTAACTTCGCGCCTCTCGTACGTATCTCGACATTCACTCCTGTATTTGCCAAACTGTATATATGTAATTACTTACATCAAAATAATGATCTTTACAGCAATAGTAACTAGTTGTAATCTGTTTATATTTTCTTCTAGCAGTTTTCGTTTAACCTTTACTGCAGGCATAGTTACAAACTTTTTACGAGGCTTTGTAATTTGTGTTCGTGCAGTATGATACAAAACAGGTTTTATATATATTATTGATATTATTTCTATGTGAAAAATTGTGGAGAAATCTAACTAAACTTAATTAAAAAAATATTAACACAATTTTTATAGAATATTGAGACGTTAAGCTGGAATAAACTGTAAACAAAACCCAAACACTCATATATATTATAGACTTTTACAGTTCTTCAAACTTCAAATTCGAATGGCCTTTTTGTAATTGGCTATTAGTTCATAAAACATATTAGAGAGTGGCTAACTTCATCTTCAGGTTTGTGACGTATCTGCAGTGAAAGTTACAAACATCTGGCAATTATTAAGAGGGGCCTCACAATTTAGACAGCTCAAAACAGTTGGCATCCCTGACTTGCAGAAAAATTTAGGTCATTTTGTATGCAACAAATCTAAAGAATGCAGTAAAATTAAGAGTTGAGATTCAAACATAATATAACTTGGACCTTTGTCTTGGGGATAAGGTATTTTGGTCAAGTTTAGGATTGTTATAAAAAAGATATAAGCCATTAAGTGATGGTGTGATTTTGACAGTTTTGACAATTTGTGGTCACCAATTTGAACGCCAAGACCTTATCCCCAAAAGAAAGCCTAGAGAATTCGATTCTGGAAATATGAAATCTCAAATCATTGTATTTTTTGAGATTTGTTGCACGGAAGTTTCTGTAAACGAACGCTTCTGTACATTAGTTCAGCTGTTCCACCGTTTTGATGGATGGCGCTGTAAGGAACTTCAATGACAGATGACGACGGAAAAATGTCGTTGTCATGTCATGTGTTTTGTATTGTATACATAAAAATATTTATTTACTGTTTATAGCTTGTTAGTATTTGTAGGCGGTTATAATAAAATAATTTTCATGCTAGAAAAGTAAATTTGGTTCCTCCGGGGACCTGTACGTAGCCATAGATTGCATCAGCATAAACATAGTTATATACATCAGCCTCCTGAGTTATTGAGTGAAACTACATTGGTAATAGTAATAAAAATGATTGCATTCTACTAATTGACCAAAATAGACATTTCTTATTCTATTGTACACTATTATTTTCGAAACACAGGAATATAAATGTTATATATATGTATATGTTTGATCTTTAATTTTTCCAGGTTATGTAGGTATCCAAATGTTATTATAAAATATGTTTTGCAGTTTTCCTCCAGTTTGTAATAATCGGACATGCCTGTTTTTCCATTGGCTCTTCTTAATTATTCAAGTAAATTATAGCAAAAATGTTTCATTTTATTGAATACGGAAACAAATCATTTAGGCAATCTGCTAGTAGTATTACAAATTTGAAGTACTAAGTGAGTAGGTAGTATTTATATTTATTATAAAACAGATTGTCTGATTTTCCACTGACCCCTCTCAATAATTCAAATGAATTATAGCAAAGAAATGCTAATTAGGTAAACTATAAAAATTTTTATTATAGCAATAAACAGACATGTCTGCTTTTTCATTGACCCTTATTAATTATTAGAAAAAACCACAGCAAAAGTGGGTTTATGTTTTTATTGAAAAGAAACAAATCAAAAATATTCTATAAAAATATAAATGAAATTATTATTATTATTATTACAAATTTAATATAATTGTCTTCATATTTATGATTACATGGTAACTGAAGTTCATCTTCCATTTTTCTCTTAAATTTCTCCTGAGAACAAAAAGAAAAGAAAAAGTTTACAAAAATATCAATTTTTCACAATTCTAAATATGTCATTTTTCTACTTACTGATTAGTTTGAGCGAACACTTCTATATGAAAATTATTTGGATCTGTGTGGGCAGTTACATCAGACTTCATTTTAGATACATAATCCGAACTGTAAATGGAATAAAACAATTAGATGTTTCTTCTAGGTAGGTGTTGTAATTTTTCTACTTACTGAATAGTTTTAGCGAACCCTTCTATATGGAAATAATTTGGATCTGTGTGGGCAGTTACATCAGACTTCATTTTAGTTTTGTAATTAGAACTGTAAATGGAATAAAAGAATTATATGTTTCTTTTAAATAGGTGTTAGATAATGAAAAAAATGTATTTCATTTTCTTCAGCACCTGAAACCCAAGAAATCAAAATTTTGTACCATCAAAGAGACCTCTTAGGTATAACTATATCGTTTTACCAATTGCTGCATCACTACTTCAACTCTTAGATAATAAACTCAGAGCACGTGAACCCTCCATCTCATACATATTTAAAAATATCTACTTCCGCCCTAAGGGCACTTTACTTATGGAAATTCAGTTTTTTTTTGCACACTGAGGGTCAAAGTCAAAAAATTGTTTGTGGGATTATTTATAATATATCAGCAATATTTAGTCCACAACACAGTTCAAAACAGTTGGCACCCCTGACTTGCAGAAAAATTTAGGTCATTTTGTATGCAACAAATCTAAAGAATGCAGTAAAATAAAGAGTTGAAACTTGGACATAATATTACTTGGACCTTTGTCTTGGGGATGAGGTATTTTGGTCAAGTTTTAGATTGTTATAATGTGTTGTGATTTAGACAGCTCAAAACAGTTGGCACTCCTGACTTGCAGCAAAACTTAGGTCATTTTGTATGCAACAAATCTAAAGAATGCAGTAAAATTAAGAGTTGAAATTTGAACATAATATTACTTGGACCTTTGTCTTGGGGATGAGGTATTTTGGTCAAGTTTTAGATTGTTATAATGTGTTGTGATTAAGACATCTCAAAAACAGTTGGCACTCCTGACTTGCAGCAAAATTTTGGTCATTTTGTATGCAACAAATCTAAAGAATGCAGTAAAATTAAGAGTTGAAACTTGAACGTAATATTACTTGGACCTTTGTCTTGGGGATGAGGTATTTTGGTCAAGTTTTAGATTGTTATAATGTGTTGTGATTTAGACAGCTCAAAACAGTTGGCACTCCTGACTTGCAGCAAAATTTAGGTCATTTTGTATGCAACAAATCTAAAGAATGCAGTAAAATTAAGAGTTGAAACTTGAACATAATATTACTTGGACCTTTGTCTTGGGGATGAGGTATTTTGGTCAAGTTTTAGATTGTTATATTGTGTTGTGATTTAGACATCTCAAAAACAGTTGGCACTCCTGACTTGCAGCAAAATTTTGGTCATTTTGTATGCAACAAATCTAAAGAATGCAGTAAAATTAAGAGTTGAAACTTGAACATAATATTACTTGGACCTTTGTCTTGGGGATGAGGTATTTTGGTCGAGTTTTAGATTGTTATAAAAAAGATATAAGCCATCAAGTGATGGTGTGATTTTGACAATTTGTGGTCACTAATTTGAACGCCAAGACCTTATCCCGAAAAGATTGCCTAGAGAATTCGATTCTGAAATTATGAAATCTCAATTCATTGTATTTTTTGAGATTTGTTGCACGGAAGATTCTGCAAGTACATTAGTATTAGCTCAGCTGTTCCACCGTCTTGATGGATATGGATGGATGGAACTTCAATGACAGATGACGAAGGTCAAATAACAGATAAGGTCAAATGTCGTTGTCTTGTCATGTGTTTTGTGTAAATAAAACTACTTCAAATTATTTATTGTTTATAGTTTGTTAGTATTTGTAGGCGGTTATAATAAAATAATTTTCATGCTGGAAAATTAAATTTGTGCCCCTGTACTTCCGTAGATTGCATCAGCATAAACGTAGTTATATACATCTATCAGCATCCTGAGTTATTGAGGGAAACTACATTGATAATAGTAATAAAAACAATTGCATTCTACTAATTGACCAAAATAGACATTTCGTATTCTATTGTAATCCATTATTTTCGAAACACAGGAATAAAAATGTTATATTATGTTTGATCTTCAATTTTTCCAGGTTATGTATCCAAATGTTATTATAAAATACTTTTTGCAGTTTTCCTCCAGTTTGTTAGAACGGATATGCCTGTTTTTCCATTGACTCTTCTTAATTATTCAAGTAAATTATAGGCATTATACGAAATTACTTATAGCAAAAATGTTTCATTTTGTTGAATATGAAAACAAATCATTTAGGCAATCTACTTGTACTATTACAAATTTGAAGTACAAAGTAAGTAGGTACTTTTTATATTTATTATAATACAGTATGTCTGATTTTCCACTGACCCCTCTCAATCATCATTCAAATGAATTATAGCAAAGAAATGCTAATTGGGTAAACTATAAAAATGTGTATTATAGCAATAAACAGACATGTCTGCTTTTTCATTGACCCTTATTGATTATTAAAAAAACTCGCAGCAAAAATAAGTTCATGCTTTTATTGAAAAGAAACAAATAAAAAATATTCTATAAAAATATAAACCAAATTATTATTACAAATTTAATGTATTTGTCTTCATATTTATTAAAATACATGGCAACTGAAGTTCATCTTCTATTTTTCTCTTACATTTCTCAGAACAAAAAGAAAATAACAAGTTAACAAAAATATCGATTTTTTACAATTCTATACTCACAAAGGGGTGGTGACCTCTATTGACATATTGAAGTCTTGAGCCATGTAGTTATAAAGACTGAAAAAATATTATTCAAATACTCTATAAATAAATACTTAATATTTTTACTAACAAATTATTTTTCTAACCCAATTCAGAAAAAATATATGAATAATCCATTTTATCTTGGATGCCATATTACAAATTTGATAATACACAAGTACTGAATACATTGTCTTTGTTTTTATTTATACATGGCAACTGAACTGCATCTTCCATTTTCTTAATCCTCAGACAAAAAAAAAATATAAACTATCCGTTTTTTAATATTGTATACTCACAAAAGGGAGCTGACACCCAGCAACATTGAAGTCTTGATCCATATAGTTGTAATACTGAACAAAAAAACATTTCTTATTTCAAATACAGTTACATCAGGTTTCGTCTTAGTTACATAATCAGAACTATAAGTGGAATAAAAAAATTAAATGTTTCTGGTAAATAGGTTTTTTTACTTATTATTTGGATCTGTGTGGGCTAGGCAGTTACATCAGGCTTCTATTTAATTAGATGGAAAGTCCTCTTCTACAGCATCCTCTTCTGTGGCATCCTGTAGTCCAATGTCCTCCTCTTGAAATTCCTCTACTTCCGTCTCCTGTTGTAAAAATTCTTCATCTAGTGGTTTTGTCTTTTCTCTTTGCCTAAATAATGAAAAACATTTATTTTATTATTTCATTATAAACAGCTTGCCTAAGACCTCCAAGACATCAAAATTTTGTATCATAAAAGAGTCTCCTAGGTACATCTCTTTTACTAATTGCTGCATCGTTACTTCAACTAGATAATAGACTCAGAGCTACTGAAACCTCCATCTTATACATAGGTTTAAAAACATTTACCCCCACCCTAAGGGCACTTCACTCATGGAAATTTATAGCTTTTTTGCAGGCCGGGTGTCAAAAAATTTAGTTTGTACGATTATTTTTATATTAGCAATATTTTCTTGAGGATATTGCATCAACTTATTTTTTGTTGAAAATGAAATCAATTTATATTTCACATTATACCATGGCATTCTATTGAATTTGTGATAACGACAACTATATAAAAAGCCAAATGTGTTCACAAATAATTTTATCGAAATCTGAAGGACCTGTAAAGCAAAATATTTTTTAGTTACTTCTTCTTTGATTTTGCCTTCTTGTTTTGTTTATGGTTCCTACACTTTTCTCGCGCCATAATATACCTAAGTATAATACAAAAAAAAACTAAAAAAGGTGTCTCTTTCACCAAATAAATCGTCAAAAAACTGAAAAAAAGTCTCTTTCACTAAGGGGGGGTGTAAAAAAATTAAAGAAAGTGTCTTTTTCACTAAAGGGGGGGTGTCCTTATCACCAATAAAGATAACACAATAAAATAAAAGTAATAATATATAAATAGACAATAGAAAACTATAGGTATAGCGAAAAAAGCTTGAAACAATAGCAATCGCAAATGATAAATTGAACTAGTCCGCCCCCAATGTTCTTATCTAGTACCCCTACCCTTGTTCGTTTTTCGCTCAAAAAACGAAAATGTTAAGAATTTACATAGTTGCCACAACTAGAAAAAGAATGTTTAATTTACTTACCTAGTTATTGTAGATATCGAGAAAATAATCATGAAAAACCTACAATCTGCTGCAATCATACAATAATAAAATATAAGCACGTATTATACATACCTGATATATTTCTATTTTATAAACACAAAAATTAATCACAATTTGCCTTATGGCTAATACACAAATACACCATACCTACGTAGTGGAATATCGAATTTTGAAAACATAAAATACCTAACATACAAGTAAAATGGTCACTAGGTATATAGATATTGCAAGTACCTAAATAAACCTAATAATCTATGACGTGCATAGTTTTACAGTTTTCCTGTTGAAAAAATTTTTTGTTTGTTTTTTCCCCGTGCAGTTTGAGGATTTTCGTATAACATGGCAACATTGATTGTAAATGCAGTAATGTGTTTATCACTAGATTTCATTGGATTCTAAAACATCGATGTCAAATGTAAAAATTGTCCCTAGAAATCCTTACAATTTATTTAATAATTTATATATAATCCTCTGATTATGACGATAAAAAGAGATGAGGATGGTTATCTAGTTTTTAGCTTGCCATAGGTTAGAATAATTTTATTGTTGAATAAAATTTACATTTTGAAAATTTTTGAAGCACAAATGTCTTGTAACTTTGTGTTTACAATATATAATCGAAATTACCTAGGTACCTTGCGAATTAATTGATTATATAAGCATTTAAAACAATCAAATAATTATTAAAGGATCACTTAGTAAATAGTGTTATTAGTTGTTGATATTAAAAAAATATTGTAAACCAAAGGATGACTAAAGAATTAATTTCGTCTACCTACTCTAGAAATGGCAATAGCGCTTCTCGATAGAATCGCTTTGGTAGAGTTGAAATATCTCCTTCAATTGTTTTCTTGTCTTATCATTTATTATGTTTTCTCTGTAAAATAAAGAATGAAAAGTTTTTGATGTAAAACAATATTGAATATTTGGATGTTCTTTTTAATTCTAAATAGGTTGTTTTTTATAATAATTTTTGAAATTGTCCAAAATAAAGGTAGGTACCTATTGACACTCTTGAGCAAAAATTACAATTTTTATATATATTATATCACAGTAAAAGTAGATTCTTAGGAAGAGTATTAAATAGAAGTTATTTTGTAAAAATATAAGTATTTGTGCATTATTATATAGTCGCGGAAGAAAATACATAATATATATCACCTGATAGTTTAGACAAGATTAGCTTTTTGCATTCAGATAATCCCAATAGAATTTTGTTAGATGTTAGATTGTCGGATTGGTTTGCTTTGAATTTTATCATTACTTCTCAATAAATGGCAATTATAAATCTCGGATAGGTATAAAACTTCAAAATATAGAGAACCGACGATAATGATTGATATATTTCAAAATTAACCTATAAGTACAGAAACAATTAAAGAAGAAAAGAGAATACCTACCTAGGTAAAATGAACATACTAGCTGGTAAATAAATAAAATCATAATTTACTTATTGAGATTGAAAATTAATAAAAATACCAGCTGGCCCCAGACTATACTGCTGGCAGAAATTGTGTTTGAAACCTTTGAAACCAAAACATTGAAACAGCTGACCCGGAGAGGCGTTTGTTTGAATCGTCAAGAGATGCATATTAAATAAAATCCGATTTAATACTACTAGCGACATCTATCGTACATATTTTGAACTTAAAAATAACTAGATAAGTGACCAGTTTTGTTTATGTTTTGAGGTTTGTGTACCTGTGAGGAGGCCCCTCTTAATTTCCAAATTTTTCCTGAAATATTCGGTTTAAAAGATTTTTAAACTAATGTTTTCAAAGAAGTATAATACATATATTTTAATAAAATACCAAAAACCGGATATCGGTTTAACATCCCATTAATTTGTCAAGAATCCTATGTACATAGGCTTACTATAAAATTTTCAAAGAGGATTATAATTTATTCGTTAAAATATCATTTACCATAAGGCTGATTTATTTGAGAGAATTTCTTCCTCTCGCTTGCTATATTATCTTTTTAATTTTCAGGTGAAAGTATGGTTCCAAAATAGACGAATGAAATGGAAAAGAAATAAGTCTGGAGAAAGGCAAAATAAATCAAAACATGTAAAAATTATCTGATTGATATACGGGATCATAATGTTCGTAATAATATAATATATATCTTATGTTTACTTTGTATTATTATCATTTTTCCAAATATCAAACCAACATTAAGCATGATTTTTCATTTCCTTTGGTATTGTCGTTCCAGCAAAACTATTTTTTGCACGATCAGTTTTTTTTAATTTACCAACATTGTTACCATAAAAGTAGGTTGTAAATACGACCTAGAGCCTTAAGTAAGTTAATTACGGCCCTTGGGTCTTTTATAAGTAAAAATTTGGGATTCTTGCAGAAACTTATTTCAAAATTAAAAAATAGCGTAAAGCCATGTGGCAAAATATGTATATAATGTTATATTTTCCTATTGTTTGGTTTATTCGGTAGGCGAAGAACAGTTGTGTGCCACACATGCAGGAAACGCTTTACCAGCCATTAACTCTCAGCTGCCCTCACTTCGCTACGCTCGATTGAGTTGGAAATATTGTTTTGATATAAAAACTTCCTTAGCAAAGCTGAGCAATTTTTGGTAGGGGCCGTGAAACTTATATATCGGTTAACGGTGTAATCGACAACTGTAAAAGAAAAAGCAATACTCAAGTATCTAAATGAAATTGACAATATAAAGTCACCTAAATAGGTTGTCAGTGACCTAAATCATTAAGATCATATTATTTATGCCTCGCCAGTGACAGTTAGTAGACTTTCATACTCGATAATACCACCGAATATATTATTATTCGGTGATAATACATAATTTTAAAAATCAGGAGTGCAAAAACTGATCTCAACTATTACGGAAAACTCGTGACAGTTTAATTGTAACTTCGAACAATAATGAATATATACTAGAAGGGTAAACATGCAATGAGAAACGGAACATAGGGATTTAATGTACTCTCCGATCTAAATAGTCCACCAACAAAAAATTTATATAAGTTTACTTCAATAAATATCAAGTATTTAGCTGGACAGCTGGATTCAGAACAACTGTAAGAAACCCCGCCTCTTCGCTCCTTCCAATATTTGTTAGTTATGTGCGATTTAGTATTCAAGTGTCTTTTGATTTCTTTTGGCCGTAACGGCTTCCAAAATACAAATTAATTCGTAAATAAAACAAAATAAGATTCTTCAAATTAAAACAAATTGAAAATATATTCCGAAAAACAACTTATTTAAAATGCCGAAACTAAAAAATTAATGAATTAAAGACTGACGGTTCAACGAACAGCCTATCTGTTAATGTTATCTATAGAGACCTGAAACTTAGAGGGTGCGATCTTTGTATGACGTAGGCGTCCGATGAGAAAGGATTTTCCGAAATTCTACCCCTATAAAACGTGGGCAAAGTTTGTATAGGATAATGTGAATTTCCTTGATCCAATAATCTATACCTCAAATTTTGCATAAACATTATTTAACAGAATATAAGTACTTTTAGATGAAATAAGACGTGTGTTTCGTATTTTGTTGAAACACATCGTCTAATTAAGGGTGTAGAAAGTTATTTTGGAGGTGATTTGCATCGAAGTTGAGATCAATACACCTTTAATGCTTTTGATTTAAATTAAATTTTATTTTGGCACGTTTGAAAACTCAATCAGATTTTATTCAAAAAACGTTGAACTCACTTAAAAGCTTGGTGCAATGCAATACTGATAAATTCATAATAACGTAAAAAACTAATTAAAAATCCACTTTCGACTTCTACGCCCACCAGTGGCAGATTAACGTAGGGTCTAGCCTGTGCTTAAGCCCCGGGCCCCGTGATACAGAGAAAATGTTATTTGCAGGACGATTTGCCGACGAAGTCGCTGGCAAAAGCTAGTCTCAATATATTTTTCAAAATAAGGTATGGAAAGAATGCAGTGAATTGGTTGGTTTACTTATAAGACGCTTGTTGTATTTGGTTTTAAATTACAAACAAATACCTTGAATTTTTAACTCTCAACTTTAATTATTTTTATAGGCAATTTAAATTCTAATATTTTTTCTTATACCCTATATTGTATGTTTATAATTATTCATTTCCTGTTATATAATGTAGGTAATATTCCGTGCATTTTTTATTATTGTATTTTATATACCCCCACTTTTAATCAACTTTGTATGAAAATAGTATGACCGTTAAATAAATAAATAAGTATTCCCACTCATCCCTACCAATAACCTTGTTACAAGATGGAGGAAAAAATACTGGAGCAGACTTAGGTACGTAAAATGATCTAATGATTACGAATATTCAAATTTTATGGTACTAAAACGGTAGATTTATTATAGAAAAATAATGTTTTTGTGTTATCGTTAACTATGCCCTCTAGAGGGGAGTAAGAAATAAATTCCAGCAGTTTCTCGTATGCGAGTTTCTAATACAGATATTCTTCTCTAAGCTGTACTGTTTCTGAGATAAATCAGTTTATCTCTCTTAATCGGACACCCGGTACATTTCAATTCAATATTATTTCTAGATCTTTTTATACCGTAAGCTTAAACATGAAGTTCTCTTCAATTTTGACACCAGTTGTAACCCCCTGTTGCAAATGCTGCATCCTACTGAATATTTTAAATTTTGCTTGAAAAATATCTCAACACTCATGCATCCCACACCCATACAGTTTCAAATTTATCTTTACATCAAAATTTCAACCACAGTATTACTACGAAAGAATTGACCTACTATTCCCAAAAAATGATCATCAAAATCAAATAAGTAGGTAGTTCAAAAGACAACCAATTTTGAAAATATCTAGCCAGTCAGTTTAGATTAACATGTTTTACAAAAGAGATGGCTAAATAATTCACCACAAGGTATTTTCAATCACGTGACACTCACAGTATATTCCAATTTTAAAATAAAGAAATTGGGGAATTGAAAATGTAAGGAAAAATTCAGCTTTATGTTAAATCAAAGGATTCCAGCAGTAAAAGTTTTACCTGTCAATTAAATGTTAAAACAAAGATAAAAATAATAATAACAAGGTTATTACTTCAACAAGATATATTTCAAGTTTGTTTTCAACAAAATCTTTCAATTACTAGTTTTATTTCTTAGTTGATTTTTTTTTAGTTGGCTTATGTGTCATTTGAATAGGTCGAGTTAATAACGAACTACCTTGTTTTCTGATCAATTCTCTAGCTATCTTTCTTACAGTGTCTGCATTCAAGGGTTCAGCTTTTTTGGATTTCTTTGTTATACCTTTAGATTGTGTTTTTTTCTTCAATTTCTTACTTTTGACTACAGGTGAAGTGGTATTCACGATTTCTTCTTTGTTGGACAACAAAATGGAAGATTTTGATTTTTTACTATTAATAGATAGATTCGGTAGTGATTTGGCAGCCTTTCTGGTTTTCTTATTTTGATTTTTGTTTTCTATTGTTTCAGTAGAGCTTCCTTCTTGTTTGATAACAGCTACATCAATTGGTGTATATGTTGGTTTCACTCCTATCTTTTCCAACCATTCTAGTTTCTTATTTAATTTTGACAACCTCTTAGTAGTCCTACTAATATGAGTCTCTGTATCCAAATTCAAATTTGCTCTGTACTGTTTTTCCCTTCTTACCTTTGACGAAAATCTTGTGGGTGTATTATGTTTAGCAGTAAATAAACCTTTTGGCCTCTTTTCGAAAGGTACATATTCCGCTAAAATATAAAGAAATAAACATCTAAAAATGCATTACTATCAACTACAAACTACATAGGTTTGTGAAACTTACCTATAATCCTTTTTTTGAACATTAAATAATTATTCATAGTCTCTGCTGCAATTTTTGCAACGTCTGGATTTTCAAATTCAACGTATCCATATCCTTTACTGTTTCCAGTTCGTCCAGACCTACACACTTGAACATGTGTGACTTTTCCAAATTGCCGAAAATATTTTTTCAATTCTTCTTCATAAAAACCATGAGGTAAATGTGATATAAATATAAGGCCCCTGCGTTTCTCAGTAATTAATGTCCTTTCTTGTTTTATTTGTTTAACAGAAATTGTACCATCCTGTTAAAAGTTATACACTAAATTAAAAAGTTCGTGACTACAAATTTATTACATACCTTAATTTTTTTCTTCAATTGTTTGGTTTCTTTTACTACTTCTTTTTGTTTGGTTGTGTCTAAAGACAATACATCAGCATTCCTAATTTTACTCATGTTAAAAATACACACCAAACTTAATTTTAAAATATACCTCGTGGTTTTCTTCGTTTGCTTTGAAACCACAAATGAAATGACAGATTGTCATAGAAAATAAATAATAAGAGAGCTTATTTAAACGTGTAGCGTTCTGTGGCATAAAGTTACCACGAGCGCCTACCGTGGCGACAGGTATGAACTATCACTTAAGTCATGCGTTATATTCTAGATACAATATTTGCAATTAAATGATTTTGTACTTTACTTTGATATGATTTGTTTGTAACATCATTGTGCTATGTGATATATCATTTCAATCACATTGGGCGTGCTCTAGCTGTTCCAAGTGACAGAGCTGCTGAACTAAGCAGAAAAAGGCTCATACTTTTACGCACTTGGAACGATTAATTTTCGCTCTTATTGTCAGCTGTTTCTGTTTACGTATTGTCGGCGAGAAATTTTTTTTTATTATAGCCATTTTTCTTTGAACTTCACCCCACAAACCAATCAATATTGCTCGACTTGTATTCCAAAGTCCAGACAAACCGTTACTTCATAAAAGTTTACCGTGACGTGATGGTATTGTTCCGGTTTGCATGGTAAGTTCAAAGATTAGTTATGTAGCTGGATCTGTCACTTGTCAATGGTCTAACATCAAGATTAGAATCTCAATTTAGTTCTGTGACCCTTCAGTATTTGAAAGCTTGTGTCAGTGAATTTTATTACCAAACATTACTTGTTGTAATTTATGTATTTAAAATGTGTGGAGGCTTTACTTGTTCAAAAAATGCTCTTATTGCTCTCAACGTCTTATACATTGTAAGTAATAATAAATGTCATTTATGGTTTTAAACAAAATGGTTTGTATTTCTTTCCAGGTGGTTGCCTTTGTGTTAATAGGGGTAGCTGTTTACGGAAGAGCAGCAACTTTAATAACAAATTTACCAATTGTTGGTGGTATTCTAGCATGTGGTATAATACTGATGTTAATATCAGTCTTAGGGCTGGTTGGAGCAGTTAAACATCATCAAGTCATGTTATTTTTCGTATCCTTTTTCGAGAACAGGAAGTGTAATTTTATCGTTAACCAACCCACGTCTTTCTTAAATTAACGGTTTGTAAGTCAATTATTTGATAGTATATAAACTTTTAACCAAAACATAATTCAATAACAATACTGTTAAGTTTTTATCTTATTAAGTTAAGTATTATATATTTTTTTGCACCTGACATTTCAAAAGTTTTACATTTATAATTATTGTTTGATATTTCTTAACTAATTCATTTAGTACATGGTAATACTGTTCCTTTTATTCCTCATACAGTTTTCTGTAGCTTGTGCATGTCTTGGCGTAAATCTTGAACAGCAAACTCAATTGGCTGAAGAAGGATGGAAAAGAGAAAAGAATATAACCAGGTCACATGTACAGAATGTGTTTAGTTGTTGTGGATTCGACCAAAAAGTTGATAAGGAGGTTGTACCACCAGATTATACAGCAATTGAGGTAAAAATATTCCTTGTTCCAAGTATGAGAAGTATGAAAAGGTTGATTACTTAATTTATAGTTTTATTCTTTTTGTAAATTTTGTGGGTAATCGAACCAAAATCTTTTTTATATTTTTAATTCAACATTTCGGTAGTGTTCCAGCTACCATTATCAAGAATAATTAAGTTTTCATAAAATTCTAAGCTTTATCTGACACTATGGAAAAGTTCGACATCTAAAAAATCAATAATATTTTCTAAAAACTCAATCTTTATAACAGTAGCTGGAATGACACTGAAACATTGAATTAAAGATATAAAAAAGATTGTGGTTTGATTTCCCAAAAATTTTACAATAAGAATAATGAATACAAGACAAAGATTTACTAATATATGGGTAGGTTCAACCTATAAATTGTTTCCAAGATTTTTATTGAAACTTGAAACTGGTTTGATTTATTTTAGAATCGGGTATGCATAGATACCACTGTAACTTGTCACTGTCCCAACTGTATGGAGAAGTTACAAAATACCATTAACTATGCTTTTAAATTGTGTGGATGGATAGGTTTATTCTTTAGCTTCACAGAGGTAAGAAATCATAATTTTGGTATTTTTTGGTGCAATATTTGTGGATATTATTTCAATAGTGATGAAAGTACATTGATCATTTGCAATTATAACTTTGATGTTTGTCGAAATTCATTAAATTTATTGATCGTATTAAAACCTATATTTTATAATTGTTATAGGGTAATCAAAAACAGAAAAAAATTGAATAATTTCTGAGTAGAATCATATTATATTTATGATTTTAAAAATGAATAGGTGTAGTTTTTTGTATGTAGAAGTAAACATAATTAATTTTTTTTCTTCCAAATTAACTCATGCTAAAAGAATCTAAGCATTAAAATATTTGTAAATAATTCTTATTGTAGTTCTTATTTCATTTATCGTAAATGTATTCATTGGTTAATATTTTAATAGTTCACTATTTATATTTTGGGAATTGATAACACTGATCTTAATAAAGTCCTCTAACTGGCCACAGTATAATGAGAGAATGCTTGTACAAAATGTAACTTTCCATGTAAATTATTTCAACAAAAACATTTGTACATATATCACGGCTGTAGTTCACGAATGGACGAGCTTTGTGAAGAAAATTATTTTCTAAGACAAAGCTTACATCAAGCAAACCCTATTCTATGATAAACATCTGTCTTCCTTTCTATTCCCGCAATATAAATGGTAACAAACATGATGTATATTATCCTTCGTCGGCAGTAACAAGACATGTGTATCCTTATGCTAGTTATCCATACATTACAATACCTTAGTACGTTAAATATGCGCCAGATCGTGATCCGCGTAATGAAGGATTCGAAATTCAAATGTAGTAACGATACCGTCAAAAAGCGTGTCTAAGACTTGTGACAGGGAATAATCATGTACTAAAAATACCTAATGTGCATTTCCGGTATTTGAGATATTATCATCACAATTTTCTAGACTATGCACAGCTCTTTGACAAAAATCAAAAACATTGTTATGACATCTTTCACTGAAGATTTTATTTTCTTCTACACATTCATAACTATCTTACCAACATCAAATATCAACCAAAACAATTGTTTATTTGTGGACAAGTTGTATACTTTTCACAAAAACTTCTTCAAATTTATCAGTTTTGGATATGACAATAAATTGATAGGCAACTCCATATATTTTACATTTTGATCAGTCGAGTGTAACATGTTCTGTAAATAAAGTAAAAAAGAACACATACATTTTTCGAAAAATGGAAATTCATTTTAAATAACAAGTTCTTCCTACTGCTTACAAAAAATATAAATAGTGTTTCTACTGTCAATCGCCATAAGAATTATCTCCTTCATCCAAATTTTCAAGAAGTTAAAATTATAAAAACTTCTGGTACTATAATATCCCTTAAGACTACTATATAGTCTATTAGAGAAATTTTATTTAAAATGTCTTTTTGCTGTCAACGCGATTCTAATAGTACTTACATAACTGGTGATATGGTTGCATGTTTTTTCAGTTTATGGGAGTGCTACTAACTGTACGTTATCGTAATCAGAAAGACCCTCGAGCCAATCCCAGTGCTTTTCTCTAGTGCAACTACGCTATGCAAATGGGTGGGTTGTTTAATATAATATATTAATATTTTTAGTTTATAAGGCATGCATTAAATTTGGATTTTGTTTGTGAAATTTTGCTTTTTCTCTAACTGACGCTTTGGTGAATATTTTTGGTTATAAAAATGTAACAAAAATTGATACACATATCGATAAAAAAATCTAGAAAAATAACTGCACAAATGAGGTGTTGAACTTAACAAAAATATGATTTTTCAATGTTGATAGTTAGTGGGGGACAAAATCATAAAGAAAAATCAATTATTTTTATTGTTTTTGTTCTCACAAGGTTTTTATGTGGATATGAAAATTCAATTTTTGGATTATTTAAATAGTTCGCCATTTATGCTGTGACGTACATACTCTAAAAGAGAAGTTAGCTACATAAGGGTTGACATAGGCCCACAATTCTGTTGTCCTCTGTTTTAAAATCGTGATGAAGCGTAGGTCATGCTTATGTTGTATTGTGTGAATGACTTAGGAGTTGTTCACATTTACTGCCGATTTATATTGTTTTTACGGCTATTAGATTATTTTATAAATTTTACTTTCATCATTATTAGTATTTGTAGTGAAAGTTGCAAACATTTAGGAATTGTTAATTCTCAGTTTTGTCCTAAAATATTATGTTTAAAACAATTTAAAATAAGTTTTGCAAATAAGAACTAATATATTTTAATAACCTACTCATACAGAAGAAGCACCTCTTGACATTTTCCATAAAAAATCCATTGTTGCTAGGGTGAGAAATTTAGATTTGACATTGATGACAGTATCAGCACCTATCACGCACTGAAAAAACTATCGGAAATAATTTACAAAGCGAAAAAATGTTTAGCGGTTTAAATAATAGACTTAAAAACTATGTTAAAAGTTCTATTGCAAATAAACCGGAAAACTACACAAATGGAACGAACGCAGAGTGAAAACAACGTGGGAACACTTTAGAAATTATCACCAGAATGTCAAATTCAATTCACAATATTCACTTGGGCAAAATTAATAAGTGTGCAAGGTGATGTGGGTTGTCTGCATTTTTGTGTGAGTGGTTTATTCACTGCTGAAACCAACATTAAGATCTGATGCCATATATATTGTTTAAAAGGGATTGGTGATTATTATTTAATCTTCTCATTTTTTTTATTCGTAAACAAACTAGATTATTCATTTGTGGAGCAAACTGATAAATATGTGACACTCATGCTGTTTCGCAATGCATTGGTGAGGACGCACCTTGAGGCGAAAGTTTGTGTCGTTGTCTCTCTGACACTCGTTTTTATGTTTCCTATAGTTGTGCCTTGCAAAAACGATCAAACATTTTTGTAAATGAAGCAGTATAAAAGGTCGTCATCAGATTGATGATTGAGTCGCAACTTTCGTTGTTCGTAAACTCACCATTTCGACTTGTTAGTGCTTGATAATTCAATAAGCTGTTGATAAAAATGGCAAACTATTTATTTTGATTAAAAAAAATTAGGAATTGAAAAAACCACTAGTGTATTTGTCGGGGGTAATATCCCTAGTGCATCTAATTTTTCCGGAAAAATTCGGAAAAACGAGTTTCTTAGTAATTTCTCACTTCAAACTCATTTTAAATTACAATATAAAAATTACAATTATTGTAGGTTACAGGAGTATTGTTAGCCACATCGGTTAAATTGAACTTGCATGAAATTTTTTCAATTTTTTTTCTGGAAAAACTGCTGACAGCTAAGTTGACAGTTGTTAAGTAATTTTTCCACTCAAAATTTGTATTTGACATACCAATTCTTGACAGCGATTGGTCAAAATTAATAGGAAGGAAATAATTGCTGTAAAAGTTGCAGATATTTATGCCAAACAATAGACTATCTGGTGGCAAAATTTAAAAGCAGATAGGTTTGTAAACAAATCGTTTCAAGTGAGTTTCCTTGAACATTTAATTTGTTCATCAATTCAATCGTTGAGTGAAAAATTCACTCAACGATTCAATAAAGTTGTGTTGGTTACTGATTCTGCAATGATGTAGTTCTGTCCAAGAAAAAATTTTGAATCTATAAACAAATTCGGCTAGAATTATTTTAGATTGCACAGAAAAGCCGTGTTATTTAGAAGTTAGATACTTGGGTTAAGATTTATCTGCATAACTACTTTGTCTGTTAGAGAAAAGTCGCGAATCCTAAATTTGAATCGCGAATAATAACTTTCGCTAAAGAATCACGAATAATAACTTCCGCTGCTGTGACAATTGCACTGAGGCATAAATATGCAATTTTAAATACAGAAATTAAATTGGCATATTTTATAAAAGTTTCATGTTGCTTTAAAATCAACCAATTCACTTTGTGAAGATTGTGGTCATAAAAAGGGAAATCTGTGTATGTCAGCTTTAACTAATTAATTTGATTTACCGAAGAATTTTCCACAAAAAATGGTTTAAACTGTAACAAAACTACTTACCATGGCTCGATCCAGTTGTGTAGACAAGAGCTTGGAAACAAATAAATGTAAAATAAGCAAGTTAAAACCATTTTTTGTGAAATTGAATCATTTTACAAAATGTAACAAGGTTTTATATTTTAGTTAATAGGTCTAGTATGGACGAGGCACTACCGCAATCTGCATGACCCAGCCGAGCTGAGGGCCACAGCAGTTTTTCCAAAACACAACTTTACCTATTAAATCTAGTCGTTCCTCTAAAGCCATATATACCAAAGATTTTTTGTTTTTTCATTTTCTATGTATAATGTATGTAAATCAATGTAATATATTTATATGTGTGTAAATCTTCTGAAAACTGATAGTAGTAGTGCAAAGATTTTCTCGTACATAAAAATAAACTTTATGCCGTTTCCATTCATACTTGTTGTGTACTAAAACTCGACGGTAAATTTTGTTGATTCATTCAACTCTCTGCTACGTCTTATGAAGTACTTTACATAAGTTTCATATCTCCTTAAACGCTTTTCTCTAAAGTCTCTAGACACTCTGTTACCAGTATTATTGTCACTTTTTGATTCCTTATAGCGTCTCGGAAACGCCGGGTATCAGTACTGATTTTGATCTCGCAATTTCCTCAAATATTTTCTTGTTCTACCGTCGATTTCTGGTATTACATCTATTGTATGTACGTATGTATGATGAGGTGACATTCACTGATAACTAATAGGAGATTTATTTATCTCAATTTGGCATGGCATAACATGTATAAAACAAGCTAGTCATCGAAATGATTCATGTCTTTGGAACATCTTGTATATATAAAAATGAAATGAAAAATGTGATGCGAAAATTCCTGTAACTGAAAAATGAGTTTAGCAATAAAAGTCACGTACAAATTAATGAAAACGGCATATCTGTTTAGTAACATTGACTTCTAAAAATTATGTGGAAAGTGTGTATCTTTTATGTGATTTTTTAGTTAATACCTTGTAGAAATGAATTAATTTTTTTATTTAAGATGTATTTTCATAGCTCCGGGTGAAACAAGATGTAACTCTCGTTTCATATCTTACAACTCAATTATACTATTTAGACAACAAATTGGCAAATGCAGATAATTTGAATTATGAATTTTTGTTGTATTTGTATATACACAGTATGTACCAACATAAACTTGTCTACTTCCCCGTGGCATATTTAATAGATTATAACATTTCTGTAATTTTTGACTAACCAAAGTAGAGAAATGAATTGCTAACCTGACGAATAAAAAATTATAAGCATTGGTCAAATTAGTAAGAAATTATCGACAAAGCTGGTAACAAACTGAGTGGATTCCACGTGAAACTGGTTAAAGGTTTTGTTTAAAAATTACAATAACTCAAATATGACACCATATTAAATAAAACAGTAAAAGAACTGTAGCATTAATTTTATTTCGAAAACTATTCAGCGTTGCCAAAGAGGTCAACTTTAAACTCGTATGGAATTACGTACGTGCCTTAAACACACTCGTAGACGATTCCAAGGTCACGATAGCTGAGGCCCAGCTATCACAAAGGTTATAAAGGCAATGAAAAGTCGTATAAAATTGCCAGACTGGCCCCAATCCATTGGACCAGAACTGTCTAAGGCGTCGCAAAACCAACAATAAACATGGCCACAAGAAAGTAGGTGGTATATACATCTCTATAATGGTGGAAAATCTCACCAGGACGAAGACAGGCGAAAATGTATGGCATACCTAATAAGCAAATGTAGGAACAAGCTGTGGAAGGTATGCTAACAGGACATTCTAAACTTAATAGACAAAGCCGTTTGAATATTCAGTCACCTACAAAAAGAAACTGCAGAACATATCCTATGCAAGTGGGGCTACCTAGCTAATGTGTGGTTTTCATACTAGGCGATGAGAAGTCATCGACAAGAAACTACATGAAAGCTTCATTCTCGAGACTGATTGGCTACATAAAGAGATGTAATCTAGATTCAGAGACAAAGTATTTGAAAGGGTCACAATGGAATATACCAATTAGCCACCTCATTAAATCTTACCTAATAGTATCCTTGGCTAATTCTGGAGAAATCATAGCACTGGGGCTGGTATAAGAGGACCTAGAAAGAGAATGATCTTTAGCCTTGGCCGATATACGACTGTGTTTCAAGCAGACACGATTGCCGCTATAGCCTGTATTGATGAAAACATCAGAAGAGGATACACCGGACAAAAAATAAAAATATTCACTGACAGCCAGGCTCTGCTTAAAGCTATAAGTAATTCATCAACTAGGTCTAGACTGGTAAAAAACTGTAAAGGTAGACAAGGAACTCTCAACCAGGCTATTGAAACTAAGTAAGAGACATTTGTAGACAGTTACCGACCTGGTGACTGGACACTGCACCCTGAGGAAACATCTGCACAAAATGGGCAAAGTTAGTGAACCTATGTGCAGGAAATATGAACTCTATGATGAAACACATACTCTGCTTCTGCGAGAACTTACATGGACTCAGATGGAAGTATTTTGGAGAGGAAATAATACAACCATTACAACTACTGAAAATCACTCCAGTCAAACTAGTGGCCTACATACAAGACACACAGCTTCTGGAATGGAAGTAGATAACATGGGAAATGGTACAAAGATTCAGTTCAAGTGCCTGGGCTGTGGAGCACAACCCAATCGAATGAATGAATGTGGGGCATGTGTAAAACTTCCCAAATTTTCAACACCACTATATCATCAATTTCTTTTAAATCCTCAAATTTTACATATGACATGACAATACCTAGAATCATAATTTTATTTATCTGTAATTTGTTAACACCTTGTCAATCCATCGAAACAATATTTGATTTCTGATTGAATACATTTTGTTTCATTTAATATATGAAGATATTTTTGTTCAACACTTTATTTCTCCGAAAAATAAACCTACTGGAAGAGTAATTACACAAATTGCTTGAAGCCAACATTAAAATACAAATTTATTACAGATGTCGTCAACCAATTACTTCAATTTTTTATGGTACCTTAATAATTTTTAAATAGATTCATAAAAAACAATTTCACATAATGGAGTGCTTCATTTAGGCATTAGTCATGGTTAATAATTGGTCGCGTTCATCCCAACGTAGCGCTACTAGAGCGATCAGCAATTTCCTGCTGAACGCGTGCTTTGTTAACTGATCAGGTGTGAGCACTGTGGTAGCAGATGCCTTTTTTTT
Organism: Lochmaea capreae; assembly: GCA_949126875.1. Classification (NCBI taxonomy): domain Eukaryota; kingdom Metazoa; phylum Arthropoda; class Insecta; order Coleoptera; family Chrysomelidae; genus Lochmaea; species Lochmaea capreae. The sequence goes on from OX421396.1 coordinate 18,900,440, forward strand.
CATCAGAATTGAAAACATAGAGATACTCTATGATTGAAATACGCTACGCTACCGATCAATGATGCATTAACATTATGACAAATCTTATGTTAATATACATATAAAATAACGTAAAATATTTTGGTTTGAAGATATTTTCATCTTAAAAATGAATGAACACCAGTAGCAACTATTAAACTGAATTGGTTATGGAGTTATATCAAGATATGCACGTTCAGAAGAATCAAGAAATGATGGATCACTCTAAAAATCGCTACCTGATCAACTTTGTTGGGATGAACGCGACCAATAGCATTTCAATAAAGTTACTAACGCCCCTTATATTGTTGCCAAGCGACCGACAAAGAAATTGATAGTGACTATAATTTGTTATATGAACAAAATCTATTTATTATAATATGGAGATAAAAAAAAAAAGTTTTATCTGCGGATGAAAGTGACAACGAAATTCTAGGCTATAATTTTTAAACACTCTCTTACTTGGAAATTGTTTTAAACTTGGTGCTAAACAGTCGGTTATTTTAATCACCGTCATCAATATTTATTTACCGAAAGAGCGGTATTCTGAAATAAAGATACCTATACTTGAAAAATTATTGTTTTTAGTTATTAATACACGAAACTAATGACATTCATACTTTTTCTGAAGCTAAGAATATATTAATAGGTAATATTTTAATTATATTATCAATCTTGAAATTTTATTCACTCACGAAATAATCTTATTAAATATAACATTACCTTGATAAATTATCTAGTATTTACCAGAGTCTGGTTATGTTACCTGTGAAGATGTTAGCTTCAAACAAAGAGTGTGGCCAGGATTATGCATCACTCATCTAGTTTGTTTAATGATGGAATCTGTATCTTATACAAGTTATATATAGACATATTTGTAGATCATTGTAAAAATGCACAACTGATATATGGAAATTGTAAGTCTTGGTGGTCTGGCTGTTCAAAAATATATATAGTAACTAGCTTTAGTAAAGAAAGGTATATAAGTATGAAAAATCAATGGTGTTGGATCGGGCGATCTTGTATGTATGGATATTACGGGGTGACATTCACTGATACCTAAAAAATCTTTTGTTTCCCCCTTCTCCCACCTGGTTCCTGAGAAAAGTCTCTAGAGATTAGTACTTCCTTAGTCCTATTTCATTTTGGAAAATATTCACAGGCTTCAGTTTAGCTAAGTGTCCTTCTATGCAAGAGTGTACTGCCCTAGGATTCTGTGGTGCTAGGCGTTCCGCAAGTATATAACAGGAGGCTTCTTCCATTCCACATAATCCATATTCTTCTTCCACCACTAGTTTGAGCTTTTTCAGGCGCCACACAGTGTACGATTTTTATAAAAAGTGTGCAAAAATCAAATATCTCGGCTCAGAAGGCACTTAGGAAATCGAGCCAGGAGTCAAATGAAAGCTGGGGTAATGTGGAATTTGGGAAGAATATTACCGTGGCCATTGTTTTTTTTTATTTGACCTTCAAATGACCTTGCAAAGTTGACCAAACCTAAAAGCACTTTGTCAGCGTAAGAAACATGATAGAACATTTTTGATACCGGACTAGGAATTGTCATGCCAAAATACATAAAATACATTGATTAGAAAAAAAAATTGAATCCTTATTTGATATGCTAAAACACGAATTTTATAAAAATTTTAGGTTTGGCCAACTTTGCAAGGTCAAATAAAAAACAATCGCCACGGTAATATTTTTCCCGAATTCCACATTACCTCAGCTTTCATTTGACCCCTGGCTCAATTTCCTAAGTGCATTCTGAACGGAGATATTTGATTTTTGCACACCTTTTATAAAAATCGTACACAGTGCGCCCCCCATTTAGGCGATATTGTCAAAACTCTCAGTGCACTCTTATCCTGGACTAGGCATTCATTCGTTCAGCTGAATTTTCACAAATATTTCTTCCAGACTACGTCTAACTGGAGCTCGTCGTGAAGACCCTTGCCTAATAGAAACTTTTATTTTAAGTTTGTATTATGGTTTGTTTATTGTGTATTCCATATTATGTATAATGTATAATAATATTCAAAGTGTGTCATTGAAAATAATCTACTTCCACATCAGAATAAGAAAATCTAGATTTTTATTAGGGAATTGACCTTCAACCAATGAAGTACTAGAAAAGTAAACACACAAACTACCTGAAGCCAACTTATCAGCTCACCACTGCGTTGAAGAAATTAGAAAGTGGGAAAGAACAGTCGAGCTGCACTAAAGGTACTTGATACCATAAAGTTTAATTCTTAACTAGTATAGAATTGCGTACATGCTTTAAACGCTCTCGTAGACCGTTCCAAGATCACGATACGGAGATACCAGTGTACGAGGGTTATAAGGACTACGAAAAGACTAATAAAATGGTCAGATTCGGCTTATCAAAAGCATTCATTGGATCGATCTCAAAATCGACAATAAACATGGTCACAAGTCACTGCCATAACGAAAACATGTGCAGATTCTGTCACCTAGGAGAGGAAACTGCGGAGCACATCCTATACCAGTGCAACTGCCTGACGAATTTGCGGTTTTTGTACCAGGCGATGAGAACCCGCCTTCAAGAAAACTACATGAAAAGTTCAGTCGGGGCTAAATGGCGTTATAAAGAGGCAAACTGGATAATGCAATCTGTATTCAGACTACAATAGATCTGAGAAGTTCCCTGTGCAATAATTAGCCACCTCATCTGATCTATGATGTCTAATATAGAGATCAAACTAAGTATTGTTGGGCACTGTTACTGAAGGTTGCGACAGTTGAGATGTTGGCTAAGTTTGTGTGTTACATTATTTTATATCCATTTCTAGAAGTTCATCTTCTCAAATGTGGTTAAAATCCAAAGGTTTCCAAAGAAATACAAAGGCAAACCACAGCATATATAAAATACATTAATAATATCGATGGAAACAAATTCTTGGACACTGTTTACCATTTAATAAACAATACAAAACTGTCCAAATTGTTTGCCCTAGACGGCCATATTAGGCCACATGATCTGGATTATCTAATTGTATGGCTCGTCATTAGAAAGCAGTGTGAAATCCTAATGTTTGTTCTTATTTATTAAAATAAAAACAACAAATTTAATTCATCATTGTTGAACACAGTCAATATTTTTTTCTGTCTAAAGGAAACCTTATAGATATCTCGAACTTATAGGTATGTTATATTAATTTCGAAAGAACATACCACTGAATACTTTTCTAATTTTTTGCCGCACATGGTATATTCCCTTATTTTTTATTGAGTGGCTGCAAAAACAAATGGGAAGGAATTAAGATTTTTTAATCAAATGAATATCGGGTTGGATTGATTTTAGTGACCCTCTTCGTATATAAAAATTTGCTCATTTATAGTATTAGTTGTATCTTGAACTGAATAAAACGTTCTCGACGATGATTTGGCGGTGAAAAATTACCCGTTAAATATGATGGTCTACATATCCCAAAGAACCATTTAGCCCCAGTTGTACAATCTTAGTTTAAGCAAAGCTTAAATTTAGACCTAGCTTAAATGTGTTATTCTGTTTATGAAGTTCAGTTTAAACCAATTTTAACTTGACCTGTTTGATCTTTGTATTTAAGCCTTCGAATTTGGTAGTTTAAAGCAAGTTAAAGGTTACTTTGATTAGAAATGAAATAATGTCTTCTATGCGACTAATTAATTACATAAACTAAGCTCTAACAGTAGAACATAAAGTGCTCCTGGCATTAAGGTTTGAAGCAAAAGGTAGTTCTTCAGGTGGTGGGTGATTTTATGGGTATTGATAAAGGCGCTGCAAGCGGATAGTATAGGAAGTTATCTGCCATTGGTTGTAACGGCCATTTATAAATATGTCTTGTTTTAAAAAAGAAATGATAACTATTTCACAAGGATTTTATAATGCTGCAAGATATATAACAAAATAAAAGTCGTCTAGAATTTCACCAACAATATTGAATTGTAAACTACAAATAGTTTACGTTTTTGTCGATCTTAAATCACATCATTGAACACTCAGTTTGCATCAATTGCCAGGTAATGTGCATTAGTACAAACTACCAACCTAACAAATTTGACATGTACCTACAACTGCCAACGTTCATTAAAATGTTTTTAGACTTAAGGGTGGCTTATGTAAATCTGCACTTGAGCTTCGATTGTACAACCGGCAGTTAGGCTAACCATTTTTCAAACTTGTCCTTTTACCTCGGAGTAAATCGTTTCGTCAGATCAACGTCGTATTAGTGAATCTTTTCGTTATAGTTATTTAAGACTTATTTTCGTCCAATTAACCAACTAAACACTGCTTGAAAATGTGTTCATCAAACAGTTTATAATAATTGTAAAAGAACAATGTATTCTTATTGTTTAGTTGGAAATTAGAACGATTTTAAAAGACATTTGTTGTTATAGATTAATAGATTTTAGTTAAATTTATTTGCTATTTAAACAAAGACATTCCGATGTGTGTTGTGAAATCGAGTGATATATTTTCATGTTTTTGTCATCAGTAAATATTATTTCATAAAGCTGTAAATGGTTAGATATTTTATTTTCACATTATGAACATTTTTTTCGCCCGTCCTTTAACATCCCTACTTTTCCATTTCCAGACATCACATAGTATTTTTAAAATCTTTTAAATTATACTCGTATATGACCAATAGGGAACTTGCCAAAAAAATAAAATCATTTAAAAACAATTAAAATCGTAAGATATTATCGTAAGGAACTTCGTAGAAAAAGAAAAATTCCAATAACGATTAAATTACCTGAGAAATAAAGGGTTAAAATTTGAATAATTTGAACTGCTCTTAAAACGCGCTGCCATTGGTTGTGACGTCAGACCGCACTTTTCGAGTCAGGCGATTGAGAACCGACAATTCAAACAACACTTAAAAACTGAGAAACTGACGCTAACGATTCGAATTCGATAAAAAATCAATAATGCTTCAAATGGCTGTTTCTGCGGTTACCGATGCGCGAGGTGCGGTGTGACGTCACAGCCGCTGCCGCGCATTTTTCTTCGTTTGAATACACCCGGTGGCGATTCCAACTTTAATTATTTATTGTGAAATAAGTATTGCGATTTAAGGACTGATATTTGGTATAATGTGTTTTCATATATAAACACACATTTTAGTAGAATAAAAAAAAAATGGGCAAGTTCCCTATTAGAAAGAGTTTACCAGGTAGGAAGTTGAATTTTTTTTCTAATCCTGGAAAATTGAAACTACCACATTCTCGTTATTGGGTACGTTCATTGTTTTTATTTTAATAATGTCGGAAGATACAGTTTACCTAAAATACATAGAAAATAAACCAAATATAAGTAGAAGCAATTATGTTTTACGAGGGTTGTCCTTTAAGTGTTGCGTATGACAACATAGTTTGCGCAACAAACGTCAAAAATTAGTTAACTCAACGCCAAAGATTCAGACCGCTGTACCTTTACTGCAATACAGTTGTTGTCTTACGGCAAGACAGTTGTCTCAACAACAATGCTTTGCCGAGTTGGTTTCTGTTTTCGGCAATGAAGAACCATATCGGTGGACAAATGATCGTTGGTATGGAGAATTTAACCTTGGACGGATTAATCTTAGCGGTGATTAAAGAAATTGGAGCATCATTGAGCTTTTTAAATACAATTGAAAAAAAATTCACATGAAGAATTATTTGTAAGAAAATTAGTTTCTCGATGGATACCGCATCTGTTGACGGAAGAACTTAAAGCTATTATAGTCAAACCAACCCCCAACGACGAATGATCCCGCACGAAAACATCCAATTATCGGCTAGGACCCTCCTCCATACACTCCTGACCCCAGAAGATGCAGTCAACGTCTTTAAAAACTGTATTTTGAATGTACCAACAAGAGAGTGGAATAACTACATCAAGAATAAGAAGTTTCGTACGAAACTTTCCATGTATTCTAACTTTCAAAAAAAAATAAATACTGATGCATCCAAAACCCCAAATGAAGTGGGAGCTGCTGTTATCACTTCCTATAAACCACCTTTGAAATATAAATTACCCGACGTAAGCTCTGTGTATACAGGAGAAATATATGCTATCCTACAAGCTTTAATCGAAATTCAATCGTCAAACCTGCAAAAAACTGTAATAATAAGAGACTCCTTAAGTGCCCTAAGTACCTTGAAAAATATTTACACTAACAACCCTCTTGAACTACAAATCAAGACCCAATTGCATCTACTACAAAGCAACAACTTGGATGTCAGATTCTTATGGGTGCCCTCTCATCAAGGAATACAAGGAAACGAAGACAAACATGCAAAAGACGCAACAGTGGGCAGAGATGTACATATAGTGAACAGTGCGGTTTACAGTGACGTGAAAGCCCACATCAAAACGAAAATTAATTCTCGGTGGCAATCGGAGTGGCAAGAATCACTCCAAAAATTAAGACAAATAAAGGAAAGTGTCAAACAGTGGCCGCGAATGTGCAGTAACCGCTTAAAACAGGTCGTAATAACCAGACTAAGAATAGGTCACACTAAACTTACACATGAATATTTAATATGTAAATCTGATAAACCTATGTGTATAATTTGTAACCGTGAACTTAATGTGAAACATATACTGTTAGAATGTACATTATACACATTGCAAAGACAACAATGTAATTTCCCAAATGACATGAATACCTTGCTAGGAAAGGATTGCGATGTGGATAATATTTATAAATATCTGTCAAATACCTCTCTACTCTATAAGCTGTGATTATATTATTAAAGAAAGCCATCGCTAATAACCAACTTGGTTGATGCGAGAAACAAAAAAAAAAAAAAAGAATTGGTTTTAAAGGATGTAAAAATGCATTTATCTTCGTGGAGAATACTTTGAAAAACACTGTTATTTTTTTTCTAACTCTGTATGCAAAATATAAAACACAATCCTCGTATAATGAGAGAACTAGATTTTGGTTAAGAAAAACACGATAGAAGTTCTGTATTCATTGAGAGTGATAAAATTGTTTCTTGGACAAGAAATTATCCCGGAAAGATTCCATTATAAGAAAAGGTGGGCCGACAAGAATATTATTAGCACTTGACAAACATTTTTGGTCGGATATATTCAGCGGAAATAAAAACACCGACAGGAAAAAGATTAATCCCAACACATAATAGCAGCAATAGTAATTTACGTTGCGAGACCGGAAAGTAGTGTTTTTCAGGTCGAGAAGCAGATTCCAAGCTTGGGGAGATCTTAAAAACACTAATTTCCGGTTGTGTGACGTACAATATTTTTTTCAAGACAGACACTTTGATATATACTTACATTTAATTCTTTATTTTACTTTTTATAGCAAAGTGATTAACAAAACTAAAACCAGATAAAATAATAAAGATACTGGATACAACTGCATAAATCCGTTATTTTTGAATATTTATGTTAAATGTACAATTATGAACGTTAAATATCTGAAGGGAAGATTTGTCTGAAATGCAGGGAATTGTTATATTTTTTGTATCGGTGGTAACAAAATTAGTTTCCTGTATATTTTCTTTGGAACATGGATTTTGTTTGCTATATCAATTTTGTTTTTTACTGAATCTTCTATGTATCATGTAACCTTCTGCTACAGTGGAGGATTTCCATTTTATTTCCGTTTTAAATTTATAATGTCACCTCTTCCAGTGGCCGGTAAATTCGCTTGGATTTTCTAATTTAAGATAAGAGGCGATTTTGCTAGAGGCTTTTCCAACAGAATGCAATCCTACTACTTGGGTGGAACACTTTCCATCAAAAAAAAATAAAAAGCCATTTATGGTTAGTATGCGGTGGTCTCAATTGCAAATAACTCCTATAAAGTTACAAATCTCTTTCGGAATTTACAATGAATGTCCTAATGGTATTTGTCTTGGTTATGGGAATTTTAACTATCAACATTGTTTCCTTATGTTCGATATCATCGAGTGTCATATTAACGAGTTCCTATAATCAAAAGCATCTAAACCAGAGTTAAGGTTCATTGTAAACTGTGACGAGTTTTTAACTTGGTTTCTATTTTAACTTACTTTAAGCATATGATATTCGCTATTTTGAGCATTGTTCAGAAACGATTCAATTTGTTCTCCTCTTGACAGAATTTTAGATTTGTTCGGTTTATGACCAATAGACTTCTTTTTAATGAAAGCTATTAATTTGAAGAAATTATTAATGTTCACATTATCTTGTATGGCCAAAGTAGATTTAAGCATTGAATATAAGCTCCATAACGTTGAAGAAGCCAGTTTTTGGGACTTTTCAGCAAAATATGCTAAAAGGACTTCTTCATTTACATTTTTCAATTTTGTTTTGTTCGAGAAATCGAGTACGGATGAGCTTGTGAATTCAATGTTAATCGTTCATTTAGAGCTGGCGGAAATAAAAGTTGAAAATTTCCGGGCTCCGCGCAATCCTTCGAATCGGCAATGAATGAAGCAGCTTTTATTAAAATATTTCGTTTTTCGAAACGTTTAATAGTACCTAAAGTTTTTTGTGAATTTACCACTAATCATTACATCCTTCCGCCATCAATATTCTTTGCTTTTCCGAAGCCTTTCCGTGTAATTCATTATTTAAAGTATTTGGATCCATTTAATAAAACATTTTTAAATGGAAATATATAAAATTGGAATAATTTGACAGCGTCAAGATGAGCGAACGCTTTATTTACGGTATTGCCAAATTTCTCAAGACGCCGTTCAACGAATAACCTCAAGAATTGCTTAGTAAGTAGTAGACTTCGCTAACTACTGCTCGTTATGCCGCGAATTCGCTCGATAGCAAGTGATGTCAAGAATTGGGCTCCTGGTGACTATCACGATGATGTGAATAATATTTTTTGACAGATCATTGAATTGAATCAGTTATAGTAATGGACAACGCGAGTAATCCTTCCGGAAAAATGGAAAATCCTACTACGCTAGACGAAAGGAGGCCATAAAATAAACTGGATAAAAGACAAAAATACATTTTCCTGAAAAGAATGAACTTCTAGCTCGCTCCCTCCTTGGTCAAATCAAATAGCGCGCGCTTCACTGGCTTCCTGTTACATACGTCCGTCCCATTTCACCAAATCACTGCCATAAATTGTAGGGAAAGATGTTACAAATATGGAGGATAGAACTAAGGAGGAAAGGAGGACCATCTCAGTGTATTAAAATTAAGTGTCGGTTGAAAGGGAACAAATTAAGGTGGCGCTAGAGTAGCAACCGAAAGAATTTTAAAAGGAGTGCCACAAATTATTAGAGTAGGATACTAAATTAAAAAAGGACAGACTTACTTAAATAGTTGAGATTTTAAATATCTACTGCATATTTCTTAACTACAGAAGTCAAAAAAATATTAAATTTTTCAACCCAGCACACTTCACTCTGTTTATAACTGCTAAATTTATATCATTTCCAGTTCTCTACACTAGCGCTATTTCGGTGAGTGTTCGAACAAAAATTTGCTGTTTACAAGTGGACACTTTTTCAACTAATCCCCCATACAAGACAGTTCTCCTTACTTCTACCCTCCATAGTTAAAAATCAAAAACTATTCTATGAGGCACTAAGAACAGTGAATGCTGATAAGTGGACAAAATTAATTAAACATGTTCTCAAAGTATAACTAGATTTTTTTATACAACCTAAGTACTATAGGCACGACCCAAGCAGCATTATTCTGACTTCCGACTTAATGATTACTTAAATCAACGTTGGTTTTGGGTATTATTTAGTTGTTTTCATTAACGTTCACCGATAACGTCAGTTCATAACTTAATCCGACGTTGGAACTTCGAAGTCGATTGGGCCAACGACTACTCGACGTCAGCAAATCGAACGTTATTTTTTGTTAGACAGACAACGTTCGCTCAACGTTCATTTTTACCTTTTTCGTGTCTTTGGACTAATCTGGAACAAGACGACGTTCTAAGAACGTTTAGATCCGCATGTTACAATTTTGGTCATAAAAACACGCCTAAAACTTTATGTTCCTATTATTTGACCTACGGGCGGACGTTTAAAAGTAGTTCAAATATTCGCACAATCCATTGACATAATAATATAATCTTTATATTATGTCAATGGCACAATCTACAACCTAACCTCATTTTTTATTTATGTATTAATTATAGATTTTTGTCATAAAATATAAACATGTCCGAATTAAGAAAACAAAACAGGAGCCGTTTAGACATTCATTGACATTTCACAGAAAGAGATCTATATATACAACTTAGCTGGCCTTATAGATTTACCAAATAACCATCAAGTGAGTTTGGAATAGTTGTTTTGTCCCTGATGGTGTTTTTAATTTAGTAAGTCTTATATATTATTCAGTAACTGTAAACCTTTCTAGAAACTATTATGAGACAAACATAAACATTTAACAGAGTGTTAACTATATATTCCGCTTTGACACATGTTTGTTTTCGTGTTTACCTCCAAATGGTTTTATCTATTGACATAGTTCTAAAATGATATATACCTTGTGAAGATAGCAACTGGTTCAGTTTAAAACAGAAAGTAGAACAAGACTTGGAAGCTGTCAAGAAGTGGCTCGATTTCAGACTTTTGTCGCTTAACATCAGTAAAACAGTCTACTTACCAGTTAGTTCCTATGCCAATGCTCTTCCAAATTATGAACTGCTTATTGAAAATCTTGCAATATCTCCAAGTAAAACAGTTAAATATCTCGGTATTATAATAGATCAAAATTTAAGGTGGGATCAACACATACAACATCTTTTAAAAAAGTTACGATATATATTATTTAAATTCAAAGAAATTTGTAAAATACTTAACTTTAAGCAAAAGCAAATGATATATAAAAGTTTGGTGGAACCTCATCTAAATTACGGAATAGTGGGCTGGGGTGGAGTTTCAAAAACACATCTTTCAGCATTAGAAATCCTTCAAAAACGTTTTCTTAGGACAATTCTTCGTCAAAGCTATGATTGTCCAAGTAATACTCTTTACTTTCAGAGTGAAATATTTGATATCAGGCAACTATTTTATACAAATATCTGTATCATCCAACACGCTAACAAACACGAACTGATAAATTTAAGTCACAAATATGACACGCGAAATAAAACGGAATTTACTACTCCCCACGTGCAAAAAAGTGTCGGTCAAAAAAGCTACTCATATTTAGGTCCTAAAATTTATAATTCACTTCCACTCGATATTAGGAATGAAACTAGAGAGTTTCTATACAAAAAAAAAGTAAAACAATTTGTATTTGATATGTCCAGAAATTTTGTAGAGGAACTGATTCAATGATCCGGTTATTGTTATTATTATGTATTTGTTATTGTTATTATTATGTATTCTTGTATTTTTTGTGTTATACCACACACAAGTATCTTTGTCGTACTTCGTGGTACACCTGTTTATTTGTACTGATTTTTCTTAAAAGTTTATATTTTGTATGTAATATTGTATGCGAATAAACATTATTATTATTATTATTAACTAGTTTGTAGAGTAGCCTGTGTCCTGAAAGAATTTGTAAACCAAGGAACCCAAGCCGTTTTTAAATCGAATAAATACCACCTTTAAAAAATGATCCATTTTTAGGTTAGAAGCGAGGATATTGTTAAGAGGTTATGATTTTAAAAAATGACTGGACTGGTCGTCTTTTCGTCGCTTTAAGCAACGTCCGCTAGGTTGGCCTTGCGGTAGTTGGAATATTTAGTCATTGGGCCGTCGAGCCAACTTTCAACAGACGTTGTATTCACATACCGTCATTTGAACGTTCACTAATCGTCTGATGAAAAGGAAAGTCGGAAAAGGTCGCAATTAGGTGTGGAAAAAAGGTGTTCCTGTCCAAATAGGTAGTATTCTGGTATAGATTAGGTCGCTTAACAAAATCCACCATGTTGGCATGTAACTGATAACTGATTTGGCCGCCATTGTTTGATTCACGATGAATTTATTTAAAAAAAAACATATTCTAATGAACTTTTAAAAGTTTTGAGACCAGCATTTGTGTTTCTGGAGACTTTGTATACTATTTTTAAATATAAATGCAGCCATATCAAGAAAAATAATAAATGGCATAATTTTTTTTTCGCTTTTTCCTAAAAATTCTTGAGGCCCGTTTGTTTTTTGCCACAATATTGGCCGTGGTTTATCAAAAAATTGAACTTCGTTTACGATTTTTGTTTTGCTGGTAATAAAAATATGTATATTATACTGATCATAATTTACATGACTTAAACTAAGAATCAGATTGTTAGTTAAAAATACTTCCATCTTTGGTCGAGTTTCAAAGACTTCCACATTTCTTCCAAAATAAATTACTTAAATTATACTATTAGTTGTGGGAAAGTCACAAATCCAATACCTAAAACGAAGTTGGTTTGCGCAACGTTACTCAACGTTGGATTTGGTCGAATACATAAGACATTCAAAGTCAGTGCCGACGTCGTAACGACTCGAATTTCTATTCCCCATTTAGGTGCAAATTTGGGTCGTGACGTCGTCATTACAACGTTGGATGCCAACGTTGGGTTGTCTAGCCCAACGTTATATAACTATCTCGCAACGTCCAAATGCTGCTTGGGGACATAAACTGAATCAATTAAAGATTACGTTGATTTTGTCTGTTTAATTAAACTTTGATTTTTAGAATGGTCTATATAAGAACCCCTTGGTATAATGGTAAGGCTGGTATATCTTCAATACGGCCCTCAGAATCGATGTTTTGTGGCACAATAACTGCTTTAGACCACCAGTAAAATACTGATTGAATCTACATAGATATATCACCGATATGGAAATAAGAAAATACAATGTTTCACATGCAACTTTTTATTTTATATTTTTATATGATGAGCATACATCAAATCCATAGCAGTCGTCATCAGTTTAACCATCAGTAATCTTAAATTAGATTTTAATAACTAAATGCATACAATAATATTCGTTAGGTACATTGAAATACCTAATAGCGACTTTGCCCAATAATCTCCAAACGACTTGTATCGAAAAACATCGGAATTTGTTCATGAAACTTCGCTATTAAATAATTCAATCATACATATTTACATTTTTGCGTATGTTTCTCATTACATTTATAATTTCAAGTTTTTTAGAACAAACACGAGGAAAATATTAGGTATAACAACTTAAATGGAAAAAAAGACATGCAACAAAGGATAATATCGGCCCCAAATTATTTATAAAAGTCAAGTAGATATGAAATAACAGGAAATATTTAAAATATATGGCGATGTCTAGATCTATAATTAATTGTTTTCCAAATAAAGCTTAGGAAATATTTTTCCATATTCACACTTGGAACAAGAAGCTTTCTTAAAAGTTTCATGCTTTCAATAAGTTGGTAGAAACGTCTAAAGGAAATGTGGGGAAGTCTAAGTGAACCTCTGATCCTAATTTCCTGATTTAGCCACTTATTATGATACATTTTTAAAACAATAGTTATTCAAATGAAAAACAAAAAATTCAGTGAAAACGACAATATCTTTCTTCATTATAAGCTGTTGAAATGTGGTATTGTATAGATGGTACACTCTGTATATTAATAACAAATCGTAGGAAAACTACCGTAGGATAGAAAAGACAACAAAGGAGTGACTAGAGACGCCTTCACCTTCTACTTCTGATGTAATTTAAATTTTTAACCTGAATCTTTCTCGAAATTTGTTTAAACTTTTATATTTATGCAGAATATACAATATTTAGTAACGTCAGTTGAAGATGCAATAGATACCTACCACCTGAGAAACGTTAAATTCCAACAAACAAAGTAAAATTAACGTTCTGAAATCTAATTCTATCCTCCAAATATGTTTTTGCAAAAATACCGATTGAAAGCAATAGTTTCTTACACGAGTTATGAATGACGAAAGTAAATATAAATGGATAGATTTGATTTGGAGGGATCAGATAAAAAAAACATATAGGTATTGTAATTTGTCTGCACTTAGCTATATGTTTATGAAAAGTGTGATTTGGCCATTTAAATGTCAAAAGTTTGAGGTGATTTTACTAAGCTCAACAGCTTTTCTGCAATGGATTATAAAAATTGGACATAGAATCGGAGGAAGCAACTTCATGTCAGACTATCTTGCTCGTTTTACCCGCGACTACGTACAAATGTTTTATCCACGTAAATTATTTTAGATTGAAATAATATAAGAATTAAATGCTTGTGTTTGTATATATCGAAGAAACAATCGTTATCAAAAATGAGTCGGCAATAGAAAATATCCCTAATACTAACTTAAAGTAATTTTAAACAGTTCTGTAGATACACAATACGTTTAATGAGGTATTTAATAATCATACATAATTTTAAACTATTGTGTCGCTTAGATTTATCACGCTGTGTTTAGGGCTTCTATAGAATCAAACCGTCTTTTGAATATATCTAAAACTCTAGTTTGATTAATTTTAAGTGCAAGAACCTCTTTAATTTAATAGATTAACGTTTACATTAAATACATTTTATTCGTACTCACATTTGTCTAGTTTTTAAGTCCAACACTCTTTTTACTTATAGTCTCAGTATTAATAATAATACTTATAAAAAGGATGATGCTTGAAGTAATTACTGGACTGATGATGTCCCGCCATACTATTAACACCTGCTCCGTTATTAATGCCGTACATGGATCCACTATTGCCATATTTTTTCTCCCCATACCTAATAAAAAAGAATATTATTTAGCTGCGGTTATTGTTGCTTCGATCTTTTCATTGCGGAATTGCTTATAGAGTAAAATCTCTTCCTCCTCTTAAAAAACAGTTACCTCTTAAAAGTGACGTCTTTCTAATAGAGGTGTTATCAGAACTGATGTAATCTCTTGAGCGCGGTTACCCTTTAAAGGGATCAATTTTTAAAATCGTCACCTGAAGGAAGGAGGAAGGAAAATTTAGCTGCGGTTTGAGCTTCAATCCATTTTTGGCTGATTTGCAGCCTACCGTTTCATCCACCTTTTAAAAAGTAATTACTTCTTTAGAACGAATATGTACTTCAAAGATATGTTACAAGTCACCTCTCAAATGTGGACATATTCAGTATCTTTTAACACATCTAAATAGTGATCACCTCCTGAAAATCATCACCTCTATAAAGCTGTTTAAAAGCGACTCGTTTTTTATAGCGGTTTTAGCTTTTAATACAGATGATCTCAAAAGTGTATATTGAGAGTATTAGATGTGGTTATAATTTCAAACCTCACCATAGAATAAAACATATGCCTAAGAATCCAAATCTCTCGGTTGTTTTTTCCCTTCATAATTAGTCTCAACATCTTTTTCCATAATTATATTATACTCTATGACCTCTTTCTTTCCGTTAGCAAACAAATAAATTAAAAATGTATCTTGTAGTGGTGACATTTACATCTTAAAAAGATACATACCTTCCTTGGTTGGCGTTTTCCTTGTCGGCAAGAAATTGTTGATTGAAATGTCCAGCATTTCCGGATTCTCCAGCAGCAAATTTACCGATATCCTTTCCTCCTTTGAAAGCGGATCCAGCGTTTTGTCCGAAGCTTCCAGCTTGGTTGTTGAATAAGTAGTTGCCTCCTTCGTCGTGGTTTTCATCGTAAAATTCTTCAGTCTTACCGGACTCTTGTTTTTGATGAGAGTTTTTGAATCCTTTGATTTTATGACCTTTCTTATGACCTTTCATCATACTTTCTGCTCCCTCATTTTTACCTACGAAATAAACGCGCTTAATTTATTTAAATTTCGTTAGATGATAGACTTTTTACCTTCTTGGTCGAATTTTTTGGCTCCGTGATACATTTTACCGTCTTCGTAGACATTCTTATCACCTTGGGCGCCATTATAGTAACCAGTATTACCCTTCATATCCTTAGCAGCCATTTCCCCTTGATTATATCCCGATTGTCCATTACCGTATTCTCCACCTTGGTTACCATGAGCGTTTTCATATCTTCAAATTATACAAATTATATTTTGGTTCTAAAATTTTATTAATGTTTACCTTAAATCGTTCAAATTTTTATTTCCTTTGCTGTATTGGCCTTCGTTGACACTTCCACCTCCGTATCCATGCATGCCCATTCCACCGCCTCCCATCATTCCTCCACCTCCCATCATACCACCACCTCCCATCATTCCTGCGCCTCCCATCATACCAGCACCTCCCATCATTCCAGCTCCCATCATCTCGCCTCCTCCCATCATTCCTGCTCCACCAGCTCCCATCATACCGGCACCTGCAATTCACATATATTAACTTTGACAGTGATATCGAGAAATGTCTTCGTTTCGAAAAAAACGAAAAAAACTCAGAGCCTTTATTATAAATGAATAGCTATATTTTACATAAAATTTCCAAGAAATTGTAAAGATTTTAAAAGGAAATAAAATCTATCCACTGTTATTGGACACATGAAAACAAACCACAAAAAATAATCTTCATCTTTAGAAATTCATTTTAATGAGAAAAATTTTCCATTATAATCTAACCATTTTCTCAAAAATTAAAATTTATATATAACTATAATTATTGAAAAATGTATTCTTACCGCCTCCCATTCCTGCTCCCATCATTTGACCTCCGCCCATCATCGCTCCTTTAGTCATCATGCCTCCTCCTCCCATCATACCTCCACCAGCACCCATCATACCAGCTCCTCCACCTCCCATCATACCTGCTCCCATCATTCCTGCTCCACCAGCTCCCATCATTCCTGCTCCACCAGCTCCCATCATTCCTGCTCCTCCAGCTCCCATCATACCTGCTCCACCAGCTCCCATCATTCCAGCTCCACCAGCTCCCATCATTCCTGCTCCTCCTCCTCCCATCATACCAGCTCCCATCATTTCTCCACCCATCATTCCACCACCCATCATCCCGGAGCTCATCATTTTACCACCGGATCCTATTAAATTTGCACCACCGCCCATTCCCGCTCCCATAGAGTAGTACCCGCACAGCACATGTTCTAGTAGTATAGAAAAAACTAGTGAAGCACTGATTCTTATCATCTTCTTCTGATGGAACGAAAGACTCGAATGATTTGAAAACTGCTCGTACCAAGCATATATAATAAAGTTTTTTTACGGTTTTCTTTGGACCTTAACGTCTACTTTTACGGTAATTTGTTCGATTCTATTGTTGTTTTTAATGTTAATGAAGGCCGTTCTTCAACGGTCAGGATATATGGTTTAAGGGAAATTAGGTTATGAGGATATACTTTCGTGTATTGTATTCGCTTTTTAAGCAAAAAAAAGTATATTGCCGAAATTTAAGTACACTTTTTTTGTTGCCGAATCTAAGAATGATAATATTTGGAAAGTGTGAACAAATATCGAAATTGAAACAAAGAAGATTGTTTTTATAATTAGACAAAAAGGTTGTATTAAAATTATAAAAACCCTCAGAATAAGTAAAATGATAATTCTTAAAGCAAAATAAATATAAAATTAATCATGCTAATTTGTGTAGGATGGTTAGAGTAAGATGGTATTGTAATGTCTGTGTGTTTTGGATGCAAAGAAATATCTTACACTCCGTACTCACAAAATATTGTGTCTTATTTAACAAACACTTAAGATAAAATAACTTTTTTACAAAAATCATTTATTACTTTATTCACTCAATAAATAAATAAATACAAAAAATACATGGTGGAAGTGAACAAGGAACTGTTGCGATAAGTGCAAGCACTTGTTTCGTGGAGAAATACACATGTGTAGAAAGTGAACTATAAGATATAAAATGTTAGATGTGAAATATAAAAATATAAAATGTAAAAAAAATGTAAGGTATGTGTATAATATAAAAATATAAAATGTATAGTGTAAAATGTAGGTAATAACAATGCAATACAATACAAGGATCGACGAACAATACAATAATACCATACAACGAAGAATCAACAATAAATATTATGAACGATGATACAACGGTTAAAAAAAAAACAATAATAAAGAGTTTACAAGAACATGTCTATAATATATATAAAATAGGGTATTCATGTAGAAGCTTCGCAATTAAAACAACACATTTATAGTTGGAAATTAAAATTAGAAATTATGAATCAATACATTTTTTATCGCTTACTCGAGTAGTCGTAACATCTCAGTTCTTTGGCTTTGAAGGATGTGCTTCTTCAATGCTCTTTTGAAGCTGTCAAGATTTACTATAGATTTAATTATTTCTGGTATGTTATTGTATAATTTAGGGGCGAAATAATGGGTCTATTCTGTGCACGTCTGTAAGATAATCTGTAACTTTACAGGGGAATTGCTATTCTGCGTACAACTGTATCTTACAGGAATCTTTAAAATAGTTACAGATTTGGTAAATATTTACGTGTGTATTGACTGCTGTCGTTGGAAATGGAATATTTTTGTACAGTTTGAGGTTGTCTCTGGTTATTTGGTTAAAGTTATAGGTTAGAAGTATCAGAGACAACCTCTGGAAGTATCGAAATTTGACGTACAGTAGTTCAAATGTATATCTGTAATTCAGTGAGTTACAGACATCACAGAATCGCAAAGTTACAGATTCTGTAAAATTCTATTTACAGAACTTTCGATAGCTACAGATTCGTAAGCTATTACGAAAAACACAGAATCGACCTATCAGTATAATGAGCGTTGAGCAACGACCCTAAACATTAAATAGAAGCTATATCCGGGGAAATAAACTTTACATAAATAATAACTCTTATACAATTGAAGAATTATTACAAGCAGAAACAACTATAACTGAAAAATCAAATAGTGCCCCACCAACTCCAAATCCAACAACATCAAGAGATCCGTGCATAGAAAAACCGTTAGTTACTAAAGCAAAAGCAATATTTACTCCAGAAAACCAGACAGTTCAAAAAGAAAAACAATTAAAGGAAAAGACAGATACGAAATTGAAATCCAGACTCGATCTTGAAGCAAAAAAACCCAAAACCCGATCAGGTTCGGGATCAACTAAATAATCTATCTCCTCTACACCTTCTTGTAACCATATTTATATTGTATTGTATTTCTTTTATTTTTTTTGAACTTATTTATAAATTTTAAAGATGCTCACAGTAGCACATGTCAATGTACGTTCGTTAGTTCCCCATTTCGTAGATTTTCAGAGCTATATCAATGATGTGGACTGTGATGTTATTGGAGTAACAGAAACGTGGCTTAATAATCAAATTAGTAATGATATGGTAGGTTTGCCTGGTTACAATCTTGTGCGTATTGATAGACCAACTAGAGGAGGCGGTGTTGGTTTGTATGTAAAGAGTAATATTAAATATACATTCATCATGTCTGATAGCAATGAAATTATTGAATATATATGGATAAAGGTAGCTACTGCCAACTACAACATTGCTATAGGCACTGTTTATAAACCTCCAAAATGTAATAGTGTACAATTCATTAATCATGTACAGGATATGTTTGAAAACATTTTCTCACAGTATGATCATATTATTTGTGTTGGTGATTTTAATATTAACATGTTGGACTTGGATAACGCATTAACGATACAATTTACTGATATATTAGAGATGTTTAACCTTATACAACTAATAAAAGTACCTACTCGTGGTCTGTCTCTCCTTGATTTGTTTATTACAAATTTTGATATTGATATGTGCACAGAGTGGGTGAGTATGGATTTTATTGCTGATCATGCAGGGATTAACTGTAATATTGCTCTTAATTCGAAATCACTAGACATTCCTAAAATTAGATATAGACCTTTGAATCAAATTGTGTACAATGAATTTCAGCTAGATCTTCAATCTCTTGAATGGTATCACATTTATACAACAGATGACATTGATGAGAAAATAAATATCTTGCATAGATATATAATTCAAACTTTAAACATGCATGCTCCATTAAAAACAGTTAAGGTCAAGCGGAATTGTTACGCCCCTTGGATAACTACAACTATCAAAATTATGCAAAAGTTAAGAAATAAAGCATTAAATAAATTTCGTCACACAAAACTGCCTCAACATTGGGAATACTACAAACAGTTGCGAAATTATACGAATACGGCAATAAATGCTGAAAAACGTGCGTACCTCAATCACAAATTTCAAAACTGCAGCAATAAAGAAAAATGGAAAGAGCTTAAGAAATTAAATATATCCAAAAGTAACCATACTGAAATCCCTGCACATTTACAATCAGTAAACGACTTAAATACTTATTTTACTAACTCTGCAATTAAGTTGCCCCCTAGTAATGAACTATTAGATTATTATAACAACAGTAAAAAGGGCAATATCTCTGATGATTTTCACTTTAATTTTATACTAGATGATGACATTACCAACATAATAATGGGCATGAAGTCTAAAGCTTTTGGTTACGACAATTTAAATATTGACATCATTAAGTTATGTTGCCCATTTATAGTACCCTATGTTAGACATATAATTAATACTTGTCTAGAATGTAGTTATTTCCCTTCAGCCTGGAAAATTGCAGTAGTAACACCTTTAGCTAAAATTAACAAACCTAAAACTTACAGTGACTTAAGATCGATAAACATTTTGCCAGTTTTGTCAAAAATATTGGAGAAAGTTATGGAAAAACAAATTAGAGCATTTACTAATTACTACAATGTGTTACCTGATAATCAATCTGGATTTAGACCAGGATTTAGTTGTGCTAGTGCACTTACACATGTAACCGATGACCTGATACGGGCTGCTAATGATAATAAGATATCAGTTATGATTTTGCTGGATTATACCAAAGCTTTTGATATGATTGATCACAGTATCCTATTAGCTATCTTAAAATTTATCAATTTTAGTGATGCTGCTTGGGCGCTCTTAGAATCCTATCTAAGCAATAGAAGCCAGACTGTTAAAATCTGTCATAAACAATCTAATTCCTTAGAATTAAAATTCGGTGTCCCCCAAGGCAGTATACTGGGACCCTTATTATTCACTATTTATACATCTAATTTCATGTCCTGTCTTCACTACATGAATTATCATTATTACGCAGATGATACTCAGCTGTACTATTCCTTTAATTACGAAGATCTTTTAGAAGCTTCTCACAAAATAAATAGAGATCTCAATGATATTTTGAAAATATCAGAAAAACACTGCCTAAAAATTAATCCCAGTAAATCAGCTGTTCTATACTTCTGTGGTGAGGAGTATCGTCAAACTATAGTGAATAATATTTCGCTTGAAATTTATGGAACTGATATTCCGGTTAAAAGATACTGCAAAAGTTTAGGCCTAATAGTTGATACGAAATTTCGGTTTAGAGAACACATTACAGCAAAATTACAAAGCGCCTACGCCTCATTAAAATTAATCTATCCTCAGAGACATATACTTTCTACCGAAACCAAAAAAAATTTATGTGATGCTTTAGTTCTCTCTCATTTAAACCATTGTGACACAGTATATGGCCCATGTCTTGATGCTAAAGATTGTCAACGAATACAAAAGATACAAAATTCTTGTATTAGACTGATTTATGGAATAAGAAAATTTCAAAAAATTTCGCACAAATTTAAAGAATTAAAATGGTTAAACATGTTTAATCGTAGAAACTTACATTTAGCAGTTTTTTATCATAAAATATATACCATAAAAACGCCGGCGTATTTATATACCAAACTTACTTTCAGAACAGATATCCACAACTTAAATGTGAGGAAGAAGACAATTCTTCGTATTCCACGTTTTTCCAAGACTATTTTCAAACGTTCGTTTTCATATGGCATAGCAGTCCACATCAATAAAATACATGCTCTGAATCCATCATATCTTCGTTGTTCGGCTTTGACATTTAAACAAAAATACAAGAACTATCTCTTTGATTTGCAGAAATAAATATAAGTCTGCCCTTCCTTGATCCCTTCTTGATTACATCATCCTCTCTTTCCTCTTGTATATCATAAGATTTTTATATATATATATTATTTTAATTACTTCTTGTCTAAAATTTGTTATTTTCTTGTTGATATGTATTGTTCTATTAGTGTTAGTTTTATATTTTATTGAGTGTTTATATTTTTACTGGCATTGGTGGAAGAGCAGGAAAGGACTACTCGTCTGAACCTGAACCAATCTAGCCATTTATCCACATCAGTTGGAAACATTCGAAAAATTGTCTCCATTTTGTAATGTTCATCTTACACCATATTGTGTTCCTGTTATATACTTAATGTGGATAATAAATGTATTATTATTATTATTATTATTATTAGATGTGTAATAAAGTGATTCCTCTGACGAGTATTATACTGATGAGAGGGAAGCAATGCTGTATGTTTGCTTGCGTGATATTTAATACTGGTGCATAAAAAATACAATTGTCTTATGTCTAACATTTGTGTTTCAGAGTATAGATCATTAGAAGGATATCTATTGTTCTTACAAAATATCAGTTTTAAAAATCGCCTTTGCATAACTTCAATAACATGAATATGAGTATTCAGAGCTCCACCCCGCACTGCTATTCCATAGCGAATGTGACTTTCCACTAGAGAATGGTACAAAGTTTTCAAGTACTTCAGTGGCAGGATTTCTTTGACTTCTACTTTTTACTCTCCCCTGTATACCATTGTAATAAGTAAACCACATTAATTAGTTCAAGTTTAACATTTTTTGCACCAAATCTTTTTAGTTCTACTACATTACCGATAGGTACGATAAATATATTTGTTTAAACAATATGTTAATAAAGCGTAAAATTACTTCTGATTTTTTCCTTAAACAAAATTATTACGAAATATCGAAACAGTATAGTCATGTACCTTTTTTAATATTCCTTATAATCTTAGAGGTCATACGAATATACCACTTCACAATCACATTATTTTTACATCAATTTAAAAATATCTTTTTTTTAATACATAAACTTACTGGACCGCGTCTATTTTGTTACTATAAATTGTCTACTCCTAAAATTAAAATTATCATTCATCCAAAATGTCCAAAACAGTGTTTGTAGTGTTATTACTGTGCATTTTCAAAATAGAAGCCAAATTTTACGAAACGGAGTTTTCTCCATACGGTAGATACAGCACCCATGAATACGATCACGATGTAGGATATCCCTATGGACTCGGATATAAAAAATACCCCTATGAATCTGAAGTTGTTGTCCCGAAAGCGGTGGCATATGGAGGAGCAATTCCAGGACCTGTAGGACTGGAATATGGATCAGTTGGTGGATTAGGATATTCAGGATTAGGTGGTAAACTGGGATATGGAGTACATTATGGTAATAAAGGATTGATCGGAGCACCTTTGGGTCTAGAAAGAGGTTTAGGATACGGGTAAATTAATAATATAATATTTTTTCAACTAAGTAGTTTTTGGTATGCCAAATATTTTGATTTGAAACAATAGAGTGTTTAACTTCAAATTTTGACCCCATGTTAATAAGTGACAAATGGGATATTCAAAAATAAAATTATTTTAAATTTAGTTTTCAATTTAACAGAAAAAAAAATGAAAACAAAAATTTACTAAAATTATGCAACTTATAATGCAGATACATCACTAGTTTAAACGTGAAGTTGTCGATAGTCTTCCTTTTCTGTTCCATGATTCAGCTTCTTCTTCTTTCTCCTTCATTGGAAAGTTGACATCTGACATCTATCACTCTGTTGTTTACCTTGTTCAATTTAAATTTGAACCATTTTATTAATAAAAGACGTACAGCTTAAACTCAAATCAAACCAAGATGAAACCACATGCGAACTCTAACCTCAACTTCTTCTTTTCTTCTTCAATTTGGGTACTCTCTTATGATTATTTTGTTTTATGTCAAAATATGCGACTAACTTCATATATATTTTAGTATCTTTCCTTCTTTTATCAAATTCTTTTTGGCAAATGCTTATTCTGTATCTTTCAAGATATTGACTGATCGAAGAAGATCGAAGAAAAAAAATGGTTCTTCATGGTGTGCAACAGAGTACAGACCACACAATGCTCATCATTTTCATTTCAATCGTTTTTTATTAAACATTTGACAGTTTTATTCGATTTACAAGATCTATATTGATAGTACAATAATTGGTGTTATTCTATATGTTAATTCCAAACGGTTATTTTATTGTATAATACTACAAGTATTTTTGCTCTCGACATTTCCACTTTTCTTAATATCACTTCTGAAAATAGCGTTTCCAATTTCCACTGTTTCGTAAATGGACTGCTCCACATAACTTTTTGCAATGGTCGACGATCGCCATCCACCATTTTGTTTTTGTCTCAAAATATCAGCCTCTGGGCCAACTAAAAGCTACTTAGGGCACCTTCTAAAGCCATGACTGACCATCTGTCAATTTGGTATAATCACAGTTAAAGATGATTTTAACATAAAAAAAACTTCCACTACAGAGTTGATGACTTCATAGATTTCGAATTTTTTCCGAAACAGGCAAGACATTCGTCAATTGGCCAGTATGTCAGATATTCGTTTGTTGACGTCTTAGAATTAGCAACAATGTAATACCTACTTGATCTTTTCTGAGATATAAGAGCATGTTTACTATTTATATTGTTATATTTTCATACTTACACTAAAAAAAATGTTAATGTAGCTATGGACCTGGTGTTGGATACTCTCACGTCCCTTACGGACCAGGTTTAATATCAGGACATGCTCCTTATGGTATTTCCCAAATAGACAAAGGAGTTTACAGCGACGGAAAGCAAAATGTCGTAGGTGACCAGTTCAATTTTGTAAAAGGACATAATGGAGAGCAACTTAATCACGGTGATGCTGGTTATGCGACGGGAGCTGTTGCTTTTAAGGATATTAAAGGAGATTCAGTACATTTTGTTGATGCTGATGGATTGAAAAGAGGACACCACGAAGGGAAAAATTATAATGGAGGAGAATATTATGATACTGAAGGTACTGTTATGTTTTTTTGTTCAATAATGTGTGCATTCAGGATATTCGACTAAATAGAAAAAAATTTAATTTGAAATCTGGTCTAAAATTAACGGTTTCTGGAATTTTTTATTCCATTTGGCTGTACACATTGTAAAAGGAATTGCATGTATGCGTCACAGAAAGGCTTTGAAGTTTATCTTTACATTAAATTCCATTTCATTTATAATTTATTTCAGGTAAACATGGAGACGAAAAACTTTTAAATGCTAACCACAACAAAGGTCACAATATCAAAGGTTTCAAGAAATCGCATCATTTAGACGAAACAGGAAAAACTGAAGAATTCTTTGACCACGACCAAGATCAAGGTGGAAACTTAGCTTTCAGCGGACGCTTTGGAAAATTCGGTGAAGGAGGTGGACAAGCTTACAAGGGTGGATACAACGATGGAAGATACAAAACAGGTATTTATGAATTTGCTTGCAGATAGTAATTTTATAATGATATCTATCTGGCTATAAAATATTCGATTACGTTGCTGTTTATTACAAAAAGCTAGTACACTAATTAATCAGGTTTGATCCTCTTCAATCTTAAGCATCCAGGGGCCAAATAGTCTCCATACGTCCCAATTTGTCAGTAGATTTGGTGGGTTCATTTGGTGCAAACTATCAACCTAATCTTTACTATCACAGCAAAATTAACTGAGAACCTATCAAAACAAGTCATACACTGTATAATTTTTAAAGTATTGGAGAGGAGAGCAGACAGATGGGATTGACTGAATACCCAACTGGCCAATATCCAAGATCCGGTGAAAAATTTGAACCATTGTAATACCCTCGAGACCATCCCAAGGGACTCTGATGCATATTGTACCCTGTAGATATTAACGTGAGAAGGACGGTTTAGGAGATGGTGCAGATAATTCAACTATCTGAAGTAGTTTCTGTCTTTTCTGAAGGTGAATCCTTCTTTGCAAAAATCCATGAAGTGTTAATCATGGAACAATATATTATTTTGTATAATTTTTATATTGTATCTTTGGTGCGACATCATTTAACTAAACAGATTTGAGCAAATTATTGGTAATTTTTAAGGGTTCAACAATTTTGTATGTATATTTTTTGACATAATCTTTCAGTCTGGTTAAGAATTTATATTTACTCTCTCAACGTGGTCGATCTGCGGGAATTCACATTCACGATGATTATTAATTTTAAATATAAATTTAAACCATTTTATATTTAGACGTCAAAATAATAGTGTAAAAATATTAAAACGCTTTACAAATTAGGAAATTACTTTCCAAAGGATAGACCGTTCACCAGGAAGCAACATCTACTTCTCGGGCAATATGCCCCGCAAGATAGTGAATTACACTTCCAAGATAAACGGGGTTGGTATACATGAAGATATAGAAACAACCAATATCACTTGCAGACCGGTTTCGGCGTATTTGCGTCGCATCAGTACAAGGTAGATATTATCCGTCCAGAAGCTCTAAGAGCCTAATCCTGGACTGAAGACAACGCTGAAATCAGATTAATACATTATACCCAGTGAAGGGAATGCCAAGAATGTGATAATAGCGACATCTCCACAACTAAATATAAACCAAAATTCTATATTGACAAAAAACTATTATTTTGACGTCTATTCATAACAAGCTTTACTTAAATATGACAATTGATACAGGAAACTGTAATCAAGTAAATAACATTTATATTTACTTAAAATATATTTCACCAAAGTTATATTGAATTATTTTCATATAAAAAACTTATTAAAATTCCAGTTTGGCATACAGAAGTAGGGGTAGAGTTAAGCGTAGGTCTTGAAACGTCCCTTTAATATATATACAGGGTGCTATATAACAAATGAACAGAGGAATAATGGAAGAAAAAAGGTGTTGAAATTGTTTTTTTGTATTTTAGGTGAAGCAACTAAGCAAGGACATGTGGGCAATGAATATTTCCAAGATAAAGCTCAAGGAAATCATGGGAAATTCGGAGAGAATAAATTTGCCGAGAACCAAGAAGCCTATGGATTAAATAGAGGATTTGGCGAACACGGATTGTCTGGATACCACGAAAATAGTAATATTTATAAAAACCATCCCGGTCTTGGCTACTACTGATCTAAATTCGGTCGATGAAGATATTTTCCAATTAATTTATCAAAATAATTGAAAATTTGATTTAAAAATTGGATGTTGTGTTGTTGTTCCATAGCGATGTGATACTTACACTTACCTTTTTAGCTATATTGCACTTATATCTTTAAAATATTTATGTTCTAGTTAATAAATAAGGCATTTTATTCATATGTTTTTTTATTCATTCCAACAAATTTACAAAATATTTCGTTGTATAAATGTATGATGTTACTGCTATAAAAATATTTATTCCCTACAAAGCTGAAGCTGAAACCTATAACTACGCTGCTGCGCCTGTGTTTCAGGAAGAAAAATGAAACAATAGAAGGTTATACCATAATGAAATTAGTTTCAAGATTACAGCATTCTTTCCTTGGAAGAGTGATATTTAAATTAATAACAAATAATAGAACGGTACACAAAAAATAGCAATTGTATCTCTCCGTAACCCTTGTGTAATTTGTATGTTAGGCAGAACACATTCCCTTACTAGTTTATAAGATTTTTCAATCATTTTTATCTTGCTGTTTTTCTACCATCTGATTTTTTTTATTACCATATTGATGATATAAAATCACCCTCTTCTTTTCTTCAGTTAATATTTTCTTCAATTTTTCTCAAGATTTCTTCACTTGTAAACTATCCGGTCATACCTTTCATATCTTTCATATCTTTAACGTTAAATATGAAGAGACAAGAAAAATGTGGTCTGTGGCTTACATTTCAAACTCCGGGATATTTGTTTTCTTGGTTGTGAGTTTCCAATGCAATGTTATCTTTTTCACAGTTTTAAAACTATGCTGGTTGTCTAGAATTTGATGAATCACATTTTTCCATTGAGTTTAATAATTACAGTACAATGGATTATCCCAACAAAGTCACATTCGGATCCAAACCTATATTAGTTGTCTAAAGAGACTTCTCACACTTAATCACATTTTACCTCGTGTCAATCTACTTTTGATATCCATTTTTCCAACACAGTGATTACTTAGTTCACAGAACCAAATTTAAGGTAGTTATTTACGAAATTTTCTTTTGCTTTTTTACTTGGTGTCTACTTAGACCTCCCATCCAAATATTCAGTTTAAATAAATATTTCACCGGAATTGTACCAAGAGAATACTACTTAAACCAAAATCTAGGCTATTTTTAGCTAATTAAATTCCTTTCAACTGAACGCATTTACTTATTCCAATATCACACTTTGGTCAACCATCAAAATGTGCAAGTTTTCGATGGAGTACTTCACATATTAGATCTCAACATAGCATCTGACAGACTCAAATCTATGCTGGATGTCTATGTATGTATAGTTGGGGTTAACATTCATTTAAACCCAAAAGATCAATAATTGTGCCCTCTTCTTCGACACTACTCCTGAAAACAATCTAAGAGACCAACTCCCTTAGTCCTATCCATTTCAAGACTTTCAGGCAATTCTTCCTTTTATATGCAATAATCTGCCAGCTGTTATGCCCTGTGTGTTCTGTAGTACCATGCACTCCGCAATTATATAAATGGAGGCTTTTTTCTTCCATTTCACGGAATCTAGATTCTTCCTTTTCCAGTAGTTTAAGTTTTTTGTGGTTCCCATTCAGGAGGCGATGTCCCGTTAGAACACCTTTCCAAACTCTTAGTGTAGTTTTACTCTGGCCTAGGCATTTATTGGTGGTTGTAGTTTGCCAGGAGTGTTTCATCCTTCCATTTTGATAGATCATCTGCGATTACGTTTCCTTTTATTACAGTGTGTTCTGCAACCCACAAAAGGGTGACTTTTCCAAATATATGTCACTTATCTTAAGCGTTCTTCTATTAAGGCACATTTTTATCTTGTCCCAACAAAGTGCTTCATAGCCCATAGCAGCATTTTTCCATTGGTTTCGTTTCTGTAAGTGGTGCCTCAATCCACTTTTATCTCTCTTAAGTTGAATCTTTCCAAGGTAGTTTATAATCTGTAAAGTCTACGAGTATCTACATTATACAGGAGCGCAAACTCAGTTCCTATAGTGTCTATAGTCTGACTTGTTCAGCAGCCACAGAGTAGCAAAGAATCTGTTCTACCGTTTCATCTCCTTCTAGGCAGACTCGGTGTTTTGGATCAGCCTTATTCTACCCAGAAAATAGCTTAGCTCGAAGAGTAGACCTGATCTCCTTCCTCTCCATGTTCAGGAAGGCTTCTGCTTTCAGTTTTAAAGGACTTTTGATCATCTGATCTGAGAGTTGTGTATGCCAGATCTAAGGTGATTCCAGGTCGTAACTTCAAACCATATCTATGCTATATACTGAAATAGCCCGCTTGTGAATATCTATTTTGAATATCACATTTAAGTCATCCATCTTTAATTAGAATTTTTGCAAAAGAAATTCTTGATAAGCCCTCGTATTTTTATTTCTAATTTCTCCTACCTCTAAGTGATTCATAAAGTAACCAATTCTGCACTATAAAAATAGTATAATAACGACTTGTTACATAAATTCACAAATCAATTCAATAATTAGTTTTTTGTAGAATTTTAAATCCCACCGCCTTTCCCTTAACCTCAACCTTAGTTGCTTTTGAAGGTCGTCTCTGTTCTAGTCCGAGAAAAAATTCAAAATTAATAATAAACCATAATTACTCGACCGAATCATATTGATTTATGAATATAAGTAGAATTTTCCGTAATTATTCACAGTCCAATCATGTACAAACAAGAGTTTGTGTCAATTTTGTTGTTAATATTTCAAAAGTGTGCCGTTGGTTTCGGTAAATTTGATTCTCATGGGTTTAGCAGTCATTTAGACCCGCGGTTTTTGAATTCAGATTATCAATTTAATGGACTTGGTTTATTCAAACCTCATTTTGGAAGTTCAGGTGTTCACGAAAGTAATTTTGATGAGCAGAAAAAAAGCCTAAACGAAGACAACTTTTTTATCAAAAATGGTGGAAACGGTGCTGACTTAACCCATGGAAATTTTGGTATTTTTAAAGGAGAAGAAGATTCTAAAGATTTGAAAGGCGAGTCAGAAGCTTTCTTTAACGTTGATGGTGAAAAGAAGGAACATGTAAATGAGAAAGATTATAATGGTGGACATCATTTCGGTTCAGAAGGTAGGTATGAAGTTTTTCTATTTAAATACTCTTTCAAACTCTCACAATTGATCCTAAAATATCCTGTTTCTAACTTCACCTAATGAGCTTCTGACATTTATTGAACTACGATACGGTTTTTTCATTTCTATACAAACAAACTAAGATTGCAAATACAAATTTTTATACATTATTTTTTATATTTATAGAAAAATCAGAAGATGAAAAATCGATTAAGCAAGGACATCGGAAAGGACATAAAATCAAAGGATTTTCCAAGTCACACCACAACGATGAATCAGGTAAAACTGAAGAATATTACGATGAAGCCCATGATGAAGCTGATAAAGAACAGTACGAAGGAAAATCTGGAGGATTCGGAGAATCTGGATCGTCCAGCTTTAAAGGAGGACACTTGGATAAAGAATCTAAAAATGAAGAAGTGAAGAAAGATACGCATTTCGATAAAGGTATTGATTCAAAACAAGTCAGCAAAGACCAACAGCATTTTGGCGAGAATGAATTTGGAGGCAGCGAGAAAAGATTCGGTGAACAAAAGCTTTTGGGAGACGGTGGCCTCAGCGAATACAGTGGATCTAGTAAATTTTGGAAACATCATCCAGCCTCTGGATATTATTAAAAAATTTGTTAATAAAATTTATTAAATTAATAGTTTTGGTTGTTTATTTTCATGCTCATATAATCCAAGATAATAAATTAATCAATTGAATATTGGAATTAGCTTCAAAGCTACCAATATTTTAAGATTTATTCTAACAATAACTATACCAAATAATAAAGAGCAATGTTTTGAAAAGTGCATACAATATTAAATATCCTGTGAGTGTGACATATTTTATTTGGGTGAAGCATCTAATAAATGAACCCAAAAAGTACTGTATAAATAAAGTATTCTATCAGTCAGATACCTATTTGAAAACATGTTTGAGAGGAGGACCATCAAGTTCAATGGGATTCAGGCTACAAAACATTAAAAGAAGCCAATGGTAAAAAATGGGAAATGAAAGAAAACGCTTTAATACAACTAAATGCATAGAAATGTGTAACTAATATCGTTGATTGATACAAACTCATCAATCAACGCTAATATTTTAGCAGAACGTAGTCAAATTTGGTTATCATTTTTGGAAACAATATTTCTAACAATCAATTTGATATCAGCATAGTGTAATAAGTTTTTATCCAGGTTTTTTAATGATTTGATGATTACAATTGTAGTTAACCGATTAACAAAACTGATTAAGACATTTGAAAAAAAATAAACATATTTCTCAAGAACAACACCAAATGCGTTTTATTAACAACATTTCTAGTATAAACAAAAAAATACTATCCTTAAAAAAACGTACCAACCTAGAATTTCTAGGAGACATTGGAGTATAATATTATAAGTGAAAAAGTTATACAAAATATTCCTTAATTTACGATCATTTCTATCGAAGGTCCACTGAGAAATGATAACAATTTTTTGAGAAAATTCAGGAAGTGATTGCCCGTATGAAATTATGATGCATTTTTCAACCTTCCTGTTACATTTTAAGGGGGTGAAAGATGGAAAATGCAAGAATAAAACAAGATTCATAATAAATGTTGAATTTGATCACCTCCAGCAAAAATACATGAAAGTAGTCTACGTCTTATATCGATCGTCGACATACTCAGATGTTTTAGGCGTATTTCCTATTAGTCGAGGCAATGAAGCACTAAAAAGGCCAAAGATAGGAAATCTTTTAGGATAGGACGTATCGGAATGCGGTTTTTGCATTCGCTTGCAAAAATTATTTATATCATTCGTACCGACTTTGTACTTATAATAAACCGGAAGTTGCATTGCTGCAGCCAAAAATGCATCTTATGAGAGGCCTTTTGGCAAATTTAATAACTTCGTAAATAAGAGTCAGAATTGGCTCAAGTCGGGTACCCGGGGGTTTTCGAGGTCGCTAATCACGATTATGATGTTCAAATTGACCCCCCCGAACACCTGGAGCTCAGGAACGCCGACGAACGTCATCTCCGGGGACTATGCGAGAGAAGAGAGAAACTGGGCACCCTGGGGTTTTTTGGGTCGCTGAATTCGAATATACCATCGGCGAACACCCCACGGTCACCTGGTGGGCCCCAACCTGGAGGCGGACGTTATCTTCGAGAATGTTTCTGGAAATATCGACAATAACGAACCGAAAATCGTTATGGGGGCTTTTTGTGTGCGCTGAATCCGAATTTTATGTTGAAAACGACCACCCGAACACCTGGTGCTCCCTAACCTGGCCTTGTTAGTCATCCCCGAGGGTTTTCCAGACATAATTGAAAAAAACCACCCGAAAATCGTTATGAAAACCCCCAGTAACGATTTTTGGTTGGTCTTTTTCAATTGTGTCTGTAAAACCCTCGGGGAAGACGTCAGAGACAGGGTAAGGCACACCAGGTGTCCGTGGGGTGTTGGCTGGTGCCATATTTGATTTCAGCGAGCCAAAAAAAACCCGTAACGATTTTCGGGTGGTTTTTTTTCAATTATGTCTGGAAAACCCTCGGGATGACTAACAGGGCCAGGTTAGGGCGCACCAGGTGTTCGGGTGGTCGTTTTCAACATAAAATTCGGATTCAGCGAACACAAAAAGCACCGTCGATATTTCCAGAAAAATTCTCGAAGATGACTTCCGCGTCCAGATTGGGGCCCACCAGGTGTCCGTGGGGTGTTCGTCGATGGTATATTCGAATTCAGCGACCCAAAAAACATTGATATCAAGTATAGGTGTCTTGTATACCAATGTAAACTAATGACTAGAGGTAATTCCACAACCAGAAATCACATGGTTTTAATTCTGGTAATCGAGGAGGCCAGAGGCTCCAACGGTTAGGATAGGTTACATCTAAGTATTGCCTAGAAATCTGATTAAAATGTACAGAAGTACCATTGTGCATGAACCACATGTTTTATCTAATATTTAATGGGATATCCACAAGTTCATGGAGATCATTTTGGAGGAAGCTGGTGTGAGTCAGAAAATGTGGCCCAATTAAGTAGTCCCCAATTCACACTTTAACTGAAAAAACATTTTGGAAACGGTGCTTATTATGAAAAATTATAATAAATTTTCTTGTAAAATTTGCCTCATCAGCAAAGGATATGTTTTTTATAAATTGGGGATTCTGTTGTATTCCGTCTTTAAACCAATTACAAAATATAACTTGCTGCTGGAAATCTCAGTTTAAAAGAGAAGGTTGGATGTGATAAGGGTAGACTCCGTTTCACATAAGAAGAAGCCACGTGAAGTTTGCCAACTAACGGGCGCAGAAATCAAAATCGGTCTTATTTATCTATGTCGCCTCGTAACGAAAGTTTCGTGCCAATTTTAACGATACCAAGTATTTTCATATACCAGTGTCTGTTCTATGTGAAACTATCTCGAAAAGCTTATTTAAACTATACATACGATAAATACATTTTTAATACTGCTTTTTTCCTTTATTGGGCTTAACTCTGCAGAGCTATCTACCCATTACTTTTTAATACTGTTATTTTGAGTTAACCTACAAAATGGGAAAACATTACAGTACTGATTTGAAGTCGAAGGTCAATTTTACAAAATGGTGCTGGTTTTGACAATAAGTTCGCACATACGACTGCAATTTCAAGTGGCTTCTTCTTACGTGACACGGAGTCTCCGATTGCTTCTTTTTCCTAAGTAGACACGAGTGAATTGCCAAAGTGACACTAGCCTACTTATTATTCCATTGTAATTAAAACAACGTATCACACTTATAAAATACAGGCAAAACAGATACATTTTTAAATCAAATTAAACTGCAATTTTTTTCACACTAAGGGTCTGCTTTTATCAAGTATTTCCAGTTACACAAATCCCCAGCCGCTATCCAGTAAAAAATCAACTTATTTAACGGATATTCAACTAATTGCTCACTAATTTAGGAAGTTAATTAAGAACGGTTATTGCACGTATGTGCCAATGAACGAAGGTTGATTTATTTCGTTTTATTCTACCTAATTGTCCCAAAAATTCGTCTCATCATTGTAAAAATCCAGTCGTGCAGAAACATAGACGTTATAAAAATATAGCAACTATTCTTATCCACCCATTTACGCGATCAGTTTCGTCCAGACATGATTAGGGTATTGAGGGTTTTAGTTGGGGCGATATTATTATATAATAAAAATGTTTTGGGGTCGATGGGGTTAGGTGGGTTTGCGACCGGTGGAAAAATGTTAGGAGCGAGCGGTATGGGGATGGGAGGTATGGGAATGGGTGGTATGGGAATGAGCGGTATGGGAATGGGTGGTATGGGAATGAGCGGTATGGGAATGGGAGGTATGGCAATGGGAGGTAAGTACATTTTTTGTTAATTTTTTAAAAGTTGAATTTGTGAATGTCTACCAGTTATGTTATATCATCAGTAATTTTTTTAGATTGTTTCACTACAAAATGTAATTTGAATATTTGTTATTAAGGCTATGGTATGAGCAATTCCAGTATCGGCAGAATTTTTACTCCGCTGTACACTGCCGAAATAGCAAAATATTGTTTCGTTATAAAAGTGGTCAAGTATCACCGTGATACATTGCCGTATTAACAGTACGACAACGAAGGAAGACAAATAATTTTTTTCCCGAATCTGCACGCCAGGATGTGGCTACTATTTCATAATGTTAAGTTGATTACATTGTTTTTTTGCGAATCTAGCTAAAGCTACACCCATGCTCATTATCTAAAGAGATGGAATGAAATAAAGGGATGCAATCTTGCCTGGATCACCCTGGGCGAGCTGGGAAGCTGGAGTCGAAAAAATATTTGGCGATGACCAGGAAAAACCTACGATAACGGTAGGATTTCTGACTGGCCACTGACAATTAAGGAAACACCTCCATTCAATGGAGCTAGTGGACACACCTCTATGCAGGATGTGTGAACAGGAAGATGCATCTGTCAGGCATGTCTTATGCGTGTGTATTCGGTGAGTCTTGGCCTACACCTGCCGATATAAAGGACCTGTCCACTTTCCTGGAAAGGACAGGATGGACGATGACCTAGGAAGACAACTACTCGGGAAGATGTACAATGGGTCACATGTGGCCTAAGTGCCGTGGGCCTATGTATGTATGTATGTGTTTTGGAGTAACATTCACTGAGACCTGAAAGATCTATTGTGCCCCCTTACTTCTACTTAGTTTCTGAGGAGAGTCTCAGAGACTAGTAGCTCCTTTAGTCCTATTTTCCGGAGGAATTTTAGGATATCTGCAGGCTTTAACTTAGGTAACTGTCCCTCTTTTATCCAGTAGTCTCCCAGGTGCTGTGCCCTAGGATTCTGAATTGCTGTGCAGTTTGCAAGTATGTGGATGGAGGTTTCTTCTTCCATTGCACAAAATCTACAATCTTCTTCCTCCACTATTTTGAACTTTTTAAGATGCCCATTCAGGTGACAATGTTCCGTTAGGATTCCTGTTAAACCTCTTACTGCAGTTTTACTTTGACTTATGCATTCATTTGATCTCTACAGGCTGTAGTCACCCAGAAGAATCTTAGATTGCCTAAGCCCTACTAGATCTTTCCAATGGTCAGATCTTCTCTTTTCTTCGGCTTTACCTATTTCTTCCAATATTACATTGCAGCTGATTCCGCAAAATGGTTTCGGCCCCCAAAAAGGGTATTTCAGTCCGCCTCTTCTGCTGTGGGTCTAACTCACCCTCCCTACTCTACAGATACATTAGTTTTTGAAAGATCTCCGTTGCCCCGTTGTGGAAGGGATAGTATTAGATATACGCCAAATTGTCCCCGGTTTCATTCAGAAATATTCACGAAACTTCCCAGGCTGCTTCATAAACCGTTAAAAAATAGTGTGAAATTATACATACATTTCTTTATAAATGGGGGTTGATGCAGAAGTATTTTTCGTTTCCAAACTATACTACTTACAGTAAGGAATTAATTTCCAGAAAGTACCTACTGTTGCGAATTGAATGCCATTGCTGACATAATTGTAATATTTCTGTCAGCTTATACCCATGTCAGTTGCAACCTGGAACACTCTGACAGCAAGATCCTGACGGGCGTATTCGGCAGTATATATGGACGAGACAATATTATTGGTCCTTAACTGAGCTACTCTGGCTGCAGCCTAAGTAATGTTTTGTTATATTTTGTACGTTTAAAGAATGAAAAATATTCATCAGAAGACAAAAAGTGGAGTCAGTTAACAAAATCTATACAATAATTGATGTTAGTTTGAATAAGAGTTACATTTTGTCGACTTATCATTCGTTCAAATTTTTTGATGATTAACATTCAATTCCTATCTGGATATACACTCTAACAATTCCGGTCCACTGTTTTTTATTTTCTAGGGTCCGGGATGGGTTATGGACAAGGAATAAAGCTTCTTGGAGGAAGTGAAGCAAATGGAGGTTCCTTTGGAGAAGGCAAGAAAATGTTCGATGATGTGTTTTTCAAAAAAGGTTTTGGTAGCCAAGGAGGACAATTTGGAATGGGACAATCTGGATTTGGAAGTGGCGGAGCTTTAATAAAAGATCTCAAAGGCGAAATGGGGTTTCACAAGGGTCACCAAGGAGGAAAAAACATAATTACAGACGGAAAAGGATATACTGGGTCAAATCATTTTGGAACTGAAGGTTTGTATTTATTTAACAATTCCATGAAAAGTAAGGTCATATTTTTTTTATTTCACAATATCAATTAATAAAAATTTTTATTTCAATTAGGACAAAATGCTGGTGCCGCAAATGAGAAGGAAGGTCACAAAAAAGGTCATACAGTTAAAGGTTTTCATACCCAACACGAATCAAATGAAGCAAGCAACACAGAAGAAGTATACGACGAAGAACACGATGAAGCAGATAAGAAAGCACTCAAAAAAGCAGAAGGTACGTAATAGTTTTTTTTATTCTTATTTTTTTGGGTATTTTGCATTATCAAATCCTCATGATGTAAAGAAGAGTTTGCCAGTTGCTTAAACTTCTCACGACGACTCTTCTTCTCTTTCATTTGGAATTAGCATATGGAGTCTGCGTGTACAGGTAAACCTTTACAAAAAACTTCTAAGTGTGTCTAAGAATACCCCAGATTACATTAGGATCACATTAGCCATTTTTCTTTGAACTTAACCACACAAACCGGGTTAACTATAAGTGCAAAGAAAATATTCATAATATTGATGATCTAAATATTAATGATACACAAAATGGATTCTATAAGCTCACTAAATTCGCTCATAGTATTATTAGCATATTGTATGCTTTAGTTTTCATCTTAACTTTTTTATTAATTAACAAAAATATTTGTGAACCCTTGTGAAATTATTTATCATATGCACAGTAAAACTATCTATTTAAACTATACTTACAACTTAAAGATTCGTGGGGTAGATTTAGATATGGCTTGTGGCAGCCACAAAAGTTCTCCATCAGAAGTATCACTTTCGCAGTTTAAAAACCCTCAAGTGAGAAGAAACTTCGAACACTGCGATCTATTACAAATCCGCTTGCATCGCTAATTAACACAATTGTTTAATTTTTGTGATGCTATCCGGCTCGATCCGTCTAGAGGACGTCTACCTTAAGTACAACTTTGAAAGCACCCGTGAAGCAGAATTGGAACAGAATACGATTTGTGGAAGGTTTTAAAGCACTACATCATGAAAAGTTGCAAAACATATTGGAACATGGTCGAATCAAAAAGACGTGGTGAAGCGGAGCTGCAAGTACAAGCAGCTTGATGCAAGGTTTTTACAGGGAATTAAGCTTCAAGAGCAACACGAGAAACATAATTTTAAGTTGGTGTAGCAGTTAATGGTATTGAGTTGTGTGTGTAAATCTATTTGAAGCACCACCAGGAAGAGTGATTTAAAAATCCCATTCGTGATTCCTGTACGTTGAAGTGTTTTAATATTTCCTAAAAAAAATTACAAATAGTGAATCTTTATTAGGGCTATATTTGTGCACATAATATTTCTATGAATCCAAAATAGTCAAACTTTTTTCAAGTAGATGATTATATTTGTCGTTGATATTTTTCAGGAGAATTTGGTGAAAACAGTCAAGGAGCTTATAAGGGTGAAGAAGGAGATGCTAAATTTGCCTCTGGACAGAGTGGGAATACAGGGAAATTTGAAAATGCTGTCGAAGCAGGAAAAGCTGGCGCTGGTGGTGGCCAATATGGTGAAAAGAAATACGGAGCTGGTGGTGATACTTATGGAATTAGTAAAGGAGGGAATGTTAATGGTCTTGCTGGACATCATGAAGGCAACAATATGTTCAAAACTTATAAACATTAATTACTTAAGTTTATAAAATATATTGTTTATCAAATTCTAATTTATCTATATGGTTTTATATGGACGTAATAGTTAACTTTTTTGATGGTGTATAAGTTTTTAATTAATAAATGTGTGATTTGTTGAAAAATGATTCTATTCCACTGCGATGAGCACTAGTGATGAGCAAAATCTGTCTTGTTCTTGCTAGCAAGACCAAGACCGAATAAGTAAGAACAAGACTAATGACAAGACCGAGAATGCAAGACCAAGACCAAAGTGCAAGGATAAACTAAAAATTACAACTGTCATTTTAAATTGGATGTATGAGAATATTTGTCTTAACTTCAATATAACTTGTTGATCATTTATAATTTATAGTATAAATGTTATATCTATCAATAGAAAATTTTCTAAAACGACGTAAATAGTACTTATCAACAAACTATTTGAGCAAGACCAAGAGCAAATTTGAAGTTGAATGTCAATTTTTCAATATGGCGCTGGTTTTGACAAGTTCGCGCATATAGTAAAAGTCCCGAATGTTTCTCGTTACGTCATAGCTCATAAACATCCGAATCAAATCAATAAGACAGTTTTCACCAGCGGCGTATCATTGTTAGAGGGTTCGGCATGTATTTCTGGTGATCTAATTATGAGAGGAAATAGATGAAAGTCAAATTTAACAATTGAATAGATGAGGCTTTTACTTGATGAAGATCCATACTAAGCGATGAAAAAAAACAATTTAATTTGTTTAAATCTTCATTATATATTTGAACAAGTTCAATATAGAGTCGTGACGCGTTTCGCTAACACAGTAGCTTTCTCTCTCGTTTTATTTCATCGCCAAATTCAACATATCATAGTTGAACTACGATTTGAAATTCTACAAATTAGTATATTACGTAACACGAGTTGTGAGTAACCCATTACGCACGAAAAGAAAAAGTTTAATTATATAAATTTCACGAGTGCGTAATGGGATTACAACTCGTGTAACGTACTATACTTTTTCTACGCCCATCTATTTTCTTCTGAGTGCTCATAATTTCATCTTTTTCATTACTAACAGTCATATTCATAGGTAAAGTTGAGAAAATGTTCGGATACTATAATTTGTTACTAAAATTGACAGCATAAATGAGATGACGTTTTTTCCCATATCAAGAAACACCGAATTATTTTTTTTGAAATTGTAAAATGTGTTGCCGACATTTAGGGGCATCACTCTTTTAATCTAAAATGTATTTCACTAATGCTAAGAGCTTTTATGTTTTTCAATTTATTAAAAGTATGTAAATAAACCAAATAAAGTATTACGTAAATTAAAATTTGATTGCAATTTGATTCAACAAAGAAGTCTAAGTTTTTCTATCTAAACGCACATGTATGTTATGAGATTTTCATTACGTGCATGTTATTGTTAAATGTCACTTACAAGGAATGTTTTCAGTGCGATTTTTGACGTTTACAGACATGGGCGTAGAAAAAAATTGTTAAGTACAAAACTCACCTTTTGAATGGCATTGAACGGCAAAAGGGGTCCGCCATTAGCCAATTTCTTTTGGAAATATTCATGTAA
Organism: Lochmaea capreae; assembly: GCA_949126875.1. Classification (NCBI taxonomy): domain Eukaryota; kingdom Metazoa; phylum Arthropoda; class Insecta; order Coleoptera; family Chrysomelidae; genus Lochmaea; species Lochmaea capreae. The sequence continues at coordinate 18,940,418 of OX421396.1, forward strand.
TTTTCTAATACAGTCACGTTTACTTTTGTCCAAACGTTTACCAGGCATTTTGTCGAAAAATATCACAATAAATAAAAATGAATTTCACCTGTTTAAAGTAATGACAATGACGACGAACTTCAATGGCGACAGAATGATTTACGCATAAAGTGACGTTTCGCTTTTTAAGTACAATCGTTGTCACAATACAAGACAGAGTGACAAACCGATAAAGACGTAGAGGTGTAGCTTAATTCAGGTACAAAAGATATATGAATAGTTTGGCAAGTTTATCTGAAGCTACGGGGCCTCGGCAAAGGGCGAGGAAACAGCGGATATCTGTCGGTACCTATATATTTTTATAAAAGTATTAAAAATAATAATTATTATTATATAATAATTATATATAGAAACTGATTTTGCTTTGCTTTAAAGGTAAAGTATTTTTCAAAACACGGTATTTGTTAAAACAAATAATGTTAAAAATCGTACTTGAATTCAATATGGATACGAAATAGTTCAAAATCTGACACTGACAATACCAACGCCACTGGATAAACAATATCAGTCAATTGACAAAGTGAGAGGGAAGAGCACACGCACGCGCTTGCCAATAGGAAGTCAGCTGGTCGCTAAGCAACGAATGCCTTTGATTCATTTAACCAATTGAGTTAGTTCGGAGGGCGTGAAAATTATGGCTTTCGCACAACGCTGCCAGAGCTTGAAAAAGCCCATAACAAATTTGGAAAAGTGTTCATCTTTTAATATTCATAAATTGAAAAAATAATGGTAATATACAAAATCGAATGAAACAAACACATTAACGAATTAACGTTTTCATATTGTTAATAATAAAAAGTCCATTTTCTAATTAGTATCACTACATACTTAGCACTTTAGCTTTTTTATAGTTAAACGTGGCAATATCGAATGTTTTCGACTGCATTCCTTTAACGGCTTCGAATAAACTTGCCAAACTAAACCTTTCCATATTTGTATTAATTGGACATACGCAGTCAGTGATATTCACATAACATTAGATTGTCTTTGATACATTCAGGGAAGTATGACGTAACGAGAAACATTCGTGACTTTTACTGTACTTCAAGGTGATTCTTCTTGAGTCTACCCTATTTCCATAAATTAACATTAATGTTCTATTATCCTTCCATTCTTTGCTTTTTTTCAATTGCTTCCTTTCCATGTAAAACTTGGTGACATCCAGTTTAATGTAAACTGCTTACCCCATTCCAGTATTAGTTGACAAAACCAATTAATTGGTGACGAATTCCGGTCTCTGAGGTGGAGGGAGCTCTCCAAAACACTTTTTAGTTACAAAACAACGACCATGATTGAATCATTTTTATTTTTGACAATGTTTTGTCGTCTAACATCAAATTTATAGTTAATCGATAAATGATTTTTAATCGAAAAATATGAACAATCTATGAAGAAAAAAAAACAAATAAATAAAAAACTTCATGAACTTGATTTATTAAATACAAAAAAACTAAAAACAAAGAAGACACCTTATTCGCGCAAAATATCGTCAACAATATAATTGGCAGTACACTTAAAACACTAAATAATAAATTATTTATAAAAAAACATCCGCTTCTTGTAAAGCATCGAAACATGGCAAGTAAAACAATTATCGAAAAAGAAAATAGTAAATCCCATTTTTTTGTTTAATTAAGTTGAATTAAATTTTTAAGGTTGATAAAACGGTACAACTAACGGATGCGATTTGATAAATTTACTAGATTCTTGGTGTCCCAAAAGACTTTGTTCGTCCGCGCCATTTTTATATCCGAATAAGGCTTGATTTCCGGCGAATTTGTTTTCTCCATATTTACCATGATCTCCTTCGACTTTTTCCACAGAATGTTTGTTTTCGAATTGTCCCTCTTTCTTAGCTTCCGCTAGATTATATTTAGAGTCTTGATTTCCTCCTAAAAAATTATCAACATTTACTCAAAGTCTTGACCAACTCAAACATTAGTTGAAAACTTACCTTTGAATCCTGAAGCTCCTTTTTCTCCGAAGCTTCCAGATTGGCCGTTGAAAGCATAATTTCCACCCTCGTCGTGGGCTTCATCGTAGTATTCTTCGCTTTTACCTGTTTCGTCTTTGTGATGGGAATTCTTGAAACTCTTGACTTTATGCCCTTTTTTGTGACCTTGTTTGGCGGTTTTTTCTTCCCCACTTTTACCTAAAATTCACAAACTCTATATATGATATCAGTACTCGAAAAATTTCATTCACAAATCAGATTGCACGAGCTCAGTTAATATATATTAACTCAATTTTGACATTTTTATCCGGTGTCAATCATCAGATAGACTATTTTCAAGTTTTTCCATTTTTTAAAATATGATCACACTTTTTATAAATCTAATGCTCAAGTATATTCTGTGTTCCTTGTGTTGAATTGATTATGGTTTTTCATTAATTTATTGAAATAGGATACAAAAAATATTGTGGTTTAATTTATATAGATCTTTCTAACAACACCTGAAGCGTCAAAATTTGTGAATACTTCGAAAGTTACTGTTCTTTGAAAATTCCATATGGCATCTTTCAAGATTCAAGAAAATTTCGTTTTAAATCTAGAAAGACGATTTCTAGGTCCTTTAACGACCAGTTTTATCGTTTTTTCATCATAATATATTATATCTAATCAACGCGTGCTGTCAACTTCTGCTATCAGATACGCAAAGTTCAACTCTAGATGGCGCTAGAAGTAAAAATGTTAATATTTCCATTTTCGCTTGTAAGCGCATTAACTTTAGTGACAATGTACAATCTAATTACAGCAGATATCTTCAAAAAGTTAAAAAATATATACCTTCTTTGTTATAATGTTGTCCCCCTTGATACTCTTTTCCATCTTCATATACTTTCTTCTCCCCATCTACATTAGTATAATGCCCAGCATCCCCTTTTATATCTTTAGTAGCTATTTCTCCCTTAGCATAACCAGACTTTCCGTGATTAAGTTCTTCCCCTTTCTTTCCTTCACTTTTTTCGTATTTTTCGTCGTTTGCGTTCTTTTTTCCAGCACTAAACTGTTCTTTGGCTATTTCTTCGCCTCCAATATGGTGCGGATAGTGATGAAGTCCTCCTTGTAGACCTCCGCTTAGTCCTCCTTGTAGACCTCCGTGTAGTCCTCCTTGTAGACCTCCATTCAGTCCTCCATGAAAACCTCCTAATCCGCCTAAGTAGCCGATTCCTCCAGTTCCTTGGACGTATTGGGGAATTACTTGGCCTCCAAAGCCTGCTGCTAATGGAACCACGTGACTGGAGGCGATATTTGGGGTTAGAAATTGACCTCTGTAAATGACAAAAATGAAAATTACAATGTGATTGCCCGTTCCTCTAGAATGGGGTTAACTTTTTCGTACAAACCTGTATCCTTGGCCTCCAAATCCTGCTCCTCCGAATCCAAATCCTCTAGCACCTTCATTTTCTGGGTAGTATCCTCCTTCTACAACATGATAACCTCTAACTGGTACATTGGAAGCTGCAGCTTTCATCACATCTTCAGTTTCATATCTGACAACAGAAACAATGAATTTTTATCCAAAAAATATAGACGTAGCGTGGTAATTGTAAAACAGACAATAGATCATTAGTTATGGATACGAAGGAAACTATTTCAATCATTTATTCATTTGAACATATTTCATTTACCATGAAAAAATGCAGAATGTTTAATCCTTCCTGGCCGGTACTGATTTTAAGACGTAAAATTTTAAAAACAGCTTTCGATACTTTCTCTTTAATTTCCCATGACATTTGTAACGTTTTTATACTTTTATCAGCTTCAATACAATACATTAATAAGTTTATACCCATATCCTTACCAGAATCATCAGGATTAACGATTATTTTATCACATTCTATTATTATTATAACCCTCCCAGATTTTTAAAAATCAAAAATCCTAAGACATGCAAGTGATATAGATTTATGTATAGTGATCCTTTTGTTGGCAACTCTCCTAGACTTCCCCTACTTATTTTTAAAAAGTAGAGAAATTGTTGTTTTAAACTATACTGGGCCTCCATATAAAAAAATAGTTTTTCTACTCCTGTTTTATAATATACTTATTAAAAGACTAAAATCTGTATCATAATGATATTCATTATGATACAAATTTTCATTATGATACAGATTTTTAAGCCAATAGGAATGCGACATTCGCACAATATTCAATATAGCCATGGATACCTGGTTGACATTGACATTGGAATTAACAAATTTGGAAACTTGGGCAAGCAAATTGCCACCTTTTTAGGGCTTCCCAATCCCAATTTATATACGGGAACATCTGCAACCGTATTGGTAGATGGCGGCAGTGATATTACCACCTTAAAAAGACACGGTGGTTGGAAATCCACTACGGTTGCAGAGGGTTATATTGAAGAAAATATCCAAAATAAAATAAATGTATTGAATAAAATTTTTAATTCAAATGAAAATAGGAATGAAACAAACTTTAACATGCCCTCCAGTTCAACAACCATCCGAACAAGATCAGCCCCCCAAATAAATTTTACAAATTGTACAATAAATAATTTATGCACAAAGAATATTAAAGAATTAATATTATTATGTTCAAAAGTTTTAAATTTATTTGTTGTACAATTTGTAAAATTTATTTGTTGAAGTTCCTTTCATTGTTCTTGTTTTTTATAATAAATGATAATTATTAATTAAATAATTCTTATTAATCGGAGTAGAAAAAATATTGTATGCAACTTTCATGTAATGGCCATTAATACACTCGCATATTATATACGAAACTCGCCTGCGGCTCTTTTCGTATCCTACAACATGCTCGTGTCTTAATGGCTATCATTACATGATCGTTGCATAAAATACTATTATTTATTAAAAGAAAAGCAACGTCATTTTTGATGGGTTCTGTATAAGTTCGAAACACATATACATATACCTACTTAACCGATGAAATATATAAAAACTTATTTTTGGCCATACCTAAACTGATACACAGGTTGTCTTGATAATTCTTCACAAACAATAAACGGCAAAATTAAAAATATGCTAAATACTTTGTCCATTTTTGGTATGTTCATGCTAAGAAGACAAAGAACTAACGTGTAATTGGTCTTAATTAGATATTTATACTCTATGATTTTGTAAAGTAATGATTCGCTTGAATAAATTTTCTCCAAGAACGACTACGTACAGGGTTAGTCACTGGTTTGCTTTCTTGTTTTTTTTTCTGGTTCACTGGAAGTAAAAAATATAACAGAGATGCTAGACTTTGTCTATTCGGACAGGAGACAGTTAATCGCTTGATGAACGTTAACAGCTGAAACGTTTTACTGTTTTTAATTGTGACAAGGTGAAGATATAAATTTCACATGCACTGTGCTTATGTTTTGGGTTTAAATTTTGGAATCGATTTTTTCTACTCTCACTTTAATTTTATCATTAGATTGGCAGGTGCTGTATGTTAATAATATCCATTAAAATGCAGTTTTTTAATTAAGATATACAGGGTGTTTTCAAATGACACTTGCAACATTTGCATATATAGATACCTCTCGTAAAATTGGACAAAATGATATAAAGATTGAGGGGTTCAGCCTGTTTACTTTTCGAAATACAGGGTGTTAAAGTTATGAAAAATTAAATGTTTTAATTTGATAACTTTAAAATGGATGAATATATTGATTAGACATTTGGCAGATTGTTTTTAAATGTAAAAGAGCATATTTTGATGGAAAAGTATGTTTCAATTCTTGATCTAGTGGTGTAATTTACCAGGATTGGTTCATTCAAAGGCTTTCAGACAACCTTCGAAGAATGTCTCCAAACAAATGTTAGACTATAGCAGGCATGACCTACGTTGTCTAACAGGCCACTGTCATCTGAATCTTCATATGCTAAAACTTGGACTGTCGGAAGATCCGACCTGCCGTCTTTGTCTGAAAGATGATGAAACAGCAGAGCATATAATTTGTGCCTGCCCCGCCGCGACTCGAATCAGGTATCTGATGTTTGGCAGGGATTCTCTCTCGCCCTCGGACCTGAAATATCATTCACCAAATAAACGAATCGGCTTTGTTAAGAAGCTGAATTTGTTTGGTGAAATCTGAATAGGTGTGAACCACAATAGACTCTTACGAGTCGCAGTGGAGGGCCTTATAGACCCACTCACCATAAACCTAACCTAACCTAACCTAGTGGTGTACATTGGGAAGAATATGTCACCAAAAAAGCTCCAGGTATTGATGGTATAAGACCAGAAGTATTAAAAAATATAAGTTCCTTAATAGAAGCTCCTCTAGCATACCTAATAAATTGCGTTTTTGAGACATCCATATTCCCATCCGAATTTAAGAGAAGTGTAGTCACTCCTATATTTAAGAAAGGAAATCTGGATTGTATAAATAATTATCGTCCAATATCTGTGATAACAATCTTTGCAAAAATTCTTGAGAAGGCGATCAAAGAACGTTTCGTAAAATTTTGGAATAAAGACAATTTCATTTCTGAGAAACAGTTCGGATTTAGGGAGGGGGTTTCAACGAACGATGCAATAGCAGTGGTCACAGATGAAATATATCGGTTTCTAGATAAAAGTGAACCAAACCTTTGCGTGTTTCTTGATCTTTCAAAGGCGTTCGATACTGTAAATCATCAGATATTGTTGGATGCTTTGGAGGAGTCGGGAATACGTGGAGGTGCACTTAATCTTATGCGAAATTATCTTGAAAGTCGGGTTCAGCAAGTGAAGATAGGCACCTGTTACAGTCATGAACAGAAAGTTGAGTATGGAGTCCCACAGGGCACTGTCCTTGGACCAATTCTATTTTCAGTTTATATAAACAGTCTACTTACTATTGAGAGCAGTGGAAAGATTTACAGTTTTGCCGACGACACAGCAATATTATATTCATCAAAAACTTGGGACGATCTGAAAAATAAAGCTCAAAATGATTTATCTCACGTATTAAACTGGTTTAATCACATGCAACTTACCATAAATTTTGACAAAACACATTTTATACACTTTGCAAATTATACATCAACACTACCCCATTATCAAACTTTAAGCATACAAAACCAGGATGAAGAAATTGAGATAAATTCCGCAAAATGTATTAAATATCTTGGTGTAATTGTGGACCAACATTTAAAATGGGATGAGCAGATGAGTGCGGTAGCGAAAACTTTAAGATACATGCTATTTAAATTTAAATGTTTAAAAAAACTCTTAAGTATAAACTATTTAAAAATAATCTACTATTCACTTGTAGAATCTCGATTGCAATACGGAATTCTGGGTTGGGGAGGGATTCTTCCAACTCACTTAAATAAGATAAAAGTATTGCAAAAAAAGGTTCTGAAAATAATTTTTAATAAACCATACATATATTCTACAATTCAATTATTTAAGGAAAGTGGTGTTATGACTATTCGACAACTGTATAGCTATAATATTGCTAAGTATGTGTACAATCATAAAAATATGCTCAATAAAATAGAACACAAATATGAAACGCGCCACAAGATTAACAAAAACATTCAAATGCCCCTAACAAACAAATCAGTCGGCCAAAGAAATTTTTCATACATAGCTGCCAAACTGTATAATTCTTTGCCACAAATGTACAAATCATATATTTTTTCACTAAATAATATAAACCTCTTTAAGAAAAGGATTAAACGTTTTATAATTGGTTTGGATCTATATGAAGTGAATAAGTTGATTGAGGGGTGAGCTCTGTACATTTCCCCTACAACCTATTGGTATTGGTTCTCTTTTTTAGTTTTATTCGTACTCTGTATATTTTTGCTATAAAGAAACTCAAATTTTTGGATAAACTCTCAAATAGTGTACTACAAGATATCGTTTAAATTATTTTAACACAAACAAGTATTTGAAATACTTTTGTGTCCTTCTCATGTTTATTTGTATATTTTGTATTTTTTGTATTTTGGTGTTACTACATTGTAAACTTTTTCGTTTCTTTTGCAAATAAACGTTATTATTATTATTATTATCCCCTCCCATTTTTTACATTTGAAGCTATTTTTATTTTATTTTGTATTCCTCAATGGTTTTACGTGAAAAACGCATACCCTTTACATATCAAAATTTGTAGTTTTCAAAATATTTAATGTTTTTAGTCTGCAAGATCAGTTTTCAATAAAGAAATAAAAAAATATTTTTTTTAATAACTACCAAACTACTAATGTTTAGAATATGTAACAGGTACTAATTTTTCAAACAGCAATGCATCTAAAACGTTGAGTGAAGATTGTTGAAAACATTTTTCCAGACTTGTGATTTTATTAACAAAAGAATTAGTGACAATAAAAAATAAGATAATTACAAAGTTAACTAATATCCCATTCAAACATAATTATTCACTAAACATCCTACAAATTACAAGAGATGTTCAAAATCCTTACATCATTTTGTCCAATTTTACGAGAGGTATCTACATACATGCAAACGTTATAAGTGACATTTGAAAACACCCTGTATAATAGGAATGCAGCATCTCAATATTCTGTCAATATCCAATATAGCTATGACTAGCATAACTAATAATGGAATTAAAGTATCATAGTAGAAAAAATGGTGCATACAACTCGCCTTAAATGGTTAATACGACACTGAACTCCAAATGAATATCATTCTACATATTCGACAAAATTCATCCTAAAATAAAGTTTGGGATAGTCGAGTTTTACTAATTTACTAATATTTATCAGTTGCTAGATATGATACATTTCAATAGTATACATAATGAACACCTACGAGTGTACAGCTAAGTATGTTATCTGTGTATACAGATACAACAGCCGGATAAATCTCATTACGCAAAACATCTAGTTACTTGACACCAAACATTCCTTAACACCTAACACAGAATTATAAGTACTACATATTTATGATAAGAAACAAGAACTAGATTTCCTTGAAGAATCAGAAATTAGAAGACACTCAAGATACCCACAATATTAAGGCATCAATGAACAGATAAATCTAGGTAACTCTGACGATATGTCAATATCGAAATAATTATCAATAATATTTTATGGTGGTCATTAAATAGTGGATTTAATTAGAATCAGTTAGTTTCATCTAAAAAAGTAGTATTTGATGATATTGTATTGTGAGATTAAAAGTGTTAATTTTTCTGAGTCATACAATATTTGAATTTGGCAATAACAACCGTTAAGAGTCACAAGATTGATTTTAATATTATTGATGTAATGGAAATACTTAATAACTATAAAAACAATTATTGATCAAATCGATTATATTAAACGAAGCTGAAGTGTAAATATAGTTTTATTTCCGGAAAATATTTCATAACAATTAATTGGTTAAATATACAGGATTAATCAAAGAGATTGGTCTTAAGTTATACTACTTTCTTTGGGATCTAATATAGAACAGTTGAAATTACTTGAAAATATTCTACTAATGGGATCTTAAATTCCTTTAATTCCATTCTGACAAATTTTGCTTTCAGAATGGAATATTTGTCAGCATCATCATTAAAATATCTTCTTCCTAGTTCAAATGCATGTATCTTGGTTGTACCGTTTATGTAAATGGACCAGAAGTCCTTCTTGTATGAATTCTACATTTTTAAGTTATACTACTTTCTTTGGGATCTAATATAGAACAGTTGAAATTACTTGAAAATATTCTACTAATGGGATCTTAAACTCTTTTAATTTCATTCTGATAAATTTTGCTTTCAGAATGGAATATTTGTCAGCATCATCATTAAAATATCTTCTTCGTAGTTCAAGTGCATGTATCTTGGTTGTACCGTTTATGTAAATGGACCGGAAGTCCTTCTTGTATAAATTCTACATTCTTAAGTTATACAACTTTCTTTGGGATCTAATATAGAACAGTTGAAATTACTTGAAAATATTCTACTAATGGGATCTTAAATTCTTTTAATTCCATTCTGACAAATTTTGCTTTCAGAATGGAATATTTGTCAGCATCATCATTAAAATATCTTCTTCGTAGTTCAAGTGCATGTATCTTGGTTGTACCGTTTATGTAAATGGACCAGAAGTCCTTCTTGTATAAATTCTACATTGAATGCTCTTGTCCCTAATTCGCGCGTGTTCTAACATGTTATCTATGGTTCTAACCTCTTTTACAGCGTTGTCACATCTAAATTACAACCGAGTTTTTTCAGTATTAATCTTCTTAACTCTGTACCACTTTTGGAAGTTTCATCCGCTGCTTTTGATTTACTTGGCAGCAACTTTGCTACAACAGATCTTACAAGCTCTTCAACGTCTGAAAATAGGGAATCAGACTCACATTTGTTCATTTTTACCGACAAAATTAACAAAAATAAATGCGATTATTTTGACAAATGTTTTGTCATTTGAGTTTTGTATCATTGTTGGCTTTGATATTATTCAGCAGAGGAAGTCTGACGTTAAATAATATTCAAGTTAAATAAATTCAAACCTAAAATGGAACGATTTAAATTTTTTTTCCGTCAATTGGATTACAAAAAGTTTTGTATATAAACACGATCTAGAACACCGCGTTTTTTGCAACTATTTGTATAAACAGCTATTATCTCATCGGGTCATATGAATTGGCATGGCTGGGTGGAGAAGAAGCACAATGTTTGGTAAATTGTTTTTGAAGAAAAAAAATAACGATGGTTCGATCACTGGTAGCATGAAATATAACTCGATATTCTCAAAAATAGCACAATGCGGTTCTCAAAAATGTACAAATAGTAAATGGTTGATACCCAAAACGAATAACTCTGATATTTGGCCTGTTTTGATTAAAAACTTTCTGAGTAAGCGAAACGAAAATATTAAAACTGACAGACTTTTTTTCATATTTTGAAGTGTAATTCAATGTCTGTCGAGGCATATAGCACGAGAAGTCGTTGTTTCTTATCAAGTGAAGTGAATATTTTTTGACAGTGAGTTATTTTTATTCAGTTTTAGTTTATGAAAAAATACAATAGGTTTAATAACTATAAATATATGGATATATTTAAAATAATGAGCTATTTTCGTTATTTGTATATTTTATTCTTATCTTACTTTCATATCTGTTTTCGGTGCAGTAATGAATTTTCCATTTGATGTTCTTCATGTATTAGTAGAATATGGTACAAAACATAATCTATCAAAATGCTGGTTTCATAATAATTTATAAAATTCAGACACAATAACAAAGTACAGAAATAAAAATGGATAATAATCCTTCTTCCAATCAAACACAGATCCTTACTACAATCGTTGCTTCAACTTTAACAAGTAAACGACAGTGATGGATGTCAAAATAATGTCAACATATTATTTATTTGTCATGAACAAGCTGAAACATAGAACAACAAACGAAGATTATCGACAACTTCACATTTACACTAGTGACGTTGTTGCATCTTAAGTTGCATAATTTCAGTGAATTTTTGTTTCCATTTACTTCTCTGTGAATCAGCAGACAATAGAAAATAGTTTTATCTTTGAATAACTCACTTGCCATTTATTCATGATAAACCCTTAACAAACTGTTTTGTTAAATTTTTAAAAATTATGTTATCTGAATTATTAATATTATTGTTATTATTATTTGGTATTAACAATGAGCCACTCTCTTGTTCATAAATTCTGTTGGCCAATTATTGTTATTCAAAACTGATTTTAGTAAAGTTTTCTCCTGTGTGAATTCATTACCATTAGAACAAATGATTTTACTATCCCTTTTTTTACGCTTATAGCATAATGATTGCATTCAAAATTTACATACCTTTAGTGTGTGTTGGTTTACGGTAAACACTTGTTTGATACCCGAAAAGATGTTTTGTTGAAAAGTACTTCTAAATATGGCAAAAATTGTTTTTCTTAATTTCACTTTCAAATTTCATATATTTTCTCATTTAGATTTGTTGAAAAATCATTCAGAAATACTAAGTCATAAGGCCATATTGTGAAAATGTCGTCTACATATCTCCACCAGACAATTGGTTTTAATATGCACCGTTTCACAATTTGTCGGCGAGATAAAGAAATCTGTAAGCAGAACCGGTTTCAGACAAATTTTTCATTATTACAGGATCCTAATGCACTAGCGATATCTGTACTTTTTTTTCTGATAACTGAAATAATGGACTTTTTTGAAACTTTTGTCAATTATGTATTTTTTCAGCAGCTCCATGCTTTGACCCATTATTTTCTTGTCTCAGTTGTCTGTAAATATAGCGACTAGAACATACCAAATTTCTTTCTGTCTATCGTCTCAAACACCTACTCTCCACTTTCAGAAATTTCAAAACCTTTGGTAAACAATTTTAACAATAAAATATTCATGGTTGATACATACAACAATCAAACAACTTATTATATTCACTGCGACATGTAATCAAGCAGAATAAATAAATAAACTTTGACATTGCTTATGTTGGCATAGAATAATACGTCTGTTTACTCTTCTAGTATATTCCTTGTTCGGAGCCTATAACAATATCTTCCTCTTCGAATGGTCGCCAAAAAGCCAGAGTTTTAATTATCACCAACAAAATAGTTTTAGTCAATAAAACAAAATCTCAATCACAGCAACATCTAAGAGCACAATATCTCGTAAATAACAGAAATTAACTAAACCCACCCTGGCTTCATGTCCATGTGGACTAACGCAGTTCGAATACATTTTTCATAGACCAATCGGAAGCTACATTGCACCAATGAGAATCAATTGTTCGATTGTGGGTAGGTCAAGACTCGATTTGGTTTATGGCTGTTTTATCTTTTCGGCTTTTTAATCCTCAAAGAGATCTTGCCGCATACTGTTATTTTATTCTGAAACAGTGCAAACTAACAACTATAAATATTTGATAAAATTGATGAAAGGAAAGAGCCCATGGCAAGACCAAAATTCTGTTCATAAAAATCGTTATTGAATTGAAAATATGTTTTCGTTATACATAATTTTAATAATTCTATTATTGCTGTTACGCTCAGTTTGGTCCGTTCTGTATATGTATATGACCAATTTTTAATTTTGATTTGATATTGTTTTTTGGATTGGTACATTTGTAAAGAGACCAACTACATCAAAATAGACTATAATATAATCGTTTTTGTTAAACCTTAAATCTGATAGCTTTTCTAAAATAAGAATGATTTTCATGTTCAAAATTTTAATTCCGATTCATTTTTATATCTTATTTATTATACTTATGGGTATAAAGCGGGATTTATAGTTTGACGTACTGTAAACGTAGACGCACTGTGAAAAGATCAACTATCAGAATTTACGTACCTTGTTTATAAAGGAACGTAAGTGCATGACGTAACGTAAAGGGAACGGACTGGAGCGGAAGAGTTGACCAACTTTTATCTTTTTACAGTGCGTTCTTACGTCCGGCCAATCAAAGAAAAGAATTTTGTGTGATGTCAGCGTGGCTATCAGCTGTCATTTAATGTTGTGTTTTTGAATGTACAATGCAAAATTTAAAGCTCAAAACAACATAGGACAAATGCTGTAGATGATTTGTATAATTTCTAGGTTAATTTGAATGACGCGAGTACGTTACCTCTGCCCATGCGCAAAATTTCCGTTCCGTTTATTTATAACTGCAACAATTTACATACCGTTCGTTACGTATCCAGTGCGTCTACGTGTGGTATACGTTTACAGTCCGTCAATCTATAAATCCCGCTTTAGAGTTTTTATTTAGGTAGTTAACTATTGATCATTTTCAAAATATTTTAAAATTAAAAAAATTGTGCAATCAAACATAATCTTGATACATTTAAAAATTATTTCTAACTTTGTAATTGGATTGCACATTTTTTAGGTTTCACTAAAATCTAATTTTTATAATAGTCGAATATTGAGAAAAACTTTCACTAGTAGAACTAAGAAAAAATCATGCATACATTACACGGTTTTTTCTATTGCAATCCAGTGTAAAATGTCATTTCCTCATTACAACAATGAAATTCGAATGGATTTTACAGTTCATTAACGCGGCCAATAAAGACTGTTCAATCTATCGGACACATGCTACTACCACTTTAAAATTTCCTGAATTACACAAACCCCATGAAGGTTGGAAATTAAAAAAATAAAATGACACTTTCCATTTTTTACGTTCTAGAACGGTGGATTTAAAATAAAACGATAAAATTTCAGAATTTAATCAACTGTAGTAGAAGTTTGGATTGGTTTGGATTACCTAGCCACTGTTTATTTAGATGCTATCACAATAGACATTCAATGCAATATGTAATTGAAGCGGTCCTATAAGAAAACGTATAGCGTGTAGAATTCAGGTAATCAAAACCATCTGGTGGGAATTCTTAAAGTCGTTTAAGTGCTAATTCTGATTAGGCCTTTATTTTTATATTTTGATAAATAATATTTCCTGTGCTAACCCCTTAACGCCCAATGCATTAAAAACATCAATAATTGTAGTACTTTTTTTTCGTTATTAGGTGACATACCAGGGGTTAATTTGTCCAGCTCACACAGGGGAAATATTAGAATCTGCTTCAAAGCAATCAAATATCTCCAAATGAGATCATTTGAACTGAAATTCTTTAAATTACAATTTATTTTATTTTATTTGTAAAAATTTCGGGCGTACATGAACTGCGGACCAAAAACCATAAATGATTTTTAAAATTTGTCATGTGTTTTTAATGACCCATGAATTGCGGACCAAGTCGAAAGGGCCACCTGAAATCAGGAGCGTTTAAATGTAGCTCTTACCAACGTTGCCAAGTGTAGTCCTAAACTAAAACGTTTGTGTTTTGGAAAGTAAAAATATTTTAATAATGATATTTATCACGAATGCATAGATACATTTTCCCTAATCGAAAAATTGAATTGTGTAATTGACAGATTATTATAATAATTTTCAATAATAACCTAACTAAAACCACCCTACCTAACCCCCTACCCTTATCCGAATCGAAAAATTGAATTGTGTAATTGACAGATTATTATAATAATTTTCAATAATAACCTAACTAAAACCACCCTACCTTACCCCCTACCCTAATCCGAATCGAAAAATTCTTCGTATTTTTAGCCCTAATTTTTACACCTTACCTTTACCCTAGTTGTATAAACTTAAGCTTAGTCCGCAATTCATGGTTTTTAAAAGAGGGGTCTTCTTGGTTTGGTCCGCAGTTCGAGTACGGAATTATTGGAATCAGGTAATCGGTCCGCAATTCGAGGCCGCCGAAAATTTCCATTTACAGAGGGAATGCAATTAAATCTTTAGAAAAAATCAATTATAATTTATTTCAAAAAGGTATAGGGTAATAAAACCTCATTAGGTATGCAAAGGCAGCACAGAGTGATCCAACGAATATTTAAGCCACTTTCATAGTTTGGCATTGATTTCATTGTAAAATTCTTTCTTTTTATCAAGTGTAGGAAGTACCACCCGGATTGGGGTGAATATATGGGTTTAGCCTATTGTTATCCATTCAGAAACACTGAAAATAGTGTGCCAAAGGCGTACCGGTAGGATACTCGTAAAAAGGAAAGAATTTTATTTTAACAGAATAAAAATTAGGCATTATGTACATAGTATTAGGCACACTTATTTTTTATTGAACATTATACAAAAAATACATTATACAGAAAGTAAATCATAAAAAATCATAATATTCTTCGTCATCTGAGGAACTGTCATCTCCTCTTGACGTTATAATTAACGGGTCGATGGTACGATCGATCAAGTAGTCAAGATCCCACATTTTCTCCTCTTCTTTAATGACATGCTAGACTGCTTTTCGCCAGTTCTCTGGTGTCACCTCCTTAATGGCTTGATGAAACAGTATCTTAACGTCTTTCATTTTGAATGTCCTGTTGTGTCTTACCACAAATCCTTTCACTTGCGCCCATATAAGCAAAACGTAACTGTATAATCTACTACCTAAGTAATCCCTACACAATATTTCCATATTGGCACTTCAGGCCAGAAAACATACTTTTCCCAATTATCCTAAGCAATTACTTGAAATTTTAATACAAACAATACTATTTCAAGACCTACGCCTATGGCCGACACCGAAATTGAGCCGAAATGGACGGAATTCCCCATTTTATTATTATTTAATGAATATGTAAATCAATAAATTAGATGTAAATTAACGGAAAAGTACAATTGTTAAAAACACAATTATTAAAAATAACTTGATTTTCAGTTTGAGAAAAATTGACATAACGTCATCAAAAATTTGTTTATTCACAATCGGTCAGTAATATAGACATTTCTTACCTTTAAAACGGCAGGGAAGTAAGTGACTCATTACTTACTTTCACTTCCACGCTATAGCCGGAAAAGTACTTTTCACACTTATTGTGTTAAGCTGATGGTTTCTAAAAAAGTTAATACGTTTCTTTGCTTTTCTACCGCTTCTTGGACTTCCGGAGGAGTACAGGTTAATTGAAAATAAGACATTTTGTACTTGTTTGTGCAAAAAAATTAAAACTTCGTGAAAGAATATTTTATGACATAGTTGTCAAAACCAAAAAATTAGTAAAATTGCCTAGCAACAGATTCATGAAGTTCTTTGTCGAAATGAATATTAACTTATGATAACAAATTTTCTTAAAATTAATGTTTTTAAAAGCTTGTAACCAAGCGATTGTGAATAAAATAGTATACATACCACGCGGGAAGGATCATTCCATCCACGGCTTTTAGCGACTCTCGGCGCTACGCGCCTCGGGTCTCTAACAAAGCCTGGGCTGTAATGATCTACTTCCCCGCTAGGTATGTGATAAACTATTACAATCCTGGTTGTGATGCTTTCAAAAGTTAGGTTCCGTTATTGTCGCTGGAAAAGTTAGGGCAAACTTCTTTCGCTGACATAATGACAAAATCACGCGGCTTATGGGATTTTTTATACATTAATTAAATTGTCTTTGATAAAATTTGAACATAAGATTTTACCACTGCTCTCTACGAATACAGAACATGAAACATCCTTTATAGTAAAAAGAACGAAACGCGTTAAGCAGTTTCGTAATTTTCTTCTGACAACAAAATCCGAAAATTACCAATATAAAGTAGCCTGTCTAATTAACAATGGTTTCTTTAAGTATAAATTTTAGACACAGCCTGAAAAACTATTTAAATGTAAACATTCTTGTCGATAGATATTTTAACAGACCAAAAAAATCAAAGATGAAATTTTTACTTTTATTAGTTGGTGTTCTATACGTCACCCACATACAGGGACAAAAACTTATAGGAATGGGAATGGGAAGCATGGGAATGCGACCAATGGGAATGATGCGTATGGGTTCTATGGGTATGGGGTTGTCGAGAATAAATATGGCGGGTGGAGGAATGGGAATGTCTGGTACCGGAATGGGTGGTTCCAGGATCGGGATGTACGGTATGAGAGGCGGTGCTGGAATGTCAAAAGTTGGAATGATGTTGTAAATCTGAAGGTAAGTGAATAATTATTTTTAATTCACTAAAAGATTTAATCAATCACACTATATACTATTATGACACTTCTTTTAATATATAGTTCAGTTGAGTCCCGGCCTACGTAATATTGCGCAGTCCAGGGTCTGAGCATGAATAATATAAAATATTTTCATTGTTAATTTGGAATAAAATTCATTTTAATTAAATTTATTAATTATATAAACGTACTATTTTGATTTTAGAATAATGAAAATTTGTTTAATTTCCATTTTTTTTGTTTCATATGACCCAGCCAAAACTCCCCAGGTTGTGACTCATAATAATATCCTTAATGAACTCTTTATACTATATTTTAAAGTTTATTTTTATTTCTAGACGATCTGCTTAATGCTTAATGTTTCGAAATGGACAGAGGACTAAATTTTAAGCAAAAATATATCCAATTTAATAATTATCAATAAATAAATAATTTCTGATAAAATTACTGTGTTTCTTTCTTTAATCCTTTTATGCAAGCTCAGACTTTGAATATTCCGCGCAGGAACTATAAGCATATACAACCTCGTGAGTTTTAATGAAAATGGAAAAAATGAATTTTGTGTACTGATTAAGTATTATTTTTTAAATGAAAAAAAATTAAACGAAACAAAGGAAATGCTTGATTATCACTATAAGGAGACTCTGCACCATGGTTATGAAATGGTTTAGTGAGTTTCGTTGTAGTCGTACGAGTACATGTTACGTCGAACGTTCAGGCTGCCGAATAAAGGTCGTCAAAATTGGCTGTTCCATTTGACACTCTGGGCAAGAGTCAGGACCACGCGATCAATGGGGACAGATCATCAGCCGATAACTGATAAAATTACGTAAGTATGTATCCATATATAATGAGGAGACATTCACTAAGACCTAAAAGATGCTTATTGCCCCCTCTCTTCCACTTTGTTTCTGAGAAAAACCTCAGAGACCAGTAGTTTACTTGAACCTATTTCCTGGAGTAATTTTAGTATATATGCAGGATTTAGTTTGGGTATATAAGCGTCCCTCTTCTAAGTCTCGTAGGATTCTGTATTGCTATGTAGGTGAAAAGAGGTTTCTTCTACTATTCCACAGAATCTACATTCTTTCTGCTCTACTAGTTTGAGCTTTTTGATGTCACTATGCAAGCGGCAGTGTCCGGTTTTTTGTTTTCAAAACTCTTAATACTCTTACTCTAGCTTAGACATTCATTTGTTCTTACCCTGTTCCATTTTTCCAGGAGTATATTTGGTGGCCGTACTAAATCTTTCCTGTGGTAACATATTTTCTTTTCGGCGTTTATTAAGTTTTCCCAGACTTTCCTATACTATTTAAGAACTGATTTCGCAAAAACTCAGTGCTTTAATGGCTGCTTGAAAATCCAACATGATGATAATCCTTTGTCTCCTATCTATTGAGATGGACACACTTTTATATGGCATGAATTTTTGCTTGAAACATAATTGTGGTTTTTCCCTGGTTTTCAGAGTGTATGGTTCCTGACCCGTACACTCCTCTCCCAGTCACCTCTATTGCTTTAGAGCTATCTGTGCACCCTTGAATGGCATTCTTCCCGAATCTAACAATTGTGATGGGACCTCCTTGTTACTGTATTCTGTATCGACAGTCTATCTACGATTTCCGTTCTACTATAATTGTTAATAGCTTTCTCCATCAAGGCGAGCGTGCCCCAAGGAAGATGAAGGCGAACAAGATCATGCTTACAGTTATTTGAGATACTTGCGATGTCATTCACATTGATAAACTTGAAAGGGGTGGAATGATGACCGGCGAATATTATCGAGAGCTTTTGGACCTTCTATATTGATTTTAAGCAAAAACGACCGCATATGACTAAGATAAAAATGTATGTATATTTTTCTCGCACTTACTAATTAATACAGATCTCATCTATCACAATCACCTAAGTGATCAACTCAATAACAAGCAGAATGTAGATTCTGTGAAATTGAAAAAGAAACCTCCATTAACATAGGTATGTATTTGCGAAATACATGACACTACAGAATCTCAGAGTACACACTATCGAACACAAGTGGATGTATGTATGTATGTATGTCTTTTGGGGTAACATTCACTGAGACCTAAAAGATCTATTGTGCCCCCTTACTTCTACTTAGTTCCTGAGGAAAGTCTCAGAGACTAGTAGCTCCTTTAGTCCTATTTCCCCGAGGAATTTTAGGATATCTGCAGGCTTCAACTTAGGTAACTGTCCCTCTTCTATCCAGTAGTCTCCCAGGAGCTGTGCCCTAGGATTCTGAATTGCTGTGCAGTTCGCAAGTATGTGGATGGAGGATTCTTCTTCCATTCCACAAAACCTACAATCTTCTTCCTCCACTATTTTGAGCTTTTTAAGGTGCCCATTCAGGCGACAATGTCCCGTTAGGATTCCTGTTAAAACTCTTAGTGCAGTTTTGCTTTGACTTATGCATTCATTTGATCTCAACAGGTTGTAGTCACCCAGAAGAATCTTTGATTGCCTAAGCCCTACTAGATCTTTCCAATTGTCAGATCTTCTATTTTCTTCAGCTTTACCTATTTCTTCCAATATTACATTGGAGCTGATTCCGCAAAAAGGTTCCGGCCCCCAAAAGGGTATTTCACTCCCCCTCTTTGCTAGTTCATCTGCTATTTCGTTTCCTTCTATTCCAGTGTGTCCTGGAATCCACAGTAAGGTGACTATATTGTTCTCGCCTAGTTCATTAAGTTTGCCTAGGCATTCCCACACCATTTTGGAACTGATTACACAAGAACTCAGCGCTTTAATGGCTGCTTGACTATCAGACATTATGATAATCCTTTGCCTTCTATATCCTTTGTCAATATTGAACTGGGCACACTTTCTTATTGCGTGAATTTCCGCTTGAAAGATACTTGGGGTTTTTCCCAAGCTTTCAGAGTGTTTGGTGCCGGGCCCGTACACTCCTATCCCAGTTCCTTCTATTGCTTTTGAGCCGTCTGTGTACCATTGAATGGCATTCTTTCCAAGTCTGGTAATGGTATTTGGATCCCATTCCTTCTTGTTGCTTAATTCCGTAACGAATTTCTTTGAAAAGTTATACTTTTTCATCATACCATCTTGTGGCATGTCCCAGGTTGTCTGATTTCTAAGAAGTGAAGAGGTGGTTTTCTTTTTAATGATTCCCTCTCTACTTAGTCTGTATCTTGTTCTTTCTGCAACACTCTCCACCACCATATGTAATGGTGTGAGGCTGAGAATCACTTCCATTGCTGCCGTTGGGCATGTACTCATTCCTCCTGTTATGCATATACAGGCTAGTCTTTGAATTTTAGAGAGGTTTTCTCTCGTCGTCAAGAGGCTAGTTCTACTACTCCACGCAATGGCTCCATAAGTGATAATTGGTCTCACTATGGCATTGTATATCCAGCTCAGGATTTTTGGGTTACAACCCCAGTTTCTCCCTGCCAGATTCCTGCACACCATTAGAGCCATTTTTGCTTTGTATGTAATCTCCTTCTCGTGTTTGTTCCACAGGAGTTTGCTGTCTAGAGTCAAACCTAGATACTTGACTTCTTGTCTCCATTCAACGTCGTTCCCATCAAGTTTAATGGTTTTAAGGTTGAGTTTTCTTTTCTTAGTGAAGGCTATCAAGATGGTTTTGGTGGGGTTGATGCTGAGTCCCACTTGCCTACACCAGCTATTTGTATAGTTCAGACCCTTTTGTACGATGTCACAAAGGGTGTTTTCAAATTTTCCCCTGGCTGTTATGACAATATCATCGGCATATCCTTGGCAGGACATTCCGAGGTCCGTCAAACCACACAGGAGTTCGTCAACCGTCAGACTCCACATTAATGGGGATGCTACTCCTCCCTGTGGGCATCCTTTGGTTGTGCAGATGGAGACAATGTCTTTACTCGTTCTCGTCTCTGCTACTCTGGTGGTGAGCAGTTCCGACATCCATTTGGATGTTGTGCTGTCTACACCTCTTCTATTTAATGCTCTCTTGACAGCCTCATGTGGAGTGTTGTCAAAAGCTCCTTCTATGTCCAAAAATGCAAATACTACAGTTTCTTGGTTTTCTAAGGCACCTCGGATATCCTCCGTCAGTTGTACCAGTGCAGTCTCCGTAGATCTGCCTGCCCGGTAAGTGGATAAAAGGGACACACATAAACTGGAGCCTGCGGATATCCTAAAACTCTTTCAGGAAATACCACTAAGGGAGCTACTAGTCTCTGAGAGGAGTAGAAGAATCGTACTTGAATTCAATATGGATACGAAATAGTTCAAAATCTGACACTGACAATAGCAACGCCACTGGATAATCAATGTCAGTCAATTGACAAAGTGAGATGGAATAACACACGCACGCGCTTGCCAATAGGAAGTCAGCAGGTCGCTAAGCAACGAAGCCTTTCGATAAATTTCACCAATTGAGTTAGTTCGGAGGGCGCACTTTAGCTTTTTCATAGTTAAACGTGGCAATATCGAATGTATTCGACTGCATTTCTTTCACGGCTTCAGATAAACTTGCCAAACTATACAACAAGGCACCAAAATGGCGGACGAGAATACCTATGTCTACATTGCTCTATTAAAACCATGCTAATTCTTTTTTATTGTTAAAAACGACAGCTTGTATTCTTATAACTTGCTTTATAATAATAAACTAATGCCAATAGTGATAGAGTTTGGATGATTGCTATGCATAGACCATTCCAGAACGTCTAACTTTGACCATCCACGTCCATATTGTTATGGAGGACAACCGATCAGTTGGAGTTGAAACTTGTGTGTTTTGGCATGTGATGTAAGTCAGTTGGTTGTCAGACAGACTTTGTAAAACGTCAATCTAATATATATTTTATTTAAATAATAAAAACTTTACAAATAGGTAACAAATGGGGCAAACAGTAGGTAAACTGTATCTGAATTGAATTAAATAATAATTAAAATGTCAGGCGACGAAAAAAGCAATTGGAGTTATGTGATTCAAGTATCAAGAGCAACAGATTCAGGTGCACAGAGTGATTAATTGGATAAATCCTTGTCTATTTTCCCGCACTCTACACTTAACAACACTACAAAACGATGGCATTTTAGTTAATTTTAAGAACTCATTACTAATTAAAGTATAACTATCATCCGTTGTTTACCAGTAAACAATGAAAACTAAATAGAATATGACATGTGCCGTCCACAACAATATGGCCGACCTGTCAGTGACGTCATTCTGGAATTATCTATAGAATTCTGACATCTTTCGATAAGTAAACATTTTCATCAGCGTTCATTGTTCGTAATGAAACTCAAGTACATTTATTTGTTTGAAAATAATAGGGAGTTTGTGCGCCGTTTGAATCCTGCGTTAAACTCCTGCGACGACAACGGCAGGACCAGTATCCAATGGTATGTATGAATCTCGAAACGCCCGCATTGCTAGAGATGGGAATACACTTTTGGAAATAACTGACCGTCCGTAAAAGATTGATGAAGCATATGTTTAATCAATGAAAAAAGTTGGTATTCGTTTTGTGAATAATGAATAATATTTCACGTGATCGATCTGGCTTTTCTAGCAAATAACGAACTTATTCTAGTAATAGCTCTGTCACATTCACAATATAATAAGAGAAAATTTACGCCATCTTCATTGTCTCTTTATAAAAGTACCAATAAATATGACAACTACATACATGGCATCAGGCATGTTAAAATAAAACCATAAACTCGACCTACTCATAATAAGCAATAGCAATACAGGAAAAATAGTATATTATGTAATGATGGTTATTAATACACAAGCATTAACAGGGATATGAAACGGCCTTCGGCCGGTATATGCTTGTGTATTAACAACCAATGCATGAGAGTTTCATGCACTATTTTTTCTACTAACAAGAAATTTCAAGAAATAAAATATGAAAGAAAAATAAGCTCTTCAACTTAATTTTTATTCCCACAAAATAACCATATGTAACATTAAACAAGATAAATTATAACATATTTTAATAAATGTTGATTAAATACAAATTTTGAATAGTACAATTACTAAAAAGTACTTGAGTATTTATAGTCACAAACGAATTTGTTGTGCACGATTCGTGGATTTAGTCCCCATGTGTTTCCCATGGTTTGTGGTGAGTCCACTGACAGCAAAAAATGTATATTTTTGAGATTCTTGGGCATGAAACTTGTGTGATCGTAGTATGAAGTATGGGAAATTGATAAATTTTGAACAAAGAAACCATCGCAGGAGGTGTTGACTTACGTTAACGACGATCCACGTTCACTAACCATGGATATAAGGTAATGACGTCGAAACCAAAGTCATATAATATCAATGAATGCGGCACGAGCCAATAGTGAAAAAAGCACGCTAAATTAGTCAAATGTGGAGGTTTCTTTGGATAACAATTGCGTGATGTATGATACTTTCTTGACAGAAGAAACACTTGATACGTTTGAACAATATTTAAGTCAAATGGAAGATTTATAGTTGTGAGTAGAATTATTTTACACTGTTTCACCATAAAATAACAGTATGCGGCAAGGGCTCTTTGAGGATTAAGAATCCGAAAAGATAAAAAAAGCCGTAAATCATTTCTATTCTTGACCTACCCACAAGCGAACAATTGATTCTCATTGGTGCAATGTAACTTCCGATTGGTCTATGAAAAATGTTCTCGAGCTGTTAGTCCACATGGAGTGTTAACTTCCCAGGGTGGGTTTAGTTTATTTCTGTTATTTACAAGATATTATGTTCTTAGATGTTGCTGTGATTGAGATTTTGTTTTATTGACTAAAACTATTTTGTTGGTAATAATTAAAATTATTAATGGCGACCATTCGAAGAAGAAGATATTGTTATAGGCTCCGAACAATGAATATACTAGAAAAGTAAACAGATGTATTATTCTATGCCAACATAGACAATGTTAAAGTTTGTTTAGTTATTCTGCTTGATTCCATGTCTCAGTGAATATAAGTTGTTAGATTGTTGTATGTATAAAACATGAATATTTTATTGTTTAAAATTTTTACCAAAGGTTTTGAAATTTCTGAAAGTGGAGAGTAGGGATTTGAGACAATAGACAGAAAGAGATTTGGTATGTTCTAGTCGCTATCTACGCAAAAAATTATACAAAATATGTACTGTCAACTGAAAAAAGAAAATAATGGAGCTGTTGAAAGAATACACCTCATCTGAGTTCAAATAAAGTTATATTTTCCGGGGCATCATTAAAATTCTTTCTAGGTCAAAATTTATTTAAAAATAACAGCATTCCACCAGTGAATATCCCTGAATAAAAAAGTGTCTGCTCCATTTTACTGACTCGAACCGAAGAAACAGTTCCAAGACAACCACTCCCATCTTTTTTTCATTCAGTGTGTTCGATCCTTGTAGTCGAAGACGCACCCTACTGCTTTTCATCCTTAGTTACCTAAATAAATGAAAAACATTAGATTTTTCTAAAAAAATTCGTTTGTGAGCAAATTTAGGTGTTAACCTTCCTAGTGTTTTTATATAAACGTGAGTGTTAACTTCTTCAAAATTTTCTTCAACATGTCTATTTCGGAGGAGGAGAGGGATGAGTAAGTTTTCCTTTTAGGTATATTTATAAAAAAAATAGATCTGGGGAT
Source organism: Lochmaea capreae (assembly GCA_949126875.1). Taxonomy (NCBI): domain Eukaryota; kingdom Metazoa; phylum Arthropoda; class Insecta; order Coleoptera; family Chrysomelidae; genus Lochmaea; species Lochmaea capreae. Next base: position 18,965,501 of record OX421396.1, read on the forward strand.
TTATGCTGTAAATGGTAAATATTAAGAATCAAACATTACCGCTAAATGTTTTTATATTATTAATTTTACCAAATTAATATAGCTGTGTATATTAATGTGAGTTTTTTCAATCCTTCGAAAAATATGTTTAGTTTTGTGATAATATAAAAATACTAGCAGACCCGACAGACGTTGTCCTGTCGTCTTATCATATTATACAAATTTTGACTATTTTTATTTTGAATGAACAATATCACATTGTTACTTATTTTGGGTGGCAAAGTCAGATAGTATTGTTAATTTTTTTATAGAAGCAATATATTTTTGTTTTTGGAAAATTCGACTTTCCTGAATTTTCTTACAATTTTTCGGACAAAGCAATTTTTTTAAATGCCCGTATAAACTTCTATACTAAATGCCATCAAAATCGGCCCATCCGTTTGGGAGTTGTTCAGTATGAATCCGATTGCAGCGCCACCTACCGGGACTAATTGTTAATATAAACCATCCAGTTACTTACTCAAACACACACAAAAAATTACATCAAAATCGATCCATCCGTTTAAGAGTTGTTCAGTATAAATCCGATTGCAGCGCCACCTACCGGGACTAATTGTTAATATAAACCATCCAGTTACTTACCCAAATACACACATAAAATTTCATCAAAATCGGTCCATCCGTTTAGGAGTTGGAATCCGATTGCGGCGCCACCTACTGGGACTAATTGTTAATATAAACCATCCAGTTACTTTCTCAAATACACACATATAATTTAATCAAAATCGGTCCATCCGTTTAGAAGTTGTTCAGTATGAACCCGATTGCAGCGCCACCTACCGGGACTAATTATGAATCTAAACTGGAGATTTAAATAAAAATGTATTATATTCGATTGCCATGTTGCAACTCTATTGCTCATGTGTGGATGAACAGAAAAAATATTAAAATCGCAATTTAAAAATAGGGGTTGATGGTAGAAGGATGAAAATTTAGGGTTGTATGTATTTTTGTATGTTGTATCATAAAAAAATAAAAACAAAAAATTTTGTCCAAAAAAATAAAATAAAAATTTAGGGGTGGACCACCCTTAACATTTAGGGGGATTAAAAATAGATGTTGGCCGATTCTCAGACCTACCCGATATGCACACAAAATTTCACGAAAATCGGTCGAGCCGTTTCGGAGGAGTTCAACTTCTATTAGATTTCGTTTTGATTTATGCAAATCGTATGACGTAAACACTCCTAGTGTGTTACAGTTGCGAACTAAATACCTATACACGGATGTTTTCATACAGGGTATGTCATAAACAATGGAAGAAAAGGGAGCGTTGATATAAAATAATGTAACTTTATATAATCAGAGCAACCTCAATATCTAGAGAAAAATTTTAAGATCCGGAACAATACGGCATGAAAATGAATTTGGAAAAGTCTACCATTGTGGCAAACAACAAACAAAGCAGAGCAATTGCAGATTGGAAAATTAAAACAGTAAATACATTCAAATATCTTGAAACAGGAATCGAAAACACAGGTACCTAATGAAGATGCAGAAAAGAACCGAAGAATTAATAATGCTTTGAAAACATACTACAGTATGAATCGTATTTTAAGCAATAAAAAATAAGTCTCAAGGAAGACAAAACTAAATATTTACAAAGCAATTTACAGACCAATATTGACGTACGGCTGTGAAACAAAAAGGAGCATTGCAATCTGAAGAGATGAAATATCTGAGGCGGGTAAGAGATGTCACGAAGATGGATAAGTTAACCAATCTTGAAATAACGTCACCAATGGAGTTCATTGACCAAAGACAATTAGTGATGAGCAAAGCAAGACCAAGACTATCCGAGTCTTGGTCTTGCGTACAAATTCTTGGTCTTGTTAATTTTACCGGTTACTTTTTTTTACTTTTAAAGATCATCATGCTTATAAATTATTAATAATTCAAAATCACAATCAATTCACTAGCAAAATTATTGTAACGGGCGACTACTGTACCGGAAGACAATTGAGTTGGTGGGGAACGTACCAGTCCTAATGATTTAACATCCAAACTGTTTGCTCCTATATGAAAAAATCAGTAATATATCCTCATACGCACTCAAAGCTAAAGTCGTTTTTTGCATTTTTTTTTAAATATCCTATGTATATTTAATGCTTTTTTATGTTATTACCTTTTACTATCGCTAATGTAAGGGTTGATAATATCACCCACTTATAATGTTACAGTAATGTTGAAAAAATAAAAACTCAATTATACTCAGCACCTTCTAGGAGTGATATATCAGAAGTAGGTGGGCTGGCGAAAATTTGTCATAGGAAAGGTCCATCATAATTTTATACGGGCAAAAACCTCCTGTACATTTATATTTTCTATGTACATTAGGTTGAAGCTAATCTCATGCAAAGGAACAAATATGCTGTCGTCATTGTTTTTATTTTTAATGACGTACATCGAGATCTATGTTTTACGGGCTATACATTCCAGTTATGTATAAAATTATTGTGATATCCGATGAGAAAATCCGATTTCCTGAAATTCGATATTAAGAAAGTAGTAGTTTCAGCAACAATGCGTTTGACTGAAAGTTTGTTTACATTTTTTCATACATAATATTTGGATTATTTTCGTCACAATCAATTTTGCGTGTCGCATTTTAATTTCGACATTTATCAATTTCACCTCGGAAAAGGTTTTTCCTTCTTATGATATAAAACAAATCGTTGAATTGTCAAGGACTTGGTTAAGTTTCAATACGGTTGGTCAATTGATCAAACCACATTAAACATATTTATTTAGAACCTACCGGAATTGATTGAGAAATGTCGATTTAAAGTAAAATGGATGAAAGTGTGCATAATCTGGCTTTACGCTATTTAAGCCTTGTGGTCACGGCAATTCCAAATCCAAGGTCACAAATATATTCTTGATCTTATAGTCTAATAGTCGGTATGGTTTAGTATAAATCTTTGTTTAGTTTAAATACAGGGATTTAAAAACTGAGTGTAAAATCGTTAAACATATTACTTAAATATCTTCGTATTAATGAAATTGTCTCGATTTTCTTATAATCTTAATGTGAAAATGTTGGCCAAGTACATTTAAATCTATTTATACAAAAAAACAGTTTTGGCCATTCCTACTACATTAAAAATTTAGGATTTAGATTGATGTAAAAAGTGGCCTTCTTACCTAAGATAAGAATTCCATTGAATATATAACTCATGTTCTAATGAACCCATACAATCCTTGAATTTCCCTTAGTTACAACGTATTGATAAGTGAATATACCCCTTGACTACGTGATATAATCGTTTTGGTGTTTCGCCTTCTGCCATATTGTGATCATTTCCATAGTAACGGGCAAGCTCAATGAAATGTCAGTTAATTCTTCAAAATGCAGCGCTTTGGTTTCATTTTAAGTGGTGAAATTGATCAAGAAATTGAAAATGTAACACCAGATTATTCGTTATATAATCGTAACGAATACCAACTCGAGCATAGACAATATTTTTCGATTATTTACCTCTTCACTCGACGTATTTCGCAAAACACCACCATAGAGATAATATACATATAGTAGGCAACCTATAGTCGCAAGCGTCCACGCAATAAAAAGAGATGGCGAATGAAATTGGTGATGCTGTCTCTCTCTAACATCGCGTGATACACATGCGCGAAGACTGTAACACTACAACCTTTTAAGAATGTAGAAAGAGGAAGCAATACCAAACTGGTTGTCCATCTCTTTCTAATGGGTGGACGAATACGCTTAGAGGAGCCCCTATGACATGCCTACTCTATGTATATTATCTCTATGAACACCACTCGAGCTGCGCTCTCGTGAGTCTCGTGACTCGGTGAATAATCGAATATTGTATATGCTCTTGTGATATTATAACTGATAATATAATGTTGCCAGAGATGCTGAACTTTCCAGACAGCTTAAACTGTGATTATGAAATCGGTAAAGCCTTATTTTCCATTCTCCTTTGATGCATATGAAAATCAGGCTTTATCGGCAACGGTAGCTAGCTTTTGAAATGAAGTCTCCCCATTTGTTAGCCTGTTTTCTGAAGATCAAACAAAAATCCATTGGAATGATGTATGAATATTTTAATTTTTTCTTTAGCAGTAACGTTACATTTACGTATTATTATGTTAAAGTTTGTCTCAAAGTATATCGTCTCGGCATTTGCCGGTAATCATAAAATTAATGGGCCAATTGCAATAAGTCATATGGCAAATAGCTGCTGTAGAAGAGATCGCCAGTGGCGGACTATTTAAAATTATTTTAAAAAGAATCAAATTCACAAATATCTATCTTTTTGTATTTTTATCATACATCCTTTGTTTTTTATTTAATATGTGAAGACCATTTCTCTAAACTTTTTTTCTTTTTCCTCCTAAATGAGAGATTATTAAATACTAATAAGTTAAATAAACTATAACCAGGTAAAAAAACAATATCCAACTTTATTGGTATGGTTTAATATTATTCTAAATCTAGTTCTGTTTCTCCGTCAGACTTAATTACAATAGGCTCTATATTATTTTGAATATGAATGTACGATTCTTCAATTTTTATAACGTGTTGTACAGAATTTTTAAAGCTTTGAATGGGTAGGTATATTATTAACTACATTTTTAATTGATTCTATAACACTGGGACCCAAAGTAGGAGTAGCATTTTCTGTTCTCAACTTTGATTTTACTTGATGTCACACATGTTCTATGGGGTTGAATATACAATGGTATGAAGGAAGACGAAGCCCAGTATGTCCCTGTTCGTAAGCTAAACTTTTGTAGTAGGCGGTTCATCCTTTAGATACTGTATCGTGTGTATCAAACCATGTTTCGTCCAGGTAGATTATAGATCTGTTTTCGGATCGGTACTTTTTAACGTCCTAATGAAAATTGAATCTCCAAGTACGCAATCTTAGCGATTCCATAACCACTTGTTTTTTTGTCAATTTTACGATATGTGAATCCCATTTAGCCCGGCTAATATTTATATTGGTGTCATCTTCTTCTAACTTCCTTTTTAGATTGTCCAAAGTAGGAACAGTCTGGCTTTCAAAGAGGTAATATATTTTTCTTATTATTATATCCTGTTGGCCATTGTCTAGACGATGAGATTGAAAATCACTATGTTTTTTTTCCACTTAATATTTCACTGTTAATAATATCCCTTATAGAGGATATTGGTGTCTTTGTAAATAAGCAGTTTTCTTTTAAAGATTCCTGTTTAATGAATCCTCTTCTTACAAAACAATCATACACATTTTTCACAATTTGCTTTGCGTCTAATGACAAGTGCTTTTAACGCATTGTGAAAAAAATTAATGATAACTTATAATACTCGTATAGAAAGCTCTTTGAAAACGCACTCTAAAACGGAATATTCAATACTGGCAAATGAATTCAATGCAGCTATCATACACCGAATACAAACCTGACTGCCCGGTCTCACGACAGTTCTTGGGTTTCATTTCAGGTGAAATTATTTTAAGAAGATCGTAAATGGTCGTATTTAGATGATTTGAGGCAAAAACTAAGACGATATACTTTGAGACAAACTATACCTAATATCATGAATAAAAAGTATATAATGACTATGATGCCCAGCTGTGTACTAATGTATCGATCGCCGGCCAAAACAGTGATGCCAATTCGAGAAATTTTTGGGGTTTCTTAGGCATACATTTTCGAGGAATCTTTTAAACTTCATTATAAAATTAGTATGGGCATCTTTATCTCATCAACAATGACTCCATGTATGTTATTCGGAATAATTTACATCAAAACAATAGAACATGTCTCAATTATCCTGCGCCACCACAAACGGAGACTTCAAATAAACATTGCATGTTAACAGTAAATTGTATATTAGGTGATAAAATTAATGTAAGTCTAATTCACTTTTGGCACTTTATTAATGCAGTGACTACACTTATTGAAAAGAATCTATGTTCTTTATAGAGACCGAATCATACCTGAGAACAATCCCAGTTCTTTTAATAATAAGAAAATAACGTAAGCTGCCCTCACCTGTCCAGGTCTTAGCCCCGCCGCAAAATGAGACGCAGCTTGGTGAGGTGACGAAGCTCTAGTCACGACGACTTTTTGTTAACCTAATAAAGAATATAACATGCGCAATATGCGCATATTTCTTCGCAGCGTGACGTGACGCAGTTTTGGTGCAAAGTGACCCTGCGGAACGCAGTGTAGTTGCCGCAGTTTTTCTCAGAAGATCACTGCTCACGGCGTGTGTTTTGAAAACCATGGAAAAAAAATTAATCGAACCTGTGCGGATTCGACAAGTTTTGTACGATATAAGTAATGTAGACTACATGAGGACAAAGCTAAAAACTGAAATATGGAAGGAAATTGCTAAAGAAATCAATATATAAAGGATATCATTTCGAACTCGAACTCGTCTTCTGAATCAGATTCAGAACTAAATAAAGAATCAATCAGTGCAATATCAGTTGTCATTTTTCAGAACTGTGAAAACTAGAATCGTATTATTTGTACGGTCTCGCCGTGACTAGCTACACTCACCTCTTGCTGCGTCTTTATTTTGCGCCGAACCAGCGCTAGCAGTTTTTCTCCCACCATAAACTCGCCGTGACTCACGCTGCGTCACCTCACCAAGATGCGTCTCATTTTGCTGCAAGACTTATAGTGCTAAACCCTACCACGAACTTTGTTTCGTTGTAATATAATAAGTAACAACCTATCCTAGACGAAATTTTAATTCACTTACACTTTAGGTATTATGATTGTTTACAAAGTAAACAAAGTTATTCAAAATACGTAAATAAAATATAAAATATATTCGATTTATTAAGGTACGAAAAAGTTAACATGAAATTATATATTTTTATTCTTTTGCGGGCAAACCAAACATTTCAGGTTCAAAAAGCTTCAATGAAGTAAGTACCAGTGTTGCTTTTTCTCGTACGGGATGTTCGGGGTCTAGATCTGGATTTGGTACCATAATAACTTGCATATTGGCATTTTTAGCTGCCATAACTCCATTTGGTGAGTCTTCTATTACTAGACACTACAATAAGAAGAAAAAAAATAATAATTGAAGAATTCGAAAGATGCACAATCCAAAAAATGAATAAAAAAGCAGTCACTGCACGTTAGATGTGTTTTAGAAGGTGACTGTCATCTGGAACGATATTGGGTTGGGACACTTAGGTTAAGCACATAAACTATTCCAGGATGACGTCACTGACGGGTCCGACATATTGTTCAACGGACGATACTTAGGGCCATTTGCACCACCTTCAGTTAAAACTTAAGTGACACTTACATCGCTAAAGGGAAACTTAACGATAAGTGTCACTTTTCTGCCAGTAAGTTTTCCTTGATTTAAGCGGTAGTTAGACCGGCCCTCAAAGGTATTTAAGTGACACTTAACCTAACATTTTTGGATATCACAAGCGAAGAGCTGAGTTAAAGTAAGAGGCAATAAAGCGAAGTTTGTGTAGGTGTGCCAGTATGGAATTATTACGATTAATACGTGACTTTGACGACGTTGATGACGATATTGAAGTCCTAGAAATAATAGCATATGGACTACCTCGTCAAATTCGTACACGTCCTGATCATTTTCATGATTTTGACGGTCTGTCGTTTTATAAAAGATTCCGTCCTACGAAACCTACTGTTTTACATTTATTAATATTGATTGAAGACCAATTAGAATATCCATATGATCGGTAAGTTGGGATTATCTAACCACTACACATTGATGTGTCTATTTTTTTGAAAGCAGGTTTCGTTGTTTCTAGAGAATCTACTTATAATTTATAATGATAAAAAAATACGGGAAACTATAAACTAAACCTAACTTTAAATTTAGATTGACAAACACTACATGCGACAAGCGATACTAATAAAAAAAACATGTCCAGTGCCAATACAAGAATGGAAAAATAGCTATGAAATTCCAGCGATGCCACGTATTCTTTATTTTAAGTGTTACTAAGTTAAACCAGGTCAAAATCTGAATGGTGCAAAAGAACATAAATATAAGTGACCCTTATGGATAAGTGATACTTTACTAAGTATCAGTTTTAGGGACAGATGGTGCAAATGGGCCTGAGACTTTTTGTAAAAAGTTCTTAAAATTATCTAAAATGTCATCGTTTCGTAGTGTTGTTAAGTATGGGATGCAGGGAGCAAGAGATTAGGTATGTTTTTTCGATTTCCAAGCGAGGTTACTATTTAACTGATTTTTTTGCGCACCTGAATCTGTTGCTCTTGAATCACTTCCTCTGTTGATTGCTTTTTTCGTCATCTATTTTTTTAATTATTATTTAATTCAATTTAGAGACTGCGCCATTTGTTATTCGTAAAGTTTTTATTATTGAAATAAAATATATATTACATAAACATTGTAATTGTCTTTTTCTACGCCCATGTCCGTAAACGTCAAACGCACTGACAACTTTCCTTGTAAGTGACATTTAACAATAACATGCACGTAATGAGAATCTCATAACATACACGTGCGTTTAGATAGAAAAACTTAGATTTCTTTGTTAAATCAAATTGCAATCAAATTTTTATTTACGTAATACTTTATTTGGTTTATTTACATACTTTTAATCAATTGAAAAACTTAAAAGCTCTTAGCATTAGTGAAATACATTTTAGATTAAAAGAGTGATGCCCCTAAATGTCGGCAACACATTTAACAATTTTAAAAAAAGTAATTCATATTTTTGGGATAAGGGAATAAACGTTATCTCATTTATGATGTCAATTTTGGTAACAAATTATAGTATCCGAACATTTTCTCAACTTTAACTACGAATATGTCTGTTAGTAGTGAAAAAGATGAAATTATGAGCACTCAGAAGAAAATAGATGGGCGTAGAAAAAGTATAGTACGTTACACGAGTTGTAATCCCATAACGCACTCGTGAAATTTACGCACTCGCCGCTGTGCGGCTTCGTGCGTAAACTTTTTCACTTCGTGCGTAATGGGTTACTTACAACTCTTGTTACGTAATATACTATTCTTACTACCAACTGACTTACAGCAGATGCCAAAACACGCAAGCTAGGGTTTATGTCATCAGTAAATACCTTGTCAAAAATTCAGTAGATTTCAGTATATTTATTTCATGCTATACAAATTTAAGCGAATGATAATGAAGCCCATGACGTCAAAAAATGTGTATTTACATTCAACAAAAAAGTAACCTATTTCCACCAAAATAAAAACGAACAAAACAAACATTAAAAAAATTAAGTAAACATATACCTAATTCTTAATTTAAATTACAACAAATATCACAAAATAAAGTTTCATAGGTACTTGTACTTATCAGATTCAAATTAAAAACAGGAACAAAATTAAATTCCCCGCGTGGTGGTGAAGAACATATCTGGCGCTTAGACACGTTCGAATTTATAATCAGTGGCGCCCGAGAATTAATTTAAACAGAGCGTGCCGAAATATCACGCAGTGTAATTGTGATTAACTAAAGAATAATAATAATAGGTAATTATAATAATAAATAAGTGTCATAATTTTTTTCAGAAGATTATGAAATGTTTCAGTAGATCAATATGCAAATCAGTAAATCTACTGAAAGTTAAGTAGAACTGGCAATCCTGCCACAAGCTTCAAGTCCAACTGATCGGTTGTCCTCCAGAATAATATGGCCGACCTGTCAATGTCAAGTGATCTGAAATGGTCTTTAAAAAACGATGTGATGCCAGCTTAACATGTTTTTGGCGTGCCCTTTCGCAGTATAACATAAGCCTTAATTCGACAAACGCCAGAGTATACGAGGATGTATTGATATCTAGTTAGCCTAGACCAGTTCCATGCATAAGCAAAATATTGCGTTACCATAGCAACGAACAATAACTTATTAGAAGTGTCAGTGTGAAGTTTGACGTCAAAAAAGTAAACCAGAGTTACGCAATAAATTAAAAGAAAAAATATGTCCACCGAAATTGTGAAGATCGAAAAATTGGAGTATGGGGCCATCATCATGTTCCTGTATTTAAAAGGGTGGAGAGGTGAGCAGATTTACGAATATATGCTTAATACCCTTGGTGATCAATGTCCTTCGTATGCGACCGTGAAAAATTGGACTGCAAAATTCAAAAGAGGTAAATTTTCCATTGAAGATGATGACCGATCGGGAAGGCCAGTTTCTGTGTCAGTCCCCGAAAATATCGATGCAGTTCATGACATGATTTTATCAGACCGTCGAATTGGGCTAAAACGGATATCTGAAGCACTGAATATTTCATACGAACGCGTTCATCATATAGTTCACGTCAATTTGGACATGAGAAAAATTGCTGCAAAATGGATCCCCAAACGTTTGAATGTTGACCAAAAGCGGGCAAGGGTAGAAGCATCGCATTCGATCTGTGCTTAATTTGAAAACGATGTAGACTTTTTAAACCGAATTGTATTTTATACCATTCTTTCGTATTGCGATTGGTATTTTTGCATGTAGGCATGTAGCCACGGCACAGCCCGGCATTATGGTCTTATAATTAAAGTAAAATAAAGTTAAAGACTTGGATCAACTCTATAATAATTTTAAACACTGGCTTTAGCATAAAACAATATCAATTAACGCAGAAAAATCGAAAAACCTCAGGAAAAACAAACTAAACACGTACAACTCTATCCAACAATTTCTGATTCTGATTCCAAGGTGACGTCATGCGCAGAGCGTGCACAATTTGAGTCGACAAGTCAGCATACCGTATTTTTACCGTGGTTCAGTCGTATCACACAATCGCCAATGGCCCCCCCTCTCAAAGTGTATATGACCGCCACTGGTCACTGTATGGGAAATATTACTTTCGTCACTCGATTATGATTGACCCTATTATAATATACTAATACTTAAGAGTTATTACCTGAGATGGATCGGGTTTTTCTGGAAATCTGGATGCACAAACCAAAAATATATCAGGGGAAGGCTTGTTATTTTGCACGTCTGGGTCTGAGCCTCCACAGACGATGTGATCAAAAAGCTGTACTAGTTTTTGATGGGAGCTCATCTTAATTTGCATGAATTCCTACAATTTAATTTTAAACTTAAGGTAGTTGTCGTGTAAGCATGAGCGACTTTGCCGGACTGCAGAAATAATCGAAAAACGTATTTATGTAATTACCTGTGTCGAGGAAGTAGCTATGGCAATAGGGACTTTATGTTGGTGTAAATGTTTAATAATTTCTTCCACTCCCGGTAATAACGCAGGATTTCGTAGTTCTAGCAAGACTTTATCTTCGTATCTTTTTAAAAACTCCTCAGGTGTAATGGGCAAGTCAAGATCTGTAACGATTGTATTGCACGTTTCGAATTCCGGAGTTCCCATCACTTTCGATTTCAGTTGTTTACTGTAAGTTTTGCCGAAGTCTTGAGCGAGATCGTTGGATATTTTTTCATAAATAGTTTCTGAGTCTACAAAAAGAAAAACACATTACATTACAGAAAAAGGTTGTAGGCCGAAAATATGTAAAAATAATTTGAGATCAATTTTTGTTCACCAATTTTATTAGTTTTACTTTGGTTTGTAGCATAAAATTACTTTTTCTACAACTTGTATGAAAAGTCATACCTTACTTAATTTCAAAACCAAATATTTCTCATACTGTGAGAAATATTATTTCTCACGGTACATACATTTATAGAGCTCGGGAAATATGCAAAATGCATTTTAAATGCATATTTGCATATTTTGAATAAATTTTGTAAGTGCATATTTTCAGCTATTTTCGAATTTCTGCAAATAAAAATTTTCAATATAGACAATCATCTGTGAAATTAGATAAAGAAATAAGCGAAGTAGGTACCTGTCACTTGGAAATACCCTTATCGGTATTAGCATACAGTATTCGCCAACTAACTTGATGTCTCAGAAATTACCAACTAAGAGAGACAGAGTAATAGTGCCCTGTCTACTCGCCAATTGCATCGAACCTTATCAGGTGTTTAAGATTTTCAGTATCGTAGCGTCACACAGTTATTGTTTCTGCTTTGTACAATAAAGTGTTTGTAAAAATGTCAGCCGTTAATGAAGAAAATCGTAAATGTACTGAAGGACAAACTCGTGTTTAATTATTTTAAGACATTAAAAAGTGATGAAGATACCTTAATAAACGTGAAAATCAAAACATCCCAGACAACAGGTAAGTCAGCTAACTAGCAAGCCATCACAAGCGAGTTAGCACAGCTTATTTTATTTATCTGCGAATTTAATGATCCTACGATTAAAATGTTACGTGCCAAATCAAACCTTAATTTTTTGGAATGGGTAGTTGGTTTTTAGTTAAACATTAGCTTTCAACCTAACCTAGAAAATGTTTTTCAAACACGTCAGAAATGGTAAAAATCAAACAATAAATATATTGAATGTTTTGAACACTTAGAAAAATTGAAAACTAATAATTATTTCAATCAATTAAATATTATTTATTAAGTTAGGATCATATATTTCCGGACGGACTTTACTTTATTAATTATACAAGTTGTGTTAATTTGTAACAGAAAGCGTATCCTCGGCACTGTTTACAGTTATCGGATGGGCGGCGTCAATAGCTCCCTAGAAAGCATTTAGGACATCAAGTTAGTTGGCGAATACTGTAATAAGATTAATAAGACAATAGACCCTAGTGACCGATAAGCCGGTTGCCGTCATAAAATTAATTATTGCTTTTGCCGAAAGCTTAACAAATTTTTAGAATTTGTTTACCAAAATTCCCAAATTGCAAGTGGAGGAAACTATTTACATTGAGCCAATGAAATCGCACCTCCTTTAAAATTTGAAGTTTAAAGAGAATGTAGGATTTAGCTCTGTGCCTTTAGTTAATTCGATGAACTTGTGCTTGCTTAACTATTGTCTAGCAAAAGTGTGTGATAATGCCAAGACAAAGTAGGTACTAACAAATCAATTCTTCTAAAGAAGAGGATTAACAAATATTTTTTGTAACATTAGCATATAATATAATAAATTACATTCAATACAAAAATTATTGCGTTTCTTATAAATGCATAAAAGCATATTTTAGTGCATATTTCAACGGTTTTTTGTGCACCCAAAATGATTCTATTATGACTCTTATTAATAAATGAGTTTTTATTATTGAGCGATTGTGGTAGAAGGCAACCAAACTTACACTAACACTGCATGTTTTTTTATAATTAGTCGTATAAAAGTGAAATGAGTTAGGTAACTTTTCACTGGGACTCCCTATACACCATGTGTATCAATAAGGACGGATATCTCGATTGTTTATCACCCATGCTGGTTAAATAACTATTAAACATAATGAAGAATTTTTATTAAAAAACTTACCAATAATAACACCATCAAGATCAAACAAAACATGTGTTACGGGTGAAACGTGCGGTTGAGGCGTACCACTAGTCATTATTGTTAATATAGGTTATTGACTGTAACAAAAGATTTTCCAAATTTTATTCTAAAAATTAATTATTAAATATCATCATTTACCGAGTATAATTACCTAATATTATATAATACCACGAAATGCAGCGTTGAAAATAAAGTTATTTATACAAAATGTTAAAATAGATGCAGGGCCGGATTAAGACATTTGGCGCCTCTAAACTAGGAAAGTAAAAATATAGGTATATGTAAAATAAAACGCGTAAATATATTATTCAACTACAGATGGGATAATAATGTAATCTATTATACTTTCGATTATAGCCTACCCTTATGTACAATCCTGAACTTTATTGGTATCAGATGTGCATGAGTTTATTGCGGTTTCTAGAGGATACAAAAAAAGAACAAAAATTAAAGTCTTACACCGCATCATTCAAATTATCTACTTACCTCTATCTACATATAATATCATCATTACTGATGGTTTGTTCATTATCTGCATCCGCTTCCGTACTTCGAACAGGTTGACAAAAAAAGAATCTAATTTTGGTATTTTATTTAATAACCTCCATTTTTTTTCCTTTTATTTTTCAGCCTTCTTCCTTTCCTACCCACTAAGTTTTCTACTTCCTCCACCTCCACTCATTGCTTTTGAGAAACAATAAGATAAAAATATCGAAACTGATATTATTTTAATTGACAATTACTCGATTGCTCCACTTTTGGTCTTTTGCATACACTGCCAGCGACTGTACTGACTACCTTCAATTTTTATGTTTCCAAAGTTTACCAATTTTTTTGTAAACTTTGTCTTTGATCTTTCATTTGCAATCACCCTTTGTCGCGTTTTTCTTTGTTTTTGCAAGTACAAGGCCCACGTGGTGGTACTTTCGCCTATTGATCTGTGGCGGCATCCCACCACGCGCCACTGCCGCTAATCGGCAAATCAGCAAAAAAGATTTGTCTATAGTTACGGCAATAAGGCGCATTGATACTGGGATACGGGGTTGGGATAAAGTATGGAACCAAGTAAATATCTTTTAAACGATAAGAACGATATTTATGAAAATTTGCAGGTAAGTGCAATGGAACAAAATGCATCTGATGAACATTTTGTTGTTAATAATATACTTCCGGTTAACCGGAAATGCCATCAACTTCTTTAATTTAAATGGGACACCCTATATATTTTTACAGATTTTGAAAGAGCTTGTTATTTTGAATTCATACATACTGAGTTTAGTGTAAAAAAAATTGTAAAAACGAGGAATATAGCACTTTAATCAACCTCCTTTGAGTTTTATGCATTAGAGCAAAAAACTATTTAGATAATCTAATTGATGTTGTTTGTATGTATAGTAATAAATAAACGATTACTGTTTAGTACGTCTTTTGTTCTGCAAGTGTCAAATTCTAATTGACGGAAATAAATTTTACAATTTAGAATGGTTCAATTAAGTGAAAAAGAGCGTAATGAAATTTTAAAGATGATCGGTTATGGTGATCGTGTTGGAACTCATGAAGAAGTGTGTCATATTTTTAATAATTTGCATCTTGAGAGAAATCCTATATCACGCTCAACAGTAACTAAAACATTACAACGTTTTAATACAACTGAGATGGTAAAAAATTTGGTAAAACCATAGAACGAAACAAAATATTGCAATCGATTAGAAGAATCACCTCAAAGTTCCACCACAAATTTGGCACGAAACCATGGTATCAGTCGACGTTCTGTAGGAAAGATATTAAAAAGTGAAAAGTATCATCCTTATAAGGTACAGTTGGTTCAAGAATTGTCAGACGATGATTTTGACCGACGGCTGGAATTTTGCGAACGGCTAATGGACATCTGTAATGTCGACGACAAGTTTGCTTCTAACATAGTTTTTTCCGATGAGGCAACTTTTTGTTTAAATGGAACAGTTAATCGCCATAACTCAAGGTATTGGTCAAATGAGAATCCTCATTGGATTCATGAAGCACATACCCAGCATCTACAGAAGTTAAATGTTTGGATGGGAATTGTCGAAAATAGGCTTATAGGCCCATTTTTTATCGACGGAAACTTGAATGGTGACAAGTATTTGGAGCTACTAAATAACGAAATTATTCCTGAACTTCAACAGAATGGGCAATTACCACAAAATGTTTGGTTTAAACAAGATGGAGCACCTCCCCACTATGATAGAAGGGTTAGGGATTTTCTGGTTGCGAATTTTCCAAATCGATGGATTGGACCTAGAGGATTCATAGAGTGGCCTGCTCGCTCTCCGGATCTTAGACCGTTAGATTTTTTTCTTTGCGGTTATCTAAAATCACGTGTTTACGTTAGACGATCAAACTTACAGGAATTGAGACAAAGAATTATTGATGAATGTGAACTAATACGTGGAGAAGTCTTGGAAAGAGTGACTCAAGAATTTGTTAATAGGATGGCATATTGTCAGCAAGTAAACGACGAGCATTTTGAATATTTGAAGTAATTTTGTCTCTTATTATTCTAAAATAATGAAATGTACACCCATTGTACAACTAACAGTGAATTATTCCTCGTTTTTACAATTTTTTTAAAATAAAGAAATTGATGGCATGTCTGGTTAAACCGGAGGTATATTATTAACAAAAAAATGTACATCAGATGCATTTTGTTCGATTGCATTTACCTGCAAATTTTCATAAATATCGTTCTTTTCGTTTACAAGATATTCACTTGGTTCCATACTTTATCCCAACCCCGTATATGTATGTAAAGCGGTGCTTTTCAATCTATTCAAGCCCGGCCGACTGAAATAATTATGTCACTATTCACTAATGTTGTCAGGAAAATTTTGTACCCCACAGCTTATATACAAGTAATATACCTGCTCTAATTCTCTAGCTGTCGTCCAAGAATGTTAACTGCATCCTGTGGGAGGAGAAGTGACACTTTCCTTCCTAGTACTAGAAATAGCTTTCACAGCCTCTATTGGGTATAAGATAAGGGTTTCATATTGGTAGAAGAAAAGACATATTGAATACATGCCTGTAGTTAAAGCCGGAAATGACTGAACTAGAGCCTGAATAAAAAAATTCCATATAGATCATACTTAAAGAATGCAAAATAAATTTTATGTCTGACTCCATCACCGTATATGCAGTGCTGGATTTTCACTAGGTGCTAGTGCCAAGATAGGAAATTCCCGAAGTGTTATTAAAATTGCTTCAAAAAGTCTCGATGGCCCAGTTCCATACAGCAACAAGTCAGAATTTTGCAATTTTTGGATTATTACGGAAATAAGTTCTCATTAAGTAGTTTTCTTAATTTCATATTTTAATATTTTTCCTATTTTAATCGACATATTTCTTTCATAACCTGCAACAGTTTTATTATTTTTGCCGTTTTATACGGCAAAAATTTAATACATTGCTTTATTTCACAAAAGGTATGGATACACCTCTGGTAACACAGAGCAACATATAATAAATCACCTCACATACTATTTCAAATATACCCATACAATACAATGTATGGATCAATCAATATAATGCTAAAATGTTTAATAGCTATTATAAAAAAACATACATTTTCGACTTGTTGCTATATGGAACTGGACCATCGATTAGTGTGCAATTAGTAACTGATAGTAAATCCGGACCTGAATACATGGATGATAGAAATGCGTCATACTAAAATTTAAATGCTGATAAATTCCATTGGGTAGATATATTTATACAAAACATCTTAATCAATAAAATGAACTTAATGCAATGCCACAAACAGGCTGATCATTTTAAATGGTACCAGCATTGCAAATTTGGAAACCGTAAATGTTACTAGATAGGTTAAATGAGAGTAATAATGGTACCAAAACATGTCTGAAATTTGTGTTACAATATTTATTTATACGAGAGAAACAAAAAATGTCAATTTTTGTATTTATTTATACGAGAGAAACAAAAAATGTCAATTTTTTATTATTGGCTAAGCATGTTCATTTTTGAAAGTAGATATTAAAAAATAGTGAAGAAGGATATTATTTTGTTCGTTAGAAACATCAGGTCCGTATTTAAAAAAACGAATTCAAGAGGGAGCATTATATTACTTATGAGTTTAATTGAAGATGGGATTTATAAATTGTACACTGCTCTCTCCTCTTGAGATAGATCCGCGGCTAGAGACTCTCTCAAGGGTGGATCGACTCCATGTTAGTGTTCCACTAGGTATGCCAGAGGGTTGACAGATTATAAGAACTTAGGGCGCCACTACCTTTTTGGACATCGACGAAAGAAAATGAATTTAAATTAATAAGAAAAGAACCCAAGATGAGAAAGGTAGAAACACCTTGTAGAATTTAATAAAAGTTAAAAATAAAAAAGTTACAAACTTACATAAACCCGGACACGATCCCCTACAGCTCTTGCAGCCGGGTAGATAAAGAATTAAAAAAAGAAATTCAAAATATTAACTTTATTCTGCCATCAAGGAAGGATAACAGAGAAAAGAATGAGGCCTGTACTTTATAGTAGGTACTGAGCTTATTTGAAAATCAGATGAAGAGGTCTGGTAGAAACAGATGCTATAGCGGTGTTTTGTTATTGATGCGAAAGATGTCTTGTTTAGTTGCTGTTAGAGATGTCTTGTTGTAATTTGGGGCTAGAGATGTGTTGTAGTTGATGGCAGCTAATAGCCTATATAGGTGTATCCTAGTATTGTAACTGTAACCGTGCAGTATACCGGTATCCTAGCATGGTAACTGTAACCTTGCAGCTGTGCTTACTACAGCAATTGAAGGTAAAACTTGAAGGTAAAATTTGAGATACGATAAGGTATGTCTTTACTATTAGACGGTCGATAGCGGAAAAGAAGGGCGATGGTTTTCAAAATGGTATCGGCCATTGACATAATATATGGGACTCAAAACATTTAAGAAAAACCAAAAATTGATTGGAAAAACCACTTCCTTATGCGTCTAACCTTTTTCAGTATTTTTTTGCTCGTTATGTTGGCAGCATTACCCTTGTATAGAACTCTTCCATTGTCTTAGCGGTCAGAGTAGGAGAATTTGAGATCACAGAGCTATAATTGGAAGTGGCTAGTGTGACGGCAAGCGGAAAATAGAGGATTTATTTTATAAAATCGTAACAGGTCGATAGACATGTTACAAAATGTTCAACTATGTTACATTTGAATATGGCTTTCGAAATACTGAAGTTCGTTTTTGAGAAAAAAAGTTGATGATTTCCTTATAGACACGAAACATCGTAGAAAAAAGGAAGCTACGTACTAAGCCAGCCAATTTCCATTTTTTTCTATTTTCCCAAATAAAAATTTTACAGTCAATAATAATATAGGTAAAGTAAATGTTGCAATATTCGTTAATGTGACCGTTTCTTCTAACGTTACTTGCTTGCTATCATTCTATTACATCACATTACTGACGGTTGAATAAAGATTGTCTATACTTTTTCCGGCATCCGTGGAACACCCGGTATAACCATAAATTTTAGATCTAGTTAGAGTATCAGCCAAAAATATTACAGATGTATTTTGAACAGTATACCTACACTTCAAACTAATATTTTAAAGGTCGAACAATCAAATTTAGACTCCTTAAAAAAACAAAAAATCGTATTTTATTCATCATAGTTGGGTTTTGTATCATATCAAAGTCATTGACAACTCAGTTGAAAGTCTCATTTTTTAGGTTAAGCAATAATAAATAATATCATTGTATAAGACTCAAACAATGATAATATATATTATAATAATCGTATATTTGGTGTATGTAAATAGTTTTGCATACGTTGTAGTTTTGTAAAATATGCGGGATTGCGTCTCTGGTAAGAACAGTCATTGGCGAATCTACTTAAGTTTGTTATTCAGTAAGAGTTGACCAAAAATTAAAAAATAATTTCTGGCTATTATTTCAAAACAAATATTCTGGAGAATGGTCTCATATCTCCTTAACGCTCATATCTGTAATTTATGGTATTATTGAGATATGAAAATTAAAAATTTTACATCACATCCCAAAAAATTTACAAAATGTGTCTAATTAACAATACAGAATTCCATTTAGACCCTGAGCCGCCGTCTATGTGTTTGGCTTATTGTTATCACACTTGTTATATGTTATCAAATTAATTTCTATTAATAATATTAGGTGCTACAAATTCAATAATTTACAATGATTGATAACGTACCTTTGTTGATTTATTTATTACTGCATGTGAATTAATTTGTAAACATTAATTTATAACCACTTCTTATATACAGATTGCGAAAAAGTTTATTAGGTCATATGATTCACACAAGTACGACAAGGATCATACGAACAGTACTACTTGAAAGAGAGAAACGGTTAAAAGTAAAAAGGGCAATGAACACACACGCTCATCCTTTTTGGTAGAGGGGACTGATCTAATCGTGAGTTTCACACAGAACAATTCTTATCTCTCTCTCCTTCAAATCGTGTTGTTCATATTAACCTTGTCGTACTTGTATAGGTCGTATGACCTATTAAAGTTTTTCGCAATCTGTATAGTTGACCCTAATATCCTCACTGGGCAGAATCTAAAAGGACCACTATAATGGTTTATTTGCATTTTACATCAAAATGGGTTTACTTCTGCATTCCAAAATAATTTTTTGCATTATTTGTTCGGTCATATAATAGGTATAATATGGCCTATCATCAAATGTTGCAGAATAGTATATTAACTACCAAGTGTCAAAAACGTTACTTTAGATACGAGTTTTATGAAACGAATGACCAAAGATGTTTTTAACACTAGGTGCTTACTATACTTTTTCTACGCCCACGGGAACTTAATTATGTTATATTTTAATTATATTCACAAGATGACAGACAATGACTGACGTGTCATTGAAAAATCAAATGACACAAAACTACAAAATTATCACGGAATATTAAATATAAATTACGGAAGATACACTTGATGAGACATTTAAGAAACAAAAGATAAACGGGATGACTTATCACACTTTAAACACTAGTGTTTATAGTGACGTTTTGCGAATGTCAAACCCGTGTTTTAGATGCGGTTTTATAGTGACGGAAGTGAAAAAAAATTATTTAATAAATGTGATACAGTTTTATTATTTGTTTTTATTTTCTAAATTGTCACAACCTTCGAACCGAATGAATTGATGAATTCACTCGATGATGGAGATAAAGATAAGTCTTGCAGAAATATGGATTAGATTGCCATCGTCAGCAACTGGTTAATCTAGCGATATATGAACGATTTCAAATATATTGTTGAGTAGCGATGTTGATGATGATAAAACCACATTTAATAAACTTGTAGTTTTGGACACATCTCAAATGTTGAAGGTACAATAGAGAAACGTATTCCTTTTAATTAGATTAATTTTGATTTAATTTGTTTCAGATTTAAGTAAATTTGATTATTTTTATTTTCAATGCCCTATTGAGTATATAATTTTTTGACCTGAAATTGAAGAGGTCAAATAAATAATGTTTGTACTTTCTAATATTTTATTTGACCTGCTCTTAAAGGCCGCTTGACGTGGTGCAATGCAACGAGCAAGACGCAAGATTTCTTGATCGAAAGCATGTGCAGTTGAGACCCAGCTGATCAGTTTCTGCAATTCGATGCAATTGCAATTTTATCGGTTTGGTGCAATTTCTAAACGCGCATTTACCGAAAACGTCACGACTGCCATATGTCATATATATGTTATATATTATTAATACAATAATACAGCAAATTTATTTATAAAACCCTTGTAAATAGAATAGCCAAAATGGTTTGTTTGCATCCAAAAACTTGACATAATATGACAACTTATGATGCGTACTAAATGCGCGTATTGCATGCGAGACGCAATTCTAGGGAGAAATATAGTTTCTTTTGTGTTACCAACCTACTAACTATTTACCTATCAGCTGATTATGGTGACTGATGTTTTGTTATTTGTGATTTGATAATCGACAGTGATTCACTTGGTATTTTTCTCTGAGCTTTTTTCACTTTCGCTATCTTCATTTTAAATAATAATAAACTTTATATATTGTTTCAATAAATTATTTTTTGAATTTTTTACACACTTTTTTCTTTCTACTATTGGTTGGGTTGGTAGCAATGTTGCAATGAAGTCAAACCGAAATTGCTGCAATTTCTTGCACGTTGTATTGCACCATGTCAAGCGGCCTTAACAAATCTTTCTCCTTCTTCCCTCCACCACCATCACCACCTCCGATTCCGACTTCCGGTTCCCTAGTTCACGATAATGAACTTCTAAAACTAATTAAAGCGAAATGAAATGAAAGAATCGCTTCTTAATTGTCGAAGATGATTGAATAGGGGTTGGAAACGTTTTTAAGTCTCTCGTTCGCACTTGGCTGGCTTTATCTGTAAGTTTCATATGGCAGAAATGCAGATTTAAAGTCTTTGTATTAAATCTTGTACTTTTCAGTGAATCGAATGATTATGTTTTCAGATTTTTAAAATTTTTCAGAGCTAAAAAACATTGACTAGCAAGGGTTACACGTAGGCGGCGGCAAATAATTTTAAAGAAGGTCCTTTCGGGCAATACGTTCGTTTATATAGAGGATTTCTGGCAAAGCCAAGAAATTGATTTGTGCGACGATTTACAAGGCCCGACAAATGAAAATGTGCTTCGTCTGAAAACCAAACATTTTTCAAAAATTCAGGAATTTCATACTGTAACGCAAGAATTCTAGTGCAATACTCCACTCTAGTGCGATAATCCCATTACCCAGCTCCTTCAGAATTCTTTGCAAGGAAGTTCATTTCAAGCCAAGATGCAACACTATCCTAGTCTGGCTGGCTTTCGGATGTTCTAAGATTCGCTCAAAAACACGTTCATGGTTATTGTTGTTGTTAACTGATGTCCTGGAAGGCCCCGAGGTTCCTTTTCGTTGGCACAATACATTACCCGTATTTATGAACTTTTCAATAACTTTCGAAACTACAGCATTACTTGGAGAACCTTTATTAACCACCGTTAAACAGTTTTTCTTCTGTACAACACCATTTTTAACAATTAATTGCTTATGGTTTACTTGACAGGTCCATACTAGTTAACTTGGAAATGACAACGCGCATACAGACACCAATCTTTCAGTTTCAGTACTGTTTATTTCGGGCTATACTCTACTTACTTGGTTTTGTTTTCAGAAAGGTGTAATGGAAAGTATCGTTAATTACACATCCATAAATGATTTTTCTGTGTTCGTCTAGGTACGCCGCACACGGTAAATGCCTTTTATCTGGATTTGTAATGAAATATACTATTCGTATTTATAGAGCCCTTTTGGGGCTCTAACATTTTGACTTAGCTCTAGCAGCGTTGCAATCCGTCACAGTTTCTTTGTTCTTCCAATACTTCAGAGAGTAACGTCTCCCCCCTACACTCTCGACTCAGTAACAAATCAAAATACTATTCATCCTCAAATTTTTATTAAAAAAATTAAATAAATATTTTTAAATCTCAAAAATTTGTAAATTGTAAATTGAAATTTATTAGGTTCAGGAGGGGTCTTAGTGTTTGTGACAAAATATTTATAGGGGGGTCAAAGAAAGTGTGACAATTAATAAGTCCCTTTACAAAAATAATCATTTTGTTATGTTCAGCAAAATCATCATAAATACCTACTAGAAATACTGATATGATTTATCGACAACTTCTATAACATAGATGATAATACACTTTTTAAATAAATATAGAAAATATTGAATATATTATTTATAACTCACCTTATCAGACAATGATTGTTTATCAGAGCAGTTCCGTTGAAACTAAGAACAATACAATATGTTTATAATTAACTAATTATTTCATTATATATAGTAATTTTTTT
Organism: Lochmaea capreae; assembly: GCA_949126875.1. Taxonomy (NCBI): domain Eukaryota; kingdom Metazoa; phylum Arthropoda; class Insecta; order Coleoptera; family Chrysomelidae; genus Lochmaea; species Lochmaea capreae. The sequence goes on from OX421396.1 coordinate 18,988,762, forward strand.
TATAAACAAAATTGGCATATTAACAAGATCTTATCATGTCAAAGGTCCATATTTGACGCACATATTGCAAAAATAGCACTGTGTACATTAACACCATCAATTAAATTACAGTGTGTAAAAAAAAATTATAATTTATAAATCTACAATTCCCTCATGTCAAATGACGTCACAAAGACACAGACTGTTTTACAAAACGGCCGATCGACGATAAAAACGACCAGGTGGTCTATTCGCAAACAGTGACATTTTTTTGTCGCATGTGAGATTGTATTTTTGTCAATCAAGAGCTATACAAAAAAGTACAATCTCGCATATGCGACAAATAATGTCACTGTTTGAGAATAGACCGCCTCTATTCTGAAACAGTAAGTGAAGTTTGGAAAATAATAGATTTAGATGGATATGACTGATACAATAACAACTTTGATGTTTCAATAGATTAGTACTATAGGCCATATTCCTGAATGACGCCAATGACAAGTCGGCCATATTGCTGTGGATTCATGTCATATTCTATATAAGCCATTTTTCTTTGAACCCTACCACGCAAACCGGGTTAACAATACCGTGACGTCACGGTTAGTTTTTATGACGTAACGGTTTGTGGAAACCTTGAAATAAACAATTTCTATGGTTTTAAACCGTACATAACCACAAAAAGATTTCGATCTTGTGTTTATTCCAGTAGTCTGTGGTTTATTCGTTTATTGTTTATACTGAAAGTAAAGAATAATTTAAAAAATGGACTTCCTTGTGAATGGACGAGAAATTTCAATATTTTGTGAAATGACAGATTATTTGTACAATCGACGTACCATATAAGATACCAAAGTATGCCTGGTATAGTTGTGAGTAGAATTAGTTTGCACTGTTTCACAATAAAATAACAGTATGCGGCAAGGTCTCTTTGAGGATTGAAAAGCCGAAAAGATAAAAAAGCCATAAATCATTTCTAGTCTTGACCTACCCACAAGCGAACAATTGATTCTCATTGGTGCAATGTAGCTTCCGATTTGTCTATGCAAAATTTACTTGAATTGTTAGTCCACATTGACTATCATAACGTCTGAGGGTGGGTTTAGTTCATTTCTGTTATTTACGAGATATTCTGTTCTTAGATGTTTGTGCTGTGATTGAGATTTTGTTTTATTGACTAAAATTATTTTGTTGGTGATAATTAAAATTATGAAGAAGAGGAAGATATTGTTACAGGCTCCGAACAATGAATATACTAGAAGAGGAAACAGACGTATTATTCTATGCGAACATAAACAATGTCAAAGTTTATTTATTTATTCTGCTTGATTCCATGTCGCAGTGAATATACCTAATAAGTTGTTTGATTGGAGCTACTGAAAGAATACATAGTTGACAAAATTTTCAAAAAAAATCATTATTACTGTTATCGGTGAAACTGCTATTCATCGGTAAAAGAGAGTACAGAAATCGCTAGTGCATCGGGATCCTGCAATAATGAAAATTTTGTCTGAAACCGGTTCTGCTTCTAAATTTTTTGTAACGATAACGTAGTTTACTTTTAAAACTATCGTAAAACTTTCAAATTTGAGGCTATGCTGATCTCAACCATGGAAAATAAGAAGAAATATGGCAACGCACGCGCACAAGCGTTATTAACGCAATTCTTAATGCATAAAGTTGAAAGCTGCGAACTTTGTGCATTCATCATTAAAGACTAAATAATAATGCACTATTCGTTGGCTAAACCAGCCTTAATAGTATATGTATTATTAAACGAGCAATTTATGATAGCCATTATCCACCCAGGGTGGCGTTTACATATTTCCTAAACAAAAATACACAGATTTAATAGTTTATTTCATATGGTACCCCCATAGTCACCTAAGCCGGTATTTCGTGTTGTCACAGCAACATAATATGCTATTTAAATGCAAAAGCGAGAATTATGAATCATAATAATTCACTCTAGTAGATATATGGGTACCAGATAGCTTTTGTTAGAAGCTGCAATATTGACTTATTATTAAGTGGTCGTGGACAAACTAGTTTATTCAATCATAACCATCTAAATACCGGGTGTCCCAGAAGTTTCTGACCCATTTTAACTGTAAAAATCTCGGAACTCAGAAACGATAGCAAGGTGTAGTTTTCGAGGAACAAATTCTTTTTATATAAAGTTTTTTCAGTATAAATGTTTCATTAGTGAAATCTTATATAGGGTGTTTTTTAAAATAATTGTATTTTTAAATGCAAATATCGTTTATTTTTCTTAAGAAACACCCGATATATTTTTATTCCTGAAAGCTGAACTCTTCCCCTTTTGGATTGTTTGTTAGATAAAGATATTTCTGACTCATACGTTTTAAATAAGAAACAATTACAAAATTCGCCTGCTAACTAATACCTACGTTTAAAAAAAATTATACCGAATATTTTTGAAAGCAGCACGACTTATTAGAAATATTTAAACCAATTAAACAAACTTGAAAGGTGAATCAAATTTTAATGAAAATGAACATTATAAATTATCTAGTTTAATAAAAATCTTTAAGATGTTCCAAGTGTTGTCCATTTTGATCTATACATTTTTGCAACCTGAACAAAAAGTGATCAAATGAGTTTCGTAACATTTCCGGGGTAATTTCTCTGGAATAGGAATATAACATCTATCTTTGTTAAAAGACCGTATAAAAAAGTCTGGAATCATCAAGTCTGGTGAGTGGGCAGGCCACTCAATTGGTCCGGCTCTCCCAATCCACCTATCTCCAAACGTTTCTGCTAAATAATTTCTGGCCACAAGTGAAAAATGTGGTGGCGCACCATCTTGCTGAAAGTAAACTGAATTTATCATGCCATATTGTTCAAGTTGTGTGTTTTTTATAGTGTTTTTTGAAGGTGGATTTTTCCTAAATATCCCACGAATCGATTCATACTTAGCGTAAAACAACACAGTTTTTGATTTTTCAGGTAAACTAAATCGGAGCATTATTTAAAATAAATTAACAACAGCTAGCTGTTTTAGAGCTATTAAAATCTCCTCCTCCTCTTTCTAGATACCTACATAACAGCGTATCATTAAAAATCAAATAACTTACCCATTTTTCATCTAAACTTCAACAAAGTATACATTTTCAGAAAGGGGAAGAGTTCAGCTTTCAGATAGAATAAAAATATATAGGGTGTTTTATTAAAAAAATAGACGATATTTGCATTTAAAGATACCATTGTTTTAAAAAAACCCTATATAAGATTTCACTAATTAAACATTTATACTGAAAAAACTTTATATAAAAAGAAATGTTTCCTCGAAAACCGCACCTCTAACGTTTCTGAGTTCCGAGACATTTACAGTTAAAATGGGTCTGAAACTTTTGGGACACCCGGTATATTATTTTAACTTCGGCGAAGATAATATAAATGTAGCTATAACTCCGAAATTATGGCATTAAGGTATGTGTATTTAGTATTTCGGATTTAGAAAGGCAAAAAATGTACAGGGTGAGCCATTTGAAATAACAAAGTTTATTATTATTGCGAAAAAAGGAAAGATCTGACAACAATGTAAATACCATAATATCGGTCATATCACAAGATTCACAAGATGGTTGCACACCAAAACCTATAAAAATCGTATAGGCACCATACAGTTATAATTCCATTTATGTGGATCTGTTCTTTGCAATTACCTTTTTTTTCTACGTAAGAACGAGTAAAAGTAATAGACTAGCAACCAGGTACATTTTCGGTCAATTATTTCTTCTCGAGAGAAACTTCGTAAAAAGCATCAGGGACTTTAGTCGAGTCAATGAAGCACTAAAAAGCACAAAGATAGGAAATCTTTTAGGATAAGACGTATCGGAGTGCGGTTTTTTGCATTCACTTGCAAAAATTATTCATATCATCCGTACCTACTTTGTACCTATTACAAACCGGAAGTTGCATTGCTGCAGCCAAAAATGCATCTTTTGAGAGGACGTCATCTTCGAGAATTTTTCTGGAATTATCGACAATAACGAACCGAAAATCGTTATGTTATTTGTGTGCGCTGAATCCGAATTTTATGTTGAAAACGATCACCCGAACACCTGGTGCGCCCTACCTTGGCTCTGAACGTCTTCCCCGAGGGTTTTCCAGACACCAGGTATCTGTGGGGTGTTCGTCGGTGCCATATTTGAATTCAGCGACCAGTAAAGATTTTTGGTTCGTCTTTTTCAATTGTGTCTGGACAACCCTCGGGGATGACGTTCAGAGCCAGGTTAGGGTGCACCAGGTGTCCGTGGGGTGTTGGCCGGTGCCATATTTGAATTCAGCGAGCCAAAAAAAAACCCCGTAACAATTTTCGGGTGGTTTTTTTCAATTATGTCTAGAAACCCCTCGGCGATGACGTTCAGGGCCAGGCTAGGGCGCACCAGGTGTTCGTGTGGTCGTTTTCAACATAAAATTCGGATTCAGCGCACACAAAAAGCCCCCATAACGATTTTTGGTTCGTTATGGTCGATATTTCCAGAAAAATTTTCGAAGATGACGTCCGCGTCAGGATGGGGTCCACCAGGTGTCCGTGGGGTGTTCGCCGATGGTATATTCTAATTCAGCGACCCAAAAAACCCCCGGGAACCCAGTTTCTCTCCTCTCTCGCATAAAGTTCGGGATAGTCCCCGGAGATGACGTTCGTCGGCGTTCCTGAGCTCTAAGTGTTCGGGGGGTCAACTTGAACATCATAATCGTGATCAGCGACCTCGAAAACCTCCCGTGTACCCAACATGAGCCAATTCTGACTCTTGTTTACGAAGTTATTAGATTTGCCAAAAGGCCTCTCAAAAGATGCATTTTTATAATAGGTACAAGGTAGGTACGAATGATATAAATAATTTTTGCAAGCGAATGCAAAAAACCGCATTTAGATACGTCCTATCCTAAAATATTTCCTATCATAATGCTTCATTGCCTCGATTATACTTATACTATGAACAGTCGCGACCATCAGCTGCGACTCCGTGGGTGGGGCGGGCAGTGGCAGCGTTCCACGCATGGAGAAAAAAAAAGTTTTTTCAGTATTTTGAAAGAAAAACAATGTCAGCTGACCATAACAAGGTGGATTATACGTCAGCTGGCTGCTTAAACATGAAAAAAAATTTATATTTTCAATGATTTCCTCTCAACTAAAAAATTACCTGTTGATCGATTATATGCTACTATGAATGAAAATTAATGTCAGCTTGCTATATCTCAGTGGAAAGTTTGTCAGCTGGTACCTTGAAAGGTGTAACGCGCATCTATCACCTACTGAATCTTATCATCTGACGACTTTTCCCTTGACTTACAGCTAGCTGATTTTTTTCATTATTCACTAGAGTATTTTAACAATCCTCTTATAAATTCTCATCCGGGAGGAAATAACGTTTCTTAAGTTATTCGGCAATTATGCTTGATTTGAGAGTTTTGATAAAAAATATGAAGTTTAATAATCGAGGAAATGTTGGTATGAGTAAATTAATTAATGAATCATTTATTCTAGCATATTTTTTTATTGATTAGTTTTTTTGCAAAAGACACAGAAAGGTATTACGTTCGACATGTTTATTTTACACTGAACTGTTACTATACTAACACTCTTTTCGACTAAACACGTTTCACTTAAAATTTTGCATGTAGAATCTAAATTCTATAAATTAAATCTTTTAGAAGCTCTTGAGATAAATAAAAACAAATATTAAGGTAACCTTCTTAACGACCAAACCGTTTTACCTAGAAAGGTTCCGGTATGATTGTTGTGAATTAATTTACAGGTAAACTTGTTCAATACTTTTGTTAATGTTATTAAAATGCCATATTTAGGCACTTTTTGCATTTTATTTACATTTAAACAGATTATAATACTTTTGTCAATTCTGTATTAATGCACATTAAACATTTTTCATAATACCTCCACTCGTTTGAGAAAGCTACTGTGTTAGCGAAACGCGTCACGAATTTATATTGAACGTTGTATAAATATGGACCTGTCATTATAACGGTCATTGTTATATTATGGTTAATAAATAAAATAAATAAATATTTCCTCCCGGACGGAAATTTATAAGAGGATTGTTAAAATATTCTAGTAAATAATGAAAAAAATCAGCTAACTGTAAGTCAGGGGAAAATTCGTCAGCTGATAAGATTCAGTAGGTGATAGATGTTGTAGCAGCGTTACACCTTTCAAGGTACCAGCTGACAAACTTTCCACTGAGACACAGCAAGCTGGCATTAATTTTCATTCATAGTAGCAAATAAACGATCACCTGGTAAATGTTTAGTTGAGAGAAAATCATTGAAAGTATAAATTTGTTTTTCATGTTCAAGCAGCCAGCTGACGTATAATCCACCATGTTATGGTCAGCTGACTTTGTTTTTCTTTCAAAATACTAGGTAAACTATAATCTGACAAATTTTCAAATGAGAGGAAATGTTTGAAAAAACTTTTTTTTTCTCCATGCGTGGAAGGCTGCCACTGCCCGCCCCACCCACGGAGTCGTAGCTGACGGTCGTGAGTATTCATATTATAAATCCCTGATGCATTTCACGAATTTTCGATTGGGAGGGACTTGGTCATGAAAATCTGTCCCAGACTCCTGGGCTATAATGTATATTTTATATCCCAATCGATATTACTCCGTTCTCCCCTAATCGTATGAAATCACCCAAATTGAACATAATACCGTTTCCTTTTATTTAACACCGCAAGCGATAAGCAGCCTCCAGATGTACATTTTAACTATTACATCGAGTTCGCAGTTTTGTGCAGTTTTGTTGTTAGCAGTTTTTCGCTTGTGTCGGTGGTAATAACTTTCAAACTTATCAAAATTCAAATAAACGTTATGTGAATGTCAACAAATTTAATTTAATTTTCGTCTCGGTAATCTCACTTTCATATAGTTACTATCAGAATTACCTTTATGGTAAATGTATACAGTTTACACCAGAATAAATGCCTAGTCAGGTAAATTAACTATTAATTACTCTTTCATAGGTCTTTGGATTAAATTAATTACACTGGTCTACAGTGGTTTTGTTGCCCTAGATATGAAAATGACTTTGGGTCTATTTATGCCCACAATTCATGAAACTATCAATGATTTTGTAAGGTTTGCTCTGATTTTTTTTTAATCTTTATTTTCATTTTACATTACAAAAATCAAAAAAACTAGAAACAAAATAACATATATATTTATAATGACAGTTATGTTTTAAGAAATTAGGATACATCGACGTAAATAAAAAGGAAAATGTCGAAAAAATATTTTATATTTCCATAAAACGCCTTTTATGAGCTTTTTTTTTATAATTGTTCAGGGGACAATCTTTTTTCAAAGACCAGCAGTAATCTGCCATTATGTGACAATCCCATAAAAAATCATGAATATACGAGCACATCGAGAACTTTCAGGGCAACAAAAAAAAAGTTTGTTTTTGTAGAGCTGTGTTATTAATCTGCCGAAAAGTTGCAGATTATCTCAGTTTTAGAAAGCAAAATATAATTATGCCCGTAAGACTGTCGTTTCAAATTGGTATCTTCTCTTCCTTTCTTGAGTAATATCGAATTATTTTCTATCTACCACCAAATCTAATCCAACATTTTCATATTTTTAATGTGTTTTTTTTTCATAAATGCGCTAATCAGTCTTGCTGTTTTGTTGATAAATTTTGTGCAGTGAATAATGCACAAATCTATAAAAATAAAATAAAGTCGTGTTAGTAATACCACCGTAAACATAGTCTTTATTAATGTTCGGTGGTATGTCTCCACTAAGTTTGCTTCTAATTAAGCTGTCCAAAAGCTTGTTTGAAGTCGACAAATAGGATATGTAAGTCTATGTTATGTTCACAGCATTTCTCTATTGACTGGGTTGATTAATTGATTGATTGGATCAGCACTCCAGTAAAAGGCTTGAAGTCCTCGGCACCTCAGCCTTTAGGCTTTTTGTGGTCTTGGTTGTGCAGTTTATGACCAGTGTAGCCCTTATCAAGCTCAGCAGTCTTTTCACTAGGTCCTTGGAGAAATACTCCCTTGGATGTTCTAGTCCTAGGAGTCTATGTCTCCAGTGAGATAATGCTTCACAATCGAAGATAATGTGAGAGGCTGTTTCCTTCTCTTCCATGCACAACCGACAGATAGGTTCCTCCCAATATAATATGCCGATTGTATGCATCTGCTTCCTTAGGGTAAAGTGACTGGTGAGTAAACCCGTCACTATTCTTATCTGGCCCCTGAATAGGTTTAGTATTTCATTGGTCAGCGTCTCCGAGGGTTTTTTGACCAGGAGTTTGGTGTGTTCCTGTTTTGGCACGTGTCTCCAGTACGACTGATGTTTAGTTTGAGTCCACCGAGATATACAACCACGTGCAGCAGTTTTAGATATCCCAAATACTGGTTCAGGACCAGTGAATGCAGTCTCAGACCCCAGCTTTGCTAGGATGTCTGCCTTTTCGTTTCCTACATCCTATTATTCCTATTGACTGGGTTAATGAGTCAATATCTATTATAGACCTGCCTTCCCTAAAGAATTTCAACAGAAATACAGCATACTTTTTAAAAACATTTATTTATACTTTTTTAACAGTTAATTGACAAGAATAAAATTACTGTTTATAATAATATCCTAAACATTTAACAAAATTCAATCTATAATGTGTTTGTTTTGTAAGCAGCAATTTTTTCACATAAAAATGCTTGCCTTCTTTTAGTTGCCGGATTTTCACACCTCATTTGTTCATTTAAACTCTGCTATATAACTTCTACGTCGGCAGAAGCAAACATGAGCCCTGGGTGGGCGTGTTCATGTCACTGTAGTTGTATTTTTGTAGTAACAATCCATAGCCAAATATCGATACCATAAGTGTTAAATGTCAAGAGTGTGAAGAGATATGTAAACAAAGTAAAACTTGTCAAAAATAATTATAGTACCATACTGATTATATTCTGTAATTTATGAAGCAAATAATAAAATAACGTATAAAAATATAGAAGCAGATTATAAATGGCAGCTGACATCTAATAGAAAAATTACCAGAATTTGTCAAAATTACCAAAAGGACACAGTGGTTATCTAAATAGAGTCTTCGATCTTCGACCCTAGTCAAAATGGAATATATTATCCCCCAAAACAATAACCATTTTATAAATCCCTTCTGCAAAAATTCGAAAAACTATTGGATCCAAATTAGCGAAATTGCCTAAAAATCGGATAATTATCCTCGCATTGACAACACTGATACAGACACTAAAATTGATGTATGTTAATGAAATTACTCGGTCATATTATTTCGATTATTTTAACAATTACTAATGTACAATCGTTAACATTGGCTTCTGATTGGCTCGTTGCGATGACCTTTCTTTTAGTTGGTATATATTCCGGGTCTCATGTTTGCTTCTGTTAACTGTAGTTTGAAAATCCTTCAAAATATTAATAAATAATGTGTACAATGACGCGTGTGTTTTGTAAAAGAATTCGTTAAATTGCGAGTGAAATGACTCATAACAATTCGTGATTCTATCACAGAATACACCATCCCAAGAAGAAACGAAGCTTGTGCTATTTTACATTTCATTTTCTGAGTACGCATGTCTGACAGTCGCCATTTTAAGCCCGTTATCTGTCAAAATAACATGTGCTTTTATTGTTTACTAAAGAATTTTCTTTGTTGTGAGCTTTTTGATTATTAACATATTTTTTTGTGTTTTGAACGATAAAATTTGTTTACAAAATTACATTGATTAGTTATGGCGCCAAAAACTTGTGCAATTCTTGGCTGTCATTCAAGTGATGGAGACGGAATAAGTATGTTTAGATTTCCTAAAGACCCCGTAAGGTGAGAGGAATTGTTTCTACAAGCTGTTAACTTAACTTTAACATGCAATTCATAAATTGAGTTTGACAATTAAAACTTTGTCGTAACAAGTCATAAAAATAAACAATTATTATTTGAGATTCTTTGGTTTAACTTTTTTGCGTGTAGTTAACATTTAATTTACATTTTTTGAACAATTTTCTCAGTGTAACTTGATCCGTTATCTGTCAACGTCAGTTTGAAGGTCTCAAAATTTTGCCCCCAAAACATCAAAGGATTTACGCCGGCTTTCGTTTCTTGTTTGGCTGGTGTATTCTGTGGTTCTATTAATGCTAGACGTGCAATAACATGTCCAAATTATAGGCAGAAAATTTGCCTCGTTATCTATATAATTTTCTGTAGTAATATCACAAGAGAGTGAGAATAAATTTAAAATAATTTGACAGATTTTAGAAAACTTGTTGCTAGGCAATAGATACGAGAGCCCGAAGGGCTCGAGTAGCTATGGTCAAATGGCAACAAGTTTGAGCAAATGCCTGGAGAATTATTGTCTAATTTATTGAACTCTCGTGTGGTATTCGATAGATTATTTTTTGACGTTACAATCAAAATAACTTTTTTACGAATTTCTTAAAAATTTATGACAGACGCGTCAAACAATAATTCTCGCTGGAATAATGTAAGTAGATTATTCCCACTATAATAATGGTTTGATTGGCTAGAACGTATATGAATGACTGAAATTGGAAATTTCTATTGGTTTCGAGAACCGTCAAAAAATAATCGACTAAATAGTCTGAAAAGTCAACAAGTTTTTTATCTTCGGGCTGAATACTCATGAGATCTAGTATGAAACAGTCTGAAACTTCTTCAGGTTCCAGAAATGGTAACCCAAAAACGTAATTTAGCCATTTATCCGTTTCATCATTTGCTCTGTTCTAAAAACGGTAACAAAATTAAAATGACAAACAAAAAATAGGACTTTCTTCCACCCTATTGGTCGCCATAAATAAATACAATTGAAGGGTGGGTGGTGCTTCTCCCTTTAAGACACCGCCACCGCCACCTTGGTGGGGTAGGCACCGTGTACCTGGGGACTAGCGATGTAATAATATTTTAATTCTTTTGGTGCTGATAAACGGTCGGTGCTCAGTTCGAGAGATTAACCAAGTAGATAGAATGTGTTCCCAATTTGTAGTTTTAAAAAGCGCCGAATTCATGCACGCTCGTGTGAAACGGGCGGAAATCTGACTAGTCACTAAGGAGCAGAAAGCCCAACTTAAATTCAAATCGCTCCTCTCAGTTTGAGAATAAGGTTTAGTTAGTGTTATAGTTTATTTAAGAAATGTATAGAGTAATAAAACCTCATTAGGTATGCAAAGGGAGCACAGAGTGACCCAACGAATATTTAAGCTACTTTCATAGTTTGGCATTGATTTCATTGTAAAATTCTTTCTTTTTATCAAGTGCAGCTAGTACCACCCGGGTTGGGGTCAATATATGGGTTTAGCCTATTGTTATCCATTCACAAACACTGAAAATAGTGTGCCAAAGGCGTGCCGGTAGGATACTCGTAAAAAGGAAAGAATTTTATTTTAACAGAATAAAAATTAGGCATTATGTACCTAGTATTAGGTACACTTATTTTTGAATGAACATTATACAGAAATTAAATTATAAAAAATCATAATACTCTTCGTCATCTGAGGAACTGTCATCTCCTCTTGACGTTATAATTAACAGGTCGACGGTCAGATCGATCAAGTAGTCAAGATCCCACATTTTCTCCTCTTCTTTAATGACATGCTGGACTGCTTTTCGCCAGTTCTCTGGTGTCACCTCCTTAATGGCTTGATGAAACAGTAGCTTAACGTCTTTCATTTTGAAAGTTGTGTCTTACCACAAATCCTTTCACTTGCGCCCATATAAGCAAAACGTAACTGTATCATCTACTACCTAAGTAATCCCTACACAATATTTCGATATTGGCACTTCAGGCCACAAAACATACTTTTCCTAATACTCTTACGCAATTAATTGAAACTTTAATATTACAAACAATTCTATTTCAAGACCTACGCCTATGGCCGACACCGAAATTGAGCCGAAATGGACGGAATTCCCCATTTTATTACCCTATACCTTTCCGAAATAGACTATAGTGTATAAATGTAGTACAAAGTACCCCACACCATTACTATAATGACAGTAATTTTCTCTTTAATCATTTTATTCTTAACTTGAGAATTATTTTTTACTTTTTAGTTCGATTACTTATAAATCCCGTTTTTTAGTTTTTTTTTTAGCTACAATATATCTTAATTTCTTTTGTCATTATCTTAGTAAATCCCCTACGAGATTATACCTCGCCTATTTTTAGATAAATCGACTCAATTTTTTCGTGAAATTATTGAAGTAAAACCTCTTGTGATATTATTATCAATAAATCTATAAAACTGCAACGACATTGAATTAGAAAAAGTTAGATAAGATTAGCAGTTTATACCTATATCTGGTAATACTTTGAAGTGGTATTATGAAGATTTGATGCAATTTGTTCTTATCAACTATGCTAATAATTCACTTGTTCGCACGTAGTACCTACATTATTTGCAAAAGTTGCAAAACCTGGTATTTCCAAATGATACATTGTCACAATGACTAATCCTAGCTACTAGGAATGTTACGAAGAAAGGAAAACTAGAGCAATGTCATTGAAACATTTCAAACTGAAATAATGGTGAATAAATTATAAGATGTAGAAATACCACAACTATGTCATTGATTTATTGATTTTTATATAAAACGGAAGGATCGAAATTACAGTTATTTATAGTTTGGCAAGTTTATCTGATGCCGTGAAAGGAATGCAGTAGAAAACATTCGATATTGCCACGATAATAATTAGAAAATGGACTTCTTATTATTAACAGTATTAACAATATGATTGAACGTTAATTTTTAACGTGCTTGTTTCATTGGATTTTGTCTATTAACATTATTTTTTCAATTTATGAATATTAAAAGATGAACACTTTTCCAAATTTGTTATGGGCTTCTTCAAGCACTAGCAGCGTTGTGCAAAAACCATAATTTTCACGCCCTCCGAACTAACTCAATTAGTGAAATTTATCGAAAGGCCTTCGATGCTTAGCGACCAGCTGACTTCCTATTGGCAAGCGCGTGCGTGTGTTCTTCCCTCTCAGTTTGTCAATTAACTGACATTGATTGTCCAGGGGCCTTGGTATTGTTAGTGTCAGATTTTGAACTATTTCGTATCCATATTGAATTCAAGTACGAAGCAAAGCAAAAATCAGTTTCTACATATAATTATTATACAGTGCTATTCAAAAGTCCCCTCCCTTCCTCGTATCTTTTGAACGGCTACACTTACATTAATAAAATTTGGATGGTAACAGGTGACGTAATAGTAATAGATAACGTCACAGTGCCACTCTGGCCAATAATTTTAAATAGGACCTTATGGCAAGTGATATCTCGTTTGAAAGGCATTGACATTGGCTACATAGCCATATTAATTTTGTTCGGGTTTGAACTAATTTTGACGGATAAATTAAATAAATACCAAAATTATTGAAATTATTTTTTTAAATTTAATTAATCAAATATCAACAATGGATTCTTATAGCAAGTGTTCGAATGTGCATTCTTCAATAATTATTTCTTTCAAAACGGCAATGATATCTGGTGCCGTAGTATAAACCTTGTATTTCAAGTACCCCCATAGAAAAAAATCTAATGGTGTCAGATCTGGTGACCGAGGTGGCCATTCTATAGGACCTCGCCGGCCGATCCATCTACCTCGATATTCTTCATCCAGGTAACGTCTTACTGCACCATAATAATGTGCAGGAGCACCATCTTGTTGAAATGTTATTTCCAGATGGCCGAATTCATCTGGATTATCTTCCAGAATTTCAAGAATTAACAGCTCAATTGCATTTTGTAACATCTCCAGATTCACTTCACCGCTTAAATTTGAATTTAGGAAAACAGGACCAACTATGTGGTTTCCCAAAATACCTGCCCAATCATTGACTTTTTCTGGAAATTGGGTATGTTGTTCACGTAAGGTGTGAGGATTTGTGTCACTCCAATACCTTACATTTTGTGTATTCACAATTCCATTGAGGCAAAAAGTACTTTCGTCACTAAAACAAATTGTTTTTGTGTAATGTGGGTTTTGACTAATTTTATTTGTCATACATTCACAGAATTCTAGTCTTCTGTCGGGGTAGTCATCCGAAAGGTGGTGCACCATTTTTAACTTGTATGTACTGTACTTTTACTTACTTCACAGAGAGACGCAACTTTAGTTGATGAGGAAGTAGGGTTTACTACCATTTCAGCAACTGTATCAATTTTTTATCATCACTAAATGTTGGTCGACCAGATCGTTTGGCATCTTGAACACTACCTGTTGCTTCATACTTGTGAAGAAGCTCCCTCAAATAAGTTCTCGAGATAGGGCGATCTGGGTATCTCTCATTAAATAAACGTTTCGCTTCATGGAGATTATTTCCAGATTCACCAATTATTAAGATAGCTGCTACTTTGTCGGCTTGAGTACGTACCATTTTGCCTATGTAAACTCTTAAACGTCTCGTTAAACAATAATAAAACTAAATATTTAAGCTATTTAGAAAAACTTTGCAAAGCAACAAATACTATTAAATTAAAAAAATGTTGACAACTAACCAGAGGCGAACTGAAAAATCTTCAATATTCAAATGTGAAATAATAATTTTGGTATTTATTTAATTTATCCGTCAAAATTAGTTTAAACCCAAACAAAATTAATATGGATATGGAGCCAATTAATGCCTTTCAAACGAGATATCACTTGCCATAGGTCCTATTTAAAATTATTGGCAAGAGTGGGACTGTGACGTCATCTATTACTATTACGTCACCTGTTACCATTCGTAGAGAAGTTTACAACACTTTATTTTCACACTCCAAATTTTATTAATGTAAGTGTAGCCGTTCAAAAGATACGAGGGGGGGAGGGAACTTTTGAATAGCACTGTATATTAATAATGATTATTTCCAATACTTTTATAAAAATAGGTACCGTACTCCATTGGTACGTTTTTGACAGATATCCGCAATGTTTCCTGTCCCCTTACCGATACCGCGTAGCTTCAGATAAACTTTCCAAACTATATATGAAACTACAGGGCCCGGCCAGCGATTATAGACGCTATATTCGTTGGCCCGACAGACATAGTCCTGTCCTAATCCTTGGTCTTGCTAATAACACATTGTGGGAATTTGTATGTAGGGAATCCTAACACTCTTCTACGAACGCAAATTATAGATACTAGATGTGAATTTATGTCCATCCAACTTAATTTACCTTTATCCAAAAGTTCCTTCTAAGCCATTTAAAGATGACGATGTAAAGTCAGGTTTGAGTCATATTTCAAAAAAACCTTCTACTTCACTACCTACATCCTTCAAACTTGTTACATATTGTACAACCCTGCCGTGATAAATTGTTAGCTACAAACCAACGGTTTTTATTGCCACGATTAGCGTACAACTTGATTTTTTTGTTTTTTCCCGAGATCGCCTGACAAGTCTCCGATAACACTGCGGCTTAACGGCTTATTGTATTTTTGCTCGTGCTTTCTCATAGCACCCAGCCCAGCACCTTTGTCCCCTGCACCAGTTTGTACAGGTACTTAGCTGGGTGTTTGCTATATAATTCAGCGTTTCCTTGCGGTTGGCCAAATAATAACTGTCTTTTGCGATCAAGAGACTCGCATGTAAACAGTATATGTTTCACTGTCTCCGTTTTCCTACCGCATAATCTGCATGTAAGGTCTCCATTGTATAGTTTTAATTTGTACAGGTGCACCTTTACTGGTGCATAACCAGTCCTGAACCCTGTTATGATTCTCAGCTGATTTCTGCACAGTGTTAGCAGTTCCGCTGTACGTTTCAGGTATGGTTCTTTCATAAAAGTTTTTCCACGCATTCGCCTTGGGACGTTTACCCAGAAGTTTTTATGTTGTTCTCTGATCCAGGTCATTACAGATCCTCGTACTAGTTTTCGGTATATACCGAGAATCTGTTCTGGTTCAGGCTTCGTTTTCTCTGACCCTCTTTATGCAGGTTCGTCAGCTTTTTCATTGCCCTTGATACCCTGGTGACCTGGTACCCAGGTCAGCTTGACGTTATTCTGTTCGGCAAACGTCTTCAGTTCTTCGATGCAATCCCAACCTAATAGTGGCAACGGATAAATTTGGTAAAATTTTTTTTGTAGATACCAGTTTTTTGACAAATTTGACCACCAGTTTCAGCACTTTTGGGTACTACTTAGGCTGTTTCTATCAGGTTTTGGTGAAGGGCCGTTGATTGATTGGTATGTCGTTACATTGTACTTCCTCATATATTAAATGAATAACAGCATATTCTTCATAGGAATAATTAGCCATTTTCATAAATTTCCCTTTCTAAGCAACAACGATAACAATAACTCTCTAACTTCAAAGTAATTTGACGTAATGGCAATTCTTGTTAATTTGTCAAGGCCAACAGGATTGGCACTCTGTAACAAAACACCGATAAAAATTCTCTTCTCTTTGCTACTTCGTACTCTGTAACTGAGTTCGGACGTTTCGGAGTATAGTTGAACATGACCAAAGATGCGATCACAGATAACATACGATAGCGAAGCGAATGATAGCGACAACTCCAAGGGTCTTTCTATTTAAGAGAGATATCGTTCTGTCTTATTCTACTCAATATGTAAGATTTTTTATCTCTGTTTGATGAAAAAAGAAAAGATGTAATGTTGTTGTTGTTATTAATTTCAATTTTGTAGGGTTAATTGTGTCAAAGGTTGTGTTTGTGGAATAATATTATACCTACCCGAAAAAAAACTATCATTCTTGCAATGTTTTTGATTTCATTTACAAGAAATCATTATACTGACAAGATTTTTAACAAAACCCAATAAATCAACAAAACAGAATGTCTACTCTTTGCCACAGCTATTAAAAAAAAATATCACTAAACAATATTATTAATTATGCACCAAGCAAATAGGTAAATACTTTAAACAGTGTCATACATTAAAATGTGAGGTTACTAAACCTAACAACTAACAGATAAATGTCAAATTTCTTGTTCTTTTTTATTTTTATCCTGAAATAGTCAAATTTGCATAATGTTTTCTGAATTATTAGTAGATTATTGTCTATCCGATTGACGATCCCGAATCTTGTCGAACTATAGCCGAGGCGATAGAGATTCGCTTATAGAGTACCACTAACCAAGTATAGCGATTCTTTTCGTTTGCTTATTCTTTATCTCTTTCCTTAAAATACAAATTACAGAGTGCCAGTCCAGGTACCTAATGTAATAGTATATTATTAAACAAGCAATTTATGATAGCCATTATTCACGCAGGGTGACGTTTGCGTCCCGAGCCGTAGGCGAGGGGCACAAGTCACCCGAGTGAATAATGGCCATAAATTGCGAGTAGAATACTATACTTTGTCCACGACCCTTGATTTCTTTATTAAATAAGGCGAGTGTAGAACGGAAAGTAATAATTTGGTATTATTGACAATTCTAACGTCAAAATTAATAAATTTCAGGAGTACCTCAAATGTGACATATAGAGATGGGCGATACTGTGTAAAGTATCGATACACCGTAACCTTTATAAATATATTGTTTTAAAAATATCGATATTAAAAAATACCGTTATGAAAAGTATCAATACTAAAAATTTCGATATTTTATCGACACGACATATTTCAGAAATATATTTTCTAAACAAAAATACGCATATTTAATAGTTAATTTCATATTGTACCTCGTTCTCTAGTCACCTATGTACCGAAATTTTGTGAGTGTTGAGTTGTCATGGCATGTTATTTTAATGCGGAAGCGTGAATTATAAGTTCATAATTCAATCTAGTGAATTATGGAACCGTAATTCACTCAGTAGATATATGGGTACCATATACTTTTTGTTAGGAGGTAAAATATTTACTTATTATTAAGTGGTCGTGGACAAAGATCGTTTAGTAATCAAATAATGATATTGAATACCAAAAATTCCAAAAATTAAAATTGATTTTTCATGAGAACAAACGAGAGCAGTTTTTTTGTTAATGCCTTATATATTTACTGTGTTAAATAAAAAAGCTTGTATACATAGGTTATACCGAACTTATGTCAGGAATAGTTATACCAAGTATAAGGAAAGTGTAACTCTTCCACAAATAAACTCGGAATAACATCGGTATAACTATTTTCCTTTTATTCCAAAATAATAGTTTAGGACCGTCGCATCGTAGCCGTTCACACAAGTAGATAAAACACCCTAAATTACAAGAAAAGTTGTCATATTCGTGACTTTCTATGCGATTGACAAATGCATTTACGTGCAAAAAAAGAAGAACGAATTTGTTTATCTACATTCGTGTCATTTGTAATAGCAGTCACGCGGAGTAGTGAATTATTTTAAAAATTCGTTTTCGGTTTATTTTCCATATTAATTATTTCATTCACTCAAAAACATTTTTCTCACGTGTTGAACAATTCGTATTAGAAAAAAACGTCCATTTCTTTTAGGATATAACACAGTTAAACAAGGATAGGGGTCGGTATAACTTTTGGGTCACTACTTATACTGAGTATAACATATTCTCAAGTTATTCCGAGTTTATTGGTAGTCATTTTTCTTATTCTTGATTTATTCTCAGTAGACATAATATTTTATAACAGGTTTATTTGTAAGACCGTAACGAAATTTCAATAACATCACCGATTTTTCCTCCTATATTGATAATCCAAACTTGAGAAAGTATTGTTGCATTTTATTTCAACTTTTGTCGAATTGAGATCGTTCATAACGGATGAGTAAATATTTTTTTATCCTACACTATGAGAAAGTTGAATTCTACCAGCTTTACGGAGACGAGAAAGTTACCTTTTCTACGGCTAGCCGAGAAAACATTTTCTTCACTTGAATATTCTTCCTTATTTTTTTTGTCACTTGAAATTTTTACATTGGAAGATTTTTTGTTATAACATTCCAAATAGAATAATCAATAATGTGAGCAATCATAAAGATTTTGCAATATTTGTCATTAGTTTTATACATTTGATGGAACTTGCTTTATAAGGTTAATTTACAGAAAAATTGTATTCGACATTTTTTAATAACCTCGTATAATTCGCCAAATTTACAAATTCGATAAAATAGTTAAATTTGACATTCACATATAAATAGATAACTATTGCAGTTAGATTATTTAATGGTTTACCCACTATCAAAATTATCAGTATATTTGTTATTTCGACAACAAAAATCTTTGAAAGTTACGACGTATCAGAGTTGAGCGAAATATTCTATTAAAGAAAATTGAAATTCTAAATATTTTCGCTGTTCTGTTGAGAAAAATGGGAGGAAACGCCAATACAAATGGAAATGGGACAGTTGAAAATGACGAATATGATTTGCAAGATAACAGTGGAACAAGGTAAGTTGTAAATAAAACTGACATAATTGTAAGAGTACTTTGAAGCTGATGAGCGAAGAAGAAAGATTTTGTCACATAAGAAATGGTAGCCTCTATGGGCTAAATTGATTCATTTTGAAGTAGAAAATATTCAAACAGTAGAATATGCTTTTCTAATATGAATGTGTACAAAGGACAAACACTATTTTTTATAATTTTCCGTTTAAACTTTCCCAAATTTACAGTTTTAACTAATAATTTTCACAGGTCTACTCTATAAATTTCCAAATTTTCAGTTTAAACTCTAAATTTCACAGATCTTTTTTCTACAATTCATAGCTTAAGCTGAAAATTGAAGGAAATTCACAGTTTAATTTGGAAATTTAACAAAATTCACAAACTCATTTGAGAATTCAACGAAATATACCATCTGAATTGAAAATCTTTCCAAGTTTACAGTTTAAACTATAAATTTCCACAGATCTATTTTATATAATTCATAGTTTAATCTGGAAATTCAAGGAAATTCACAGTTTCATCTAAAAAATTTAACAAATCATTATATAATTCTTAGGTTAAGCTGGAAATTCATAGTTTAATTTAGAAATTTAACAAAATTCACAAACTCTTTTGAGAATTCAACAAAATATACCATCAGAATTGAGGATCTTTCCAAGTTTACAGTTTAAACTATAAATTTCAACAGATCTATTTTATACAATTCATAGCTTAAGCTGAAAATTGAAGGAAATTCATAGTTTAATTTGGAAATTTAACAAAATTCACAAACTTATTTGAGAATTCAACGAAATATACCATCTGAATTGAAAATCTTTCCAAGTTTACAGTTTAAACTATAAATTTCTGCAGATCTATTTTATATAATTCATAGTTTAATCTGGAAATTCACAGTTTCATGTAAAAATTTTAACAAATCATTATATAATTCTTAGATTAAGCTGGAAATTCATAGTTTAATTTAGAAATTTAACGAAATTCACAAACTCATTTGAGTATTCAACGAAATTTTTCATGTGAATTGAGAATATTTCCAAGTTTACAGTTTAAACTATAAATTTAAACAGATCTATTTTATATAATTCATAACTTAATATGGAAATTCAGTTTAATTTGGAAAATTAACAATATTCACAAACTCCTTTGAGAATTCAACGAAATTTACCATTTGAATTGAGAATATTACCAAGTTTACAGTGTAAACTAAAAATTTCAAAGATCTATTTTATATAATTCATATACAGCTTTAGCTGGAAAATCATAGTTCAATTTAGAAATTTAACAATATTTACAGATTCGACCGAGAGTTTAACCAAGTATACCGTTCAAGTTGAGAATATTCCCAAATTTTCAGTTTAAACTAGAAATTTCACAGATCTATTTTATACAATTCATAGCTTGAGCTGCAAATTCACAATTAAATTTGGAAATTAAACAATAAAATTAACCAACTCAACTGATAATTCAACCAAATATACCTTTTGAATTGAGAATGACTCCAAATTTATAGTTTAGACTGTATATTTTTACAGATTTTATATATTTCTTAACTTAACCGGGAGATTCGAGGATCTTTAGATTCAACCAAGTTTAAAATATTAATTTCATTGTATTTATTTCATACCATAACTGTAAACTGCGAATGTAACAAAAAAATAACAGACTAAACAGAAAATTTAATTAAATGTACAATTTAAATCAAAAATCTATCCAGATTTATAGGCAACTTTTAACAGAACTACTTCTCAAAAAATTTTTCCGAACAATTATCAATGTCCTTGGGTTATTACTACTAAGAACTTCTCTAAATTCACAATTTAAACTTTTTAAAGGGCAAAAATAACCGTGTATTTGCAAGACATTGCACATGTACAAAAAGTCGAATATAGATGGGAAACCAAAGAAACAGTAGAAAAGAGAAAGCCACCTGGTGATTCTACTTTTTTGTATAATTCTTGATTGAGAATAGACCCCGTAGACGACGAAAAATTACGTCGCCGGCAAAAGACAATGAATATTAGGTACACAACCCTTTGGAGGTAGCACGGTATGCAACGGAAAAAACCCATTTTCGGCATCTAACAAAGGTCTGCCGGAGCATAAAACACTCACAAATTAAAAAACACGAGCACAACCTGGGAATAATTATTTTTGCTCTGATTAATATTTTACGATGAAACTGGGATACGGTAATACAGAGGGACCCAGAATAAGACAGAAGCAAAATTGCTCTCTCAGATCAGTTTTAAATTAGAAAAAACTAATTTTTAATTGTTTTTTTTTACATTATTCGAAAGATATTTTCTTCCACTTTCCAAAAATGTATTATTTCTTTTAATTCCAATAGCATGACAAATAAAAAGAGCGTGTGGTAGTGTTAAACATATTAATTATATTAAGAATACTTTAGTAATTCTGATAGGTGAGGGTGGTTTTCATCAGTGAATGTTTGAGCGTGGTTGAGCTTGGAGTGTATATGACTGTGGTATTGGATTATAGGTTTGTTATACACTATGGTCCAAATCAAATGAATGAATTATTTCGTAAACCAGTGATTTTAGGGGAATTCTGAAACCCGTTGATTTTTATTTTTAAATGTGCATTTCGTCAGACATTAGGTGCAATTCTATAAGCAAATGTTAAATTTTAACGTAAGGTTAAAAATTAGACAATCTTTTCTAACTCCATTTTACTTTTCTGTACGCATAATAATCTTTAAAATATGAACGGAAAACTATTAATTGGATACCAAATCTGTTAAAATTCAAATCCTAATCTTGACTATGTATAGATTAAAACATTTCTAATAGCGTAAACTTCGTCAAATATAACGGCTTGCCGTTAAGTTTTAACCACTTCTTATAGAATTGACCCTAATGTCTGTTATGTAATTGTTGTAAGGCAAATTCACTTTTCTATTTAAAAATGTTGTTGATGACGTTATCACGCTCAGATATATCAGATGTATCGTCTGAACTGGCGCTCTGTATAGTTGTGAGTAGAATTAGTTTGTACTGTTTCAAAATAAAATAACAGTGTGCGGCAAGGTCTCTTTGAGGATTAAAAAGCCGAAAAGATAAAAAAAAGCTATAAAACATTTCGAGTCTTGACCTACCAACAAGCGAACAATTGATTCTCATTGGTGCAATGTAGCTTCCGATTGGTCTATCTAAAATGTATGTCAGCGGACAGTCCACACGTACGGTGCACCTGCGGTGAACTTCTCAGGGTAGGCTTAGTTCATTTTTGTTATTTTACGACACATTGTGTTCTGAAAAAGAATATTTGTTAGCTGCTGCTGTGATTAAAATTGTGTTTGATTAAAACGTTTTCATTGATTGCGACTATTTTTTGGTAATAATCAAAATGATCGCTTTTTGGCAACCATTCGAAGAGGAAGATATTGTTATAGGTATGTAAATATGGAGAGGAAATATTTCTCCTCTTAAACAGAAAAAATGTTCATTTATTTGTCATTGAGCAGGATGACACATCGAGTGAGGAAGCTCACCAGATGATTAACTTATTTTTCTACTATTATGGGTATTATACTTCTTGTAATATTTTCCGACATTTGGCAATCAAGAGGGGAACTGAAACACTGGAAGAAATAGTCAAAGCCGAAGAAAAGAGAAGATCTGGTCATTGGAAAGATCTAGTAGGCATTAGACAATCAAAGATTCTTCTTCTTTCTCCGGGATATAAGATTAAAAGGAGCTACTAGTCTCTGAGACTTTCGTCAGGACGTGAGTAGAAGTAAAGGGGGTACAATAGATCTTTTAGGCATCAGTGAATGTCACCCCAATATGCAAACATTGGCAATCATTTTTTGAAAATTCACATTATGAGCCTGAAACCGGTTCTGCTTCTACTTAAATTTCTTTATCTCGCCGACAAATTGTGAAACAGTGCAAACTAATTCTACTCACAACTTACTATAATTTGTATTTTAAAGAAAGAGATCAAGAATAAGCAAACGAAAAGAATCGCTATTGGGGATTCTAATTAAGATCGTAGCGCCGTAGTGGCGATAACTGAACTACTTCTTTCTACATTATTGTATAACCTCAATTATTTTTTACATAAGATTTCCATTGACTGATTGACTGTTTAGACGTTGCCTTTGGTTTCTTTCCGCTTTTTTTTAATTATATTTGTAGTTCTATAAGTATTTTAAATTGTATTTATTATACCAATATTATAAAATAATGTACAAAGAAATAGTTCCGTTTTATGCCACCAGATAGAGTATCGCTTATATTGAATTCCCAATACATAATTAACATCACCGTGAAGTGTAAATGTGTTCTCATCAGAAAACAAAACATCTTCTAATCGGATCACATTGTTATTTTACATTGCTATGATTTGTTCACAAAAATACGTTCTCCTAGCTATCGAAATCGTTTTCCATGAGCTCCTGAGTTGGCATTATTTTATATGCATGCATTTTACTTTCCTTTATTCGAAAAATTGATGTGTAGCTAACGTTGAACAACGAATTGTGTCGGATAAATTGAACCTGGCTTTTCGTTTCCCTCTAGTTAAATTCAATTTTTTAAATATTGAGGGTAGCATTTCTACCCCTTCGACGGCACCAAAGCGATTTTCCTTTCGTATGTGGGATCCTTATCAGTATGTACATTTTTTGTATAAATTTCAACCTGGCTTCTCGTTTCCTTCGGGTTGAAATCATTTTTTTTAAATTGAGGGTAGCATTTCTACCCCTTCGAAGGCACCGAAGCGATTTTCCTTTCGTATGTGGGATCCTTATCACTATGTATAACTCGACCAGTCTAGCTTGAGACTTGAGTTTTGGATGCGCGATAGTCATGCGAATATGTCGAGAGCTCATTTTGTGCCAGTAAGTCGTGCTGTTCACGTCGCAGCTATTCCAGTGCCGTAGCAAAAATTTCGGTGTGAGATTATTCATTTTTGTTGTACTCTTATACATTTCATTCAACATGGAGTTTACAAGTAAATTGAAAAATAAAGTTTTGTGTGGTCAGAGTCGGGAACTAGTCAGTAATCTTCTAAAATTCATGAAAGACGAAATAAAACAATCTAATTTGATTAAATCTTCATTTAATTTGAACTAAAGTTCAATATTAATTTGTGATGCGTTTCGTTGACACAGTAGCTTTGTCAAACGAGTGATGGTATAATGAAATATTTTTAATTTATACTGTGCATAATATAATATTAACAACATATAGTATTGAACAATTTTTCTAGGAAATTCATTCAAAACAATCACTTATTCTAGGTGAATAGGTTTAATAACGGTGAATGGTTGATATCTATTTGATCGTTAAGAAGATTACCTGAATATTTGCTTTTATTTACCTCAAGGACTTCTAAGAGATTCAATTTCCTGGTAAAATGATTCAATACTTTTGTTAATATTGGTAGAATTGTATTTAGGCACTTTTTGCATTTTATTTCCATGTAAACATCTAGCATTGTTTCATCTAGTAATACTTTTGTCAATATCTTAAAATCCCGTATTTATGCAGTGTATAAATTAAAAATATTTCATTATACCATCACTCGTTTGACAAAGCTACTGTGTTAGCGAAGCTCGTCACAAATTAATATTGAACTTAAGTTCAAATTGAATAAGGATTTAAACAAATTATTATTAAAAATACTTAGTGACTTTTATTTAGGATTTTTTAACCTGCTGGCTATTCAGCTTTGAAGACAATTACAAGATGTAACCTGATATATAAAGCGCGGATTATATTCAAGTAAAATTGAAAAAATATGCACATTTATATTCCTTGCTGACTCCATCCCCAAAAAACAATTTGTTTCGCACCGAACCACACATATTTAGCTTTCGTCGATATTTTGATTCTTAATAATGTTTGATATAAATTCACAGTGTTTTTTTCAAACCAGTCCTCCTTATTACAAAAGTACCAATGTAACGACGCTGTAGATCTCCCCGCTCTACGTATCAGCCAGCTCGCACGCATGATATTGTTATTCTTATTTTTCGTTTGCTGTCTCTCTTACCTGTCTGCGCATTTGAAGTCTCAAGCTAGATTGGTCAAGCTGTACATATTTTGTATAAATTTCAACCTGGCTTCTCGTTTCCATGGGGTTGAAATCATTTTTTCAAATATTGAGGGTACCATTTCTTCCTTTTGTACATAATCTTACTTTCCGTTATCTTTGAGTTAAATACACTTTGTTTAATTTTGAACTATAGTATATAATTGATTGTATTAATAAAATAGAAACATGTATCGGAGTCATTTTAAATTCTTGTCTTTTCCATTTTAAATTATATTTTCAATATTTTTTTATTCTCTCAACAATGTATAATTGTGTGCTTGAGTGCTGATTTAAAAAAAAAATATCTACCTACGTCTATGATCGTTCGTGTTCTTCGGAAATTGACTGCGAAGTTCACTCTGTAGAGTGCTCGTGTGTATCCCCCTTGACGTGCATTCATGCACCCACCTGCATGGTTTTTGTCCAACACATACCTATATTATTCCTACTTCCAACTTTTTCATTTCTCCCCACTGCAGCTGCAATTTTCTCGCCCTTATTTAACCGTTACTTGGTAACTATATTCCAGAACGTCAAATTAACGTCAATTCTTATTACGATTATAGGCATATACTTATTGAAAAATTCTTTACAAACCGATTAATTATATATGTTAGATTAGATAATTATATTATCGGAAATTCAGTGATGCGATACTACTTGTACGTTTTGTTTAGCAATCTGTGTGTTGAAATCAATTACGTCAAAAATTAGTACTAGACATCCAGTGAAAAAGAAATTCTCATAGTCGTACAGTTGTAGAAACAGTAAACAATAGTTATTTATTTGATTCGAATAAAATGGATAATTTGGTTATGGATTGTGGCGGTGTCTGTAATAAAAAGGAAGAAAATGGGTCACATACAGATGTACACAAGTAAGGGTTTTAAAATTTGTCCAATCTAAATTTTGTTTCTTAAAATAAATAAGACTTTTTTTGGAAAAACATAAGTAAATGTATTTTTTGTTAAAAAGTGGATTTATTTTGGATTCCACGCGTTTTCAACTGATTTATTGTAAAATTAATTGTGTTCATCTTTTTAGAAAAGGTTTTACTATACTACTATAGGTTTTTGGTTATTTTGATAGCAAAGTTTTTATTGAATAGATAGTAGGCAAATTATAGTGGGGGATAATAATTAATAAATATATTATTTTGAAAGATTTTACTCTCTGGACAGGTGAACTTTTATATATGGAACCACGAGGTTTAAACTAATTTTGCATAAAATCGATAGCACTCATCTATTTTGAAGATTATCCATTGAAAAATTAGTTGTGAAATAATTTCCAGAGAAACATAAAAAAAATTATTTTTTCATCATTTCAACCACCACTTTGTTTCCCGATATTTTATACGAAATAGTAGTTTGTACAACTAGTGCGCAAAGCCTCACTTTTCCCACGAGAGCAAATCACAGCGAGTGAGAAAAGTTATTTGCGTACAAGTTGTACACAATATTTTTTCTACAACCACATTTATTAGTGAAAGAAATACAGTAATTTATATAGTTATTTTATTTAAACTTTGAACAGTAAGAACTTACAATATGAAAATAAATAGAAAACTACTATTTTGATATTTTTCTTTCGAAACCTCAGGTAACAAATTTTCGGTTGCAGTTCGAGCCTTTTCGATAATATCTGGAGGAGTACTTTCAATGTCCGAATTGGACAACTCAAAAGATAAATTATTTTGATCTTGGTTCATAATTCTTAAAATAATGCTTAATAGGTTAATGTTTTTATAATTGATAAATTAAAATAAATAGTTTACTTACTTTTGGTTTAAATTTAAAAATTGTACATCAATAAGAAATTCACTATTAGGTTGAATTGTCAAAAACAGTTGACAGGTCGTAGGTAGCTTTGTTTGACATTTCGGTGCTGAAAAGTGCCATAGCGTGTACTTTTCGCATTACTTTTCCAACGGTTATCAAAAGAATTAAGAAAAGGCCTGCTTTGCGTATAAAAATTTGTGAAGAAAAGCGTGTGTTGCTTAGTGGTTGTAGGAAAAACAGTTTAAATGTGTCGCACTATTCAAAAAGATACTTTCTCTTCTATTATAACAAAAAAATTCAATTGTTTTTCTCATAATATTAATTAAAATATCACTTTTTTTAGTACACATTTATAAGGATATAGATTTGTATATTCAAATAACAAATGATAAAAAAAAAGTAAAAAGCAGATGTGGGTACATTTTTAATTAAGTCATTTCAAATATTTTAGTTGATAGATAACCTAATTATGGAAGGCAAATATAAAATACTTCAATACGAATGTAAATTTTGCACTTTATCTCAATAAAAAAAACTTTATGTGTGTTATAAACTATTGGATATTTTTCACGAAAAGAAAGGGAAAATCTTTATTTCATTCATCCTTCCTCTCTTGGAAAATATCCAGTATCTAAGCACCACGATCTTCAAGGAAAGGAAGGGAAAATTAAATGATTATTCTCCCTTCCCCTTTTTGAAAAAAACCCTTAACTTTGCCACATTTGTCGGCCCTGTGATCGTGTCACCCGCAGTTCATGCAGGGCATCTGATGTTCCTCGAAATTTTGAAATGTTGCCTCGAAGGATTTCGTATGTATACTGGAAGATGTAAAGGTGCTTCTGGGAGCTATATTTGTTTGGTGAGCTGCGAATGTTTATCGGTCAAGTGGTTTCTAAGGAGAAATCAGCCTCTAGCTCTGTAGTTTTAACTGTAGCTACTGCGTAGTCTGCTTGTAGTTGACTCATTTTCGAGATATCAGCTGAAACGGTTTGAACCAGTGGCTTTTTATTCACTACACGTGACTGTTTCGATGTTACACCGGTACTGAATACGCAAAAAAGGTATTTTCGTGCAATCGGACGCGAAGTCAGTATTTCGCGTTCTCAACACAGTCCGCGATATTCAATTTCGCGGCCGTTACCCATAGCAACGGCTGCGAAACCAAACGTCACTTCCAAATTTGAATATCACTTTCAAATTTGACATTTATAAAATACTACAAAGACAAGGATTATTTTTTATTGAATACCAACAAATACATAAGTACTTATATTATTTAGGATGAATATTAACATTAATTGTACAGTTTGTATTATTACTTATATTTACTCCAGAAGTTGAAGCAAGAACTGTCAAAATATTTTGTATATATTGAAACATATCATTTCCAGAGCACACGTTGTTAAATAAATTGAACTGCAGTTGATTTTAGAGCAATAATATATTTATTTACAATTATCTAGTTTAATAATTTTAACGATTGCACGAAAAATAGTGTGTATGCCATGGCCGCGTAACTTTTTAACGACCTCAAGATTATCTTGCCTCGGCCGCAAACGGCCTCGGCGATAACTGTTCTTTCGGTACGTTAAAAAGGTATTTCGCGGCCTAAGCATACAAATAACTATTTTTTCTCCTATTTTTGCATTGGAGATTCAATACAAGTGCTAATCCATCGGGATTGGCACTCTGTAACAAAACAGCGATAAAGATTCTCTTCTCTTTGCTATTTCGTACTCTGTAACTGAGTTCAGACGTTTCCGAGCCTAGCTGAACATGACCGTAGATACGACATATCGTTCTGTCTTATTCTACTCAATGTGTAAGATTTTTCATCTCTGTTCGATGAAAAAAGAAAAGAGGTTATGTTGTTGTTGTAATCAATTTCAATTTTCTAGGGTTCGTTGTGTTAAAGGTTGTGTTTGTGGAATAATATTAAACCTACCTGAAAAAAACTATCATTCCAGCAATGTTCTTTATTTCATTCACAAGAAATCATTATACTGGCAAGATTTTTAACAACCCGATAAATTAACAAAACAGAATGTCTACTCTTTGCCACAGCTATTAAAAAAAATCACTAAACAATATTATTAATTATGCACCAAGCAAATAAATACTTTAAGAAGTGTCATAAATGAAAATGTGAGGCTACCAAAGCTAACAGCTAACAGATAAATGTCAAATTTCTTGTTCTTTTTTATTTTTATCCAGAAATAGTCAAATTTGCATAATGTTTTCTGAATTATTAGTAGAATATTCTCTATCCGATTGACGATCCCGAATCTTGTCGAACTATAGCCGAGGCGATAGAGATTCGCTTATAGAGTACCACTAACCAAGTAAAACGATTCTTTTCGTTTGCTTATTCTTTATCTTTTTCCTTAAAATACAAATTACAGAGTGCCAGCCCTGGTGGCAGAAAACGAAGCTAGCTACTTGTGCTATGTTTTATAACCTCACTTTCCTTGCCATACATTTTCCATTGTTTGATTTCTGTTTAGATTTTATCCGTTTTTTTTCGGCGATTGTACCTAAATGGCAGCGGCGGTCAGAGTTTCTATAATCCTTACATGTAAATTGCAGCGAATGGTCATGTATGGGTTCGTAGTAACTATGTAAATTGCAGCGCACGGCCAACAAAGAGCGTTAATCTTACCTGTAAATTGCAGCGGCAAAATTTATGAAAACCTACTGAGTTAAACTTGAAACAAACCGTAGATTATTTATACTGCATTAGTTATCTATACTAAAGAAAAGAAAAATACTTTTTAATATTTATTAATTGATGACCAAATACACATTACACATACATACGAGTATACTATAAGCGCTATAATGAAATCAAAAACAAAATTTACACTAAATGTATAATACATATTATGTGCTCAAACATTTCCAAAATAATGACATACTTGTTTTACAAATTGCAATCTCGTTATACTTTTTGTTTTATAATACAGATTTAATTTTATATCTAAGAAATTAAATTTATTCCGGGTTCGAGTATTTGGAAGCTTAACAGTATCAATGCTATTTATTTTAATATAAGTATCTATTTGAAATTGTAACAATGTTTCCAGAAATATGTAAAATGATGGGTGATTACTATAAAAATTATCATTAAAATAAGCGTGAAAGGATTCACATGCATTGGTTGTCCGACACATACTAGGTGAAGCAGATGCCCAAATTTCAGGAGGAAAAAGGGCACATTCTGACACATACACATTTACTAAATAGTCGACATATTGGGTAACCCTACTGTCTGGTGGTTGTATTTCTCCCAAGTCAAAAACAAGACAATCTCCTACTTCGGCGTGTGTAAGATACTGAAGACCAAAAGTATATTTTAAAAACTTTCCTATCTCGTAATCTTTATCTTTGTACTCTTTTGCCAAACAATTATTTTTTTTTATCTTCTATAAGTTCCTTGTGGCATTACTTATTCTTTTTTTCTTATTTTTTTGGGAATCAAACCAGAATAATGTTTTTTTTATTTTTTATTTCGACGTCGAAATAGAAAATAAAAAAACATTATTGTGGTTTGATTCCCAATTATTTTTATATCGGGCCATATGCTATTTAAGGCTGAGTGGATAGATTGTTCAAAATCAATAGCTATTTTGCTTGGCTTGAAAACTAAGTCATTTTTTGCACATATATCTACAATAAATTTTAAACATTTTTTGTAGGAGTCGCATGTTTTATCTTTAACTAAACAAAACAACAAAGGTAAACAGTGGCCATTTTTGTAGCCATGAATTGTAAACAGTTGCTTAAAATAGCGAGTACAGTATGAAAATGTTCCATCGGCGTAAATAATGTCACAGAAGTTGCATAAAAACTTTAACACACGAAAATATTATGTTGTCACTGCTGTTGTTTAATAACACAAAGTTTTCACCACAATTTGTGTTCCAAATATTTGACTCCAAATTTACAAGTCGGATTAAAATCTCAAATTTGACCATCGCTGCAATTTACAGATTCTATTATCAACTCTTATTAGGTATACGGATTAAGGATTACCAAGCGCTGCAATTTACATCTGCCCGTTTTTTTTTAATTATATTCGTTACTATAATACTTAAGTGGATTTTACTTATTATATTTATTAAAAACATTTAAGGATTGTTTGAGTACACCAATAATTTTGTTAAATTAAAGGAACAGTAATCCTATAGGTTGAGTCCATACGCAAATTAAAATCTTCAGATACGCATAATTATTTAAAAAAAGTGAAGCAGTACCACAACGTAGATCAGCTGTTGCCATAGCCGTGCTACGATCACTTCCAACAAAATCGTTATGAACTAATAGATTACAATTAAAAATGTGTACAAAAAAAACTTGCACTAACGTTCAGTCTCTGTTCCTTTCAGACTGTGGAGTTTGCAAAGTCATTTTAAAACAAAGATTTACAAGCAATTTCATAATCTCAAAAATAATGACCTTGAAGATTATATAAATATTTTAATTATCATTTTTATGCTATTCAAAATGATTTTTTTTTATTTCCAGATATCCCGATGGATCCGTGAGATTAAGAAATCCAAACATCGAACTTATGGACCAAGACATTTTGTACCATCTTGCTCTAGGTAGTGAATCTCACGATCTAGTAGAAATGTTCGGTGATGTAAAAGTAAGTGCTTCAATATTTTAATCAATATTATCTCTGATTTTAATAATACGTTTCAGATGTGTGCGTGTGTACATAGAGTTCATATAATAGCCTTCTTGGTGTGCGTCATCGTTTATGACGTATATTTGGGTTTTGAGTATGTCGATATTTTATATCTTATTTTGATATATAATAGCTAACGTTTAATTTGATAAATAAAATCATCAGGATCCTATTCAGCCAAATTCGAAAAGACTATGAAATTAATAATCTAAACACTGCAAAATGAAACAAATTATATATTCAATTTACATTTTAAAATAATGTTACTTTAGTAAATATAGTCCTTGCAAATAATTATGTATAGAGCGTGTTCAATTAAGTCTGCACCGTATAAGACCCTATTTTATTCTTAAGTTTTATGGAAAAAGTTATTCTTCACTTATAATTCTTATTGTTAGTGAATTTTATTGTTTTATTTGTTTAAATGAAGCCACTGTCTCATTGGCGACCGGCAAGTTGCATCCCAAAAAGTAAAATTTTACCTGAACGAAAAAAAGCAACCGTCGAATTGCATCGGTAATCCAAAAAGTATTATGGTTAAAGGCTGGTCAAATTTTACAGCAATGTTGCCGATATATTATTTGAATCGTGAATATTTTTATAAAAACTGGAACATACATCTGTATGAGATTTGAAAATCGTCATCATACTTTCTTACGCTATATTTTAATAAAAAAAATTTAGATATTCTCTTAACTACCCTTCCCTATCCTAACCCAATCCAAAAATGGAATTGTGGAATTGTTTAAATTAAATTAATATATTATTCACTATATTGTTACAAAACTGTATTAGTCGCAGTCTCGGAAATAAAATTTAGTATCAATTACGATATAAGAATAAACATAACAACAATGCCCGCTTTTATTTAATTATCTACCAGTTTTAAACACCATATTAAATTTGTTAATGGGGTGCAGCTCAGTGGTTGGACGGATGCAATTCAGCGGTCAAAAGTTTGGCCTGCTCAAATGGGATGCAACTCATCGGACCCGGTCTCATTGATGTTTTTACTGACCCCATGTATTTGATGTTCATTACTTTAAACATAATAGATAAAAATGAAATATTTAAGCATTCCCAATGAAATACGATTAACTTATTTTATATTAATTTCACTCATTGTTATATAAAAAATACTAACTTGATGCACTGAAGCTAAAGGTATCAATGGTTTACAAGCTTCTTTTTCTAACTGAAAATACTTGAGAACTTTCAAAATAAGATGCTGCTCTTTTTTCGTATATCTAGGCATATTTTTGTATTATCTAAATAAATAAAATGCTAACAATAAGATTAATATTCACAACAAAGTACAGACCTGACGAGAACTGTCAGTGGGACATTGCCGCTACGAAAGGTACGTCTGCATCGTAAATTCAACGATATAATTTCTCCCGATTAATAGGTCGTGCTTGCGCGTAATCTAAACATCAATCAATCAAATTTTTGTATGTCAAATATTAGGGTTAACGTTTGTAATACGTTTAAACGGTTCATTATTGTGATATTTTGATTAGGATTAATCACAGACCTCCCTTTTTTCTATTTCTTCCAACGTAAACACACAAAAAGGCTATTATATGAACTATACTCCTTTTTCTTTTTGTTGTTTAAACATAATTTGTCTGGTGACGAATCTTGATTCTGTATTCTCTTTTTACTTACTTGAACCATTGTATGTTGAACTCTAGTTGAACTCTAGTGATTTGGTTTGTATTGTAGGTACTAAGTGGGTAACTAAGAACAGTTTTTATAATAAAAGATGTCTGAAAAATATTTACAGAGCTGTCAGTATACCTATAGAATTAAAATATTTTTAAAAACTAACAAAATCTATCCAATCATATTCCTCACAAAAATATATCTTGATCCGAGTAACTAGAGGTGGAGAAGAGATATATAGCCCTTAATTTTGGCTCTTCTTAATATACAGGGTGATCAACTCTGTAGTTTTATACCTCCGTTGTCTTGAGAGATACGAAAAAAAGTTCCAATAAAAGTTATAGTCAGTCTTGGTTCACATTTCAAAATTATTTTCTAATATACAGGTTGTTTCTGTTTTTTTTTCTTCATATTTCTGATTATTTAGCTAATAATGAATGTCCTACTTACAGAGTACTTATAGCGTAGAATTTTCTATTTCTACTTATAGTATAGTTCGCAAGTGACTTCTGTCATAATTGAGAATTTAATAAATGACAAATAGTTTAACAAATACTTCAACTTTAACTTTAAAAACTCATCTTGTGAAATATTACTTACAGTTCATTGCAGTTTTTTTAATAAAATACAAGAAAAAGATTTGACCAATTAAATGAACAATATAAAATAACCCCGAACGTGAAGACGTTGATAAATAGGTAACTAAACATCAAATTTGAACCCAACAGACCACTTCAATAACGGCAACAGTGCTCATTTTTGCCAACATACAACTATAAAGGTTTTAGTACAGTGTGTACAAAAAAAAGTTAAATAAAAGGTTTTTCAAATAATCCAGACCATCTGCCTAAGTCGATTAGAATTATACAGGGTGCACCGTTGCACCAAAATAACTTATTAACATATTTTTTTAAATAGTACAACATGTATATATTTTCAGTTTTTCATAATCTATTAAATTACAAATACACAACCGTCAAGACCGCATAATTCTACCTTTAATTATTCCAAAGTTGCATTGGTTTAAATCTAAAATTATATAAAAATTGTTTATGTCAAAAAAGTAGTAAGTTTTTCTGTCATCAATATTTATTAATAAAGTTTTAGAGTTCTCGCAATTATTCCAAGTTTCTCGCCAAAATTTTAGGTTTCCCTTTATGAATTTCATTTCCCGCTCAAATTTTAGGTTTCCCGCCGAAACTTGAATTTTTTGGCAGTAGAACTAAAGTTTGGGCGGGAAACCTAAAATTTTAGCGGGAAACTTGAAATCTTTAACGGTAAACTTCAAATCCTTAACGGGAAACCTGAAATTTTTAGCGTTAAACATAAACAAGTTTTTTAGATTCAAACCAAAGTAACTTTGGAATTATTAAAGGTAGAATTATGCGGTCTTGATGGTTGTATTTGTAATTTAATAGATCATGAAAAACTGAAAATATATTTATATTATTATATGGTGTACTATTTAAAAAAATACGTTAATAAGTTATTTTGGAGCAACGGTATACGTCCAATCGACTTATGCAGATGGTCTGGGTTATTTGAAAAAACTTTTATTCAACATTTTTTTTGTATACCCAACGGAAATCGAGTTATTAGCAAGTTACGTTACTTTATGTACACACTGTATACGACCGACGCGACGTTAGTTTGAGTTTTAATGAACCAACTAGTTGTATTTGATATGAAATTAATTGCGAAACGTTCTTTGTAATGTTATGGTCATTATAAAAATAATCAATATTATATTGTAATCATTTATGTAAAATATTAGTTGAAATTTTATGTTACACAATAAAAAAAAGTCAATTTTTGAAAGGAGAGAAAGATTTAAAAAAAGATGTCTGGAAGAAATAGAGAAAGATATTTTATTAAAAGCAGAATTTTAATTTGAGTTGGATTTGGAGAGCAATTAAAAAAAAAGAAAAAGGAAAGCAATAATAATATACGGGATCCCATAAAAGTAAGATAATTTCAATAAGTTAAAGAGTACATTGGGCCAGAGATTACAAATAAAAAGAATTCTTTATAAAGAAAGAATATCAGATCTGAATATATTTTATAAAGAAAAATCAATAATTTAGAAGAATAAATATTAGAGGGAGAAAGCGTAGAAGATCGAAATTTTAAAGAGTGAAATTTTTGGTGTGGGAGTGTTTTTTTGGGACTATTTTTTTTGCTTGTATCTTTGTATTGATTTTTAGTTAGTAGGTATTTGTTTTGTACTGATTATTGTAAAATATTGTAGTTGTAATAAATTGTAAAAACTCAACCATAACAATAAATTTAGAATTTTTAATTACACGCGACCTACAAATTTCAATATTTATTAGGATTAAAGTGGCAAACTATACCGATCGACGATAAATTGAAGTAGCAAACGAATGACATACTTAATGCACGCTAACGTCTCTGCTGAACAGGTTTTATATTGTATAATATAAACTATATCTGTATTTGTTTCTGGTAATTCCCTATTCTTATCACTTTTGTCTTATTAATATTGATTTCTATATATTTTCTTTTCTTCAGTTCTTCCTGCCATATCAATACATTTTCTGATAAAGTCATTTTTACCGTACGAGTGGCGAAATCTTTAGAGCCTGTTGAGTTAACACTAACCACCTTGGACAAGGTTGTGAATATTACAGTTTTTCGCGTTATATTCAAAATTTATGAAATATAATGGAAATTGATTCCACAAACTTATTTCAATAAATGGAATTGTAGTACCATTCAATTTGTTGTATGTTTATATTTTTTTGTAGTTTGTGTGCATGGGTGGTACCCCGAGGAGAATGGAAAGTTTTGCTGAATACATTATGAAGGAAATCGGACACAAGTTACCTACTGGAACTCAATTAATGGATATAAGTCAGTACTCTTACCGCTACAGTATGTACAAAATTGGACCGGTTTTGTCTATTAGTGTAAGTATGTAGGTACTATATTAGTGATTGTTATACACTTACTCCTAGCAACTTTCCCTGAAGAAAACCGATCTTTATGTTTTTTGCAAACCTTTCAATTTCTTTTATAACCACAGTTAGGGGTCTATTTTGTAATTCGTCGTTTCCAGACGATATCGTTACGCAGACGACTTATTTGTCAACGATAATCTCTCTTAACTCTATTCTGTAATATTATCGTTCAATGTCTATTTTAGTGATCAAAGTTAACGGCAAATTTTAAGATTGGTATTATTAAATTTTCTAGACGTTTTGTGTTTCAAGTGTCACTTCTAATGTCCATTTTGATAATTTGGGACTATTTCTGGGTTCTATTGAGGATAATGATTCAATTAAAAAAACGTAAGTAGATATAGATGAGGTAAAATTTCCTCAAATAAATCTTTTGCCGATACAACATCCAGTCTATTTAACTGCCTAAAAAGTTCCTCTGGGAGCTCAAAAGGATTACTGATATCTCTCAGTGTACGTAATCTTTCTCGGGTTTCCTCTCTAAATGTAGACACCAAGTTACTAAAAATTAACATTTTAAATAGATATTTATGTAGACAATCCAATTCATTACCTCCTTTGCAACTCATCTAAAACCAAATTAGCTATTTCACCTGCCATAATTTTTATTAATACGAACACTTCATATAAATAAAGGCGAATACAATGACCTTCACCTTATTTTAGGTTAGTTAACGACTTTTTACTTTCTCAACGAGAGCTGTCAAAGTATCATCGGTGGACGACAACTTGGTAGCCATTTTTGTCGTCCAACAACAACTACCGTTGACTATAAAATATAGAAAGTCGTTCATAAACGATAATCGCCCACGAACGACGTCGTTATGTGTTACAAAAAAGACCCCTTAGTCCAACTCTGTGGGTTTCTACTACATTTTTCACGTACATGGTATTTTTCTACTTGATAGATTATTTTTATCAAAATTTGGTATTTGGTCATACCGAGATATATAAATTTTTCGAAGGCTTGTAAATTATCTAGGAAGAGAGCTTCTTTTTATATATCTACTCAATGATTTCTTTGACTTAATCAATTTTCAAATTCAAATTGGTGATATATATATAAAATTCTTGTATGATCTGTTTCGGACTTGAAATAAATATTCATGGTCGATTGCATGCAATAACTTTTTTGAGGAGTTTTTAGCACTACGGAATCCTTAAAATAAGAATTTATATTGCACCAAAATTGGAGGGGAACTTAATTCCCCTTTCATGTAGTTCAAGTCGTAGATTTTCACGAGTTAAGTTCGCCTCACCAAGTTTGTGAGGTTATGTTATGACCTGTTATATTTTTTGTGGTAAATCCAGCATCATCGACATGTGTAAATGTAATCCAAGCATATTGTTTTCAACAATTTTGCAATTTCTGTTTTGAAAACTGGATTTATTTGACTACCAAATGGATTTATTTGAGGACGACCCAAAAATTCTCGTTATAATAGAAAACCGATTTCCCAGAAGTGTATATAATAGATAAAATTCAAGTTTCATGCTTTATAAAAACAATGTCTTAACTACTTTCTCTATGGGTGAAATTAGACCCCCTTTTCTTTATCTTCAGTGTCAATATCCATTTTGTTCCAATTTAGTAGTCATTTTTATTTTATGAAGCGGTTAGTTTGACGTATCATTTTCATTTTTGTGTTTTGACCAAAGCAAAGAATACACACAACAAGAAGTGAAGCCCGACGAAAACCCTTTGATGTTAAAGGGACAAAAATAAATAATCTTGAAGGTGACAGCTAACTCAGGCATACACTGAGAATCACAATAAATGCTTACAGCTTTACTCGAATAACAGTGAGAAAAAGTATTTTACCATTACCATTATATGGGTATTTTTCCATCAGTAGCTATTTCTTACAAATATACACGTGAAATAGATCGTTTAACAAAATAATGTCAACCTATATGTGATCGTATGACATATGACGACTAATTTAAAACATGACGACTGTAGACACGGTTTTATCCGAAGTTTCGCTTCTCGTTGTTTGTGTATTATTTGGTTTTGACTAAATACCAATTTTAGACCTTAAACTAGAAAGCCCCTGCCACTCAGGAATGTTGCCAAATTTTACAGTAACTTAACCAAGGACTACTTGATTCTAGATATCAACCAATTCAATATTTCAAGGATTACTTTATTATTCTTTCTTTAAGTGAAATTCAGTGCAAATTGCAATCGGCGCTATGTCAGATTGGATAAGTAGAAATCGAGCAGTCAAGTCGAAATGGTTTTCGACATCACCGGCACTATCGCAATAGAATTTCGATATCGGAATCTGTCGCTAAGTCGACAGTTGCAGTGCAGCCCCAAAAGCAGTTTTTTTTTTAAATTTACCTTACTGTTAAAAATGTATTTTGTTTGGAAGTGAAATTCAGGAGGAATTGGAATGTTATGTATTTATACCGATAACTTTTTCACCAATTGTCTAATATCTCTGAGCATCCAATTTGTCAAGATCTCGATTAGAAGCCTTCATATCTACTTTAGTTACATAATAATCCAGAAATTTAATTCTACTTTATCTATACATTTTTGTTTTTTCTTTGTAGCACGGTATGGGAAGTCCTTCGATTGGTATTCTTCTACACGAAATCATAAAACTGATGTATCATGCAAAATGCAAAGATCCGATCTTCTTTAGAATCGGTACTTGTGGAGGTATCGGCTTAGAAGGAGGTACCGTTATTATATCTGATGAGGCTTGCGACGGAATGATGAACAAATTCTATGAAGTGGTAAGCATCAGAGAGTATGTCCAAAAAGAGCGTTTGAATTTCATAACATCGATTTTTGAATCAATACAAAAACCTGACAATATTTTCATTTTTGTGTTGTCTAATTTCACGGGACTTTGCAAGCAACAATTTATCTCAGGGCGACTATCAGATGGGGTAACGTCACAGAGTACACCACCTGTCGGTTCCTTTGAAGTCGGACGATATTGACCGGAAATCCGTCGAGGCATTGAAACATAAACTACCTGATTCACTGGGAAAAGTAACACGAGTAAAACCATAACTACACTAAGAAAAATAGTAGTGTTTATGAACATCCTTCTCAGTTAGGACTATAGAATATTTTTTTAACTATACTAACATGAGAACACCTTATTATTCATCTCATGTGTGTAATAAGAAGTAGCTCATTTTTAACCTAGGTAAATAATCATTATTCACTAGGTTAATCATGAAATTCTTTATTTTTTTAAAGAAATTACCTGGAAATTTATCAATTTTATGAAATGAATATCAAAAATGAACTCTAGAAAATGTCCTTAGATAATATATAGAAATTATCAAAAATATGAAAATCGTTTAAAATAATAGTAGGAATGATGTTTATTGAATTCCGTCAGTTTCAGTCTCCTAGTGATAAGTATAGTACTGTACAGCTTAATAATTCAATATTTTGAAATAGACATTTGAAAGGGTGGCAGTAGCTTCCAAACTAAAATGAGTCAAAAAGTTTAAGAATACATAGACGTTCTATTCCAGTGGCGTTCCATATTTTGTTAAATGTAATCGTTTAAAAAAGTAGGGGGGTTAGGTTGGGGAAAGAGTGCTGATGCCCTCTAAAAATCCATAATAAATAGAAATGAATGAATGATACTACTTCCATTTTATGGCTTATCGTATACTAGTATCTTGTATAAATTTTCATATTTTTACGTTATACCGTTTTAGAGCAACGTTATAAAAATGAATTTTAATTTTCAAATAAACACCTGTAACTTTTTTTGTATACACTTCAGTATACAGTGCTATTCAAAAGTCCCCTCCCTCCTCGTATCTTTTGAACGGCTACACTTACATTAATAAAATTTGGAGTGTGAAAATAAAGTGTTGTAAACTTCTCTACGAATGGTAACAGGTGACGTAATAGTAATAGATGACGTCACAGTGCCACTCTGGCCAATAATTTTAAATGGGACCTTATGGCAAGTGATATCTCGTTTGAAAGGTATTGACATTGGCTACATAGCCATATTAATTTTGTTTGGGTTTAAACTAATTTTGACGGATAAATTAAATAATTACCAAAATTATTATTTCACATTTAAATATTGAAGATTTTTCAGTCTGCCTCTGGTTAGTTGTCAAAAAAATTGACGTTTTTAATTTAATAGTATTTGTTGCTTTGCAAAGTTTTTCTAAATAGCTTAAATATTTGATTTTATTATTGTTTAACGAGACGTTTAAGAGTTTACATAGGCAAAATGGTACGTACTCAAGCCGACAAAGTAGTATCTTAATAATTGGTGAATCTGGAAAGAATCTCCATGAAGCGGAACGTTTATTTAATGAGAGATACCCAGATCGCCCTATCTCGAGAACTTATTTGAGAGAGCTTCTTCACAAGTTTCAAGCAACAGGTAGTGTTCAAGATGCCAAACGATCTGGTGCACCACCTTTCGGATGACTACCCCGACAGAAGACTCGAATTCTGTGAATGTATGACAAATAAAATTAGTCAAAACCCACATTACACAAAAACAATTTGTTTTAGTGACGAAAGTAATTTTTGCCTCAATGGAAATGTGAATACACAAAATGTAAGGTATTGGAGTGACACGAATCCTCACACCTTTCGTGAACAACATACCCATGCAATTTCCAGAAAAAGTCAATGTTTGGCAGGTATTTTGGGAAACCACATAGTTGGTCCTGTTTTCCTAAATTCAAATTTAAGCGGTGAAGTGTATCTGGAGATGTTACAAAATGCAATTGAGCCGTTAATTCTTGAGATTCTGGAAGATAATCCAGATGAATTCGGCCATCTGGAAATAACATTTCAACAAGATGGTGCTCCTGCACATTATTATGGTGCAGTAAGACGTTACCTGGATGAAGAATATCGAGGTAGATGGATCGGCCGGCGCGGTCCTATAGAATGGCCACCTCGGTCACCAGATCTGATTTTTTTCTATGGGGGCACTTGAAATCTAAGGTTTATACAACGGCACCAGATAGCATTGGCGTGTTGAAAGAAAGAATTATTGAAGAATGCAATGCAATTTTAGCACACATTCGAACGAGTAC
This sequence comes from Lochmaea capreae, assembly GCA_949126875.1. Classification (NCBI taxonomy): domain Eukaryota; kingdom Metazoa; phylum Arthropoda; class Insecta; order Coleoptera; family Chrysomelidae; genus Lochmaea; species Lochmaea capreae. The sequence goes on from OX421396.1 coordinate 19,030,328, forward strand.
GACAAGAGTTTACTAATAGAATGTATTACTGTCAGGAAGTAGACGGAGCACATTTCGAACACTTGCTATAAGAATCCATTGTTGGTATTTGATTAATTAAATTTAAAAAAATAATTTCAATAATTTTGGTATTTATTTAATTTATCCGTCAAAATTAGTTTACTCCCAAACAAAATTAATATGGCTATGTAGCCAATGTCAATGCCTTTCGAACGAGATATCACTTGCCATAAGGTCCTATTTAAAATTATTGGCCAGAATGGCACTGTGACTTCATCTATTACTATTACGTCACCTGTTACCATTCGTAGAGAAGTTTACAACACTTTATTTTCACAATCCAAATTTTATTAATGTAAGTGTAGCCATTCAAAAGATACGAGGGGGGGAGGGGACTTTTGAATAGCACTGTATAGGTAAGTGAGATTGAATCAACCTATTTTTGACCCCAGAATATACTAATTTATGATCAATCGAAACATTTTATTTTCGTAATTTCCAACTCTTAAGTATATGATTGAGTTACCAGTTTAAGCTGGGAGGCTGAGAATTTAGTTAGATTCCCACCTTAAACTCTATGTTTATATAAATTTGAACCGGGAGTTTAAACCAGGCGCGTACACAAGGGTAATGGGGATAATTACCCCCCCCTGGCAGGCGATCGTCGTCACCCTGATATACCGTTATGTATACATAGTATTTGGAACATTATTGAATGTCATAATAAATTTTATGGTTACTCTAAGTTTTTATCGACAAATATATGGACGAAATATTTTTTTTACTGGATAAAAGTGCAAGTGGACCAAATGTGCTACGGGATACCATTAATAGGTACACATTTTATTTAATTATTTCGCTGGCGTATCAAATATAAACATAATAACATGAAATATTACGGCTTAATAAAACCAAATTAAATTACAGACAAAAATAGCTTATCTACTAACAATTTACGGGAATCATACATCTTCAAACCAATGCATCAAACGGAGACACGATTGACGTGTTTATTTGCTGCCACTTGAAACAGCAAAAATATTATAACAAGTCCAGCACTCTTTTGCGGCGGTCTCTCTTATGTATCGTTGTCTAACATAGAAAATATAAAAAAATAAAAAAGACCGGCACAAAGCCACAGAGTTATTATACTATTTGTGTATTATGTATTATTAAAAATTAGGTTTTATTAAAAATGAGCTAACTTTTTATTTTAAGTTTTTGGGAAAACTGAAATTTAACCCCCACCAGGACCGGGGGCGGCTGTATACGCGCCTGGTTTAAACTTCATTATTTAAACAAAACTTTGCATGTACATAGTTCGTTGTTTTCTTTTCACCAAAATAATTACAAATGAAACATTTGGGTTATGCAAACACTACTCGAAATATTGAAATTTTCTATATTCCAGCCAATATTGGGAAAACCAACAAGGAGACCAGCAAAACTGGATAAGAAACTGGTCAGAGAACTAAAAGCCTTATCAAATGCTGACGATCCTTACGATACGGTAACTGGTACGACTATGTGCGCAGATGATTTTTATGAAGGTAGGTAATAGATTGCAGTTTTTTTATTTTTTTGCAGCCGGTAATTTTTTGAATCAATAGGCAATATAAAGAGAGCCGGCAAGAAAAATTCGTAATGAGCCAGACTGAAGCTATAGATGGCTCTAAGGGCCGGTTGTAGATGTCACAGGTGAAAGTTAGTTTAACTGAACTGCCAGTCAACTTTGAACCGAGTTCATTTTGGTTTTCGTTGTAGAGTGCAAGATGAACATTAGTTTGGTTGAACGCCGTTCAGGTCACGTTGGTTGCACTGAACTACGCTTTTCATCTGAAATTTTAATGTCCCATGCCAAACTTGATCGTTGACTGATAGTTGACAGTGTTGATTGGCGCGTATATCCCGTATATCCTAACTTTTATTTATACGTAACGTATATGGTGTGATGTGATGTTACTTATGATATTTCGTTTCATTTTCGTTTATTTGGATTGGAACTATATATATTTGAGATCTGATCGATTACAAATCTCACAGTTCGTTTTTCTAATCGAAATCTACATTTAAATTCAATATCAGACCATATGTCAAAATGACTGGGTCTATTTCTAAAGGTTGCGGTCTTCTAGGATGTAAAAAACCATTCAAAATTTGTAAAAAATCTTCACCGTCGGTTAATTCTTCTAATAATTCGTTCATTTTGATTGAAATAATGAATTATCAGATATTCAACCTCACTTTTTGAGGTTAACAACTCAACGTCAAATGCCAAAACCCTCTTGAACCGCCTTTGAACGCTCTTCTATTTGAACAACAGATCAGTAGTGACTGACGTACTTACAACAAAAATTTGCAATTAAACTCTGTTCAACGCAGAACCACAGTTGAACTATGCATTTACAACCGGGCCTAAGACAGTCGGAGACTACCAAAAAAATATTTTTCGCGACCATTTGTCGGCTCTTGTCAAAAAAAGGAGCGGTGTAATATTAATTGAATAATATAATATCAACTTTTGCCCCACTGTCGGAGTAGTACGATTGGTGTGGTAATTTTTGCACTTGGTGCGCACTTTTTGGCATCGAGAATTTTGTGAGTACCAAAACAAAACAATATAGCGGCGTTATTATAATTATATGGGAGATATTTTCGTATTCAGTGAATCTCTGAGTAAGATGATAATGATGTAGACCTTTCTCTCAACGTATTTTGAAAACAAGAAGGGAAATACCGAATATCCAAAATTATTATGCATAACATCTTCAGGTCCCAAGAAACCAATATTCTTCCATCTTCGATGAGCGACAATATTAAATAAGGTCGTCTGATGAAATTTTCCATTCTGTTTGGTTTTGATGGTTATGTTGTTGGCTGTCTACACATTCGCGGGCTGTTTTATTATTGCCCTGAAGAAAAAGCGCGTATTCGATTGCACTGTCAACTTTCTTGAACGAACTGGGCTTCGTGACGGCAAACTGCACCGGCTCTGTGCGACGACACTTTTTTGCTGATGATAGAATATTAATAAATTTTGAAAATAAACTTGAGATCATACACAATGCAACAATAGTATATTACGTAACAAGAGTTGTAAGTAACCCATTACGCACGAAGCCGCGCAGCGGCGAGTGCGTAAATTTCACGGGTGCGTAATGGGATTACAACTCGTGTATACTATACTTAATACTATACTAATTTCATCTTTTTCATTACTAACAGTCACATTCATAGGTAAAGTTGAGAAAATGTTCGGATACTATAATTTGTTACCAAAATTGACAGCATAAATGAGATGATGTTTTTTCCCATATCAAGAAACACCGAATTATTTTTTTTGAAATTGTAAAATGTTTTGCCGACATTTAGGGGCATCACTCTTTTAATCTAAAATGTATTTCACTAATGCTAAGAGCTTTTATGTTTTTCAATTGATTAAAAGTATGTAAATAAACCAAATAAAGTATTACGTAAATGAAAATTTGATTGCAATTTGATTCAACAAAGAAATCTAAGTTTTTCTATCTAAACGCACGTGTAGGTTATGAGATTTTAATTACGTGCATGTTATTGTTAAATGTCACTTACAAGGAATGTTGTCAGTGCGATTTTTGACGTTTACGGACATGGGCGTAGAAAAAATATTGATTATTCTTTAAAATTGACTAACTTAGAATCTAAAAAAACCTTACTAAGATAAAGATTTAAAAATAACATAACCTAACTTTGTTACTTAATTTTTGATTGCTAACCAATAATTATTTTTTAACTTTTATTACCTTCATTTATAACTTGTTGATAAAATTTATAATAAGTGACGTTATCATCAATGAAAATAAACTTGATATTTACATTGATATCTTTTTCCATAAATGAAAGTTTCTAGCCATAAAAAGTAGTTAACAAACAACCACGGAATCCGTCTTAATCTAAACAAAACCTGTCGAAAAGTGGACATTTTAATTTATTGGATAGTGTGGTATTGCACAAGGTACCTTCTGGAAAAGTTTTCAGTAATATTACTAAATCAATTGATGTTTAAGGTCAAGGACGGCTAGATGGCGCTTTTTGCGACTACACCGAAACGGAAAAAATGGAATATTTGGAACGTCTCAAAAGCGGTGGTGTAAGGAACATCGAAATGGAATGCACCACGTTTGCCGCCCTTACACATCAAGCAGGAATCAAGGCAGCAGTCGTGTGCGTTGCATTACTAGATAGACTTAAGGGAGATCAGGTAATTAATTATTATTAAGCCATATTCATTTCTTCAGCTTAAGGTGGAATTTCCTATGAGCGTCAGAACGCACTCGTCTGACGGACACGTACGGACGCACAGTCAGAGTGTCTACGCAGTTTTCCTATAAGCGGGAGACGCCTACGTTTGAATTCAGTTTGAACAAAAGGTGCATAGTAAAGGTATCACAAATGAACAACTTTTTACTAAAAGCACTTCTAGAAGAAGAGGAAGATGATAATTACCTACTTTTTCATTTGGTTACAAAAAAAAGAAAATGGAAAAGGACTTATACAAAAGAAGAAATATCGAAGGATACTCGCATATGCTAATAGAAAATCATGTAATTAATGACGAAGAAACGTTTAGGAATTTTTTCCGATTGAATAGAAGGCAGTTCAATTTTGTCCTAGGCTATATAGGAACCAAAATTAACAAGCATTCCTTAAGTAGAGTAAAATCACCAATTTCAGTAGAACAAAAACTATACGTCACTTTAAGGTAAGTTTCTTTTTTTATTAGCAGAATTATTACAAGCGAATGGACATAATTATTACAATTACGTTAAATCATTATTACTGCAGAAGGATTACATCTCTAGGAGAAAAATTATATAGTAGCTTCCTAAGTCACTGGTAGCTTCTGAATGCGATGTTCCTGGTCATCTTCTTCAGGCGAAAATTGAAATCGTGCGCTCATTATTCAACGAAATCAGCCAATATACTTAACGACCAGACGCAAATGTATGCGTCTATACTGCTTCTAGACCGGTACGAACGCAGACGCTTTCATGGGACGGGAACGCATGCGTCAAACCACGCGTTTAGGAAAACAAACGTATTTATTTGCGTGTTTACCAGTGTTTATGCGTCTGACGCTCATAGGAAATTCCACCTTTACACGTCAATTCTTCCAGTTTGAAAAATAGTCACTTATAAATAAAGAAACTTTACCATAGGCCAGGCTAATTATCTTTAAACAAATCCTAACGGGGCAAACAAAATTGAAGAGGGTAGGAAAAGGCGTAACTAATGCTGTTAACAAAACTCAGCATCTCAACGCATGCAGTTGTGGGGGAGGGGGGATTGAAAGGGGTGAAAATTGGATTTCCCGATTTTCAGCTGTAAAAAGTTTTAAATTGAACGATGTAAAAATACGTTTGGGCTTGAAAATATCAAACTCCACTATGAATATGGTTCGTTTATCGCCGAGAATTTCAATGCGGATTCTAGCGGTTTTCAGAATTCATGATCCCTTGGACCATGGATGAACTCTTTTCAATTTTTTCCTGCTCAGATAATTTTAATTTACAATAAACAAACAAACTATAAACCAAAATAACAAATGACAAGTAGTTACCAAACTTTCCAGATTAAAAGTTCAGCTGCTCTGGTGACATAAATTCGCCGAAGTTTCAGGAAATCATCACCGCTTTTTAAGGAATTTAATATACATATACGGACCGCCCATGCTACTAACCAAAGATATACAGGGTGATTTATAAGTAATTGGCCAAATTGTAAATCTACGTTCAGAAGACCAAAATAATAATATTTTCATTAACAATAATGGGTCTTAGTCAGCTCCTTACTGAGGTACAGGATGTTAAAGCGAAAAAAATAAAATAGATTTTTGTTAATAGATCAGCTACTTTTCTACATAATGACTTGAAAATTGGGTATGAACTAGTTTTTGTAAGGGTAAACAAGAATGTGTGAGAGGATTTGAGTTAACTCGTAGATGTCGCCACATACGCCATATTAATTAGATGAAATCAGCTACAAATTTTTTATCGCTCATTATTTTACAACTTACTTATTTAATTTGGATAGCCCCATCATTTCTGTAGAAAAAAGCTATACTTCTTTGATCTTCAAAATATTAACGATTTTCGAGATATTTGAATTTTACTGATTCACTACACTACATTTCACGGTGGTCGACGTAGCATTAATCTGTTAAGACACAAGCATGCTATGGAATGTTGACAGTGACAGTAACAACGTGTGTAGTAAAGCTTTGACGTTTAATGAAGAGCTTAAAACATTTTATTGTTAGGTAAACTGATTCATTCTTGTCCTAACATAAATAAAAATGCCGAGACATAATCACTTTTAAAACGAAGAAATGAGACATGTTATGCGTTTACGCACAAGAACGTTTTTCTGGGCAAGCAGCATCCAGAAAATATCGTGAAATGTACCCTTACAGAAGGCAGCCAAACCGGAAGATATTTCAAAATATTTATAATCGATTGGGTGAAACAGGTTCATTTCGTCCAAAATATCATACAGGGCGTCCTAAAATTATCATTCCGCATCAAGAAGATGAAATTTTGGTAAAAATTGCGCAAAATTCTGAAATAAGCACTCATCGATTGTCTACAGCTATTGGAATAAGCCAACCGTCCGTGATTAGAATTTTGCACAAGGATAATTTATATCCCTATCATTTTACACCTGTGCAAAATTTACTTTCAAAAGATTATCGAATCAGAGTTCAATTATCAGTGGCTAAAAGGAAAATTGAATAATAACCCAACATTCCTAAATAACATTCTGTTCACGGATGAAGCAACCTTTACCAGACGCGGAGTTTTTAATTGGCGAAATAGTCATGCCTGGGAAACCGAAAACCCTCGTTTAAAAAAAGATAGACATTTCCAGCACGAGCTTAAAATAAATGTGTGGTGCGGTGTAATAGGCAATACATTACTGGGCCCAGTTGAATTACCTCCTAATTTAAATGGAGAGTCATATTTGAATTTTTTAAATAATGACTTAGTCGACCTCTTGGGAGATCTGCCATTACAGCTAAGAAGAAATTTGTGGTTCATGCAAGACGGTGCTCCTCCACATTTTTCACTTGCTGTGCGCGAACATCCGAATGAAACATTCCCTCACCGTTGGATTGGACGTGGTAGTGAATTTAAGTGGCCACCTCGCAGTCCCGACTTTAATCCACTTGATTTTCATGTGTGGGGTTACATGAAATCAATGGTCTATGCTGAACCTATAAATACACGAGACGAGTTATGGAATAGAATTCAAGATGCAGCCAATTCAAAACGAAATAATCCTGCTACATTTTTTAAAGTCAGACAATCCTTAACCAAACGGTTAAATGCGTGTATAAATACTGGTGGTGGCCATGTTGAAAACCTTTTGCAGTAGGTCATAATTAAGCTTAAATTTAATTTAACTTCGCACAACTTTAACAAGTAGGTTTTGATAAGAGTTGTAAGTGGTCCTAGTTCAAGTCTGTTCTAATGCTGTCTTCGTTTTATTAACTGGCGTACAATAAATGTGTTTTATTACGTAATTTTTGTATGGTTTCATTTTAATATTATTACCAATTATCAATTACGGTTAGGTAAATGTCAACATTCCATGGCATGCTTGTGTCTTAACAGATTAATACTACGTCGACCACCGTGAAATGTAGTGTAGTGAATTAGTAAAATTCAAATATCTCGAAAATCGTTAATATTTTGAAGATCAAAGAAGTATAGCTTTTTTCTAAAGAAATGATGGGGCTATCCAAATTAAATAAGTAAGTTGTAAAATAATGAGCGATACAAAATTTGTAGCTGATTTCATCTAATTCATATGGCGTATGTGGCGACATCTACGAGTTAACTCAAATCCTCTCACATATTCTTGTTTACCCTTACAAAAACTAGTTCATACCCAATTTTCAAGTCATTATATAAAAAAATAGCTGATCTATTAACAAAAATCTATTTTATTTTTTTCGCTTTAACATCTTGTACCTCAGTAAGGAGCAGACTAAGACCCATTATTGTTAATGAAAATATTATTATTTTGGCCTTCTGAACGTAGATTTACAATTTGGCCCATTACTTATGAATCACCCTGTACATATACGGACCGTACTCCTTAGGTTTGTTCCAACTGGCATTTATGAACCGTTCTGGAATCGTTTCAAGTACTGTATAGTGCGCAAACTCGAATTTGGGATGGCCACATCAACTTTATCACCCCTTCCAGAAGGTACAGTTTGTATACCGTCCCAAGCAGTCCCAATAAAGATACTAAACTGATAAAATAGTTGGAACGCGAAAGAAATACAGCACTTGCGCGAACGATACCAAGAACGCTACTATCCCCAGTTGGAACAAACCTTATATAAACGTCATATTTTAAGAGTATGATTTTTATTTTAGGTTTGTACCCCGAAAGAAGTTCTGACAGAATGGCAACTGAGACCACAGATCTTGGTAGCACGATACATCAAGCGATATCTACAGACTAAAGGAAGGATTTCATTCGATGGACACGGTTCAATGGCAGTGAAGAGCCCAAGACGTTTCAAATTGGTACAACAAGAATCGCAAACTTTTGAATAAAATTCTTAAACGCCAAAAATTTCACTATCGGATGTCGTACTTACGATATTTTTAATCTTATTTTTCGGTGAGAATTAATTTAAGATTGACTAGGAGATAGATCAAAACCAAATCGATTCATTTATTCTTGTGGGACGTCCGGTATACGTTTTATTAAAAATTAACATAATCGAGTGATTTTATACAGTTATTATTGTACCAGAAACTTGAAAAATGGTAGACGTATTCGAATTATTAGTTTAAACCTCCACTTTCTATGACGACTGTCAACTGTATCTTTTAGAGCAAAACAATCTGAGTGTTAAAAAACCTTCAAAGCATCTTTGGATTACGATCTTCCAAAGCAATCGTTACGTAATTGTTTTAGTACGAAAATTCATCGGATAAAAAAAATACTTTTCAGGCTGCCATATCCTTTAATCGGGTAGATCGATTTTGATCCAGTTTGTTGCGTTCAAAGCAGTTATTGACCACAAATGTTATAGTGTGTCAAAAATCGGTCAGTTGTACAATAATCTAACCAAATTTAGGTTTCGATTAATCCTTTCGAAGGCACCAAACCGCGCCTCAATCGATTGAATCGTCCGAAAGACGGAGGCGTCGAAAGAAAATGTCACTTTACCCAGATCAAATGTTATGGTCGCCGCTGAGTACATTATTGATCGTCTACCATCATTCAACAACTGTATTACGCACATGCCTCAATAATCTCCTGTAAAAAATCGATGAATTGTAAAGTTTGTTTTAAGGCTCGATGTATAAAAAGCTCTATCTCTGAATTTTACGAAATACCTATAGCCGATACCTTATTTTATAAACTTTATGCGAATAGGTTATTTATTTTCATCAGCTTGAAGTTTTTGCTACCACTATTATAACTTTAACTTCTATCTCTAGCATTTGACTGCTCCAAAAATTGCTCTGCAGTCTTCACTATATATTTTGCCCATTTTATATTTTGGCTAGTGGCTGCAACACCATATACAGTATATGCTATTATATTTAGTATGGGAGTCATTGAAAGGACTTGAAGCTTTTTTTGACATCTGTTTCATTTCCTGCCTCAATGTCATTTGATTACCAGACTCGTACATAAGAGATATTCTGTTTTATCTTGCTGGGTTTTTTAGATACCTCTCAGTCAACAAAACAAACCTTACAATTGTATATATATTATTGTATTATAATCGCTTTTTCTTTGTATTTGTGCTTTCCGTGGACGTATAAAAAGACGTCCATGGTGCTTTCAAATATATGTCCAGTTATAGTTATGGATTAACATTCCAAAGTAATTTTATGTTATTTATTGACTTGAATCACAAGTATATAGTATCTATAGATATATTTCTCTACAGCTTGACTTCTGTATCCTCGCTTATCGATTTTCAGGTTGCTCTGAAATTTAATATTTACCTAAATCTACTATATTTCGATATAAAAATTATCGAAATCGTTCTATAAATGAGCGAAAAATACCAATTTTCAATTTTTTTTTACTTTTTGACAACAAAAGCGTATAATCACATTCAGTAGATACATTTTTTAATCTGGTAATTTTTATACCGACCGTAGCGAAATATCCAATAGGATTTTGTTAGAAAACTCCTTAAATCTTGTGACAAAAACGTAACTTGTGTTTGAAAAGTGCTGTACAGAATATTTAACACTTTATATCACCCAAGAAGTAGATATATACTATATAGTAATATAGTAAATTTGGAATTCCAGAACGATCTCATTCAGTCTCCATGATCTGACAAAAAGTCATTTTTCATATGTTTCAGTGTAAAATTCATCAGTATATGCCTCGTAAGACGGAAAAAGTTTGAGAAACGCTGATATGTATAGATGTCAGGCAAGCTACTAAGTTTTCAAATAAATACAGAAGCCAGTATACGAGATATATCTACAGACGCATCTCCTAATAGGAAAGCTTGGGTTCTAATTATTATTATTATTATTATTATTTGAAAAGTGTGGAATAAGTAGAATGAATACTTGGTTGGTAATATAAGGTATTTAATAATTTTATCGGGGCAGTATATTTGTAAACTATAAACATTTAAATTAGTCGCTTTAAATTGAATTAAAATAAACTGATTATAGGGAACATATTAAAACACATCTTTATATACAAACATATCATATTGGGACTATAATGTCTCGTTATCAAAAAATCTAATCACATACAATGTAGTTTGTTCAACAGTGAATAGTGAAAACAAATTTTTGACATAATTTTGAATTTAAATATTATTTTCAAATAAGTATATTTAATATCTACACTGAGAAATATCAGTGATCCACTCTTTATAAACATCCTTTGATGATATATACTATACGGAAGCTGTTCGAACAAATTACAGAATAGAAAATATTATACACTTAAAATAAACTGACAAACTTACACAAGATACGTATTTTTTTTATTACTTAATATAAACAGAGCCCAGTAGAGCAGAAATGTCATTTATAATGCTTTTCCTTCAGTGCTCATTCTTGTTATATGTTCTTACCATTTTATTGTTTTGGCTTGAAATATAACGAACATTATAGGATATAAACAATCCTAAAATTATTATTCTATTAGAATAAAGAATTTCCAGAAGAAAACCTACTTATCTACAGTTATTCATTCCAAAACAATTTTGGACAACCTCAATAAAATTTTACCTTCGGGGGTTCATTATTATTGAATCACCAAATCGTAAACGAATATCAAAAATGCAACCTTTACCAAATGGAACGCTATCTACATTTACATAGTTCTTAGTCGTAATTTCTCCTAATAATAACATACAGAATGTTTTTCAATAACGGGAGTTATATTGGGTAAAGTAAGTTTCTTATTATAGAAAACTGGAATAAGCTCAAAAAAAATGTTTACTGTTAAAATAATTATTTTCTTGATATCTAAAAATCCAACTACTCCTTTTGCTCTGTCTTACAAGCATGGAATCAGGAATCACACGATTGCCTTCTAGGTGTTTGTGAAGATAACGTTTATGCCAAATTTTATTTTGGTAACGGAAAATTAGAAGTCTAAGGGCGCGTTGTATCGAACACCTAAACTCGGTTTAATGATAACTGATGTTTAAACTGTGAAATATTGATTTATTTATTATCATCAATTACATATTTCACAGTCTAAACATCAGTTATCATTAAACCGAGTTTAGGTGTTCGATACAACGCGCCCATAAAGGCCTAAATTCACCCTCTCAAAATAATGTTTTAAATCGCACGAAGACCAATCTCTACATCGAATAAATTTCGCCTATGTCCAATACGTTATAACTTTTGTCGTCTAAATGAAAATTCAAAAGTAATAGAGGTAACTTGTCTTGCAAATTTTTAGGATTTAAATTACTTCAAACGTGTTTTATGTATAAAACATATCAAATTGTTATTTTATGTTAGGTATTAATTTTACTGTAAACAATATTGTACTGATAGAAAATTCGGTGAATAAACCATATTATTTTAGTTATAAGTCGCATGGTGCTAAATCTGGTTATTAATGTGAATGTGGATAAATGAATAACAGTTTTTTCGGTCAAAATGTCTCGAAAAGTTGAATCGATGTGATGCAAGAAGACTCGTGAGAAAAGCCATTTCTATATTTTGGAAACTGACTGACATTCACCGACTTTTTCGATCTGTTGTTTTTTTTTTGTTTAAACAATACATTTTAAGGTATTATTTGTTGCCTACTTGCTTAGTATTGTTAGTATAGTGTTACATAACATACCTAGGGTGTAATCAATGTTATAACAAATGCGGCTGTTAACGAGTGGGTAAGATGGAATTAAACTCACATAAAGGGTGTCTTTTGATTGGCGGCACTAAATATTGTTTACGGATGGATACCACCTTGTTTGGCAGAAAATGGTCAATTCTATAAGAAGTGTTTGAAAATTAAAGGCACGCCGTTATATTTGACGAAGTTTCCGCTATATGGAAATGTTTTAGTCTATACATAATCAAGATTAGGATTGACATTTTAACAGGTATCGTGACAAATTAAAAGTTTTCCGTTAATATTTTGCTTATTATACATAGGGAATAGGAAAATGGAGTTAGCAGATTGTCTAATTTTTAACCATGCGTTTAAATTTAACATTTGCTCACAGAAGAAGCTGGGAAATAATTCATTTTGACTGTTAAACTAACGGTCGTTGAAGAAAGGGGCGAAATCTTAGTATTGCATTCTAAGTATCGAGATTTTATGCGGATTTTGTGATGAAGAAAAATATGGATGATGCATGAAGTTTTTGTGGTGAGAAGAAATTTAGTTGCAAACAAAACTGAATATATTAAGTTAATATGATGTTATATCTACGTTTTGATATCATGATAAACATCAACCAAAACTGATGGATTTCGCAGATGTACTACTAGAATATCTTGGAAATGTACTCATTCAATCCATTTTTAATCAAATGTACAGTGTGCCCTTCAAGTATGGAATATATTTGACCCCTCGTAATATACGTTATTTTAGGGGTGTATTGTTTGGTAAATCTATCTGTAGGGATTGGTAAGGGGTGAGGAAATATGGCCGATATCTCTGTCATAAACGTTCCAAACGGCGTACGGTATTTTATAAAAGCTTTAAAAACGTTTTGTGATTATGTATCTATATATAGAACCTGATTTATGCCTTGCTTTAAAGGTAAGGTATTTTTCAATAAACAAACAAAACAAACAAAAGTTTGAGTTGCCAATTAAAATTGAAAATGCAATGATAAAAACTGACAATACCCAACGCCACTGGATAATCAATATCAGTCAATAGTCGAAGTGTGAGGGAAGAACACACGCTCTCGCTTGGCCAATAGCAAGTCAGATGGTTGCATAGCAGCGAACTGTTCGATAAATCTTCTTCAATCGATGTTGCCGGCTCGCGAAGGAAACCCATAACATAATTGGAAACGTGTTTACCTTTTAATATTCAGAAATTGAAACAACAATGTTAATAAACAAAATCCAATTAAAAAAGCACATTAATTATTACATTATTAATATAGTGTTGATAATTAAAAGTCCACTACATATATAGCACTTTAGCTTTTTCATCGTTAAACATGGCAATATCGAATGTTTTCCGCCGCATTCGCCTTTCACAGCATCAGATACGTTTGCCAAACTATTCGACGTTGTCCAATTTAGAGCCTCTGCTAATTAGAACATTTTTTTGGTAAAGCACCTTATCGACTTTACTTATTGGATACAGTTTAATTATGGTTAACCTACCATCCAACTTTCAAAGATGTAAACGTGAAGTTTACTGGACTGAAACCTGTAAAAATTTTCCAAATTCTTTTTACTACGTTTACCTTTGTAATTTTCGTTTGTTGTTGAACAAAACTATATTGATATTTATTTTGTATCCATAATATTAGCTTATTATACATAGGTATACACTTTTTTGTTGAAATCTATTGTCACCGCATGGAAAGAAGTCATGAAGGTGCCCTGGCGACGAGATTTTCCACAAATACTTAGTAATGTTTATATAAAAGAATCCTAGCTATCTACAATGTTAGTCAAAAAGTATCTTTGTACTTATTAGACTAATGAAATTTACCAGTAGTAAGAAGTGAGGTAATAGTCATAGATGAAGGCCTATTTTCATGTTTATCTCTTGATTTTCCACTAGAGAGCGCCTCCTAGCATGCATTTTTTAATACATGTATCACCAAAATGGATTTCTTCACCCTAAATATCACCAAATTCAGACAAAATAATCCACATCGTCACCGTAAGGTCTTATGTAAATTCACGAGCAAAAGTGTCTTTGTTTTTGAACTTAGCGAGGTCATGTACATTTAGACAGTATGCATTGAACAAAAACATTAGCTTGATTGGCAACCAATTTCCGACTTTCACAATTTTGGTATCACACTGCAGTTTTGTCTCTTGAATGAATCAATTAAGTAGGGTGTATCTCTGTGATCGAATTAGGACTACTGTCCCTCTTCTCCACTTGGTTAAAGCACACCTTCTATGCAGGATCTGTTGGGGTTTTAAAGGAGATTTTTCCCTCTTCTACTAGTGGTTTGCCGAGGTGGAGAAGATTCTTCAGAGAGAGAGAGGGTCGCATTCTGTCAGTAAGTGTAACAGTGTTCCCCTTTCTCGTGGCAGCTCAAAGATTCATGTAGTAAAAGGATTATTCTTAGTTGGTTTTTGCTTATGTTTAGCACAGAGCCATTGGTATTTTTTGGTTCAACTACCTGAGAGATATTTTGGGCTGTTTCCAGAGGAATGCTGTGTCTTTTTAGTTCTACCCTAAAGGCGTCAGGGCCAATCCGGCAACACACTTCAGATCCTACAAAAATAGTAGACACTGCATTCCTGGCTAACTCTCCAGCTATTTCATTTTCTTGCTCACCAGCATCGCCTCTTATTCACAGCAAAAAAGCAGCATCATTTTCTCTTAGTTCGTTAACTGTTTGTCTTGGCAGTTCCAACCATCTCCAGCTTTTAAACGACTTGATAGCTGCTTGACTATCTAAGAAAATTCTGATATTGTACCTACGATAGTTTCTATCCAAATTAAATTATGCATCTCTTTCTATTGTGTGAACTTTCCTCCCGAAAGGTGTTGGGAGTTTTCCATTAGCATAACATATCAAAATCCAGGGCCGCAAATTCCAGTTCCTGATACCATCGTTTAATAATTTAGAGAACAATGCTGATACTATACTTCTTGAAAGCATGATTGGTCTATTCTCTTGTCCATTTTTTAAGAGCTAAGTTGATCCTTGAGGTTGTTTACAAATAATGTTTAGTAACATAATTTCGAAGAGCTCTACTACCATGGGAGACTGTCAAGACAAGTCAGGTGTACCTATCGTTTGTGCCAATGTTTTCCCTCCCTACTCCTTTATTGATTATTCGGATTTGGGTTCTTTGTGCTGCTAACCCTATTGAACCCTATCGTTAGGTGAATAGGGGCGAGGAGTATCAACTACATGGCAACTGTAGAACCGTTTGGCATTTGCGTCACTTACGGAATTTTTTGTAAAAATGAAATTATATGTTATGAATTTTCCCAATTGTTAATTGTAGTACATAACACGAAAAATAGGTATAGTAAAGAAGAAGTGTACTTTTAACCCGTACTTCATATTTATCGCTCACTGTTATAAAAACGAAAATTCACTTTTAAACTAGTATTTGTTAAGTAAATTAAGCGAGATATAAACGAGATTCACTACTTCCATTAAAAACACCTTAAAACAAAATTACTTATTTGTTATTGTATCCCGTATAGGAAGGTACATAGTGTTATATAAATGTATCGTTTTGTTGTAGGTAGGTACAAAGTTGTTGCGTTTTTATAACTTTACAAAAGTTTTTTCGTATAACGTGTCGCGTGTAGTTGTAGCCGAAGAATGTTGATTTTTTACTTTTTACTACAAACTGTTGTTGCGATGTCTTGCAAAATTTCATAGTTTATTAAGTATATTTATAAAGGTTGAATACCTACATATAAAGATCATTGGTAAAAACAATATGTGTGTAGTATAAGCTTATTCATGGATGTTGCTATAATTATTAAAAAATATGTATCAAACGTTTGTTTTATTAGTTACCATTTTGTTGGTAGAATGCACAAAATACATTCATATCCTAAATACCCTCCTTAATAACTGATATAATCATCAAGATTTGAAGTTACTTTATTAATAGAAAAGTACAATATGTGAAAATATGTAATAATAATTGCTATAGTAGAATCATTATTTGCTAGATGATGGATCCGAGTACAATCCAAAGTTTCTTCCAGTTTTTATTTTCCCATTATTCTCAGTTCTTCCGATACCAATAATAGAATTTTGTTATTTTTTGATGGGAAATTAAACCACAATGCTTATATTTTTCTTTCCCATCTTTCAAGAGTTATTTTATTTTCTTAGTGATCTTACTATCTCTCCCTAACAACAAACAAAATGAATATAATACAAGGAACATACAGATGACGGCAACACAAAATACACCGAGTGATTTAGGGAGTTTGTTTTCCGAAAGATGTCTATCTTGACGTAATTGTCAGTAGTCATACGTCTTCCTATCCCCATTCCCATAAATCCACCTTCGTTAAACTTCCCAGTGAATAGTTTGTAAAAAAGCGTATTTTTAACGTAAATGTTAAAAATCAACAAAAACAACATTATTTCGGATGACGGATGACAGTTAAATTGTGACTTGTGTTCTTAATCAGTTTCAACATCAAACACACATGTATGTAATGCCATTTAAAGCTAATATGCTACTTATTTGCATTCGGATGTCACACCAATTATTTAATTCCCCTCTTTTTATTTGCAGGAATACTGAAGAAGATGACAATTCTAGAGAATGATGTGATTCCTATGCGCAAAAAATTATCTCTGACCAAAACAAAATATAAAACTAGTGAACAACTTAAGAGAAAATACTCATTCGAAGAAGATTCCACTCCCGCTAAGAAACCAGCATTAAACGAAATGTTAAACGGTTACAGAGGAGATCAGAGAAGCAATGGAGATGCCTCACATGACTCTCCAGTTGCCACTCTATCAAATATGGGAAATACTTGTTTCCTAAATAGTGTATTATATACTTTAAGATTCGCACCTACGTTCTTGCATAATTTACATCATTTAATAGGCGATTTATCTCTAGTCAGTTCAAAACTAAATCAGAATAAGGCCAAGACGTCATCTTTAGGTAGAAATATAGGCTCTATTACAGGGCCAAGTTCCCGTAGTACAAGCAGTAAAGACTTGTTATCTTTAGGCAGTTCAAATGACATTATTCCCAAGTCAAAAGTGCAAGTGGTTACTGAAAAGTTACACGAGTTATTTGTGACTATGCACACCCTAGAAATGAAAGAATCTAATGATCCTTATCAACCTGTAGCACTGTTACAAGCTGTAAGGGAAGCCAATTCTATCTTTGAAGGCAACAATCAGCAAGTAAGTACCTAATTGTTATTGAATAATATAATCCATATATTATTATAAGTGTGATTTTACTAATAAATATTCACAATTGTGTTTTTGTAGGATGCTCATGAACTACTTGTTTATTTACTTGATAATATTCGTGAAACCTGTGATGTATTAACCCAACAAGTTCAACAGAATCCTGAACTTCTTACTGAAACTGAAGCTCTCCCAACTGTAAATAGCAGTAAAATTTGGAATGTCAGAAATTCTTGGAAAAAGAGCCTCAAAAAGAAAGATAAGGCAACAAAGGAAGTCATATCAGAAGAACAAGTAAGAAAAAATTTATAATTTCATATCATTTATAAATCTAATTAACAATTTTAGGTAAATGGAACTCGTCCTACTGATGCTGAAGATTCTACTTCAATAGACAGCAGTAATGGTGTCACAAAAAGAAAACTAGGTTACAACTTTGTAGCTGAAGATTTTGAAGGTATAACATTAAGACGTACCAAATGTTTGGAATGTGAAGGTGTCACTGAGCGGAAAGAACCTTTCTATGATATACCAGTACCAATTTCCCTAAAAGATGACGATTCTGAAGACATGAACGTCAGTGATATTTTTCGCAGGGCATGTGTTACCACCGAAAAACTTTGTGATTCAAATAAATATTTGTGTGAAAATTGTGAACGGTACAATGAGGCAAGTAGGGAAGTGCTTTTTGAAAAGTTGCCGAATATTATGGTGTTGCAGTTGAAAAGGTTTACTACCTCTACAACTGGTGTACAGAAAGTTAATACTTATTTACCAACGCCATTGGCATTGGAATGTTTCTGCGAGAGCTGTTGCAAGGTAAGGGTATAGATCTGCCCAAAATTATCCAAGTTTGTCTTACATAAAGTTAAATAGGTCTGAGGTTTTCTTGATTTAAATTCTCTGTCTAACTAATTCTTTCACATAAAAAATATAGTTCTTTTCGTCAATTTTGGCATGGGCTTAGATTTGCGATTTCCAAAAAGAGGGTAGGGAGAACAAGACTAAAATCTTATTAAGTCTAGTAATAAGGTCATCACAGCAACTAAAGGGTTTGTCTATTTTTTAAAATAGAAATGAAATTTGGTAACTTCTAGATGAACTCATTACTCTTGTTTACAAAATAGCACGCTCCAGCTTCTAAGTACGTATGTGATAGACTATAGCCACTAATAATATTTTGAGTGATTTTTTTAAATTCCCAAATTGTGAATTTGCAACATCCTGTACAAACTATATATTTATGTATAAATACACATTTTTCTAGGTTGAAGAAAATCAATCTCGCACTCACCGATATAAATTATGTTGTGTAATAATGCATTTAGGCGGATCCATGGCTTCAGGACATTATATAGCATATGTAAAAGCTTCGGATCATTTGGATGATTATACAGACTGCACAAGAGATTTGCCGAAAGGTAGTCTATCCGCAAGCAGTAGTGAGAAATCTTTAAATATATTAAAATTCCTCAAACCCCGATCGTTAGGAAGTTCGTTAATAGATGGCAGAAATGGACTGACATCTAGGAGCGTCAACTCAATAAGAATGTGTAAAAGCATGGATTGTTGTGGAGTAAGTACTTTTTTCTTTTCAATACAATTGATGGAATAAGTGAAACAATATAGCTTTTTATTAAAATTAAATATCCAGGCAAGAAATCATTTGCAATCTGAAAGATGATAAAAAAAAGAAGCAAACACCCAAAATATACAGAGTGTATGTACTAACCTGAACCCTTGAAAATAATTTGTCTAGTGCACAGAACTATCAGCTAAGAATACTTCAAATGGCTTGGTTAAATTTGTATTTTTACACTCTGGAACCATACAATACTTTTTTATCATTTTTTTTTAAATACCAATAAAAAACTCATATTGGTACTTAAGGTTCATTTTCACGTGACATAAAGCTTTGATTTTTTTGTCAAAAACCAAGTAAACTAAATGAACACAGTTATTAGGATAAATATAGGGAAAATATTTTCTACAGGTTACTATAGGTCTGTTCCAACCACAATCAGAAACGATCATACAATAGTCGACCATTGCAATCAGTGATAGAAATTACGTGAAAGTAAACTCATTGTTTACTATGACCAGTTATTCTGACAGTTTCCGGCAGTTGGAACAGACCTAATGTAAACTTAATTTTTCAAAACTCAAGACAAATATTAAAAATGACCGTTATACAAAAATATTTCAAGAGTATCTGGTCACTTCTATGACCATTAAACAGGCTAGATAAATATCGTACAATTCTGACAGCACATTTTATTTCTATCCCACTACTTAGAGCTCAGAACTTGTTTACCTGTGAAAAGATTTGTTGTAGACATCAGTTTTGCTCACCCCACAGCAAATTATTTCCTAATAACAATTCAAACAAAATAAAATATCGTTAGCTGATTACCTTTCAAATGGTTTCAGAAAACTAACAAAACAAGAGCCATATATTATATTGATTTTGTTTTATTAATTTTTATGTAATTATACATTAATTTATTATTTATTTAAATTTAATTGTTAATTTACTTAAAAAAATTCTTATCTCAGTGTTGGGATCCAGTATTAAATTATTTTTAAATAATATTCTGTTTTAAATATCCTTATTTATTAAACAATTTCATCAAACATTACAAATTTCTGATTTATAAATGAATATCTAAGTATATTTTATTTATTTTCCTTGAAGAATTGATTTTATGTTTTAATATACATACAGTGTGACCCATTTTGTTTGGAAGCACCCCTATAAAATCCGCATTTTTCAACCGATTTTGATTTAGTCTTTTTTGTTAGATTCAGTATCCAAAACAGTATTTGGGCACAAATTTTCATACCATAATAGCTATTTTCAAGGCCCTCTACGTTAATTTTTCTTTGCCAAAAAAGACGAAAGTATATTAGGCATTTTTTTTTCTCAAATATGACTACACCACAGGATTCAGAATCATCACAAATGTAAACTATCAAAATTTTATAAAAAAAGTTTCATTAACAACAAAGTTATCACTACATGAATTTGGGAAAACTTAATTTTTTACTAAGAATGTAGACACATTTTAAAAATGGCAACATTGTAAACAAAAACTAGGACTCAAACATATTGCACTGTAAAAATTCGAAGCCGGAATTTTAAAAGACAGGATAATGGGTCCATTCTTTTTTGAGGGTAACATGAATGCCAATACTTTCATGGAATTCTTGGAAGGTGAGTTATCCGCAGTGATTGACGAACTGCCACTAGCAGAAAGAAGAATTTTGATATTTCAGTAAGATGATTGTTGTGTACACTATTCTAGGATTGTCAGGCAGCGGCTTAACGAAAAATTTCCAAATGGTTGGATAGGTCGCGGTAGCGAGTTAATCGAATGGCCTCCTAGATCGCCCGATTTAACTATATTGGATTTTTATCTGTGGGGGCTTTTGACACAAAGAGTGTATAAGACACGTCCAAGGAATAGAGCAGAACTGTGTGACAGAATACGACAGGCGTGTGCTGGAATAACGCCACATGAAATAAAAAAGCGCTAAGACTTAGTCGCAAACGATACGAGAAATGTGTGGAAATTAACGGAGGTCTAGTCGAGGCTATAAAAATGTAGAATTCAATTATTATTAAGTAGTTTAATAATCAAAATGTATTATTTGGTGTTAATTTGTATTTTCGTCACATCAGCACAATTTTACATTACTCTCAGAAGCTATAACTCCAGAACGGGTTAAGGTATCGGTATCGGAATTTTTACAGTGCAATATGTTCGAGTCCTAGTTTTTGTTTACCATGTTGCCATTTTTAAAATGTGTCTACATTCTTAGTAAAAAATTAATTAAAAAACAACTTTTTCCAAATTCATCTAGTGATAACTTTGTTGTTAATAAAACTTTTTTTATAAAATTTTGATAGTTTACATTTGTGATGATTCTGAATTCAGTGGTGTAGTCATATTTGAGAAAAAAAATGCTAATATACTTTCGTCTTTTTTGGCAAAGAAAAATTAACGTAGAGTGCCTTGAAAATAGCTATTATGGTATGAAAATTTGTGCTCAAATTCTGTTTTTGATACTGAATCTAACAAAAAAGACTAAATCAAAATCGGTTGGAAAATGCGGATTTTATAGGGGTGCTTCCAAACAAAATGGGTCACACTGTATTATTATATTTCTCATACATATAAAATATTAAAATTCTATTTTTATAATGGTCCAAACCTTCATCGATCTTCAAAATTTTTTTATTGTTCTCCAAATGTTATGATTTTAATTCTTTAAAATTCCTCACAAATTATATATTTGAAATATTACCTCCCTGTAGTTAGACATAAAACCAATCCTTCGAACTCTTACTTCTATTCCATTCTAATCCATTCAATATAATCAATGCTGCTACATTTACTGAACTGACTTACCAAAACCTTGACCGAAACCTTCACAAACTTACTTGCCGTTTATAAACATTATGTATAAATGAAGTTTAGTATACCTACAGTCAAAGATTAAATAAATTGTTTTTATACCTTTATCTTAATCATAATAAGCATATTAAGTAACTACAAAAACATTGTCATTATGTAATTATTACTTTCAAATAAATAAGATTACATTGATTGACAGATGTGTTTTTTTGCACTAATTGAATCTAAAGATGTGTTAATTTTGTGAAACAATTAAACTAACCAAATTCTCATCATTCATTTAAATTGTATGCAATATGTTTACATTGGTCAACGGATGCTGGTTTTTTGTATTGTTAATTATGTTAAGCAATTTGAATGGAAATCAACTAGCGATATTTTCTTCTTTTAAATTGTCTTTAGAAAATGGTTCAATGTGAAGTGTAGGTACAAAATAAAATGTAAAAGTGGCGTTTACAATACAGTGTTTTACACTGTTAATCATTTAGTCTGCTCAACTATTGAAGGGTCATTTAATCTGTTGGTGATACCTTGTATATATATTTTTTCGATTCGTTTAGCTATAGAGCTATTTGTTGTGGCAGGTGAAGATCAACAAAAACGTCGTAGAAAACGTAATAAACAGTTTTTCGAGAAAAGTCGGTCAAGATTACAAATGGCACCCGAGTAGTTCGACTTCGGACGATATGTGGTTAGAGTGCGATGACGAAAATGTGAGAGCCATCACCACTCAAGAATTCATCGAAGAATTAGCCCACAAACCGAATTCGACATCAACACCCTATCTACTGTTCTATGCCAAAATTACAGACAGACATAACGAATAATGGTATGATAATAGTAGGTAGTTAAGTAGGATTTTGCAAAAGTTAGAAGTGGACATAGTACAAAAATATATATAAATATTATAAAATTTCGGCTTTTGTTGTTCGTTTCTCAATATTTTTTTGGAAAATTCGCTTTTCGAAAAACAAACATTCCTTCTTTTTTAGGAAATTTTTGTTGTAAGTTGTACTGGTTTGCGTATTATTTTTTTATGATTTACTAATATTAGTAGATTTTTCAAACCGACTTTGAAAATTTCGTCAATTTCAGGATTAATTTATTTTACTGTTACTTGTTATATTTGGGCATTGAATCTCATATCTACCTCTCCTTAAACGACCCGTCTATTCTCTCAGCTGGTCAAATTTCGAATCACTTTTTTCAAATAACATCCGATAGAACCGGAAGTACATACTTGAATATCTATTAAATCGAGAATTTTTTAGCCGTGCCTCATATAATGTTTTCCAATAAAAAGCAATAATCTTCAAATTAAGCCATAGAACTATAGGAAATAGTTCTTACTCGCCAACTATAGTAGGTAACAAAAAAATTTCCCCGAATCTACACTCGCAGGCAAAATAATCGATCCCAACAAATTTTCGATGAATTGCAAACACAAATATCTTTTTTATTTAACACAAACGAATTAGGTAAATTAATGAAGAATCGCTCACATTTTTAAAATAATTTTGAAAAATGAACTGCTGCAGTTACTCTTCCCTCACACTGGAACGAAGCAGTGTTTTCCTCTTTTTTCTAGTTTTCCAGCTAATACTTTCTAATAATTTTCTTGATAAAATTCTGTAGCCAAAGTTTTTTTTCACTTTCGCTATCTTCATTTTAAATTTGTAACTTTATTTTTCTCTGGTTTGGGTTTGCACTGTTGGCAGCGATGTTTCAATGGTGCAACAACATAATTTTGCAATATACTGACCTTGCAAGAACTTGCCCCAATTTTTTTGTACGAAAAACTATAGTTGCTATGGATGATGACGTTTTCGTTTCGTTGTATCATCCCTTATTGTAGGGATGCCAAGGAGTATGGATGCTGTTAATCGAGAACGTGGAAGAAACACTCATTAAGGTACGTTTTTCTCCACATTCGCCAGTCGCTAGTAGCCGCGAAAAAGTAGCGACGACTTATTCGCCAAGACACCTATTCATGTATTTATACGGGAGTGTTTTCCTACGCGCTACTGAGTAGCTGCTTCCCAAATTAAGTCGCTATTCGCTCAGTCGACGGTCGCCAGACCTCTCTGGCGATGATTTGATCAAAAATGTATTTATTTTTTAGTTTTAGGCACAATGGAAGACCAACCAAATGTTTATTAATCAAAATAGAGTGAAGTCCTTCATAATGTCTATTTTTAAACATTGGCAATACCTTTTCCCGTCTTCTTTCTGACTCTAGTGCTAATTTTCATTTTGAGCCTGATAATGTAGAAGCATTAAAATCCCTCTTTGTTTAGAAATATTCATTTTATTATTATAGGTGTAGCAGAAAAATATAATAATACAATAATTATTAATATAAAAGCGACTGCTATAAAATGAAATTTGTTGACGAATCTTTAACAAGATCCAATCGGAGGAAAACATCTCTTTGCAAAATTCGTCGACGAATATAATTGTTGCTAATTTTGTCGCAGTCGTTAGCGACCTGCGAATGTGGAGGAAAACGTACCTTTAGCGAGTTATACTTTGAGTTCAAAGTATTATACGGGGATTATTTAAAGTTTGTTAAACAAGTTTGTGCTGTTTCCTTGAAAAACCTTATTTTGGCAAAAATAAAAACTGTCGGCATCCCTTTGTCCAAATAAATTAACGAATATTGCAATTTTTTCCACAAAAATTAAAATATCAAGGGAAATCAAGAATGTTGAGAATAGAAGTCACTGCTTCACAGGGTGTCTTAAAAAACTTTTTTTAAACCTGTAGGTATGTTATAAGTATGTCTATTTTTTTTGTAGATTCTCAAAATGTGGACGATTCTCCATTAATTTATATAAAATTCTCTTCAGAATTCGTTTAAATGTCTTTGAAATTTTTCGAAAAATTTGCCTGTAGTTCATATACAGGGTATTTGAAAGCAGTCGGGTTGAAGTGAAGCTTCGTTAAAGGTAGATCATATTTCGTCTTTTTTTCTTTTGGCCACTCTGTATCAAGAAATTTGTTCTAGAAGATACGGTGCTGGTGAAATTTTTCTTATTATTAAATCTTTTGACATTGCTAGATGTTTTCTTGGAAAATATCTTTAAATTAATATTTAACATAATCAAATTATTTCTGTATTAAACTGAAGGCCAAATGTGGCGGATTCGGCTAAATAAAATATGACAAATTTTTTTTAATACGATTAAATCCAAACAAAAAATATCATCAATAGGTCGATGGTATATTTATATTGAGTTGTTGTTCTATATTTGTTTTTGCCTTATTTTTTTGTAATATTAATTTTATTTATTTTATAATAAAGATTCATTATTGCAAACTATATATTTTTTATTTAATTTAAAATGTTTTATTTAACGTAAACAGATCTCGCCAAAACACGAGTATGAAACAACCAAACGGAAATCTGTCAGTATCTCAATCACATAAGTATATTATTTATTATCATAACAAACGTAATTTTAATTATCTTGAAAACGTCAGATTAAATTGAAACTTTGCACACATATCACCGATTCCAACATCCCGACCAGAATCATCAGGATTAACGATTAAGTTTCATTGAAAAAAAAAATTATACGACTTTCAGTCTCCATTAAAAAATGTTTTATCCGAATTTATTGTAGATTTCTATTAACTAATGACATCTTATGACGCTACATTAAAATGATATATCTAATATGGTTCCATTTTCTATAAAAAGTACCGAAATACGTTTTGAAACAACAGTCTACAACAGAAAGATGTCTCTGTACTCAACTTTTGATTAAGGCACTAAAGAGATGAGTATTCTCATCCCCCATTTTGGGTCCTGAATTTTATTGTTTTGACATGTGTCGAGTTGACATATTGTGTTGAAAAATTTTTGATAATGAACAGAACATTTTATTTTACCAACTTACCTTCACACTATTAACACCAGAAAATTGAGAAAGTGCAACGAATGGAGAAAATTGAGAAAGTGCAACGAATGGATGTTGGCCACGTCTCTGAGTAGAAATACCGAATCTCATGCCAAATACTCGTACAACAAGGAACCAAAATGGCGGGCGAGAATACCTATGTCTACAGCGCTCTACTTTTGATAATAGTTCTAAATGGTAAGTAGGAGTTCTTCTTCTTCTAAAATGCAATTACTATTCTAGCTACTTTTGATGTGGGTTGTTGTAGTATGTCATTTATACCTACACTGTGGGCCGAAATAAAGGAGTACATTTTTTAATTGATTTATTTTCTTTTTGCAGGGCTAATAACCTCACATGTCCTTAACATGTCTGTAAATTTGAAAGCAAAAATAATGTACAGGGACGGACTTATAAAAAAAATTATAACAGTGCATTTGAGCTCGTTGCAAATGAAAACTGTCTTAGCTAAAATTGTACTAATATGCTTTTTTGGTAGATAAACTATCCTGAACGCACTTCAGTAAAAAGGAAATTTTCCGAAATTACCGGATTAAATAACATTTTAACAAATAACACATTTATGAAAACAGTTTAGTAACTGTAAAACTTAGAGTAAAATATTATGAATGTTGCCACCATTATTTAATAAAAAAATGATATTTCGCGAATCCGGTAATTTCGGAAAATTTTACTGAAGTGTTCTGGATAGTTTATCTACCAAAAAAGCATATTAGTACAATTTTAGCTAATACAGTTTTCATTTGCAACGAGCTCAAATGCACTGTTATATAATTTTTATAAGTCCGACCCTGTACATTATTTTTGCTTTCAAATTCACAGTCATGTTGAGGACATGTTAGGTTATTAGGCCTGCAAAAAGAAAATAAATCGCCCAAAAAACAAGAAAAATATTTTCAACTAAAAAAAGTACTCCTTTATTTCGGCCCACAGTGTATTGGTCCCTTCATGATTGTTATCAATTTTCTGTACAGTGCCTCGTTTTGTTGTGCTCTGGCATTGCAGCCCAGGATAATATGATTAAGGTCCCCATACTCACCACGTTCACAGTTCGGATTGTTCTTTATCCCTATTTTGTGTAAGTGTGCTGGCGTGTGTGGGTTGTACTATGCATAAATTAACAATCCTCATCATTGCAGCTTTCTAATCCTAAATTAAAAAGTATTTTAAGGCTGATCATGGCCTTGAGCATCCGTTTTTGACACTTTTTACTTGGAACAAGATATTAGCTTATTCGATCCTGTAGATAATCTAATAGGGTAAGATTGGTAAATATTGCTAGGCTTTCTATACAGTGCAGGCTTAGGTCAGAGTAGCTCCGGTATCGGCAGATTATTTCCTCCTCCGTATACAGTCAGAGTGTATCAATTTGCAACTGAAAGCGGGACCAGCTAACAGGCATATTACAACTCTATCAGCAATTGATGTCAGTTCGCAACTCGAAAACGAAAAATATTTCTGGATTAACCCCCATTTACTTTGGCCAAGTTTTTGTAATTTTAAGGTTAATATCACACAAGAGAGACTAATATTTAACATTTCCAAAATTATATTGATATCCATGGTGAGTATTTATAAAAATGTTTGAAACCCAAACTTTATATTCAAACATCTCACGTCTAGTTAACACTAACGCCCTTTGACAAGGTTGTAATTTTTATTAACGTCAAAAACAGTCAGAAAGAAGTTTCCTGTAATTGTATAGTTATTGGTAACATATTCAAAACTACTGCAATTTATCCAATATTACAAAATGGCATTTATGTTCAATTTTTTTCATATTTTATTCTAATAAACTCGACATTTGCTTAATATAGGAATAACAATCAGATTGTTAAGGTTAATGAAGTGTCAAGAAATGGACAATAACGCCTTAAGTGGAAAAAATAAAGCAATAATCATACAATTTATATAATTATATTCGATTTTAATTAAAGTAAAAGTTAAAGTAAATTATATTGTTCTTTCCACGTAAACTTTCATGTCAAACAGAAAGAACAATAAATATTAGAATTTACGAACACATATTCGCCACTGCTTCCGCCTTTTCAAATCCATAGATTGGTTCCCACTTCCTTCCAGCCAAACTTAACGTTATTCTTCCTGCTTGGAAGTATAAAGCTGTATAAAGAAATAAGAACTTTAGTACTTTGCCATTGTTTAGATAACTATTTGCTTTGACTAATGTCAGAATGTAAAAAAAAACCGCCAACGTTGCTTTTCAAAACCTATCTACATGCTGCCAAAAAAGACAATTGGGAATGGACGCTATGGTAGAATGTTGACATTTATTTACAAGAAAAGATGTTTTATTTTATGAACATAAAACTCGCCGAGTACACCACACATTACTCCTCCACTACAAACTTGGACATTGGCTTTTTCAATGATAATAGCTAATTCAAACTTAATTTAATCCAACTTATAACCATCTCGGATTATTACCAAACAGAGTTACTGTTTTCATCAAATCCGAAATTTTAATAACTTGACAAGCTCTTCAGAGTACACCACTCACGTTTCGAATTACTCTGCTCTGTGGAATTCTTCGAATTAGCACACCAGTGAGTTAATTCAAGGAAATGTGTTCTTTGAAGTTTAAGTAAGAATATTTTTTTGTATGTATGGAAATTTCTTTCTTTTATCTACAGAATCTATAGTCTTCTTGCTCCACTGACACATGTCAAAACCGTTAGTGCAGTCTTACTCTGGTTTAGGCGCGCATAGTTTTCCAGGAGTATATTTGATTATCTTAGCCCTACTAGATCTTTCCAATGGTCATTTTTTTTTTCGGTGTTGCCTAATTCTCTAATATCACGTTGGGGCTGATACCGTAAAAGTGAACCGACACACAAAAGTGTGATTCAGCCCCTCTAATAGTCTTTGATGAATATAAAGACAAACAATCTTTAAATGTCCTTAATAAATAAATATAATAAAAAAAATCAGAAGGCATCCTCTAAACTGAAATCAAATCATGGAATACTGGCAAAGAATGTTGGCTATTAAACGAATGTACAACAAACTAATTCCGTTTCCTGCCGCCACGTAGACTAATATTATTTTTACAAAGGCGCAAGCAAGAAGAATGTACTACTATTAATTTCGAACTCATAATTAAATCATTTAAAAGTAAGTACTATTCTATATAATACCTTCTTTTTAACAGTGTAGAAACTATATATTGTCTCAAATTGTCCACAGAGTATCTGGAAAAAAAGGGATTTAAAAAAAGTGGGTAATTTGTTACAAGCGCTGTAGGGAATAAAAATTGACATACTAATTTTTGGTGATTTCTGGTTATTCATATAGGTAATCATGTAACTTTTGCTTTAATATTATTTTAATACAACACTTTCAGAGAGTTTTTAACCTTCTACTATGCTCAATACATCGTTCGACTACTTTTATTTTTTAGATACCATGCAAATTATATATAGATAAAAAAGAATAGTACAGTTAGTATAAAGAACTTAAAAAAAATCGTGTTTCGAAATTTTATAATACGTAATGCTGAAAACTCTAATATTTATCAAACTATGTCCTCTTGTATCTTTTGTACTATCCAGGTACATATGATTTAACTTTTTTTTAAGTAGTACAAAGAAATGTTACAGTGATCTAATGTGATATCACATAATATTTATATTAACATTTAACACATTTAAAAAAAGTTTAAATGTATGTACCTAATATAAACTCAAAACGCTGTGTCTTTATTGGCACGTGACTTAATCAATGATATTCATATACATTTTTTTGCACGATCGTTTTTTTTAATTTACTACTCACATTGTTAATATAGAAGTAGGTTGTAAATACGACTTACTTACGGCCCTCGGGCCTTTTATAAGTAAAAATTTGGGGTTTCTGCAAAAGTTAAAGTTAACTTTAAATTAATGCATATTAAAATTAATAAAACAGTTTGAAGCATATAATTATTAAAAATAAAAGGCACTTTACTTTGTTGGTGATGTACTTGTTGATCTATGTTATTGGAAATCAACGGAGCTTCACTTGGTATGGAACTACATGGAGCGGAAAAAACCGATCGTGCAAAAAATAGCATAAAATATACGGGCCGGATGTTCCCTTACAGCTTTCGGGTTTGGTAACCGACCTCCACAAGCGTCGGGTGGTTATACCAAACCCTCAAGCTGGTAAGCTTCACTTCCGGCCCTTATATCTTAATACACTATTATTTTATCTCGCAATGAAAGTACTATATCTTTGTGTAAAAGTTGAATCGGACGTTTCAACATTATCAGAATATCCCATTTTTTATTATAACATTTTTTGAGAATGTTTTGGTCGTTTTTACCTATACATTAAGTAAGATAATATTGCGTTTGGGACCTCGCAACGTTCATTTCTACTGACATTTTGGTGATGATGTTACGGTCACGTGTCGGTAACGGCTGCAATAGAGTTTTTACTGTACTTAATATAGTAGTTAGATAAATGAGCTTGATTTATGGCGAAATTGTATAGAAAAAACAAGCTTTGAAATTTTACTGTTGAACCAGTCTACATAGGCATATACATATTTTGATTAGGTAACGAATAGTAAACGGCATTTTCTTAAAAATGTCTTGAAAATTGAAAAAAAATTCATTATTTCATATTATCTGCAATTCCCATATAAAAAAATGTGGTTATAACAATATATATGTAAAGATCTGGTCCTTTTTTACTGACCATAGCGGAACGGTATTCCGACGAATACAAGGATATCGGTTTGCTGGAAAAATAAAGAAGAGAGCTTTTAAAACATTTGGAATAAAGTGGAACAATGTTTGTGCGCAGCCTGTAGCACATATATTATATTCAAACAGCCGCTGCGAAACTATTGTCTTTTTAATCTTTTCACATTTTATAGCTAGTCGATGCCAATTTCCAATTTTTCTTTTATTGAAAATTGTATGTGTGGATTTACGTTATTTCATTATTTTTGGCATTTCTGTATTATATAATAGGAAAGGTAAAAAAGTTATTTTTCTCCGATTGACATTAAACGTCAGTGTTAGTGACATTTATCGATCATAGAAGCAAATACAGTTAACAGAAGCAAACATATGCCCCGGAAAATATGCGAACTAAAAGAAAGGTTATCGCAACGAGCCAATCCAGAGCTAATGTTAACGATTGTACATTAGTAATACATAGTCATACATTTTTGTTACCAAAACATCAAAGATATTGCGTCTGGCTTCGCTAGCTACTTGCATGCTAGTTCTTTGATAGAAGTAACGCTTTTACTGCCTAGGAAGTAAAAATGATGCCTAGGCATTAAAAAAATCATCAAATCTATAATAAATTAACTATAGATATCCGATATTGCCCAATGGAATCACACAATCACTTCCACGTCACAAATACATATAGGCTAACTTCACTGTTGACACTATTATTGTCGATAATTAACATTATATTTATTATCTTTCGGAAGATATTATGTATACAATTTAACGTCTTATCGACAATAATAATAAGAAAATACGTTTTAATTATCACCTGTAACATACGATTAGAAAAAATATTAAAAATTGTGAGTTATATCCGTTATAAAAAAGTTTTCATTTTAATTTGATCTTTCTAAACGCACAGTACAAACAATCGGAGAAAAAACTATAAGTTTCACATGGCAGAGAATCAGATTTACTGCCTTGGCTAGTTTCATTCTATAAATGATGAAAGTTTCACCACCACTTTTAAATGAGTATTAACCATGAAATCATAATGGACATACAAATAAAAAATGTTTAATTTAAATAATTTATAGTGTAGCTTTTAGAAATATATCTAGCCATAGATAAAAAAACAGGGTAACCACAGAAGCTTGTATAGAAATATTGTTTCCACTTTTAACATTTTCTGAATAAAGTTCGCCTTCTGTTTGAACATTAAATTTAAAGATCTTGATATTTCATATCGTCTTGCCTTGCTATAAAATACCTTACCTACATAATATATCTATTTTATCCAAAACACACTGTCTTTAAGTACCTATATAATTACATTGAACTGCGAAATTTTTTAAATTTGTACCGTCAGCTAAAATATTTGCGAATTATTACCCAAAACTTATTATTTTTTAATAAATTCAAGGACGGAACTGCATTATATTGCAGATTTGTTCTATATAATTTTCTAGTGTCTATCGCAGACTCTTAATTTTTTGTTGCTTTGTTCTGCCTCCAAATTAGCATACCCGTAAGAATCAACCTAAGGCCTGTTTCCAACGTGGACATCTGAAAAGACATTTTGTTAATATATTATTTTGAAACACAATAACATCTACTACACTGCTTATAACAAAATGACTAATATTCTTTGCTAAATAATATTGTAAACCTTACCTAGTTTCATCCTTGGGAAATATGAAAGAAGATATTTTTGCCCCATCTCTATTCCTATAACCGTCCACGCAACACACTCGTGGCATTTTCTTTTTAATAAATATCCCGTAATAATTAAATAATTCACTGCAAAGCCAGTCCAGCCGGGATACTATTAACTCCGCCCATACCTTGAAACCACAAAAGACACACGGTATGTCTATCGCTTGATTATAGGAGCTTCAGGATATCAGAAAAGACTAGCATCGGAGACCAAGTGAGATAGACATCATATCTATGATAGACATCCCGCTGGAAGGAGCTTAGTGTGAACCTACCAATGTTATCTATGGAACCTACTATTCTTGTCTATGTTTGGTGCCTAGGCCATAGATAACCTATCGAGGCATAAGATTTTAGTTTGTAATTTTATAACCTAGAAGTGACAAGTGAAAATAATTATGCTTAAAAATATTTCTAAAAATTGGCAAAATTTAAGTATTTTCTTCCGGATTTTTTTGTGAAACAGAATTACATTTGGTTTAAGATAATAACCTTTACAGTTTAAAGTGAAAATATTCATCGTAAAATAGCATTAAATATTGTTAAAAAAGTACCATTTTTTTTAACTGAATTCGTGATTTTTAAAAAAATTACTGAATGATCCAGCGAAATGTTTGTTCTAATCTGCTTTATTTAAGGTAAGCTATCAAACAAATTTAAAATTAACATAAAATTCCGAGGGTCGCGAAGTCTACCAGAACCGTATTACTTTTTCCTATCTTACCGGAAAACCAATCATGGACACGAAAAATAGGGCGTAAAATTCATAACGCCACTATTTTTAAAGTTTTCTATCATCTGTCACTTGATTGCTTTGACGTTTCACATGAATTTTTTAATTTTTAATTCAACGTCAGTGTATGTCAAAGTTTTTTGTTATATTTTCCTAATTTTGTGGCTTATTCGGTAGACGGAAAACACATATATGCTGCCCTTGCTTCGCTACGCTCGCTCGGGCAATACATTACGTATTTCGTTGAATTAATTATTGGAAAGATGTTTTTTTAAGACAAAACGCTGAAATATTATTCAAGTGTAATACATTGTTAAATTGAGAGAAAAAAGGACTAGTGAAAATTACATGAACAACTCAGATCCGTATGGTGGTTTTGAAAAAACGAAACGCATACATTTAACTTTTAACTCCTTAAACCATAATACAGTCTACTTGAAGGAAAATGTTCAAGTGGAGTATTTTCATCATTTGTGTAAAAAGAATGCTAAAGTGAATCAAAGAAAATTATAGTTTTCGGATTTTGTCGATTTTATCAGGGACTAGGATGGAACAATGTGCTTTTTTCTGGGGTAATATCCCTAGTGCATTTAAATTTTTCCGGAAAAATTCAGAAAAGCGAGTTTCTTAGTAATTCGCGAAAGTGGAAAAATCCTCGTCTTCGACTCGGATTTTTAAAACCACTCTCGCTCATGCTATTTGTTAAAACATATTACTTAGAAACCGTGAAAAATACACTCAACGTTAGAAACGAGATGCACGAGGGATATTTGGTAAGATTATTTCCTGAGTTAAGTAAACATTTTATTTTATTACAACATTTTTTTTAATTAAAATAATAAGAACAAACATGGCAAACTTGCTTGAAATTTTTTCGATTTTTTTTCCGGAAAAACTGCTGACTTCTAGGTTGACAGTAATTTTTCCACTTAAAATTTATATTTGACATACCAATTCTTTATAGCGATTGGTCAAAATTAGTAGGAAGGAAATAATCTTAATTAATTTATACAATGCCAATTAAATACTGGCACACATTGTGTACCTGCTCTATCTATCAATTTCTATCTAAACGGTTATGACCTTAGACTATTAAACACAGTGTTTAATAGTCTAAGGTTATGACTATCACTCGAAGGGGATTCAATACAGACCATTCCAAAATGACGGCACTGACAGGTTGGTCATATTGTGCTGGAGGACTCATGTCACATTCTATTCAGTTTTCATTGTTTACTGGAAAACAACGGATGATAGACTGTAATTACTAAAAAGTACTTTAACTTATTTAAAATTCCATCGTCGATAAGGTATCTTTTTTTCGATTTCCGGCTGTTTTAACCAAGCGATATAACTATTTAATTGATCTCTCTGCTGCTCTTAAATCACATAACTCCTCTGTTGATTGCTTTTTTCGTCGTCTGACGTTTTAATTATTATTTAATTCAATTCAGACAGATTACTGACTGCACCATGTGTTATTTGTAAAGTTTTTATTATTTAAATAAAATATATATTACAATACCATATATATTGTTCTACAAAGTCTGTCCGACAACCAAATGACTTACACCACATGTCAAAACACACTTCAACTAACCCAATCTGATCGGGGGATCCAGCTCAATATGGCCGATCTGTCAGTGACGTCATTCTGGAATGGTCTTTAGCGATGAAATATTTCTGAAATAATGAGTTTTTTCTACTTAGTTATTCCACACTGTAAGTTTTTGGAAATATTAAAAATGCCTGAGCCTGTATAGACTGGTCGTCGTCTTTTATGTGACCCGTTTTCTGACGGGAAATGTTCTATATTGTACATTGTATTTTCTTTTCTGGAAATCATGTATTATTAAACAATATATTATAAATAATTGGCTTTATTTAAAAGAGATACTAAAAGTGGTTATCATGATATTTTTGTCTTGATGGAATGTGGATCAGACGTAGACTCCGTTTCAAATAAGCCACGTGAAGTTTGTCAACTGTCTTGCGCAGAAACCTTAATCGGTCTTGTTTATATGTTTCCTCGTAACGAACGTTCCATTGGCGTTACAAACGACGTTTCATGCCGACAGTCAAAACCATGAAAAATACGCAGATTTAATAGTTATTTCATATTGTAGGTACCTCCACCTCTAGTCACCTATGTACCGAAATGTTGTATGTATTGAGTTGTCATGGCATGTTATTTAAATGCAAAAGCGGGAATTATGGAACCATAATTCACTCTAGTAGATATATGGGTACCATACCATATACCTTTTGTTAGGAGGTAAAATATTGACTTATTATTATTAAGTGGTCGTGGACAAACTATATAAATAGTTGCGACAAACTGCTGGCATACTACCTGAGCATGAGTAAAAAACACATATTTTTACACAAATAGATTTATTCAACTTTATTATGATTTATAAATACATTTCGTATAACAAATAAATTATATAAATAAAAAATTACATAATTAAGTACATATAATTTCAATGTTAAAAGTGCATCATTTTCACCATTAACAATGTTTGAAATATCAAATATTTAAAATTGAATTGAACGTAAATCTTTTTGAATGTAACTTAATTTTGAGTCCGAGTGTATATATCCGTTGAAGAAGAACAGCAAACATCAAACCGTAGCCAGGAAATCATTCAAACATTTTAACCTTTTTTAATTTGGAATTGTCAAAGGCACTTCATTATTTAGAACAACACGACGTTACAGAATTTAAAAATATCTCAATTGCATTGTAAAATCATTGTTAACGGTCTTATTGACGCGCCCTGTACACTGAGACAGCAATAAATAGACGAAGGCTGGTTTCTTTGTAAATATTTTTTGTTCGAATACATTTTTTCTGTTCACTTGAAAAGTTTTTCATTTAAGTTTGCTTAAAATATTTCCTATTTCATCGGCGTGTGTTTGATGCCATTGAACGTTAATTTTTACAGTTTCTAGCGATTGATCCACACCTTTTTTAACTTCGGAGAATATATTTTTATTGACACCCACGAAATTTTCAAACTAAAACAAATAAAAAATGCCCAGTTAACTTATTTCAGATTTGAACGAATTGTTAATATACTGTTAGTCAGAAAAATCCGGCCACCAAAAATGTGACACTTTATCAAAATTGTTTTTGATGATTTTTTTTTGTAAACTTCAAGTCAATTCTTCTGTGGTAATGCAGTGTTTGAAATGTAAGTTAAATTTGAATATATACGGTGGGCATAAATATGGAGATATGGTGTCCAGCGGAGCCAAAGTATAACACCATGCTTTATGAACATTTTGATTTTTTATTCACGTGATTATCTTGAAGAAGTTTAAAATGAAACCCTTCAAACGCAGTTGTTCCATGTAATAATTCTCAACAAACAAATGGTTTGGCTAACTTGCAGCTCTGATCTCAATCCTATTGAGCATCTTTGGGACCAAGTGCAGAGACGCATTTGTCGCCAAACAGGCGTGACAGCCTCCAAGATGTTCGAGTAGAAGAACTCGATGCAATTCTTCAGTCTTTATTTATTATTCTTTATACCATCTGTTCTAACTGCTGTGTCCTACAGGGTATTCAAATTTCGGGTAAAAAACATCTTCACATTTATGCATCGCGTCTATTTTCAAATTTAAATCTACATCAAAATTTCAAGCACAGGATTGCTTCGGAAGAATTTACCTACAATTAACACACACAAAAAATTATCCAAATCAAATGAGTGGCTCAAGAGATAACCACTTTTGAAAGGGTATCAAATTTTGTATGGCCCAATTTGCATATCTGTATCCCAGAGGTAAACTGTACTAAGCACCATTTAGCAAATTTTACAGGAGAGCAGTTTAAAGTTTTACTTGAGACCAAAATGACGATTAATTGTTAATTATTGTTTCGTTTTTCTTAAAAATCGGAACAAATGAACAAAAGAAAAGAAACAAAATGCCAAAAACCAAAAAAAGACATGTACTTATTCGTCGCTAATAACCTTATTGGTTGGAGTGAAAAAAAAAAAAATTTTTTTTATATTGGTGGTGTTAGTGGACTTTCGTTAGTATTTTTTTCTGAGCTTAGGTTTACAGGGTATTGAAACAAAACTAACACAAATTATGAGCTACCTACTACAATTATTATAGTATAGTATAGTATAGTTATTAGTTATATAGTTATAGTTATAATTTTACTACTTACTGGTAGTTTTTCATTTAGTAATAAAACAGAATTTGGTGAATTTACCAAAGAAGGTTAAGAACTCTTTACAATAATAAAATGGAAGTATAATAAAAAAAATAAGAATAGGGTCTTAGTAACCTATCCCAATACTAATCTTCATCATCCGGAAAATTATTATGAGGAAGATAGAAACCGTGAAACATTTTTGGCACCCACTTTAATAAGTTTTAAAGATGTTTATACTTTTTCCCCAATAAGTTTTGGTGCATTTCTAATAACTGGTATCTCGTCTGGGAAATGCCACAGACTTCGGTTTAAATCTAGGACCTTAAAATCTTCTTCGTCAAAAGAAGTCTTGCAGAATACAGAGATAGTATCTTTAGTTTTGACGAGCGATGGAGATAGTATCTTGAGTTTTATACCAAATCCACCTTTAATGGAGATAGTATAGCAGCCCAAAATACTACCTCCGTTTGATATAGTTTACTTCTCAATTACTTTGTGACTTAGTACAGTCATTGTCTAAAATTTTTAGACAATGGTGTTTATCTTTGGTTTTTTCGTTACTGTCTTTGGATTTGACTTTAAAAGTATTTTTTTCTAAAAAGTTATGTCAGTATCACTAAAAATCCGATAGTACAGTTTACCTATGTGGTACAGATATATTTATTTGCCCGGCCTAGTTTCTAGTGGTTTCTTATTATTGTTATTATGAATCTTGAAATGTACGAAAAATCTTACCTCTTGCTGATCTTTGACGTTAGTAATTTGATAGGATAACGGCGTTAAATATCTTGTAAGAGTTTTTTTGTTCGACAGCAAACTAGAAAATAAAATAGTTCAACCTATATCAAAAACAAATGGTCATATTAAACTTTTGTGAAATGTAAATTTTAACTTTGACATTCAATCTGTTAATTTCGTATTCTGAGTCCTCTGTCAAATGTAAAAAGGTTAGTCAAGTTTACAAGTTCAAAAAGTGTTAGTTCTTGTAATTGCTGTTAAAAAATATGAGCGATTTCTCGTTGGATTCAGAATGACATCCTAAAAAATGCATTGAAATGTTTTATTAGCACATAAAAAATTGCAAAGGGTACAAACAAATTAAAATGAAAAAACGCATTGGCGAATAACTTAGAAACTATTAAATATAATGAATCAAAACCCGAGAAAAGCTTCTTAAAGAGGGGGAAATTTCTAATACAAAAGTCCCAACGCCCGAAACTCTAATCTTATTACATGCTTTTGTTTAACTTGAAATATTTGTCCGGGTGAAATCTTGCAATTGAATTTTAAATCAGTTATGTTTAACTGATTGATCTGAAATTTCGTATACACGCTTATTTTGGATGACAATGCATGCTTGGCTATGTGACGTTTTAATTCCAAGATGGCGGACTAGTTATTTTTCTGCGCAACCACAGTAAGGGCACAGAGTACACCATCTAACAAGAGACGAAAGCTTTGTCGGTTCCTTTGAAGTCGGACTTACACGATATTGAGCGGAAATACGTCGAGACATTGAAACTCACTGAGAAAAAGTAACACGAGTATTGATTCGAAGTAAAACCATAACTACACTAAGAAAAATATTGACATATTGATTTATTTATTATTATCAATTACATAACGCGCCCTAGGTTAATAATGAAATTCTTTACTTTTTTAAAGAAATTACCTGGAAATTTATTCATTTTATGAAATGAATATCAAAAATGAACTCTAGAAAATGTCCTTACACAATATGTAGAAATTATCAAAAATTGAAAATCGTTTAAAATGATAGTAGGAATGACGTTTATTGAATTCCATCAATGATTTTCCGTCACCAACTTCAGTAACATTTCAAACTAATTCTTGACAAACGTCACATTTCATTTTAGGTCACATAAATTTTGAATGAAGAATCATCTTCAAATTTGTTTTGGGAAGATAGTGGATAAAATATGGTATTGCACACACGCCTGGCAGGATAATTCATTTCCAGGAAAGTCAGTAATTACTGACACACCGACAACACGGTGAACTGAGGGAAATTAACGGAAGTGATGACTTGACATTGACAGATAAACTAATTAATTCACGCATGTGCTCACAAATTTGCGATCACGAAAACTACTTTCTTTCGCCTCTTGTTAGATGGTGAACTCTGTGGTAAGGGTATCAAATGAAAGGGTTTGGGGAACACGAAAACTAATACAACATCACATTAAATCCAAAATATAGGAGACCGTCAAATTGTTAGGTCTAATTATTGAAGAATTAGACTGTACTAAATTAAATGAAATGCACAATCCTAGAAACATTCCCAATCATATCTAAAAAATACAAAATAAATTGATGGTAAAAAAACTTTTTAAAAACAAGCTTTTATTTAATTGCTCTAAAAAGAAGAAAATAAACTTTAAATTAAAATAAAAGCTTGTCTCGAGATTTACCTGTGTACTAACTAGTCTTGCTTGACATACCTACTTATTATAAGTAATTATATGAAAGAAAAATTGTTTTCTATACAAATATACTAATATACTAAATATACAAATCTCGCGTCAAACTTTTGTATCATTCAATAAATTGTGTAATACATGTACAAAATTGATTGGTTTGATTCAATTCAAAGTTTACATTTTCTTTTTTTTAGGCAATTAAATAAAAGCTTCTTTCCAAAAAGTTTTTTTGCCATTAATTTTTGCTAATAATTTTAAATTAACGCAGTATCTGGTCTGGATCCCTGTTGATTCTAAAATGAATGGCAATGAAAATGCAGGCTCCCTTGGAAAGGAGGGTGCCGTAGCACCAAGCAAGAAAAGTTTCAGACTCCTGGCATAATTTACGAAGAATGTCTCCAAACAAGTACTAGACGATATCAGGCATGACTTACACTCCAACCGGTATCTCGTGAAATGAGGTGACGATGCGCCGTAACAAATTTGAAAGTGGGGATCCAGCAAAGACAATCGTGCGGTAGACGTTATGCAGAGGACAGCTCGATATTGGCCGAATACGTTCTCTCTTTGTGTCCTAGAAGCTCCGCTTTGTCACGAGATACCAGTTTACCTGTACGTTGTCGGCTAACATGCCAGTATCGTCTAGCCTAACTCATCACAGTAAGATTAAGACTATCGGAAGATGATGAAACAGCAGAGCATAAACTATGTGCCTGATGTTTGGCAGGGTCTCTTCTCGCCCTCTGACCTACAATACCTTTCACCAAATAAACCAATTGGCTATGTGGAGCAGCCGCAATAGCCTCTTGGTGGGCCTTATAGACCCACTCACCTCAAACCTGACCTAACTTTATACTTACTGTTTATATATTTGATCGATATTGTTGTAGAAGAAGTTTTTAGCTATAAAGTATCCAACGTTATTTCTTGCTACGGTACCGAATACTGAACTACTGTCTTGTCTTCTGATAGTAGTATCATTCAAAGACCATTCCAAATATCTAGTTAAAAGCCAGATTTCTTCAGTGCAACCAAGCGTACTAAGAATACTACTCTTTTCCGTAGCTACATTAGAATTTTGATACTTTTTCCATAAAAGGTCCCATTCTTGTTCACCTCCATGTTTTAAAGTAGTACAATATATTATTCCACGTAAATCTTTCGGTAATCTAAAAACAATAAAAATTGTACTTTATCATGTCGCGTTACAGCCGGCTGCGTTGTAGGGGTAGGTAAAGTGAAAGGCGCAAGGCCAATATGGCCAATATTGCATAGTATTTATATTCTCACTCATTCGTTTTTCCGTATTTTATAACCAAGTTTTTATCAACTCGCAACAGACGTCCGGGTGGAATTTAGTACATGATCTAATACTTTAAACGCTATCTTAACATTCCTATTTAGGTTAGCGAAAATGACCTTTTTCTGTGCATATTGAATAAAATTCCAATAAAACAAAAATATAAAAATTCAGTAGTTAATATCCGTTTTGTACACAAATCAAATATCCCCATAAAAATGTCTAATAACGTAACACCATCAATATACCTAAACATTTTATATAAAAAAAAGTTTGCTTACGATTCCTCTTGTTTGAGCCTCAATTTGTTGAACAATTCCTTAGCTTGTGCTACACAATTTGCTACTTCATATAGGCAAGCTCTATTAACGATCAGTGCTTGTAATTTAATAGAATCAAGATTATCAGGATCAGCTGGAACTACAAAGCCTTCAACTTTTTCATACATGGGTGTCAATAATTGTTTCATGTATTCCTAAAAATAATCAACAAAAGTCTTATTTATTTTAACTCAAACTGTGTTTACCAATAACTCTTTAGCTTTGAAGGTAGTTGTCGTGCTTGAATATTGTCGAAAAGTTTTGGTTAATATCAATGGAAACATTATATATTATGTGCTTGTAGCATGATGCGCCATAATTCGCAAATACTGTCAACAGTTTCCACATGTTACTATCTGGCCACGTCGCTCGTGCTTACTCTGTGTTTGTTTGAATTCACCGCCCAAATTATACTTGGTTCCAGTACTGCTAGATGTTTGGCACACTATACGAAAATTGAAAATTTTCTGACAAAAGACAATTGCACGACAACTAGGTACCTTAATTGTAAAAAAAACTTTACTTACTTTGTATTTACCATACAAAGCAGACTTTTGCAATTGCTTGGAAATAACGTCAGTTTTCTCTATAGCAGCCTTCCAAGGCATATATTCGGTTTCTTGACTCAGATATTTAAGTAAATTGAAGAATATTTCGTATTTGATCGTTCCAATATAAGCCAGATCTGCTGCATCGCTTATTATTTGAACTCTGTTCAAAGTTGGAATTTTATGGTAATCCGGTCCTTGTAAAAATTTAGTTATCAACTCCCAATTTCTTTCGTCATAATTTACTTTGTATATTCCTAAAAAATAATGGCAGTTAAACATGGTATATTCATAGGCGAAACAGTTTTTTAGGCAACAAACTGTAAAATTGTAATGATACTTGATTTCATTCCCATCAGCTAGGTGAACTAGTGACCCAACATTAAACTACTGCTGTGAGAAAACTTTCTGAAGAAACTCAATGCAGATCCATCGGCTCAGAAACTATCGAGAATCAATTCGAAGCGTTACCACCTAAGCTACTTGCTTGGTAATCA
The DNA here is from genome assembly GCA_949126875.1 of Lochmaea capreae. Classification (NCBI taxonomy): domain Eukaryota; kingdom Metazoa; phylum Arthropoda; class Insecta; order Coleoptera; family Chrysomelidae; genus Lochmaea; species Lochmaea capreae. The sequence continues at coordinate 19,072,664 of OX421396.1, forward strand.
ATCTGGTTATAAACGTGCAGTAGATTGTTGACTCATTCCACTGCGACCTTATTAGATCTATTGTTGCCCTTTGAATCTAGAATCCCTTCTCCAGTCCTATCTTTTGATAAAGCAAATCTACATTGAGACAAAACCTTTCATTTAGTTTCTTGCCGGTGGCTTCTCATCGCCAAATACAAGAAACCGCTTGGTTGTTGTGCTGGCCTAGGAAGTGTTTTGCAGTTTCCTCTTCTAGGTAACAGAATCCACACATAGCTTCATCTGTCAACCCTGATAGTTTTGTGTACCTATTAAGTTCCCCGTTAGCATAGGTACCTACTACGGCATGTCAGTTTTCGTATCTTTACTTATTAGGCCTGCCGTAAGATTTGGCAAATCACCTCTAATCAAATGTTCCGCCTGTCTATGTCCTGGTGGCATTTCCTACCATTCTAAAGACTTCTGTGCCGTCCACTTTCTTGTCGCCATGTTTATTGTCGATTTTGCTACCTCGCGGAAGAATTCCGGTCCAATGAATGTCATTGATGCGTCTTGTCTGCCTTTTAGTTTCCTGGATGACCCTCGTTCCCTGATACCCAGGCTACCGTGGGCTTGCAACGGTCTCAAAGAGTGTTTCTTCTTCTAATCTAAACGCGCAGTACATGTTTTATACGAGAGCCAGAGTATAATAATAATCAATCAGCCAGAAATTCTTGTTATCGTCCAAAATCATCCGTGCTTTTCGTCTACCGTAAGCCAGTTTCTTTACGTCCATGGGTGGTTCTATATACGAAGTGCCCAGCTCTTAAGTTTGCAAAAATCGATTCATGTCATCGCTTTTCGCAGTTTTTATATTTTCACATTGCCTTTGTTAAAAATGACAAAAATTCAGAATTAACGGGAACCAGCTATATTCTGTCAGGAAAGTACAATGCACAAACGAACTCGATTGTTGTCGAAAGATTTGAATTTTCTGTAAAAACTCAATCACGCTGAAGACTTGCTAGAAATGGGGCACGGGTTTGCGAGTTTTCAGTCGATAGGAGACATGAAAGAGAAGCCATGGCGAGTATTGTAGTTGATTTCTTAAACAGCGCTTGGAAGATGTTTTGATTATTCGTTGGCGTGAATGTATGGTCCTATTTTGAAGACTGTACGATAAATTTGGATGAATAAAACATAGTTTCCCTGTACTTTTTGGAATAGTAGTATTTTGTTATATCGCCATAGTTGCCATGTCCAGTTATGTAACCATTTGCTGCGAAGCATCTACATCGACAAACTTTGAATTCCGTTCATGGATATGCTACTTTTTGTAATCGATAATTTTTTTAAAAACCTTGCTCACACCACCGTGCTAAACGCGATATCATTAGTTGTACCCATAGAAAAATATTATTTATTTATCTATGATTGTACCTATTTCTGAAATGTAAGTAATAGCCTGTAGAATATGTTTTTAAATTTACCTGCCATTTTGTTATTGAAGATTACCCATTCGTCGTCCCCAGCGATATTTTCTATGACTTGATCGTGTTTTGGACACGCCAACCAATGATTGGGGACTGTATTGTTAAAAGTAAGACTGGATGCGGTCGAGTATGTTAAAGGTACCCACCAACAAGGATTGGAATGATCTTTTGTGTTAATAATATCTCTCAAATGACGACTCTAAAAACGAACATAATAATTATAAAGTATTCTTATAAATGCGATTCTCCACCTGGCAGGAGATAATTGAAGATAACTTTATGGTATATTCTTTTAGTTTACGTGCCATTTTATCTATAGGACAACAGCACGTGACAGTCGCCCTGATGAATCAGATGATAAACAAGTGTTATTTGTACAACACGTGGCTTTTATTTTGATCGTGTTTGAGTTCATTTAATTTTAAAAGAAAAAGAATTATTAAATCAATACAAAACAACCAAATTACAAATCTAAAATCTACCCTATTGATTGCTCATCCTCAGGACGACTGTCATTAGTATCAACTTGTCAGTTGGTAGACATGCCCTATTGCGTATTTTACTATTAAAATTTGCATTAGGGGCGTTTCAAAAAGCAACAAAAAACATGTTTCGAAACGTTCTTCTCTTTTTAGCCTGAGTCTCAGCCGCTAATCAATATTTTTTCAAGTTCTTTTTTTTGTACGCACGAGAAAATTTCCAAACAAAAAGGTATGTTTCCAGAATTTTTTGGAACTTTATAGCTCGCTAGACGAATTTTTTAACGAAAATATTAACTTTTTTTATTCATTTTTTGGATTTTTTGCATTTTTAAGCCGAAGAAGCTCCCGCTATAGCTTGAGGCATATCCTATTCAATTTCTTGGAGAAAAATACTGTATTAAAATTTTAAAAATTCAGCCTCACTCGTAAACCTCTTAATCTCGAAACCAAGAAATGTCACTCATTTACATCCTACAATTGACAGCTCCGCCTCAGATTTTTTAAATAGCAAGAGAAGGCGTGCGGTACTTCGTTGGAAAGGGTTTGAAAAGCAAAACTTAAAAATGTTTCACACTTTGCTTTAATCTTAATTATCTGTTTGTTAATAACGATTTATTGATTTAAGGCCCGGCTCTATCACCTCTGTTTAAGAGTTCTAGTTATGGTTAACAAGATCTGACAAGAGGTTTGCTGTTCTATGACCGCTTGCTTCGCTATAACCATAGGTTAAAGTTCTTTGACCAAAAAATAAAGTAACAGGCTCTTTGAGTTCTTGTTAAGACTGTGACCACTGGTTAACATAATTTTGCTGACACTTGCCTTTACAATCTTGACAATTCTAAATAATAGTATATTACACACCGAGGTGGGAAGTCATTCATTCCTGTCGTGAGATCAGTTAGTCAACCGAGACGCAAAGCGTCGAGGTTGGCTATGAAGTAGAGGTGTGTAATGTGACACTTCCCAACCTTCAATGACGTTAGTAATGACAGCATTACATATATGGTTGTAAATAAATATATTTTTGTCATAGCACATCCATTTATTTTTAATTGATTATTTGTAAATAAATGACGTTAGCGCTTAATATAAATCCTATAAAGTATCATAATAAAAATAATGACTGATCCCGGACTTGATGGCTCAGATGAGGATGAATTATTCTTTCCCCATGCCTCAACCTCGAAGACCAAAATTAATCCGAGAAAGGGTAAATTACTTTGAAATTCTCAGTGACGATCAGTTCTTTATGAGGTTTCGTCTGAAGAAACTGTGCAAAATTTTGTTGGAAACGATTCGAAGAGATATTCAATGTAGGTAGATACATGGTATTGGTTTTGGTAAATTAAAACTACATTGATTACAGTAATTACATTTACGTATGGTATTCTCTTACGGCATCGGTGCTTTTATTCTCTATTATTTTATAATATTTTTTTTTAATACCAATAGAGCATCAACTTCGGGATTTGAAAAAGTTTTTCCCCCTACTTTTCTCTTCTTTTATTTTTTGTTCTTCCATTATAGAAACGAAACCAATCTGACAAAATAAGGTGCTTTGACATATAACCAAACTTTTATATGCAATTTTTAGGAGGAAAAGTCAAATTTTGTACAATATCTTTATAATGGATAGTACATTTACGAAAACTTTCGATGGTAAGTAACCACTAGTCAAAAGTAGCACATGACGATAAAACACATTTTTTCCTAACCTCAAGGTCAACACCTGACCAGTGGTTGACAAACTTTTGACCAGTGGTGATAGAACCGGAGCTAAGATTCACACTTTGCGTTATAGCAATACAAAAGTAGTTACACTGGTTTTGCTTTAATTTTGGACACTAGATAACAAAAATTATTTAATTTGTATTCTTGAACGCAATACCGATTTATTTTTTCCGAATAAATACTTTTGTAATTGTTTGAACGTAGGTACCATGATTAGAAAACTTTTTTAAATAATCTAGTTGTTGTTTTTTACCCTAGAAATAATTTGGAATGCCCAAATTATGTTTTTAAAAAATTTATTTATTATTTTAATTATATAGAATCTAACAATAACTAGTCTTTATACTACTAAAGTTAACAATAGAATGAATATATCATTATGAATTTAGAAAAGAAAGAAAAGATAAAAAATGCTGTATCGGAGGTTTCTAGGAATGGTGATAATGATGATGTCTGCTTATCATACATGGAATAATGATGTAACTCCTCCCTTCTCAAATTCAACTCCGAGGGTTAGCGAGGGAGTTGAATGTTGGCAAGGTCCACTGGCTGATCCTCTTGGGGTTTCCTTCTAATGCCTCTTGAAAGTCGTCTAACAATTAAGTAGCCTCCTAATATAAGTAGAAAGCAATATATCAGAATTGTCCATATACTTGGGGTTTGGGGTATTTTTGATGATGTCGTATCCGGGAAATTTTCAATTATTCTTGTTTTAATTTTTTGAAGTTCTTCTAAATTGGTTTCTTGTAGCTTTATTTGGGTAGCTATCTTTGGGTTATCTGGGTGTTCAAATTTTAGTTCTGGGAACAATATTGGCTGACTGTGGATGCTGGTACTGTTCTCGTTCAGAATTTTCTTTTGGTTGGTGTCGATAAGGCAACCTTTTGGAATGTGGAAAAGGTATGTTCCTATTATTTCAATGGTTTCTACTTGGCTGTGGCAAATGAGTGTGACAGTTTCTTTAATTGGAAAAACTACAATCCATTGATCGGTGTTGTGTAGTCGTTCGAAAAGAGGTTTATTGGTGATTATTCGTGTTTTTTGGCAATTGGAGGTGTTTTTGGTATTTAGCAGCTCTATTTCACATGGATTTTCTTTCTTGGTATCTTGCAATTCGATCTCTTCACATAAGTATATTGTCGCTGGGTATAGTTCAAGACATGGATTGCTCATAAATGAATATTTTGAATTATTTTTTAATACATATTTATTTTCTGGTATGACTGCTGTTATTTGACCTTGTTTTTCGACAGGGATAGGATACAAACGATAGTAATTGAAATTTTCGGTAAGTGTTATCGGGATTTGTAGTACATATATGATTCTTTTATTTAATATATAGCTACTAATTTTTGTAAGTTGTTCAAATAGTCCGATATTTTCTATTTTTACTTTAATAGGTAGTTGACTATTTTTTAACTGCCTTTCGATCAAAAGTAATTCGTTATAGAAGTCGTTTGTTGTTATTATACTTGGATGCATTATTTTTAATTTTGAAAATGTTATAGAGTTCTCAATATCTTGTAGTATTGATATGATAATTTCAAACATGTTAATAATTTGACTAATTGTGTCCATAAGGATGAATGTGTTTTCTCTATGAGAGTTTCCTTCAATTAATGCTGAAATTTGGTCTATTTTTGAAGCTAAGGTTTCTTCATTGTGACTTATTTGATTTATAGTAGAGTTAAATTTATTTATTAAGGAAATAGAAAGAGAATTTTGTGTTTTTAAGTTATCATTAAATTTATATTGATTTTCTTGGAGCTCTTTAATCAATTGATCGTATCTCTCTCCATCACTTGCATCGAGGTTACCAGTTACTGTCTTAAAGACTGATCCTAAACCGTTAATAATACCTCTTTTTGGCCTTTGAGCAGCAGGTAGTATTTCACTTAATTTGTTTTCAACTTTTTGTTCTACAAATGTGAGAATTTTCAAATAATTTGCTACATCGAATGAGAAATTTTCATTTTTTGACAAATAGTATTTAAAATGTCTTGAATGAAGTTTTAATTTATTCACTTCATCAATAATTGGGTTTAGGTCATAATAATGCAATAGTTTAAAATTATTAACTGTAATTTTGGCAATTCCCAGTTCTACTGGCAATAAGCCGAAATTGTTTTCCATATTTTTTAACGAAATTTTGTCGTCAGAGGATCCAACGGACCATAAAAGCCTGAAATAAAATAATTTTGTTTATTTTATTTAAATTTTGTTTTTTTTATTATTATTATTATTTATTTATTTTTTTTTTTTTTATTCTTTGAATTTATATGTTACCTTTAGAGGTCGTTTTAAATTGTCCATGTGGACTTTATTTTGATCACTTGTTTCTACAGTTTTATTTTTGGTATTAACCTTTTTTATTAGGGTTGGCTTTTGAAATTTAGCTGCTTGTTTCTGTCTTTTGTGTTGTTTAACGTAAGTTTTTTGGTTTTGTTGGAATATTTTAGGATCATCGCGGGTTTTATTAATTGTCTCCGTGCGTTTATGTTTTTCTTTTATCAAATCGTCATTTAGTTTTGCGTAAAGGAGTTTTGAACGTTCTTTGTGATCATCGATGTAATGGTTTATTAGAATTTTGTCTATGTCGATATTAAATGGGTCATTAGTATTTAAATGCCCTGTAGTTATATCGATTGGTTTTAGTTTTGTTGTCGAATGAATAGTATGGTTGTATGCTAGAATGGCATAAATCATTTTCATTGTAATTGGTGTTTTTAGAAAACCTTTTGTATTTAATAATCTAATATGTTCGATGAGTGTCGAGTGTAATCTCTCGATAGAACCTTGTGATTGAGGGTGGTCAGGAGATCCAAAATGAATTTTAATCTTGTGCAAGTCTAGGAGTTCTGCTATAACGGAATTTTTGAATTCGGTTCCGTTATCGGTGAATATTAGTTCAGGTATGCCATGATGAGAAAAATATATTAAAAGATTATTTACTATTTCTGTGCTTGATAAAATTGATAAATGGTAGGCTTGTGCATACTTTGAAAATGAGTCTATGATTGTTAAAAACTTGTGTTGTTCTATGGTAAATGTGTCCATATATAAAATTTCAAACGGTTTAGTTGCTGTTGGTGTTTGATTCATTTTTATAGCAACTGGATGTCGTTCGTATTTAGTTCTTTGACAGGGTTCACAGTCATTTATGAAAGTTTGAACAGAGTTTTTTAGGAAAGGCCAGAAGTATTTGTCTTTGATTCTTTGGTAAGTTTCGTCAATTCCTCGATGATTTGATTTACCTTCGTGATAAGATTGGATTATATCTTGTATGTCATTTTTGTTCGTGACGTCAATTAATTTTTTGATACATCTTTTTAGTTTCAAAGAGGAATGTTTAAAATATTTTTGGAGAGTAACTAGAAATGGTTGGAATAAGTCGGGATCTTCAAAGTATAAGTAATATTGGGTTTCGGGGTTTATGTAATTTTTTACGAAATCTATAAGCTCTTTTTCGAAATTATTTTTTGATAGTTGGAGGTTTATTCTTTTTCTATTTTCGAATAAAATTTTAATTCTTGGATTAGCGGGAGAATGTAATACTGAATTTATGAATATTTGATTTTTTCCATAGTTAATGGCCGTGGATATCGTCGAAATTCCGAAGATTGGATTTGGGCCGTTATTAGAATGTACAGTTTGGTCATCGCTTTCAACTAATTCGTCGTTTGCATTGGGTTGCTCGTTAAATTCTATTTCAGTTTCTGGTATTGTTGTGTTGTCAAAGTCATGTTCTACTTGTAATGAGTCGTTGTCGGTAGTTTTGGGAATGGGAAGGGTTTCAGTATAAAAATCTATTGGTGGAGTTTGATTACTCGAAGTTGTTGGCTCGTTATTGTTATTAATCGAGTCTCTATTTAAGGAATTATGATTTTCAGTGTCTTCGATAATGTCGTCTATTTGTTTCCAAAAGTCATTTGTCTCTTTTGTGTGAATTTCGATTCTAGATAGTGCGTCGGCGTTAGAATTTAAACTTCCTTTTTTGTAAATAATGTTGTAGGTGTATTCGGATAGTCTTAATTTCCAACGAGTGAATTTACTATTTTCGTCCTTTAAAGAAAAAAGCCATTTGAGTGGTTTGTGGTCGGTCACTATATTAAATTCTTTTCCGTATAAGTATGGTCTAAAATATTTTGTCGCCCAATTGCCAATAGTTCTTTTTCGATTACTGAGTAGTTTTGTTCCGAATCGTTCAATGTTCGCGATGCATATGCTATTGGTCGGTCCTTTCCGATAGAACCTTGCGATAGCACTGCTCCTATTGCAAAGTTGCTAGCGTCTGTTAAATTAAATTTTTGGGAAAAATCTGGGTATTGTAAAATTGGTTCGTTTATTAATAAGTTTTTGCATGTCTCGAAACAATTATTAAATTCATTATCATGAACGATTTTCGCTCCTTTTTTTAAACATTTGCTTAGTGGTTTCGTAATTTTGGCAAAATTTGGAATAAATCTGCGATAATATCCCAGCAGACCAAGGAAACCTTTTATCTGCTTAGTAGTGTTTGGTATCGGATAATTTTTTATGACTTCAATTTTATTTGGGTTTGGTTTGACACCTTCTGGGGTCACAACATGTCCTAAATAAGCTACCTCTTTTCTCAAGAATTCCGATTTATCGACCTGTATCTTGAAGTTGGATTCTCTGAGGCGTTGAAAAACGTTTTTTAAGCGTTCTAAGTGTTCTTGTAAAGATGTGGAGAATATTATAATATCATCCAAATAAACAAGGCATTGTTCATTTTGTATTCCGCGGAGGATATTGTCCATGACGCGCTGGAAGGTAGCAGGTGCTCCTTTCAGCCCGAATGGCATGCGCAAAAATTCCCAGTGCCCGTTTTCGGTGGTAAATGCTGTTTTTTCGATATCGTTTTCATCCATCTCGATTTGGTGGAACCCACTAGCTAAATCGAGAGTGGTGAAATATTGACATTTTCCTAATTTGTCTAAGAGGTCGGTTATATTAGGCAAAGGATATTTATCGTCTACAGTTTTAGCATTTAATTGACGATAATCAATAACAACTCTCCATTTTTGTTGACCTGAGGCGTCCATTTTCTTGGGAACTACCCAAATAGGAGACGACCAGGTTGAGTTGCTCGGTTGAATTACATTTGAGTTTAACATTTTTTGAATTTGTTTTTGTACCTCATTTTTGTAAATAAACGGATATCTATACGGTCTTGAGTACACAGGTATTTCGTCAGAGGTTTTTATAGAATGTTTTATTTTGTTTGTAAAAGTAAGCGGTAAGTTTTCTTGGTAGAAAACGTCAGAAAATTGTTTAATTAAATTTAAGATTTGTTGTTTCTCTTCTGTATTTAAATGGTCAAGTCTAATGGTTGAAAAGTCTAAGTTCTCTTTATTAGTCTCGTCGAAATTGTTCAAATTAAATTCTTGAATATGTTGTCTGTCAAATGGTTCTACTGTAAGTGGTTCTGAAAAGTCTAATGTCAGTTGATCAGTGCCGTTATTTAAGATTGTAGTCAATGCCATACCCTGTTTAGCTACAGTTAAACTTTCAGGTATTTCACAATTGTGAATTTTTTGATCTGGTATGATAATTTCTCCGTCTGAGATTGACGTTTTAACTCGTATTACTTGTTCGGATCGTGGGGCAATTTTGATTAAATTTAACTCGTTTCCGGTGCGGTGAAAAAGTAACTGAATTTTTGAAAAGGGTGTTGACAAATAACCTTTGTCGAAGTCTAAATTTGCTTGTAAAATTTTCAAGTTGTCTAGACCTATTAGCCCGTCAAATACATTATGAAATTTAAACAAAAAGAATTTTAATTCTAAAGGTTGTGGCAATTTAAATATTTTTGACGCTGGTAATAAAGCACTATACTTGTGAGCAGACTTTTGAAATACAGTAGATACTAAAAATGGGTCCTTTTTTATTTTATTTGGAAATAATTTATATACTATATTTGGATCCATAAAAGATTTTGTTGAACCTGAATCGATTAATATTTTTAAGTCGTATTCCGGAAATAAAATGTAAGGTAATTCACTAGAATTAGTATTATTAATACAGATAACTTGAGAATCTAATTCGGCATATGCTTCCGAGGCTTTTTCTGAAAATTTCCGTTTGTTGGTTCGAGATCAATTAGGTCATGAGATTCTGAATTATATGTTTGATTGTTTTGTTCGATATAGCTATTGTTATTTGAAATTTCATTCATTTGATAATCATAAACGTTATCTTGCTCAGAGTCCTGAAAAGAAGTTTGACAGTCGGTATTAAACAATTCTTCTGAGATAAAATTCCTGCGGGGTCTTTGATTTGAGTAATAAGTGTTCGAAACATTTGGAACGTTACGAATGGAAGTATTTGGGGGTGTACCCCTGTTAAAGGTGTTTCGAGTTGAAACACTCATTGGTGTGGGTTTTGGTAGGTTTTGATTTTGTATTTGGTTGGGCCTAAATACATCGATGTTTCGATTTTGTCTAAAAACGTTGGAACTGCTTGGAAAATGTTGGTTTCTCAACGGTTGGGGCTGAATTGGGACTGGCCCTGTTGGAAACGTATTGGTAAATGCGTTATTGGGGGTATTTGAATTGAAATTGTTCCTATTAAAATCATTCTGGTTATTGGATTGATTTTGATTATTTAAGTAACGGGGGTTATTGAAATTGGGTCTTTGCTGTTGCCTGGCTTGCAAGAAATTCTGTCTATTAGGATTTTTATTTTGATAATTTTGGAAGTAACTAATGTTATCTTCTTCTAGGACAAATTGCAATGCTTCGTTCAAGTTGTTTGGTCTCATGCAACGAATTGTTGTTCCTAAAGGTTCTTTTAGACCAGATAGGAATGTTTTTAAAGCTAGGTTATTATATAAATCTCTTTTCAATAATTTATTTGCTTGAATGGCTTCATGCAAATCTACATAGCTACAGATAAGATTAAGGATATTCAGAACTCTATCATAAAATTGTTGAGGTCGTTCATTAATATTTTGCCTCATCATTACGAGATCACGATTTAAACATGCTTCGTCTCTTTGGTCTGCGAAATTTCTTGTAAGTGTATCTTTCAGAGAATTCCAAGTAGCGACATTTTGAATATTTACAACTAATTTGGCATTACCACGCACATTTGAAATCAATGAATTTAATAAATATGTGTTTTGAAAATGATGGGGCTGTTCCCTTAAATAAAATGTACCAATAATTGATTCACAAATGGATAAATAACGATTAAGTTCATTCGGGTTACCATCAAATTCTGGAACACAGTTAAGAAACTCAGGTTTAAATTCAGCCATTATTGGTCTCGTCAAATTGGGGATATTTGAATTAATTTCTAAACTTTCAAGTTCGCTTACCAAAGATTCGACAGACATATAAATATGTTCAAATTATAATATAAACTTATCTATGTATCCCTATTTAATTATCTTGATTTAATTTATTAAAAAAAAATTTTGTCTGTTACCGTGTACTATCTATTTCTATCTATCCCTGTATAATTAATAATTACTTCGACTTACATAAAAATGATGACGAATTTGAGCATATCCACTTATCTATGAGAATACAAAGGTCGATCCTCGCAAAGTTGAACGATTCTTGTTTCAACTTTCGTTGTTTCGAATTGCAAGAGGGCTTCGATGGTCTTCGATAGATGGGTTTCTCGATTTTCGGAGAACCACTCCACTTATTACACCTCCACACACGAATCACAACTTAAAAGTTCGGTATATCTAGTCAATTGTCGAAACAAACTTGATCACGTTCGATACGTTACAATCTAGATATCCTACTGACTGCGCCAGAAATAATTTGGAATGCCCAAATTATGTTTTTAAAAAATTTATTTATTATTTTAATTATATAGAATCTAACAATAACTAGTCTTTATACTACTAAAGTTAACAATAGAATGAATATATCATTATGAATTTAGAAAAGAAAGAAAAGATAAAAAATGCTGTATCGGAGGTTTCTAGGAATGGTGATAATGATGATGTCTGCTTATCATACATGGAATAATGATGTAACTCCCTGCACTTTCTGACAACCCTATTGTTTCGAGAGTGAGTGGCATTCTTAATTTTCGAATAAATTAAATGTTTGGATAGGTATACTAGTGGATCATATTATAGGCCCTTTCTTTATGGACGGGAATTTAATGGTAGAAACCTGCAATTAATGATGTAGCTAGAAACAATCCAGGCGAACTCACTCAAGATATTGTTTCCAATGGAGCTCATTACGCTGCTCGAGTTCGAAATTTGCTTAGATAATTTGTATCTGAGAAGATGGATTGGGCGTCGTGGATTCATTGAATTGCCACCAAAATCACTAGATCTGACTCCTCTAGATTTTTACCTAAGAGGTTACCTTAAATTCAAAGTGTACGTGATCCATTCGATGACACTTGCTGCTCCGTCAAAGAATAATCAAATAATGTAATAGGATTGATATTTAGACCCTACAAAGGGTTAGGAAGGTAACGACACAAAAGATCTACTTATGCCAAGAAGTAAATGGAGAACATTTCGAGCATCTTCTGTAGTACCTACATCAAGTTTTCTGTAGGATAAGTTTCATAACATAGAATTAATAGTTTATTTTTATTTTTAGTAAATCTTTTTTGGAAGGTGTTTTTAATACTTAGGTTTTTACTTAAAAACCCACATGAGGGTCTGACAAAGTTTTTATTTTTTCTTGTGAATCGTATAATCGCTGTAGATTTCCCACATCGATTGTTAAGTAATTATTTCAAATATCGCGCATTTTTCAATAGCAACGAAAGGCAACGGATTATATAAGCGACCACGATTGTGCGCATACAATGAAAGTACTACCACTAGAGACCTAAGTACGAATAGTACCATCGCTTATCGCAGTGTGATTTAAAACGCCATTTTATTTTACAGTTTAGTGTTAGATAGTTACTAATTTAGTATAGCAATAAAAATCCGCGGTGTTCTGTTGTTGAACCAAGTGCAAGACCAAAGCCTCCGAGCTGGCCAGCAATACAGGAGAGAAGACAGGGTACCAGTAAGCCGCTTTTCAGTTTTTTTCGTTATAAAGATTTTTTGGTTGGTGTTTCTTGAATAGTTTTTTTCAAACACTGTGGATAATTTACAGTTCTATCTCAGCTTCCAATTTCCTTGTGCTATTGCTCATTCATTCGATTGGGTTGTGCTCAGCAGCCCAGGCACTTGAACTGAATCTTTGTACCATTTCCCATATTATCTACTTCCATTCCAGAAGCTTTGCTTGACTGGAGGGATTTGTACTAGTTGTAATGGTTGTATTATTTCCTCTCCAAATTGCTTCCGTCTGAGTCCATGTAAGCTCTCGCAGAAGCAGAGTATGTGTTTCATCATAGAGTTCATATTTCCTGCACATAGGTTCACTAACTTGCCCATTTTGTGCAGATGTTTCCTCAGAGTGCAGTGTCCAGTCACCAGGTCGGTAACTGTCTTCAAATGTCTCTTACCCAGTGCTATTGCTCGAGTAGTCCTTCGAATTATTTTCATATAACCTGTTGCCCCTCGAAACCAAGTCCCTTTAATTTTAAAGATATTAATGTAATTCTTTATTTGATAATTTTTATTAATTAATTGTTTCATCAAAAGTTCAAAAATTACACATTTTTGATTTTTGCTTTCTAATCCATTTCCAACGGAATATTACTCACTATATAAGAAATCTGATGGGGTAGCTGTCAAGTGTAGGGGATAAAAGTGGTGTCAATTTTTTGTATGTTATAAAACAACTTAATTAAAATAAAAATTCACGGTTTCGAGGATTTTTAATCTTTCTTCAAATAGTGGAGTTTCCTAGGGGGGGTAAGACTTATGGTGGAATTCTGAGAACATCTGTAAGATCTATAAGCCGAAATCTGTAAGAGTTACAGGAAATGCGATTCTAACCTTACCTGTTACTTACAGATTCGTAAATATTTACGGGCTAGACATCTGCCACTGTAAGCGGTACAGAGCGTTATATTGTTATTATTATATTTTTTCGTGTACTATTAGTCAAAAAGTTGTTTTTAGTTTTTTTGTGATTTTTAAGTGACTATTAAGTTTTTAAGTGAACATCATTGACATTAATATGAACGGACAATTAAATATGGATGAGAATCGGTTTGTACATATTTTTTATGGTATTATAAAATACACTTTCCATTTTTCCATAAATCATATGAGAATTCAACGAAGACATTTAAGGGATCAATTAAATCCGTTTGATATGCCAGACAGGCATTTTAGACAAATTTTTCGGTAGAACAAAAATAGTGTTCAATTCTTAATTCATAATTAACCTCATGTAATGGAGAATAATTTAGGAATTCCCTTTGTAGTGAAAGTAATAATAATTAATTCACAGTCTTTTTACAATGCATTTAAATAATTTTTTTAGGTTTTTGCTACTCTAAACTTTCTGGCCACGGGCTCATTTCAGAACGCTGTTGGGATGCAAATTAGCCAGACATCTATGAGTAGTCATTTCACAAGTACACACATAGTTTTTAAATACTTTTAATGGTTTTTAGGTTAGAATTTTGACATTATAAACAGATGTGAAGTGGAAACCTATAAGGTAGAGATCTATAACTATGATTCTTACAGATTTGGTTCCAGCATCAGCATAGCAATTTTTACAAATCTGTAAAGGTTCAAGTTACAGATCCTATATCTCACAGATTCTGTAGCTTATAGGTAAATTCTCAGAATCCCAACATTAATATCCGCAATTTATATTTAAAAAATCAATTATGTATAACTAAAAACGTACCTGTGTAATTTCTGTCGTCTTTTTTTCATAATTCCTCTTAACTGTAATGAGAGGATAACCAGTTTGTAAAGTCCACGTATCCATAATAACTTTAACCGTTAAATTCGTAGGCAAACTTTTCTGTTTGTGCGCCTCCTCGGTTAAAGCCAGCCACAAATCGTCTTGTTCGGCATTACCAAATCTATGTTTTTTCAGATAATTACTAACGCCTTTTCTTAATATTTCTTCGCCGAGAAAGAGCGTCATCATTCTGATTAGAGAAGATCCTTTTTTGTAGGATATCGTATCGAAAATTTCGTCTATTTCATTGGGATTTCCTATCGGTACTGATACCTGCAAAAATTGATACGATAATAAGACATTGAGGGTATTGAAAGTTGGTGTACATATACGCGTAAATTGAAAACTATACTCGATTTGAAATTGGTTGATAGTAATAAATCATTAAAATCCGTCAAACACGTATACAAAGTGGTCCACCTAAATTGCCAAGTTTTAAATAGTATATACATTGAAAGTATAGACCCTTTTGCATTTATTAAACTTTCCATTCCTATAGATCTGATAAGGGCGTCGAATACAAAGCTTAACCCGAGGCTCGAACAATAAGCGGTAGGATTCTACCTGTGATGTTTTGCACTCATGCACGTGCTTTCGGGTGGGTGGTTTATATTAAACACAATAATTATATAATTTAGTGAACATTCGGATGTGTGGCATAATTTGTTACCCTTGTATTTGAATAAATATAATACTAATAACAATAAAGCAACCAATAAACAAGTAAATTTGGAAAAATGTTTCTATTTGAAATTCTATAAAATTTATAGTAAGTCATTACATTTCTTCGCTTTAAATTAATCATCATCGGAAAATGAAATATCTGAGGGACTGTCTTCTTCCCCTAAATTGATAATAAGTGGTTCGACCGTTTTCTTCAGTAAACTATCCAATTGCCACATTTTTTCGTACTCCTTTATTACATGCTCTATACATCTTTGCCACTTCCCCGCGTTGACTTCTTGAAGCGCTTCTTCAAAGAGTTTTTGAACATCACTCATTTTATAAGTGGTATTTTTTCTAGCCACATAACCTTTCACATGAGCCCATACCAGTTCGATCGGATTTAATTCGCAATGGTAGGGGGGGAGCCGAAGCACTATTATATTTTGTTTTTTGGCCATTTCGTCAACAACATATTTTTGAAACCGATGTTTATGGGTGTTTACAATTGATAGCAACTCCTTTTTAACCATATTGTCCTCAAATTGTATTTGTTTCTCCACAAGCCACTCGATAATTTTTGCTTTTCGCCAAGCAGTTGTAGGCATCTTCTCCAATCTTCTGGAGTGATACGGAGCGTTATCTAACACAATGACGGAGCCAGGTGGAATCAGCTCTATCATTTGTTCGAAATACTCCTCAAAAACATCAGCATTCATATCCTCGTGGTAATCGCCTGTACGAACTGATTGGAATGATAATAGTCCACCTTCTAAAAAGCCATTGGAGCTACCGATGTGAGTTATAATTAATCGTTTTCCTTTTCCAGAGGGCGGATTTATTCCTGTTGATAGACCGTCTAAAAATGCTTGCCGGTGAGAAGTCACATTTTTGTCTGTCCATATTTTTCCAACTGTGTAGCCTTCGTTCAGCCATGTTTCGTCCAAATAGAAAATTGTTTTGTTTTCATTGCGAAATTGTCTTATTTTTCTCAAATAATTAGATTTAATGCGAATTATCAGACTACTAAACTGGGTGCTACCATTAAGGCTGTTCTGGTATGGATTGCCAGGAAAGAAGGTCAGTTCCAGTTTATAGGTCTGGATGTACTACTAGGAATTCCTTAAAATCTGCCAAAAATAACCATATCAGATCAGATGGACTGCAAAATAAGGATCTACTTGAATGAGATGCAAGGATAAGGCACACTAAGGTCTTTATCAAAGGAAATCACATTTGAAATCAGAAGCCTTGCTGAACATGGGCAGGAAGGATATCAAGTCTACAACAGGAATCATTCCTGAACACTGCAGGCTAAAGTATCATCTGTTCAGAAAAGGTCTGGTCGAAATTGAGAGAACACATCTGCTGTTCTGTGACTGCAGCATAGGAGCTGCGTTTATTGAACTAAACGGCACAATAGATTGTACTGTCGCAAAACACGGTTCGTGACAGGTCATCACCAAGCTAGCATTTGAATTTAGCGCCACAACGTTTTAAATTCAAATATTCTGATGCGTAAAACAGTGCCATCTATGAATTTATCCTGTACTTACCGGGTGAGATGTCCTTAACGAATCAAAAGAAAACACATTCAACATATTATCAGCGTCTTCTTCCTCCAAGGAATTCCATTGAGGAAATAGAGATTCGAGAGCCAAACTTGCCATGTAAGTAGCGAAACCTTCGTTCAACCACAAATCTGTCCACCAATTCATTGTAACTAAATTTCCAAACCATTGATGTGCTAATTCGTGCGCTATAACGCTGGCAACGTTATTTTGACTTGTTTTGGACGATATCTACAAAAAATTACATATGAAATAGTATATCTAAAAAAAAAAATTCGTCCATTTTTAATCCAGAAGGAACTTATTTTTACGGTACAGACATCTGTCATATGCCAAACCTTTCCATTCCATCTAATACTATTAAATATTGGGATGGACTACAGTTTTTCTTTTACCTTAGGGTCGTAAAGCAAATAGGTCTCTCGGTAAGTGATCAAACCCCAATTTTCCATCGCGCCTGCGCTGAAATCTGGTATAGCGATCATGTCTTGTTTGGGTAGGGGATATTCAATATCGAAGAACTTTTCGTAATATTCCAAACATTTTGGTCCAACTTCAGTAGCAAAATCGACCTAAAAATATCAAAGTGATAAATATAGATGGAAAAACATAAATCCTAATTAGGGTAATTATAGGTTTCATACCAAATACAACTTGCAGATTAATTAAACAATAACAAAAAAAAGTGCAAAACTTAATTCCTCGAAACGCTTTTTTCAGGTACAATTTTGAAGTTTCCATTTTCATACATTTGACATTTTTGGAATCGACAATAACTCTTAAAACGAGTATAATGATTAAAAATATACCTGATCTAATGCGTCCTTTCTCGCCCAAATTCTAAAAGTTACGTTGTTGTGTTCCACAGCTTTGCCCATCTTATAGTCAAAATCTGACACGACGTAGGCTACCAAATAAGTAGACATCGGGACTGATGTATCAAAATGATCCCAATACCATCCATCTTTTTCTTTCCTAAAATATATTTGTTTAATATGCTTAGTTATAAATGAGGACAACTTCGTGCAGGAGCGGCTAATGTAAAGGTGCTGTATGTATGATGTGGTGACATTCACTGAGACCTAAAAGATCTATTGTGCCCCCTTACTTCTACTTAGTTTCTGAGGAGAGTCTCAGAGACTAGTAGCTCCTTTAGTCCTATTTCCATGAGGAATTTAAGGATATCTGCAGGTTTCAACTTAGGTAAATGTCCCTCTTCTATCAAACAATCTCTTAGGTAGTGTGCCCTAGGATTCTGAATTGCTGTGCAATTCGCAAGTATGTAGATGGAGGTTTCTTCTTCCATGCCACATAATCTACATTCATCTTCCTCCACTATTTTGAGCTTTTTCAGGTGTCCGTTCAGGCGGAAATGTCCCACTAGGATCCCTGTTAAAACTCTTAGTTCAGTTTTACTTTGAATTTCGCATTCATTTGATCTCAACGGGCTGTAGTCACCCATCAGAATCTTTGATTGTCTAAGCCCTACTAAATCTTTCCAATGGTCAGATCCCTTTTCTTCGAATTTGCCTATTTCTTCCAATATTACATTGGGGCTGATACCGCAAACGGGTTCCGTCCTCCAAAAGGGTTTTTCAGTCCCCCTCTTTGCTAGTCCACAGTAAGGTATTTTTGTTGTTAATAACATTCGTTTTAATTTTATTAATAACACTGATCTTGGGGATAAAAATTACGATTAGGAAATTATTTTAAAAACATATTTGCTACTCACAACGGCTCAGTGGTAAGCAGTGGCATGTTACTTATAGATTTAAGACCTTCTTTTCTCCCGATGCTGATATCAAAAGTTGCCTTCATTCCAGGCTCATCGAAACAGGGGAAAGATAATCTGGCGCTGATAGGTTCGAACTGCGTAACACCCAACCATTTCTTTTGTTTTTCTTTTTTGTCGTAATAGCTGCTTCTGTAGAAACCTACCAATAATTTTTCATATAATTAATTATAAATTTTATTTATTATTTATAAACAAATACGTAAAGAAAAAGGTAAAACCAAAAGGTGGTCTTGAACATTCCAGATTTATACATTTAACCCAATTTTTATGAACAAAGAAGTGAGACCCAGGTATAACTATAGATTCAGCTTTTGTGCAAAAAAGATAAGTATTATAGGATCTATTTTGTCTTTATGATCAAATTGAGAAAAATAGAGACACATTTATTGATTCAATTCCATATTTATCAACATAAAAAGAGACCAAGATTCAACATTGAAGAAACAATACTCGTAAATTAAACCTTGTTTTCATGAGTAAAAAAGTTAAAGTCAGTTTTATAGATTGAATCTCATAGTTATCAACCCAAAAAGACAGCAAGATTCAACCTTAAGATTCAGCGCTCTGGATAGAATGAATCAAATGAATAGGGCGGTGAAAGACAATCTCGTTCTGTCCTGATCAAGAGATAGGGCCGCTGCTGATTCTATCTTAGCTTTATAATCATAGTAACAAGAGATAATCTTATAGACCTAACCTCATATTATCCCGAAAGAGGAAGTTTATTTCATAACCATGGTCAAGACACGATAGACAAATTTATAGATTCAATCTTATTTTTATGAACAAAGAGCGAAAGTCTTATAAATTCTATGCTTTGATAATTAACCTTATGATACTAACTGTACCTTGTACGGATGATACTTTTCACTTTTTAATATCTTTCCTACAGAACGTCGACTGATGGTTTAGTGCCAAATTTGTGGTGGAAGTTTGAGGTGATTCTCTTCTAAATCGATTGCAATATTTTGTTTAACAGTTTCGTTCGTTGCAGTCCACGGTCTTCCAGGTTTTAGCAAATTTTTTACCATCCCAGTTTTATTAAAACGTTGTAATGTTTTAGTTACTGTTGAGCGTGATAAAGGATTTCAATACGCTCTTTTTCACCTAATTGAACCATCCTAAATTGTGAAATTTATTTCCGTCAATTACAATTTGACACTTGGAGAACAAAAGACGTACTAAACAGTACTTGTTTATTTATTATTATGCATATAAACAACATCAATTACTTTATCTAAATAGTTTTTTGCTCTAATGCAAAAAACTCAAAGGAGGTTGATTAAAGTGCTATATTCCTCGTTTTTACAACATTTTTTACACTAAACTCGGTGTGTATGAATTCTTTTTTTTTTTTTTTTTTTTTATTATGTATATATTTTATTAGCAATCAAAACTTGAGACGTTCTATAAGCTAACTGGTTGGCTTGAGGGCGGTTGGCTCCTGCTGGCGTGGTGAGACCTTCTCCAGTGATGGGGTCTCTTCAACCGTCTTTCAGGTCAGTTGTCCAGTTCCTTTTGAGTCTTCGGTTAAGTTGAGGTTCTAGGAGTGGATGGAGTATTGGATTAACATGTAGTTCTAGTCTACTGCAGTGTTTTGTGCTTTGTTTTGCAATTTCATCTCGTACATAGGGGATTTTTAAGTCTTCATGAAGAGTTTGATTCGTCACGTACCAGGGTGCATTTGTTATTATACGTAAAATTTTAGATTGACTTCTTTGGATGATGTTTATATTTGATTTGCTCGCACATCCCCAGAGTTGAATACCGTACATCCATATTGGTTTTATAATTGTTTTGTATATAAGTAATTTGTTTTCCAAAGCCAGTTTCGATTTTTTACCAATTAGCCAATATAAGTCTTTTATTCTTAAGTCGATCTGCTTACGCTTCTTACGTATGTGTTCATTCCATGTAAGTCTTGAGTCGAGATGAATTCCAAGATATTTAGTGCTGGAAGTTTGTGGTATTTGAGTGTTGTTGAGAGAAACTGGAGGACACTGGTCTCTTCTTAGGGTAAAAGTCACTTGGACGGATTTAGACTCGTTCGTTTTAATTTTCCACTTATTTACCCATGTTTGTATGTCATTTAGTTGCCTTTGTAGAATGATGGACGCTGTTACTGGATTTTCGTGAGTTGCAAGTATGACGGTATCATCGGCAAAGGTGCCCGTGATAGTGTCATTGCTTGTTGGAAGGTCTGCTGTGAATAGTACGTACAATAACGGTCCGAGAACACTTCCTTGAGGGACTCCAGATTTTATTGGATAGTTGTTTGACGTACTTTCGTTGACTCTTGTTCTAAATTCTCTGTCACTCAGGTAGGATCTTAATAGTTTGTAGTAGGAGATTGGAATATATTTCTTGATTTTATAAATTAATCCCGTGTGCCAGACCTTGTCAAAGGCTTGGCTGACATCCAGGAAAGCCGAAGTGCAGTACTGTTTGAGTTCCATGGCTAGATTAATACAGTGAACCACTCTATGCACTTGCTGTACTGTAGAATGCTCTTTGCGAAAACCAAATTGGTGGAGTGGTATCCATTCTTCTGTTTCTGGGTCAGATTCGATCCTTTGTAGCAATAGTCTTTCGAGAATTTTAGACACCACAGGTAACAGGCTTATGGGCCTGTACGATGAGACTTCGTTTGGGTTTTTCCCTTGTTTTGGAATTAGTATAATTTCTGCGGTTTTTAGCAGTTTTGGCCAATAATTTAAGCGTATGATGGCATTAAATATGAGAGTAATGTACACAATTCCTTTTCTAGGGAGTTCCTTAATCATTGTTGGGGTTAATTTGTCTATACCCGGTGCTTTTCTTGTATTTAAGTATTTGATTTCTCGTTGGACTTCATTCACAGTTAGTGGTCTTATTGGTGGTATATGCATTGGAATGTTATTTATGTCTCTTTCCAATTCGTTATCTGGTTGATCATCGTTTGGAGTAAATACCTGTGCTAGATGTTCGGCAAATAATTGAGTTTTTTCATCGTCGTCTCTGGCCCATTGTAAATTCATGCCACGTTCGTCTCTGATAGGGGGTACATGCGTTTTGGGTTTTTTGGAATTTTTGATAGGTTTCCATATTGAATTATCATACCGATTGAGATTAGTTATATAGTGTGTGAATGAACTTTCTTGTGCCTCTTTTAGCTTGGTTTTCAGCTGATTACTTAACCTGTTTAGTGTGGTCTTGTCTGCTGGTGCGTGAGTTTGATGCCATCTTTTTCTGGCTTTTCTTTTCTGTGCTATCAGCTTTTTAATTTCAGCTGGAATGTTGTGCGTTTCATTACCTGCTTTTGTCACTGGTGTGGCATTTTGTGCAGCAGTTTTAAGTTTATTGTTCAGCATTGTTAGTGTTTCATTTATATTATCAGTTGATTTGAGGCTTACGTGTAGGTTTATTTCCTCTTCTAGCTCGGTACGATATTTTTCCCAGTTTGTTTTGTTGTTGTGCAGCTTTGGTGTGACCTTTTTGTAGACTACAAAGCAACTTATGGTGGCTATGATTGGAGAATGATCAGACGAGAGATCATGGCTTGGAGTAATATCCATATAGGCAGGGGATATTCCATTGGTGATGAATAGATCCAACAGGTCGGGTATTTTATTTGGGTCAGTCGGCCAATAGGTAGGAGTCCCAGTTGACAAAGCGTGATAATTGTTTTCTTGAATAAGACTCATTAATTCCTTCCCTTTAGTTGTAGTAAGGCGTGATCCGTATAATATATGCTTACTGTTGTAATCTCCTCCTGCAATGAATTTGTTGCCCAGAGTTTCAAAGAAGTCCTTGAAGTTTTCTTTCTTCAGGTTGTACCGAGGTGGGCAGTAAACTGCTGCAACTGCTAGGTCATAAGTTCTCATGTATACTTTTATAACTGTAGCTTGTAGAGAATGTTGTACATATTTTGGTAGTTCTACATGTTTTATCGTATTTTTTATTATAATAGCCGTTCCAGCGTGGGCAGTGTTGTCTGGATGGTTTGTGAAGTAAGTTGTATAACTTGGTATTTTAAAGTAAGACCGATCTGTGAAATGACTTTCACTTATTAGAAGGATATCTATATCGTTATGTTGCATAAACAGTTCAACTTCGTTTTTATGTTGCAGGAGCCCATTGGCATTCCATTCTGCAATCTTGATGGAACTATTGAATTTTACTTATTAAGGTCGTTAGCATGTTTAAAACCATGCTATTTTGTTGAATTAGCTGTTGAAACATATTTTTGAATTCTTCTAAGAATTTGTTCATTATTTGATTAATATCTGTTTGTTGTTCGCTACCATTTTTTAATGCATTTGCATAAGTCTTGTGATTTTGATGTGGGTGTTGGATGTGAGGCACCGTTGTTGGAATTTGGTTAATTGCGCTGTTTGTTTTGTTACTTGAATTTTGTTGGATATTCATTCGGTTGTTTGATCTTGTTAGATTGTGATAAAATTCACATCCCTTATAATTGGCTGGATGAGGACCATCGCATAAGGCACATCTAGCTGGAACATCTTTACTTTTAGTGCAGGTTGTAGTATTGTGACTTCCACCGCATTTGACACATACATACGGCCTGTTACAGTATGATCTCGAATGTCCATATTGCTGGCATCTCATACATTGTGTGATACCTTTTGTTTTCTTTGGTGGTTCTACAAGTATTGCTCTGTTTTGAAGATTTTTCAGTTTATAAATGTCTTTGTTGTTATTCGCCGGTTCTAGGTCGACAAAAAAGAGATTTAATGGTTCTTTGGTTATTCGACTCTTGCAATTCATAACATTTCTAACCGTATGTCCGTTTGCTGCTAACTCAGTTTTGATTTCATCTATGTCAGTTGTGTGGTGCAAATATTTTATCACAATTCTATACGCACGTTCATCCTTGGGCTGGTAGGTGTGATGTATGACGTTGTTGTCTCTCATTAATTTTATTATCTTCCTGTAAGTATCTGGTGTGTCACTTATTATTTTAACTGTGTTGTCTGCTATCAATGTTTTTGTAATGTATTGTTTTCTTTCCACTACTGTATTAATTTTGGCTTCCATTTCTTTGCAGTTGATTACCCCATAGATAAGTATTGGAGGAGGTCTTGGTGTTACGTTTTCTTCTGTGTTTTTGTCTCGACTGCCATCTGCATTATTGATTGTGTCACTGGTTTCGTCACCGGGTTCATTTGCTAACGGACTGAACTTATTATTTGTAGTAGTTTCAGGATGTCTACTGTCTTTGTTAATTTTTCTTTTTTTAACTCTTTTCTTTATCTCCTGCCAGGGGTTTTCATTTGTGATATTATTTTGCTCGCTCTCCTCAAAACCAGGGAATTCTTCATCGCTAGTAGATGTCATTCTATACAGGTATTGACTACTGCTTGGTATGTGCTGTGTAACATTTGCTTGATTACTAGGATGCTGGGGTTGTAAAGCATACGTACTAGTGCCATATGAATTTGGTTGAGTAAAAGTTTGAATTTGTTGTGGTATTTGTGTGTTATAAAATGGGACAGCCTGTATAGCACTGTTTGTAGGAATTCTTTGTTGACTGTTAATTACTCCTGGCCCATTAAAGGCAGGTATTGAGTTCATATTATTAATTAATTAGTTGTTCAGTTTTTTATCACTCACTGTTGATTTATTTTTAATGATTCACTGTTTTTGTTGGTTTTTGTGTTTATGTTTATCGTAGCGCGGTTGATAAGAGAAGTAAAAGTACGTCTTTACACTACGAAACTCAAATGAATACTGTGTATGAATTCTAAATAACAAACTCTTTCAAAATCTGTAGAAATATATAGGGTGTCCCATTTAAATTAAAGAAGTTGATGGCATTTCCGGTTAAACCGGAAGTATATTATTAACTAAAAAAATGTACATCAGATGCATTTTGTTCCATTGCACTTACCTGCAAATTTTCATAAATACCATTCTTTTCGTTTAAAAGATATTTACCTGGTTCCATACTTTATCCCAACCCGTATGTGTAAATTTCGCTTATTAGCTTATTATGAACAGTAGAAAGTTAATTTTGGGAATCTGTGTATATTCACCTTGAGTAAAATATACCTCCCGATTAATTTTTATAATAATCTCTTTGAAAAAAGAATATTGTGCACAAAATAGCTATTCTCTAAACTTCTTTATTTTTGAGTTCTTGTTTTCCTAAGTGATTATGAAAGTGTAAACCTTTCCATCTGGTTTCAATTGAACAGTATTTGCTGGCAAACTGACACTTCCTACTACGCTATTATATTTTGTTATCTGATAAACTAAATAAAAATTTGCATGATCATATTTGTTTTCATATCTTTCTTATCCTGCTTACTGCTCTTAATTCATATTTACATATAATTATTTGCAGTGCCCTTCAGAAATTAAAAATAAATGAATGCAGGTTAAATATACCAAAGTAGTTGCTTGTCCAAATATTCAATCATTTTATTCAAATTAATTTAAAATTTAACTCTCATATCCCTAATACCCAATAACATTAAAATCGTTACGACTATGGTTTAAAGGTCCAACGTCAAATTTCCACGCATGTTGCTGTGACGTACGTGGTCCATTCTCTATTGAAACGGACTCTATCAAATAATTCACTCGGCTTAATCATAGTGACAATATCAAAAGTTATATTCTTCACTTACCTGCCAGGCCATCATCCAGTTTCCCAACGAAACTAATAAAAATCTCATATTTGGTATTGGGAATTAAATTTTTATTGAGAATTAAAATTAGAAAGTCGTCTTGTTTGTCGAATTCGATGTGTGATATTTTGATGCTTTTGGAATCATTATTCGATGTATCTTTTACAACGACTGTGTCTTTTTTGATATTTAAATTTTTTGAATGAAGAGTTATATTTTGCGTTGGATTGAAACACGTTACCTAAAACAATAATAAAACATTATCTGTTAAGCTTACCACACTCGTTTGAGAAAGCTACTGTGTTAACGAAACGCGTTACGAATACGAATGTATATTGAACTTAGTTCAAATATATAATGAATATTTAAACAAATTAAATTGTTTTATTTCATCATTTTCTAAAGCTTTTGATAACATTAATCCCAATCTACTTACTTCTGTGTGCCATTGTTTAGGTTTTAATGCAATTTCTATAAAAACGTTGCAATCTTATTTAGAATTAAGATCACAGAAAGTTAGTTTAGGTGAGAATATATCTAATGCTCTACAAATTACTTTAGGAGTGCCTCAGGGGTTTATTTTTGGTCCATTATTATTTTGAATTTACACTTCCAAATTTTATAAATATTTAAAATACATGAAAGCACATTTTTATGCTGATGACACAGTTGTATTTAGAGTTTTCAAAAACTGAAGTTGAAGATGCAAATTTTAAAATAAATGGGGACCTCAGTATTCTATCTGAATTATCCAATAAGTTCTGACTTTGTATAAATGCATCCAAATCGAAGGCTGTTTTTGGTCGCAAATTACGAAAAAACCGCGTAACAAACAAATTGTCTGTTCTTGTAGTGAAAACAACTTAGGCATATACGTGGACGATTCTTTATCATTCTCAAAAAATACCTCAGTTCTTATAAAAAAACTTCTTCTCCAACCTTAAACTTGTATATTCCTATCGAAAGTTACTTAATGAACAAATAAAAATGGAGTTACATGAAGGCTTTACAGTGATGTAATTTATGGACCAGCCTTAACCCAATTTTATAAAAAACATCTGCAACGAATTCAAAATTCATGTGTCCGTCTAATTTGTGATCTAAAGCGTCGAACTCCAACATCACAACATTTGGAGAATATTGGCTGGTTGAACTTAAATAATAGAAGACTGATCCATGCTTGTGCCTTTTTTCCATAAAATTATTATCAGTACCTATATACTTACTTATAAAAAATTTTTTAAAAAGATCTGAATTAACGTGATTTAAAGCTAATATAACCTTACCCAATGCTTCCTACAGCCCTTTGAGGAAGACGTCCTTATATGAGTTTTCTTAAAATTATTCAAAAATACCGTTACTCAAAATATTCAAACTTGGTATAATCAATAATAAACAGTTACAAACCAGTCGTTCGCTGTAAATAAATTTTTTTCAGATCCATCACAAGCGTGTCAGTCGGGGAGACCAACAGGTATTTTTATTAAAAAAATTTTATTTTCAAGTTTTTTATGTATCCGACACCAAATTTGAAAAATTCAAGATAATTTTCATAAAAAATGTTCTCTTATTTCAAATCGATATAAAATAGTATATTACGTAACAAGAGTTGTAAGTAACCCATTACGCATGAAGTGAAAAAGTTTACGCACGAAGCCGCACAGCGGCGAGTGCGTAATGGGATTACAACTCGTGTAACGTACTATACTTTTTCTACGCCCATCTATTTTCTTCTGAGTGCTCATAATTTCATCTTTTTCACTACTAACAGACATATTCGTAGTTAAAGTTGAGAAAATGTTCGTATACTATAATTTGTTACCAAAATTGACAGCATAAATGAGATAACGTTTATTCTCCTATCCCAAAAATATGAATTACTTTTTTTGGGATTGTAAAATGTGTTGCCGACATTTAGGGGCATCACTCTTTTAATCTAAAATGTATTTCACTAATACTAAGAGCTTTAATGTTTTTCAATTGATTAAAAGTATGTAAATAAACCAAATAAAGTATTACGTAAATAAAAATTTGATTGCAATTTGATTTAACAAAGAAATTTAAGGTTTTCTATCTAAACGCACATGTATGTTATGAGATTCTCATTACGTGCATGTTATTGTTAAATGTCACTTACAAGGAATGTTGTCAGTGCGATTTTTGACGTTTACGGACATGGGCGTAGAAAAATAAATTTAAACTTTTTGTGTTTCTTACATAAAATCATGTTGAATAAAATTGTATCTGTAATATCAAGTTGGCTTTGAAAAATCAACAAATTGTACAGATACTGGTAACAAAAGTCGTAAGTATTAATTACATTGTTTTGGAAATTTTAAATTAATTTTATTTCGTGAGGGAATAAAACAGCAATCAACATTAAAAAAAAACAATGTTAGGGATAATTACCAACAGAAATAAGAGAACTCATTTTACAACAGATGCTCTACATGACGACCATTTGTCTCAATACACAAATTTATTCTTTTCTCTAAAGATCGTCTAATTTTTGCAAAAATTCCTGCATTATTTCTAATTTCATTACAAGCGTTTTGAATTCTTTACCACAGCTGATTACGGGTTTGTATTGGAACAGCATAGACTAATGATTTTAAATAACCCCAAATACAAAAATCACAGTGGTTTAAATCTGGAGATCTTGTGGGCCAATTAACCGGACCACCTCTTCCAATCCATTTATCGTGATAGTTATTGTCGAGATATTGATGAATCTCTCTACTAAAATGAGCCGTCGTGCGTGAACCATAAATTATTTCGAATCATCAGGGGAACCTCATCTATTAAATCAGGTAAAACATTTTGTAGGAAATTAAGATATTCTTGTCCTATTAAACGGCTACGGGTCCCAGAATAAGCTGATTACCGATTACACCAATCCAAACATTTATACTAAATCTTTGCTGGTGCTTTTTCTCTACTGTTGCATGAGGATTATCACCAATATAGGCATAATGATGTGCTTCATGTAAATTAAAAATTCCATCTCTGGTAAACGTAGATTCATCGCAAAATAAAATATTGGAAAATAAATTAGGATCCTGATTTTTTTTGTTCCGCAGCCAGTTTGAAAAATCTATGCCGGCAGGGAAATCACTATCTACCATGGCATGAACCTTTTGAAAATGGAAAGGATTAAGGTTTTTTTATGAATAATATTCCATATGGAAGACTTGGAAATGCCAAGATACATAGCAGCGAGTCTTCTGGTGCTAAGCTCAGGATTATTTTCGATTTCAATCAAAATATCGTCTTCGTATTCCATTGTCACATCAGGTCGTCTACCAGTTTCAGTATTTTTAGGTACTACTGAGCCACTTTCTCTTAATCTTTGGTGTACGGCTGCAAATGTTGCGCGAGCAGGATGCCTTCTGTTTGGAAATTTTTCCGCATATCTTCGTTCTGCTGCACGAGCGTTACATTGTACTTCCCCATAAACTAAATGCATATCCGCATATTCTTCATTCGAAAAATAAACCATTTTGATCAAATTAACTATTATTTTTTACCTTCCACACACAATAACAATAATAACTGTTTAGAATCAAAATAATTTGACACATTGTCAGATTTTGTTGATTTTTCAAAGCCAACTTGATATTACAGATACAATTTTATAATCCAACATGATTTTATGTAAGAAACCGAAAAAGTTTAAATTTATTTTTCTCGAAAACGGTTCATGATATCGATTTGAAAGAAGAGAACATTTTTGATGGAGATTATTTTGAATTTTCCAAATTCGGTGTCGGATACATAAAAAACTTGAAAATAAATTTTTTTTAATAAAAATACCTGTTGGTCCCCCCCTCTGACACGCTTGTGATGGATCTGAAAAAAAATTATTTACAGCGAACGACTGGTTTGTAACTGTTTATTGATTATACCAAATTTGAATATTTTAAGTAACGGAATTTTTGAATAATTTGAAGAAAACTCATACGAGGACATCTTCTTCAAAGGGATGTAGCTCCCTTAGGAAGCATTTTCGGATTAAGGTAATTTGAGCTAAATCGACTTATAATCACCTCTAGTAACTATAGTTTCCGTTTGGCAGGAGAGTTTCTGGACACCCTGTACGGATACCATATACCTTTCGTTAGGAGGTAAAATATTGACCTATTATACAGTGGTCGTGGACTAAAGCCTTTATTTTTATTGAGTATTATTATTATTAAGATGGTTTTTGTGGGTTGATGTTATGATCCTTATTTTTGGCAAGATAAGCTCTTCTACTTGTATGTTCTAAATTTTTTTGGCACAAAATGTAACTCTTCCTGCCACGCTCTATTATGATTGCATTATCAGATTCCTGAATATTTTCTATCTAGATTTGTTGGCATGTACCTTTTTGTATTTTGACGTTCCGTACCCGCTAGTGAGCGTTAACCTTGATAAAAGTGCCATAAAAAATTATTATTTAAAGAAATAAACAAATAACCTCCTTTTATAATCATAGCGAAGATACTTATTTTCGAATAATCTTGAAATACCAATAAACCCGTTGTCAAAAATGTATTTGCCGGCTTTGGTTTCAATGAACCTTTTACGTCTGAGAAGGTCAAGTTTACAATATTTATGTATTCATATAACTATAAAATGTATTATATATTATGCATAATTAATTTCGATAAAGTACTAACCTTGCACATTATAAGATTATAAAAATTGACCGTGCGTTCATGTGTGTATAAAAATTGTTTTTTTATGTGATATGAATTTAAACGCTATTTGAATACCAACAATCATTACTTCAATGCCTATCCTTAACCCAATTTTTAAATCGTTTTTTGGTAAAAATATAATTTATTGGAATTAAAAAATCCTACACCTCAACAATAAGAGATTATCTCATACCAAATGGGAGAAGAACCAGAAAGCGTATAGTAGAAGTCTAAATAATAGGGTCAAGTTTCGTTTTACGCGAATTATTTTCACTATCAATCTACCTCCTTCAACACAAAATAATCAAACCATACACTCGCAAATGCATAATTTTCAATTAAAAAAATTTCAAAATAGCATAAATTAAAGAAAAATGATTTACAGCAGGATTCTGAATAAAAATACTAACTAGCCATTGATGATTTCTTTTTATTTTTCTAGAAAATGTTTTTTTCTTCGAAAAAACTTTATTTTTTAAATAACTATAGTTCATTTAAATACCACGAAGAGTAATTTGAAAAACCTTACTCACACCACTAAAAGTTAAGAGATTAGTTACTAAAGGGTGTGTTCCGAGAAAGTAGTCAACAGTCGTGTTCCAAATATATTAAATATGCCTTGATGGACGAAGAAATATGCCACGCCACCAACTGTTTGAGACATTTTGGATGTAACATGAATATTTTTGGTTTTTCATCCAACATATTATATTTTTTGTTTACACACCTTTATTGTACATTGTTTTTCTGAGAGTCCTAAATAACCTATGTTCAGCGTTTACATTGTTTTGCCGGCCTAATAAGCGAAGAGCTGTACTCGAAGTAGAAGGATGCATAATTGAAGATATTCAATACAATTGCTTACTGAAGGTTTTAAAGGAACCGTTTTAACGAAATAGAGTGGAAACTAAATGGTCGATTCTGTGTTTTCCGTAATAGCTTACGAATCTGTAGCTAACGAAAGTTCTGTAAATGGTATTTTACAGAATCTGTAACTTTGCGATTCTGTGATGTTGTCTGTAACTCACTAAATTACAGATAGACATTTGAACTACTGTACGTCAAATTTCGATACTTCTAACCTATAACTTTAACCAAATAACCAGAGACAACCTCAAACTGTACAAAAATATTCCATTTCCAACGACAGCAGTCAATACACACGTAAATATTTACCAAATCTGTAACTATTTTAAAGATTCCTGTAAGATACAGTTGTACGCAAAATAGCAATTCCCCTGTAAAGTTACAGATTATCTTACAGACGTGCACAGAATAGACCCATAAGTAAAAATAATAAAATAACAACAGCGGATGCAATGACAAAAATAAGCATATTCATCTGTCAGAATTGTCAAAAATGGAAATTAATAAATTATCAGCTGATGTCAATGCTACGAAGTGTTGTGTGAAACTGGGCGGAATCTGACCAATCAGAGGTCTACAGAATTGCCAACTTAAATTCCAATTACTCCTCCTGGTTTTCAAATGAGATATAATTCATTTAAAAAATTGTAAGAACTTCTAAATCGAATTCACTTGACACTGATCAATAAATAACATCTGCTTTTATAGTCGGATAAATACCCCCAAATCCTTTTTTAGATCTGTATTACTTACATATAAAATGTATGAAACAAAAAGTTGGTAATGTCGCTTTATTGTCAAGAAAAACTATCATTTTATGAACAAAAGTAATCTAAAAACTTAAACAATAAAATTAGAACATAAAATAAAATAATTCCAAGATTAATATTATTTCTACATCATAAAAAGTTAAAAATAATTTCCAATAATTTGAATAACATTACAAAAAAAAATTAAACTTGTTTCAAACACACTGCAATATTATGAGTTGTAAGGAACAGTTTTTGAATCCACGCAATCAAAATGGTCACAATTGACGACAACCAACCATACCATATTCAGCTAAACTGTAGCATGCAGTCAGGAAGGAACGTTGGTGTGGTACAAAGACGGATCTAAGACTGACATTGGAACAGGAGCTGGAGTCCATGGTGCTAGAACCAGGTGCAATATCCACGCATCGTTGGGGAATCGTGCATCTGTATTCCAGGCAGAAATCTACGCTATCGACAGGTGTTTGGAAGTTTGGAATTGAATATCGAAAGGAGGCATAGAGGCCAAAGTATCCTTATACTCTCTGATAGTCAGGCAGCACTAAAATCTTTAGCATGTCCCCAGATCAGATCTAGACTGGTCTAACCATAATAAAGTTACTATTAAGTAGGTCCCGAGGCACAAGGGTATTGTAGGAAATGAAAAGGTAGACATCCTAGCAAAGCTAGGGTCTGAAACTGCATTCACTGGTCCTGAACCAACATTTGGGATATCTAAAACTGCTGCACGTGGTTGTACATCTCAATGGACTCAAACTAAACATCAATCGTACTGGAGACACGTGCCAAAACAGGAACACAGCAAGCTCCTGGTTAAAAAACCCTCGGAGACGCTGACCAATGAAATACTTACCTTTAGCAGGGGCA
Source organism: Lochmaea capreae (assembly GCA_949126875.1). Classification (NCBI taxonomy): domain Eukaryota; kingdom Metazoa; phylum Arthropoda; class Insecta; order Coleoptera; family Chrysomelidae; genus Lochmaea; species Lochmaea capreae. The sequence goes on from OX421396.1 coordinate 19,105,010, forward strand.
AGATAAGGATAGTGACGGGTTTACTCAACGGTCACTTCACCCACCCGAAGCACATGCATACAATCGGCATATATAGGGAGGAACCTATCTGTCGGTTGTGCATGGAAGAGGAGGAAACAGCCTCTCACATTATCTCATTGGAGATATAGACTCCTCTAGGACTAGAACATCCAAGGGAGGATTTCTCCAAGAAGGACCTAGTGAAAAGTCTGGTGAGCCTGATAAGGGGTACTGGTCTCTTCATATAAACGGCGCCGAAAGGCTGAGGTGCCGAGGAGTTTAAGCCTGTGACTGGTGGTACCTACTGAACCAATCAATCAATCAAAATGGAATCATTTTATCATTTACTTGATCACACAATACCATTGGTCTACCATCATTAACAGCATTACAAATAAATCATAGTTTGAAAAAAAATAAAAAACACGCTTTTTGGGATGATTGTAGGTATGCTTGCAATAAAATTTTGAACTCTCTTGACCTAGCTATTCTTATTCATCTGTACGTACATGTTGTAGGGTTTTTCAGGTACTTGTTTTTCATATATAGGATATTGCTACTTTTAAACCTTGAAATACCATTTTGCCATGTTTTGTATATGCACCATTAAAGTTTTGTAATAAGTGTCATTTCATTCCGAGGTTTACCCTTTTTTAAGTTACTCTACTATATCTTGTATCCTTTTTCAGAAAGTATCGGATTTTCCAGTTAGCGTACCAGTAATTTTAAAACTTGTATGATATAAACCTTATTTTCAACAGAATGTATATAGCTATGATTGGCAGACGCTGCATTTATTGACGTTTAGTTAATAATTTTTGACGTGTACTTACCGTTATCCAAACGTTTCCATCAAAACTAAAATTATTTTCTTCTGCTCCCAAATTAGAAATTATTTCCAATTTGTAATGTTCAGGAAGGACATCTTGCGGTAATCGATAACAATTGGTAATGTAAGCCAACGATAGTAAACATATTAATATGCGAAACATAATCTGAAACGAAAGGATAGAATTAGCTGAATGGTTGTCACAAAATAAAAATGCACGTCGAATTCCATAGCCTTTGCGGTTTAATCTAATCAACGAAGTATAAAATTGGCTAATAGCAGACCAAATTTATATACAGGGTGTCCCGGGACTAATGGGAAAAAAGTCAGGAGCGTATAATCTGAGCCAAAATAATGTTAGTACTTTATATAAACTTTTTCTATGCAGGCCCTCGTTTTCGAGTTATAGGCTTCCAAAGTTTTAATTTTGAATTTGGTTTTTATTTTTATCTTTTGTACTAATTATTTGATCTTTATAAAATTGACTTCCCCACACATTGAGCTAACGAAAAGGTACTCTTGTTGGAATTCGATAAAATAAGCCGTTTGGCTAATATTTACAGTTTTATTAATGCACTACGTACCAATTTACGCATTCACCATTTTTATAAGTACACAACGAGGTAAAACTAACCTATTAATACGATGTCCAAGATTTACCTACAGTACTACAAAAAAAATAATTTGATGATAGCAGATGATAAAAACATTAAGAACTTATTTGATGGGAATTAAATAGGTTCGCAAACAACGTAATTAGTTGCTTTTAATCAAAATTACGAACATTATTAAACCATTAAGAAAACCTCAAAAAACACAAGTTATAAAACATTAGACTAAAACTAATTCCAAACAAAAACTAACGTTATTCTAATAAATGTTCAATATAAGCTACTTCCAAGCACATTCTGAGTCTACGAAGGTTGTTTCTTTGCACTTGAAAGAGCAATCCCTTATTATTTCTAATAATATTGCAGTGTAACAAAATTCTGGCTATTAAATCTTGCCTTGTTTGCACAGGTATTGCGTATACCTTAATTTTGAGATAACCCCAGAGAAATAAATCCATAGGATTAACGTCTCCTGATCGCCATTATGATGGCCATTGAAAAGGGCCTCCACGACCAATCCATCTATTAAGAAACCTTGTGTGTAAATGCTGTCGTACATCTAAACTGAAATGAGGAGGGGCCCCATCATGCATGAACCATGAATTCCTACGAGTTTGTAGTGACACATCATCAAACAGGTTCCATAACTCATTTTGCAAAAACTCCAAAATATCTCTGACCGGTCAAAGTACCGTCAATAAAGTATGGCCCTATCAAATGATTGCCAACTATTCCTGCTCAAACATTAACCATGAATCTATGCTGGTTCCTAGTTTGGATAATGCCATGTGGATGAATTAATGATTCCATATCTGGTGAAACCGGATTCGTCCGTAAAGAGAACGTTACTAATAAATGTATTGTCTGCTTGTAACTCCGCCAAAACCGGTCCCAAGCCCGGTTGAAAAAGGAGGAGGGAACCCAATCCAAGGTGGAACAGCATATGCCGAGGGATGAATGGCTGATGGGTTAAATCAGTCGCTAATATGCGAACTCTGGATACCAGGTGACCTCCAGTAGTATATAACCTTATCCAGCAGGAGGCTCTGTTGGATGGACTGAATAATTCCTCTATTACTCGTGGGAACAAAATGGACCCTAAAAAAACAAAAAAAAATCCGGAGGACGACAAATCCTCAAAACCTAAACCTGTGGCAGTGGAGGTAGGCGAAAGCAGTACCTCAAGGCCAGAAGGTGAGATGGAGAAACTGGTCGAGGAGACCGACCGCCTTAGGGTGGGAAAAAACAAAGTTAGGCTGTGTGGAGCAGCCTACAAAAGGTTTAAGTTCCTTCTAAAAGAAGGATACTCAAAAACAGAGGCTAGGAGATTAGCCCTCCTAAAGAAGGAAGAATTTAAAGTTCCTAGAAAGGGGGGTGAAACTCGAGCAACCAAAGAAACGGGAAAAAAAAGGCCAAGATCCCAGGATGAAAGTCCGAGGGATGAAAAAAGGCCAAAACAAAAAGTAAGCACTCCTGAGGAGTGTCCTAAAAAATCGGAGGCTAGGAGACAGAAAGGTGTCTCTTACAAAAGTGCCTTAGAAGGAGTCAAAATGGCGGTGATGTCTAGGAGATACCCATCCGAACTCTTAGACACAGCGCAGATGGACACAATTTGCTCGTCACTCATGGACATAGTGGAGGAAAGGTTTAATGAAACCATTAAACCTAAGTTCCTCAACTCGGTCTATAAGGCGGGCTACTTGATGTTACTGTGCAAGGACGACGCTACAGTAGAATGGCTCAAGGCGGTGGTAGTTGATCTCCACCCTTGGGAAGGTTCAGAACTGTGGGCTACTAAGGAGGTAGACATACCTCAAGGGAGTACCCTGTTGGGGTACTTCCCAAACTCGGCGGAGATGCCTACTGAGAGGATTCTACATCGAATCCAGGGGCAAAACCATGGAGTCAACACCTCTTCATGGAGGGTGGTGAAGAGAGAGGCGAGGGGCACATCGGCACTCCTAATCCTCTCAATTGACCAAAATTCAGGGTCTGCAGTGGAATCCCTGGGCAAGAAATTGTCATATGGGTTCAAGGAGGTGACTGTTAAAATCAGAAAACCTCATGAACCACTACTGGAGGAGGAGAAGTCTGATCCCCAGGAGACAACCATAATGGAGGTGGCGGAGGAAGGAGGAACTGATCCTCAATCCTCGAAAACAGCATAAATGGAGTTTGTGCAGGTAAACCTCCACCATGCGAAGGCTGCGTCAGCCACCTTATGCAAAAGATTTGCCCAAGGCACTAAAATGGTGGGACTAGTCCAGGAACCCTGGATCCATGGGGGAAAAATCTGTGGACTTAGTACCAAAAACTGTAAGTTAATCTATGATAGATCTGCCCTAGTACCGAGGGCGGCGATTCTGATTAACAAAACCATTAATACAATGATTCTTTCAGAATTCACAGATGCGGATACAGCTACAATAATAGCAAAGCTGAGTGTTCCTGGAGGAAAGAAGGAGGTAGTACTTACCTCAGCATACTTTCCTGGGGAGGATAAGGAGGCGCCACCAGAAACGATGAAACGACTCATCAGCTACTGCGAGGCCAACAGGAAGCAGCTAATCCTGGGCATCGACGCCAATGCCCACAACATCGTATGGGGAAGCACCGATACGAACAAAAGAGGTGAGTCTTTATATGAGTATTTACTTACTACTAACCTGGTGGTGGCTAACAAAGGTAATCGCCCAACATTTATAAACTCTATAAGGCAGGAGGTACTCGATCTAACCTTAGTGTCTAGAGGTACAATTAAACTAATAAGTGATTGGAAAGTGTCGGAGGAGGTGTCATTCTCTGATCACTGTCTGATCATGTTTAAAGTGGGGGCTTGCGGCATGATCAACCAAACTTATAGGGTTCCTAGCAAAACTGACTGGGGGGGATATAAAAGTATCCTACAAGACAGCTTGAAGGAAATACCAAACAAAATAAGATCTATAAATGAACTGGAGAGAACAGCTAACCTTACAACGAAGGCTATAATGAGGGCCTTTGAGGAAAACTGTCCTCTCAAAACCAAGAAAACTTTTAATAAAGTGCCCTGGTGGAACAACGAGCTAAGCAGTCTGCGAAGCAAGGCCAGAAGGGAATTTAATAAAGCAAAGAGAATGAACAAATGGGAAGAGTACCGTAAGGCTCTTACTGAGTTCAATGTTAAACTTCGGAAATCGAAGCGCAGCTCATGGAGGACCTTTTGTGAGAACCTTAATGAAACACCTGAAATTAGCAGAGTGCAGAAGGCTCTATCAAAAGGCCCTCAAGAAAACATAGGGGCGCTTAAACGTGAAGATGGTACCATCACAATAACCTTCCAGGAAACTGTGGAAGCTTTATTAATAAAACATTTTCCAGGGTGCACAGCATCTAGAGAAACAAGAGAGGACAATGGGTCCGTAAGGAGCAGAGCAGAACTCAAGATGGACTGTCCCCTTGTTAATAAAATTGCATCACCTGAAAGGATTAAGTGGGCCTTAGGGTCCTTTAAGCCATTCAAGGCTCCAGGCCCTGATGGAGTGTTTCCGGCACTCATTCAGAGAGGGCAGGACATCTTAATTACAACGCTGATCAAGATGTTTCGATCCAGCCTATTATATGGCCATGTTCCTCATGCATGGAGGAAAGTAAAAGTCATATTTATACATAAGGGGGGTGCAAAACCCCTTGACGACTCCAAGTCGTATCGTCCAATAAGTCTATCGTCGTTTATGCTCAAAACTATGGAGAAACTAGTGGATCAATACATCAGAATGGAGGTGTTATCAGCTAAACCTCTTCACAAGTACCAGTTTGCCTATCAAAAAGGCAAATCAACGCTATCAGCCTTACATCAAATTGTCAAAATCATAGAGGGAGCTCATGATTCAAAGGAGATTGCCCTAGCAGTCTTTATGGACATAGAGGGAGCCTTTGACAATGCTGCATTCAATGACGCAGTCTCTCAGGAAAAGAGGGATTCATAACTTCATCATTAAATGGATAAATAATATGCTGAGGGGAAGACAAGTATCCACAAGCATTGGCAGTGCCACACATGAAGTAAGTACCAAAAGAGGCTGCCCACAGGGGGGAGTCATATCTCCGCTGCTGTGGTCGCTGGTGGTAGATGAACTACTAAACGACCTGAGCAACGCGGGGTTTGACGTTCTGGGGTATGCCGATGACATAACTATAACAGTGAGGGGCAAGCATGACTCCATCATAGGGGAGAGAATGCAGGAAGCCATTGACCTAACCAAAAATTGGTGCCGTAAGGAGGGTATGAATATAAACCCTCAGAAGACCACAATAGTTCCATTTACCAAACGAAGGAAAATAAAGTTACCTAGTTTTCAAATAAATGGAACTATCATACCTCTTTCCAAGGAAGTCAAGTACCTAGGGGTGACACTGGACCAAAAACTAACGTGGGAGAGTCACCTGACTAGAACAACCAACAAGGCCATCAAAACACTGTGGTCGTGCCGCCAAATGGTAGGCAAAACGTGGGGTTTGAACCCCAGAGCTATGAACTGGATCTACAGGCAGATCGTTAGACCTGCCATCCTCTATGCGTCAGCAGTTTGGTGGAAGAAGGTAGACCAAAGAACAGCCCAAATAAAGCTGGCCAAAGTACAAAGACTAGCGTGTCTGAGTACTATAGGAGCCATGAAAACTACACCTACTGCCGCGATGGAGATCCTGCTTGATCTGGATCCCCTACCGGTAGTGATTAAGGAGGAAGCTATGAAGCAAATCCTCAAATTACATGAGGAACACCATTTTAAAGAAGGTAACCTCAAGGGGCATCTGGAAATCCTCAAGGTCACTCCCTTGATGGACATGGCTTCAGTGAGTGACCCGATGCAACTAAAAATGATATTTGATCATAAATACAAGGTTCGGATCCCCAAAAGGGAAGACTGGACGGGAGACACAGTATGCATACTGGAGCACTCCCAAAAGTGGTACACAGATGCATCAAAAATGGAAAATGGAGTGGGGGCAGGAGTGGTGGGACCAAGGTTCAACAGACATGTGTCCCTCAGTGCTGACACCACCATTTTTCAAGCAGAGGTCTATGCCATCCTCATGGTGGCTGAACACCTGATCAACAAAGACCGATGCAAACAACACATAAGTATCATGTCGGACAGCCAAGCGGCATTAAAAGCACTCCAAAGTAACAGCTTGAGATCAAAAATGCTTCATGAGTGCCATCTGGCTCTAAACCAGCTGGCGGACAAGAATAAAGTTGAACTTGTCTGGGTGCCAGGGCATGTGGGTATAGCAGGCAACGAGGAGGCAGATCAGCAAGCGAAACAGGGTGCACAAAAGTCCTTTATAGGACCAGCTCCCATGTTTGCTTTTGGACAAAGAGACTACCAGAAAGTCATTACCAACTGGATCAACAAAGAAATCAACAGAACCTGGAATGCTATTACAGGTCTCAAACATTCAAAGAAATTCCTCAACCCTAACAAAAAGAGGGGAAGGGAAGTGTTAAAACTAAGCAGAAGGGAGCTAAGACTACTTTGCGGCATACTAACAGGACATATCCACTGCAGGCATCACCTGAGAAAGATGGGACTGGTGGATGATGACACTTGTAGGTACTGTGGTGAAGAGGTGGAAACTATGGAACACATTATCACGAGCTGCCCGGCGTTATGCCGCAAAAGACAGAAATTCTTAGAATTTATTTTCATCATGGAAGAAGAATTACTAAACCTACCGATCAGGGGCTTGATCGACTTTGTCAATGACATAGATCTCTCCTGAATCCAACAAGAGGGGGGCACAAAAGATCTTACTTGGTCGCAGTGCAGGAGGTTGCGAAAACACTCACCCTGTTCTTAATAATAATAATAATAATAATTGTCTGCTTGTTGTTGTCGCAGAAACCACTGGCTATACTCAAGTCGTGCAGGATAATCAGCCACTGTCATACTGTGTACTTTTTTCATGTCAAAAGGATATAACAGCTGTTCTTTTAGGACGCGATGAACAACTGATATCGAGGCGTTATGTTCTCTTGATAATTTTCGTAAACTCGTTGATGGTTCATTATCAACTGCATTTAACAAGTCTTGTTCAACTGCCACAGTACGTAGGCTTCGTACTGGACCTTCTCCACCTTTTTTGGCAAAAAACTTCTCAAAATTTAAAATTTTGTTTTGTATACATGGAAAATTACGTTTACTTATTCATACCTGTTTCTGGTAACCTGAGATCAATACGCTCAAACATTCGTCTGTCTGGCAATGCTCTGTTTGGAAAATGTTCTGCATAAAGCCTTCTGGCCTCTAAACAGTTTCGGGAGGCCAGTCCATACATTAAATGCATATCTGAGTACTCAATAAAAGTGAATTCTGCCATTGTAACTGTTAAATTAAGAACTTATAAATTATTGACAAGTACTGACTACGTACTATTCTACACCTATAGTTACTTGACACTTTTAAAACGTTTTTACCAACTTTCGAATTAATAAGTCGTTAATGTTTTTATCATCTGCTATCATCAAATTATTTTTTTGTAGTACTGTAGGTAAATCTTGGACATCGTATTAATAAGTTAGTTTTACCTCGTTGTGTACTTATAAAAATGGTGAATGCGTAAATTGGTACGTAGTGCAAAAACTGTAAATATTAGCCAAACGGCTTATTTTATCGAATTCCAACAAGAGTACCTTTTCGTTAGCTTAATGTGTGGGGAAGAAAATTTCGATAATTTCATACAGGGTGTAACATCCCTGCAACATTTTTGGATCACTAACCATTGCGAGTAGTCTGTCCCTGGCTTCAAGGTACTACTGTAAATCTGTTTACCTTTCCAAAATAAACATATATTATACATTATAGCTTTGTCGTATATTTTATAAAGATCAAATAACTAGTCCAAAAAATAAAAATAAAAACCAAAATTAAAACTTTGGAAGCCTATAACACGAAAACGAGGGCCTGCATAGAAATAGTTTTATATGAAGTACTAACATTATTTTGGCTCAGATTATACGCTCCTGACTTTTTTCCCATTAGCCCCGGGACACCCTGTATATGTTACATGCCAAACCGTTTTTTAGGACAAACTATTTCGTCCTAAGTGCGGTCGGATAAACTAGTTTCTCCCAGGCCAAACCAGTTTATTCTAACGCACTTAGGATAAACTAGTTTTGCCGGATTTTAATATTTAATATTTCAGACCAAACTAGTTTATTCTAGGAGAAACTAGTTTGTCCTAGGAAAAACTGATTTCGTAGTGATTTATGCAATTAATGCACACTTGCCTGTACGGTTTTACCAGATATTAACACTTTGACTGCCATGAGGTACGGGGTGTGTGCCTCACCTAAATGTGTGGTTTGTGCACCGAGGTACAGATGTTGTGCCACAAGTACTGATATCCTTTTATTTTGTGAAGCACAGCGTATGGCTCTCAAACGCCTATTCATCCTATGAAAACTTATCAAGCACGGCACAGTAGGAGACGCTTGCCAGTTTGCTCTAGGTATCTACTAGTTTTTTGATAATTCGTTTCAAAATATCTTTTTTGAATTCCGTATTGCTTTTTTTGTCTTATGTCAGTTCTGAATACACCACATGAGCGTTTACCAGAGTAGATCCCAAAATAATTTCGACTGAAAAAAATTTGGCACGGGGGACCAAATGTTTCCTTCTCATGGCGGCAGCCAACGTGTTATTATTTAATATTTCAGGCCAAACTTGTTTTATTAGGACAAACCAAGTAGTTTGTCCTTATGTTTGTGAGTTTTTTTAAATGGCGTAATAGCCAAAGAAAGTTAAATCAAATAAAAAGTTATAGTAATACATAGTACCAGAAGAAGCCTACTTGTTGTTACAAGTTGTACTCTTGTGACATTTTGAGTTGCACAAGATAACTGCCAGACATGAGAGCATTAATTGCATCAAGAACTACGAAATCAGCTTTTCCTAGGACAAACACTAGTCTGTGCTAGGATATACTAGTTTCTTCTAAGATAAACTAGTTTGGCCTGAAATATTAAATATTAAAATCCGGCAAAACTAGTTCATTGGGATAAACTAGTTTGGCCTAGGAGAAACTAGTTTATCCCAACGCACTTAGGATGAACTAGTTTGTCCTAGGAAAAATTAGTTCGTCCTAAAAAACAGTTTGGCCTGCAGCATATACACAAATATAAATTGCCATGTTTCAATAATAATTATAAACTAGAGATTTCATTGTTCCTGTGAAAAGCCTCGACAGATATATTTGTGATATTGATATCAGTAAAAGATTTGTGAATTAAGGTGTGTCTGTCATTCACAGGAACAATTAAATATACAGATTGCGTAAATTACTTTGGAACCCTGGCCTCGGATTACACAAGTACGACAAGGATATATGAAAGAGAGAGAAAGAATAATTGTGCGCGGTCATCACTTTGTTACATCTTAGGGGTGTATACTTATTTCCCGAGACTGGCCGAATGGTCCTTTACAGAGAGAATTCACTAGTTGGTGGTATAACGGTGGTAGGTATTCAGTATGCTCCCAACATGGAAGGAGTGAGGGTGTTAAAGAAATAAAAAAATACAATCGTTATTACGTAACCTGTACATCTTAAAATTCATTTTTGTCAACATGATCATTTCAGACCAAGTTGACAATTTCTAACTACAATAGGATATTATTTTAGCCATTGTAACTTGAAAATAAAACGGCATTTCTTGAGAAAACCATAATTAATAAACTAAAAATCCCTTCCATTAATAAATTAAATTGAAAAAATAAAATAAGTAGGTAGGTACCTACACCTATTCTAAACATAAAATATAAACTTCCTGAAAAAATAAAAATAAAAATTCATTCTAAAGGTAAACATAATTTTAATGAATTAAGTGCTCAAATAAACCACCTTCCTGTGCCAGACAATAATCAAATCTGTGAAAGATTTGATCTCATATCTGTAAGATTATTTGGCGTAATGCTGGCTCAAACATGCTGTATTTTCACCCTCGAAAAAAAGTCAACGATAACGAGGCAAAAATATCATTTGTACAAATTAATCTGCGCTTCTGGCAACAGCGGTTAAAATAGGGGGGCAATGGGCATTCGGCAAGTCTCGGGAAATAAAAGTATACACCCCTAAGGTGAAACAAAGTACACGCCTTAATGACCACGCATAATTATTCTTTCTCTCCTTTCAGCTGTTTTTCTGTCGTACTTGTGTAATCCGGACGGTTCGGATGTAATTTACGCAATCTGTATAGAATTGAAACATAGCAACCTTGACAGTATTAAGTCAGTGAAATGTAGATAGCGGTACACTAATTACAGTTTCTGGTTACCTACTTTTCTACCTCGTACCTAACTTTCGATACGCGCCGGTAGATCGCACTACACAATACGATCCACTGCAACATGGAGGTATATAAAACCATCAATTAAATATTCAATTTTGTTTTCAATTCAAATTGGATGTACATTATAAATTTAAAAAAAATATATGGCACATTATAACTCGTAGATATTACGATAAATCCAACAGACAGTGAATTAAAATCATTACAATTTATCTAAATTATTTATTTAATTAAAAATATGATTTATAAATTAAAAAAAATATATGACTCATTATAATTCGTAGATATTCCACCCTGTATATCAAACTGGCAGTGAATTAAAATTATTAGAATAACGTTCTTATACATATTTAAAAATAACCACAAAACATTAATCTTATGGAAACAAACGTTCTGCATTTGAGAATTTTTCTAATCCATTTTTGGTTACCAATTCAGTAGTCTAAAAATTGTTCAGAAATGTAAAGAAAATGTTTCTAATATTAGAATAGCTACTATACGTAATGATTCTAAATACACCTTGCTGATTAAGTGAAATTCAATACCTAGCTCTGAACTATTTATTTGCGACTATAATACAACGGAATATTGATTTATTATGAGGTAAAAACACTTCAAACGTTTTCTCAAGCGTATAGTTTTTTATAAAAACGGTTAAACCTTAATGATGACTTTCGATAAGGGTTTTGTGATGATGGGAATTCCTAAGGCGATATGCCGTTTTAAAATTTTTCTTTACCGTTCCTTTTTTAAAGCGACTTTTATTTGATTAAAACAAGTTTATTCAATCTATTTTAATTGATACATCTCACGTTATCTTAATATAAACAAGTTTGGCAATCTATTTAATGGGAAAAAAGATAAATATGATAATTTCTTCGTGGTTAAAAAAATAGTTGAAAAAGCAGCTATGTTTTTTTAAATAAGACAATGTTGATGAACTCATTATAATTCTGGCGACAGTTCTGAGAGCAGTGGCGGATCCAGGGGGGCGGTATGGGGAGTCCCCCCCCCTTAAATATATATTTTTTTTTAAGTTCAGGTGAAAGATTTAGTGCTCGGTTCAACAAAATGTAAAAAAGCAAAATCAATATTCATACGATCAAAATCTAAAAGCTTCAAACCCAAATTACAAGAAAGCGCTTGCGACGCAGGTAACTACTCAAATTCATGTAACGTTTTTTTATTTCAAGTGTACTTCAAGTTTTGAAGTTCGTTGATCTTTCCTTGAAATTAAGTAAATGCTTAATTATAAATTTGTAATTTTGTAACCCCATAAAATTAACCTGAAAATTTGCAGGTAAGTGCAATGGAATAAAATGCATCTGATGTACATTTTTTTGTTAATAATATACTTCCGGTTTAACCGGTAATGCCATCAACTTCTTTAATTTAAATGGGACACCCTATATATTTTTACAGATTTTGAAAGAGCTTGTTATTTTGAATAAATACATACTGAGTTTAGTGTAAAAATTTTTGTAAAAACGAGGAGTATAGCACTTTAATCAACCACCTTTGAGTTTTTTACATTAGAGCAAAAAACAATTTAGAGAAACTAACTGATGTAGTTTGTATGCATAGTAATAAATAAACGACTACTGTTTAGTACGTCTTTTGTTCTCCAAGTGTCAAATTCTAATTGACGGAAATAAATTTTACAATTTAGAATGGTTCAATTAAGTGAAAGAGAACGTATTGAAATTTTAATGATGATCGGTTATGGTGATCGTGTCAGAACTCATGAAGAAGTGTGTCATATTTTTAATAATTTGCATCCGGAGAGAAATCCTATACCACGCTCAACAGTAACTAAAACATTACAACGTTTTAATACAACTGGGATGGTAAAACATTTGCTAAAACCTGGAAGACCGCGGACTGCAACGAACGAAACTGTTAAACAAAATATTGCAATCGATTTAGATGAATCACCTCAAACTTCCATCACAAATTTGGCACTAAACCATGGTATCAGTCGACGTTCTGTAGGAAAGATATTAAAAAGTGAAAAGTATTATCCGTACAAGATACAGTTGGTTCAAGAAATGTCAGACGATGATTTTGACCGACGGCTGGAATTTTAGTACGGCTAATGGACATCTGTAATGTCGACGACAAGTTTGCTTCTAACATAGTTTTTTCCGATGAGGCAACTTTTTGTTTAAATGGAACAGTTAATCGCCATAACTCAAGGTATTGGTCAAATGAGAATCCTCATTGGATTCATGAAGCACATACCCAGCATCTACAGAAGTTAAATGTTTGGATGGGAATTGTCGAAAATAGGCTTATAGGCCCATTTTTTATGGACGGAAACTTGAATGGTATTTGGATCTACTAAATAACGAAATTATTCCTGCACTTCAACAGAATGGGCAATTACCACAAAATGTTTGATAGACGGGTTAGGGATTTTTTTCGGATGCGAATTTTCCAAATCGATGGATTGGACGTAGAGGATTCATAGAGCTCGTTCTCCGGATCTTAGCCCGTTAGATTTTTTCTTTGTGGTTATCTAAAATCACGTGTTTACGTTAGACGACCAACAAACTTATAGGAATTGGGACAAAGAATTATTGATGAATGTGCACTAACCCGTGGAGAAGTCTTGGAAAGAGTGACTCAAGAATTTGTTAATAGGATGGGATATTGTCAGCAAGTAAACGGCGAGCATTTTGAATATTCGAAGTAATTTTGTTTCTCATTATTCTAATTGTACAACTAACAGTGAGTTAGTCCTCGTTTTCACAAAGTTTTTTACACTAAACTCAGTATGTATGAGTTCAAAATAACAAGCTCTTTCAAAATCTGTAAAAATATATAGGGTGTCCCATATAAATTAAAGAAGTTGATGGCATTTCCGGTTAAACCGGAAGTATATTATTAACAAAAAAATGTACATCAGATGCATTTTGTTCCATTGCACTCACCTGCAAATTTTCATTAATATCTTTATTTTCATTTAAAAGATATTTACTTGGTTCCATACTTTATCCCAACCCTGTACATGCATACAATATGTTCCTTTTGGGGTAGGTATAATCATTATTCTTTTTGTTATTGTTTATCGTTTCTCGTGTAATCTACTAACTATTGTATTTTGAATGTAGTTTTAGAAAAATTTGCTGGACTCACACAATTTTTTTTAAATATTTCCTCTTTTAGATGCAAATAACTGTGATAAGGAAGGTAATATTATTAAAATACAATAAACCACATATACCTTCTGTGTGCTCCTTGTGATTTTCGTTTGGGAAATTAAACCACAACATTTTTTATATCTTTTTAATTAAAAATAATGTTGATAGTTTAATTAAAAATAATGTTGATAGTACTTATCATCACCATCAAAAATGTGCACGATGCTAACTATATCATAGTTAAGTCAAAATAACCGTTTTTTTGTTCAAATTATTCAATCAAAACACAGATGGGATCGAAAGATGATGTCATTTATTTTATGATTATGTAGGTACGTAAATTCATCTTTGAACTGTTCGAATCGGACCTTTCGTTTAGAACAGTGATTCCCAAAGTGGTCTATATCGACCCCCAGGGGTCTATGACAACCTGCAAGGGGTCCACGCCAGCGAAAAAATAATTTGTGGGTCCTTGAAATGAAAATGAGGGATAGTGGACAAAATTTTAAAAGACAATTTAATGAAGTGGAAAACAGACATCGCCTATTTAACAGATTTGTTTACAAAATTCAATATGGTTAATTTGTAGTTACAAGGCGACAGTCTAAATTCGATTAAAACAAAGTCCATCTTATCAGCGTTTCTTGCCACAGTTAAACTAATGAATTTTTCACAGACAAACTGCCAGGAATACGACGTTTCAACCTACCTTCAACATTTAAATGCCCTCTATTCAGATTTTGAAACTAGGTTTGAGGATGTTTTGACTATGGTAATACCACCGTGGATAATTAACCCATAAGGTGACATAGAAGGAACGGATGTCATAATACAAGAGGAACTGACTGAAATAAGTACAAACGAAGAACTTAAGGTTCAGTTTAAGCACTTCTGGCTGCAAAAAAAGATACCTGTTACTTATCCCGTATTATTGCGAGAAAATTTTTAATTTCCTTCCCATCGTCATACCTAGTGGAAAGGGGGTTCAGCGCTTTACCAATCTCCTAACGAAAAAAAGAAACAGACTGGACATCATTAGCCGACGAGATTTAAGATCAAACCTTACAAAATTGACGCCAAATGTTGACAATTTATTATTAAAGCATCAGGTTCCTCCTTCCCACTACTACTACTACTACTACTACTAAGTTTGCAGGCGAACCTTGTCCTGGACAAACTCAAGCCAAGGTTCCGGCACTGAGGCCACTGGCGGGCCCATTGTGCCATTCCTGCTACCTAGACATCCATAAAGCCGAGCCCTTCAATAAAGGCCACAACCTTTTTCAATGGATGCCTGCTTGTGTCTCCAGGGGCCAAAACAGGGACTCCGAAGATTCGCCTGCGTAGTACAGCCCAGTGTGGACACTCTAGGAGAACATGGACTGACGTTTCGTCAGTCATGCCACAACCCCTGCATAGGGAACTTCCCTCTACTCCTAAGTTGTGGAGGTGTTTCATCATACAGCAGTGCCCCGTTAGGAGTCCTGCTATCTTCCTTAGCCTACTTCTTGGTAGTTCAGTAGCTGCTCTAGCGTGTCCATCAGTCCTTCCCACTAAAAACATTTAATTATTGCTCAGTTTATTTTATATAACAGATACAAAATTTGATTTTGAGTAGTTTTAATTTAAATTCAATTATTAAATGTATAAAACTTAACATGTGTCTATACTTTAAGATTTTAACACTAAACTTCACTACAGTTAGAAATTTACAAGAAATCAATATTAGGTAATTAGGGGGTCTACCAAAAACCGAAAAACATGGCAAGGGGTCACTGACACAAAAAGTTTGGGAACCTCTGGTTTAGAAGGTACAACGAGCGTTAAAAGTAAAAAAATCCACCTGGCTCCATGCGAAGAGAGCGAATCCGGGGCGGATTTCTAGTTATTTATATCACAGAAATATACAAAATAGTATATTAAAGTATAAGTGGATATTAAGGTCTTTAAAACACGCGCGATTTTTCGAGCACGACGGCGAAGCCGGAGTGCTCGAAATAGAGCAAGTGTTTTAGAGACCAGTTATCCACGAATACTTTACGCTATTTTTTTTTATTGGTGCACTTTGAAATTATAAATACTGGTATCTATTACTACTACAACAACAAGAAATGGAAATAAGAACTAATAATGTATAATGGTTGAATTCGTTATGCTACATCAGTAAACCTTGCGTTGTCATGGAAATGATAAAAACATAATAGTATTAATTTAAATACCATTTCCTCCGATTTGAAAAATGGAAATATCAATATCTCAAACAATACCAACTGTACTTTCCATTTTCATTTATAAAATTGAAATTATTGTTAAATATTGTTCGAAGAAAGGTTTTGACGTTACAAAGTACTCCTGTCAGATCAATAATAAAAAATTGTCATTTAGATTTCGTTTCTCGAGTTGTTGATGTTGCCATGGTAACTTTAAAAAACGCGCGTTTTTGAAAGTTCGATTTAAACACGCTGAGGCGTGCTTTAAATAGGTAAAATGGTTCACTAATAAAAAAATTACATTTTTCTTACTTTGGTGTAAACCACTCTATTACATGCAAAACTCGTCTATAATATACATTAACAACATTTCAATTCAATTAGCACCTAAATTTATTGTAGTCCCACACGCAGCAGAATATATTATTGTTTTTATTCTAGGTAGTATTCACAGTAGACGTGTAATTGAAAAATTTAATTAAATTTTAAATAAATGCAAATACATAATATTAATAAACAATCTGTGACCTAAGAAAATAAAAAATAAAAATTATCGTTTCTTGTCTACGTGGAAGAAATGGCTTCGTAAATGATAAATTTTAGATTACATAAGTTATTTAATAATAGTAATGTGGTGTAGCTGGTATCTATCTCTACTTTTTTAACGCTTGTAGGAAGAGAGAAAGGAAAAGGAAACGTTAGACTTGTATATAACTAAGACAATTGAATAATATTTATTGGGTGATGTTATGTTAGTTCGTTTTGGTATAGGTACGCGGAGAAAACGAATTGAAAAAAATGGTCGTGTTATATATATTCAAGAAAAACGACGAAGATTCAAGAAATAAATAATGATTTCAATAACTGAAAAACACGTTTTTCTAACAGATTAAAAAGTGAATTTTTAAATATTTTATTTTTCACTAAATGTTTGGGGTACTCCATAGTTATCAATTATTGCTATACACATTTCATTGGTAGCAAATATATTTCAAAACTTGGGCTAGTATAAAAATATATACAGGTCGATCCATAACTATTGAGACAGACTAAGGGCGGATTATATCAAGTTGAAATTTATAACTTCTCAATCCCCGGAAACTATTAATTTTTACAACGGAAAGCTGCAAAGTATCCTGAATCCTCATCAATTTTGTATAGGATGTGGGTAATGGGGTGCCCAAAGTGGCAATAAGGGGATGGAAGGGAAGCGGCAAATAATCTTTAATTTGAATGAGTACAGACCCAAGCACAAAAAGGTAAAAATGCCGCTTTTTACTACCCAAATTTCCGGAAATAATGCGATTTGTTAAAAAATTGACAAATTATCAGTAGTAATAACCCAAGGACATTGATAATTGTTCGAAATAATTTTATGACAGATTTCGAAAGCTTGTTGTTTGGAAACAGACCGACGCCAATAATGCGATTTGTTAAAAAATTGACAAACTATCAGTAGTAATAACCCAAGGACATTGATAATTGTTCGAAATAATTTTATGACAGATTTCGAAAGCTTGTTGTTTGGAAACAGACCGACGCCGCAAGCAACAAGCTTGAGAAAGTTATCATAAAATTTTTGAGCATTTATCAATGTCCGAGGGTTATTCGGATAGAAAATTTTTTGCTAATTATATAAAAAATTTCATTAGAAGCGTTTTGAATTCTTTGCCACAGCTGATAACGGGTTTCTATTGGAACAGCATAGACTAATGATTTTAAATAACCCCGAATACAAAAATCACAGGGGTTTAAATCTGGAGATCTTGGGGGCCAATTAACTGTACCACCTCTTCCAATCCATTTATCGTGATGTATGTATGTATGTATGTATGTATTTTGGGGTAACATTCACTGAGACCTAAAAGATCTATTGTGCCCCCTTACTTCTACTTAGTTCCTGAGGAAAGTCTCAGAGACTAGTAGCTCCTTTAGTCCTATTTCCCCGAGGGATTTTAGGATATCTGCAGGCTTCAACTTAGGTAACTGTCCCTCTTCTATCCAGTAGTCTCCCAGGTGCTGTGCCCTAGGATTCTGAATTGCTGTGCAGTTCGCAAGTATGTGGATGGAGGATTCTTCTTTCATTCCAAAAAACCTACAATCTTCTTCCTCCACTATTTTGAGCTTTTTAAGGTGCCTATTCAGGCGACAATGTCCCGTTAGGATTCCTGTTAACACTCTTAGTGCAGTTTTGCTTTGATTTATGCATTCATTTGATCTTAACAGGTTGTAGTCACCCAGAAGAATCTTTGATTGCCTAAGCCCTACTAGATCTTTCCAATTGTCAGATCTTCTCTTTTCTTCGGCTTTACCTATTTCTTCCAATATTACATTGGAGCTGATTCCGCAAAAGGGTTCCGGCCCCCAAAAGGGTATTTCAGTCCCCCTCTTCGCTAGTTGATCTGCTATTTCGTTTCCTTCTATTCCAGTGTGTCCTGGAATCCAAAGTAAGGTGACTATATTGTTCTCGCCTAGTTCATTAAGTTTGCCTAGACATTCCCACACCATTTTGGAACTGATTACACAAGAACTCAGCGCTTTAATGGCTGCTTGACTATCAGACATTATGATAATCCTATCGTGATAGTTATTGTCGAGATATTGACGAACCTCTATACTAAAATGAGCTGAACATGAACCATAAATTATTTCGAATCATCAGGGGAACCTCATCTATTAAATCAGGTAAAATATTTTGTAGGAAATTAAGATATTCTTGTCCTGTTAAACGGCTATGAACCTCTACGGGTCCCAGAGTAAGCTGATTACCGATTACACCTATCCAAACATTTATACTAAATCTTTACTTGTGCTTTTTCTCTACTGTTGCATGAGAATTATCACCAATGTAGGCATAATGATGTGCATTATGTAAATTAAAAATTCCGTCTCTGGTAAACGTAGATTAATCGAAAAATAAAATATTGGAAAAGAAATTAGGATCTTGATTTTTTTGTTCCGCAACCAGTTTGAAAAATCTATGCGGGCAGGGAAATCACCATCTACCATGGCATGCACTTTTTGAAAATGGAAAGGATGACTACTGACCCATTTTCTCTTAATCTTTGGTGTACGGCTACAAATGTTGCGCGAGTAGGATGCCTTCTCTTTGGAAGTTTTTCCGCATATCTTCGCTCTGCTGCAAGAGCGTTACATTGTACTTCCCCATAAACTAAATGCATATCAGCACATTCTTCATTCGGAAAATAAACCATTTTGATCAAATTAACTATTATTTTTTACCTTTCACACACAATAACAATAATAACTGTTTAGAATCAAAATAATTTGACACATTGTCAGATTTTGTTGATTTTTCAAAGCCAACTTGATATTACAGATACAATTTTATAATCCAACATGATTTTATTTAAGAAACACAAAAAGTTTAAATTTATTTTTCTCGAAAACGGTTCATGATATCGATTAGAAAGAAGAGAACATTTTTTGTGAAAATTATCTTGAATTTTCCAAATTAGGTGTCCGATACATGAAAAACTTGAAAATAAAATTTTTTTAATAACAATACCTGACACGCTTGTGATGGATCTGAAAAAAAATTATTTAAAGCGAACGACTGGTTTGTAACTGTTTATTGATTATACCAAGTTTGAATATTTTAATTAACGGTATTTTTGAATAATTTGAAGAAAACTCATACGAGGACGTCTTCTTCAAAGGGATGTAGCTCCCTTAGGAAGCATTTTCGGATTAAGGTAATTTGAGCTAAATCGACTTAAAATCACCTCTAGTAACTGTAGTTTCCGTTTGGCAGGAGAGTTTCTGGACACCCTGTATAGGTAATAATGCACAAATTATTTTTTCGTGCAACCGGACGCGAAGTCAGTATTTCGCGTTCTCAACACAGTCCGCGAAATTCAATTTCGCGGAGTTACCCATAGCAACGGCTGCGAAACCAAACGTCAATTCCAAATTTGAATATCACTTTCAAATTTGACATTTATAAAATACTACAAAGACAAGGATTATTTTTTATTGAATACCAACAAATACATAAGTACTTATATTATTTAGGATGAATATTAACATTAATTGTACAGTTTGTATTATTACTTATATTTATTACTCCAGAAGTTGAAGCAAGAACTGTCAAAATATTTTGTATATATTGAAACATATCATTTCATTGTTAAATAAATTAAACTTCTGTTGATTTTAGAGCAATGATATATTTATTTACAATTATCTAGTTTAATAATTTTAACGATTGCACGAAAATTAATGTGTATGCCATGGCCGCGAAACTTTTTAACGACCTCAAGATTATCTTGCCTCGGCTGCAAACGGCCTCGGCGATAACTGTTCTTTCGGTACGTTAAAAAGGTATTTCGCGGCCTAATCATACAAATAACTATTACACATTTATCTGTATAATGATATAAATTCTTCACGCTAGTGAAGAATAAAATATGATTCACTCTCGTTAGCCAATCACATCCTATGATTATCAGAATTCACGCTACAATGAACAAATCAAATCGTCTCTTTTAAAACTTCAAATATCTAACTAATAGGTAAATCGCTTCTGACAGCGCGTCGTAGAAAGGTCAAAATAATCATATAATCATAATTTCACGTAAATATAGAGAACAAAATGGACAACAGCAGCGATAGTGAAGATTTAATATGTTTAATTACGTATATTCATGTATCATGTTATCTATCAAAAATATAAGTTACCTATATTTACGTTCTTTGCGTTCCAATAAATTAATGTGGTTGTGTAGCTTAGTGGTAGAGTTGCTTGACTCTAAAGCCGGACTCAGACGACTCGTGTAGTTGGCGAATACACAATTATTTGCGTACTTGGCAAGTATACGAGCTTTGCGAATTGCGATGGCAAGCAGGGCACTCACAGGACGTGTACACTGTACAGTTTACAAGTACGCTAGTGCGAACATTTGGCTAAATAAAAAAAACTTGATGTACAAATGAATAGAGCACAGTGATGTGGCAGCCACTATGGATAGCGGTCGTCCGGAGAATTTAGTTGTTGCTTCCGCTTTAACAAGAAATTCGAACACAATCTTATTTGTCCACTCCATTTGAATCAAAAAAACGTCTGTACGCTTCGGGCAGTCTTTGAAATAAATAGTCGCATTAGTAAAAGCAAATTATTTGTGCATTTCGTTTAAGCGCCTCTACAAGTATAGACAAGTATGCATGTACTTGGCAAGTGTACGAATAATCGTGATCCCTTTGACTCGAACCATTTTTACCGACTCGAAATGGAAAACCAACGAGTGACAATTAATAATTGTACAAGCAGTTACAAGTAACCCACTCACACGACATGCCAAGTATACACAAGTAACGATTATTCGCCAAGTAGGCGAGTCGTCTGAGCCCGGCTTTACGCGGGCGATCGAGGTTCGATTCCCGATGGAAACTTTTTTTTTAAACTTAGTCGTGGAGAAAGTATAGTCTTTTACTTGTGTAGAATGGCTAATATTCTACACTCGTTGAAGAATATACTATTATGCATAGTAGTGTAGAAAGTATAGTCTTTTACTTGTGTAGAATGATAGTTATTATTCACGCGGATGAAGTTTCCAAAACGAGCGATCGCAGCGAGTGAGTGATTTAATAAGTGGAAATTTTCTTGCGTAGAGGGAAATTAATAAGTGGAAATTTCCCTCTGGCTTGACAGCTGTCATTAACACATAAAATTATCATTTATTTTTTATGCGTTATTATTTTTAATTCTTTTAATACTTTCCCTTGTATCTAGTAGTATAAAATTAGGAAAAGTATGAAGACTAATATTTATTTTAGATTATTATTTAAATCTTGTTTTACTAGAGCATAGGGAAATTACAATATTTGACATCAAATCCGAGGTTAATAAATGAAGGATGGATAAAAATATGTCACCGAATAAGTATGTCACCGATTTCATTTCTATTTTAAAAAAGTTTTGGTATAAAATTTTCTTACCGAATCTCCCTAGAGCATGAATTAATATTCCGGAAATTTTCCTCAGTTGCGAATTTTTTAAGAAAATTCGCACTTCGAGAAAATTTCCGGAAATAATTCGTGCTCTATGGAGATTATAAGTGATAATTATTTCGATATGTAAAATATCATTCTGACGATGATATTTTACACATTGAAATAATTTAGAATTTTCATACATACTTTTTCATTAAAATGGAATTATTTAGAAACAATTAGTTCCATTAAAAAAAGTAATATGAGTAGATTCCACATAGTAAATTCTATTTTTTAGTTCTCTACCTATAAAAAGTGCACATATTTATAAATAAAAACAAATCTGCATAACAAAACAATCAAGTAATTATTTTTTTTATTCTGAACCCTAATAGGTACCCTTAATTCAAAAACACAAACAATTTAATTCTTTTTCCCAAACATTTTTCTACAAATTACTAACAAAAATAACGGAAACTCACCTGATACTTTCTAACAGATGGTAATAGCAATTACGACACAATTGTTAGAAAACTTAATACAATACACTATAAAACGAGATACATTCGATTAAAACAAACATTCACGCATTGCCCACTTCTAAACGGAATACGCTTCTGTTCTGACTGCGAGAGCTCAAGTTCAATCATTTAATATATCATGGATTTTACCACAGAGATTATACCCGCGTCGATAGTTTTATGTACACAAAGTCCATCTCTAATTGATTGGATGCGATAGTTTGTACAGTATGTTTTCATTTGAATGTTTCAACAAAAAAACTTTTTTTATAATAATTTTTTGAACATTTAACACATTATTTCGATAAATATTATTATATTAAAGAAATTGAGAAGAAAAATGGATGTTTGTCATCGAAATATTGCTTTTCAAAATATCATTTCTACTTTTTTATTGGGTTGGAGGATTGTGGTTCCTCCAAAACATGTCTTATCGGCTTCTTCAGAAAATATTAATTACAAATTTAATTTTTGTATAGTCGAATAGCAATTCATGATTTGTATTATACAATAATTATTTATGATATAAGTGCTAAAAGTGATATTTTATTTGGGAGAACGGAAGTTTGGGACACGACGCCGAAGACGGAATGTTCCATCCCTTCAAACATAATAAAATCACTTTTAGCAGGTACTTATATCATTTACTATTTTTTCTAAAAACACCATTAAAAGTCCAAATTAACGTATATTTTACATTAATTAATTGATAAAATAATAGCCGCGACATTATCAGTTTTGAATCCAATTTCATCTAATCTATTCATGAAACAAGTTGCCAAAGTAAACAAAAACCGAATTTGTTGATTTGTCTTTGTTGACAACTATTCTTTCTCGTTTCTTCGTTTTTCGATGGAAAGTGATCAAGAAAATGAATTTCTAACGCCGAAAATTGAAGAAGCAGCTTTTGAATTATTGCCTAGTAAGTCAAAGCGACAGTACGAGTTTTCAGTGGCAAAGAGGCCAGTGAAAAAGTGCTTCTTGCATACTTTGAAGAAAAGCTCAAAATATGGAAATCGTCAACGCTTTGGTCGAATCACTCTATGTTAAAGTCGATGATAAACATAAATAATCATGACAAAAGTAAATATTACAATCTTGTGGCTTTTTTTATGCGAAAGGGTGAAGAATTTCGACCAAAAAGTTCAAAAGTATTGACAAAGGAACAAATCGACAAATTTCTCGCAGAAGCCCCGGATAAAATATATCTAACGTAGAAAGTTGCTGCGATTTTTGGTGTTTTTGGAGCTTGTCGTCGAGAGGAACTATAATATCTAGGATTACCTAGTTGTCCAGACACAAAAACCAATGTGCAATGCACCTTTGTTGTAAGTGGTACATTGTATATGAATTTTTATAAAATGCATTAAAAATAAATGTGCCAGGACTCCAGTTGGAACCAACACATTTGGTAAGGTGCCTGCCAAAATGGCTGAATTTCTAAATTTGCCTGATCCCCATCTTTATACTGGATATTGTTTCCGACGTTCCTCAGCTAGTTTGTTGGCGGACTCTGGTGCTATTCTTACTACAATTAAAACACGGTGGATGGAAGTCCAGTACAGTAGCAGAGGGTTATATAGAAGTCTCGCTACAAAGGAAACAGAACATTGCGGATGAAATTTTGTCCAAAACTTCGGCGGATAACATTCGTATGTTGCGGCACTCGTGAGAAAAATTAAGTTTTTCCCACTAGTTGCACAATATACTATTGTATAACTGTTCTATTTTCCTAATGTCTAGTATCCGACTGCAAATTTCTGCATATATCTGTTTTTTGATATTGCAACTGAATGTTAGATGCTCGTTTTATCCAGTTTTCTCATAAATTTTGTACCGGGTGTTGGTTATAATTTTGTTCCCGCCAACTAGTAGATTAGATATCAATTTAAGATGCCTGCCAATATTATGTAATTTGGCTCCCAGTCCCAAAAGGGTAATTGGTAATTTGGTTTCCGGGCATTGTTGTATTAAAGGCACGACCTGAGAAATCCCTGTTTATTTTATTCAAATTTCGCGCCAAAATGCTTGAATAATAATCTATGTCAAATATTTTATACAATAGCTCGCAAATTAAAAGTTCATTTTGATAAATAATTTGAATTGTTTTCTACTGTATGTCATGGATTTTATAACGACAATTTAATTCATGTAGAAAAAATCGCATATGCCACAGTGCAATTGTCACTTTGACAGCGGCAAAAGTTAGCTTTAACTTTTACAGCGAGAAATACACTAGTGGTTTTTTCACTTATTCATTTGTTCATCAATTATCGCGGTGTTGGTTACCAGAATAAATAGTTTGGCATGTTTGTCAACAACTTATTGAATTTTCAAGAACTAACAATGAGTCGATTCAGTGTGTCTACGAACGCCGAAATTAGTCAAATTGTTAATACCTGTGTGCCTACCAATACAGTTGCGACGCAATCATCAATCTGGCGACAATTTTCTACGTTTTGCGATGCAAAAAGATACACATTTGAGCCAGATACTTCCATCGAGAAATTGAATGTAATATTGCAAGATTGGACATTTAATATGCGAAAAAGTAACGGAGAAGACTCTGTGGCACCCGCAGCGATATCACTGTTCCTAGTATGAATTTCAATAACTGCGTTTTTAATAATAATTGTACATTAAAATAAAAATGTGTTTATTTTTAATGTTTCATAAATAAAGTTTGCATTGATATGTTTCCAAATTTCTCATTCATTAAATTGTCCTGCCGAATTACACTCGAGTTTTGTATTGATATTGGGTAAATTTGTGTTGTTCAAATTCTAAACTGTTTCCTTTAGCAATTTGACAAGCATAACTGTCAACTATTAAAAACACGACACCGAAGGTGGAGTTTCTCATTAAACAACCCAAATTTACCCGATAAAATACAAACCACTTGTGCAGTTGTAAGTGAGTAAATTGCACGATGCAGCACCAGCAAATACAATAGAAGTTCGTACGACATACATAATGTCGAATGACTTTTCAAAAGATTGACGTCACGTGCTACTGATCTGTGTTTGAGCTAAGATAATGGATTGTCATTTTTTGTATTTATATTTTCATCAAAATAAATATTTTCGCCTACCTTACCGGAAAACCAATGTTATGAACACCAAAAATAGGGCGGAAAGTATTGTTGAGCACCACAAGAGCGCAAAATTCATAACCCCACGATTTTTGAAGTTTTTCACCATCTGTCACTTGATTACTTTGACGTTTCAAGTGAATTTTTTAATTAAACGTTAAAGTTTTTGGTTATATTTTCCTATTTTTGGTTTATTCGGTATGCGAAACGCAGAGTTGTATGTCACACATACAAGAAACTGCCCTTGTGACACAATTTAATATATAATCATAATTGTCAAAATAAGTGTTTTTTTAAAGAATCTTTGTATTCTATATTATTGTTTAAAATAATTATTTCTGTTATCCCTAGTGACTTTTTATATTACAATGTTTTATGCGACACCCCAGAATTTTGTGTCATCTAAATAATTAAATGTATTCTACGCATGACTGAACCAGAGCCAAATATTGTATCTGCAAAATAATAATTAAATTGATGATCAACCACTCCTTTGTTATCTCTTCGAATATTGTTATGATATAGAGCAAGATAAGATGGATTGCGTTATTAAATATATCGATAACAAACACGTAGAAGAAAAAGCTTTTATTATAATTAAATTTAGCTTTAGGGAATTAAATATTCTAAATGAATAAAAACCTTCATAACGTTGAAGCCGTTGTAATAGAAAATGTTTTGTAGTCCTTGAATAGACACGTTAAAATAATGATTTGTCTCAAAGTATATCGTCTTGGCTTTTGCCGACAATCATAAAATTAATGGGCCAATGGGGTGTTAAACTTAACAAAAATATGATGTTTTCTCTATGTTAATAGTTAGTGGTGGACAAAACCATATTGGAAATCGATTATTTTTAATATTCTTATTCTCACAAGGTTTTTATGCCGATTTGAAAATTCAACTTTTGGACGATTTAAATAATCCGCCATTCATAATGTGACGTATGCTCACTAGAACAGAAGTTAGCTACATAAGAGTTGACATAGGACCACAATTCTGATGTGATGAAGTACTTATAGGTTATACTTAATGTCATATTGCTGTTATAGTGACTTAGGAATTGTTTTTTTCCTCCCATCATCGAGTGTTGAGTATAATTTGTTCATGTCACTTTCAAACTAAAAATCAAACATACACACACGTATACAATAACTAACATAAAAATGATCTTCACAGAAATAGTAATTAGTTTTAGTTTGTTTATATTTGCTTCTAGCAGCCTCAAACCAAATTTTCTTTTAACTGGTACTGCAGGCACAGTTACAAACTTTTTATCAGGCGTTGTAACTGTTGTGTTCGTGCAGTAAGGTACAAAACAAGATTTACACGATATTGACATTATTCCAACATGAAAAATTGTGGAGAAAAACTAACTAAACTCAACCAAAAAAGTATTGACACAATTTTTTTATAATATTGAAACGTCAAGCTTGAATAAAATGTAAACAAAACCAAAACACTCAAATATATTATAGACTTTGACAGTTCTTCAAACTTCAAATGCGAATGGCCTTTTTGTAACTGGCTATTAGATCATAAAACATCTAAATTAGAAATACTTAGTGAAGTGACGTATCTGTAGTGAAAGTTGCAAACATTTAGGAATTCCTAATTTCCAGTTTTCTCGTAAAATATTCGGTATAAAAAATTTGTAAATTAATTTTTGCAAAGTAGTACCAACCTACTTTAATAAAATACCAAAAGCCGGATATCGGTGTAACACCCCATTGCAATAAATCATAATGGCCAATAGCTGCTGTAGAAGAGATCGTCAGTGGCGGACTATTTAAAATTATTTTAAAAAGGATAAAATTCACAAAGATCCATCTTTTTGTATTTTTATCGTACATCCTTTGTTTTTTATTTAATATTTGAAGACCATTTCTCTAAACTTTTTTTCTTTTTCCTCCTAAATGAGAGATTATTAAATACTTGAATCCTTAATATTGTTTGCAGACAGCAGCAGACAATTTGGAACAAATCCGTTTTCTGATCCAGCGTGAATAATAGTTATGCGCTTTCCTTTGTTTGAAAGTGCACTAGTCTTACAGTTTTTTCTGGAATCAATCCATCCTTTGGATACTGTATCGTGTGTAAAACCATATTTCGTCCAGGTAGATTGTAGATCTGTTTTCGGATCGGTACTTCTTAATATCCTGAAGAAAATTGAATGTCCAAGTGCGCAATCTTTGCGATTCCATTACCACTTGTTTTTTTGCCAATTTTACGATATGTGAATCCCATTTTACCACTTACTCTATGGAAGGTGGCACGGCTAATATTTTTATTGGTGTCATCTTCTTCTGCATCCTTTTTAGATTGTCCAAAGTAGAAACAATCTGGCTTTCATAGAGGGAATATATTTTTCTTCTTATTATGTCCTGTTGGCCATTGTCCAGACGATGAGATTGAAAATCACTACGTTTTTTTCTTCCACTTAATTTTTCACTGTTAATAATATCCTTTATAGAGGATAATTATTGGTGTCTTTGTAAATAAGCAGGTTTCTTTTAAAGCTTCTTGTTTAATGAATCCTCTACTTACGAAACAATCATACACATTTTCACAATTTGCTTTGCATATAACACAACATTGCGAAAAAAATTGATGATAACTTATAATACTCGTATAGAAAGCTCTTTGAAAACGCACGCTAAAAGGGAATATTTAATGCTACCAAATGAATTCAATGCAACCATAATACACCCGATACAAAACTTATTTAAACCTGTTGGCCCGCCCTTGCCTTGTCACTCGACTGTTCTTGGGTTTCATTTCAGGTCGTAAATGGTCGTATTTAGATGATTGCCGGGAAAAGCTAGGACGATATAGGTACTTTGAGACAAACTATACCGAGTATGAAAAACTGTCTAACATTATCAAAGACATGTTAGGCAATATTTAAATACAATTGTCCCTCAGAAATGGATCGGTCGAAGAGGTCCAACTGAGTGGCCGGCAAGATCCCCTGACTTGGCACCACTTGATTTTTTTCTCTGGGGCTACCTGACAGACCGCATTTTTGTCAACAGACCAACCAAGACCAAGTATTTGCAGCTTAAATGAATGTTTAGTTTATAAATTTCTGCTATGTTTGAAAGTACAATTTTAATATTTTTGTTGAATTTCTAACGAGATACAGACTAAGTAGAGAGGGAATCAGTAAAAAAACCACCTCCTTACTTCTTAGAAATCAAAAAACCTGGAACATGCCACAAGATGGTATGATGAAAAGGTATAACTTTTCAAAGAAATTCGTTTCGGAATTAAGCAACAAGAAGGAATGGGATCCAAATACCATTACCAGACTTGGAAAGAATGCCATTCAATGGTACACAGACGACTCAAAAGCTATAGAAGGAACTGTAATAGGAGTGTACGGGCCAGGAACCAAACACTCCGAAAGCTTGGGAAAAACCCCAAGTATCTCTCAAGCGGAAATTCACGCCATAAGAAAGTGTGCCCAGTTCAATATTGACAAAGGATATAGAAGGCAAAATATTATCGTAATGTCGGATA
The DNA here is from genome assembly GCA_949126875.1 of Lochmaea capreae. Taxonomy (NCBI): domain Eukaryota; kingdom Metazoa; phylum Arthropoda; class Insecta; order Coleoptera; family Chrysomelidae; genus Lochmaea; species Lochmaea capreae. The sequence goes on from OX421396.1 coordinate 19,134,220, forward strand.
GTCAAGCACTAATCTCGTGTAATCAGTTCCAAAATGGTGTGGGAATGGCTGGACACACTCAATGAACTAGGTGAGAACAATATAGAAGCAGATGGACTAGCAAAGAGAGGGACTGAAAGACCCTTTAGGGGGATGGAACCCTTTTGCTTATCAGCTTCAGTGTAATATTGGAAGAAATTGGCAAAGCCGAAGAGAAGAGAAGATCTGATCATTGGAAAAATATAGTGGGGCTTAGACAATCAAAGATTCTGATGGGTGACTACAACCCGTTGCGATTAAATAAATGCATAAGTCAAAGAAAAACAGCACTAAGAGTTTTAACAGGGATTCTAACGGGACATTGCCGCCTGAACGGGCACCTGGAAAAGCTCAAAATAGTGGAGGAAGAAGAATGTATATTATGTGGCATGGAAGAAGAAACCTCCATCCACATACTTGCGAATTGCACAGCAATTCAGAATCCTACGGCACAACACCTAGGTAGGAGATTATTGGATAGATTAGGGACATTTACCTAAGTTGAAGCTTTCAAATATCCTAAAATTCCTCAAGGAAATAGGACTAAAGGAGCTATACTAGACCCTGAGACGTTCCTCAGGAACTGAGTACTAGTAAGGGGGCACAATAGATCTTTTAGGTCTCACTGAATGTCACCCCATCATACATACATACATACATAGATGGTAAAACTAAATGTGTCGATTTTTTACCATTTTGAGACTTTTATGCCTACCAACATGTTCGTAATAACAAGATCTATAAGGGTCGTCGACCCAGCACTGTAGTGGATCGCGGTTTAGTACTTGGATGGGTGACCACTGGAAACACCGACGTAGAGTCAGTAAAGACTGCAGCGGAGTAGCATATCACAGCTCGCAGGCAATATACCAATGAGCACGAGGTATACTGTAGATATGCCGTCTTTCGAGGGAGACGTAAAAACGAGGAGACTAGTGTGTAACTTTCCCTTACGATTTACTTTCGTTGTGTCAGAAGTATATATTGTGAACGATGGTAATACCCTATATGTTTATAAATTGCATTTGCTACGTAAAACATTTCTATACGTTGTACGACGGGGCAAAATAATACATATCGACATAAGAGTATCATACTACTTAATATCCTCATAATTGTATTTGCATTGAGAGATGTTAAAACCAAATATGTTGATATAATATATCATTTTTAATCGTTTAAATAACCCGAATAAAAATAGATTTCTAAGGACTTAATACTCTGTACGTGTACATAGACAATGTCAATGCTTGAGACAAGGAAAACTCAGAGGGAGGCTATTACTCGAGCAATCTAATATCGTCTCTCCTTTATCCTATAATGGTCCCTTGGGAATCAATCCGAATAGAAAAAAGACCTATTATCAATGAGAAATCTAATTGATAAGGACTTTCATCATTATTATGAAAATTTTCCAACAACCATCAGAGCACTTGAGTTTAATTTATGCTCCCTTGAAAAATGGCACAAAAATCGACCTAATATTTCGTTTCGACATCTAACTACAGTATTAATAATTGTAAATGTATGGCGATAATCTGACATATAAAAACAAGAATCAGATGACTAGTCAAGCAAATTATTAGTTTTTTTAATCGCGCAAACTGACCACATATTTAATAATAATGTAATAATTTTGTAACACACCAAATAAAATGTATAATATAGCACAGGGTAAATTATCTGTTCAATAACAATTTTTTGACTAATTCAGTGGCAGTTATTTCAATAAAGGTGAATATTGTTTTAACATTAATTTTTTTCTGAAACTATTGATATTGATATTAAACGGTAATTTCAATCAAATATTACTATTTTAGGATAATAAATTATTAACAGCTTTTCTTGATTAATATATTTTATTAATTGACTTTTTTATCTGACATACTACATATCATCAACATAACCTTGATAAACTATAAAATGAATCTTAAGGAGACTAGAAAAAACACTAGCTCCAACACCTTCCCTCATTTGATAGTTTGACTAATCCCATACTATCTCGAAGTTTTTCTAAACGGGGTCTAACTATAGGTTTCGTCAAAGCATCAGCTACTTGCAATGTAGTGGATATCTTCTTGACATCTAGCATCTCATTGCATACCATTTCTCGCACGAAGAAGTGTCTCGTTCTAATGTGCTTCGTTCTTCGATGGAATTCTGGATTTTGAGCTAGCTTGATTGCGGCTTCATTATCTACCATCACTGAAGAAATCTCATTAAGCTCGAGGACTTCTTCATAGAGTCTTCTTAACCACACAACTTCTTTTGCGGCTTTGCTCGCAGCGACTATCTTTCAATTCACCTACCAGTTTGTGATTTCGTCTAGTCACCCAACACAATGTCTACTGCTTATTGTCATTTTGCTTCCATGTTCTTAAGATCTGTCATTCCTTACTAATTCCATAGACACCGAGAGGAAATGTTTCCAGGAATTCATTGGTCAATACATCAATATGCTGAAGAATATAGGCACTTCTGGAGGATAAGGCTATAAGCAAGCTCCTATCGATGCTAGGAAGGGTGAGGCATGTCCACAAGGAGGAGTGTGATAATCGCAACTATGGTCAACCTTAACGACCTCCTATCACGGAATTGCCCACAACAGAATTTTACTGTCTTGAATATGCAGACATTGCTATTTCGGTCAGAGGAAATTTTGCTGGGGTAGTATCGGAAAGAATGCAAATAATCTCAAATATCGTTGATAATTGACGCGCACAAGAAATACTGGCAGTATTAACTACACTAATTATCATCTTTACGAAAAAAGACATTTTGAACTAAAACTTTCATGGAATACTTACCTGTAAAAGACCATACACATTATCCTCAGCAAATGCAGAAAAATGTGTGGAAAACAGCTGGGATCTCAACCCAAAAAATGACCAAATGGCTATACATAACGGTTGTTAGACCAATGTTAGCCTACGAATCAGTATAGTGTGGTGGACAAACATACTGCAAGTGAGCAGCTATAAGGCTATTAAGTAGCACACAGAGGCCTGCTTGCCTGTGTATGACGGGGTCTATGGCCCTTCTCCCACAAATACGATGGACATCTTGCTGAATCTACCACCAGTACACATTTCATAAGTCGGAGCTATAGATATATACCTAACGCATATAATACTTTAAAGTCAACAACGCGCTGTTGATATTATGTCCTATACCAAGAACAAATATTACCAACCCTAGATTGTAAAAAAGTGGTTAATAATTAAAGACGTAACGGGGAATTTTTTTTCTATTTACTGCCAGCTTTTTTGTTCTATTTACAGTCAGAGTATTTACACACTTGGCTCATTTTAAAATTTGTTTGCTTACGACCACCATCCAAAATACTATTTTGCACGTTAATTGATTCTGTTCCTGTTCCCTCAACATCTGCTACAAATAATGACTTATTAACAATAACTGAAAACTTGTCGGAAACACCAACACCAGGGATAATGATCCAGAACTGTTTCCATTTTACAATTCATTATAATTTTAAGTGAAAAATCCCATGCAATGAAAGTTAAAATTAAAATATTTCTTAAAACGTACATTTGTTGCCTACTGTAATTTTTAATAAATCTGTAAATATGATCTTTAGTAATTTATTTAAATGAAATGCAAAAATTGAACTAATTTTCACCGCAATAAGCTATGTCATGTTAGAAAACGTGCTCATAAAAAAGTACCGTGTGCAACACAATCGTTTGTTTGTTTTCTGTTTGGTGGTCGTAGGAAACATACAGTGTGCAACACGTGCGCAAATGCTAATTTCTCACAAGTGTGAAAGCTGCTGCAATTCACACTTGTTACACAATATACTATTTTCATCGCTTATTATTGTGATATGAAAATTTTAAAACATCAAAGAAGTTACTTCATGTTTTAAAAAATGCAGGACTGTAAGTATATGTTTCTATTAAATTTAAAATGGAAGGTTTGTGTTTTATTGTGGGCTATAGATATAGAATGATTTCTCTTCAAGTCAAGCATGGTATTCTCTTGATTTGCTTCCTCAATGAGTATCACTTCTAGTATACCTATTTGCATACACAATATTTTCAACTTGACAAAATTACACACAAGTAGAAAGTAACATACTTGGTTACAACCATTAGAAATTGGTTTGCAAATTTAAAATTTACTTGGTTACTAATTTGAATTATTTCGTGTGATGTCAGGAAATCTATAAGGAGTAAATATGTAAATATAATTTTTCTACGCCCATGTCTGTAAACGTCAAAAATCGCACTGACAACATTCCTCGTAAGTGACATTTAACAATCTCATAACTTACATGTGCGTTTAGATAGAAAAACTTAGATTTCTTTGTTGAATCAAATTGCTATCAAATTTTCATTTACGTAATACTTTATTTGGTTTATTTACATACTTTTAATCAATTGAAAAACATAAAAGCTTTTAGCATTAGTGAAATACAATTTAAAATTAAAAGAGTGATGCCCCTAAATGTCGGCAACACATTTTACAATTTCAAAAAAAATAATTCGGTGTTTCTTGATATGGGAAAAAACGTCATCTCATTTATGCTGTCAATTTTGGTAACAAATTATAGTATCCGAACATTTTCTCAACTTTACCTATGAATATGACTGTTAGTAATGAAAAATATGAAATTATGAGCACTCAGAAGAAAATAGATGGGCGTAGAAAAAGTATAGTACGTTACACGAGTTGTAATCCCATTACGCACTCGTGAAACTTTTTCACTTCGTGCGTAACGGGTTACTTACAACTGTTGTTACGTAATATACTATTACCTACTACCAATATGTAATATTAAACATTACGATACTGATATAAGTTTCGTAATGAGATACTTTACCGCACTAGTGCGGTAAAGTAAAATTAATTGGAATGAACGTCTCAAAGTTGACAGTTCTTAGTTTTTCGTATCTATTGGAGGATTTAGCGGGTACTAGGGTTTGTATTGCGTTATTTGCAGCAAGTTCTATATCAGAATCCACACTTTCATAGTCGGAACTCATGTCGATACAATTATACCAAACTGAAGTGAACGCGTCAAAATTGACAGTTCGCAAAATAAATCAACAATGAGCGCAACGCCTGCTTGTTACATGATTCTAATATCATTAATTTCAGGAATATTCACTAATTTTGAGTAAAATTAACATTATTGGTAGTAGGTAAAATAATGTACTATATTCGTATCGTAAATTCATATTACGATATTCAATGGGTTATCAAACTAGGCCTAACGGCCTCGTTTGACAAATTTCCCATCTCATTTCGTAATATGAATCTTTACGACACTTATATCGTAAATATCTATTAAACGATGCGAAACCAGAGAATACGAAAAAAGTTCGATATACAAAAGACTGACGTCAAACATTTGTGATCGGTGTTTTAGCTAAGATGGCGGGTCTAAATTAGAAGGTGTTTTGTTCTATCTTCTTATTGAATTTTATTTGTATCTTGAAATATTGTGAATTCAACTGTTATAACAAATTAATAGTTTCAACCCTTACTACGTGGAATCTTTCCATAAATCTTCAATAAAATGAATTATTGAATAACCTAGTATAATTTCATCTGGACACTCTGTATTACAACTATAAGCAACAAGGCGGTACACAACTGAACAGACATTAATGCATGTTTGGTTGCATACCTATTAGAGAGGTAACTTTCTAGTAGATGGCAGCATCGAAAAATATTTGCATTTATCTTCTGTATGTTCCTTGTGGTGTATTCAAAATTCGTTTTGTTATTTGCTGGGAAATTAATTAACTGATTTCCCAACAATCAACAAAAATAATAATAGTTGCACTGATTGACCTCTCTATCTTATCGTAGTATTCTATGATTTACATTTCTGGAGTGGAAATCGTCATTTTGCTGTGCTCTTTTCATCTTTATCTCTGGTTCTTTTTACGGGATTTGCTGGAGCCAATTCTATAAGAAGTGGTTAAAAATTAACGGCAAGCTGTTATATTTGACGAAGTTTCCGCTATTCTAAATGTTTTAATCTACACATAGTCAAGATTAGGATTTGAATTTTAACATATATGGTGTGCAATTAATAGTTTTCCGGTCATATTTTAAAGATTATTATGTATACAGAATAGTAAAATGGAGTTAGCAGATTGTGTAATTTCTAACCATGCGCTAGAAGATAACATTTGCTTACATAATTGCACCTTTTACGTATTTTTTTTCAGCTACGAACAGAGCTGAACTATCGTTTCCCCACTTGCCCCTAACTGTACTTACCGTACGTACAATTTCCCCTGATTTATAGATTCCATAACGTAACGTAACGCAAGGATTTCCATGAGACGATAAAAGATAAATCATAGGACGACTCCAGACTCCACTAATTTCTATTTCTTGGTTGCTCAGTAAATATCAAGATTATTTTACCTGATTCCTCGTCTGTTTGACTGCTCTAGAAAATATTTTGAGACAGCAAATGAGTGTCAATGTAATAAATTGTCCAGAACATAAAAATTCCGGCAATAAACTCTTTAAAATAATTGTCAGGTGTTGTCTCTATTTTTGGTGTAAAAGAATAAACCTGGTAACCAAAGGAAAAGATGAGAAATTCTCGAGATATTTAAAAAAACAATCCAAATCATGAGAGAATTGACCCAGTTAAATTGTCTGCCTACAAAAAATTTCAGGCAAGAGTGAAAAGGGCCAAGGCTCAAAAAAGTACAAAAAAGCCTATAAATAATTGTTAAATATATAGTATATGGTACGAAAAGGATGTTTTTTCTAAATATATTTTTGTTTAATAAATTAAATAATGAAGCAGTTTCTATTTTTTTAGTGCAAACATCGGTTAACTAACACAAGCCGTGTACGTTAATTACAATGTACATTTACCTAATCCATCATCATGTAATGCAAATACTATTTTATAATTATAATCGATTAGGCTTGGGAAAACTCAAGTAGTGGCAGTTTTTAAGTTCATCAGATTGTATGCCTTGCATCAGTAATCTGGTGAATTTAAAAATTACCTCTACTTGAGCTTTCACAAGCCAAATCGATTAATATATAAAATTTTATATATATTTGAAAATCCCTCGTATTATTAGTATATGAAACATTTAACAGATGGCGCTCCTTTCCTTCTGAACCTTTCACCACCTATCAAATGTCATTTGCCAATGTCTTCAGCGCCTCTCACCGTAGTTCCCTAAACCAAAAACATGGAACCATTCGATTCTATTTAACTTACACTTGGGGTATGTTTTGTGTTCTCAGTCCGTATGTATAATCCAACGATTATTAGTATATAATCGTTGTGTATAATCTACGGTTCTCACTGTTCTCAGTGTATGCCAGAGTTAGCTGTCACCATAGACAAAATAAAAGTTATTTCTCTATGGCTGTCACCTTCAACATTATTTATTTTTGCCCATTCAACATCGAAGGATTTTCGCCGGGCTTTACTTCTTAGTTTAATAAAAAAAAACAGTAATAGCAGAGACAAGTGGTAATAGATAAATATGAACAGAAAGTCAAGTACAGAACTTTTAGAAATAGAAACCAACAATTTACTAAAAACTCAGCCACCGGATTCCTTTAAAGGCGAATCTAAATCAATTATATCAAACAAACAAGATCCAGTAAGTGGTGACTAATATTTAATTAAAATATATTTTTATATACTTTTTCTAGACAACATGGGGTAAAACTTCGCCTAGCAAAAGCTACGGCTCGTCGAGCTCTACCTCCACAGAAAATGTGGTATCTACATTGGAAAGGAAAAAGGTATACAAACAATACTTTTCTTGTTAATAAATGCCTTAACCATTCAACTTCATATCCTAATTTATTGAAATTGTTGATTGTTTCAAAGTTGTAATTGCAACAAGAATATATTCTAAATAAACACAACGATTTTTTAAGGTTACTACAGATACTATTATTCCAACTCGTCCAGACGATCCTCCTCTTCTACCTGGCGAAAAAGTGACCGGGCAAGCAAGAGACGTAACTTATTTATGTCCATATCATGGACCAGCTAGGGGTATACTCACTGTTACAAACTATAAGCTGTTTTTTAGATCAGCTGATAAAGATATGCCGAATGTCATTGAAGTTCCATTGGGAGTGGTATGTATATATTTTATTTAACCCAAACTTATTTAACAAAATCATATTTTTTTGAAGGTTACAAGGATTGAAAAAGTTGGAGGAGCCTCGTCAAAGGGAGAAAATGCTTATGGAATAGAAATATTTTGCAAAGATATGCGCAATTTACGTTTTGCCCACAAACAAGAAAACCATTCAAGAAGAAATGTTTTTGAGAAATTGCAGATGTATGCCTTTCCGTTGTCTCATAAATTAAACATATTTGCCTTTGAATACTCTGAAACATTCTCAGAAAATGGATGGACAGTTTATGAACCAATTGCAGAATTGAAAAGAATGGTAAAGTATATATGACATCTGACAGCTTGTTGAACATTTTTTATTATGTTCTGTTGAGTATAAACTAGTTTAAGAGTTATAAGTATACTCTAACTTAAAGTCAGTGTGATGACCATAAAATAAAGCAATGTTGTCAGATATATTTTCTAAAATTGTTAGGCTCGCTACACAAATGTTCCTCTTACTTCAGTAAACTGTAAGTTCGTGATGTTATAAGAAAGCTAGTTTGGAAATATTTTTAAAAAAATACATAATGTAAATTTATTAGTAAACATTAAAATAAGTCACTTGAAATTACTGAAAAAATAAAAATTAATTAAAACACTTTTTATATGTTACTATATTTAAGAAAATTTTGAAGAGTTGGCAACATATTGCACGTGCAGTCAAGACTTCGAAACAACCAATCATCAACTGCAGTATTCATCGCAATATAACGAAATAACCGAAGTATACTCCGTTTGACGTTTTTGGCAGAAAAAATTCTACAGTCTTGAGGGTGTTCGGGGGGGTTGTGTTGTGGTTCGGCTTATAATCCATTAGTATCATTCAGTGTCGGGTGTGAATTTTGTTTTAAAGAAATATTTAATATAATATCTATTTCTTGGTTGAGTGAGTTTAGTGAATTGTTATAGGTATTTATAGGAAAGTGTAGGTGATCTAGTGTAGAAAGGTATCATTAATATAAAACCTTTTTGATGGTGTAGTGGTTAGGTCGCGTCAGTGAATTGATATCAATATAATATTCATTTGTTCGTAGACGTTAGGGTAAGTTTTATAATATAATTAATTAGAATGGCATTTTGGAGACCATTTGAAACAACAGTCCAAGATGATGCGCGGGATTATTGAATTGTGGATTTAAATATTAGAAGTTAGATAATCAAATGGTAATAATGGAATCTCGGCGTATCGCTGAACTTAGACAGGAGTATTTGCGCAAAACAAAAGGGTACCGTGATTCAAATAGAACTATAATTTATTTAGACGAAACTTGGTTTGATACACATGATCAAGTGTTTATTCATTTATTTGTTATTCAAACAATCCTTACGGTTTTATTACATGAATAAATATATAAAATAAAATACATTTTAACTTAATATGTAAGAAAATAGTAGTAATGGTAATTATATTATAATTAAAACTGTATGAGGATATACACCCACCTTTAAAATATGATTGGGTTGACGATACAAAAAACTGTTCTTTAGATACTCCGTGTTCTAGAGGAAAGCGCTTTATTAGTGTATTACAAATTTTATGAATTTTGTATGCAGGTTAATTTTTTTCATTCAAATTGATATAGTAGTTTAACATTATTTCACAATATTCGAATTTATAAAAAATTTATATGGACGCCATTGGGCGGCTTTTTCCTTCAAAGGGATTAAAAATATGGGTCATCACATTAACTTTGGAAGAACTTTAAGAAATGTAAATGCAAAAATCAAGCACAACTTTCAGATCTATTAAGGTTAAAATGAGCCACAACTGCAGTGTTTATTTAATTTTTTTAGGGAGTAAATAATGATATGTGGAAAATTTCAAAAATGAACGAACTCTATGACATTTGTGACAGCTATCCGGCAGTGTGGGCTGTACCATCACATGTTACAGATGATGATATTAAATGTGTAGCAGCTTTCAGAAGTCGAGGAAGAATACCAGTCTTGAGTTGGATCCATCCAGAATCACAAGCTACCATAACCAGATGTTCACAACCACTTGTTGGTGTAAGATATATTTTTTTTAATGTCAAGATAATAGTTAAATATTATAATTCCGTACATATTTGAAATTTACTTTTCAAAGAACAGACTATTCACTAAGAACCAACAACTATTTCCCTGGCTATATGCCATGAAGGATATTGAATTACACTTTAAAGTTAAATGGGGTTGGTATAACTATATATATTACAAACCAGAAAGGTTGGTTATATCTTCCAGATATACCATTTAACTTAGAAGTTATGTCCTTCATGGCATATAGCCTGGGAAGTAGTTGTTGCTTCTTAGTGAACTGTCTGTTCTACAAAAAGTAATTTTCATATTTGAAAGGCGTTATAATGGTATTTACCTATTATCTTGACTTCTAACGATAACATGCTTTACTTCAATTTGACATTTGTTACTGGAAACTGTAATTATGTCAATTTTTTTATTTTATTTATAAATGAGGTATAATGTGTTCATTTGTGGAATATAGTCCTTTGTTGTAAATTCCTACTTTATCATCTAGTGGAAGCCACGCAGCTTTTCTTGATCAATTGGAGATTATATTTGAGGAAGTGATTTGTAAGAATTCTCAAGTGATTTTTGCAGGTGATTTTAATTTAGATTTCTTGTCCAACGAATTTTATGTTGAAAAAATTAAAGATATTTTTAAATCTGAAGGCATATGTCATAAAGTAAAAACATTTTCAAGAATTACTAATACTGGTAAAATTTTAATAGATGTTGACAATTTATAAGTTAATGTTGTAGATGAGCCCAAATTCACTAATCATTCTGTAATAACTGTTAGATGTTTTCATGTAGATAAATCTGTTATCACGAGGAAATGTACTGGAATGGTTAGAGAGTTAACTCATGAAAACATGTTTACCATTAATTGAAATTTAATTGATAATCAATTTTTACTTAATAGTACTGAATTCATAATGATATTGAATATGTTTTTCAAACAGTTGTAATGAGATTGCACCTGTAAAAATAATAACATTTTGTGAGAACAATTTACCTTGGTATGATCATGCTGTAAGGAAGTAAAGATAGAGGTGTTGCATACAAAACATTCAAAAGTAACTCGAATAATTAACTGGGAAAGCTATAAAGAAAAGCGTAGTGCTGTTGTTAATTTTATTAAGGAGAGAAAAAAATGATTTTTTATTATAATTGTATTGATAAGAATGTGAGCATCTTTTACATAAGGGATGCTAGTGTGCTTTCTGAGCATTTTAATACTTTGTTGATGATATAATGTCTAGTATTGATGATGTTGAATTTATTTGTGACATTCAAATGTGTTAGAATATTTTCAGTAGTTTCAAGATTTAAGAATAGTTATAAAAATTTAGAAAATATAGGAAGTCCAATTTATGAAGTAAACAGTAAAATCATAAAAAAATATTGTGATGTTATTGGGCATGTATGGTGTCACTATGTAAAGGTGTCATTGGAAAGTGGTAAATTTAAAGAAGTGAATTCAGACCAATTAATTCCTTACCATTTGTGGAAAAAGTATTGGAATCCGTAGTTTACCAACAGATATTGGAACATGTTAATTCAAATTGTCTGTTTTTGTTAACCAGTCTGGTTTTAGATCCAAGCATTCATGAGTCCACTATTCAGCTGACTGTCACCAAGTGGTAAAGTAACTTTAGCAAACATTTGTATACTATAGCAGTATCATTTGATCTAAGATAGGCATTTGAGAGTGTAAATAGAGAAATACTTTTTAAAAAAACAGAGCAATATGGTATAAAGGTTAGAGTGTTGGATTGGATTAAAGGATGCCTTACAAATAGAAAACAAATAACTAAAGTTTGTCATACAATGTTATCTGCTATTGAGGTAAAGCATGGAGTTCCCCAGGATAGTATTCTGGGTTCTCTACTCTTTTTAATGTATGTAAATGACATGGGAAAGTTCGTAATCATATTTTTGCTGATGATACTTTAATTTCAGTAAGTGATGAAAATTTAGACAGAGCTGTAGCATAAATGAATATGGTTTTAAGAAGTATACATACATATTAAAAAATGAATAATTTAAAGCTAAATGTGAATAAAAGCATGGTTATGATAATTACCACACCATATATATACAAAATAAATATTGATCACATTAATGTCATCATAGATAATGAAAAAATTTAGATTGTAAAAGAGTTGAAATACTTTGGATTTATGTTAGACAATAATTTGTTATTTAATACATACAAGTACATTTATGGATATGAAAACATTTTAGTACATTTGTAATTATTGTTATTTCTTTTAATGATATTTAAAGATATTAATAATTTACTATATTATTTTCTAATATACAATGAAGTTAATTTATTTTTTTGGATGTCGTTACACATTTTTTATTTTCCTCTATCTCAGTTTTAAGGTAATAAAATGAGCTTCTGTCAATAGAAGTTTAATATAATAATATAACCTTCATAAAAATATGTATTTCGTTATATCTAGTACCAAATGCATATAACAGGAGTGAATACATTATACTTTCTAATTTTTTCACATATTTATATTGGGTTATTTGATTAATCCTCTTAGGTTAGTGGTAAACGATGTAAAGAAGACGAAAAATACATACAATTAATAATGGATGCAAATGTCCAATATCATAAATTATTTATAATGGACGCCAGACCGAGCGCTAATGCTATAGCGAACAAGGCTAAAGGAGGAGGGTAAGAACAAATGCAATTTTTTTTATTAATGAGTTTGTTTTTAAAGTGGCCCTTGGGATCAATAGAAAAGTCAAACTGTGCATGAAACTGATAACCATTGGTAGTTGAAGTTTTTTTTATTTATTTTAATTGCAAATTTACAATCTACTCAGTAAATAACAAGTAATAAGTAAATGCTATGGTTTCTTGCTAAACGACCTGAGGCGGGCACCATCCACTGATGGGTCTCCGTTGATCACTCTATGAGGTCTTCTGGCCAGCGTCTTTTCAATCTTCTCTGTTCCATTGGATCAGTGTAAAGGTTGGATATTGGTGGTTTTCACTGCGATTTTTGTGTCTTATGGCTGATGCCTGAATAACTTCATTGATGGTTGGAATATCAAGATCAGTATGTAATGAGTGGTTGCTTATAAACCATGGAGCATTAGCTATTATGCGAAGTGTTTTAGATTGGAACGTTTGTAATATCTTAGTGTTCGATGGCTTACTGCAGCCCCATAGCTCTATGCCATATGTCCATATTGGTTTTAGGATGATTTTGTACATTAGTATCTTATTTTCCATTGTTAACTGTGAACGTCTGCCGATTAACCAGTTTATATTTTGAAGTTTTAACTTTAGTTGTGTTCTTTTAGCTTGTATGTGTTTCTTCCAAGTTAACTTTTGGTCCAAGTGTAGTCCTAGATATTTGACTTCTCTTTTCTCTGGAATCGGCATATTGTTAATGGTCACTTGCGGACAGACACTCCGTTTTGTAGTGAACGTGATTTGTACGGATTTGTCATTGTTGACTTTCATTCTCCACTGATGTAGCCATTCTTGTAGAAGATTTAGGTGGTATTGTAGCTTTTCTGATGCTCTTGTAGGGTCTATATCTGAAGACATTATTGCAGTATCGTCTGCGAAGGTAGCGATTAGAGTATCGTCGGTAGTTGGAATATCAGCAGTATACATAAGGTAAAGATAAGGGCCAAGGACACTTCCTTGGGGAACGCCTGATTTTATGGGCTGATATTTGGATAAGGAGGTTTGGACTTTGACTTGCATATATCTATTACTTAGGTAAGATTTGAGTAAAAGGAAAATATGGTGAGGTAATTTTTGTTTTATTTTAAACAGTAGTCCTTGATGCCATACTTTGTCGAAAGCTTGTTGGATATCTAAAAATGCTGAAGCACATGATTCTTTTTGTTCTAGTGCTTGCTTGATATTGTTCACTAATCTATGGCACTGTTGAATTGTCGAATGTTGTTCTCTGAATCCAAATTGGTGTATTGGAATCAGTTCTTCTTTAGGTATGATTTCGCTAGTTCTATGTAGGAGGATTCTTTCAAAGAGTTTAGATAGTTGTGGTAGTAGGCTAATTGGCCTGTATGAGCTGGGTTCATGGTGAGGTTTTCCTGGCTTCGCTAACATGATTATCTGTGCATACTTCCATTGTATTGGGTAATGATTAGTTTTGTAGTATTCTATTGAATATTGTGGTGGTTAGTACGACGGCTTTCCTTGGAAGATGTTTTAATACTTTCCTGGTGATGAGATCATATCCTGGAGCTTTATGTGGGCTTAACAACTGGATTTCTTTGTACACTTCTGCTGGGGTAATTGCTCTTAGGGGAGGTGATAGTTGGTTGGTTGGCAGATTCTAAGTAGGTTTCTACCTCGACATCTATTATTGGATTATTTGATGGAAGTGGGGTGAAAACTTTAGCTAAGTGTTCTGCAAACGTGTTGCTTTTTTCATCATTTGTGCGAGCCCAATTTCCATCAGGTTTTCTTAATGGGGGGATTGACACAGTAGGTCTCTTGAATTTTTTGGTGGCTTTCCATAGTGTATTATCTTGTGGTGATAAGTTGGAGATGTAGTAATTAAAAGTATCGTTTCTGTTTTGACTTAAGGCGTTCTTGATACGGTGTATTAATCTGTTCAGAATTGTCTTATCCCCAGGATTCCTGGTTGCTTGCCATTTTCTTCTGGCTTTCCTTTTCTAGGTAGGTAGTTGAAGTTGGTATTAAAAAGTTGATCACCAGAGTGGAGAGGAAGGGGGAAGAGGAAACATACAATAGGGAAGGTAGTGTGCGAAAGAGAGAGTGAAAGAAAAATAAATAGTAGTGAGCAATGATTGAGAGTGGAGGGAATTGTGATATATGTGTATGAGAAAGAGAGGCGAAAAATAAAATCAAGAAGACAGAAGATAATATCTATTTGTGTACTAAGATCAAGCAGAAAGTGCTTTTCCACATGACATGACATGACACTTTGTATTGACTGACAACTGTCATTAGAATAAAATTTTAGATACGAATCGGAAGACGCCTATCAACACGCCGAACTAATATTTTTGGACATTCACAATATTCATGTAATGAGAGAATCATTGAGGAAATTGAAAGAATTGGTTTATCCGACCATAGATGAAGTTAAATGGTTATCAGGACTTGAATCGACTTATTGGTTGAAACATATCAAATGTATTTTAGCGGGAGCGTTGAGGATAGTTGATAAGGTATGAGTAAAAAGTGTAATTTAATTAAATTCGTAGATCAATATCAATTATTTTTTTTTAGGTGGAAAGTCATAAAACTTCTGTATTGGTCCATTGTTCCGACGGTTGGGATCGAACAGCTCAATTAACGGCTCTAGCGATGTTGTTATTAGATCCTTTTTATAGAACAATCAAAGGTTTCGAAATTCTGATCGAAAAAGAATGGTTGTCGTTTGGACACAAGTTTCAGCAGGTAATTATAAACGATTTGTTGCTACCAAATAAAATCCTCCACCCTACACTTTCTAATTCTAATGAAGGATTAAATTGAATTAGTCTTCTTCAAAACTCTATAAAAACAAGTAAACAAAGAGATGAAACACATTTGAATATGATTCATTCCGGCTAGCAGACCAAAATATTTTTATATGGTTACATCAAACACTTCTTTTAATTATTACCCTGGTTATGTTTAGGCTAAGTTACCAAGAAATGAAATAGTTCTCACGATTATTCATTATTATATAGTTACCTATAAACATTAGCAATCACTTCTCTAGTTTGGCTATGAAGTGTTGCTTTCCACGAGTACATTTATTCATTTTTGAAAAATGAACACACAAAATACTACACTATTTAAAATCACAAAAAAGTTTGTTAATACTAAACACAAAATACAAAAGTTTAAGATGCCAAGTAAAATGATAGAAATTGACAATACGCTACCCTAATTCGCAAACCTCGTATCTCCAAAATCTAAAATTGTACAGGAGATAAATCTTAGGAATATTTTTTAATACATTTATTCTACATGTCTGTTGATATTGTAATAATAATGTTCTGAGCTCGTAATACTAATACTGAGATTTAAATGGAGATACGTGGTTTTCTATTACGTTTTTATAATCAACAGGAGTTACCAAGGCAAACAATCTTTATTTCAAATAATAAAATAAGTTATTTAATAAAAAAAACTTTTACCCAGCTTCAAATAACTGCAAAGTGAAGAGTAAAGAGAACCTAACTAATTTTTGTTGTATAAATATAAAATCTTGTATTTTATATTATTATTCATACGGTAGGGAGTCATAGAAGGAATGACAGTCTTTTTCCAAACAACTTTTTAGTTGCTGTAACTGTTCATAGGTACTTATCTTTTGATATTTTTCAATAACCAGGCACTAATTAACAACAGAAAACACACATTCTGATTATTTGACAATAAATATACATCGGAGTTACGAGATTTGCTTTCATATCATGATGTTTTTCGGAGATACGAGGTTTGTGTCTTCTTTCGATTTTCGTAGTTACAAGGTTTTCTAAGTACCGTTACCATGGTCGGAGTTAGGAGCTTTTCTATTTCTGGAATTAATGCTTTAAAAATAGAGTTGGAGTTATGAGATTTTCGAGTAGCGTTCGCTCAGTGCCATGCTGGTAGATGGCGCAAAAAACAGGATCTCGATAAATTCTGGAGTTACATGGTTTGCGAATTAATGTAACGAATACCACCTCCACTGGATAATCAATATCAGTCAATAGTCGAAGTGAGAGGGAAGAACACACGCATGCGCTTACCAATAGCAATTCAGGTGGTTGCATATAAACGGGCTATTCGATAAATCTTCACCAACTGAGTTCGTTCGGGGGACGAGTTAATATAATTTTCGCACGACGTTTCCGGTTTGAAGGAATCCCTTGACATATTTGGAAAAGTGTTTACACTTTAATATTCCTAAATTAAAAAAATAATGTTAATAGTCAAAATCCAATTAATCAAGCTCATTGAAGAACTAACGTTCAATAATTGATAATAAAAAGTCCGCCGTCTAATTATTATCACTACATACTTAGCACTTTAGCTTTTTCATAGTTAAATGTGGCAATATCGAATGATTTCGGCCACATTCCTTCCACGGCTTCAGATAAGTTTGTCAAACTATATGTGGCAAATAGTGAAAGCTGATGCACTCCCAACACACAAAAAATTTTTGTTGATGTAAGTTTTGTTTTCAGAGAGTCGGCCACGGAGACGATCACCATTCCGATGCAGATCGTTCTCCGGTATTTTTGCAGTTCATCGATTGTGTTTGGCAGATAACGCAACAATTTCCAAACGCGTTCGAATTTAATGAACATTTTCTCATAACGATATTGGATCATTTGTATTCCTGTAGGTTTGGAACGTTTTTGTATAATAGCGAACGGGAACGTTTGATTGAAAGTAAGTACGAAATATATTTATTTGTATTATTAATGTTGGTCGCTTTGATGTTATTTTAAATAAAATCAAATGAAAATTTGGTATATTAGGGGTTTGGTGAATTTTATTTCGAAAAATGCTCCGGCTAGAAAGCTCCACCGCAGAGTGTGGAATTTGATACCAATTTAATGATTTCATATGCTATCACAGGAATTGCACAATTAATATTAGATTGAATGCTACTAGCTTTTAATAATAGAAAGACCTCGTACATGTTCATCCAAGATAATAATGGTCGAATACAGAGTTAGAAAATGATAATTATTGATTGAACTATTCAAAATATACATAAATAGAATATTAAAAATACTTATCACTACCAATTAACCTATTTCCTCCAAACATTTAGAAATAATCCACTAGAGACCCTTTATAACGTTTTTAAATATTGGCTAGTGCAGATTGTAACAGTCCCAATAAGAATTCTTTCTTTTTGTCATTGGCGGGTAAAAAATGCATACTTTTAACGTTGCTCTCAAAACATATGTACCCCCAACTACTGTGGCTTCTAGTGGATTATTTTCAAATCTATAGAGGAAACAGAATAATTAACCTGGAATTCATTCTAAGCAATGAGGAATGGTTCACTAAATTGTACCAATGTATAAATGCTGTATGTTTCAAATTTTAAAAATAGAGTAAGTTTGTTTCCCATTCTTGTAATTAAGGAAAAATTTACGAAACAATATATTAATGATATGGATGAGTATATCTAAAACAAACGAAAATTTGGCACGTGCCAATGCCATTGCACTATATGAAAAACAAAAAATACTTATAGAGAACAAAAATAGCTATTTATGTAACCAGTTATGAAATGCATCATTTTGTGTAACGAGTGAAATTTTTGTGGGGAGAGCGAGGTCCCGTAAAATGACACGAGTTACACAAAAAAGCATTTCATAGCGTGTTTCATACAAGATTTTATCTAATTTTGACAAAAAGAAAATTTAATTTACCTATCAATAAAGCATTTCATACGTTTCATACAAGAATTTATCTAATTTTGACAAAAAAAAAATTTAATTTATTTTATGTGAGTCCTTTTGACAAAAAGAAAATTTAATTTATTTTATGTGTTTTTTAACAATTTTTAATTAATTTTTCTGATTTGAAAACAGCACTTTTTGATTCATTCCTACAAGTTATGCAACCAATATTACACAAGACAATACTTTTATTTTATACATTAATTTCAGACTTTTCTTTATTACTTTACCATTTATATTAAATTAAAATCGAAAATAGCTAATAATGCATAAAATAAAAAGTAAATTGTTCTAGTTGTTCTTATTGTTAGTAGTTCTCTTCAGTTCTAGTTGTTGTTATTTTTCTATAATGACATTAAACTTTCTTCTTTTCTCTCTTGTTTTTATTAACTGGTGATAAAATTAATTTTTCATCACCAGTTACATAATATTTTTCATTATGTAACTGGTTACGAAAAATGTGACGTTTGCTAACGGAAGTCAGTTTTGAAAAACTTTATATGTCAAAATTAGATAAATTATATTTGGCACACCAAATTCAAATTGTATACATGCTTAAGATAACACGAAGAAACTTATCTTGGAGAGCTGGGGTCTTGTAGCTTTTAGTGAGGATTTAGCCGTGGCAACTCAGGAAAGATACTGGACCCGAATTTTTGAATTTTTTAGAGGACTTTCCTGGGAACTAGGCGGGGTTCATTTTGAAGCAGTGATTGTCATATCCTTTAGAAAGTGATTGTGAAATTAACGTTCAAATTCTCCGCCTCTCTCCAAGAGAAAACGAACTTCTGCAAGGGTTTTTAACCTAAAAAGTGAAAATTTGATGCTATGCTTATTTTAGGTGTGTTTTGCGGTGTTGTCTTGTATGTGTATAATTTCAACGCTATAATCTTGAATGACATCATTTAAGAAGATATGGAAGATAATGCAGATGCAATAGACATACGAAGGAATGTTCTGCATCAACGAAATCCTTTCATTCTTTCTGGCCATAAATTTGTGAAACTTTTTTTTGTCTCTAAAATATTTTGCCGGGAAATAATGAACAAACTACCCACATATATTTTTTCTATTAGTTATCAATTAGGTCTTCCTCCTTTAAGAATAGAAAAAATGATAATAATAATGTACATTGACCGATCATTGATATTTTTGTTATAAATGGGAAAATACTGTTCTTTTTTGTAGAAGTAAAAGAGAACACCGTATCGCTGTGGTCGTACACAAATAGTAACTTGAACATGTATAAAAATCCTTTATATTGGGCGAATCCGTTGCAACAAGTAGTATTAGTTCCGATAGCCAGTATAAGACACATAAAATTATGGAAATCGTATTATTGCCGGTGGAATCCCAGTATGAGGACACAAGTAAGTATATTTTTAATTCAATAATGTAAGTATCAATATTTTTACCCAAGAGTTGAAGGATATATACAGATTGCGAAAAGTCTATTCGCGCCATACGATTTACACAGGTACGACAAGGAAAATATGAGCAAAACTACTTGAAAGAGAGAGAAGAATAATTGTGTGCTCAGCGATGGGAGTGTAAAAGTTTAAATGTGAATTCTCTCTGTAAATGACACTGTTGCCTGATGAAAGTGTTTAGTTTTACCTAATAGTGCATGGGATCGAAAAAAAGTTAACGATAACGAGACAAAAATATAATTTGTACAAATTATTCTGCGCTTCTGGCAACAGCGGTTAAAATAGGGAGCACTGAACACACCCCCAACTGTTTTTGGTAGCTGGAAGCTGAGCGCACAATTCTTCTCTCGCTTTCAAGTAGTTTTGCTCATATTTTCCTTGTACTTGTGTAAATTGTATGGCGCCGATAGACTTTTCGCAATCTGTATGTCCATAAATAAACCGTTCATTTATTTTCTAATTCTAGAACGAGTTCCTTTATCGTGTTTTTCACGAATATTCGAATAACCGGTTCTTTGTGGTCCATTTTTACTTTCGTCTCTATATCGTTTTTTTTTCTACTATATTCACCCGTCCATCAGACTATGGGAAAATGCAATTTTTGTACAAACACTGTGGAGGCGCTTACCTTTTAAAATCGCTAAAACTAGTTAGTAGATGGCCAGATTTTTATATTTATTACAATTATGTTTTGCCTATATTGATAAAGGACGTAAAGAATCGAATGAATCAATTACAATTGATTATTTTTTTCCAGGATCCCGTTCATCTACGAATTCGAGAACTACTTCTTTTAAAAGAACAATTGGAGCACATAGTAGACGATTGTAGAAAAGAACAACAAGCAAGGATACAAAAAACCAGCGTTTCACCTACATGATCAATGATTATTATTCAATCAATTATTTGAGGGAGTAAATCTAACTTGAATTATTTTATCAGAAAAAAAAAATTATTCAATTGATCAACTCGGTCATTTGAAATTTTACGTTAAAAATATTATTAATTAGGAGAACAAAGAACTGTCTCCGTGTTACTTTTTATTTTATTTTAAGAATTATATAAAGGCTCGTATACTTCAGAGATAGAGATAAGTTTAATTTGTTTTTAAAATCAACAAGACTATTTTTCAACGGCAATTGTTAGTGCTGAAGAGTTTCTGGAAGGTTAGTTGAACGTTTTAATAAATAAATAGTTTTCCAACTGGTAAAAGATGCAATTTTTTAGTTGAAATTTCTGTCTACACGTTTTACTAAAACACTAGCGGTATTAAACTCATTACTAGATGTCAAAGATAATAGTTAAGTACTATTATAAAGTCTTAGAAAGTTTTTGAAAATTACTTTTCAAAGAGCAGACCGTTCATTAAGAAGCAACAACTACTTCTCTGGTAATTCAATATTTGTCGTGGCATATAGCCAGAGAAGTAGTTGTTGCTTCTTAATGAACGGTCTGCTCTTTGAAAAGTAACTTTCAAAAACTTTGTAAGGCGTTACAATAGTATTTAACTATTATTTTTGATATCTATTGATAACATACTTTACTAAAATGACAATTTTTTACTGGAAACTATAATAAAGTAAAAGATTTTTTGTTGTCGTTCAATTGAGATCATATAGGCTATCAGGGCCGGTTTTTCCCCTATTGCCGCCTATCGTAAAAATGCCACCCTTTCAACCATATCCTACAGAAAATGGTTGAAGAGTTCAGAATACTTTTCCACGTTGAAAACAAACCATTTTCGTAAATTGGTAAGTTATTGATTTCACTCCAATGTTTTTATTCCGCAACCACTGTCAAACTGTTATATATTTGAAAGAAACCACTTTCCATAATAGTTATTTATGATACAATCAGTATAAGATTTCATGTAAATTTTTTGAGATTTCTGTGGAACCAGATTACTAATTGCATTTCCGGTAATTTCAGGTGGTGTGCAATCCGAAGAAATGCATTCTTCTCGAGGTTCGTCCATTTAAAATAAGTAATTAAAATTTTAAATGTAACAGAAAATATTTTTCACTATGTCTGACACTTCTGTCAAATTTACTGACAGCACAAAAGTTTATACAACAAACGACTAAATTCAAGGAAACTAGATAATTACGTAGCTAAAAAATAGTGTTAAAATGAAAACCCTATTTAAAAAGCATTGGTCATTTACGCACGCTTTTGGGTGTTATAATGAAAGTCCCATATAAAAAGCGTTGTTCATTTACGCACGCTTTTTAACGTATGTATAATGTGTGATTTCACACATTTTTTTTGGTTCGTAAATGCCTAATTTTAAAGATGGTCGTAGATAAAATATTTTATTTCTGCACAAAACTAAGTTTTGATTGAATAATGATTTAAATCGCCGCTAAAACGATTATTACCGTTTTTGGTGACGTCAATCTTTATTTACCAACAACGGTAACAGAACTGTCTGCAATAATTTGAATATTTTGTGTAGATGTAATTTCCAGTGTATAGTTTCTCAGTGCCATATTATAACACATCGATAAGATCTCTTAGCAAAGTATTAACGTATTATACAGGGTGAAAAAGGAAAATTAAATAAATTCATTATTTTGGTTACTGTTCATATTCATATAAAATCACGAAACAATCAAATTCATTTTATAAATTGTCCTTCCTCAACGTGAAAATGCAATTCGAGTGATATTTATATCCCCCAATGGGAAATATGTGATTGTGATAATTTGCTTGAAAGATCTCTTCATTTCCTATTCAAAAATGTTATCGGTTTCAAATTTATTGCAAGTTTACACACAAAAAATCATATGATTCCCGAAATTCACTACAAGTCTTTCAAAACCCGTTTAGGTATTGAGTATAGGAAAGTCAGCTAAAACCATAACAGTGCCCGTTTTAGATGTTATCAATTTAAAAAAAACAAAGAGTTGTCATGGCAATGCTAGTTTTTATTAAAACGCTTCAGTTTTGTATTTATAACTACATGACAGTAGTTGTCAGGGTAATAGGGAAAGTCCACGTTGTGGTGACCATACAACATACAAGTGACCACACTCAGCATCAACATTTTTGACAGATGTCACGAATTACAGTTCGTTACAGCAGACGAACATCAATTCGATGAAGTGTTTGTTTGTCAGTTTTGTTGGTGCGTTATCAGTGTAGTTTGAATGCGGAGTATTAAGAAAACGAAGCTAATTACTAGATGTTGGTTGTCCAGGGAGGTCTCCGAGAAACCAGAGAATAGAAAATAAAATAATATCAATAACAATGACTTGTCAAAATCTTATGATTAATTATTTTGTCAGAAATACAAATTTAAACCATTTTTAATATTGATTTGAAATAATTCACAAAAAGTATTAATTTTAGTGCAATATACAAATTAATTTGCCATTTGTCATCTGCGTCTTTTGCCATTTAAAAAACGTTCGCGAGTTTGATACAATCAAAACAACCAATATGTCAGTTTACGTGACGTTATGTGAAAAACTGGGAAGTCAAAAATGTTGATGCTGAGTGTGGTCATTTGTATGTTGTGTGGTCACCACACACGTGACGTCATCTGACAGTTGCCCTGATGATCAACAAGCGTTCTGTGCACAACACGTGGTTCTTAATAGTTATTTTGACCGTGTGTGAGTTCATTTTTTGTTATTTGGTGCTTTCTTCGTCATTCTTTTAATGGGGTGTTAAACTT
Source organism: Lochmaea capreae (assembly GCA_949126875.1). Classification (NCBI taxonomy): domain Eukaryota; kingdom Metazoa; phylum Arthropoda; class Insecta; order Coleoptera; family Chrysomelidae; genus Lochmaea; species Lochmaea capreae. The sequence continues at coordinate 19,157,937 of OX421396.1, forward strand.
AACAAAAACATGATGTTTTCTCAATGTTAATAGTTAGTGGTAATCAACTATTTTTATTCTCACAAGGTTTTTATGTCAATTTGAAAATTCAACTTTTGGATGATTTAAATAATCCACCATTTATGCTGTGACGTACATACACTAAAAGGGAAGTTAGCCACATAAAGGTTGACATGACATAGGACCACAATTCTGATGTCATGAATTACTTATAAGTTATGCTTATGTCATATTGTTGTTATAGTGACTTAGGAGTTGTTTTTTATTTCCGATTTATTTTTACGGCTTTACATTATTTAATCAATTTTACCATTATAAGTTTTCGTTCGTATTTAGGTACAGTTATTTTTTATTTTTATTAGTGTTTTTCTTAAATTATTGGAATGACTGTTCGTACTGGCAAATACACACGTGTTCGTGCAGTATGATACAAAACAAGATTTACTTTATATTGACATTATTCTAACTTTGACGTATCCGTAGTGAAAGTTGCAAACATTTAAGAATTCTCAATTTCCGGTTTTCTCCTAAAATATTCGGTTTTAAAAATTTGTAAATTAATTTTTGCAAAGTAGTAGCAATATACTTTAATAAAATACCAAAATCCGGATTTCGGTTTGACACCCCATTGCTTAGGTATTTTAAAAGCTTTATCTACCCAAATGGAAGTTGCTCGCCTCTATTTCATGAGAAATTTCCAGATTTGTCGCCTATACCCCAAATGACAATAAATAAAATAGAAAAGCAGTTTTACGATTTTGGACATTTAAAGCAGATAAAAAAAGTACTTGCCAATCCTGCTATGAGCAATGATACCAAATTAAATGTGATGCTTGAGTTTGAGGAAAACCAACATACATAGAATAGACAAGAGAAAGAAAATGCATTTCTGTAGAATGTTCCGAACTCAGGAGTACATGAAGGACAATTTTAATAGGAAAACTTATTTTTGTGATGAATGATGGAAATATCCAATTAGAAAACGTTATATGGATTCTGATAAATATACTTTTTCTTGCTTATGGACAGTTGCTCAAATCCTCATTGCAGTGATTTACTACAAACCCGCGTTTTTTGCCATCACAAGCGTACAACGTGGAAGGGGCAACTGGTGAATTTGGTTAAATTTTTTCTCTATTAGACGAATTTTACATTAAGTTCCAAGAGTATTAGTTTTTTTACAAAAAAAATGTGGTCTTGTTTGAATTCGCTATTATGCACCGTTCTCGAGAAAAATGAGTTTTAATTTTTATTTAGAATTTTACCTGAAATGAAATGAAATTCTTTTAAGAAGGTCGTAGTAAATGGTCGTATTTAGCTAAGCAAAAGTTAAGATGATATAATTTGAGACAAACTATACTAAAAGATCTTTACAGTATCTATAGTTGGATTTGACAAATTAACAAGAATTTACATTACGTCAAATTGCTTCGAACTTGAAAAGTTATTGTTGTTGTTGCGTACAAGTTGAAATAATTCCAATTTTTTTAACAAAATGGCTAATTGTTCCTATGAAGAATATATATTAGCGTTAAATCTGTGGTTTGGTAACGCTCGTGCAGCCGTACGAAGATACGAGGACCGACCAACTCCCAAGAGAAACCGGCTCAGTAGTACCTTAAACTACTGAAATTAGTAAGCACCCATATATTACGAAAATGATATTTTGGACAAAATAGATGGACATAAAGTCAACTATAATATCTGTTATTTGCGATTGCCAGAAGAGTTTGTGGACACCTCGTACAGCATAAACAATTAATTTTATCAGAAAACTCTTGGAGGGAAGATCAACCAATGCTTGGACTACCAGCTCTGTAATTAATTTATGTTTCGAACTTCTTTCCTCTGTACACTGTACAAAACCAAAAGGCTAGTCAAATATTTTATATCGACTATCGTTTGTCTATTATATTTTAATATTGGACATAATTTACAGCTTACAATATTTTTAGTTTAAAACTAGTATAGAAATATTTTCGTTTTCAGTTTTTGGTGGAATCATCCGGAATTAAAAATCACTCCGTAAATATTGAATGATGATAATATTGCAATTTGGAAGATTACATTTCTTAATGAGTATTTCTAGATAAGTTCACATAATCGTCGGGCAAATGTAACTAAAAATGTACGCCAACAAGAGACCCCAGGCACGTTTTTGTGTTTTCATTAATTATATTTTATTAAAATGAGCAAAATAATTTTAACCGCCCAACAATGACCATGAATTGTTAATAAATTATCTGTTAAGTGCTATCCCATCGAATAAAAAAATATACAAAAGTGTGTCATCGCTACGGAAAACTGATAATATAGGAAGAATGTAATAAACCGCACCTGTATATATGATAAACGCTTATCTGGTCGTTTTATCTACTGGAAAATTTACACATTTCTATTATTAACTGGTTCGACTTAGATATAAAATGGCCAACATTTCGAATATAGCGAAAATATCAGTGGAGAAACATGACAGTAAAGAACAATTCTTGTACGATTTGGATAAAAGTAAAACTCTATGTGACATAGTTAGGGATATTTGTAAAACATGTGGATTGGTAAGTATGAAATTTTATTTACTTAAACATTAAAATAAATAAATTGTGTTCAGTTTATGTGGTCCGTTTGTTTTTATCGCATAGGTAAACAATAAGATGATTATTTATCTATACATTAACGATATGATATACAGGGTATCCAGCTTTTTATCCCTGATTTTTTTGAGCCCATAAATTACCCAAAAAAAAAGAAATATTGATGGGATTTTAAAACCTTATTAACGAGTAGAACCAAACCACTAATATTAGTAGAACTACAGCTAATTCAGTGAATTAGTTTTGGTAGAACTTTAAAGATTAAACAAAAGGAAGAAATCAATTCATTAAATATTCAAAATGACCACCATATTCTTGATTCCAAAATGCAGTATGAGTGTCGAAACAGTCGATTGTTTTCCAAATATAATTTGGGTTAATATTTTGGAAGGCATGCTCTAATTTTTCTTAGTATTTGTGGTGTTGGATTGAGTTTGTCATAATAAACAGCATTTTCAAGATACTCCCATACGTAAGAATCCAATGGATTTTCTATAAAAAATTGGTGTTCCAAAAAGTTTACTAAACTGTATCTTCGTTTATTGGACGATCTTAAAATGCTTCAAGACCACAACTTGTAGAGTGCATTTTTGCGTACGGGAGTATTTAATAGTTATTTGTATGCCTAGGCCGCGAAATACCTTTTTAACGTACCGAAAGAACAGTTATCGCCGAGGCCGTTTGCGGCCGAGGCAAGATAATCTTGAGGTCGTTAAAAAGTTTCGCGGCCTAAGCATACACACTATTTTTCGTGCAATCGTTAAAATTATTAAACTAGATAATTGTAAATAAATATATCGTTGCTTTAAAATCAACAGCAGTTTAATTTATTTAACAATGTGTGCTATGGAAATGATATGTTTCAATATATACAAAATATTTTGACAGTTCTTGCTTCAACTTCTGGAGTAAATATAAGTAATAATACAAACTGTACAATTAATGTTAATATTCATCCTAAATAATATAAGTACTTATGTATTTGTTAGTATTCAATAAAAAATCATCCTTATCTTTGTAGTATTTTAGAAATGTCAAATTTGGAAGTAATATTCAAATTTGGAAGTGACGTTTGGTTTCGCAGCCGTTGCTATGGGTAACGGCCGCGAAATTGAATTTCGCGGACTGTGTTGAGAACGCGAAATACTGACATTGTCCCGTTGAATAGGTTGGGGATCTCCACATCCATGGCCCTCAAGTTCAGATGAACACATTACTCGGGATTTTTGTCTGTGAGGATATTTAAAAAAATTGTAATAATATTCCTGGATTTTTAACTCATTCCTTACTCAACAAACATATAAACAACATCGAATTGGCAGACACAAATTGTGCAGTTTCTGCCAACAAGATCGATGAGGAACCCTCAGCAGCACACATTATGTGCTACTGCGCAGGTCTGACTATGCTAACATTATGAAAACGGTATCTAACTCAACGGCTAAGATCTAGTCTAAGATGTTCGAAGGTAGGCGAGAGGAAATGCTACAACCATCCCAATATATGGAGGACCTGAGTGCTGGCCTAAGGAGTTTAGTAATAAATATATGACTTTAGCATAATACGAGGGCGTAAACGATAGATATGCAAAGATCGTAGTTAGGAAGATCCTAGAAGTACATAAACCCTATTTAATATAATAATTTTAAGAAAAATCAGATTATTTATGTATGCATGCTATTTGTAACTCTTATTATATCTTTAATATTATTTTTTATATTTTTTAGCCAATTTCAACAGTGTATGGGTTGAAACTAATCCATACAAACGTCAACGATCCTACAATAGACACTTATTTGTCCGAAAAAACATATAAAACCATAAAACACAATGATTGCTTGAAAATAGTGTTCTCAATAGATTATCTACTTAAAAATAGGATAATTCCACATATCAACGATGAACCGTTCAGTTTAGAAAGAGTTATTTCCTACGAAGATTTGATGAAACTAGCTCATGATCCCGTTTTCATTGAAGAATTAGGTAAATTTTTAGATACAATTTTGTATGTTCGACCAAGCCATAAACACTTACAGCCTTATTAATAATAAATTTAGATTATTCTAACATGACTTTAAAATCAAACTAGTGAAAAAACATTAATAAATACATTTAACATTATTTTAACATGCTATAAGTACGCTCTTAGTAACCATTAGTTAGTATGGTGTTATCGTCTTTATTATTAATAAGGCTGTTGATGTTTGTATACAGATATATGCAATGAGAAACGGAACATAGGGATTTTAAGTATTGTATCAGAACTGCTTTTGAACTAGTCGACCAATATATAGCTTCAACAGATTAAAAACACGATTATTACAATCGTTCATTTGGTTACCTACAACATACCGTAGGGCGTCGGCCCAGCACTGTAGTGAAAAAGCATCTGTTGCGATAATTACAGTGAAGCAGTGTCGAGTGCGGTTAGTACTTGGATGGGTGACTGGCCCACTGGGGAAGACCGTCGTGTAAATAGCCCGTACAGCCTGCAGCGGAGTAGCATATCATAGCTCGCAGGCATTATACCAATGAGCACGAGGTATAATGTAGGTATGCCGTCTTTCGGAGGAGACGTAAAACCGAGGTCCCGAGTCCATGGATGTTGGGCTCGATATAAAGAACCCTACCACTGGTTGGAACACCAGTGGGTTCGGCAAAATTTCCGGTTAGGGGTAGAGTGCTCCCGGCGTCGGTGATTAGCCTCAGTCGCAGAAATAGACCGACGTTAAATAACCAAATGAAAAAAAATACAACATACCGTACGATTCCCACCACTCCTTAATTAGCGCTAGACAGTCAGTAAATAAACTCGTAGAGAAATCAGAATGTACACCCTTCAGGAGAAAATTGAAATTTTATCGTGGTATTTTGGAGGTCACTCACAAGATCAGCGGATTTGTCCCCGAATGATTTCATTTCTTGGAGTTTTTAAAAAAATGAAATTTATCAGCACAATTTTGAACGGCCACAAAATTTGATAGAATTAAGGGCGAAAATTGTCCAGCATTGTGCAAACATTAGACCGAATCAGCTCAGAGATACACGATTATCTTTGTTCAATAGATTCGGTTTTTGTTTGGCTCAACGAGGAGGACTATTTGAACCTTTAATTCATTATTTTTTTAGTGTTAGCATTTTAAGTTGTTTTTAGGAGTTTATTTTCAATTTGTTTTAATTTAAAAGAATTTTATTTTGTTTTATTTACGAATTCATTATTTTGGAAGCCAAAGGAAATCAAAAGACACTTGAATACTAAATCGCACATAGGCGCATAACCACATAAGTAACAAATATTGGAAGGAGAAGAGGCGGAGTTTCTTACAGTAGTTCTGAATCCAGCTTTTTTGTTGGTGGACTATTTAGATTGGATAATACATTAGATCTCTATGTTCCGTTTCTCATTGCATGTATCTGTATATTATGTATGACATTTTTGAACGATCTGAATTATTCTGTATGTTAACTTCAAATAATGTTTGTTCGTTATTTTTGTATAGCTGCTTAACAATAACATGAATAGTACAATTTTAAAAAGCCTTGAAACAAATTCGTACTATCTGAGCAGCCAAGTTCATCAGCATTAGCTCTAAATTCTTGAAGCGAAGTGGATTGTGCTAGTGTAACGTTGAAGCTAGGCTGTTGGTATAATTATTTCCTATTGCCTTCTTATGAGTAATATATTGATCAAAATAACTCTCAGCTACTGTAGTAGACTTCCATCCTCCGTGCTTCTCTATTTCCGTTATATTTGCACTAGAACCTGCCAGTAAAGAACATTCTAAAACAGTTACCTGTACATTCCTTCGGTTCCGGAAGGTTCATAAATTCAATCAATGGTGGATGACATTTTACCAAACGTATTGATACCAAATGGGTTGGCAGTGTAGTTTTAATTTGAATATTTCAGAAAAAACGTCGATAACAATAGTAAAATGAATGTAAAAAGAACAACTCATTTACTTCTGTACGTTTATTGTGATATTCATTTTTTGTTTAAATTTTCTAGAAATTACACCACTTTATTTGCAATACATTTATTTTCGGTAGCGTTCTAGTTGCTGTTATCAAGAATTTTTCTTTTTTGAATTGTTCCACGATACTTAAAATGAAAATATTTTGAAGTTTAACACTGGAAAAAATGAGTTTGTCAGTTTCCCTTCAGTGTATGAAAAAGATAACTTGGTTATTATAGTGTTGCTGTAGTGGTAGTAAACTATGTTCAGTGTGAATTGGAATAAGTGTGTTTGGTTCTATTGTATAGTGATTTTACTATCCCTCTTTTTACACTTATAGAATGATTCAACTAAAAATTTAAATATCTATTAGTTTGTGTTGGTTTGAGGTAAACAATTGTAACATATCCTGTGTAGTTGAATTGATAAGATTATCTAAACATAGTAAAGAATTGTTACTTTCAATTTCATTTGTGCTTTATGTTTGTGAAAAAATTTCTCCACCAGACAATGAGTTTGAAATTTTGATAAGTAACTGTTCTATGAAAGTATTGGATAAAATTGGTGAGGCAAGAACACAGGGCAAAAACAAAATTTTCTTCATCATTATTGAATTGAAAATATGTGTATATTATCAAAATAGGACAGTTATACAAAGTATAATATTTGTGTTCAAACTTTATGTAGGTATTGACGACAAATGGTGTACGGCGCGCGCTGTACCTACAATTTCCTTCGCCGTTGCAAGAATCATGGAGTCGTATCAAAAGAACCAAGATTACATCCTACCTACGGGGGGAGAAAAATAATCAGATATATTAAAAATTATCGACCAAATCGCAGGAGAAACAAATTCGTATCTTAAAAATAGACAACATTTCTTATAAAAACTATCAAATTTAACAAAAAAGCATTATCAGTTTTGATGTAGTTAACTTTTTTACAAATGTACCAGTCGAAAAAACAATAAAGCTCATTAGATCAAAGTTAGAAACTGATCAAACACTTTACAGTGTGTCGACTTGAGTTCTGCATAGTCCAAATTTCCAAGTAATATACGAAGTAAGAAAATATTATTTTAACACAGTAGTAAAATATTTTTTTGACCAAATCTTAATGTTTTTTTGAAGCTTACTAGTTTCTTTTTCTTGATGACCTACCAATACTTGAATGGTAACGGGTATGGTACCAACAGGGCGGCACAACGCTGAAGCTTCTGCAACTGATTTTGGACAAACTTTACCAACAAGGGCCATTTTCAACCGCCTAAATTTTAGAAATAATTATTACGGAAGCCATTCAGCATATAACTCCCAACATGATTAGAAATGTGTTTCAATATAATTTTGTTGTAGAACAGAAACTTGTATTGAAAGAGATGATGGGTACGTTGAGAGATTAGTGAATTGATGTAAAATATAATATTAAGTAGTATATTTTTTAAGGAGTTAACTGTATATTAGACACCAGTTTCTTTATAAAAAGCAATAGACCTATTTTACTGTTGGGTAAAACTGAAATTTTCTGATATACCTCGAATGTGAGTTGAAATTTCGATACTTTTTATGAACAATAACTTTTTTCGTGAAATTTATTTTAAAAAAGGTTCTCTTGATAGAATTATGAAAATTGTGTATATGGAAAACATACTTGCAATTCAATAACGATTTTTATAAACAAAATTTTGGTCTTGTCATGGCCTATCACTATTCAGCAATTTTATCCAATATTAACGTGGAACATTTTGAAAACCAAATAGTAATTTATCAAATTTTGAAACCCATTGTTTGTTGGAGACGATATCTCCGCTATATAGTCTACTGTGAGTGGACCTTGATAAAATTTAACAATATTTTGCAGTCGTAGATTTCAAAATTAGTTTTTTGAATGTCTGTTTGTCGAATTTTGTAAGTGTCGGTAGACAAAAATTTAAAAGTATAATAATTCTTGATAACGGCACCTCAACGTAGAAAATAAAATTGAACAGTAAAATATTCATGGTTTTATTGCCATTAAAATCGAACCCAATATCATGTTATAAACTGAACAAATACTAGTTTATGCGTTTTTACTTATAACTCGAGTTATACTAAAGATATTGATATACTGTTTGAATTATTTTGTTACGAATTCAATCAGTTACTGTGGTAATTTCCAATACTTAGGTGTTTATCCGACCCAAAGTTACAGGTATTTATTCATAATAACATTCCCACTTCCCCCTCCGCCCATCATTTGAAAAAATGAAGAAAACGTATAGTTTGGCAAGTTTATCTGAAGCTGTGAATGGAATGCAGTCGAAAACGTTCGATATTGCCACGTTTAACTATAAAAAAGCTAAAGTGCTAAGTATGTAGTGATAATAATTAGAAAATGGACTTTTTATTATAACAATATTAACAATATGATTAAACGTTAATTCTTTAATGTGTTTGTTTCATTTTTTCAATTTATGAATATTAAATGATGAACACTTTTCCAAATTTGTTATGGGCTTTATCAAGCTCTGGCAGCGTTGTGCGAAAACCATAATTTTTTCGCCCTCCGAACTAACTCAATTGGTAAAATAAATGAAAGGCCGTCGTTGCTTAGCGATCAGCTGACTTCCTATTGGCAAGCGCGTGCGTGTGCTCGTCCCTCTCACTTTGTTAATTGACTGGCATTGATTATCCAGTGGCGTTAGTATTGTCAGTGTCAGATTTTGAACTAATTCGTATCCATATTAAATTCAAGTACGATTATTTGTTTTTAACAAATACTTGTTTTGAAAGATACCTTACCTTTAAAGCAAAGATAAAATCAGTTTCTATATATAATTATTATATAATAATTATTATTATTTTTAATACTTTTATAAAAATAGGTATGCCATTGGTACGTTTATGACAGATATCTGCCATGTTTCCTCGCCCTTTACCGATGCCCCGTAGCTTCAGATAAACTTGCCAAACTGTATTTAGTGATCCACTCTGCATAAAAAGTATCAAAATTTTCACTTCCCAAACAAATAAGTTCCTGTTCTCTACAAATTTTGATAAAAATTGTTATTTTTATTCTACAGTGGAAAGCGAAAAGCATACGAAATTAATTAATATTTTTATCGAAGAAGAATGTTTACAAGAAAAAGAACTATTAGCTTTGCTTGTAACGATATGCCATCTTTTTTTAAAAGGACATTATAAGGATATGCCACACGATTTACTTCAAAAAACTATAAATATCATAAGAAATACATCAAATGAAGTAGTACCCGACCATATCCAATATGCTTTAGCAATTTTACACAAGATTCTAATGATCAAAGACGCTGAATTCGTAACATGGAAGGAAAAAGTAAGTAAATATATCCAGCAGTTCGTTGATTTATTTCCAATAGACCATTCCAGAGGACGCACCGGAATTCGGTCCCGCTACCTGCGGAAGGGACTACCTGTAACGGATTAAATTCGAAGTGTGGTCACACCAGCGAAAATGCGATTTCGGAATTGGGTCCCATGTACCTACTATTTGTTTAATTTGACTTTTATTTTCCTTCACATTTTTTTGGGCTTAGGACCAACAGTACACACTTATTGTTGTTGTACTGGCATGTTTAAAAATTTACGCTAAATGATTATCGTCAAAAATAAAAACATGAAATAATAACCCAACCAAACCTACCCCTACCAAACTACCTTCGTATTTCTAGTCAATTTTTGAAGAATAAATTATAATAATTTTCAATAATAACCCAACCAAACCTACCCCTACCAAACCACCTTCTTATTTTTGAGATGATTTTTGAAAACAAAATTTTAACCCATCTATTATTAATAAACGCTTACCCTTTTTTCACTCGTCATAGAGGTGAAATTAATATTTTCCATGTCAAACAAACAATTAAAATCACAATAACGGACACAAATAAACACGTCTTAAACTCTGCACTTCAGAAGAACAAAAGCTAAAAATAATCTTTCAATACCCACATGAAATCTACCTGCTTCGACAGCGGACCGAATTACGAAATCACCCTTTCGGATTTGGACAAGGTCCCTGTGAGCAGGTAGCCCTTTTGCTAGGTACCCGGACCGAATTCCGAAACACCGATTCCAGATTAACGTCACTGATAAGTCTGCCATATTGTGCTGGAGGACACATGTTTAGTTTTCATTGTTTACAGGTAAACAAAACGGATAATAGTTAGACTTTAATCAACAATTAATTCTTAAAGGTATCTAATATGGCATCTTTTTGTAGTGTTATTAAGTGTGGAATGCGGGAAGAAAGACATTAGGTATCTTTTAGCTGATATCCCCAAGACTGAACCCGATTGGAAGTATTTGTAGGCTTTCAAGCTTTTAACTGAGCACCACTTCACAAACTATGAGTTAAATAAATTAAATAGTTGACCAATCCATTATTACTAAATTTGGTAGATCAAAAGGTTGCAAAGAAAGTTCTTTGGTCGAAAGGGCGTAAGGGTCTATAATCCGAATTTGTTCATGGTACCAGCACTTAATATCACCACTTGGATTCGGTTGTCCTCCAGCCCAGTACGGCCGACGTGTCAAAGTCACGTGTTTTGGAATGGTCTAGAATCAGTTTAAAAATTATTTAAAAAACAATTTTACATTTGTAACTTTAGATGCCTATAGTTAAGGAAGGGAATAATTCACATATTTTCTATGAAGTATTAATCATTATTTTTGTCCACGACCACTTAGTAATAAGTCAATATTTTACCTCCTAACAAAAGGTATATGGTACCCACATATCTACTAGAGTGAATTATGGTTCATAATTCACGCTTTTGCATTTAAATTGCATGTGTTGCTATGACAACACAACATTCCGGCTTAGGTGACTAGAGATGGGGGTACAATATGAAATAAACTATTAAATCTGCGTATTTTTGTTTAGGAAATTTGTTTCTGAAATATATCGTATCGATGAAATATCGAAACTCTTAGTATTGATAACGATATTTTCTAATATTGATATTTTTAAAACAATATATTTAAAACGGTACAGTGTATCGATACTTTACACAGTATCACCCATCTCCATTATGTCACATTATTTGACGTACTCCTGAAATTTATTAATTTTGACGTTAGAATTATCAATATTACTAAATACCCTATTATTACTTTCCGTTCTACACTCGCATTATTTACTTAACTTTTATTTAATAAAGAAATCAAGGGTCGTGGATAAAATATAGCATTCAACTCGCAATTTATGGCCATTATTCTCTCGGTTGACTTGCGCCCCTCTCCTACGGCTCGGGACGCAAACGTCACCCTGAGTGAATAATTGGTATCATCAATTGCTCGTTTAATAATATACTATTAGCCCCTCTTTAATCTCCCAAGTTTTGTAGTAACTCTCGAAGTTTTGATAATGACAAACCCATCTCCCCAAACTCCAGCTTCTGATTGCGTTCGATATTTAATAACCATTTTTCATTATACTTTTTCTAAAGTCAATGCGAAGATACGAGAAAAAAGCAAGGTTGTCAGATATATTTTCTAAAATTGCTAAGCTCACTATACAAATGTTTTCCTTGGATCGTGACGTTCTTGGAAAGCTAGTTTGGAAATTTTACAAAACTACATAGATATAAATTTATGAGTTAGCTTTAAAATAAGGAGTTTAAAATTGCTGGAAAAACTAATCAATTATAATTACTACATTACTATACTTTTGAAGAGTCGGCAACATAGCTGCTAGAAAAAGAACTAAAATGACCCAATTACAATATTTTGCGTTTGCACCAACAAAGGCCGAGCTGTACGAAACAACGTTAATCAGAAGATCAAACTGAAGTGTTGATCTCAGTTCCAACTCATATTGACTTTAGTTCAACTGATCGGCGATGATGTGATTTTTTTGTAATGTTGGTAGTTCTATAAATAGAGAACATGTTATCCTTTGGCATGTATTTTACTGAATTATGGCCCTCTATGGGCTTATTCGTGGCGGTTCTGTGTTTCGTGATTCTATAAAATAACTTCTTTCTTTTTTGCTTGTCTCTGTTGTCATAAGCTTGGTTAGTTAGGATCATTGACATATTTATATCTCAATGGTTAGGATATATATCTGCTTATAAACGTGGTTGTAAATTGTAAACATAGATTGGTTATAAACATGGATTTTCTATGTTATCAATTAACTCCAAAAAATCTTCATCATCAGTTAATTCTCCCAAAAAATCCATTTTATATTAGAATGATGTCAACTAAATGTAAGATCAAGCTTGAACCACCTTTGAACCGACAAGGTATCAGCGTTCAACTGATCTTGTTTATGAACTGTCGATCAACAGTGAACGAGGTTTGTACAACTTTAAATTTGTCATTAAACCACAGTCAACATTGAACTGTTGGTGAACTTGAAATGTACAACTGGCCTAGTTGTTTAATTGTACGGTCCACTATGTCGTTAAAATGCTTTACTACATTAGTTATTCCCGCCAGTGGCGCCGTGACTTGTGTTGTTTAGATGTGTAAAGCAGTATTTTATCTCGACTAGGCTGAACTACCAGTAAGTTGTATAAATATAATTTATTAATTAGTATTGCATTTTGGAGACCACTTGAAACTACAAAAAAAATTTAGAATCAGTATTCCTCTTCTCCCTGTTAAACCAATTCGGTAAAATTTCACAAAGAATTCTTTTATCAAATCTCAGAATTCATTTAATATTCTTATCCAAATTATTCACAACCGACCCAAAGTCGTGCAAAAAGTCTTGATTTCCTTTTTATTTCTTGTTTTCTTGTGATACCTAACATTTTTTTAGATTATAAAAGAAATTCCCATAACAAGTCTAATACCATATATACGACACACAAATGGTAAAAATAAATTACAATACGGGGTATTGTTATTAATCAACACGATTATCAGATTATGTAAAGGAGATCAAAAGAAACAGTTAATCAGAGAAATGAACTTGAATCAGAATAGAGAGGATATATATCGGCACATCATAGCTCCTAGAGGTTTAGATAAGGCTATGGAACATGAACTGTACGTCATTCAAACGTACATATTGAGGTAAACCAAAAAAAAATATTATTACAAACACTGAAACTACTAGTATAGATTTTTTAAACCCTGTATATAAAATCATGCAATCGTAGTTCACTCCGTATATTTTGCAAAAAAAGGTTAAATATGTGCATTTGTAATCCAAATGTTGTAAATTAAACTAACTGTTTCTAATCAATTCCACTAATTACTGAATAAATTATGGTGATAGAAATATATCAATGTCGAACAGTGGCGGTCATATATACTTTGAGAGGGGGGGAAATGGACAAAATCGTTAACTTAAAGTGGGCTTAAAGTAAGCAGTACGCAAACTCTGAAAATGAGACATTAAGGCAAAAAACAAGGATAAATATAATATAATAATATATGTAGTTTGGTTACGAAGTAGGTACCAGCAGTGTTTAAAATTATTATAGAGTTGATCTTAAGTGTTTTTTTTTGTTTTAAAACGTTTAACTTTATTTTACTTTAATTATAATGCCGGGCTGTGCAAAAATACCAATCGCAATACGAAAGAAAGGGGTATAAAATACTATGGATTTCCAAAAAATGAAGACTTAGCGAAGCAGTGGATAAGTGTTTGTCGTCGTTAATTGCGACAGATGTGAATTGTATAATGTATGGTTTTCTACCTTCTTTGTCCAAGTGTCAAAGTTTAAAATTCCTCTATAAGATCGCGAAAAGTATTTTCGACTTATTTTATTTTAAAGTGTTTTTTAATTGTTAATTACACATGAAGATAATTACACGAGAATGTTATTCTTTTCAATTTCTGAACAACTGCGGTTGAGCTAGGTGGGGAAGTGCCCCCCCTATGACCGCCACTGATGTCGAAATAATTATCAATATCTTTTCATAATTTATTCATTAAACAGTGGAATTAATCAGAAACTATTATGCCCGATTTCACCAACAACCATTTCCTAAAGTTAGGCAATACCTAAATCGGATTAAGGATTTCCTAAAGCTTAGAGAGTTATTGAAGATCTGTACTAAAGGCTGCTTTTATTAAAAGTTCCTTTATTAAAGTATCCTTTAATGTGACTTTTGATAGAGTTATTGAAAGTAACAAATACAAGACCAAAAACTTTATTTTATTATGACATTTATGTTTTATGCTGCTTATTTATGTGGATCTATTTATTGTAATATTAATTTATATTATGGAAGAACAATTAGAAACAGCAATTTTAGTGGGAGCGAATGCTGAAGAGATAGAGATGTTTATTTTGTATTGGCAAATACTTTTGACTGTAAAATATTTTTTAGTGAGCACAAACATACTATGTTTGACATCATCCTATGTATGTTTGCCATTTTTAAAAGGATTCTGGGAAACTACTTCTCTTAAGGTACGTTTTCCTCCACATTCGCCAGTTGCTAGTAGTTGCGAAAAAGTAGCGATTACTTATTTGTCAAGACACCTATTCATGTATTTAAACGGGAGTGTTTTCCTACGCGTACTGAGTAGCTGCTACCCAAATTCACTGCGAATGTGGAGGAAAACGTACCTTTAGCATAATAATATCATCCTGATAGGTGAAACGAAGACGGTTTTTCAACGGTTTTGATGATAGTTTCATAATTATATAAAAAATATAGCAAATCCAACGAAAAATTGTGCAATATAAAATATTTCGCTCGACAAAACAATTATTTTCTGTCACATATTGACAAAAGTATGTCAAACTTGTCAAAATTAAAAAGCTTTAACTAAAATTTTCCTTTCCTGTATTTAATTTAAATATAGGATATCCTTTATTTACATAAAAACCTTTAAGACAAACTTAGGAAATGCGCATGCGTATATGTCAAAATAGAGGAATCTTTTAATAAAGGAAATCCCAAAAGACGTTTCAATAACTCTCTATTTACGTTTTATCATCTGCTAAGTAGTACCCAAGAGTGATATTACCTATTTTGATAGGCAGGTTATCATAGGCATATTTGTTTATAAATTATATTTGACAAAAAATATGTCTCATCGAGTTATCAGATCGGTTAAGGTCGATCTCCCACCGGCTCTTAGACTATTAGCACGTGGTGGAGTTTAAATTACATTTATGAATTCCTAAATCCGATTTAAGTTTATCTAACTTTAGGAAATGGCTGATGAAATCGGACATTAGCTACATTTGTAACATTCATATGAGTAGATTCTACAAAGTAATTGTCCAAACAGTAAATTCAAATGCCATCTATTGACCATTCCTTACATTAATAATCAATCAATATCAATTATTAATAATGACTATTTCGTCCTCTCTTAACGTTGTCTATTTAAAAGTAAGGTCTTTTTGGTCAGTCTGCAATAGATGTTGCATATCTGTTTTCATTATCAGATATCAGGGATATACTATTTTTAGCGATCTCTTTAATGTATTTATTTTTTTAAAGTTTATATGAAGAGGCCTTGAACAGTGAGGTTAGTTTAAATGATAGTAGTGTATTTAACAAAGAAGAATTCGAATTACCCGTAGATGATGTTAGAAGATTAACAATATTACTAGATTTCGATGATGTACGACAGTCTTCAAGAAGTAATTCATTGGAAAATTTACTTACTTTCCAAAAAGCAGAAAGGTAAGGAAATAATTTTTACTGTATTCAGTGATGGGATATTTTTTGCCTCGTTGTACTCGTTTTCAGATTTTCTCTCGCATCTATTGTTAGTGACAAAAGTCAAGATTCTAGAAAATCATCCACTGTTTGCACCCCGAAACTCCGGCATCCAAGCTTTAGCTTCGATTATGACAATTTAACCATCAACTATTTAACTCTGGAAGCTTTACGTAAGTTATCATTATACAATTATATAATAAATGAGAAAACCAGCTCCAGCTCCAGCTCTTTTACAATTTTATTTTTGGTGGAATATTTTGGTATGCAGCAATGATCTGAAAATATTTTCACATGTTCGGACGATTCTTAGAAACTCCATCATCAATCTGCTGAATGAAACAGTATATTTTTGTTTGGTAGTTTTAAGTTCCTTTGAGTGAATTTTGAAATTTTACCAATAGGATAAGTGATAAAGACAGGAAGGGCAAAATGAGACAGAGAGAAATTGCTATAGTAGAAAAGAGGACGAGGATTATAGAGAATGAGAAAGATGAGGGATAGAGGAGAGTTAGAAAATATAGGATGAATTGGAAGATAATTCTGGGATAAGGTATAAAGAGAGAGTGGGTTGGAGAAAATGAAGAACAACAGAGGAAGTGAGTGAGTGTAACAAAAATGCTAAGAGGGTGGGAGGAAAAGTAAGTAAAGGGTGCGAAAAAGACCAGAAACGTTGCGGGAGAAAGAACGGATTAATAAAAAGAAAAGAGGAGATGAAAGCGAATAGCGTAGAATAGAGAAAGTTAGGAAAGAAAGAGAAAGTGATAGGATGGATTGAAAGAGTGCGATCGGTATAAAGAGAGACAACTAGGAGTGAAGCGAGAGGTTACGAGTGGAAGAATAACGAGGAAATCAACCATAAAATGAGAGGAGAGAGAAAACGAGAAGAGAACGAGGAAGTTGAAAGGTAGGTGGGAGGAGATAAAATCGGATGAAATAAAAAGCAATGAAACTCCTGTCGAACATTTAAAGTATTATATTGATTTTTATTCATTTTTAGGGCACTACAAAAATAATCATAAAAAAAACTTTTGCCAATCGCAAATCGAAGAACGTGTATACGAACCCGGAATTTTTGTTACCAGTGAAAAGTAAGTGCAGAATTGTAAAATTTGTTTTATAAAATGTTAATTATTATTAGTATATGACCTGCAATTCAAAAAAATTAATGGATGACCAAATACATTTTGGCAATTTTTTTCGAAAATATATGGGTACCTACATAATAAATAGGTTTCAAGCTAAAATTTGCCGTTTAGCTGATGTCATGTTCTCACTTGATACAGACAGAAGCAAACATGAGCCCAGGGTGGGCGGGTTCATGTCGCTGTAGGTGTATTTTTGTAGTAACAATCGATATTCTGAATCGATAACCAAATATCGATACCATAACTGCCAAGAGGTATGTAAACAAAGTCAAACTTGCTAAAAATTTAACTCTAAATATTATTAAAAAAATATATATTGGACCAAAAACAAAAAATAAGTATTTGCCCTAAATGTCTATATTTTCAAATTGCATGACTGCAGTAATGTCATAAAAAAGGAGGGTCAAGTTTGTATTGAAAGCAACAAAATATGCATGGAGACTAGATATAAGGAGCACAAACTCTGTACCTATTTAAAAAGTGTCCGTCGAAATTAGGAAAATTGTGGTGGCGCTGGGGAGGCTAGCGATTAAAATCATGTTTGACGTGTTAAATTTTAGGTTATGTAAATGGAGGGTTTGTTTATTTTCATTCGGTTACCTTTTATGCTTGGTTTTAGCAAATTTCAAGGAATAAATAAGTATTTCCCGTAGCTGGTGCTATGTTTGGTTAAAGGTAAGTTTCTTCAATATCATTATATAGGCAATTGTGATGCAAAATAGTAATGAAAACAATAAACCTAACCCGAGAGTCTTACATCAACCACTTACTGTTGCTCGAAAATAAGACAGGGGCTGGGGTGTGTAATTTTTTTAAATTTTAACTTCACTTCTAGTTGGACAACTTTTCACGACACACGTTTTTCACATTGTAAATTTTTATAAAAACTTCTATAAAAATAAACACTATTTTCATTTTTTGTTAGGTTAACTTGTTCAGCAAACTTCACTCTGTAATTTTAATCGCTAGCTACTCTCGCGCCATCTACTATTTGTACCTTACCACTGGACACTTTTTCGAGATTTTTCCTATACAAGTTTGTGCTCCTTATATCTAGTCTCCATGAAAATATGCTTACACATAAATGGCAGCTGACATCAAATAGTCACAAAAGGACACAGTGGTTATCTAAATAAAGTCTTCGAACCTAGTTAATATGGAAAATCCCCAAAAACAATAGCCATTTTATATATCCCTTCTGCAAAATATTCGAAAAACTGTTGGATCCAAATTAGCAAAATTGTCTAAAAACCGGGTAATTATCCTCGCATTGACAACACTGATACATACACTAAAATTGATGTATGTTGATGAATTCACTCGGTCATATTATTTCGATTATGTTAACAATTACTAATGTACAATCGTTAACATTATCTCCTGATTGGCTCATTGCGATGACCTTTCTTTTAGTTGGCATATTTTCCGGGTCTCATGTTTGATTCTGTTAACTTGTAGACAGAGTACATTTATTTTTCATTCTTTCAATATAAGTTGGTTTGATAAATTCGATTTTTTAACAGGACCTAGTAAACGCCTTGGTCCTCTTTACTGTTTTCAATCCAAACATAATACGCATCGTGGTGTAAATTAGGTTACACATATACAGTATATCCACGGTCCAAGAGGAGAAATATTTTTATTTGTAGTTTTAGTGAAAAATGTCATTCTTGATAAAACGTTTTGATCGTTCTGAAACCTCATTATATAAAATAAAATTCGAGTATATCAAAATCTGCTTCTTTCTATAATACATTTTATGGAGAATACGATGAATTAAGTTCGAGAATGTAATTTTCTAGTGAGTGACGTAAGGAACTGTGTACTTCGGTTAATAATTTTCAAATTGTAATTCTTTTTCAACAATGCTAACTCTTCTACAAAGAATATATCTTGTAAAATGATAAGGCATTTAGGATGCTTCGTATAAGTATGCAATTCAACTATTTAATGAAAAATATCCAGATGTACTGATTACGCGCAATGGAATAGAATTATTTCATCCCATAACTGTCGGTATTGTGCTAGTGGAAATCCTTATCAACGCCATAGTCAATAAGCTAAAAAAAGTAAATGTAAATAGTCACGAGCCGCCACTTATCTTATCATCCGGTACTTCTTTATTTTTAGAGTGGTAAAACTGCTAGCCCATCTATTACATATTGGTTTAGATCCACCCGATTCTAAAAGCGTATTCTATCAACCAATCGTTTTCAATACAACGCCGAAAAATCCATTTTTCTTGGAATTATTCTCTAGATCTATGTGGTTATTATCGAGGACCAGAAGGGAAATGAAAGTTTCTACCATCGAAGACTATCCAAAAGTAAGTAACAGATTTCGTCGAAGCAAGTTCTAGTAGAACTTGCGATACATTATTTTTTTTTCTGTTTCAGCTGATGAGAGCATTGAAAAGACAGATTAAGATGGTTCTCAACAATCGCCCTTTAAATTTTAAAACCCTTACTTCCGATATGACCGAATTCAATTATGAAGTGGTTTTGAAACAGTGGCAGGTGATAATGTTTAATTTATCAATCGAAAATTTTATTTTATTTTGTCAATTCTGTCTTTTTTATTACAAATTTCAAACATAAATTAATTTTTGAGGGAGGAAAAATATAAACGCAACCAATATCGCAGCGTATTAAGTTCGGTATTTGACCGTTCACGGCAAACCAAAACCATCACAAAATACCGATATTTCGATGAGAAAACAGAGTGGAGTTGTTTTTTTTTTGTTTTAGAATGAAAAAGACATGGAATTGAATAAATTGCTGAAAGATCATCCGTGCATTACGGAAATAAAAGAAACTTATATGAAAAATAACGAACCTTATTTGTACCAGAATAGGATGAATTATTTGAAAAAGGGAGGCTATTTTCCAAAAGTGTTGGATAAGGTAAAGTATGCTGTTTTTATTTAAATAAAATAATCAACAATAAAGTTTACGTAATAAATATGGAAATAAATTATTAAATTATTAAATTATTAAATAAAAAAACATTATCGACCACCTTAACATTTTTGATAAAAAAATCGAAAAACAAGGTATTGCACGCTGATCACAGTTCACACTCACTACACTTGCACTTTATCTTGCAGCTATCTTCTTTAGTATTGCACGGAGAAAGCTTTAACGTCTACTTCAGACATCAGGAATTCCCCGCCTGCAATATCTTGCTTTTCGGATTTTTTTGAAGTCAAAACTTGCGCGTTGAATAATTTTTGGTAAGAGTAAAACTTATGGGTTGGTGTCGCAATCGACACCTGTCAAAGTGTAACCAACACCATATACTGATATATATTGAAAAATTCTTAGCCTACTATAGAACCAAACAAAATTTCAATGTCAAAATATTTTATTACTCGACATATTCTCCTCTTAATTGGATACATTTATTACAGCGAACCTGCAACGTCTCTAGACCTTTAAAAAAAAATGTTTCTCCTTGCTCTGCAAACCAGACCTCCACAGCTTTTATTACCTCCTCGTTGGAAGTAAATTTACGACCTTTTATACTTTTTTTCAGTTGAGGAAAGAGATGATAGTCGGACGGAGCCAAATCTGGTGAATAAGGGGGGTGTTCTAGTAATTTAAACCCTAAATCACGAATTTTTTGCATGGCAACATGAGATTTGTGTGCAGGGGCGTTGTCCTGCAAAAACGAAACACCTTTGGATAGGTTTCCGCGTCTTTTCTCTTTAATTTTTTCCCGTAGAGTGGTCAGTAATGTCGAATAGTAATCTCCAGTTATTGTTCTACCCTTATCAAAAAATTAATCATGATTACTCCATGGCAATCCCAAAAAACTGAAGCAAGAACTTTTCCAGCAGATTTTTGGACACGAAACTTCTTAGGTCTTGGAGAACCAGAGTGTCGCTATTCCATCGATTGTTGCTTTCTTTCTGGATCGTAGAAATGTACCCAAGTCTCATCCATAGTAACAATTCGGTTTAAGAAGTCTACATCGTTTTCAAATCGAGCACAGATCGAACGCGATGCTTCTATCCTTGCACGCTTTTGGTCAACATTCAAACATTTGGGGATCCATTTTGCAGCAATTATTCTCATGTTCAAATTGACGTGAACTATATGATGAACTCGTTCGTATGAAATATTCAGTGCTTCAGATATCCGTTTTAGCCCAATTCGACGGTCTGATAAAATCATGTCATGAACTGCATCGATATTTTCGGGGACTGACACAGAAACTGGCCTTCCCGATCGGTCATCATCTTCAATGGAAAATTTACCTCTTTTGAAGCTTGCAGTCCAAGGGTATTAAGCGTAAATCTGCTTACCTCTCGATACTCCAATTTTTCGATTTTCACAATTTCGGTGGACATCTTTTTTCTTTTAATTAATTGCGTAACTCTGGTTTACTTTTTTGACGTCAAACTTCACACTGACACTTCTAATGCTATGGTAACGCAATATTTTGTTTATGCATGGAACTGGTCTAGGCTAACTAGATATCAATACATCCTCGTATTATAACTGACACCACAATTAACATACTGGAAGAGTAAACAAACGTATTATCTGATGCCAACATAAACAATGTCAAAGTTCATGTCGTATTTTCAAAATTTAATAATTATCCAATGACTTGAATTTTTTTGTGGCCTCAAAATATCATTTAATAATTATAAATATATGAAAAGCGATTTATTTAATCATGACAATTAATAAGTTAGTGAATGTTTATAAACAGAATGTCAATTTGAAGGTTTATGTTTTCTGCATTTTTCAGTTAATGTGACAAAACTGCTTGTATTGATTTTTTGACATCTATTTCTTTTGATTTTTACTAAATATGTTATGGCTGTTGTATTCAACTGTGGTAGATTTAGTGAAGAAATTTTTAAGTAGATCAATTGAGGATACTTTATTTAATAGTTAAATAATATTAACAGGATGGTGAATCGTTGTATACTATGAAAAAAATGAAGTATAAGTCAAGTTTACAATACATCCTTTCACAGGTAATCGGCAAATTTTTGACAGGTTTTACCAGTGTCTTATCTTTTGGTATATAACTACTATTTCCTCATTCTAATAAGAATACAAATGTATATTATTAAAAGAAAAACAAAGTGTTTAATCCAATACCACCGGCAACTAAAATTCTTAAACGAATAAATATAAGATAAACATTTCTATCACATTTAAATGCTCACACAGCACATCACTGTTATTGCTATCCTTGTTTTGGAATAAGAGAATCGATTTAGATGTTGGCTTCAAACAAACTGTGTTGTCAGTATATAGGGGGTTATTCATCTAGTATGTTTAATGTTGAAGATTGACACTTTTTACCGTTATCGTCATTTTGTAGTAAGTGAGGTTCTTATTTTTCCTTTATTAGGTAATATCAATGACGTAGTATTAAAGATAGACAAGCCTTGTTTACATTTTGGTTGTCCCCAACATATTTAAGACGAGACTCTTCTTACATGATGCCAAATCTCGTATAAAAAAAATCGTAATTGATGAATATATTTTAGATTTTAGCAGCATTTTCTGATTAAAACGTAAGAAAAAAGTGGAAATCATTAAAAATAGGTATGGCCAACCTTCGGTCCAGCTCACCTTTGGTCCAGCTCACCTTTTTGTTTTTCGGTTACAATTTTTTATGTTGTATTAATGCCATAAGTAAAATAGTTTATAAATTTTTAGCTTGGTAACCTCGAACTACTTCTGTCATTTTGGTGAAGTTTGTCAATAATATTTTAATTATAATTGTGCTTTTATTTGGTTTCTGATTGATATTTGTCTATTAAGGTGCTTTTATGATGGTGAGAAAATGTATATTGTGTGAAAATACTTGGAATAAGAATGATAATCTGTCATTTCACAGGTGAGGTTATAGTAGCATGAGCATAGTATAGGTATAAGACGAGGGATTCAACATTGGTTTTCATAATAATATTGTCTATTTTTTTTATTATCAGATTTCTGAAGAATACTTAGAATTGTCAAAAGATCTTCGTTACCATGATTATCTTTCGGTTTATTTTTTGAGTGAATATACTAAGGATGTAGCTGCTAATATTTTTTATTTGTGGTAAACATCTTTAACAAAAAAATTCATTGCAAACAGGTGTTCTATGCTTTTAGAAGGTGATTGTAGTTTGTATAATAAACTACAGATTAAAAAAACTTTTGGAAAACTTAAAAAAGCGTCCAAAATTGCAGTTAGGTACTGTTGGTTGCGAAGCTGAAAAATGTCTAGAACGCTTACTATGAATTTAGACGAAATTGAAAATAAAACCTTTTAATATTATATTAACATGTTTACAATCTGTAGTGCAAAATTTGTTTTAACCTTCAAAATCCTTTAAAGGTGCCTGTTAAAAAAATAACTTGTCTATACGCTACGATCTTCGATATAATTTCCACATATTCAAACGAAAAAATTAATTACGTAAATAATTTTCATAAAATAGTTTAAATGAACCCTTTCGAAATTCACGCTTCTGTGCGTTGTACTTTCCAAGATTTATGTTGCGACCAAAACATTGTGTAGGTAATAATGTGTGAAGGCTGGTCTATCTTTAATACGTCATTGGGTAATATAACAGGGGACAATTTTCCCAGCTTATAGAGTGGAAATGTTCTAGTCTTGACTATTAAATCAGCAGCTGTCCAGAATAAAAATCTTCTAGGACGATACAATATTGATGAAATATTTTCAACATGTCAGTCTATTTGTTAAAATACCATTCACCATGGGCATACGATAAAAATGTTATGAGGTTAATTTTTTTGAAAAAATTGTCGATCGAATTTTCAATTTTTTTCTATTTATTTGTATTTTCTCTACTGTTGGTTATCCCCTTGACTACCTATTTTCTTTTTTTTATTTAAATAATTTAGTTTATTTTACAATTTTTGTAATTAGTTATATCTTTGGCATTCCATATACAGGGTGGTCCGTAAGTAATGGGCCAAACTGAAATGGAAGATTGTCGGCCTCAAAATATTACGATCTGACGCAACTTGCTTTAATAAAATATTGATAATAAAAAAGATACAGGGTGGTAAAGTTGAAATGTAAAAAATAAGTTTTCGCAATAATTTGAAAGATATTCAATGTATAAACTTAAAAATTTAGTATAGAGTGTTTTATTGTATGAAAAATCGTAAAATGATATCCGTTTTAATGTCATTACTAGAGGGCGCCACATGAGCCATCTAACTGGTGCAAAAGCTTCCTTAACTTTTTTACCCTTAACGTCAGCGTCTTTTTGATCAAAAAATATTAAAACTACATCATTTTTATGAAAATAGTGTATACCTATCATTAGTCTCAAAAGTTACTAGTTTTTGAGATAATCGCAGTTAAAAAACCATTACATAATTTTCATTTTCTTTATTTTATCACTTTAAAGTCTTATTAACGTAGTAGGCGCTGATGCGATGTCGTTTCTAGTAGGAGCTATTAGTTAAGTTAGTCAAATTAAAAAATACCAAGCCATAATAATTTTTCAAACATATTATTTAAAAATATTAGATATTTGTTGTTAACAAGGAAATATTATGAACTAAATAACTGTTATTTAATAAAACAGGAGAAAAATTCATCCAGTATACAACTACAAAAATTTAAATATTAATTTATAGTAATTGTTCGATATGTTCACCGTTCACTTCAATACATTTATCGACACGTTTCATGAAAGATCGCCTATTATTAAATAAAACCATTGGCGTAAAAAAATCTTTTGCTGCTCTGATTTCTTCCCAAAGTTGGACTCGACTATTTATAGTATTTTTGTATACTATTTCCTTCATAGTGCCCCATATACCGAAATCCAAAGGATTAAATTCTGGACTACGTGGTGGCCAAGGAAACGGACTACCACGACCAATCCAGCGTTCAGGGAAAAGGGTGTTCAAGTAGTTCCGTACTGCACGGGTGTAATGTGCAGGAGCTCCGTCCTGCATAAAAAACATATTATGTCTCAAATTTAGGGGTAAATCATCCAGCATATCGATAAATTCGTTTTGCAAGAAATGTAAATAATTGTTACCATTTAATCGTTGGGGTAACTCATATGGTCCCAGAAAATGTTCACCAATGATCCCACACCAAACATTTATTTTGAATACATGCTGAAAATGCCGTTCTCTAGTTACATGAGGATTTTCAACGTCCCAAAAGTGGTTATTCCTTAAATTGAAAATTCCTCGGCGAGTAAATGTCGCTTCATCGGTAAATAATATCCTATTGACGAATGTGTGGTCAATATTTTGTTTATTACGAACATCACGTGCAAATTGATATCTTAAAGGAAGATCTCTCGGTAACAAATTTTGAACAGGTGTGAAATGAAATGGATGGTAATTGTCTTGGTGTAATATTTTCAGAACGGACGTTTTACTTCTTCCTGTTGCTGCAGATAGTCGCCTTGAACTTGTTTGTGGATCATTTACAACACGAACTAATATTTCATCTTCAACATCAGGCGTAATAATTTTCGGACGACCAATAATGTCCCGTTTCGGATGGAAAGATCCACTTTCCCCTAAGTTCCTATACAAATTTTGATATAGGCATTTACTAGGTTGTAATCTGTTGGGAAACCTTCGTAGATATTCTCTTTGCGCAGCTCTCCCATTTAAATTTTGTTGACAATAAATAGTTATCATATCTCTCTTTTCTTGATTTGTAAAATTATTATGCCTCGGCATTTCTTAATTTTCTTTAACTAACTGATACTAATTAAAATTTGCACGGTGAAAATTACACTACTTAGCTGTCAGCTCACAAGTGATTAACTGACAGTAGAAATTATGACATCGGCACCCACTAGATCAATGTTTGTCATAATTTCAACGACATCGCATCAGTGCCTACTACGTTAATAAGACTTTAAAGTGATAAAATAAAGAAAATGAAAATTATGTAATGGTTTTTTAAACTGCGATTATCCCAAAAACTAGTAACTTTTGAGACTAATGATAGGTATACACTATTTTCATAAAAATGATGTAGTTTTAATATTTTTTGATCAAAAAGACGCTGACGTTAAGGGTAAAAAAGTTAAGGAAGCTTTTGCACCAGTTAGATGGCTCATGTGGCGCCCTCTAGTAATGACATTAAAACGGATATCAGTTTATGATTTTTCATACAATAAAACACTCTATACTAAATTTTTAAGTTTATACATTGAATATCTTTCAAATTATTGCGAAAACTTATTTTTTACATTTCAACTTTACCACCCTGTATCTTTTTTTATTATCAATATTTTATTAAAGCAAGTTGCGTCAGATCGTAATATTTTGAGGCCGACAATCTTCCATTTCAGTTTGGCCCATTACTTACGGACCACCCTGTATAAAAGCCTCAATACATTGTAGGGGTACATTTTAGTTCCCCATGACTCACGATGTATCCTTGTTATAGTGTTTCTAAAGTCATTTTGAAGACATGAGAAAAAAGCAAAATGTCAGATAATATCTTTTCAGAATTGCTAAGCTCATTAAAAAAATATCTCCTCACTTCAGTACGGTTCACTGAGTAGTTAAGATGAATGTCAATAACATTAGTTATAAACGCCGATGGCGCTGTGTATAGATGTGTAGAGCAGAGTTTTATTTCAACTAGGTATATATTTATATAACTATTTGCTGAACTATCAGTAAGTTTTATAAATACAATTTTTTACTATGGCATTTTGGAGACCATTTGAAATGATGATGATCTGTCGAGGGAATATTATAATTTATAAAAGATATATGCACGCCAAAATTTTGTTAAGATGTGTTTTTAAACGAATTGTAGAGTAGAACGTTTATACTCGTTGGTGAAATTATACTCGTTGGTGAAATAATTTCAAGTTTATAGGAATTATAATTAAACCTTCACTGTTACGCCACTGTGTTCCATCTAAACAACGAAGGGCGCAACTGGCTACGGTTGATTGCCGACATGTCCTTCGACCGTTAGTTCCTTATAAGGAGATTTGAGTGAGAACGACCGCTGATTGGCATTGAGCTTTTGTGCACTTCGATAATGATATGTCTTAACGAACAGCATGTATGAAAATTTATGTAACATATCAAATAAGAGAAAATATATTTGTAGTTATTTTGCCTGTGGATACCTTATAACTTCGAAGAAAAGGGTTAAATCATTATCCAATTCTTTTCACGCGTCAAATTGAGTATTGCAAATGTATTTATTTTTTGTAGAAAACAGCAGGGCAGATGTTTGTTCAATTGAATAATAACGAAAGAGAAATACAAATATTTGATGTCACTAACGAAAAAACCGGCGAAATGGAACTAAAAAAAATTATTCCGATTGCGGATATTACACATATTGCTATCGGATTGAACTGCAAACATGTTAATTTGTGAGTAATAATTTACTGGAAATCGTGATTCTATTACTCGTATACCAATTGGAGAAATTTAAGATATATCGGAAAATATTTTTTCCAGGTGTAAATCTCCGGCACTTGCATTTTCAATTATCATAAACCATTCTGAAAATCAAGTCAATTTTGTAGCCAAAGATGAAAAAGTTGCTTCACGATGGACGGACGCGTTTCATATTTTAACAGGTGATTTTTTCCTATATTTTTATTTCATTGCTGTAAATAATTCTATACGAAAGAAGTAACACTTCGAGAACAGAAAGCTAAGTGGCATCACGCACAGTTCGAAGTGAAAGCAGAAGATGGAACGTCGGGCAAATTTCGCAACGACACTAAATTATAGAGGAATGTTGTTTTCAGTACGTAACTACAGCCGACTTACAGCCTTGATTATTCAGTATTTTGTTTCGTATATAGTTTGTCCGCTTTTTTGTAGGTAACCCCCGTAGGAGCGACCAATTCAACAACGAACTTGATATGTTAACAGAAATGGACCTTAAATTGAAACTAATTGAATTGCAACACGTTTCGATTCCGAAAAATCCTCCGCCAGTGCCTCCCGTTCCGAAACCGTTGCTTCCTCCGAAACCACCAATGTTTAATGCAAAAGATAGGTCTTCGAGAAGACCGCCTCCAGGAATCCCGACGTAACAATAATTAACTTTTACTTTTTGTCTATTTAGAGTTTATATATTATTTTTATTTGGGACAGGTTAATGAAAATAAGCGTTTGTTTGTCCATTTGTATGTAATCGATATGAAGTTGTCTCTAAAATTTCTTACACAGCAAGATTTTAATATAGGATTTTTACCAGTATAAGAAACGTTTTTGTCTATTATTTCTAGTGTGTTCCAAAAGTTTCTATATTAAACACTGAAAAACAGGTTTTATGAAACTATCGCCATCTATCGAACTAACTATCCAATTTTTCAATCAGAACTTGTATATTTTAATGTTATTTATCGAACAGCACTGGAATTGATCCGATTTTAAAACCGGAACTTACATATCCAACATATCTTGAACCAAGCCACCTTTTTTCAATCCGGAACTTGTATAATCTTTTGCCATTTTTATCAAAACGCATTCAATACATCTAACCATACTTATAGATTAACCTCAAACCACAGCTAACTCAATATAGAGAGCTGTGCTCAAACTGTACATGTAATGCCAGACACCGAATTGAATCATCCAATTCTTAAACGGGAACTGTGGAATCCAGAGAGCTATCCTCCGCGCTCCCACTCCATAATAGGGCAAGTCCAGATGACGTCATGCCCTGAGGAATCTGATGATAAACAAGCGGTCTTTGCACAATACGAGGTTCTTAATACTTTTTTGATTTAGTGCTTTTTTCGACATTGTTTCAATTGCTTAGGTATTTTAAAAGCTTTTTTGCGCACCAATCATATGAACACCTAAAATTGGACGGAAACTATTGTTTAGCAGCCCAAGGGCGGAAAATTCACCATTTGTCACTTGTAATTTTGACGTTTCAAGTACATTTTTTAATTAAACGACAGTGAATGTCAACTTTTTTTGTCGTTTCCCTATTTTTTGGTTTATTCGGTAGGCGAAAAACAGTTGTGTATCATACATGCAGGAAACGCTTTAGCAGCCCTTAACTATCAGCTGCACTCGCTTCGCTACGCTCACTAATAGTCTTGGGCTGCTAAAGCCCATTTTCTGCCCCTGTTACTATATAATCACAATAATTGTAATTTAAAAATAAGTGATTTTTTAAGAATCTTTGTATTCTATATTATTTTTATAATAAAAAGGACCATTAAATCAATACAAAACGACCAACTAACCAAATCGTTGTTTCTCCACAGTGCTTTTGTCAACTGTCAGTTGGTGGACATGAACTATACAATGGAGAAATATAACTTTTTATTCCCAAATAAAATTGAATATTGGTAATTATTTCACAGTGCTTTTGCTACCAGACATAGATGAAATCCTCATTGTCAAATTGGTGTTGTTGTTAACTCCCCGTAATCGGGGAGATCGAGGTAGCAAGTGAAGGTATACCAAGTAGGGCAAGATAGAGACACAACAATTGGATTCAGTTTTAGCATCAAAATGATTCCAACATCTGGCCTTGATTTTTATATTACATGATGCTTAAATTAGTTAGGCCTTAAACAGAACATTTATTCTCAAAAGACAGCTGTTAACACTTACTTATGTCATCTGTAGCCTCGGTATTCCTTAAATTGATTTATTTACATGGCATATCCAGTCAGAGACCCCCCTAGTCCTTGACTCCTCAGACAGGGTCTAATAGTTGTATTATTTCCTCTCCAAAGTGCTTCTGTCCGAGTCCTAGTCTCACAGAAGCAGAGTATGTGTTTCATCATAGAGTTTACATTTCCTGCTCATAGGTTCACTAACTTTGCACATGTTGTGCAGATGTTTCCTCAAGGTGCAGTCTTTAGTCACCAGGTCGGTAACTGTCTTCAAATGTCTTTTACCCAGTTTCAATAGCCTGGTTGTCTACCTTGTTCAGTACACTTTGTATGGAGGTGCCCTTGTGTCGACCTCCATTTGAGTTGGTGTTCCCCTATCTAGCCAGGTTCCGATTTCCCCTCTTATGCATTCTTTTGTGATTCCACAAAACGGTTCCGGACCTATGAAGTCTCCTCGAGAGCCTTCTTTAGCGAACTGGTCAGCCACTTCATTACTTGTTGTATATAAGTTTCCTCAGAGTAGTGTCCAGGTCGGCAACTGTCTTTAAATGTACTTTGCTCATTTTCAATAACCTGGTTGAGAGTTCCTTTTCTACCTTGTTCATTAACTCTGTATAAAGGTGACCTTCTGTCAACCTCCATTGAGATTGGTGGTCTTTGTCTAACCAGTTCCGGATTTTGCAATTCTTTGTGATTCCAGTTCCGGGCATAAAAGTTTCCTTAAGACAGGGCCTACAAAATCATCACCTGCACTCCCTTCACGTCCCGGCACGACACTGTATTGTCTCTTACCAGCCTATTAAGGGATTCTTTACAGGTTTTCACCAATCTAGACTAAGTGATATTTTATTTCTTATCTTTTTACCTAAGTTGCTGTGGTCAACACAGCTGAGATACCGCTAGGACACCTCCCAATAATATTTAAGAATACCTCAAAGACAGTTCGCCTTTAATAGACTGACGACCTACCACTGGGATACCTCCAGGCCAGGCTTTCCATCCACCCTGCCAGGAGGGAACCCAGTCAATTGATTGATTGGATCAGCACACCAGTCAAAGGCTTGAAGTCCTCGGCACCTCAGCCTTAAAGCTTTTTGTGCTCTTGGTTTTGCCGTTTATGTGAAGAGACCAGTAGCCCTTATCAGGCTCAGCAGACTTTTCACTAGGTTCTTCTTGGAGAAATCCTCCCTTGGATGTTCTAGTCCTAGGAGTCTATGTCTCCAGTGAGATAATGCTTCACAATCGAAGATAATGTGAGAGGCTGTTTCCTTCTCTTCCATGCACAACCGACAGATAGGTTCCTCCCTATATATGCCGATTGTATGCATGTGCTTCCTTAGAGTACAGTGACCGGTGAGTAAACTATCCTTGTTTGGGCCCTGCCAAGATTTAATATTTCATTGGTCAGCGTCTCCGAGGGTTTTTTGACCAGGAGTTTGCTGTGTTCCTGTTTTGGCACGTGTCTCCAGTACGACTGGTGGTTAGTTTGAGTCCACCGAGATATACAACCACGTGCAGCAGTTTTGGATATCCCAAATATTGGTTCAGGACCAGTGAATGCTGTCGTCTCAGACCCCAGCTTTGCTAGGATGTCTGCCTTTTCGTTTCCTAAAACACAGTCTAAGTACCTGAAAAATACAGGCCTAATTTTTAATCCATCCGGCTATAAGAGCTGTAGGGAAACGTGTCCGATAAACGTTAGTTTCGAACTTTTTTAAATCAATTTAATTTTTTCAATTCTACAGGGTGTTTTCTATTCATTCAAATTCATTTTTATTCTTTCGTTGATTTCTAAAAGGTAGGAGCGCCCTAAAGGTTTTTACTGTCTGGTATACCAGGAGTGACCACTCTACCGCCCAAGCCTTATTTTTCCTACACGTTGGATTCTTGATTGAGGGAGTAGAAGTTCCAGAGAGAGCAGATATATTGTCTTCGTCACTGCAACGAGGAAATAAACAAGAAACAAAATATTTGTGCTCTTCTTCCTCGGTAAAGAATCTGGCCTCTGGTGTATTCAGGAATAAAAAAAATTACAAATACAGTGCATAAAGATATATTTAAGTCTTCATGTACAAGCAAATATTACATAATAATCCGTATAATTAATAGTCCTACAATTTCAGCAAGAACGGGGCGCGTAAATTTCGCGCAAAAAAAGTGTTTGTCGTGCCAGGCGCAACATTTTTTTGTTTCTATAATGACGGCAAACAAACACCGGACTTTAAACACGTAGGAAAGAAAATATATATTCGATAAGAGAACAATGAATCACAAGTATATACTTGTCCCTTAATCGCCAATCCCTCATAACCTTTTTTTTAATAAATTTGCGCAACTACTACATTTTACATAATTATTTAGTATATATTTTTTTAAAATTAATGTCTATGTTTTTTCCCAGCCGACGGAAACGCGGCCTGAAGCCGAGAAACCGCCTTTTTTCTTCAGAATTTGAAAAAAAAACCTCCTCTCGCTAGATTCGATAAAATAGTATTTAAACTATAAGCGGTTATAAAAGAAAAAAAATCCTGCAAATAACTACCAATAAAGGGTCTTCAATCAATTTTTTTTTCAAAATATTTACACCGAATGCGTTTGAACGACATACGTGAAGACTATTTTTTTTTATTATAAAGACTTCTCAGATAGTTTCGACCTGTATATTGGGTCAAAATACGATCAGATTATACCATAACAAAATAAAGTAAAAATGAAAAAAAAAACTAGATCTAGACTCTACTGCAAAAAACTCGGTATTCCAAAAATCACAAAGAGAGAGAAGCTAAATTTCGCACGTTTTTTGGGCTTAATTAAAATACGCTTATAGTTCATGTGTTCCTTGTATGGTTACTGGTTCCACTTGTTCCACCCCTAAAAAAAATGTTTTTGATTTAGTAAAAGTTAAAGTTCATACTTATAGCGAAGTGACTAAAATGAATTATTCAATTGCAGCAATAAACAAACATTCATTGGCAGGATTTTATTTTTTTAATCCCAATTAGGAATTCAAAGTGGCGACTAAATCCTGCATGTGTATATTCGAATAAAAAGGGTTTTCTCAAATAACTTGACTATTTATAATTTTTAAGCAAAATTGCAAGGAAAAAAGTTTCATTGATTCTCAACAACTTTTTTTCTTTTTTCGGTGGTCTTGCCAAAATAATATCGACGAGTGTGATAATGGTTAATAGTGATGGTGCATAATCTTCGCTATCTACCATTCATTCATTCGATTGGGTGGTGCTCAGCAGCCCAGGCACTTGAGCTGAATCTTTGTACCATTTCCCATATTATCTACTTCAACTCTAGAAGCTTTGTGTCTTCTATGTAGGCCACTAGTTTGACTGGAAAGATTTTCAGTAGTTATAATGGTTGTAGGTATTATTTCCTCTCCAAAGTGCTTCCGTCGCTTTCCAGTTTTTTTCGTTATAAAGATTTTTTGGTTGGTGTTTCTTGAATAATTTTTTTTAAACACTGTGGATAATTACCTCAGCTTCCAATTTTCTTGTGCTGTTGCTCATTCATTCGATTGGGTTGTGTTCAGCAGCCCAGGCACTTATTATATTATCTACTTCCATTCCAGAAACTTTGTTTGACTGGAGGGATTTGTACTAGTTGTAATGGTTGTATTATTTCCTCTCCAAAGTGCTTCCGTCTGAGTCCATGTAAGTTCTCGCAGAAGCAGAGTATGTGAGTAGGTGTTTCACCATAGAGTTCACATTTCCTGCACATAGGTTCACTAACTTTGCCCATTTTCTGCAGATGTTTCGTCAGGGTGCAGTGTCCAGTCACCAGGTCGGTAACTGTCTTCAAATGTCTCTTACCCAGTTTCAATAGCCTGGTTGAGAGTTCCTTGTCTACCTTCTTCAGTAAACTCTTTGTATGGTGGTACCCTTGTGTCGACCTCCCTTTGAGTTCCTTATCTAGCCAGTTTCCGATTTCCCCTCTTATACAATCTTTTGTGATTCCACAAAACGGTTCCGGACCTATGAAGTATCCTTTAGAGCCTTCTTTAGCGAACTGGTAAGCCATTTCATTACCTTCAATCCCCTCATGTGCCGGCACCCAATCGCTATCTACCATTACCCCCATACCCTTTTTTTTATTGGTAATTGCATGTCAAAGTGGTGGCAGTTTTGGCATAAAACGGAACATTTGCAACATACACACATTCTGCTGTAGTTTGTTATGTATTTGCATGAAACCATCTTCAGCAACGATTACGGGGCTGGTGCAGTTATCTACATTTATGCTGTAAAGGTGAAAATAATCGAAATACTGAAATATTTTTAATTTTCCACTTATATAATTATATTCTACGTTACAAAATCGCCTAGCGAAATCAATGGCAACTCCAACAGGCAATCGTAGCGTAAAGTCAGAAACACAAAAGTGATTTGGTCGCCACTTTGAATTTACACAGAGAATCGGGTATAAAAAATATAAAATCTTGCGCATTATTTTTTTATTATTTCAGGCGAATTAACTGAGCAAAATGATTGGACAAACATCAAGGTCAACCTTCCGTTAATTCATTGGGAAATCAAACCAATAAATTAACGAAAAATAATAATTAATACACCACAAGGAACATACAGAAGATATTCTTCCTAATCATATAAACAAACCGCAGGGTTCGGACTCTCCAGTTCAAATAAAAATTCCCTGACTTTTCCAGGTTTTCCAGCCACAAAAAATAAGACAAAATATCTTGAAGCTAGATATACATATTACTATAAACCATATTAACATATTAAAAGAAACATTTTGTAAAAAAACGCATTCTATAATTACAAGGAAAAACAAAATCGGACTAGAGTAATCTATAGTAATAATTGCACAGAAGCTTCAGTCAACAAAAACATTAAAAAAATTATACATTGGCCTTGTAGGAGTATTCGATAATAATTGTACATTAAACACCTTAGTCAACAAAAACCCTAAAATTCTAATAAAAAAACTTTGGTATAAATGTATATTAAAATATACTACCTACTTCAGGTGGCTTGCATTAGTATAGGTACTTTGTATATCACTTCTTATATGTTTCTTCTAAGATTTTTTAGCATAGCTTTTTGTTACGTTTGAATTTAATTTTCCAGCCATATGTTTGAAATTCCCTGACCTTTTACTGATTACTGCAAATTTCCCTGACTTATCCCTGCCTTTTTTGTGCGATCTATAAATTCCCTGACATTTCCAGCCTTTTTGAGTTTGATTTTATTTTTCCCTGACTTTTCCAGGTTCTCCAGCCGAGTCCGAACCCTGAACCGGCAATTTCAACACTAACAAATGTGCTCCCTACTCTCAAATATCCTGCAGTTATAATCTACATCACAAATGGAAATCGATGAAGGATCAGTCGACTAGCCTGCAATATCGCCCGATTTCAATCCATGCGCTTTTTGTTATTGGGGCTACTTAAAATCATTAGTTTATGCTGTTCCAATACAAAATCGTATTCAGCTGTGGGAAATAACGGAGGGTGCATGTAATGAGATTCAAAATTATCCCAGAATTTTTTCAATAGTTAGACAATCCTTATCAGAAACGACTGGATTTATGTGTTTCCAGATTTACCCCTTGTACTCCCACGTTGAAAGCTTGAGATGGTAGAGTTTGTTTAACCATCCTTTGCCGTTACGTCATAATCGGTGACGTATTCTGCTGTTTTACGTTTGTCTTATATTAGTTGATTGTTATTTTACACTTGACCTCAAAATTGTATACGATTATATTTTTTGGGTGAACCCAAAGATTATTTAAACTTAGATAGAATATCTATATGCTCATATTTTAAAAAAATTGTATAGTAATTATTGTCTGTGTCAATGTGAGAAACAATTTTTTAAGTATTCTTGAAAAATGCAAAAAAAACACATATATGGGAGAAAACAGGCAATAAATATATAAATAAATTTATTTCTGACAAAACTCCCAATAAAAACAGGAAAAAGGAACGAACAAACGGATAAGAAAGGTAAACTGGAATAGCATAAATGTAATAAAATAATATGGAAAG
Source organism: Lochmaea capreae (assembly GCA_949126875.1). Taxonomy (NCBI): domain Eukaryota; kingdom Metazoa; phylum Arthropoda; class Insecta; order Coleoptera; family Chrysomelidae; genus Lochmaea; species Lochmaea capreae. The sequence continues at coordinate 19,193,908 of OX421396.1, forward strand.
TCTAAGCTTCATCACAGACAAAATCATCTTCATCATCTTTGTGGAAGTCCGATTCATTCAGATCTATGATAACAGGACTGCATTTAACGGTAAAAGCGGCATTCCAGCATATCTTTGAAAAGTAATTAATCAACTTCAAAATTAAACTTTGCTCTTTCTCATTTTGACAATGAAAGTGAAAAAGGAGAAAATGACCAAAAATACTGAACAAATCAAAATACGAACTGTCAAAAGTAACAAATGAAATTTACGTCGACATTAGTTAAGAAATGCGTTAATGACGTCATAATTTCGTCTCATCTATTTCATGAATGAGAGATAAAGCTGGACAATGTATGACGTAACGGCAAAGGATGGTTAAACAAACTAATAAAAAAACGTGGTTTTGTAGTAAACAATTTATAACTACAAGATTATGTTTGTATATTCGTTTTTTTTGGAGATATGCTTCTTCAAAGGGCGCTAGCTCCGTTAGGAGGAGCTTTTGGATAAAGATACATTTATTTTGTTAGAAAATACGTCGCACCTTTGGAGAAACAGTGACACAATTGCAAACATTTTCTAAATTGAAGATGTTAAATTATTTCTAAAGCTTAACTCTTTCCGGTACACACAAAGACAGAATTGTAACTCGTCCCATATACGCTAAATGGCGGATATATCTTATATCATGGTCGCTAACAGCTGATACTTACCGTTATAAAACTAACAATTTGCATAGTTTTTAATCAAACTTTAAATGCGTTTGCTGAACAATAGATGATTAGTGTTTCTCCAAAGGTGTAATGTATTTATCAGAATATTAAAAATAAGATTATAACGTTAATTATTTCAATTAATAACGTACGTGTTGCTTATCCTGGAGTTCAGTAATGGGCCTAGGGTTGTTATCCCAAGTGGAAAGGTCCAATTTTGATATATCTTGCATAAAATCTTGTCGCATGGCAGCATTCATCTGCGGTTGGTTGTAATACTGCGGACCGTTTATGAAAGTATGGGGAGGATCTAGAGGTGGCATTGAGCGCTGAACAAAAAAAAAGTTAAAACATTTATAATTAGTTTCAAATGCATTTTGAAAATACTCACTGTAAATTCAATAGGCGCCAAATCGTCCGGGTACATCTGTTGATTTCTCAATGAGAAATCGGCATTATTTCCCAATGCCCACTTATCGGTTTTATCATTTGTCCTCCAATTCTCCATCTGATTACTGTACGCTTTTCTACCAGTTCCAATGGGCTGCAATGGTTTTCTATCTTCCATACCGTACATGCTATCCGGATGATAGCTATGTGCAACTGGGGGCATATTCGGCGACATATTCGGAGAGCTGTTAACTATACCTGAAATAATTCATATTTAATAAATAAAATTGGTAACCCATGTCACCCGTATATTATGTATATAGTAAGAGCTTTTTCACATTATCCGTTTTTTTAACGGACCGGAGAAACTACCATTCGTGCAACGTATAACCACTCATACATTTCCAGTGACCTTGTTAGACCTAGTCAAACACTAGTGAGCAGTAATTACTACACTACGGAAGTAGAAAGCCAAAAATTCGACTGCTTTAAATACCTACGATCCTTGTTTATTGACTTATAGACAAAAATGTTTCTATTACTTCTGGTTGACAATTTTAACATAAGAACAGTTGTATTATAAACAATGTATAGTTATGCTCCTAACAGGGCACTGCTGTCTCGAGGAAACACCTCTGTAACCTAGGTTTAGAGGAAAGTCCCCTATGTAGGGGTTGCGGTATGTCTGACGAAACGTCGGACCATGTTCTCCTCATATGTCCAATGTCCATATTGGGCTGTGCTACGCAGGCGAATCTTCGGAGTCCCTGTTATGGCTCCTGGGGACATAAGCAGGCATCCACTGAAGAGGATTGAATCCTTCATCGAGGGACTCGGCTTCATGGATGCATGAGTAGCAGGAATGGCACAATGGTCCCGCCAGTGGCCTCAGTGCGGGAACCTTGGCTTGAGTTTTTTTTGGCCAAGGTTCGCCTGACTAAATTAGTAGTAGTAGTATGTTCAAAATATATCGTTGGCTTTTGACTGCAATAAAACGGTAATTATCACAAACAGCCTGTTCAGACAGACACTGTTTCGACAATTTGATCGAAACACGACAAAACACCGAACGGTACAGTGGCGCATAATTTCTTATGTACATATTCAGAAGACAAGGTCGTACACCGTGACACGTACTCGGCCTTGTCGTCTGCCCAAGTCCGAGTTGTATTTTCGACAACCTATGACATTTTATAACCTAAAATTCTATTTTCAGCCGGTTTTACGCAAATAGAATTACGTTAACGCCTCTTTCTAATACTACTACCCTTTTCTTGTATACAACAGCTGCTCTTCAATTAATGTGAGCAAGATCTCTCCATTTTACACCGTACCTACAACACAACTGAACGATTGCAGCAATTTTCTACCGGAACAAGTCTGTGGTCGGTGCTTAAAAGGTAATAAGTTGATATTAAGTTTGGAAAATGGCGCCTGAAACTTTCACACACTAACAATGTAAATCTATTTAAGTTTTTTCGTGCCTTATTTTTAAAATCATAGAGCACATGTAGACTTCTACCATTTTACCTGTTCAAAATATACAGTCTTGAGAGTACTTGTGAATAAAAATTAAGCCCCGACCACAGAAGTAATACGGACAAATCTGAACGAGTGCATTAGCCGATAAGTCAGAATTCTCATAAACAACTCAGTTTCTACAGTATTCGGAGGATAAAAATTTCTTCTCCGTCGCAACTTTTCATCCTTTGATAGAATGGAAATGTAAATCTGCTATTAAAAAAGGCAGAGAAGAGACATTGTACACATTTATATAAAGAATTAACTAATACTCACCCAATTCACCGCCGTTTTCCAGTACTTCATTTCCGGTATACTTGGCAAGACTCTGCAGAGTAATACCGGCAAGACCGCTAATTAATTCAGATTGCTGAGGTGTAAACGCCGGTTGCATTTGCATCCACAAACGATTTTGCGAAGTATTTAAACCCCCTACCCCGGGCGTTCGATGGTAATTATCGACACCCTGTTGTTGTTGCTGCTGCTGTTGTTGCTGTTGTTGTTGCTTCTGCATATACATGTTGTTTTGGTAACCGTTATATATGTGTGGAGATTGTTGTTGTTTGTTTTGTTGCATGTTGTAGCTGGAGTATTCTGGAGCTTTAGGGTTAAGGCGGGACATGCTGGCGGTCTGTTGTTGATGCTATAAACGATTTTTTTTACCGTTAAGTTAAAGGCAAAGGAAAATTGCGACATTTTCAGTAATTTTCATTATTGTTTTGATAGTATTTAATAAAAAAAAT